>JAUCBN010000036.1:10010000-11432000 GCA_035048815.1 Abelmoschus esculentus
ATATTTTTGGTGAATAGATCTTGAAAGTAATTTTTTGGATTTTTATTCTTTTCTAAGGTTCTTTATTGAAATTCCCAAGTATTAGCTTGCTAATCTTTGAATAAAAACTTGATTCTATGTTTTTAATGTTAGATCTAGTGATTTTGAGATGTTTTTGTGAAATCTTTTTGGATCTCATTTAATGATGGAAATTAGATGAATTCAATCATGTTTTTATGTTGATTTAATGATTGATTGAGTCTTCTTTTGATAGCACATTAAATTAATCCCGGAATAATGCAATCGGTGTGGTTTTAAGGTGTTTTTTGGTTGTTTTATGGGCTGTTTTAGATGCTTAATTGTTGCTAGAGATATAAGGATGGTTTGGATGTGTTTTTGGATCATAATTGAAGTGGATTAGATGTTAGATTTGTTAGGTTTTGGGATGATGTTGTTCAGATGCGTTTCGGCTTAGTTTTCGGTCTTTTTGGCTAAGTTTTTGGTAGTTTAATAGTGATCGGATGTGGTTGTTGGTTTGAGCATGTTATGATGTGAGAATACTCTGTTTTTAATGTTGTAGAAGAGGTACAAGAGGAAACTTGATTGCTGGTGAGATTGGTGCGATCATCGGATAGCGGCGAAAGCTCGTTTCGCTTGTTGGTGAGTGATTTCGGATTTAAAAGCGAATCGCGTTTGGTACGTTTTGTTTTTGGGGCTAAGGAAGAGTGTGACAACCTTCCATAGTTCAAGAGTAAGTAAAGTAATTGTTTTTGATGAACCGATAAGAGTTTCGGTTATTTTTGACAAAGGTATTTCATTGGTAATGCAATGGGATTTATGGAAGTGCATGAGCATGTTTTGAATTGATGCATACATGAGAGATACTTGTTGAAATGCATAGCTTATTTAGCATCCATGATTATGGAAAATTATGAGAAATATTTTTGAATACAACATGGTTATTTGCCTTATACATGATGGTGCCTTTGGGCATGGCTTTTGGTTCATTTGTTGAACAAATTATGCATGCATTATGAGCAGCAAGTTATATGATTTGAAATACAATATGGTTAATTGCCTTATACATGATAGTGCCTTTGGGCATGACTTTGGTTCATTTGTTGAACATTTTTTGCATGCATTATGAGCAGCAAGTTATCATGCACATTTGATTATGATATTGGCTTAGTGACAGTAACTTTAGATTCGAATACGAATGACATGTCATTAGGATTGTCTTAAGTGCGCTATAATCAAAACTGAAAATACAAAATTTTGCCTACACGTAACAAGGGTGACTTTGTGTCCAACCGTGCGTGGTAGAGTCGCCTATACGTAACAAGGGTGACTATGTGTCTGATCGTGCGTGGTAGTGCTAATGGTGACTTCGTGTCATGTTAATGGTGACTTCGTGTCATGACGAGACAAATGTCTCATGGATCCGTGTATTCGATGAACTCAAGGTTCACATTAAGTGATTACTAGAAAGCCAATATACATACATGAAATTGAGGAAAGGTTTGAGCATCATTCATCAACTGTTTTAATAAGGTTATGTGAACTCAAGGATGCATATGATTTAATGAACTTGGGCATGAAGTATTGGCATGTATGATTTGACAAAGTATTGCAAATAATGTTTTCTTCATGGTTTTAAATAGATGCATTGATGATCTTTTGTAGAGCTTCCTCACTAAGCATGTTTGCTTAAGCTCTCTTTTCATCCTTGCAGAAAAATAAGGGCACTTGGAGCTTCGTTCGAGGCAAAGAAACCAAGGGGAAGATCACATTGAATTTGGTATGTTTTTAGCAAATAAATTGGGCAAGGCAATGTGTAACACAATCTATAGGGGAATATGTACTTAGGCTTTGGTTTATGATGTAATAAAACCATTATTAATTGATTGTTAATTGTTGAACTTTGGATATGTTTGAATTGTGAAGCATGGCTTAGCATGTTTGTTATGTTGCTATTCAATCTTTAGGAAGCATGCCTATAGGTCTCCTTGTAATCTTTACAAATGGTTTAAGGTGTATTTATGTTGATGATTATGCCTAGGAATGTTGCATATAGTTTCGGGTTATTAATGTTTATGCTTGGGTGGCTTAAATGAGCTTGAAACGTCACACCCCAGTCCCGAACACAGGGGTATCGAAACACCCTTTGGTGGTATCGATACCCTTATGCTACTGGACATGCTTGTATTGAACCAATGTTCGGTACCAAATGCTACTGGAGTTGCCTGTTCCGAAACACTTTATGGCCTATTTCAAAACAGGTGACGTGTTCCGAAACACTCCAGGGCTGTTTCGAAACACCTGGCTTAAAAAGGACAATTTGAGAGTTTTAAATGCATGAAATGTAGGATTTAAATTAGTAAGTGAAAATAATGGATCTATGAGTAGTTAGGAGTTGTTGTGATACCATGATTCATGTTTTAACCCGAATACACATCGTATGATATAACATGGATGAAATATCTAATATTACATATTTTGCAATTAAGTCCATAAATGCTAGAACGTAAAATTGATTAATTAAGGTGCCTTGTTTGATCTAAATTGTGTGATGAATGTTTTTTAAGCTTGCTTAATTGTTATCCGGTGGATTGATTAGGGATATGGTGTTACATATTGGTTTGTTACATTTTGGTCCCTATTCGTGTATGCATTTAATTGATTTACTTAAAAATGGTTGGACTGCGTTCGTCTCTGTCTTACTTGAGTTAATTATACATAGGAGGTTAATCGTGCATCTAGGTAAGATAAAAAAAAAAGTATTACAGTTTTCAGGGTTGTTTATCGGATCGGACCTTCACGGGTTTGGTTCAATATTCCCCGTGTGACCCATTAGTGCTGGTTCCGTCTAAGCCGGGCTAAGGGGGTTACATTTGGTGGTATCAGAGCCAGGTTGAATAAAATGTGTAGTTGATTTGAAAAGTGTGTTGTAAGGTTTGTAAAATGTGTTATTGATTTGTAAAGTGTGTAGTTGGTTGGTTAAAGCATGTATACGATTGCTAAGTTGTGTGTTTAAATGTGTGATTGATCATGATGTGTGTGATTGAGCATGATATGTTGTTGGTATGTGAAAATCTATTTACAATGATTGTACTTTGAGTAATGATGATTAAACTGGGGATTATCGGTTACACATTGCCACTGCCAGTATATTTCAGATGCTCTCAGATTTCCCTTGGTTCTTGCCCGAATGTAAGTTTATTTTATATGGATATTATGTTTTAAACTGCATGTTTAAAGTTTTTGGAATATGCTTATGAGACGTGAAACACGAGCTAGTGTTGGTATGAACATTAATGGTCAAGATTATGGATGAAACGACTGTTAGGGAAGAGTAAATTCTTCCTCATCTGTGAGTGTGCCTTCGATTAGGCCGGAAGGTTAGTTTGTGGTCTTGCACCGTTTTTTTCGGGTGTGTTTTAGTCTGCTGAAGCTGGTTCGGCTGTTGCTAATCTGAATTGGGAGTTGTCAATAGGGTGGTAGTTGAAGTTGTTGGAATTGAGTATGTTATTTGTGAGTGTGAACAATAATCATGTTTAGATTAAGAGCATATATATGTATATATTTATAGATAATGTAGGACATGCATACATTCTTGAGCATGACATTAGAAATTGTATTTACATGCATATGCACTTGCATAGGCATTTATGAGGGCATACAAGAAATCATGCATACATTTGTTCACACTTGCGAGTAGCTCCTTGAGGGTGTAAGTGGAGAGTGGTTGGTTCTTTTAAGGTGAAGGTATGAAAGGAAAAAAAAAAGAAGAGGTTGAAAGAACTTTCTTGTGGTGTTAAGCTGAATGTGTAGTGGGCAAGCTACCCTTTTTGGTTAGGGAATAGTCTTGGATGAACAATGAGTGGTGGGTCTCAGAGTTGTGAATGTTTGAAACCAAGGTAAATACACTGTGTTATGGTTAGTTTGAGTTGGTCATTACTAAAGGAAGGGCTGAGTTTTGCGGATTCTTTCTAGTTAAGATCTAGAGGTTGTAACAAGGTTGCAGCATATTTTATAGAGTAAGGCGGGTTGGTGTTTTTCTGAGTGATATGAAATTATTATATGGAAATTACATGGAATTCCTTGTTGTGTGGTTAGTGTGTAGTTAGATCGGGGGTTGTGACCGATCTGGTATGGTTAGGATGGAAGAAAAATATGATATATATATTGGTATGGGAGTTGCGAAATCAAGGGTTTGAATCATAGATTGTTGTGACCTTGAGAGGTTTAGTTGTACTATAAAGGAGGAAAGTATACACGTTGTGTTTACAGAATGTTAAGTTGGATATACTTCGGGTAAAGTTAGTCTTTGATGATGTCTGAAGTGGGGTAATGTGGATCGCTGGACAATTTATGGTTTGTATCGATTGTTCAGTCTTATGGGTTTGCTTTTATCGGAAAATGTCTTGAGGTTTTGGTGTTCGGTGGGTTCGTGTTTGTGGATGTTTCATCATTATGATTACCGCTTTGGCAAGGTTATAGAATAAGAGATGTTGGAGCTAGTGAAAGGAATAGTTTTACAAATTCGGATTTTGTGGTGGTATGGTTAATGTAAGAGTTGGTTTGTTGATGAGTTGATAATGAAAAAAAAGTTTTGGGTTAAGTGTCAAGGCACTTAATGATGTGTAGATTTTAAATTTTGAACCTTGGTGGAGTTGGTTATGGTGGCTAAACCTTAAGTTGGAAATATTATCGTTATAATGAGTATAATATTGAGGTTGAAACAAAGTTGGTAAGTTTCTTGTATGATATGTTTTGTAGAATGTTAGCAACTGGGGATGACTTGACTTACATAAAGGTACTTGCAGTGGGAGTTTGTTATGTGGGATAAGCCTGGGTTATTGTGGAGTTACAAGGGAAGATGTTCGGTTAACCTATAGGGAGACCTAGTTATATGGTGGATCTATGAGCGAAATTCAACCTTGGTAAAGTTGTTCGGGGACAAGTCGTGGCAAAGTGTTTGTTGAGGGTCTAGTGAAGGATATGTTCTTGGCAAAGTTTAGTTTTGTGTTGAGAATCTTTTCGTGTTAGGTGAACCGTATGGTTGTTTCAAAAAGTACCAAGATAGAGTGGTATCTTGAGCAGGGCTTATGGTAATCTTTTTTTCATGAGTTTGGTGGTAAGTGTTGTGGTAGGAGTTTGGAAAAAAAACATGTGTATTTGACTAAGCTTGTTTGGATTATGTTTGAATCATATGAAAACTTTTTTCATGTTGATAAGGTAAGCTTGAATGTCAGTTTCCTTTGGGTTATTATTGGTAGTAAAGGTACCAAGAATGAAGTCGGAAAGAATCATCATAAGTTGGTAGTAAGTTATATCGATGGTATGGAGTTTTCTTATGAGGGTTGTTGGGTCAATCATTTGTTTGAGTACGGTTTTCTTGGGTTTTTAAGTTCCATTGGGAAGTTGTGTGATTGGTGTATCTATAACATGATAAGATTTGAAAGTTTTTAGGACCGACATAGGTTGTTGTTTGGATGTTGGATTTTATCATTCATAGGTAAATGGATGATATGTTGTGACGTTGTGATATGGTTAATATGACTCATAATGAAGTTGTTGGTGGTGGTGGAGCTTGCTTAAAACAATGTTGACAGTTTTATGCAAAGTTAGTCTGAAGTTTGTTGTGTGGAGTGGAGGTTGGTGAAAGGCTTAGCTGGTTACCTGATATGTGGGAGGATGTCAAAAGTAAGGTAAGTTTGATGGTGATAGTGTGGAAACCGTTGCGGTTATCAAGAGTTGGTTATCAACCTTATGGGGTTTTCTTTTGAGCTATGTTTTCTATAGAGGTTGAGATGGTGTGGTGTTTTGTGCATTGTTGCTTTGGTGTGAGAAAGAAACTTGTTGGTTGTCCGAAGAGGGTAAGTGTAGGTTGTCTGTTGCTTACCATTCAGGGAAAACTGAGGTGATGGCTGAATCTTTGAGCTGTAGGAAGGCAGTTGAGTTGAGAGTGATGTTTGCTAAGTTGAGTATTTCAAAGAAAGGTAGTTGAGTGGTGGAGTTGTAAGTAAAGCATATCTTGGTTGTGAGGATAAGATGAAACAGTTAGAGGATTAGACGTTGGTATCTTTTGTGGAGGTTATGGCTAAGGGTAGACCGACCGAATATCATTTTGATGATGATGAGGTGTTGTGTTTTAGAGGTCGGATTGTGGT
Organism: Abelmoschus esculentus; assembly: GCA_035048815.1. NCBI lineage: Eukaryota > Viridiplantae > Streptophyta > Magnoliopsida > Malvales > Malvaceae > Abelmoschus > Abelmoschus esculentus. The sequence goes on from JAUCBN010000036.1 coordinate 10,016,153, forward strand.
GGCGGATGATCTGGAGTTGGGGCAAATTATCTTGGTGGAAGCTCATACTAGTCCGTTTGCTATGCATCCAGGTAGTATGAAGATGTATAGAGATCTCAAAGGTGTGTACTTTTGGGTTGGTTTAAAGAAGGATGTGACAGAGTTTGTATCTCGTTGTATGGTGTGTCAGCGAGTGAAAGCTAAACATCAGTTTCCTTCAGGTTTGTTACAGTTGGTTCAAGTTCCGGAATGGAAATGGGAGAGAATCACCATGGATTTTGTGACGGGGTTACCTTTAACACCGTCCAAAAAGGATTCTATATGGGTGGTTGTTGATAGGTTTACGAAGTGTGCACATTTTCTTGCCGTGCATACAACGTACTCCATGGATAAGTTGGCGGATTTGTATGTTTCTGAGGTGGTGAGATTGCATGGGGTGCCTAATTCGATCATATCGGATAGAGATTCGCGGTTTACATCCAAGTTTTGGAGGAGTTTGTAGACAGCTTTGGGTACGAGGCTTAGTTTTAGTACGGCTTATCATCCATAGACGGATAGACAGTCTGAGCGTATTATTCAGACTTTAGAGGATATGTTGAGGTGTTGTATCATCGAGTTTCGGGGTTCTTGGGAGAAGCAATTGCCGTTGGTAGAGTTTGCTTATAATAATAGTTTTCAGACGAGTATACAGATGGCACCATTTGAGGCGTTATATGGGCGTAAGTGTCGTACACCTTTGTGTTGGAAGGAAGTTGGACAGAAGTATGTTTCTTTGCCTCAAGTGTTGAAGGATACAGATGAGAAAGTTAAGTTGATATGTACTAAACTTAAGGAAGCTTCGGATAGGCAGAAATCCTATGCCGATTTGAAAGGTAGGGAGATAGAGTATGATGGTGGGGACAAAGTGTTTCTTAAGGTTTCTCCATGGAAGAAGGTGATGAGGTTTGGTCGTAAGGGTAAGTTGAGTCCTCGTTTTATTGGACCATATGAGGTGTTGGAGCGTGTTGGTCCTGTTGCTTATAGGTTGAGGTTACCGGAGGAGTTGAGTAAGATGCATGATGTTTTTCATGTATCAATGCTTCGTAGATATAGATCGGATCCTTCTCATGTTGTACCAGTTGAGGAGATTGAGTTTAGAGAGAATATGAGTTATGAGGAAGAACCAGTGAGGATTTTGGATGTGGATACAAAGGTTTTTCGAGGAAGAATCATAGTTTTAGTTAAAGTGCTTTGTAAACAGCGAGGTGTCGAAGAGGTAACTTGGGAGACATGGAAAAGTATAGAGGAGCAGTTTCTTCACTTGTTTACTTGAGGTAAATTTCGAGGACGAAATTTTCTTAAGGGGGAAGAGTTGTAACATCCCATTTTTGGGGTTATTAGTTTAGTCTTAGTTAGGAGGATTCGATTCGGGTCGAATCGGGTTCTCCAGTTCATTAATTTTGGGAAAATAAAATAAGGATATTTTTAACTAAGGAAAATAATAGTTTTGGAAAATGGTTTGAAATATTAAAAATATATTTTGAAATTAAAAGAAAATAATTTGGATGTTATAATGATTTTTTTAATTATACTTAATTATGCATAAATGACCAATTTGTAATTTTTGGAAAAATTGGAGGACCAATTTGATGATTTTCGGCAATTAATGTATTTTAGTGACTAAATTGAAAAGCAAGCTAAACATAGAATCCTTAGAGGACCATAAACCCATTTCTAATTTTTAATGATGATTTATTCACCCAAAAGATATTTTTAATTACTTTAATTTGGTTTTTAATCATTTTTCTCAAAAATCACTTTTCTCATCTTTTTTTCTCATTTTCTCTTCATCTTTTCTCTTCAATTCCTTGCTGATTTTTGCATCTTTTTCCACAAAGAATACATCACTTGCATCATCTTTCCATCCTTTACAAAACCTAAGCATAGATTTTATCAAATCTACATCAAATTGCAAGGAATCAAGAAGGGGAAAATCTCATATTTTTGGTGAATAGATCTTGTACCATCCTGTTTTTTGGAGTTATTAGTTTAGGCTTAGTTAGGAGGATTCGATTCGGGGCGAATTGGGTTCTCCGGTTCATTAATTCCGGGAAAATAAAATAAGGATATTATTAACTAAGGAAAATAATAGTTTTGGAAAATAGTTTGAAATATTAAAAATATATTTCAAAGTTAAAAGAAAATAATTTGGATGTTATAATAATTTTTAATTATGCTTAATTATGCATAAATGACCAATTTGTAATATTTGGAAAAATTGAGGACTTATTTGGTAATTTTCGGAAATTATGTTATTTTAGTGACTAAATTGAAAAGCAAGCTAAACTTAGAATCCTTAGAGGGCCATAAACCCATTTCTAATTTTTAATGATTATTTATTCACCAAAAAGGTATTTTTAATTACTTTAATTTGATTTTTAATCATTTTCTCTCAAAACCATTTTTTCCTCATTTTTTTCTCATCTTTTTCTCTCATTTTCTCTCCACTTTCTCTTCATCTTTTCTCTTCAATTCCTTGCTAATTTTTGCATCTTTTTCAACAAAGATTACATCACTTGCATCATCTTTCCATCCTTTAAAAAACCTATGCATCAATTTCATCAAATCTACATCAAATTGCAAGGAATCAAGAAGGGGAAAATCTCATATTTTTGGCGAATAGATCTTGAAAGTAATTTTCTGGATTTTTATTCTTTTCTAAGGTTCTGTATTGAAATTTCCAAGTATTAGCTTGCTAATCTTTGAATAAAAACTTGATTCTATGTTTTTAATGTTAGATCTAGTGATTTTGAGATGTTTTTGTAAAATCTTTTTGGATCTCATTTAATGCTGGAAATTAGATGAATTCAATCTTTTGATAGCACATTAATTTAATCCCGAAATAATGCAATCTGTATAGTTTTAAGGTGTTTTTCGGTTGTTTTATGGGCTATTTTAGATGCTTAATTGTTGATGGAGATATAAGGATGGTTTGGATGTGTTTTTGGATCATAATTGAAGTGGATTAGATGTTAGATTCGTTAGGTTTTGGGCTGATGTTGTTCGGATACGTTTCGGCTTAGTTTTCAGTCCTTTCGACTAAGTTTTTGGTAGTTTAATGGTGATTGGATATGGCTGTTGGTTTGAGCATGTTATGATGTGAGAATGCTCTGTTTTTAATGTTGTAGGAGAGGTACAAGAAGAAGTTTGATTGCTGGTGCGTTTGTGCGATCATAGGATAGCGGCAAAAGCTCGTTTCGCTTGTTGGTGAGTGGTTTCGGATTTAAAGTGAATCACGTTTGGTACGATTCTGTTTTTGGGGACTATAGAAGAGTGTGAAAACCTTCTATAGTTCAAGAGTAAGTAATGTAATTGTTTTTGATAAACCGATATGAGTTTCGGCTACAGTTGATAAAGGCATTATGTTGGTAATGCAAGGAGATTTGTGAAAATGCATGAGCATGTTTTGAAATAGTGCATACATGAGAAATACTTGCTGAAATGCATAGCTTATTTAGCATCCATGATTATGAAAAATTATAAGAAATGATTTGAAATACAATATTGTTAATTGCCTTATACATGATGGTGCCTTTAGGCATGGCTTTTAGTTCATTTGTTGAACATATTATGCATGCATTATGAGCAGCAAGTTATATGATTTGAAATACAATATGGTTAATTGTCTTATACATGAAGGTGCCTTTGGGCATGGCTTTGGTTCATTTGTTGAACATTTTATGCATGCATTATGAGCAGCAAGTTATCATGCACATTTGATTATGATATTGGCTTAGTGACACTAACTTTAGATTCGAATACGAATGACATGTCATTAGGATTGTCTTAAGTGCACTATAATCAAAACTGAAAATACAGAATATTGCCTACACGTAACAAGGGTGACTTTGTGTCCAACCGTGCGTGGTAGAGCCGCCTACTCGTAACAAGGGTGACTATGTGTCCGATCGTGCATGGTAGTGCTAATGGTGACTTAGTGTCATGTCAATGGTGACTTCGTGTCATGTCAATGGTGACGTCGTTTCATGTCAATGGTGACTTCGTGTCATGACGAGACAATAGTCTCATGGATCCGTGTATTCGGTGAACTCAAGGTTCATATTAAGTGGTCACTAGAAAGCCAATATACATACATGAAATTGAGAAAAGGTTTGAGCATCATTTATAAATTGTTTTGACAAGGTTATGTGAACTCAAGGATGCATATGATTTAATGAGCTTGGGCATGAAATATTAGCATGCATGATTTAACAAAGTATTGCATATTATAGTTTCATCATGGTTTTAAATAGATGCATTGATGATTTGTGTAGAGCTACCTCACTAAGCATGTTTGCTTAAGCTCTCTCTTTTCATCCATGCAGAGAAATAAAGGCACTTGGAGCTTCGTTCGAGGCTAGGAAACCAAGGGGAAGATTCACTTGAATTTAGTATGTTTTTGGCAAATAATTGGGCAAGGCAATGTGTAACCCAACCCATGTATAGTGTGTGTAATTAGGCTTTGGTTTATGTTGTAATAAGACCATTATTGTTTGGATGTTAATTGTTGAACTTTGGATTGCTTGAATGGTTGAAGTATGTACTAGCATGATCGTTATGTTGTTAATCATTCCCTAGGGAGCATGCCTATAGCTTGAATGATGTCCATGATGTAGTTGATTATGTGCCATATGTTGCTAATCATGTTTAGGATTGATGCATTTAGTGGATCTAATTAATGGTTGAGTATGGAGTATTTTAGTATGCACTTAGTGTAACGAAACATTTGGTTCCAGACCTAAAGTTTCGAAACCTTTGGTTGAAGGTTCCGAAACCTTTGTGAAATAGTTTCGAAACCTTCACAAGGTTTCGAAACCTTGCGGGCTGTTTCAATTCTGGGAGGTTACTGGACGCGATAAGTTTCGAAAATTTCCAGGAAAGTTTCGAAACCTTTTTCAAAAAGTTTCAGAACCTCTGGGAAGGTTTCGAAACCTTTGATCACCTAGAATTAAAAATTGCTGGAAATTATATTTTAGTCCCGGATATCTTCCTTTGTTCGATTAAGGTACTTACAGATGTTATTTTGAGCTGAAATTTTGCATGCATGACTAAAGTTGATTTAATTTCAAGATGGTTAACCTAATTCGGATGAAGTCCTTGTATTTTGGAATATTTACATTTTGGTCCCTAAAATAGAAAAACATGCAATTGGCGATGCTAGAATAATCCGTTTGAGTTGAAACTTGTTGTTAAGTATACTTGGGTTCTTAATTGGACATTGATGGAAAGAATTTCTACTTTACTAATTGTATTTAGAAGTTTTACGTTTTAGTCCTTAATCCATGTTAGTGTTTAATCGGATGGTTGTTTATAATTAATGTGTTACCGACAATGCTTTGTACGAGACCTTGTCACGTAGGAACAAGATTATGCATTTAGTAAGATAAAATAAAAAAATATAACGGTTTTAGGGTTGTTTATCGAATCGGACCCTTGCGGGTTTGGTTTGATATTCCCCGTGTAACCCATTAGTGTCGGTTTCGTCTAGGCCGGGCTAAGGGGGTTACAAATCTTGAAGGTAATTTTCTGGATTTTTATTCTTTTCTAAGGTTCTTTATTGAAATTCTCAAGTATTAGCTTGCTAATCTTTGAATAAAAACTTGATTCTATGTTTTTAATGTTAGATCTAGTGATTTTGAGATGTTTTTGTGAAATCTTTTTGGATCTCATTTAATGCTGGAAATTAGATGAATTCAATAATGTTTTTATGTTGATTTAATGATTGATTGAGTCTTCTTTTGATAGCACATTAAATTAATCCCGGAATAATACAATCGGTGTGGTTTTAAGGTGTTTTTCGGTTGTTTTATGGGCTGTTTTAGATGCTTAATTGTTGCTGGAGATATAAGGATGGTTTGGATGTGTTTTTGGATCATAATTGAAATGGATTAGCTGTTAGATTCGTTAGGTTTTGGGCTGATGTTGTTCGGATGCGTTTCGGCTTAGTTTTCGGTCTTTTCGGCTAAGTTTTTGGTAGTTTAATGGTTATCGGATGTGGCTGTTGGTTTGAGCATGTTATGATGTGAGAATACTCTGTTTTTAATGTTGTAGAAGAGGTACAAGAGGAAGCTTGATTGCTGGTGCGATTGGTGCGATCATCGGATAGCGGCGAAAGGTTGTTTCGCTTGTTGGTGAGTGATTTCGGATTTAAAAGCGAATCGCGTTTGGTACGTTCAGTTTTTGGGGGCTATGGAAGAGTGTGAAAACCTTCCATAGTTCAAGAGTAAGTAAAGTAATTGTTTTTGATGAACCGATAAGAGTTTCGGCTATTTTTGACAAAGGTATTTCATTGGTAATGCAATGGGATTTATGGAAGTGCATGAGCATGTTTTGAATTGATGCATACATGAGAGATACTTGCTGAAATGCATAGCTTATTTAGCATCCATGATTATGGAAAATTATGAGAAATATTTTTGAATACAATATGGTTATTTGCCTTATACATGGTGGTGCCTTTGGGCATGGCTTTTGGTTCATTTGTTGAACAAATTATGCATGCATTATGAGCAACAAGTTATATGATTTGAAATACAATATGGTTAATTTCCTTATACATGATGGTGCCTTTAGGCATGGCTTTGGTTCATTTGTTGAATATTTTATGCATGCATTATGAGCAGCAAGTTATCATGCACATTTGATTATGATATTGGCTTAGTGACACTAAATTTAGATTCAAATACGAATGACATGTCATTAGGATTGTCTTAAGTGCACTATAATCAAAATTGAAAATACAGAATTTTGCCTACATGTAACAAGGGTGACTTTGTGTCCAACCGTGCGTGGTAGAGCCGCCTACACGTAACAAGGGTGAATATGTGTCCGATCGTGCGTGGTAGTGCTAATGGTGACTTCGTGTCATGTCAATGGTCACTTCGTGTCATGTCAATGGTGACTTCGTGTCATGTTAATGGTGACTTCGTGTCATGACGAGACAAATGTCTCATGGATCCGTGTATTCGGTGAACTCAAGGTTCACATTAAGTGATCACTTGAAATCCAATATACATACATGAAATTGAGGAAAGGTTTGAGCATCATTCATAAATTGTTTTGATAAGGTTATGTGAACTCAAGGATACAGATGATTTAATGAACTTAGGCATGAAGTATTGGCATGCATGATTTGAAAAAGTATTGCAAATAATGTTTTCTTCATGGTTTTAAATAGATGCATTGATGATCTTTTGTAGATCTTCCTCACTAAGCATGTTTGCTTAAGCTCTCTTTTCATCCTTGCAGAAAAATAAGGGCACTTGGAGCTTCGTTCGAGGCAAGGAAACCAAGGGGAAGATCACATTGAATTTGATATGTTTTTGGCAAATAAATTGGGCAAGGCAATGTGTAACACAATCTATAGGGGAATATGTACTTAGGCTTTGGTTTATGATGTAATAAAACCATTATTAATTGATTGTTTATTGTTGAACTTTGGATATGTTTGAATTGTGAAGCATGGCTTAGCATGTTTGTTATGTTGCTATTCAATCTTTAGGAAGCATGCCTATAGGTCTCCTTGTGATCTTTACAAATGGTTTAAGGTGTATTTATGTTGATGATTATGCCTAGGAATATTGCATATAGTTTCGGGTTATTAATGTTTATGCTTGGGTGGCTTAAATGAGCTTGAAACGTCACACCTCAGTCCCGAACACAGGGGGTATCGAAACACCCTGTGGTGGTATCGATACCCTTATGCTACTGGACATGCTTGTATCGAACCAATGTTGGGTACCAAATGCTACTGGAGTTGCCTGTTCCGAAACACTTTATGGCCTGTTTCGAAACAGGTGACGTGTTCCGAAACACTCCAGGGCTGTTTCGAAACACCTGGCTTAAAAAGGACATTTTGAGAGTTTTAAATGCATGAAATGTAGTATTTAAATTAGTAAGTGAAAATAATGGATCTATGAGTAGTTAGGAGTTGTTGTGATACCATGGTTCATGTTTTAACCCGAATACAAATCGTATGATATAAGATGGATGAAATATCTAATATTACATATTTTGCAATTAAGTCCATAAATGCTAGAACATAAAATCGATTAATTAAGGTGCCTTGTTTGATCTGAATTGTGTGATGAATGTTTTTTAAGCTTGCTTAATTGTTATCCGGTGGATTGATTAGGGATATGGTGTTACATATTGGTTTGTTACATTTTGGTCCCTATTCGTGTATGCATTTAATTGATTTACTTATAATGGTTGGACAGCATTCGTATCTGTCTTACTTGAGTTAATTACACATAGGAGGTTAATCGTGCATCTAGGTAAGATAAAAAAAAAGTATTACGGTTTTCAGGGTTGTTTATCGGATCGGACCTTCACGGGTTTGGTTCGATATTCCCCGTGTGACCCATTAGTGTTGGTTCCGTCTAAGCCGGGCTAAGGGGGTTACAATTAACATGAGCTTCGGCTACATTCGGTAAAGACATTATTGTTGGAAATGCAATGAGATTTTAGGAAATGCATAAACATGATTTTGAATTTGTGCATGCATGAGATAATTGCTGAAAATACATGGTTTAAAAAGACATACATTGTTAAGGAAAACATGGAAAATGAATTTGGAATACATGTGGTTATTTGCCTTCAAATTAAAGGTTTTATTGGGCATGACTTTTGGTTCATTTGTTGAGCACATTACGGAAGCATTATGAGCTGAAAATGAATTAGAATATTATGTGGTTATTTATTTGCCTTGAAATTGATGGTACCATTGGGCATGACATTTGATTCATTTGTGAACATATTATACATGCATTATGAGCAGCAAATTATAATGCACATTTGATTATGATATTGGCTTAGTGACACTAACTTTAGATTCGAACACGAATGACATGTTATTAGGATTGTCTTAAGTGTACTATAAACATTATTGAGAAAAAAGAATATTGCCTATGTAACCCCCTTAGCCCGGCCTAGACGAAACTGACACTAATGGGTTACACGGGGAATATCAAACAAAACCTGCGAGGGTCCGATTCGATAAACAACCCTAAAACTGTTATATTTTTTTATTTATCTTTCCTAGATGCATGATCATATTCCTATATGTCAAGGTCTCATATAATGCGTTATCGGTAACACATTAATTAAAAACAAATATCCGATTAAACACTTGAGTAGATTAAGGACTAAAACGTAAAACTTTTAAATTCAATTACTAAAGTAGAAATTCTTTCCATCAATGTTCAATTAACCAAACAAGAGTTCCTCATAGCAAATTTCAACTTAAACGGATCATTCTATCATCATCAATAGCATGTTCTTCTAATTTAGGGACTAAAATATAAATCTTCCAAAATACAAGGACTTCATCCAAATTAGGATTACCATCTTGAAATTAAATCGACTTTATACTTGCATACAAAATTTCAGCTCAAAATAACATCGGTAAGCACCTTAGTCGAACAAAGGAAGATATCTGGACTAAAGTATAATTTCTAGCAACTTTCAATTCTTGGTGATCAAAGGTTTCGAAACTTTTTGTAAAAGGTTTCGAAACTTTCCTGGAAAGTTTCGAAACTTATCGTGTCCAGTAACTTCCCGGAATTGAATCTGCCCGCAAGGTTTCGAAACTTTTTGACAATGGTTTCGGAACCTTCGCACAAAGATTTCGAAACTTTAGGTCTGTAGCCAAAAGTTTCGTTACACTAAGTGCACACCAAAATACTCAATACTCAACCATTAATTAGAACCACTAAATGCATCAATCCTAATATAATTAGCACGTATGACACATGATTGACAATGTCACGGACATCAATCAAGCTATAGGCATACTTCCTAGAGATTGATTAAAATCATAACAAACATGCAAGTTCACACATCAATAATCCATACAATCTCAAAGCTCACAATTAACGATCAAACAATAAGTGTCTTATTACAACATAAACCATAGACTAATTACACACTCCTCACATAGGTTGTGTTGCACATTGCCTTGCCCAATTTATTTGCCAAAAACATACCAAATTCAAGTGAATCTTCCCCTTGGTTTCCTTGCCTCGAACGAAGCTCCAAGTGCCTTTATTTCTCTGCATGGATGAAAAGAGAGCTTAAGCAAACATGATTAGTGAGGAGGCTCTACACAAATCATCAATGCATCTATTTAAAACCATGATGAAAACATCATTTGAAATACATAGTTAAATCATGCATGCTAACATCTCATGATCATGTTCTTTAAACCAAATGCATCCTTGAGTTCACATAACCTTATCAAAACAATTTATAAATGATGCTCAAACTTGTTCTCAAATTCATGTATGTATATTGGCATTCTAGTGACCACTTTAATGTGAACCTTGAGTTCATCGAATACACGGATCCATAAGACCATAGTCTCGTCATGACACGAAGTCACCATTGACATGACACGAAGTCACCATTAGCACTACCACGCACGATCGGACACATATTCACCCTTGTTACGTGTAGGCGGCTCTACCACGCACGGTTGGACACAAAGTCACCCTTGTTACATGTAGGCAAAATTCTGTATTTTCAATTTTTATTATAGTGCACTTAAGACAATCCTAATGACATGTCATTCGTATTTGAATCTAAAGTTAGTGTCACTAAGCCAATATCATAATCAAATGTGCATGATAACTTGCTGTTCATAATGCATGCATAATATGTTCAACAAATGAACCAAAAACCATTCCCAAAGGCACCGTTATATATAAGACAAATAACCATATTGTACTCCAAATCATATAACTTGTTGCTCATAATGCATGCATAAATTATTCAACAAATGAACCAAAAGCCATGCCCAAAGGCACCATTATATATAAGGCAAATAACCATATTGTACAAATCATTTCTCATAATTTTTCATAATCATGGATGTTAAATAAGCTATGCATTTCAGCAAGTAATTCTCATGTATGCACCATTTCAAAACATGCTCATGCATTTCCATAAATCTCATGCATTACCAACATAATGCCTTTATCAAATGTAGCCAAAACTCATATCGGTTTATCAAAAACATTTACTTTACTTACTATTGAACTATGGAAGGTTTTCACACTCTTCCATAGTCCCCAAAACAGAACCGTACCAAACGCGATTCGCTTTTAGTCCGAAAACACTCACCAACAAGCGAAAAGAGCATTCGCCGCTATCCGATGATCACGCCAACGCACCAGCGATCAAACACCTTCTTGTACCTCTTCTAAAACATTAAAAACAAAGCATTCTCACATCATAACATGCTCAAACCAACAACCATAACCGATCACCGTTAAACTACCGAAAACTTAGCCGAAAAGACCGTAAACTAAGCCGAAACGCATCCGAACAACATCAGCCCAAAACCTAATGAATCTAACATCTAATCCATTTTAATTATGAACCAAAAACATATCCAAACCATCCTTATACCTCCAGCAACAATAAAGCATCTAAAACAGCCCATAAAACAACCGAAACGCACCTTAAAACTACACCGATTGCATTATTTCGGGATTAAATTAATGTGCTATCAAATCAAGACTCAATTAATCATTTAATTAACATAAAAACACAATTGAATCCATCTAATTCCAGCATTGAATGAGATCCAAATAGATTTCACAAAAACATTCACAAAATCACTAGATCTAATATTAAAAACATAGAATCAAGTTTTTATTCAAAGATTAGCAAGCTAATACTTGGGAATTTCAATAAAGAACCTTAGAAAAAGAATAAAAATCCAGAAAATTACCTTCAAGATCTATTCACCAAAAAGATGTAATTTCCTCTTCTTGATTCCTTGCAATTTGATGTTGATTTGATAAAATTGATGCTTAGGTTTTGTAAAGGATGGAAAGATGATGCAAATGATGTAATCTTTGTTGAAAAAGATGCAAATATCAGCAAGGAATTGAAGAGAAAAGATGAAGAGAAAGTGGAGAGAAAATGAGAGAAAAAGATGAGAGAAAGTGAGGAAAAAGTGGTTTTGAGAGAAAATGATTAAAAATCTAATTGAAGTAGTTAAAAATACATTTTGGTGAATAAGTCATCATTAAAAATTAGAAATGGGTTTATGGCCCTCTAAGGATTCTAAGTTTAGCTTGCTTTTCAATTTAGTCACTAAAACATATAATTTTTCAAAAATTACAAAATAAGTCCTCCAATTTTTTTCCAAAAATTACAAATTGGTCATTTATTCATAATTAAGCATAATTAAAAATCAAAAATAAATCCAAATTACTTTCTTTTAATTTTGAAACATATTTTTAATATTCCAAACCTTATTCCAAAATTATTATTTTTCTTAATTAAAAATATCCTTATTTTTATCTTTCCCGGAATAATGAACCGGAGAACCCGATTCGACCCGAATCGAATCCCCCTAACTAAGCCTAAACTAATAACCCCAAAAACGGGATGTTACAACTCTCCCCCTCTTAAGAAAATTTTGTCCTCGAAATTTACCTGAAGTAAACACGTGAGGAATTACTCCTCCAAACTTTTTCCTTGTCTCCCAAGTTGCCTCTTCGCCACCTCGGTGCTTCCAAAGCACTTTAACCAAACCTATGGTTCTTCCTCAAAAAAACCTTTGTATCCACATCCAAAATCCTCACTGGTTCCTTCTCATAACTCATATCTGCCCTTAACTCAGACTCCCTAACTAGAACAACATGAAAAGGATCTGAACAATACCTACGAAGCATCGATACATTGAAACACATAATGCATCTTACTCAACTCCACCAGCAACCTCAACCGATACAACCAATTGGCTCTAACACCTCATATGGCCCAATAAAACGATGACCTAACTTACTCTTACGTCCAAACCTTATCACCTTCCATGGAGAAACCCTAAGAAAAACTTTGTCCCCAACAGTGTACTCTATCTCTCTACGCTTTAAATCGGCATAGGACTTCTACCTATCCGAAGCTTCCTTAAGTTTAGCACATATCAACTTAACCTTCCCATTCATATCTTTAAAACTTGAGGTAAAGAAACATACTTTTGCCCAACTTCTTTCTAACACAAAGGTGTACAACACCTATGCTTGTATAAAGCCTCAAACGGTGTCATCCGTATACTCTCTTGGAGCTAATGTTATATACCAACTCCACTAAAGACAACTGTTTCTCCCAAGAACCTTGAAACTCGATGACACAACCCCTCAACATATCTTCCAAAGTCTGAATAACACGCTCAGACTATCCATCCGTCTGTGGATGATAAGTTGTACTAAAGCTAAGCCTCGTACCCAAAGTAACCTATAAACTCCTCCAAAACTTAGATGTAAACCGCAGACCTCTATCCGATATGATCAACTTAAGCACACTATGCGACTTCACCATCTCAGAAACATACAACTCTACCAGCTCATCCATAGATCACATTGTATGCACGGCAAGAAAATGTGCACGCTTTGAAAACCTATAAATAATAACCCATATAGAATCCTTCTTGGACTCCGTCACATCTTCCTTTAAACCAACCCAAAAGTACACACTTTTGAGATCTCTATACATCTTCACACTACCCGGATGCATAGCAAACGGACTAGTATGTGCACCCACCAAGATAGCTTGCCTCAACTCCGGATCATCCGACACCACAATCTGACCCCTAAACCACAATATCTCATCCTCATCAAAACGATACTCGGTCGGTCTATCCTTATCCATATCCTCCACAAAAGATACCAACGTCTCATCCTCTAACTGTTTCACCTTATCGTCTCAACCAAGATAGGTTTTACTTACAACTCCACCACTCAACCACCTTCCTTTGAAATACTCAACTTAGCAAACATCACTCTCAACTCAACCGTCATCTTACGGCTCAAAGATTCAGCCATCACCTTAGCTTTCCCCGGATGGTATGCAACAGACAACCCACACTTACCCTCTTTGGACAACCAACAAATTCTTTCCCCACACCAAAGCAACAATGCACAAACCACCACACCATCTCAACCTCTATAGAAAATATAACTCAAAAAGAAAACCCCATAAGGTTGATAACCAACTCTTGATAACCGCAGCGGTTTCCATACCATCACCATCGAACTAACCTTAATTGACATCCTCCCACATACCAGGTAACCAACTAAGCCTTTCACCAACTTCCACTCCACACAACAAACTTCAGACTAACTTTGCACAAAACTGTCAACATTGTCTTAAGCAAGCTTCACCACCACCACCAACTTCATTTTGAGTCATATTAACCATATCACAACGTCACAACATATCATCCATTTATCTATGAATGATAAAACCCAACATCCAAATAACAACCTATGTCGGTCCTACAAACTTTCAAATCTTATCATGTTATAGATACACCACTCACACATCTTCCCAATGGGACTTAGGAACCCAAGAAAACCGTACTCCAACAAACGATTGATCCAACAAACCTCATAAGAAAACTCCATACCATCGATAGAACTTACTACCAAACTTATGATGATTCTTCCTGACTTCAAACATAATCCAAAGAAAATTGATACTCATTCTTACCTTATCAGCAAGATAAACATTTACTTATGATTCAAACATAATCCAAACCAGCTTAGTCAAATACACATGTTTTTCCCCAACTCCTACCACAACATTCACCACCAAACCCATGGAAAAAGATTACCATAAGCCCTGCTCAAGATACCATTCCATCTCGACACTTTCCGTAACAACCATACGGTTAACATAACACAAAAAGATTCTGAACACAAAACTAAACCTTGCCAAGAACATATCCTTCACTAGACCCTCAACAAACACTTTACCACGACTTGTCCCCGATCAACTTTACCAAGGTTGAATTTCGCTCATAGATCCATCATATAACTAGGTCTCCCTATAGGTTAACCGAACATCTTCCCTTGTAACTCCACAACAACCCAGGCTTATCCCACATAACAAACTCCCATTACAAGTACCCTTATGTAAGACAAGTCATCCCCAAACCCTAAACCCTTATGTAAAACATATCATACAAGAAACTTACCTACTTTGTGTCAACCTTAACATTATACTCATTATAACAATAATATCTCCAACTTAAGGTTTAGCCACCATAACCAACTCCACCAAGGTTCAAAATTTAAAATCTACACATCATTAAGTGCCTTGACACATAACCCAAAACTTTTTTTTCATTAACAACTCATCGACAAACCAACTCCTACATTAACTATACTACAACAAAATCCAAACTTGTAGAACCATTCCTTCCACTAGCTCCAACGTCTCTTATTTTATAACCTTTCCAAAGCGATAATCATAATGATGAAACATCCACAAACACGAACCCACCGAACTCAAAACCTCAAGATACTTTTCGATAAAAGCAAACCCATAAGACTGAACAATCGATACAAACTATAAATTGTCCAGCGATCCATATTGCACCACTTCAGACATCATCAAAAACTAACTTTACCTGAAGTATATCCAACTTAACATCCTGTAAACACAACGTATACACTTTCCTCCTTTATAGTACAACCAAACCTCTCAAGATCACAACAATCTATGATTCAAACCCCCGATTTCACAACTCTCATACCAATATGTATCTCATATTTTACTTCCATCCTGACCATACCAGATTGGTCACAACCTCCGATCTAACTGCACACTAACCATACTATAAAGAATTCAATGTAATTTCTACAAAATAATTTCACATCACTCAGAAAAACACCAACCCGCCTTACTCTACAAAACATGCTGCAACCTTGTTACAACCTCCAGATCTAAACTAGAAAGAATCCGCAAAAACTCAGCCCTTCCTTTAGTAATGACCAACTCAAACTAACCATAACACAGTGTATTTAACTTGGTTTCAAACATTCACAACTCTGACACCAACCACTCATTGTTCATCCAAGACTATTCCCTAACCAAAAGGGTAGCTTGCCCACTACACATTCAGCTTAACACCACAAGAAAGTTCTTTCAACCTTTTTTTCCCATACCTTCACCTTAAAAGAACCAACCACACTCCACTTACACCCTCAAGGAGCTACTCGCAAGTGTGTACAAATGTATGCATGATTTCCTGTATGCCCTCATAAATGCCTATGCAAGTACATATGCATGTAAATGCAATTTCTAATGTCATGCTCAAGAATGCATGCATGTCCTACATTATCTATAAATATATACATATATGTGCTATTAATCTAAACATGATTATTGTTCACACTGACAAATAACATCCTTAATTCCAACAACTTCAACTATCATCCTATTGACAGGTCCCAAGTCAGATTAGCAACAACCGTACCAGCTTCAGTAGACTAAAACACACCCGAAAGAATGGTGCAACACCATAACTAACCTTTCGGCCTCACCGAAGGCACACTTACAGAGGAGGAAGAATTTACTCTTCCCTAACAGTTGTTTCATCTTTAATCTTGACCATCAAAGTTCATACCAACAGTATCTAGTGACTTACGTATTAAAAACATATTCAAAAACTTTAAACATGCAGTTTAAAACATAATGTTCAAATAAAACAAACTTACATTCGGGCAAGATCCAAGGGAAAGCTGAGAGCATCTGAAAATATGTTGGCATTGGCAATGTATAACCGATAATCCCAGTTTAATCATCATTACTCAAAGTACAATCATCCTAAATAGATTCTCACACTCCAACAACATATCATGCTCAATCATACATATCATGATCAATCGCACATTTAAGCACATAACTTAGCAATCTTATCCATGCTTTAATCAACTAACTACACACTTTACAAATCAACAACACATTTTACAAACCTTACAACAAACTTTTCAAACCTGGCTCTGATACCACCAAATGTAACCCCCTTAGCCCGACCTAGACGAAACCGACACTAATGTGTTACACGGGGAATATCAAACCAAACCCGCGAAGGTCCGATTCGATAAACAAACCTAAAACCGTTATATTTTTTTTATTTATCTTTCCTAGATGCATGATCATATTCCTATATGCCAAGGTCTCATACAATGCGTTATCGGTAACACATTAATTAAAAACAAATATCCGACTAAACACTTGAGTAGATTAAGGACTAAAATGTAAAACTTTTAAATTCAATTAGTAAAGTAGAAATTCTTTCCAATAATGTTCAATTAACCATACAAGAGTTCCTCATAGCAAATTTCAACTTAAACGGATCATTCTATCATCATCAATTGCATGTTCTTCTAATTTAGGGACTAAAATGTAAATATTCCAAAATACAAGGACTTCATCCAAATTAGGATTACCATCTTGAAATTAAATCGACTTTATACTTGCATGCAAAATTTCAGCTCAAAATAACATCGGTAAGCACCTTAGTCGAACAAAGGAAGATATTTGGACTAAAATATAATTTCTAGCAACTTTCAATTCTTGGTGATCAAAGGTTTCGAAACCTTCCCAAAGGTTTTGGAACTTTTTGTAAAAGGTTTCTAAACTTTCCTGGAAAGTTTCAAAACTTATCACGTCCAGTAACTTCCCAGAATAGAATCTGCCCGCAAGGTGTCGAAACTTTTTGACAATGGTTTCGGAACCTTCACACAAAGGTTTCGAAACTTTAGGTCTGGAGCCAAAAGTTTCGTTACACTAAGTGCACACCAAAATACTCAATACTCAACCATTAATTAGAACCACTAAATGCATCAATCCTAACATAATTAGCAACGTATGACACATGATTTACAATGTCACGGACATCAATCAAGCTATAGGCATGCTTCCTAGAGATTGATTAAAATCATAACAAACATGCAAGTTCACACATCAACAATCCATACAATCTCAAAGCTCACAATTAACGATCAAACAATAAGTGTCTTATTACAACATAAACCATAGACTAATTATACACTCCTCACATAGGTTGTGTTGCACATTGCCTTGCCTAATTTATTTGCCAAAAACATATCAAATTCAAGTGAATCTTTCCCTTGGTTTTCTTGCCTCGAACGAAGCTCCAAGTGCCTTATTTCTCTGCATGGATGAAAAGAGAGCTTAAGCAAACATGCTTAGTGAGGAAGCTCTACACAAATCATCAATGCATCTATTTAAAACCATGATGAAAACATCATTTGCAATACATAGTTAAATCATGCATGCTAACATCTCATGCTCATGTTCTTTAAACCAAATGCATCCTTGAGTTCACATAACCTTATCAAAACAATTTATAAATGATGCTCAAACTTGTTCTCAAATTCATGTATGTAATGACATTCTAGTGACCACTTTAATGTGAACCTTGAGTTCACCAAATACACGGATCCATGAGACCATAGTCTCGTCATGACACGAAGTCACCATTGACATGACACGAAGTCACCATTAGCACTACCACACATGATCGGACACATAGTCACCCTTGTTACGTGTAGACGGCTCTACCACGCACGGTTGAACACAAAGTCACCCTTGTTACGTGTAGGCAATATTTTGTATTCTCAGTTTTGATTATAGTACACTTAAGACAATCCTAATGACATGTCATTCGTATTCGTATCTAAAGTTAGTATCACTAAGCCAATATCATAATCAAATGTGCATGATAACTTGTTGTTCATAATGCATGCATAATATGTTCAACAAATGAACCAAAAACCATTCCCAAAGGCACCGTTATATATAAGACAAATAACCATATTGTACTCCAAATCATATAACTTGTTGCTCATAATGCATGCATAAATTGTTCAACAAATGAACCAAAAGCCATGCCCAAAGGCACCATTATATATAAGGCAAATAACCATATTGTACAAATCATTTCTCATAATTTTTCATAATCATGGATGTTAAATAAGCTATGTATTTCAGCAAGTAATTCTCATGTATGCATCATTTCAAAACATGCTCATGCATTTCCATAAATCTCATGCATTACCAACATAATGCCTTTATCAAATATAGCCAAAACTCATATCGGTTTATCAAAAACATTTACTTTACTTACTATTGAACTATGGAAGGTTTTCACACTCTTCCATAGTCCCCAAAACAGAACCGTACCAAACGCGATTCGCTTTTAGTCCGAAAACACTCACCAACAAGCGAAACGAGCATTCGCCGCTATCCGATGATCGCGCCAACGCACCAGCAATCAAACACCTTCTTGTACCTCTTATAAAACATTAAAAACAGAGCATTCTCACATCATAACATGCTCAAACCAACAACCATAACCGATCACCGTTAAACTACCGAAAACTTAGCCGAAAAGACCGTAAACTAAGCCGAAACGCATCCGAACAACATCAGCCCAAAACCTAATGAATCTAACATCTAATCCATTTTAATTATGAATCAAAAACATATCCAAACCATCCTTATACCTCCAGCAACAATAAAGCATCTAAAACAGCCCATAAAACAACCGAAACGCACCTTAAAACTACACCGATTGCATTATTCCGGGATTAAATTAATGTGCTATCAAATCAAGACTCAATTAATCATTTAATTAACATAAAAACACAATTGAATCCATCTAATTCCAGCATTGAATGAGATCCAAATAGATTTCACAAAAATATTCACAAAATCACTAGATCTAACATTAAAAACATAGAATCAAGTTTTTATTCAAAGATTAGCAAGCTAATACTTGGGAATTTCAATAAAGAACCTTAGAAAAAGAATAAAAATCCAGAAAATTACCTTCAAGATCTATTCACCAAAAAGATGTAATTTCCTCTTCTTGATTCCTTGCAATTTGATGTTGATTTGATAAAATTGATGCTTAGGTTTTGTAAAGGATAGAAAGATGATGAAAATGATGTAATATTTGTTGAAAAAGATGCAAAAATCAGCAAGGAATTGAAGAGAAAGTGGAGAGAAAATGAGAGAAAAAGATGAGAGAAAGTGAGGAAAAAGTGGTTTTGAGAGAAAATGATTAAAAATCTAATTGATGTAGTTAAAAATATATTTTGGTGAATAAGTCATCATTAAAAATTAGAAATGAGTTTATGGCCCTCTAAGAATTCTAAGTTTAGCTTGCTTTTCAATTTAGTCACTAAAACATGTAATTTTTCGAAAATTACAAAATAAGTCCTCCAATTTTTTTCCAAAAATTACAAATTGGTCATTTATGCATAATTAAGTATAATTAAAAATCAAAAATAAATCCAAACTACTTTCTTTTAATTTTGAAACATATTTTTAATATTCCAAACCTTATTCCAAAATTATTATTTTTCTTAATTAAAAATATCCTTATTTTTATCTTTCCCAGAATAATAAACCAGAGAACCCGATTCGACCCGAATCGAATCCCCCTAACTAAGCCTAAACTAATAACCCCTAAAACGGGATGTTACAGCCTACACATAACAAGGGTGACTTTGTGTCAAATCGTGCGTGGTAGAGCCGCCTATACGTAACAAGGGTGACTATGTGTCTAATCGTGCATGGTAGTGTTATAATGGTGACTTCGTGTCATGTCAATGGTGACTCCGTTTCATGTCAATGGTGACTTCGTGTCATGTCAATGACGACTTTGTGTCATGTCAATGGTGACTTTGTGTCATGATGAAACTAATGGTCTCTGACAATGGATCCATATATTCGGTGAACTTAAGGTTCAAAATAAGTGATCACTAGAAGCCAAAATGCATATATGGATTAAAAGAGAACATTGTGCATCATTCATGAAATGTATTGATAATGTTGAACATACTCAAGAAAGTGATTTGATATTATAGACATGGACGTGAAATGTTAAGCATGCATGTTTTTAATGATGCATTGCAAACTATGGTTTCTTTATGGTTTTAAATAGATGCATCGATGATCTTGTGTAGAGCTTCCTCACTAAGTATGTTTGCTTAAGCTCTCTTTTTATCCTTGTAGAAAAATAAAGGCACTCGGGACTACATTCGGAGCAAGGAAACCAAGGGGAAAGCTTACTTCAAATTCGGTATGTTTTGACAAGCAAGTTGGGGCTTGGCAATGTGTAAACCCAACCCATGTGAGGAGTGTGAACTTGACTTTGGTTTATATTGAAATAAGACCTATATTGCTTGATTGTTAATTGATGAACTATGGTGATGTTTGGATTGTTGAAGCATGTACTTGCATGATCGTTATGTTTTTAATCATGTTCTAGGTAACATGCCTATAGTTTGCTTGATGTTCTTGGCGTTGATAATCATGTGTTATATGTTGCTATTTATGCTTAGGATTAATGCATATAGTTAATAGTGATTGACGGTTGTGTTTGAGCCGATGAGGTTCACTTAGTGTGATAGAATTTTTAGGTTCCAGACCTAAAGTTTCGAAACCTTAAGGAATGTTTCGAAACCTTTGCCAAACAGTTTCGAAACCTTTAGGAAGGTTTCGAAACCTTGCGTGCAATTTCAATTCTGGAAAGTTATTGGACGCAAAAAGTTTCGAAACCTTCAGGGAAGTTTCGAAACCTTTTAAAAAAAATTTTGAAACCTTTATGAAAGGTTTCGAAACCTTTGGCTGCTAGAAATTGATAGTTGCTGGAAATTGTATTTTAATCCCGAATATCTTTCTTTGTTCAATTAGGGTATCTACAGATGTTATTTTGAGCTGAAACTTCACATGGATGCATAAAGGTAATTTAATTTCAAGATGGCTAACTCAGTTTGGAAGAAGTCCTTATAGTTTGAAAGATTTACATTTTGATCCCTAAATTAGTGAAAAATGCAATTGATAAAGTTAGAATGCTCCTTTTGAGTTGAAATTTTTCGTGAGGAATACTCGTATGTTTAATTGAAATTTGATGAAAAGAATTTCTACTTTGTTATTAGAATTTAAAATTTTTACATTTTAGTCCTTTATTTACTTAAGTTTTCAATCGGATGTTTGTTTATGATTGGATTGTTTTCGTTAATGTCTTATATGAGACCTTGACATGTAGGAATACAATTATGCATCTAGAAGAAAAAATATATAACGGTTTTAGGGTTGTTTATCAAATCGGACCTTCGCGGGTTTGGTTTGATATTCCCCGTGTAACCCATTAGTACCGGTTCTATCTTGACCAGGCTAAGGGGGTTACAATATGTTTTATAAAATGTTAGCAATCGGGGATGACTTGGCTTACATAAGGATGCTTGCACTGAGAGTTTGTTATATGGGGTAATCCAAGGTTATTGTGGAGTTACGAGGGAAGATGTTCGGTTAACCTATAGGGAAGACCTAGTAAAATGGTGGAGCTATGAACGGGACTCTACCTTAGTAAAGTTGATCGGAGACAAGTCATGGCAAGGTATTTGTTGAGGGTCTAGTGAAGGATATGTTCTTAGCAAGGTTTAGTTTTGTGTTGAGAATCTTTTTGTGTTAGGTGAGCCGCATGGTTGTTTCGAAAAGTGCCGAGATGAAATGGTATCTTGATCAGGGCTTAGGGTAATCTTTTTCCATGAGTTTGGTGGTAAGTGTTGTGGTAGGAGTTGGGGAAAACATGTTTTCTCGACTAAGCTTATTTAGATTATGTTTGAATCATATGTAAATGTTTATCTTGCTGATAAGTTAAGAGTGAGTGTCAATTTTCTTTGGGTTATTATTAGTAGTAAATGTTCCAAGGTTGATGTCGGAAAGAATCATCATAAGTTTGGTAGTAAATTCTATTGATGGTATGGAGTTTTCTTATGAGGGTTGTTGGATCAATTGTTTGTTTGAGTACGGTTTTCTTGGGTTTCTAAGTCCCATTAGAAAGATGTGTGAGTAGTGTATCTATAATATGTTAAGATTTGAGAGTTTTTAAGACCGACATAGGTTGACGTTTGGATGTTGGGTTTTATCATTCATAGGTAAATGGATGATATACTGTGATGTTGTGATATGGTTAATATGACTCATAATGAAGTTGTTGTATGGGTGGAGGTTGGTGAAGGGCTTAGTTGGTTACCTGGTATGTGGGAGGATGTCAAAAATCAGGTTAGTTCGATGGTGATGGTATGGAAATTGTTGCGGTTATCAAGAGTTGATTATCAATCTTAGGGGGTTTCCTTTTGAGTTATGTTTTCTGTAAAGGTTGAGATGGTGTGGTGAGTTGTGCATGGTTGCTTTAGTGTGAGGAAAGAATCTGTTGGTTGTCCGAAGAGGGTAAGTGTAGGTTGTCTATTGTATACCATTCGGGGAAAGCTAATGTGATGGTTGAATCTTTTTATCGTAAGACGGCAGTTGAGTTGAGGGTGATGTTTGCTAAGTTGAGTATCTCAAAGAAAGGTGGTTGAGTGGTGGAGTTGTAAGTAAAACCTATCTTGGTTGAGATGATAAAGTGAAACAGTTAGAGGATGAGACGTTGGTACCTTTTGTGTAGGATATTGTTGAGGTTAGACCAACCGAGTATCATTTTGATGATGATGAGATGTTGTGGTTTAGGGGCCAGATTGTGGTGTCGGATCATGTTGAGTTGAGATAAACTAGTTTGGTAGAAGCACAAACTAGTCTGTTTGCTATGCATCCAGGTAGAGTGAAGATGTATAGGGATCTTAAAAGTGTGTACTTTTGGATTGGTTTAAAGAAAGACGTGACGGAGTCTAAGAAGAATTTTATATGGGTTATTGTTGATAGGTTTTCAAAGTGTGTATATTTTCTTGCCGTGCATACAACGTGTTCTATGGATAAGTTGGTAGAGTTGTATGTTTCTGAGGTGGTAAGGTTGTGTGGTGTGCCAAAATCGATCATATCGGATAGAGATCCACGTTTTATCTCTATGTCTTGAGAAGAGTTTGTAGGTCATCTTCTGACAGATGGCCAGTCTGAACGTGTTATTCAGACTTTGGAGGATATGTTGAGGTGTTGCATCATTGAGTTTCAAGGTTCTTGGGAGAAACAGTTGCCTTTGGTGGAGTTTGCATATAACAACAGCCCAAGCGAGTATACAGATGGCACCGTTTGAGGCTTTATACCGGCATAGGTGTTGTACACCTTTGTGTTGGAAAGAAGTTGGGCAAAAGTATGTTTCTTTGGCTCAAGTTTTAAAAGATACGGATGAGAAGGTTAAGTTTATTGTGCTAGACTTAAGGAAGCTTCGGATAGGCAGAAGTCCTATGCCGATTTAAAACGCAGAGAGATAGAGTATGCTGTTGGAGATAAAGTGTTTCTTAAGGTTCTCCATGGAAGAAGGCGTTAAGGTTTGGACGTAGGGGTAAGTTGAGCCCTCGTTTTATTGGGTTGAATGAGGTGTTAGAGCGAATTGGTCTTGTTGTTTATCGGTTGAGGTTGTCGGTGGAGTTGAGTTGGATGCATTATGTTTTTAATGTATCGATGCTTCGTAAGTATGGTTCAGATCCTTATCATGTTGTTCAAGTAGAGGAGATTGAGTTGAGAGCGGATATGAGTTATGAGAAGGAACCAATGAGGATTTTGGATATGGATACAAAAGTTCTTCGAGGAAGGACCATAGATTTGGTTTAAGTGCTTTGGAAACACCGAGGTGTCGAAGAGGCAACTTGGGAGACAAGGAAAAAGTTTGGAGGAGCAGTTCCTCACTTGTTTGCTTCAGGTGAGAATTTCGAGGGCGAAATTTTCTTAAGAGGGGGTGAGTTGTAACATCCCGATTTTGGGGTTAGTAGTTTGGGCTTTAGTTAGGAGAATTCGATTCGGGTCGAATCGGGTTCTCCAATTTGTTATTCCGAGGAAATATAAAATAAGAATATTTTTAATTAGAAAAGTAATAATTTTGGAATGTGGTTTAAAAATATTAAAAAGATGTTCCAAAATTAAAAGAATGTAATTTGAACTTTAAATTGATTTTTAGTTATGCTTAATTATGCATAAGTGACTAATTTGTAATTTATGGAAAACAATGGGGGATTTAATTGTAATTTTCAAAAATTGTTAATTTTAGTGACTAAATTGAAAAGCAAACTATACTTAGAATCCTTAGAGGGTCATAAACCCAATTTAATTTTTAGTAATGATTTATTCACCAAAATACTTTTTAATTAGTTTAATTAAAGATTATAATCATTTTCTCACTTAACTACCTTTTTTCTCTCATTTTCTCTCCATTTTCCTTCATCTATTTTCTTTAATTCCTTGCTGATTTTTCCATCTTTTTCCACAAAGATTACTTCATTTTAATCATCTTTCCATTCTTTACAAAACCTAACCATCAATTTTATCAAATCAACACCAATTTGCAAGGAATCAAGAAGAGAAAACTTCATCCTTTTGGTGGATAGATCTCAAAGGTAATTTTCTAGATTTTAACTCTTTTTCTAAGGTTCTTTATTGAAATTCCCAAGTATTATCTTGTTAATCTTTAAATGAAACTTGATTTTATGTTTTAAATGCTAGATCTAATGATTTTATGAATGTTTTTGTGAAATCTTTTTAGATCTCATTCAATGCTGTAATTAAATGAACTGAATTGTTTTATTAAATCAATTAAATGATTAATTGAGTCTTCAATTGATAGCACATTAATTTAATCCCGGAATAATACAATCGGTGTTGTTTTAAGGTGATTTTCGATTGTTTTAGGGGCTGTTTTAGATGTTTTAATGTTTCTGGAGGTATAAGGATGGTTTAGATGTGTTTTTGGTTCATAATTGAAGTGGATTAGATGTTAGAATCACTAGGTTTTGGACTGATGTTGTTCGGATGCGTTTTGGCTTAGTTTTTGGTCTTTTCGGCTAAGTTTTCGGTAGTTTCGTGGAGGTTTGATGTGGCTGCTGGTTTGAGCATGTTATGATGTGAATATGCTCTGTTTTTAATGATGTAGAGGTAGTGCAAGAAGATGCATAAGTGGCTGGTGCATTGGCGTTGCCATAGGAGCAACGACGAATGCTCGTTTCACTTGTCGGTGAGTATTTTCGAACTTAAAGCGAATCACGTTTGGTACGGTTCTGTTTTGGGGACTGTGGAAGAGTGTGAAAACTTTCCATAGTTCAAGATTAAGTGAAGGAAATGTTTTTGATGTATTAACATGAGCTTTGGCTACATTCGGTAAAGACATTGACGGTGGTAATGCAATGAGATTTTTGGAAATGCATAAACATGATTTTGAATTTGTGCATGCATGAGATAATTGTTGAAAATGCTTGGTTTAAAAAGACATATATTGTTAAGGAAAACATGAAAAATAAATTTGGAATATATGTGGTTATTTGCCTACAAATTAAAGGTGTCATTGGGCATGACTTTCGGTTCATTTGTTGAGCACATTATGGATGCATTATGAGCTGAAAATGAATTGGAATATTATGTGGTTATCTATCTTGAAATTGATGGTGTCATTGGGCATGACATTTGGTTCATTTGTGAACATATTATGCATGTATTATGAGTAGCAAATTATCATGCACATTTAATTATGATATTGGCTTAGTGACACTAACTTTAGATTCGAATACGAATAACATGTCATTAGGATTGTCTTAAGTGCACTATAAACATTATTGAGAATAAAGAATATTGCTTATACATAACAAGGGTGACTTTGTGTCCAATCGTGTGTCGTAGAGCCGCCTACACGTAACAAGGGTGATTATGTGTCCAATCGTGCGTGGTAGTGCTATAATGGTGACTTCGTGTCATGTTAATGGTGACTTCGTGTCATGTCAATGGTAACTTCGTGTCATGTCAATGGTGACTCGGTGTCATGTCAATGGTGACTTTGTGTCTTGACGAGACTAATGGTCTCTAACAATGGATTTGTGTATTCGGTGAACTTAAGGTTCACAATAAGTGATTACTAGAAGCCAATATGCATACATGGATTAAAAGAGAACATTGTGCATCATTCATGAAATGTATTGATAATGATGAACATTCTCAAGAAAGTGATTTGATGTTATAGACATGGACGTGGAATGTTAAGCATGCATGTTTTTAATGATGCATTGCAAACTATGGTTTCTTTATGGTTTTAAATAGATGCATTGATGATCTTGTGTAGAGCTTCCTCACAAAGCAAGTTTGCTTAAGATCTCTTTTTATCCTTGCAGAAAAATAAAAGCACTCGGGATTATATTCAGAGTAAGGAAACCAAGGGGAAAAGTTACTTCAAATTCGGTATGTTTTGACAAGTAAGTTGGGGCTTGGCAATGTGTAAACCCAACTTATGTGAGGAGTGTGAACTTGACTTTGGTTTATATTGAAATAAAACCTATGTTGCTTGATTGTTAATTGATGAACCATGATGATGTTTGGATTGTTGAAGCATGTACTTGCATGATCATTATGTTTTTAATCATGTTCTAGGTAGTATGCCTATAGTTTGCTCGATGATCTTGACATTGATAATCGTGTGTTATATATTGCTATTTATGCTTAGATTATTGCATATAGTTAATAGTGATTGACGGTTGTATTTGAGCCGATGATGTTCACTTAGTGTGATGGAATTTTTAGGTTCTAGACCTAAAGTTTCGAAACCTTAAGGAAGGTTTCGAAACCATTGCCAAACTGTTTCAAAACCTCCATGAAGGTTTCGAAACCTTGCGGGCAATTTCGATTCTGGAAAGTTACTGGATGCGAAAAGTTTTGAAACTTTCAAGGAAGTTTCGAAACCTTTTCCAAAAAGATCTAAAACCTTTTTGAAAGGTTTCGAAACCTGTGGCTGGCAGAAATTGATAGTTGCTGGAAATTATATTTTAGTCCTAAATATCTTTCTTTATTCAATTAGGGTATCTACAGATGTTATTTTGAGCTGAACTTTCACATGGATGCATAAAGTTGATTTAATTTCAAGGTGGCTAACTGAATTTGGAAGAAGTTCTTATAATTTGAAAGATATACATTTTGGTCCCTAAATTAATGAAACATGCAATTGATGAAGTTAGAATGCTCCGTTTGAGTTGAAATTTTCCGTGAGAGATACTCGTATGTTTAATTGAACTTTGATGAAAGGAATTTCTACTTTGCTATTAGAATTTAAAAGTTTTATGTTTTAGTCCTTAATTTACTTAAGTGTTTAATCGGATGTTGGTTTATGATCGGATTGTTTCCGTTAATGCCTTGTGTGAGACCTTATCATGTGGGAATACAATTATGCATCTAGAAGAAAAAAATATAACGATTTTAGGGTTGTTTATCGAATCGGACCTTCGCAGGTTTGGTTTGATATTCCCCGTGTAACCCATTAGTATTTAATCCGTTTAGGCTGGGCTAATGGGGTTACAATCAAGCTTTACTGGCTTGCCCCGGTAGTAGACGAACAACGTGTCCCTATTCGGACAATGCGCATAGAATTCTCGTACAATTGTGGCATTTTCTATAGGAGGTTGGAGGCAAAATTTTTCCCAATCTTGGTCTTCGATCTTGTCGAACAAGAATGGGTCGATGCCATAGTTTTCTTCAATGGTGTGCTGGAATCCTTGTTCCTCCCATAACTGCCGTGCAACGACAGATCTTTGGAAACGTTCTGCTGGTATGATATTGGCAAAGCGTTTGTATGCGGCCATGAAGGATTCGAATGTTGATGAGATGTTCTTGAAAATAAGCTGTAAGAATGCGGGTAAGAATGCTGAGAGTTCTGAAAATTTCAAGAGATTGGAAAGATAATGATTGCAAGATTGTTCAAAGAAGCAAAATTAGCAGGAATACAAGAGTAAATAATGCACAACAATGAGTCTGCTTATATAGGCTATAAAAATATAATTGTTAAAAATATAGTCGTTAGGCATTTACTGCCTTGTTGCATAGTTACTGCCGTGGCGGATATCTCGGCAGAGAGCCGTTATACTGTTTCTACTCGATAGGAATTCTACGACTCTGACACAGTGCACTGCCGCGGCAGTAGACTTCCTGCTGTGATATAATTTTTTCTGCATTAGTTACTTTATTTATTAAAAGAAACATAAAAACATAAAATACTGAAAAATAAAGCATAACAACATAAAATACTGAAAATAATAATATATAAACTAATCCTAATATAATAATTAAAATAGAAGGGAAAAGATTATTTTACTTGTGGAGTGCATGTGAATGCATCTCCCACTTTCATTATCTCTTTCTGGCCCGTATCTTTCTTCATGAGTTGGCCAGTCCCTTCAGTGCATTCGGCTTCTCCTTTGAGTTTTATTCATTTACCGAACAGTCTACCGAGCGTGCTGCCTAGGCATGATGTTTTAGTACCCTGATTTGGTGTATGGAGAGGTTTAAATTCTATTGAAGTGTCTGAATTTGGAAGATTGTGGAAGATGTTCAACTTGACTTGTTGATCATTTATCCGCATTGTGAGCTCGCCATTTTCCACATTAATGATGGTGCGTCCATTAGCAAGGAATGGTCGACCCAATATGATTGGTGCATTGGCATCAGCTTCATAATCAAGGACAAGAAAGTAGGAATGAAATATAAACTTGTTTCCTTCACTAGAATGTCCTCAATTTTGCCTTCAGGATGCACATAGGACCGATCCGCAAGTTGGAGCAGTACTATTGTTGGTTTTGCCCGTCCTATTCCAAGTTTTTGAAAAACTCTTTTGGGCATTAGGTTGATGCTCGCTCCCAAGTCGCATAGGGTCTTTCCTTTATAACCATCCCCAATTGTACAGGGGATTGTGAAGCAGCCAAGATCTTTTAGCTTGGGCGGCATGCGATTATGCAACATGGCCATGCAACCTTCAGTGGCTGCCACCGTTTCAAATTCCCCTAGCCTTCGTCGTTTGGATACTATGTCCTTTAAGAACTTGGCATAGTTGGACATTTGTTCAATAACCTTAACTAGTGGCAAGTTGATATGGACCTACTTCAATATGTCTAGGAATTTCTGAAATTTGTGGTCCTATTTGTGCTTCTTTAGCCTTTGTGGGAAAGGAGGTGGTGGTCTTATATCCTCTAGGTTTCCTTGGATATTGAGTTTAATACCTGGGTGAACTTATCCGCAGTTGCCTCGACAGGTGGTTGTGATACTTTTGGTTCTGTTGCCGTGGCAGTGCTTTTGGCAGGGTCCTGCTCAGCTTCTGGTTCTGGTTGGACTCTATCAGTTGAGGTCCCTTCTTTATATTTTAATTGTAGGCCACTTCGTGTTATGATTTCCTTGCATTACTCATGGCCTAACATCTTAGCAACTTCAGTATTGCTAGGTAAACCCCCTGGTGGTCGAGTGTTTTGTCGTTGGGTAAATTGACCAACTTGGGTTTTTAGAGATTTTATTGCGGCCTCCTGGTTCTGTAGTCTAATCTCGCTTCGGTTTATGAAGTCATCAGTACACTTCATGAAGAGGCTATTCTCGGTCATGTAAGCATCAGTCTTTGACATAAAAGCCGTGAGAGAATCTACCAATGCATTCAGAGACCGTTGTTGTTGTACCTGTTGCTGTGGCATGGGCTGTTGAGTGTTCTGCTTCGGCAGGTGCTGGTTTTGATGCTGAAATCCAAGGGCTTGATTAATTGGATTTAAGGTATTGTTAGGGTTACTACATGAAAAGTTTGGATGCTTTTTCCAAGATGGATTGTAATTGTTGGACATCATTTCATTGTTTCTATTATAGTTTCCAACATATAGGTTAGTCTCCTCATCTTGCATGTAATCTGATGAGTTAACTGCCTTAACCTCATGTATGTTTCTCTGGGCTTGCAAATTCTAAACCATCTTGGTTAGAGAAGCCAATTGTGCTGCCACCGAACTGGATGTATCTAATTCTTGGGTTGTGGCATGACGTCTCATTCCTCCTCGCCTTGATGTGGGAAATTGGAAATCGTTCCTTGCGAGTTTGTTCAGAATCTCAATGGCTTCCGCGGATGCTCTATTAAAAAGTGTCTCATTCGCGGAAGCGTCTAGCATCATTCTTGTGGAGGTATTGGTAGCATTATAAAACATGAAGACTTGCGTCCACAAGGGAAAACCATGTAGCAGGCATTTGTTTAGCAATTCTCTGTAGCGTTCCCATGCCTTATACATCGGTTCATCCTCATCTTGCCAGAATGATGTGATTTCATTATGGATGCGATCATAGAGATTTTTTGGGTTAAACCTCGTAATGAATTCTCGACAGAGTTCCTCCCAAGATCCTATGGATCCTACTGGGATACCATTTAACCAGGTTTTCGCCCTATCCTTCAGTGAATAGGGGAACAATTTTAATCACAAAATATCTTTATGGACTCCTTGAATCTTGAAAGAGTTGCACCCTTCCATGAAAGATTTAAGATGCTACATTGCATCTTCAGTAGCGACCCACTAAACTATCCAATTGTGTTCATATATGTTGAACATCATTGGTTTGAGCTCAAAGTGAGTTGCTTCGATTTCTAGGGTGACTACGCCTGGATTGAGTCCGTTTAGATCTTCCACCAGATAGTCTCTAACAGTGGGCTGCCTCGGCAATGGTTGGGGCAGTGGCTGCTGCGGCATTGCTGGTTGTAGTACATTATGATCAACATGTGGAATTTGTCCTCTTGGTGGATTATCCATAACTTGGAACAAATTGCGTCTCAGATGATGTCTTGTGCGTTCTATCTCAGGATCCAACTCGTACAATGGTCCACTCGGTTTTGCCCTGGTCATAAACCAAATAAATCAAAGTTAATAAAAATTAAAATAAATAAATAATTGGAATTAAAGTTAGATAAAGAATAGTTAAAGAGCAAGAAAATAAAGAAAAACAAAATTTAGTTATCAATCCCCGGTGACGGCGCCAAAAACTTGATGCGTGTAATAAAAGCGCAATTGAGTGCAAGTGTACATGTCGCCAAGTAATAAAATGATAAGTATATCGTGTATCGTCTCCACAGGGATTGGTATAATTAATATGTCTCCCCTAGTTCCCTTGCTCCTGAAAAAGAAAGTAAAAACATAAATAAGTTGATTTGTTTAACTAACTAAATAATTAAATAACAAAACATAAAATAAAAGGTTGAAGACGATAGAAAAAAAACAGGTAAGATACAGTTGCATCAATTAGTGGATTCAATTGATCTTCTTCTTGTCCAATACAATTACACAACACTGCTTCGACAGTACTACAGATACAGCCTCGGCAGTATTGGTGTTCTCTGCTGCAGCAATCTCTTGCTCTTGGGCAGAGGTATCAAAGTTCAGTAAAGTGTCCGTAGTTGACTCCACTTATCTCTAAGTCAGAGTATTGTTGATGATTGGTCCTTGACGATACCTCTCGGCGTAAATCAATAATAACCACCAACGAATCCAACACTTCTTTTAGCTGCTAAAACTCTTAACCTATCTCTAGGCCGAGTTAGTGTCTACAACACCGTATTTATTACTTTCGTGAATCTATACCTCTCGATGCTAGATAAATAGATTACTTACAAACTTCTCTCTCGAGCTTGAATGCAAGAACAAAGAATGGCAATAGGATAAACAAACTTTGATATTATTATTGCATAAGAAGAAAGAAACAAGAATCAATCTCCTCTCACTAATATCGATAACTTTCACCTATCCCTAAGAAATTTAGAACATGTTGTCGTTTAGGTACAATTCTTAGGGAGAAGGGTATATATAGTCTTAACCTAGGGCAAACCTTTTCTAAATAGACTTCAACTTGGAGTAAGGAATAAGTCTTCTTCAAGGGATCTGATATTTCCAAGTTTGCAGCCTTCTAGAAGGGTTTTCCCGCTTGTTCTTTGACTTGGGCTTTTACCGCGCTAGCCTGGTCCAATTGGTGCACTGCATCTTCCAGGATGTTCTCTATATTTTTTGTTGGGACCGCCGGCACACCCCATGGCGCAGCGGAACAAAATTACGACGGTCTTTCCAGTGATCCATGTACGTTTAATCCGAAATCGAGAGGAAGAGATACGATGACTTACATTGGGTTCCTTGATAAGCAGCAAAAACAACAACTAGATTTGTGATGATCACGATTTTTCAACAATTTGAATCTTTAGCCTCCACGAATATCGTCTCGGCCTCTACTCAATTCACCCGGTTAAGAGAGCAAATCTCGAAAAACTGTTTCTCGTGATTCTAGGGTTTGAAATTTGGAATTCTCTATGTTGGCTACTAGACCAATTGATCCTTTATATAGGTGTAACCCTAGGTATAAGAGTTTGATTCTGATTTGGTTTATAGGAAATAATTACTTTAATTAATTCCTTAAGTATCAGAATCTATATTTAATTCGAATTTAAAAGGGATATAATTACTTTAATTATATTCTTTATTTAAAATTCGGGATTAAATATGATCTACTTATACTTATATATTTTTTGCTCTGTTTCAACTATTTGGTGTGACCCTGTAGGCTCATTGTAACGTTAGTAATAATATTAGAACAATTCTAATATTAAAAATAATGAGTGACATCAAACAATATATCATTGTCATCTAAGTTACAAGAGATCATGATTCGATGTATCATGTCCGTGACCAACTCTTTTAATGTATTATATCCTTTTGTCCTTTTATATCTTTAATAGGCACAAGTCTTGGAATAGTCACACTTGTATAGCCTATTATTAGTGTTTCTTGATATCTAGAGTGAACTACTATTAATGAATAATTTGTGATATCTCATAACAACATATTCAAGCATGGCCATGCATTTTTAGTCTCACTCAATCAAGTGGCCTTTGATATATTTTCCTATTATGTAGGAAGGACAAATCCTATCTTGATTATTCACATCTCACTACATATATTGTAATATGTCCAATGTCAGTTTTTATAGTGTAACTAATTACGAAACACATTTAACTGTATCAAAACATAAAACAACATATGTTGAGATAGTAATAATCTCAAGTCTAAGGATTATACATATAGTTGTCACTATGAGCAATATCATGACCGTCACATAATAATCCAAGATATATGCTCATAGTGGGTCAATCCAATATATTATTCTCTACTTATATATTCATGTATTAAATCTGACATCTCCATATCAATGACAACTCATTGTCATCAATTTATCACATGTTAGTCTTAAGCGTATTATTATTGTCCATACCCATAATATTACTTGACTAAGGATCTTTTAATAATAATACATATATTATTATATGGACCTTATTGTTTCTCAGTTTATGTGACACATATATCTGAAAACAACAATGGCAATGCCTTTATTCAATAAAATTGGTAAATGAAAGAATCCATACAGTCATCATATGATTGGTCTTTGGGCATACTCTAACATTTTTATCTTTCATTGCGGCTCCATTGTTGGTGCTACCACACTGGATTTTGCCGCGGCCTTGTCTTCTGCCTTGGACTCAACATTGCTTCACTGTCGCTTCTGCCCTAGATATTCCTGCATGTAGAGAATATGTAATAATATCTGCATTCTCTATAAATATTGACTTTGTAAGTAATGATAACGGGATATCCAATACTTGCGCAAAGAGTCCATATTTCAGTTCAAGTTGGTCTATAATAGATGTATAAAGTACCATGAGAAGGGTAGTAAATAACTGCTTTTTAGGCACTCATCGGTGGTTATCCATCACAGTCTACGCTCTAAGAAAGGGACCGTTCATTCTGACATGCACTCGAAGAGAGTGGTCACTCATCGCGACATATGCTCAAAGAGAGGGGTTTTCCATTAGGGTATACACTTAAAGAGAGGGAAAGTTCACCATGACATGCACTCAAAGAGAGGGGTCAATTTCTTGATTCCTAAATTCCTATATATTTCCATAAATTTTTAAAGTAAAGGTTAAACAATTTTATGAAACAATACTTTTGTGAGAATTTCTCTCAATTTCAGTTCTTCATTGAACTTTTCTTGACATTTTCAGACTTTGTTTTAGTTTTTCAATTCCTTGATACTTTGGGTTCTTAGATCACTATCTATAGGGTTCAAGTCCGTTGACGGAGAACATATTCGATTTGGGTCCGCTCAGTATATTATTCGGGTTCTTTCAAGTTCAACACTGTTATTATTTTTCCAGCAACTTCAACATCCGGTTCTTCCATTTTGGATATTTTAATGCAGACATGAAAGCCCTTGAAGCATTTCATCTTCATTAAATCCCAAAAATGCCAAAATTCCTTCATCTCTTTTCTTTCTTTGTTTTTTTGAATTTCTTTGTTTTCTAGTAATTTTAACACCATTATCACGTCTATAATCTTGCGTTTATTTCATAGATATGCTTGCTACTATCATAGATCCATTTAAAAAAAGGATGATTGTTTTTGAAGTAACGTAACCGTATATCCTAGATATGCCTAGGTCGAGGACATGTTGCTAGCCAGAGTCCTAATCGTAGGGTTATGTTGATGCGAGATGATGGAGAGATCGAGTCAGATTCTGAAGAAGAACCACATGAGATCCCGGACAAAGATGATAAAGAGGATGTCCTAAAAGTTGCTGAGACTGGTAAGGTAATGGAAATTATGGTTGTTAAGCATAGTCTGAGTGTGCAACAAGTTCAGGATGAACAACAATGCGAGAATATATTTCACACACGATTCAAAGTTCAAGATAAGGTATGTATTGTGATTTTTGATAGCGGTAGTTGTACTAATGTTGCTAGTTCAGTGATGGTTGACAGGTTAGGTCTCAAAATGACAAAACATCAAAATCTGTACAAATTTCAATGGTTGAATGACGGAGGAGAACTTAAAGTAACAAAACAAGTTGATATACCGTTTTTAATTGGAAGTTACAAGGACGAGGTCCTTTGTGATGTTGTGTCGATGGATGCTACTCACCTTCTTTTGGGACGCCCTTGGCAATATGACAAGAAGGTAATGCATGATGGTTTTACAAATCGATACTCTTTTATGTATGTAGGTAAGAATATTACTTTGACTCCTTTGACACCGATTCAAGTGATGGAAGATCAAGCAAGCTTGAAGATAGGGAGCATTCATCGTGACATATGCTCAAAGAGAGGAGTCGTTCATCACGGTATATGCTCAAAGAGACTGACCGGTTATTATGACATACGCTCGAAGAGAGGGGTCATTCACCGTGACATATTCTCAAAGAGAGGGGTAGTCCATCACTGTATATGCTCTAAGAAGGGGACCATTCGTTATGACATGCACTCGAAGACATGGGTCATTCATTGATGTGAGCACATCATGTCAAGTCTAACAAGTTGATCCAAAGGTCTTACCATCAGGACCTATCAAACGTTCTAAGGCAAAGAAATAAATGAAAGCTCTTTTTCTTACTTGTGCTAACATTTTAAATTCAATTGAGAATGTTCATGCCTTAGAATATGTTGTTTATAATGTGCTGCATGCTGATATGTGACATGTTTAGGTATATATATTAGTATGTGTGTTTACTTATGTAGATACTATGTTAATTATGTTTAAAATAAGACTACAAGGCTTTTTAGATGTGTTTTCCTTGTTCTAATATATGTACTTAGGAGAACCTTAGCTCAAGTGGGTATACCCAACTCATCTCCAACTCAGGAGAGCCTATGTAGCTCTTCTCCAGCTCAGGTAAATTATATTCAGCTTAGAAGAAGCTCAATGGAGTGCACGCTGCTCACCTTAGCTCGAGGCAGCTCATAGGCTTAGCTCCTAACATTCTTAGCTAGTTCGTTTCAGCTTATCTCAATATCCATCTCAACTTAACTCAAGTTGACGTGATCTACAGCAGCTGAAACCTATTGTGCATGAAGAGAAGGTGTCCTACGCATGTGGGGCCCACATAGCGCCCTTCTATACAAGTTTGGGCGTCCAAAAGCAAGCAAGCCAAACAAGGCCCTTGCTTTGAAGACCATTCAGTAACATTGGATAAGATTGAGTTGTTTCTTATTCAAATTCAAACATTAAATACATGTTTAATGTGTTTTAAGTGCCAAAACCTGTGGCTAAGGATATTAGGAGCCTAAGAGGAGTTTTTTAAGCATTTAAATTTTAATTTTCGTTCAAATATTGGCCACAAATTCAACTTTTGCCAATTTCTCCTTTATTCCTATATATTTTCATAAATTTGTAAACTCAAGGTTAGACAATTTTATGAAACAATACATTTATGAGAATTTCTCTCAATTTCAGTTCTTTATTGAACCTTTCTTGACATTCTCAGATTTTGTTTGAGTGTGTCAATTCTTTGATACTTTGGGTTCCTAGATCACTATCTAGAGGGTCCAAGTCCATTGACAGAGAACATATTCGATTCGGGTATGCTCAATATATTGTTCGGGTTCTTTCGAGTTCAACGTCTTCAATATTTTTCCAGCAACTTCAACATCCAATTCTGCCTTTTTAGATATTTTAATGTAGCCATGAAAGTCCTTGAAGCATTTCATCTTCATTAAATACCAGAAACGCCAGAATTCCTTCATCTCTTTTCTTTCTTTGTTGTTTTTGAATTTTCTTTGTTTTCTAGCAATTTTAACACCATTTTCACGTCTATAATCTTGTGTTTATTGCAGAGATGTGCTTGCTACTTTCCAAGATCCGTTTCAAACAAGGGTGGTTGTTTTTGAAGCAACATAACTGTATACCATTCATCGTGACATACGCTCAAATAGTTAATTATGGGCTTTTGAACAAAATTATACAGATTAATCTCAAATATTAAACATTTTAATCGGTTAAAATTCGAACAAATTCTCTATAAAGCCCATTTAGACAAACACATTTTAATCCCAACAAAACGACAACCAAATGTTATTAAATCAACTTTGATGAGTTTAAATAGTTAATTATGGGCTTTTGAACAAAATTATAAAGATTAATATAAAATTTTCAGTTTTTTACTTCATTAAAATTCAAACGGATTCTCTATAAAACCTATTTAGACAAGAACGTTTTAATCCCAACAAAATGATAATCAAATTCAATTTAATAAAATTTCATGTGTTTAAACAGTTAATTATTGGCTTTTGAACAAAATTATACACATTAATCTAAAATTTTTAGCTTTTTACACGGTTAAAATTCAAACGGATTCTATATAAAGCCCATTTAGAGAAACACGTTTCAATCCCAACAAAACGATAACCAAATATCACTGAATCCAATTTTATGAGTTCAAATAGTTAATTATGGGATTTTAAAAAAAATTATACAGATTAATCTAAAATATTCTGCTTTTTACTCGTTTAAAATTCGATCGGATTCTCTATAAAGCCCATTTAGAACAACACGTGTTAATCCCTTGAAAATGACAACCTAATGTTCTCAAATCAAAATTTATGAGTTCAAAAAGTTAATTATGGGCTTTCAAATAAAATTATAAAGATTAATCTAAAATTTTCAGCTTTTTACACGGTTAAAATTCAAACGGATTATCTATAAGGCCCATTTAAACAAGCACGTTTAAATCCCAAGAAAAAGATAATAAAATGTTATTAAATCAAATTTTATGAGTTCAAATAGTTAATTATTTGCTTCTGAAGAAAATTATAAAGATTAATCTAAAATTTTAAGCTTTTTACTCGGTTAAAAGTCAAATTAATTTTCTATAAAGCCCATTTAGACATGCATATTTTAATCCCAATAAAACGATAACCAAATGTTATTAAATCAAATTTTATGATTTCAAATAATTAAATTTGGGATTTAGAATAAAATTATACATATTGATCTAAAATTTTTAGCTTTTTATTCGGTTAAAATTCGAATGGATTCTCTAGAAGCCCATTTAGACAAGCACGATTTATTCCCAACAAAACGATAACCAAATATTATTAAATCAAATTTTATGAATTCAAAAAGTTAATTATGGGCTTTTGAACAAAATCATATAGATAAATCTCAAATTTTCAGCTTTTT
Source organism: Abelmoschus esculentus (assembly GCA_035048815.1). Taxonomy (NCBI): domain Eukaryota; kingdom Viridiplantae; phylum Streptophyta; class Magnoliopsida; order Malvales; family Malvaceae; genus Abelmoschus; species Abelmoschus esculentus. The sequence goes on from JAUCBN010000036.1 coordinate 10,054,750, forward strand.
ACTCGATTAAAATTCGAACGGATTCTCTATAAAGCCCATTTAGACAAACACGTTTTAATCCTAACAAAACGATAACCAAATGTTATTAAATCATATCTTATGAGCTCAAATAGTTAATTATGGGCTTTTGAACAAAATTATACAGATTAATCTCAAATTTTAAACATTTTAATCGGTTAAAATTCGAACAGATTCTCTATAAAACTCATTTAGACAAACACGTTTTAATCCCAACCAAACGACAACCAAATGTTATTAAATCAGCTTTGATGAGCTTAAATAGTTAATTATTGGCTTTTGAACAAAATTATAAAGATTAATTTCAAATCTTCAGCTTTTTACTCGATTAAAATTCGAACGGATTCTCTATAAAACCCATTTAGACAAACACGTTTTAATCCGAACAAAACGACAACCAAATGTTATTAAATCAAATTTTATGAGTTCAAATAGTTAATTATGGGCTTTTAAAAAATTATATAGATTAATCGCAAATTTTCTACTCTTTACTCGATTAAATTTCGAACAGATTCTCTATAAAGCCCATTTAGAAATGCACGTTTTAATCCCAACAAAACGACAATCAAGTGTTGTTAAATCAAATTTAATGAGTTAAAAAATTAATTATGTGTTTTTGAACAAAATTATACAGATTAATCTCGATTTTTAAGTTTTTTACTCGGTTAAAATTGAACGAATTCTCAATAAAGCCCATTTAGATAAGCACGTATTAATCCTAACAGAACGACTACCAAATGTTATTAAATCAAATTTTATGAGTTTAAATAGTTAACTATGGACATTTAAATAAAATTATACATATTAATCTCAAATTTTCAGCTTTTTACTCAATTAAAATTCTAACGTATTCTCTATAAAGCCCATTTAGACAAGCACATCTTAATCCTAACAAAACGACAATCAAATATTATTAAATAAAATTTTATGAGTTTAAATAGTTAATTATGGGCTTTTAAATAAAATTATACAAATTAATCTCAAATTTTCAGCTTTTTACTCAATTAAAATTCTAATGTATTCTCTATAAAGCCTATTTAGGCATGCACATTTTGATCCCAACAAAATGACAACCAAAGTTATCAAATCAAATTTTATGAGTAAAAATAGTTAAATATGGGTATTTGAACAAAATTAAACGAATTAATCTAAATTTTTCATCTTTTTACTCGGTTAAAATTCGAACGAATTCTCTATAAAACACATTTAGACATACATGTTTTAATCCCAAGAAAACGAAAACTAAATATTAGTAAAATAAAATTTTATGAGTTTAAATAGCTAATTCTGGGCTTTTGAATAAAATTATACAGATTAATCTAAAATTTTCAACTTTTTACTATGTTAAAATTCGAACAGATTCTCAATAAAGCCCATTTACACATACAAGTTTTAATCAGAACAAAAAGATAATCAAATGTTATTAAATGAAATTTTATGAGTTCAAATATTTAATTATGGTCTTTCAAAAAAAATTATTCAGATTAGTCTAAAACTTTTAGCTTTTTACTCGGTTAATATCTAACGATTTCTCTACAAGGCCCATTTAGACTAGAATGTTTTAATCCCAAACAAAAGGATAACTAAATGCTATTAAATAAAAATTTATAAGTTCAAAAAGTTCATTATGGGCTTTTGAACAAAATTATAGAGATTAATCTCAAATTTTCAGCTTTTTACATGGTTCAAATTTGAACGGATACTCTATGAAGCCCATTTAGACAAGAACGTTTTAATCCCAATAAAACGATAACAAAATGTTATTAAATCAAATTTTATGGGTTCAAATAGTTAATCATGGTCATTTGAACAAAATTATATATTTTCAGCCTTTTAATCAGTTAAAATTTGAACGAATTCTCTATAAAGACCATTAAGACAAGCATGTTTTAATCCCAACAACCCGATAACCAAATGCTATTAAATCAAATTTTATGAGTTCAAATAGTTAATAATGAGCTTTTGAGCAATATAATACAGATTAATATCAAATTTTAAGCTTTTTACTCGATTAAAATTCGAACGGATTCTCAATGAATCCCATTTAGTCATGCACGTTTTAATCCCAACAAAACGATAACCAAATGTTATTAAATCAAATTTTATGGGTTTAAAAAGATAATTATGGGCTTTTGAACAAAATTATACAGATTAATCTCGAATTTTAAGTTTTTTACTCGGTTAAATTGAACGAATTCTCATTAAAGCCCATTTAAACAAGCACGTCTTAATCCTAACAAAACAACAACAAAATGTTATTAAATCAAATTTTATGAGTTTAAATAGTTAATTATGGGCATTTAAATAAAACTATACAGATTAATCTCAAATTTTTAGCGTTTTACTCGGTTAAAATTCAAACGAATTCTCTATAAACCACCTTTAGACATGCACGTTTTAATACCAACAAAATAATAACCTAATGTTTTTAAATCAAAGTTTAATAGTTCAAATAGTTAATTATGGGAGTTTTAACTAAAAAATATAGATTATGTATACGCTCTAAGAAAGGGACCGTTCATTATGACATACACTAAAAGAGAGGTATCGTCCATAATGGTATACGCTCTAAGAAAGGGACCGTTCATTATGACATGCACTCGAAGAAAGGGGTCATTCACTGCGACATACGCTCAAAGAGAGGGGTCATTCACCGTGACATACGCTCAAAGAGAGGGTCATCCATCAAGGTATTGTTTCAAAGAGAAGGACCGTTCGCCATGACATTCACTCGAAGAAAAGGGTCATTCATCGCGACATACGCTCAAAGAGAGGGACCGATCATTATAACTTGAACTAGAAGAGAGGAGTTTTTCATCGTGACACACACTCAAAGAGAGTTATCGTCCATCTTGGTATACGCTCTAAGAAAAGGACCATTCATTATGACATGCACTCAAAAAGTGGGGTCATTCATCGCGACCTACGTACAAAGAGAGGGGTCGTCCATCACGATATACGCTCAAAGAGAGATTATGTTCACCATGAAATGCACTCAACGCGGGGGTCATTCATCGTGAAATAAGCTAAAAGAGTGGAGACATCCATCAAGGCATACGTCAGAGAGAGGGACCGATCATTGTGAATTGAACTAGAAGAGAGGAGCTATTCATCGCGACATACGCTCAAAGAGAGTTATCATCCTTCATGGTATACGCTCTATGAAAGGAACCATTCATTATGACATGCACTCGAAAAGAGGGGTCATTCATCGTTACATACGCTCAAAGAGAGGGATCGTCCATCACGGTATACGGTCAAAGAGAGTGACCGTTCACCATGACATGAACTCGAAGAGAGGGGTCGTCCATCGGGACATACGCTCGAAGAGAAGAGTCGTTCATCACAGTATACACTCTAAAAAGGGACCATTCATTAAGACATGCACTCGAAGAGAGGTGTCATTCATCGTGAATACGCTCAAAGACGGGGGTCGTCCGTCACGGTATACGCTCAAAGAGAGGGACTATTCACAAGACATACGCTCAAAGAGAGGTATCGTCCAACATAAAATATGTTCAAAGAGAGGGACCATTCATTATGACAAACTCTCAAAGAGAGGAGTCATTCACCGCGACATACGCTCAAAGAGAGAGGTCATCCTTCATGGTATACGCTCAAAGAGAGGTACGATCACCATGACACGCACTCGAAGAAAAAGGGTCATTCGTCGCAACATACACTCAAAGAGAGGGGTTGTTCATCACTAGATTCGTTCAGAGAGAGGAACCGTTCACCATGACTTACATTCAAAGAGAGGGGTAATTCATTGCGACATATGCTCAAAAACAGGGGTAGTCCATCCCGGCGTACGGTCAAAGAGACGGGAAGATCATTACGACATATGCTCGAAGAGAGGTGTCATTCACCGTGACATACGCTCAAAGAGAGGGGTCGTTCACCATAGTATACGCTCAAAGAGAGGGACCGTTCATTATGGAATACGCTCAAAAAGAGGGGTCATTCTCTGTGACAAACTCTCAAAGAGAGGAGTCGTCCATCACGGTATACGTTATAAGAAAGAGACCGTTCATTATGACATGCACTCGATGAGGGGGTCATTCATCGCGACATACACTTAATGAGAAGAGTCGTCCACCACGGTATACGCTCTAAGAAAGGGACCGTTCATTATGACATGCACTCGAAAAGAGGGGTCATTCATCATGACATACGCTCGAAGAGAGGGGTCATCCATCACGGTATAAGCTCTAAGAAAGGTACGTTCATTATAATATGCATTCGAAGAGATGGGTCATTCATCACGACATACACTGAAAGAGAGGTTCGTCCATCACGGTATACTCTCAAACAACGTGATTGTTCACCATGAAAAGCATTCAAAGAGAGAGGGCATTCATCGCGTCATATGCTCAAAGAGAAGAGTCGTCCATCACGATATACGCTCTAAAAAGTGACCATTCATTATAACATGCACTCGAAGAGAGGGGTCATTATTTCGGACATATGCTAAAAGAGAGGGGTCATCCATCATGATATACGCTCAAAGAGAGGGATCGTTCATTATGACATACTCCCGAAGAGAGGGGTCATTCATCGCTACATATGGTCAAAGAGAGGGGTTGTCCATCACGGTATACGCTCTAAGAAAGGGATTGATCATTATGACATACACTCGAAGAGAGGGGTTATTCATCGCGACATACACTGAAAGAGAGGGTTCGTCCATCATGGTATACCCTCAAAGAGAGAGGTCATTCATCGTGATATACGCTTAAAGAGAAGAGTCATCCACCACGGTATACGCTCTAAGAAAACGACCCTTAATTATGACTTACACTCGAAGTGAGGGGTTATTCATCATGACATACGCTAAAAGGGAGAGGTCATTCATCGCGACATACGATCAAAGAGAAGCTCGTCCATCACTAGATACGCTCAAAGAGAAAGACCATTCACCATGACATGCGCTCGAAGAGAGGGGTTGTTCATTGCGACATATGCTCAAAGAGAAGAGTCGTCCATCACGGTATACGCTTTGAAAATGGACCGTTCATTATGACATGCACTCGAAGAGAGGGGTCATTGATCGCGACATACGTTCAAAGACAGGGGTCATCCATCATGATATATATGATAAGTTCTCAACTCACTATCCCTTTTTACACCTTTCATGGGCAAAAATCATCAAATCTACACCTACTTGAACCAATGCATATACTTAATGTGAGATATTTAGAGGTTATGTTGTTAAAAATAATATTTATAGAAAAGGTAAGCTTTACTGATTTTTGTATCTGTGCTGGAAGAAGTATTGTCGTGGTAGCAAATGAGTCGGAGACAGGACTTGATGCCGAGGTAGCAGTAGAGGACATATAGCGATGTTATACACAAGCTGAGGAGAAATATGAGAATGTTGTTGGACAAGAAGCCCAAGGATAGGAGCTGGATAGCACGTGGAAAGCCCAAGAGAAAGGCCACGCGGGAAAGCTTCCTAGTTGGATAAACTTTGAAATATTTTATTTATGTACTTGACTTGTTCCCTACTCCAAGTTGTATTCCTACTTAGGAAAGGTTTGCCCTAGGCCAAGCCTATATAAGACTTAGTTGTCCGAGGAGAAAGAACACTAGACAATTCGGAATTAGAGAGCTTAAACCTAGCCAACTTCATCTTTTAGATTTTCTTATCTTTTACATTATGTTCTAAGTTTGTTTAGGCTTAGGTGAAGGTTTTAAAGTATTAATGTGAAGAGATTGAACATTGTTTCTTGTTTCAATGCAATAAAATATCGAAGTTTGCTTATTCTTTGCCATTCATCATTCTTGCATTCAAGCTCGGGAGAGAAGTTTGTAAGTCATCCATTTATCTAATATCGAGAGAGTTAGATTCAAGAAAGGAATAAGTATGGTGTTTCAATCGGGAAACACAAACTCGGCCTAGGAATATGTTAGAGTTTCAGCGGCTAAAAGAAGTGTGAGATTGGTTGATGATTATAATTGATTCACGTCGGGAGGTATCATCTAGGACTGGTCATCAATAGTACTTCGACTTAGGGATAAGAGGAGTCATCTAAGGACACTTTTCCGAAATTTGGTAAAGTCCATCTAAGAGCAAGGGATTACCGCGGCGGACGAGTATCTTCACTATCAAGGCAGTAATCAGCAGTTCTGCTGAGGCAGTGTTGTGCGATTGCATTGGACAAAAATAAGTCAATTAAATCCACTATACAACACAACTGGATCACGGCCATTTTCTCTATCTGTTTTCCTTTTTATTTAGTTTTCTTTATTTAGTTCACAGAGAGGCAGTGTTGTGCGATTGCATTGGACACGCATCAATATACACTCAAAGAGAGGGACCGTTCATTATGATATTCTCCCGAAGAGAGGGGTCATTCACTGTTACATATGCTCATAGAGAGGGGTCGTCCATCACGGTATACGTTTTAAGAAAGGTACCGTTCATTATGACATGCACTCAAAGAAAGGTATAATTCATTGCGATATACACTCAAAGAGAGGGTTCATCCCTCATGGTATACCCTCAAAGAGATGGTCCATTCACTATGACATGCACTCAAAGAGAGGGTTCATTAATCACGATATACGCTCAAAGAGAATAGTCGTCCATCACGGTATACGCTCTAAGAAAGGGACCGTTCATTATGACCTGCACTCGAAGCGAGGGGTCATTCCATCATGGCATTCGATCAAAGAGAGGGACCGTTCATTATGACAAAGCTCGAAAAGAGTGATCATTCACCACGACATACGCTCAAAGAGAGGGGTCGTCTATCACGGTATACGCACTAAGAAAGGGACTATCCATTATGATATGCACTCAAAGAGTGGGGTCATTCATCATGAAATATGTTTAAAGAGAAGAGTCGTCCATCACGGTATACGCTCTAAGAAAGGGAGCGTTCATTATGATAAGCAGTTGGAGAGAGGGGTCATTGATTGATCGTGACATACGCTCGAACAGAGGGGTCGTCCATCACTGCAATATATGCTCAAAGAGAGGAGTCGTCCGACACGGTATACGTTATAAGAAAGGGACCGTTCATTATGACATGCACTCGAAGAGAGCGGTCGTCCATCACGGTTTACGCTCAAAGGGAGGGACTATTCATCATGACATGAACTCAAGGACTGGGGTCATTCATCGCGACATAAGCTTAAAGAGAGGTATCATCCAACACAGTATACGCTCAAAGAGAGGAACCGTTCATTATGACAAACCCTCGAAGAGAGGGGTCATCCACCGCGACATTAGCTCAAAGAGTGTGGTCATCCACCATGGAATACGCTCAAAGAGAGGGACAGTTCACCATGACACGCACTCGAAGAGAGGGGTCATTCATCGCGACATAAACTTAAAGAGAGGGGTCGTCCATCACGACATACACTCATAGAAAGGGGTCATTCATCACGACATACACTCAAATAGAGGGGTAATTCATCCCGATATATGCTCAAAAATAGGGGTAGTCCATCCTGGCATACGCTCAAAAAGAGGGGCAGGTCATTACAACATACGCTCGAAGAGAGGCATCATTCACCGTGACATATGCTCAAAGAGAGGGGTTGTCCATCACAGTATACGCTCATAAAGTGGGACTGTTCATTATGACATACGCTAAAGTGAGGGGCATTCACTGCAGCATATGATCAAAGAGAGGAGTCGTCCATCACGGTATACATTATAAGAAAGGGATTGTTCATTATGACATGCACTCAAAAAGAGGGTCATTCATCACGACATACGCTTAATGAGAAGAGTCGTCCACCACAATATAAGCTCTAAGAAATGGACCGTTCATTATGATATGCACTTGAAGCGAGGGGTCATTCCTCGCGAAATAGCTAAAAGAGAGTGGTCGTCATCACGATATATGCTCTGCGAAAGTGACCGTTCATTATGACATACACTCCAAGAGAGGGACCGTTCACCATGACGTACACTCAGAGAGAGGGGTCGTCCATCACGATGCACGCTCAAAGAGAGGGACCGTTCAACATGACATGCACTCGAAGAGAGGGATCGTCCATCACGTTATATGCGAAAAGAAAGGGACCATTCAACATGACATGCACTCGAAAACAGGGGTCATTCATCGAAACTTATGACTCATAGAGTGGAGTTGTCCATCTCGGTATACGCTCAAAGAGAGGGACCATTCACCATGACATGCAGTCGAAGCGATGCATCATTCATTGCGACATACGCTCAAAGAGAGGGGTCATCCATCACGACATTCGATCAAAGAGAGGGACCCTTCATTATGACAAAGCTCAAAAAGAGCTGTCATTCACCGCGACATACGCTCAAAGAGAGGGGTCTTCCATCACGGCATTTGCACTAAGAAAGGGACTATTCATTATGATATGCACTCGAAGAGATGGGTTATTCATCGCGATATACGCTCAAAGAGAGGGTCGTCCATCATGGTATACGCTCAAAGAGAGGGACCGTTCACCAAGACATGCACTTGAAGAGAGGAGGCGTTCAACGCCACCTACGCTCAAAGAGAAGAGTCGTCCATTACGGTATACGCTCTAAAAAGGGACCGTTTGTAACCCCCTTAGCCCGGCCTGGGCGAAACCGACACTAATAGGTCACACAGGGAATATCAAACCAAACCCGCAAAGGTTCGACTCGATAAACAACCCTAAAAACCGTAACTTTTTTTTATTTTATCTTATCTAGATGCACGATTAATCTCCAATGTGTAATTAACTCAAATAAGACAGAGACTAACGCAGTTCATTCATTATAAGTAAATCAATCAGACGCATACATGATTAGGAACCAAAAACGTAAGGAACTAATTTACATCACCATATTTATAATCAAACCACCGGATAACAAGTAAACAAGCTTAACACATTCAACATAGAGTTCAGATCATACAAGGTATCTTAATTAATCGATTTTACGTTCTAGCATTTATGGACTTAATTGCAAAGTATGTATTATTAAACATTTCATCCATCTTATATCATACGATGTAAGTACGGGTTAAGGTATGAGTCATGGTGTCACAACACTACCTAAACTACTCATAGATTCATTGTATTTACTTACTAATCTTTAATCCTACGTTTCATGCAATTAAAATTCTCGAATTGCCCATTCTAGGCCAGGTGTTTCGAAACAGCCCTTGGGGTGTTTCGGAACACGTCACCTATTTTGAAACAGGCAATAAGGTGTTTCGGAACAGACAACTCCAGTAGCATTTGGTACCGAACACTGGTTCGATACAGGCATGTCCAGTTGCTTAAGGGTATCGATACTATCACAGGGTGTTTCGATACCCCCTGCATCCTGGCTGTGGTGTGACGTTTCAAGCTCATTTAAACCACCCAAGCATACACTTTAATAAGCCAAAATTATATGCAACATTCCTAGGCATACTCAACAACATAACCACACCTCAAACATCAGAAAAGATCATAAGGAGATCTATAGGCATGCTTCCTAAAGATTGAATAGCAACATAACAACCATGCTAGTTCATGCTTCAACAACTTAAACAAAACAAAAGTTCAACAATTATTAACCAACAATAATGGTTTCATTACATCATGAAATCAAAGCCTACAACCTCACTCCTCTCATAGATTGTGTTACACATTGCCTTGCCCAATTTATTTGCCAAAAACATATCAAATTTCAAGTGATCTTCCCCTTGGTTTCTTTACCCCGAACGAAGCTCCAAGTGCCTCTATTTTTCTGCAAGGATGAAGAGAGAGCTTAAGCAAACATGCTTAGTGAGGAAGCTCCACAAAAGATCATCAATGCATCTATTTAAAAGCATGAGGAAAAACATAATTTGCATTTCCTTATTAAATCATGCATGCTAAAATCTCATGCTCATATTCTTAAATTCATATGCATCCTTGAGTTCACATAACCATGTCAAAAAAATTTCATAAGTGATGATCAAACCTCATCTCAATTTCATGTATGTATATTGGCTTTCTAGTGACCCCTTAATGTAAACCTTGGCACGAAGTCATGACACGAAGTCACCATTAGCACTACCATGCACGATCGGACACATAATCTCCCTTGTTACGTGTAGGCGGCTCTACCACGCACGGTTGGACACAAAGTCACCCTTGTTACGTGTAGGCAATATTCTGTATTTTCAGTTTTGATTATAGTGCACTTAATACAATCCTAATGACATGTCATTCGTATTCGAATCTAAAGATTGTGTCACTAAGCCAATATCATAATCAATGTGTATGATAACTCGTTGGTCATAATGCATGCATAAAATGTTCAACAAATGAACCAAAGCCATGCCCTAAGGCACCATCATGTATAAGGCAAATAACCATATTGTGTTCAAAAACATTTCTCATAATTTTCCATAATCATGGATGCTAAATAAGCTATGCATTTCAGCAAGTATCTCTCATGTATGCATCAATTCAAACATGCTCATGCACTTCCATAAATTCCTTTGCATTACCAATAAAATACCTTTGTCTAAAATAGCCAAAACTCATATCGGTTCTTTAAAACAAATACTTTACTTACTCTTGAACTATGGAAGGTTTTCACACTCTTCCATAGCCCCCAAAAATAGAACGTACCAAGCGTGATTTGCTTTAAATCCGAATTCACCCACCAACAAGCGAAACGAGCTTTCCCCGCTCTCCGATGATCGCACCAAAGCACCAGCAATCAAGCACCTTCTTGTATCTCTTCTACAACATTAAAAACAGAGTATTCTCACATCATAACATGCTCAAACCAACAGCCACATCTGATCACCATTAATCTACCAAAAACTTAGCCGAAAAGACCGAAAACTAAGCCGAAACGTAACCGAATAACATCAGCCCAAAACCTAATGAATCTAACATCTAATACACCTCAATTATGATCCAAAAACACATCCAAACCATCCTTATACCTCCAGCAACATTTAAGCATCTAAAACAGCCCATAAAACAATCGAAAAACACCTTAAAACTACACCGATTGTATTATTCCGGGATTAAACTAATGTGATATAAAATCAAGACTCAATTAATCATTAAATCAACATAAAAAAATGATTGAACTCATCTAATTTCCAGCATCAAATGAGATCCAAAAAGATTTCACAAAAAAATCACAAAAACATTAGGTCTAACATTAAAAACATAGAATCAAGTGTTTATTCAAAGATTAGCAAGCTAATACTTGAGAATTTCAATAAAGAACCTTAGAAAAGAATAAAAATCCAGAAAATTACCTTCAAGATCTATTCACCAAAAATATGAGATTTTCCCCTTCTTGATTCCTTGTAATTTGATGTAGATTTGATGAAATCAATGCTTAGGTTTTGTAAAGGATGGAAAGATGATGCAAGTGATGTAATCTTTGTGGAAAAAGATGCAAAAATTAGCAAGGAATTGAAGAGAAAAGATGAAGAGAAAGTGAAGAGAAAATGAGAGAAAAAGATGAGAGAAAAAGATGAGAAAAAGTGGTTTTAGGAGAAAAATAATTAAAAATACAATTAATCTAAGTTTAGCTTGCTTTTCAATTTAGTCACTAAAATACATTGATTTCCAAAAATTACATAATAAGTCCTCCAATTTTTCAAAAATTACAAATTGGTCATTTATGCATAATTAAGCATAATTAAAAATCATTATAAGATCCAAATTATTTTCTTTTAATTTGAAACATATTTTTAATATTTCAAACCACCTTTGAAATTATTATTTTTCCTAATTAAAAATATCCTTATTTTATTTTTCCCAGAATTAATGAACCGGAGAACCCGATTCGTCCCGAATCGAATTCCCCTAACTAAGCTTAACTAATAACCCCAAAAACGGGATGTTACACCGTTCATTATGACATGTACTAGAAGAGAGGGATCATTATTCCCGATATACGCTAAAATAGAGGGGTCGTCCATCATGATATACGCTTAAAGAGAGGGACTGTTCATTATGACATACTCCCGAAGGGAGTGGTCATTCACCACTACATATGCTGAAAGAGAGGGGTCGTCCATCACGGTATACGCTTTAAGAAAGGGACCGATCATTATAATGTGTACTCGAAGAGAGGGTTTATTCATCACGACATACATTGAAAGAGAGGGTTCGTCCATCACGGTATACCCTCAAAGAGAGAGTCCGTTCACCCTGACATAAACTCGAAGAAAGGGGTCATTCATCGCGACATACGCTCAAAGAGAAGAGTCATCCATGATGGTATACGCTCTAAGAAAGGGACCGTTCATCATGACTTGCACTCGAAGCGAGGGGTCATTCATTAGCTCAAAGAGAGGAGTCGTCATCATGTTGTACGCTCTAAGAAAGGGATCGTTCACTATTACAAACACTAAAAGAGAGGGGTCATTCATCGCGACAAACGCTCTAAGCGAGTGGTCATCCCTCACGGTATACACTTTACGACAGCTAACGTTCATTATGACTTAAACTCGAAGAGGGGTCATTCATCGCGACATACACTCAAAAAGAGGGGTCGTCCATCACGGTATACGCTTAAAGAGAGGGACCGTTCACCATGACATACATTCAAAGAGAGGGACCATTGAAAATGACATACACTCGAAAGGAGGAGGAGTCCATCACGGTATACGCTAAAAGTGAGGGATCGTTCACCATGACATGCTCTCGAAAAGAGGGGTTATTCATCGCGACTTATGCTCAAAGAGAGGGGTTGTCCATCACGGTATACACTCAAAGAGAGGGACCGTTCACCATGACATACATTCGAAGAGAGACGTCATTCATAGCGATATACGCTCAAAGAGACGGGACATCCATCACGGTATTCGATCAAAGAGAGGGACTGTTCATTATGACAAAGCTCGAAGAGAGTTGTCATTCACCGCGACATACGCTCAAATAGAGGGGTTGTCCATCACGGTATATGCAATAAGAAAGGGACTATTCATTATGATATGGACTCAAAGAGAGGGGTCATTCATCGTGACATACGTTTAAAGAGATGAGCCGTCTATTATGGTATACGCTCTAAGAAAGGAGTGAGGGGTCATTGATCGCGACATACGCTCAAAGAGAGGGGTCGTCTATCACTACGAAATACGCTTAAAGAGAGGAGTCGTCCAACACGGTATACGTTATAAGAAAGAGACCGTTCATTATGGCATGCACTCGAAGAGAGGGGTCATTCATCGTGACATACGCTTAATGAGAAGAGTTGTCCACCATGGTAAACGCTCTAAGAAAGCGACCATTTATTATGATATGTACTCGAAGAGAGGGGTCATTCATCATGACACACACTCAAAGAGAGGGGTCATTCATTGCGACACACGATCAAAGAGACGGTCGTCCATCACGGTATACGCTCAAAGAAATGGGTCGTCCATCACGGTATACGCACTAAGAAAGAGACTATTCATTACGATATGCACTCAAAGAGTGGGGTCATGCATCTTCACATGCGTTTAAAGAGAAGAGTTGTCCATCACGGTATACGCTCTAAGAAAGGGACCGTTCATTATGATATACGTTCAAAGATAGGGGTCGTCTATCATGATATACACGCAAAGAGAAGGACCGTTCATTATGACATTCTCCCGAAGAGAGGTGTTATACATTGCGACATACGCTCAATGAGAGGAGTCATCCATAACGGCATTCAATCAAAGAGAGGGGCCGTTCATTATGAAAATCCTCAAAAAGAGTGGTCATTCACCGCGACATAAGGTCAAAGAGAGGGGTCGTCCATCATGGTATACGCACTAAGAAAGGGACTATTCATTATGATATGCATTCAAAGAGTGAGCTCATTCATTGTGACATACGTTTAAAGAGAAGAGTCATCCATGATGGGATACGCTCTAAGAATGGAACCGTTCATTATGACATACACTCGGAGAGAGGAGTCATTCATCCTGACATACGCTCGAAGATAGGGGTTGTGCATCACTGCAATATATGCTCAAAGAGAGGAGTCCTCCATCACGGTATACGTTATAAGAAAGGGCCCGTTCATTATGGCATGCACTCGAAAAGAGGGCTCATTCATTGCGACATACACTTAATCAGAAGAGTCATCCACCATGGTGTACGATCATAGAAAGCGACCGTTCATTATGACATGCACAAGAAGAGAGGGGTCATTCATCACGACATATGCTAAAAGAGAGGTTTCGTCCATCACGGTATATGCTCTAAGAAAGGGACCGTTCAGTATGACATGCACTCAAAGAGAGGGGTCATTCATCGCGACATACACTCAAAGAGAGGGGTCGTCCATCACGGTATACGCTTAAAGAGAAGGACCGTTCAACATGACATGAATTCGAAGAGAGGGGTCATTCATCGCGATATACACTCAAAGAGACGGGTTATCCATCACGGCATTCGATGAAAGAGAGGGACCATTCATTATAACATACGCTCGAAAAGAGTGGTCATTCACGGCGACATACGCTCAAAGAGAGGGGTCGTCTATCACGGTATACAGTCTAAGAAAGGGATTATTCATTATGATATGCACTCAAAGAGTGGGGTCATTCATCGTGATATACGTTTAAAGAGAAGAGTCATCCATCACGGTATACGCTCTAAGAAAGGGACCATTCATTATAACATACACTCGGAGAGTGGTCATTGATCGCGACATACGCTCGAAGAGAGGGGTCGTCCATCACTGTGATAGACTCTCAAAGAGAGGAGTCCTACATCACGGTATACGTTATAAGAAAGGGACCGTTCAATATGATATGCACTCGAAGAGAGGGGTCATTTATCGCAACATACGCTTAATGAGAAAAGTCATCCACTACGGTATACGCTCTAAGAAAGAGACTTTTCATTATTACATGCAATCAAAGAGAGAGGTCATTCTTTACAACATACGCTCAAAGAGAGGGATTATTCACCATGACATGCACTTGAAGAGAGGGGTCCTTCATTGCGACATACGCTCAAAGAGAAGATTCGTCCATCACGGTATATCCTTTAAGGAAGGGACCTCTCATTATGACATGCACTCGAAGCGAGGGGTCATTCCTTGTGACATAGCTCAAAGAGAGGGGTCGTCATCACGATATACGCGCTAAGAAAGGGATCGTTCATTATAACATGCACTCGAAGAGAGGGGTCATTCATCGTAAAAAAACACTCAAAGAGAGGGGTCGTCAATCACGGTATACGCTCTAACAAAGGGACCATTTATTATGACTTGCACTCGAAGAGAGGGTTCATTCATCGCGACATACACTCAAAGAGAGGAGCCGTCCATCACAGTATACGTTATAAGAAAGGGACCGTTCATAATCACATGCACTCGAAGAGAGGGGTCATTCATCACGACATATGCTTAATGAGAATAGTCATCCACCAAGGTATACGCTCTAAAAAGTGACCGTTGTTTATGACATACGCTCAAAAAGAGGGATCATCCATCACGGTAGTCGCTCTAATAAAGGGTCCGTCATTATAACATGCACTCAAAAAGAGTGGTCATTCATCGCGATATACACTCAAAGAGGGAATCATCCATCACGGTATACGCTTTGAAAATGGACTGTTCATTATGACATGCACTCAAAGAGAGGGGTCATTCATCGCGACATACACTCAAAGAGAGGGGTCGTCCATCACGGTATACGCTTAAAGAGAGGGACCGTTCACCATGACATAAACTAGAAGAGAGGGGTCATTCATCGCGACATACACTCAAAGAGAGGGGTCATTCATCACGGCATTCGATGAAAGAGAGGGACCATTCATTATGACATACGCTCGAAAAGAGTGGTCATTCACGGCGACATACGCTCAAATATAGGGGTCGTCTATCACGGTATACAGTCTAAGAAAGGGACTATTCATTATGATATGCACTCAAAGAGTCGGGTCATTCATCGTGACATACGTTTAAAGAGAAGAGTCATCCATCACATTATACGCTCTAAGAAAGGGACCATTCATTATAACATGCACTCGGAGAGTGGTCATTGATCGCGACATATGCTCGAAGAGAGGGTTCGTCCATCACTGTGATAGACTCTCAAAGAGAGGAGTCCTACATCACGGTATACGTTATAAGAAAGGGACCGTTCAATATGATATGCACTCGAAGAGAGGGGTCATTCATCACAAGATACGCTTAATGAGAAGAGTCATCCACTACGGTATACGCTCTAAGAAAGAGACCTTTCATTATTACATGCAATCGAAGAGAGAGGTCATTCTTTACAACATATGCTCAAAGAGAGGGATTATTCCCCATGACATGCACTTGAAGAGAGGGGTCCTTCATTGCGACATACGCTCAAAGAGAAGAGTCGTCCATCACGATTTATCCTTTAACGAAGGGACCTCTCATTATGACATACACTCGAAGCGAGGGGTCATTCCTTGTGACATAGCTTAAAGAGAGGGGTCGTCATCACGATATATGCGCTAAGAAAGAGATCATTCATTATAACATGCACTCGAAGAGAGGGGTCATTCCTCGCAACAAAACACTCAAAGAAAGGGGTCGTCCATTACGGTATACGCTCTAAGAAAGGGACCATTCATTATGACTTGCACTCGAAGAGAGGGTTCATTCATCGCGACATACACTCAAAGAGAGGAGTCGTCCATCACAGTATACGTTATAAGAAAGGGACCATTCATATTGACATGCACTCGAAGAGAGGGGTCATTCATCGCGACATATGCTTAATGAGAATAGTCATCCACCAAGGTATACGCTCTAAGAAAGTGACCGTTGTTTATGACATACGCTCAAAAAGAGGGATCATCCATCACGGTAGACGCTCTAATAAAGGGTCCGTCATTATAACTAGCACCCGAAGAGAGTGGTTATTCATCGCGATATACGCTCAAAGAGAGAGTCATCCATCACGGTATACGCTTTGAAAATGGACCATTCATTATGACATGCACTCGAAGAGAGGGGTCATTGATCGCGACATACGCTCAAAGAGAGGGGTCATCCATCACGATATACACTCAAAGAGAGGGAACATTCATTATGACATACTCCCGAAGAGAGGAGTCATTCACCGCTACATATGCTCAAAGAGAGGGGTCGTCCATCACAGTAAACACTCTAAGAATGGGATCGTTCATTATGACATGCACTGGAAGAGAGGGGTCATTCATCGCGACATAAACTCAAAGAGAGGGGTCCTCCATCACGGTATACCCTCGAAGAGAGGGTTCATTCACCATGACATGAACTTGTAGAGAGGGGTCATTCATTGTGATATACGCTTAATGAGAAGAGTCGTCCATAACGGTATACGCTCAAAGAAAAGGACCGTTCATTATGACATGCACTCGAAGAGAGGGGTCATTCATCGCGACAGAGCTCAAATAGAGGGGTTATCATCATGATATACGCCCAAAGAATGGGATCGTTCATTATAAATGCACTCGACGAGAGGGGTCATTCATCGCGACAAATGCACAAATAGAGGGGCAGTCTATCACGGTATATTTTCAATGAGAGGGACCGTTCAGCATGACATGCACTCAAAGAGAAGGGTCGTCCATCACGGCATACGCTCAAAGAGAGTGACCGGTCATTATGATATATACTCGAAAAGAGGGTTCATTCATCGTGACATACGCTTATAGACTGGGGTAGTCCATCACGGTATACGCTCTAAGAAAGGGACTGTTCATTATGACACACACTCGAATAGAGGGGTCATTCATATCGACATACTCTCAAAGAGAGGGGTTTTCCATCATTGTATACGCTCAAAGAGAGGGACCGTTCACCATGACATGCGCTCAAAGAGAGGGGTCATTCAGCGCGATATACACTATAAGAAAGGGATCATTCATTATGACATACGCTTAAAGAGAGGGGTCATTCACTGCGATAAATGTTCAAAGAGAGTGGTCGTCCATCATGGTCTACGCTCTAAGAAAGGGACCGATCATTATGACATGCATTCTAAGAGAGGGGTCATTCATCGCGTCATACGCTCAAAGATCACGGTATATGCTCAAAAAGAGGGACCGTTCACCATAACATTCACTCTAAGAGAGGGGTCATTCATCATCACATATGTTGAAAGTGAAGAGTCGCCCAGCACGGAATACGCTCTAAGAAAGGGAGCGTTCATTATGACATACGCTCAAAGAGAGTGACAAATCATTATGACATACGCTCGAAAAGAGGGGTCATTCACCATGACACACGCTCAAAGAGAGAGGTAGTTCATCACTGTATACGCTCTAAGAAGGGGACCATTCATATACCTTACACTCGAAGAAATGGGTCATTCATCATAACATACACTTACAGAGAGGGATCGTCCATCACGGTATATGCTCAAAGAGAGGAACTGTTCTCTATGACATGCACTCAAAGAGAAGAGTCATCCATCACGATATACACTCTAAGAAATGGACTGTTAATTATGACAAGAACTCGAAGAGAGGGGTCATTCATCGCGACATACGCTCAAAGAGAGAGGTCGTCCACCACGGTATACGCTCTAAGAAAGGGATTGTTCATTATGACATGCACTAGAAGAGTGGGGTCATTGATCCTGACATTTGCTCAAAGAGAGGGGTCGTCCATCATGATATACGCTCAAAGAGAAGGACCATTCATTATGACATATTCCCAAAGAGCGGGATCATTCACCGCTATATACGCTCAAAGAGAGGAGTCATCCATCACGGTATATGGTCTAAGAATGGGACCGTTCATAATGATATGCACTCGAAGAGAGGGGTCAATCATCGCGACATACGCTCAAAGAGAGGGGTCGTCCATCATGGCATACGCTCAAAGAGTGACTGGTCATTATGACATACGCTCGAAGGGAGGTGTCATTCACCGCGACATACACTCAAAGAGAGGGTTCGTGCATCATGATATACGCTCTAAAAAAGGGACCATTCATTATGACAAGCACTCGAAGAGAGGGATCATTCATCACGACATACGATCAAAGAGAGAGGTCGTTCAACACGGTATACGCTCAAACAGAAGGACCGTTCACCATGACATGCACGCGAAGAGAGGTGTCATTCACCGCGACTTACGCTCAAAGAGAAGAGTTGTCCATTACGGTATACGCTCGAAGAAATGGAGCGTTCATTATGACATACACTCGATAGAAGGGTCATTCATCATGACATACACTCAAAGTGAAGAGTCGTCTACCATGGTATACGCTCTAAGAAAGGGATTGTTGATTATGACATATACTCGAAGAGAGGGGTCATTCACCGTGATGTACGCTCAAAGAGAGGGATCGTCCATCACGGTATACGCTCAAAGAGAGGCACCGATCACCATGACACGTACTCGAAGAGAGGGGTCATTCGTCGTGACATACACTCCAAAGAGAGGGGTCGTTCTTCACCAGATTTGTTCGGAGATAGGGACCGTTCACCAGGACTTGCACTCACAGAGAGGGGTAATTCATCGCGACATATGCTCAAAAATAGAGGTAGTCTATCCTGGCATACGCTCAAAGAGAGGGGCAGATCATTATGACTTATGCTCGAAGAGAGGCATCATTACCGCGACATACGCTCAAAGAGAGGGATCGTCCATCACAGTATACGCTCAAACAGAGGGACCGTTCATTATGGAATACGCTTAAAAAGAGGGGTCATCGCTGCGACATAATGTCAAAGAGAGGAGTCATCCATCACGGTATACCTTATAAGAAAGGGACCATTCATTATGACATACACTCAAAGAGAGGGTCATTTATCGCAACATACGCTTAACGAGAAGAGTCATCCACTACGGTATACGCTCTAAGAAAGGAACCGTTCATTATGACATGCAATCGAAGAGAGGGGTTATTCATCATGACATACGCTCAAAGAGAGGGGTCATCTATCACGGTATATGCTCTAAGAAAGGTTCTGTTCATTATAACATGCACTCAAAGAGATGGGTTATTCATCGCGACATACACTAAAAGAGAGGGTCGTCTATCACGGTATATGCTCAAACAATGGGACCGTTAACCATGACATTCATTCAAAGAGAGGGGGCGTTCATCATGACATACGCTCAAAGAGAAGAGTCGTCCATCACGGTATATCCTCCAAAAAGGGACCATTCATTTTTACATACACTCAAAGCGAGGGGTTATTATTCCGGACATACGCTAAAAGAGAGGAATCATCCATCTTGATATACGCTAAAAGAGAGGGACCGTTCATTATGACATACTCCTGAAGAGAGGGGTCATTCTTCGTGACATACACTCAAAGAGAGGGTTTGTCCATCACGGTATACCCTAAAAGAGAGGGTTTGTTCACCATGACATGCACTCGAAGAGGTGTTATTCATCGCGACATACGCTCAATGAGAAGAGTCGTCCATGACGGTATACTCTCTAAGAAAGGGACCATTCATTATGACATGCACTCAAAGCAAGGGGTAATTCATCGCAACCTAGCTCAAAGAGAGGGTCGCCATCATGATATATGCTCCAAGAAAGGGATTGTTCATTATAACATGCACACGAAGAAAGGGGTCATTCATCGCGACAAACGCTCAATGAGATTGGTCGTCCCTCAAGGTCTAAGAAAGAGAACATTCATTATGACTTACACTCAAAGAGAGGGGTCATTCATCGCGACAAGCACTCAAAGAGAGGGGTCATCCATCTCGCTATACGCTCTAAGAAAGGGACTATTCATTATGATTTGCGCCTAAACAGTGAGATTTTTAATCGTGACATACGTTTAAAGAGAGAAGTCGTCCATCACTGTATACGCTCTAAGAAAGGGACTGTTCACTATGACATGCACTCAGAGAGAGGGGTCATTGATCGCGACATACGCTCGAAGAGAGGGGTCGTCCATCCCTACGACATACGCTCAAAGAGAGGAATCCTCCAACACGGTATACGTTATAAGAAAGGGACCGTTCATTATGACATACACTCGAAGAAAGGGTTCATTCATCGTGACATACGCTTAATGAGAAGAGTAGTCCACCACGGTATACGCTCTTAGAAAGCGACCGTTAATTATGATATGCACTCGAAGAGAGGGGTCATTTATCACGACATACGCTCAAAGAGAAGAGTCATTCATCGCGACATACTATCAAATAGAGGGTCATCCATCATGGTATACGCTCAAAGAGAAAGACAATTCACCATGACATGTACTCAAAGAGAGAGGTCGTTCATCGCGACATACTCTCAAAGAGAAAAGTCGTCCATCACGGTATACGCTCTGAAAATGGACCGTTCATTATGACATGCACTCGAAGAGAGGGGTCATTGATCACGACATACTTTCAAAGACAGGGGTCGTCCATCACGATATATGATAAGTGCTGAAGTCACTATCACTTTTTACACTTTTCATAGGCAAAAATCATCAAATCTATACCTACTTGAACCAATACATATACTTAATGTGAGATATTTAGAGGTTATGATGTTAAAGATAATATTTACAGAAAAGGCAAGCTTTACTGCATTTTTGTCTCTGTGTAGGAAGAAGTATTGTCGTGCCAGCAAATAAGGCTGAGGCAAGACTTGATGCTGAGGTAGCAACAGAGGACAAGTAGCGATATTGTAGGCAAGCTGAGGAGAAAAATGAGGAGAATGTTGTTGGACAAGAAGCCCAAGGATCGGAGCTGGATAGCACGTGGAAAGCTCAAGACAAAGGCCACGCAGGAAAGCTTCCTAGTTGGAATAAACTTTTAAATATTTTATTTATGTAGTACTTGTTCCTACTCCAAGTTGTATTCCTACGTAGGAAAGGTTTGCCCTAGGCCAAGCCTATATAAGACATAGTTGTCCAAGGAAAAAGAGCACTAGACAATTTGGAATTAGAGAGCTTAGACCTAGCCGACTTCATCTTTTAGTTTTTCTTTTCTTCTACATTATGTTCTAAGTTTGTTTAGGCTTAGGTAAAGGTTGTAAAGTATTAGTTTGAAGAGATTGGACATTGTTTCTTGTTTCAATAAAATAAAATATCGAAGTTTACTTATTCTTTGCCATTCATTGTTCTTACCGTCAAGATCGGGAGTGAAGTTCGTAAGTAATCCTTTTATCTAATATCGGGAGAGTGAGATTCACGAAAGGAATAAGTACGGTGTTTCAATTGGGAAACACTAACTTGGCCTAGGAATAGGTTAGAGTTTTAGCGGCTAAAAGAAGTGTGGGATTGGTTGATGATTATAATTGATTCACGCCGGGAGGCATCATCAAGGAATGTTCATCAATAGTACTTCGACTTAGGGATAAGCGGAGTCATCTAAGGATACTTTGCCAAACTTTGGTAAAGTCCACCCAAGAGCAAAGAAATATTGCGGCGGACGAGTATCTTCACAATTGAGGCAGTAATTTGCAGTTCTACTAAGGCAGTGTTGTGCGATTATATTGGACAAAAACAAGTCAATTAAATCCACTACACAACACAATTGGATCCTGGCCATTTTCTCTATTTGTTTTCCTTTTTATTTAGTTTTCTTTATTAAGTTCAATCACAACCCAATCACTTGTGTTTTTATTTTATTTCTTTACAGAGCAAGAAGACTAAAGGAAGCATATTAAGTAGACCAATCCCTGTGGACACGATACACGATTTACTGATCACTTTATTACTTGGCGACATGTTCACTTGCACTAAATTGTGCATATTAGACACGTATCAATATACGCTCAAAGAGAGGGACTGTACATTATGACATTCTCCCGAAGAGAGGGGTCATTCACCACTACATATGCTCATAGAGAGGGATCGTCCATCACGATATACGTTCTAAGAAAGGGACCGTTCATTATGACATGCACTCGAAGAGAGCGGTCATTATCACAGATATACACTAAAAGAGAGGGGTCGTCCATCATGATATACGCTCAAAGAGAGGGACCGTTCGCTATGACATACTCCCGAAGAGAGTGGTCATTCACCGTTACATATGCTGAAAGAGAGGGTTCATCCATCATGGTATACGCTCTATGTAAGGGACTGATCATTATGACATGCACTCGAAGAGAGGGTTCACTCATCATGATATACAGTCAAAGAGAGAGTTCATCCATCGCGGTATACCCTCAATGAGATGGTCCGTTCAGCCTGACATGCACTCGATGAGAGGGGTCATTCATTGTAACATAAACTCAAAGAGAGGAGTCGTCCATGAGGGTATACGCACTAAGAAAGGGACTGTTCATTATGATATGCACTCGAAGCGAGGGGTAATTCATCGCGACATAGCTCAAAGAGAGGAGTCATCATCATGATGTACGCTCTAAGAAAGGGATCGTTCATTATAACATGCACTCGAAGAGGGGTCATTCATCGTGACAAACGCTCAAAGAGAGGGGTCGTCCCTAACAGTATACGCTTTAAGAAAGCAAACGTTCATTATGACTTAAACTAAAAGAGAGGGATCATTCATCGCAACATACAGTCAAAGAGAGAGGTCATCTGTCACGGTATACACTCTAAGAAACGGATAATTCATTATGATATGAGCTCAAAAAGTGGGGTCATTAATCGTGACATACGTTTAAAGAGAAGAGTCGTCAATCACGGTATACATTGTATACGCTCTAAGAAAGGGACTATTCATTATGATTTGCGCCTAAACAGTGAGATTTTTTATCGTGACATACGTTTAAAGAGAGGAGTCGTCCATCACTATA
Organism: Abelmoschus esculentus; assembly: GCA_035048815.1. Lineage (NCBI taxonomy): Eukaryota > Viridiplantae > Streptophyta > Magnoliopsida > Malvales > Malvaceae > Abelmoschus > Abelmoschus esculentus. The sequence continues at coordinate 10,078,362 of JAUCBN010000036.1, forward strand.
TACGCTCTAAGAAAGGGACCATTCATTATGACATACAATCGGAGAGAGGGGTCATTGATCGCGACATACGCTCGAAGAGAGTGATCGTCCATCCCTGTGACATACGTTCAAAGAGTGGAGTCGTCCAACACGGTATACGTTATATGAAAGGGACCGCTTATTATGACTTGCACTCGAAGAGATGGGTCATTCATCGTGATATACACTTAATAAGAAGAGTCATCCACCACGGTATATGCTCTCAGAAAGCGACCATTCATTAAGACATGTACTCGAAGAGAGGGGTCATTCATCACGACATACGCTCAAAAAGAGGGGTCATTCATCGCGACATACGATCAAAAAGAGGGTCGTCCATCACGGTATACGTTGAAAGAGAGAGACTGTTGACTATGATATGCACTCAAAGAGAGGGGTTGTTCATCGCAATATACGTTCAAAGAGAAGAGTCGTTTATCAGTGTATACGCTCTAAAAATGGATAATTTATTATGATATTCACTCGAAGAGAGGGGTCATTGATCATAACATACGTTCAAGGACAAGGGCCGTCCATCACGATATACGCTCAAAGAGATGGACCGTTCATTATGACATTCCCCCGAAGAGAGGGGTCATTCACCGCTAAATATGCTCATAGAGAGGGGTTGTCCATCACGGTATACGTTCTAAGGAAGGGACCGTTCATTATGACATACACTCGAAGAGAGGTTTCATTCATCGCGACATACACTCAAAGAGAGGGTTTGTCCATCACGGTATACACTTAAAGAGAGGGTCCGTTCACCATGACATGCACTGGAAAAGAGGGGTCATTTATCACGTCATACACTGAAAGAGAATAGTTGTCCATCATGGTATACGCTCTATTAAAGGGGTCGTTCATTATGACATGTACTCCAAGAGAAGGGTAATTCCTCGCGTCATAGATCAAACAGAGGGTTCGTCATCACAATATACCCTCTAAGAAAGGGACCGGTCATTATGATATGCACCCAAAGAGTGGGGTCATTCATCGTCAAATACGTTTAAAGAGAAGAGTTGTCCATCACGACATACACTCTAAGAATGGAACCGTTCATTATGACATGCACACGAAGAGAGGGGTCCTTGATCGCGACATACGTTCAAAGACAGGGTCGTCCATCATGGTATACACTCAAATAGAGAGATCGTTCATTATGACATTCTCCCGAAGAGAGGCGTTATTCATTGCGACATATGCTCAATGAGAGGGGTCATCCATCACGGTATTCAAACAAAGAGAGGGACCGTTCATTATGAAGTAGTTCGAAGAGAGTGGTCATTCACCGCGACATACGTTCAAAGAGAGTGGTCGTCCATCACGGTATACACACTAAGAAAGGGACTATTCATTATGATATGCACTCAAAGAGTGGGGTCATTCATCGTGACATACGTTTAAAGAGAAGAGTCGTCCATCACGACATACACTCCAGGAAAGCAACGGTTCATTATGAAATGCACTAGGAGATTGGGGTTGTCCACCACTACGACATACGCTCAAAGAGAGGAGTCGTCCATCACGATATATGTTATAAGAAAGGGTGCGTTCATTATGACATGCACTCGAGAAAGAGGGCTCATTCATTGTGACATACACTTAATGAGAAGAGTCATCCACCACGGTGTACGATCTAAGAAAGCGACCATTCATTATGACATGCACTCAAAGAGGGTGGTCATTTATCACGACATACGCTTAAAGAGAGGTTTCGTCCATCACAGTATACGCTCTAAGAAAGGGTCCGTTCATTATAACATGCACTCGAAGAGATGGGTCATTCATCGCAACATACGCTCAAAGAGAGGGTCGTCCATCACGGTATATGCTCAAAGAGAGGGACCGTTCACCATGACATGCAATCAAAGAGAGGGGTCATTCATCGCGAAAAATGCTCAAAGAGAAGAGTCGTCCATCACGGTATACACTATAGAAAGGGACTGTTCATTACGACATGCATTCGAAGCAAGGGGTAATTCCTTGTGACAGCTCAAAGAGAGGGGTCGTCATCACGATATACGCTCTAATAAAGGGACCGTTCATTATAACATCCACTCAAAGAGATTGGTCATTCATCGCGACGTAAACTCAAAGAGAGGTGTCGTCCATCACGGCATACGCATAAAGAGAGAGACCGTTCACCATGACATGCAGTCGAAGAGAGGGATCGCCAATCACGTTATAATCTAAAAGAGAGAGACCGTTCACCATCACATGTACTTGAAAAGAGGGGTCATTCATCGCGACTTACGCTCAAAGAGAGGGGTCGTCCATAACGGTATACACTGTAAGAAAGTGATTGTTCATTATGACTTGTCCTCAAAGAGAGTGGTCATTCATCGCGACATACACTCAAAGAGAGGGGTCATCCATCACGGTATACGCTTAAAGAGAGGGACCGTTCACAGTGACATGAACTCGAATAGAGGGGTCATTCATCATGATATACACTAAGAGAGGTGGGTCATCCATCACGACATTCGATGAAAGAGATGGATCATGCATTATGACATACGCTCGAAGAGAGTGGTCAATCACCGCGACATACGCTAAAAGAGAGGGATCGTCCATCACGGTATACGGTCTAAGAAAGGGACTATTCATTATGATATGCACTTAAAGAGTGGGGTCATTCATCGAGACATACGTTTAAAGAGAAGAGTTGTCCATCACGGTATACACTCTAAGAAAGGGACGGTTTATTATGACATGTACTCGGAGAGGGGTCATTGATCATGACATACGCTCGAAGAGAGGGGTCGTCCATCACTGCGATATACTCTCAAAGAGAGGAGTCGTAAATCACGGTATACGTTATTAGAAAGGGACTGTTCATTATGATATGCATTCGAAGAGAGAGGTCATTCATCACGACATACGTTTAATGAGAAGAGTCATCCACTATGGTATACACTCTAAGAAAGAGACCGTTCATTATGACATGCACTCAAAGAGAGGGGTCATTTGTAACCCCCTTAGCTCGGCCTAGACGGAACCGGCACTAACAGGTTACACGGGGAATATCAAACCAAAACCGTGAAGGTTCGATTTGATAAACAACCCTAAAAATGCTTTATTTTTTTTGTTTTATCTTACTAGATGCACAATCTTATTCCTACGTGACAAGGTCTCATACAAAGCATTGTTGGTAACACATTAATTAAAAACAACCATCCGATTAAACACTAACATAGATTAAGGACTAAAACGTAAAACTTTTAAATCCTATTAACAAAATATAAATTCTCTTCATCAAAGTTCAATTAAATATACAAGAGTTTCTCACAGCAAATTTCAACTCAAACGGATCATTCTAACATCATCAATTACATGTTCTTCCAATTTAGGAACCAAAATGTAAATCTTCCAAAATACAAGGACTTCATCCAAATTAGGATTACCATCTTGAAATTAAATCAACTTTATACTTGCATGCAAAATTTCAGCTCAAAATAACATCGGTAAGCACCTTAATCGAACAAAGGAAGATATCTGGGACTAAAGTTTAATTTCTATCAACTTTCAATTCTTGGTGATTAAAGGTTTCGAAACTTTGGGTCTGGAACCAAAAGTTTCTTTACACTAAGTGCATTCCAAATACTCCATACTCAACCATTAATTAGATCCACTAAATGCATCAATCCTAGGCATATTTAGTAATATATGGCACATAATCAACAACGACACGGACATCAATCAAACTATAGGCATGCTCCCTAGGAAATGATTAACAACATATCAATCATGCTAGTACATGCTTCAACAATCCAAACAATTCCAAAGTTCAACAATTAACAATCAAACAATAATGGTCTTATTACAATATAAACCAAAGCCTAAGTCACACTCCTCACATAGGTTGGGTTACACATTGCCTTGCCCAATTTGTTTGCCAAAAATATACCAAATTCAAAGTGATTCTTCCCCTTGGTTTCCTTGCCTCGAACGAAGCTCCAAGTGCCTTTATATCTCTGCATGGATGAAAAGAGAGCTTAAGCAAACATGCTTAGTGAGGAAGCTCTACACAAATCATCAATGCATCTATTTAAAATCATGATGAAACCATAGTTTGTAATACATTGTAAAATCATGCATGCTAACATTTCATGCTCATGTTCTTTAAATCATATGCATCCTGGAGTTCACATAATCTTATCAAAACAATTTATAAATGATGTACAATGTCCATTTCAAATTCATGTATATATATTGGCTTTCTAGTGACCACTTAATGTGAACCTTAAGTTCATCGAATACACGGATCCATTTTCTCATAACCGGAGACTCTTGGTCTCAGCATGCATCGGTCGGACACTTAGTCACCCTTGTATACATGTTATCCCCCACTACGCACGGTTGGACACAAAGTCATCCTTGTTTACGTATGGGTCAACTATATGCACGGTTGGACACAAAGTCATCCTTGTTTACGTATGGGTCAACTATGTGCACGGTTGGACACAAAGTCACCCTTGTTTACATATAGGCAAGCTCTACCACGCACGGTTGGACACAAAGTCACCCTTATTTACGTGTAGGCGGCTCTACCACGCACGGTTGGACACAAAGTCCCCCTTGTTTACGTGTAGGCAATATTTTGTATTCTCAATTTTGTTTATAGTGCACTTAAGACAATCCTAATGACATGTCATTCGTATTCGAATCTAAAGTTAGTGTTACTAAGCCAATATCTAATCAAATATGCATGATAACTTACTGCTCATAATGCATGAATAATATGTTCAACAAATGAACCAAAGCCATGCCCAAAGGCACCATCATGTATAAGGCAATTAACCATATTGTATTTCAAATCATATAACTTGCTGCTCATAATGCATGACAAATGAACCAAAAGCCATGCCCAAAGGCACCATCATATAATAGGCAAATAACCATATTGTATCCCAAATCATTTCTCATAATTTTTCATAATCATGGATGCTAAATAAGCTATGCATTTCAGTAAGTAATTCTCATGTATGCACCATTTCAAATCATGCTCATGCATTTCCATAAATCTCATGCATTATCAACATAATGCCTTTATCAAATGTAGCCGAAACTTATATCGGTTTATCAAAAACAATTACTTTACTTACTCTTGAATTATGGAAGGTTTTCACACTCTTCCATAGTCCCCAAAACTGAACCTTACCAAACGCGGTTCGCTTTAAGTTCGAAAACACTCACCAACAAGCGAAACGAGCTTTCGCCGCTATCCGATGATCGCACCAATGCACCAACAATCAAGCTTCTTATTGTACCTCTTCTACAACATTAAAAACAGAGTATTCTCACATCATAACATGCTCAAACCAACAGCCATATCCGATCACCATTAAACTACAAAAAACTTAGTCGAAAGGACCGAAAATTAAGCCGAAACGCATCTGAACAATACCAGCCCAAAACCTAACGAATCTAACATCTAATCCACCTCAATTATAATCCAAAAACACATCCAAACCATCCTTATACCTCCAGCAACATTTAAGCATCTAAAACAGCCCATAAAACAACCGAAAAGCACCTTAAAACTACACCGATTGCATTATTCCGGGATTAAATTAATGTGCTATCAAAAGAAGACTCAATTAATCATTAAATCAACATAAAAACATGATTTAATTCATCTAATTTCCAGCATTAAAAGAGATCCAAAAAGATTTCACAAAAACATCACAAAATCACTAGATCTAACATTAAAAACATAGAATCAAGTTTTTATTCAAAGATTAGCAAGCTAATACTTGTGAATTTCAATAAAGAACCTTAGAAAAGAATAAAAATCCAGAAAATTACCTTCAAGATCTATTCACCAAAAGTATGTAATTTTCCCTTTCTTGATTCCTTGCAATTTGATGTAGATTTGATGAAATTGATGCTTAGGTTTTATAAAGGATGGAAAGATGATGCAAGTGATGTAATCTTTGTGGAAAAAGATGCAAAAATCAGCAAGGAATGGAAGAGAAAAGATGAAGAGAAAGTGGAGAGAAAATGAGAGAAAAAGATGAGATAAAATATGAGAAAAAGTGGTTTTGAGAGAAAATGATTAAAAACCAAATTAAAGTAATTAAAAATACCTTTTTGGTGAATAAATCATCATTAAAAATTAGAAATGGGTTTATGGCCCTCAAAGGATTCTAAGTTTAGCTTTCTTTTTAATTTAGTCACTAAAATGCATTAATTGCCGAAAATCACCAAATTGGTCCTGCAATTTTTCCCAAAATTATAAATTGGTCATTTATGCATAATTAAGCATAATTAAAAAAATCATTATAACATCCAAATTATTTTCATTTAATTTTGAAATATATTTTTAATATTTCAAACCATTTTCCAAAACTATTATTTTCCTTAGTTAAAAATATCCTTATTTTATTTTCCCGGAATTAATGAACTGGAGAACCCGATTCGACCCGAATCGAATCCACCTAACTAAGCCTAACTAACAACCCCAAAAACGGGATGTTACAACTCACCCCCTCCTAAGAAAATTTCGTCCTCGAAATTTACCTCAAGTAAACAAGTGAGGAAACTGCTCCTCCATGCTTTTCCTTGTCTCCCAAGTTGCTTCTTCAACACCTCGGTGTTTCCAAAGCACTTTAACCAAGTCTATGGTCTTCCCTCGAAGAACCTTTGTATCCACATCCAAAATCCTCACTGGTTCTTCCTCATAACTCATATCCTCTCTTAACTCGATCTCCTCAACTAGAACAACATGAGAAAGATCCGATCTATATCTACGAAGCATTGATACATGAAAAACATCATGCATCTTACTCAACTGCTCCGGTAACCTCAACCTATAAGCAACAGGACCAACACGCTCCAACACCTCATATGGTCCAATAAAACGAGGACTCAACTTACCCTTACGATCAAACCTCATCACCTTCTTCCATGGAGAAACCTTAAGAAACACTTTGTCCCCAACATCATACTCTATCTCCCTATGTTTCAAATCGGCATAGGATTTCTGTCTATCCGAAGCTTCCTTAAGTTTTGTACATATCAACTTAACTTTCTCATCCGTATCCTTCAACACTTGAGGCAAAGAAACATACTTCTGTCCAACTTCCTTCCAACACAAAGGTGTACGACACTTACGCCCATATAACGCCTCAAACGGTGCCATCTGTATACTCGTCTAAAAACTACTGTTATATACAAACTCCACTAAAGACAAATGTTTCTCCCAAGAACTTGAAACTCGATGACACAACCCTCAACATATCTTCCAAAGTCTGAATAACACGCTCAGACTGTCCATCCGTCTGTGGATGATAAGCTATACTAAAGCTAAGCCTCGTACCCAAAGTAACCTATAGACTCCTCCAAAACTTAGATGTAAACCGCGGATCTCTATCCGATATGATCGACTTAGGCATCCCATGCAACCTTACCACCTCAAAAACATACAAATCCGCCAACTTATCCATGGAGTACATCGTATGCACAGCAAGAAAATGTGCACACTTCGTAAACCTGTCAACAATCACCCATATAGAATCCTTCTTGTACTCCGTCACATCTTCCTTTAAACCAACCCAAAAGTACACACTTTTGAGATCTTCATACATCTTCACACTACCCGGATGCATAGCCAAAGGACTAGTATGTGCTCCCGCTAAAATATTTTACCTCAACTCAACCTCATCCGACACCATAATCGGACCCCTAAACCACAACATCTCTTCCTCATCAAAACGATACTCGGTCGGTCTATCCTTAGCCATATCCTCCACAAAAGGTACCAACGTCTCATCCTCTAACTGTTTCACCTTATCATCTCAACCAAGATAGGCTTTACTTACAACTCCACCACTCAACCACCTTCCTTTGAAATACTCAACTTAGCAAACATCACTCTCAACTCAATCGCCGTCTTACGGCTCAAAGATTCAGCCATCACCATAGCTTTCCCCGGATGGTATGAACAGACAACCTTTATTTACCTTTGAACAACCAACAAATTCTTTCCCCACACCAAAGCAACAATGCACAAACCACCACACCATCTCAACCTCTATAGAAAACATAACTCAAAAGAAAACCCCATAAGGTTGGTAACCAACTCTTGATAACCGCAACGGTTTCCATATCACCACCATCGAACCAACCTTAATTTTGACATCCTCCCACATACCAGGTAACCAACTAAGCCTTTCACCAACCTTCACTCCACACAACAAACTTCAGACTAACTTTGCACAAAACTGTCAACATTGTCTTAAGCAAGCTCCACCAACAACAACAACTTCATTATGAGTCATATTAACCATATCACAACGTCACAACATATCACCCATTTACCCATGAATGATAAAACCCAACATCCAAACGGCAACCTATGTCGGTCTTAAAAACTCTCAAATCTTAACATATTATAGATACACCATTCAAACACCTTTCCAAAGGGACTTAGAAACCCAAGAAAACCGTACTCAAACAAACGATTAATCCAACAACCCTCATAAGAAAACTCCATACCATCCATAGAACTTACTACCAAACTTATGATGATTCTTTCCGACTTCATCCTTTGTACCTTTACTACTAATAATTACCCAAAGAAAATTGATAGTCACTTACCTTATCAGCATGATAAACATTTACATATGATTCAAACATAATCCAAACCAGTTTAGTCGAAAACATATGTTTTTCCCCAACTCCTACCACAACACTTACCACCAAACTCATGGAAAAAGATTACCATAAGTCTTGCTCAAGATGCCATCCCATCTCGAAACTTTCCGTAACAACCATGCAGTTAACATAACACAAAAAGATTCTCAACACAAAACTAAACCTTGCCTAGAACATATCCTTCACTAGACCCTCAACAAACACTTTACCACGACTTGTCCCCGATCAACTTCACCAAGGTTGAATTTCGCTCATGGATCCACCATTTAACTAGGTCTCCCTATAGGTTAACCGAACATCTTCCCTCGTAACTCCACAACAACCCTGGATTACCCCACATAACAAACTCTCATTGCAAGCATGCTTATGTAAGCCAAGTCATCCCCAGTTGCTAACATTCTACGAAACATATCATACAAGAAACTTACCAACTTTGTGTCAACCTCAACATTATACTCATTATAACGATAATATCTCCAACTTAAGGTTTAGCCACCATAACCAACTCCACCAAGGTTCAAAATTTAAAATCTACACATCATTAAGTGCCTTGACACTTAACCCAAAACCCTTTTTTTTATCAACTCATCGACAAACCAACTCTTACATTAACCATACCACCACAAAATCCAAACTTATAAAACTATTTCTTTCACTAGCTCCAACATCTCTTATTTTATAACCTTGCCAAAGCGGTAATCATATTGATGAAACATCCACAAACACGAACTCACCGAACACAAAACCTCAAAACACTTTTCGATAAAAGCAAACCCACAAGACTGAACAATCTATACAAACCATAAATTGTCCAGCGATCCACATTACACCACTTCAGACATCATCAAAGACTAACTTTACCCGAAGTATATCCAACTTAACATCCTGTAAACACAACGTGTACACTTTCCTCCTTTATAGCACCACCAAACCTCTCAAGGTCACAACAATCTATGATTCAAACCCCCGATTTCACAACTCTCATACCAATATGTATCTCATATTTTACTTCCATCCTGACCATACCAGATTGGTCACAACCTCCGATCCAACTGCACACTAACCACAGTACAAAGAATTCCATGTAATTTTCACCAAATAGTTTCACATCACTCAGAAAAACACCAACCCGCCTTACTCTATAAGACATGCTGCAACCTTGTTACAACCTCCAGATCTTAACTAGAAAGAATCTGCAAAACTCAGCCCTTCCTTTAGTAATGACCAACTCAAACTAACCATAACACAGTGTACTTGCCTTGGTTTCAAACATTCACAACTTCGAGATCAACCACTCATTGTTCATCCATGACCATTCCTTAATCAAAAGGATAGCTTGCCCACTACACATTCAGCTTAACACCACAAGAAAGTTCTTTCAACCTCTTCTTTTTTTTCCACACCTTCACCTTAAAAGAACCAACCACACTCCACTTACACCCTCAAGGAGCTACTCGCAAGTGTGAAAAAATGTATGCATGATTTCCTGTATGCCCTCATAAATGCCTATGCAAATGCATGTACATGTAAATGCAATTTCTAATGTCATGCTCAAGAATACATGCATGTCCTACATTATCTATAGATATATACATATATGTGCTCTTATTCTATGCATGATTATTGTTCACACTCACAAATAACATCCTCAATTCCAACAACTTCAACTACCAACTTGTTAACCACTCCTTAGTTAGACTAGCAACTGTTGTACCAGCTTCAACAGTCCAAAACACACCCAAAAGAATGGTACAACACCACAAACTAACCTTCCGGCCTAACCGAAGGCACACTTATAGAGGAGGAAGAATTTACTCTTCCCTAGCAGTTATTTCATCTTCAATCTTGACTATCAAAGTTCATACCAACAGTATCTAGTGACTTACGTCTCAGAAACATATTCAAAAACTTTAAACATGCAGTTTAAAACATAATTTTCAAATAAAACAAACTTACATTCGGGAAAGATCCAAGGGAAAACTGAGAGCATCTGAAAATATGTTGGCATTGGCAATGTGTAACCGATAACCCTAGTTTAACCATCATTACGCAAAGTACAATCATCACGAATAGATTTTCACACTCCAACAACATATCATGCTCAATCACACATATCATGATCAATCGCACATTTAAGCACATAACTTAGCAATCCTATACATGCGTTAACTAACCAACTACATACTTTACAAATCAACAACAAATTTTTTTTCAAACCTTACAACACACTTTTCAAATTGACAACACATTTTATTAAACCTACCACACATTTTACAAACCTGGCTCTGATACCACCAAATCTAACCCCCTTAGCCCGTCTTAGACGGAACCGGCACTAACGGGTTACACGGGGAATATCAAACCAAACCAGCGAAGGTTCGATTTGATAAACAACCCTAAAACTGCTTTATTTTTTTTGTTTTATCTTACTAGATGCACAATCTTATTCCTACGTGACAAGGTCTCATACAAAGCATTGTCGGTAACATATTAATTAAAAACAACAATCCGATTAAACACTAACATAGATTAAGGACTAAAACGTAAAACTTTTAAATCCTATTAACAAAATATCAATTTTCTTCATCAAAGTTCAATTAAATATACAAGAGTTCCTCACAGCAAATTTCAACTCAAACGGATCATTCTAACATCATCAATTACATGTTCTTCCAATTTAGGGACCAAAATGTAAATCTTCCAAAATACAAGGACTTCATCCAAATTAGGATTACCATCTTGAAATTAAATCAACTTTATACTTGCATGCAAAATTTCAGCTCAAAATAACATCGGTAAGCACCTTAATCGAACAAAGGAAGATATCTGGGACTAAAGTTCAATTTCTAGCAACTTTCAATTCTTGGTGATCAAAGGTTTCGAAACTTTGGGTCTGGAACCAAAAGTTTCGTTACACTAAGTGCATTCCAAATACTCCATACTCAACCATTAATTAGATCCACTAAATGCATCAATCTTAGGCATATTTAGTAACATATGGCACATAATCAACAACGACACGGACATCAATCAAACTATAGGCATGCTCCCTAGGAAATGATTAACAACATATCAATCATGTTAGTACATGCTTCAACAATCCAAACCATTCCAAAGTTCAACAATTAACAATCAAACAATAATGGTCTTATTACAACATAAACCAAAGCCTAAGTCACACTCCTCACATAGGTTGTGTTATACATTGCCTTGCCCAATTTGTTTGCCAAAAACATACCAAATTCAAAGTGATTCTTCCCCTTGGTTTCCTTGCCTCGAACGAAGCTCCAAGTGCCTTTATTTCTCTGCATGGATGAAAAGAGAGCTTAAGCAAACATGCTTAGTGAGGAAGCTCTACACAAATCACCAATGCATCTATTTAAAATCATGATGAAACCATAGTTTGTAATACATTGTTAAATCATGCATGCTAACATTTCATGCTCATGTTCTTTAAATCATATGCATCCTTGAGTTCACATAATCTTATCAAAACAATTTATAAATGATGTACAATGTCCATTTCAAATTCATATATGTATATTGGCTTTCTAGTGACCACTTAATGTGAACCTTGAGTTCATCGAATACACGGATCCATTTTCTCATAACCAGAGACTCTTGGTCTCAACATGCATCGGTCGGACACTTAGTCACCCTTTTATACATGTTATCCCCCACTACGCACGGTTGGACACAAAGTCACCCTTGTTTACGTATGGGTCAACTATATGCACGGTTGAACACAAAGTCACCCTTATTTACATATAGGCAAGCTCTACCACGCACGGTTAGACACAAAGTCACCCTTGTTTACGTGTAGGCGGCTCTACCACGCACGGTTGGATACAAAGTCACCCTTGTTTACGTGTAGGCAATATTCTGTATTCTCAATTTTGTTTATAGTGCACTTAAGACAATCCTAATGACATGTCATTCGTATTCGAATCTAAAGTTAGTGTCACTAAGCCAATATCATAATCAAATATGCATGATAACTTACTGCTCATAATGCATGCATAATATGTTCAACAAATAAAGCAAAGTCATTCCCAAAGGCACCATCATGTATAAGGCAATTAACCATATTGTATTTCAAATTATATAACTTGCTGCTCATAATGCATGCATAATATGTTCAACAAATGAACCAAAAGCCATGCCCAAAGGCACCATCATATAATAGGCAAATAACCATATTGTATCCCAAATCATTTCTCATAATTTTTCATAATCATGGATGCTAAATAAGCTATGCATTTCAGCAAGTAATTCTCATGTATGCACCATTTCAAATCATGCTCATGCATTTCCATAAATCTCATGCATTATCAACATAATGCCTTTATCAAATGTAGCCGAAACTTATATCGTTTTATCAAAAACAATTACTTTACTTACTCTTGAACTATGGAAGGTTTTCACACTCTTCCATAGTCCCCCAAACTGAACCGTACCAAACGCGGTTCGCTTTAAGTCCGAAAACACTCACCAACAAGCGAAACGAGCTTTCGCCGCTATCTAATGATCGCACCAATGCACCAGCAATCAAGCTTCTTCTTATACCTCTTCTACAACATTAAAAACAGAGTATTCTCACATCATAACATGCTCAAACCAACAGCCATATCCGATCACCATTAAACTACCAAAAACTTAGCCGAAAAGACCGAAAACTAAGCCGAAACGCATCCGAACAACACCAGCCCAAAACCTAACGAATATAACATTTAATCCACCTCAATTATGATCCAAAAACACATCCAAACCATCCTTAAACCTCCAGCAACATTTAAGCATCTAAAACAGCCCATAAAACAACCGAAAAGCACCTTAAAACTACACCGATTGCATTATTCTGGATTAAATTAATGTGTTATCAAAAGAAGACTCAATTAATCATTAAATCAATATAAAAACATGATTTAATTCATCTAATTTCCAGCATTAAATGAGATCCAAAAAGATTTCACAAAAACATCACAAAATCACTAGATCTAACATTAAAAATATAGAATCAAGTTTTTATTCAAAGATTAGCAAGCTAATACTTGGGAATTTCAATAAAGAACCTTAGAAAAGAATAAAAATCCAGAAAATTACCTTCAAGATCTATTCACCAAAAATATGTAATTTTCCCTTTCTTGATTCCTTGCAATTTGATGTAGATTTGATGAAATTGATGCTTAGGTTTTGTAAAGGATGGAAAGATGATGCAAGTGATGTAATCTTTGTGGAAAAAGATGCAAAAATCAGCAAGGAATGGAAGAGAAAAGATGAAGAGAAAGTGGAGAGAAAATGAGAGAAAAAGATGAGATAAAATATGAGAAAAAGTGGTTTTGAGAGAAAATGATTAAAACCAAATTAAAGTAATTAAAAATACCTTTTTGGTGAATAAATCATCATTAAAAATTAGAAATGGGTTTATGACCCTCTAAGGATTCTAAGTTTAGCTTTCTTTTTTATTTAGTCACTAAAATACATTAATTACCGAAAATCACCAAATTGGTCCTCCAATTTTTCCCAAAATTACAAATTGTTCATTTATGCATAATTAAGCATAATTAAAAAAATCATTATAACATCCAAATTATTTTCATTTAATTTTGAAATATATTTTTAATATTTCAAACCATTTTCCAAAACTATTATTTTCCTTAGTTGAAAATATCCTTATTTTATTTTCCCAGAATTAATGAACTGGAGAACCCGATTCGACCCGAATCGAATCCTCCTAACTAAGCCTAAACTAATAACCCCAAAAACGGGATGTTACAACTCTCCCCCTCTTAAGAAAATTTCGTCCTCGAAATTTACCTCAAGTAAACAAGTGAAGAAACTGCTCCATACGGTCACCTAACACGAAAAGATTCTCAACACAAAACAAAACTTTGCCAAGAACATATCCTTCACTAGACCCTCAACAAACACTTTGCCATGACTTGTCCCCGAACAACTTTACAATGGTTGAATTTCGCTCATAGATCCACCATATAACTAGGTCTCCCTATAGGTTAACCAAACATCTTCCCTTATAACTCCACAACAACCCAGGCTTATCCCACATAACAAAGTCCCACAGCATGTACCTTTATGTAAGCCAAGTCATCCCCAGTTGCTAACATTCTACAAAACATATCATACAAGAAACTTACCAACTTTGTTTCAACCTCAACATTATACTCATTATAACGATAATATTTCCAACTTAAGGTTTAGCCACCATAACCAACTCCACCAAGGTTCAAAATTTAAAATCTACACATCATTAAGTGCCTTGACACTTAACCCAAAACTTTTTTTTTTCATTATTAACTCATCGACAAACCAACTCTTACATTAACCATACCACCACAAAATCCAAACTTGTAAAACTATTCCTTTCACTAGCTCTAACATCTCTTATTCTATAACCTTGCCAAAGCGGTAATCATAATGATGAAAAATCCATAAACACGAACCCACCGAACACCAAAACCTCAAGACACTTTCCGATAAAAGCAAACCCATAAGACTGAACAATCGATACAAACCATAAATTGTCCAGCGATCCACATTACACCACTTCAGACATCATCAAAGACTAACTTAATCCGAAGTATATCCAACTTAACATTCTGTAAACACAACGTGTACACTTTCCTCCTTTATAGTACAACCAAACCTCTCAAGGTCACAACAATCTATGATTCAAACCCCTGATTTCGCAACTCTCATACCAATATATATATATATATATATATCATATTTTTCTTCCATCCTGACCATACCAGATCGGTCACAACCCCCGATCTAACTACACACTAACCACACCACAAGGAATTCCATGTAATTTCCATAAAATAATTTCATATCACTCAGAAAAACACCAACCCGCCTTACTCTATAAAACATGCTGCAACCTTGTTACAACCTCCAGATCTTAACTAGAAAGAATCCGCAAAACTCAGCCCTTCCTTTAGTAATGACCAACTCAAACTAGCCATAACACAGTGTATTTACCTAAGTTTCAAACATTCACAACTTTAAGACCCACCACTCATTGTTCATCCAAGACTATTCCCTAACCAAAAAGGGTAGCTTGCCCACTACACATTCAGCTTAACACCACAAGAAAGTTCTTTCAACCTCTTCTTTTTTTTTCTTTCATACCTCCACCTTAAAAGAACCAACCACTCTCCACTTACACCCTCAAGGAGCTACTCGCAAGTGTGAACAAATGTATGTATGATTTCCTGTATGCCCTCATAAATGCCTATGCAAGTGCATATGCATGTAAATGCAATTTCTAATGTTATGCTCAAGAATGCATGCATGTCCTACATTATCTATAAATATATACATATATGTGCTCTTAATCTAAACATGATTATTGTTCATACTCACAAATAACATCCTCAATTCCAACAACTTCAACTACCACCCTATTGACGGCTCCCAATTCATATTAGCATCAGCCGAACCAGCTTCAGCAGACTAAAACACACCCAAAAAAAACGCTGCAAGACCACAAACTAACCTCCCGGCCTAATCGAAGACACACTCACAGATGAGGAAGAATTTACTCTTCCCTAGCAGTCGTTTCATCCATAATCTTGACCATTAATGTTCATACCAATACTAGCTCGTGTTTCACGTCTCATAAGCATATTCCAAAAACTTTAAACATGCAGATTAAAACATAATATCCAAATAAAATAAACTTACATTCGGGCAAGAACCAAGGGAAATCTGAGAGCATCTGAAATATATTGGCAGTGGCAATGTGTAACCGATAATCCCCAGTTTAATCATCATTACTCAAAGTACAATCATCGTAAATAGATTTTCACATACCAACAACATATCATGCTAAATCACACACATCATGATCAATCGCACATTTAAACACACAACTTAGCAATCGTATACATGCTTTAACCAACCAACTACACACTTTACAAATCAACAACATATTTTACAAACCTTACAACACACTTTTCAAACCAACTACACATTTTATTCAACCTGGCTCTGATACCAACAAATGTAACCCCCTTAGTCCGGCTTAGACGGAACCAGCACTAATGGGTCACACGGGGAATATCGAACCAAACCCGTGAAGGTCCGATCCGATAAACAACCCTAAAAACCGTAATACTTTTTTTTTATCTTACCAAGATGCACGATTAACCTCCTATGTGTAATTAACTCAAGTAAGACAGAGACGAACGCAGTCCAACCATTATAAGTAAATCAATTAAATGCATACATGAATAGGGACCAAAATGTAACAAACCAATATGTAACACAATATCCCTAATCAATCCACCGGATAACAATTAAGCAAGCTTAAAAAACATTCATCACACAATTCAGATCAAACAAGGCACCTTAATTAATCGATTTTACGTTCTAGCATTTATGGACTTAATTACAAAATATGTAATATTAGATATTTCATCCATCTTATATCATACGATGTGTATTCGGGTTAAAACATGAATCATGGTATCACAACAACTCCTAACTACTCATAGATCCATTATTTTCACTTACTAATTTAAATCCTACATTTCATGCATTTAAAACTCTCAAATTGTCCTTTTTAAGCCAGGTGTTTCGAAACAGCCCTGGAGTGTTTCGGAACACGTCACCTGTTTCGAAACAGGCCATAAAGTGTTTCGGAACAGGCAACTCCAGTAGCATTTGGTACCGAACATTGGTTCGATACAAGCATGTCCAGTAGCATAAGGGTATCGATACCACCACAGGGTGTTTCAATACCCCCTGTGTTCGGGACTGGGGTGTGACGTTTCAAGCTCATTTAAGCCACCCAAGCATAAACATTAATAACCCGAAACTATATACCATATTCCTAGGCATAATCATCAACATAAATACACCTTAAACCATTTGTAAAGACCACAAGGAGACCTATAGCCATGCTTCACAATTCAAACATATCCAAAGTTCAACAATTAACAATCAATTAATAATGGTTTTATTACATCATAAACCAAAGCCTAAGTACATATTCCCCTATAGATTGTGTTACACATTGCCTTGCCCAATTTATTTGCTAAAAACATACCAAATTCAATATGATCTTCCCCTTGGTTTCCTTGCCTCGAACGAAGCTCCAAGTGCCCTTATTTTTCTGCAAGGATGAAAAGAGAGCTTAAGCAAACATGCTTAGTGAGGAAGCTCTACAAAAGATCATCAATGCATCTATTTAAAACCATGAAGAAAACATTATTTGCAATACTTTGTCAAATCATGCATGCTAATACTTCATGCCCAAGTTCATTAAATCATATGCATCCTTGAGTTCACATAACCTTATCAAAACAATTTATGAATGATGCTCAAACCTTTCCTCAATTTTATATATGTATATTGGCTTTCTAGTGATCACTTAATGTGAACCTTGAGTTCACCGAATACACGGATCCATAGGACATTTGTCTCGTCATGACACGAAGTCACCATTGACATGACACAAAGTCACCATTAGCACTACCACGCACGATCGGATACATAGTCACCCTTGTTACGTGTAGGCGGTTCTACCACGCACGGTTGGACACAAAGTCACCCTTGTTACGTGTAGGCAAAATTATGTATTTTTAGTTTTGATTATAGTGCACTTAAGACAATCCTAATGACATGTCATTTGTATTCGAATCTAAAGTTAGTGTCACTAAGCCAATATCATAATCAAATGTGCATGATAACTTGTTGCTTATAATGCATGCATAAAATGTTCAACAAATGAACCAAAGCCATGCCCAAAGGCACCATCATGTATAAGGCAATTAACCATATTGTATTTCAAATCATATAACTTGCTACTCATAATGCATGCATAATTTGTTCAACAAATGAACCAAAAACCATGCCCAAAGGCACCATCATGTATAAGGCAAATAACCATGTTGTATTCAAAAATATTTCTCATAATTTTCCATAATCATGGATGCTAAATAAGCTATGCATTTCAGCAAGTATCTCTCATGTATGCATCAATTCAAAACATGCTCATGCACTTCCATAAATCCCATTGCATTACCAATGAAATACCTTTGTCAAAAATAGCCGAAACTCTTATCGGTTCATCAAAAACAATTACTTTACTTACTCTTGAACTATGGAAGGTTTTCACACTCTTCCATAGCCCCCAAAAACAGAACGTACCAAACGCGATTCGCTTTTAAATCCGAAATCACTCACCAACAATCAAAATGAGCTTTCGCCGCTATCCAATGATCGCACCAATTGCACCAGCAATCAAGCTTCCTCTTGTACCTCTTCTACAATATTGAAAACAGAGTATTCTCACATCATAACATGCTCAAACCAACAGCTACATCCGATCACCATTAAACTACCAAAAACATAGCCGAAAAGACCGAAAACTAAGCCGAAACGCATCCGAACAACATCAGCCCAAAACCTAACGAATCTAACATCTAATTCACTTCAATTATGATCCAAAAACACATCCAAATCATCCTTATATCTCCAGCAACAATTAAGCATCTAAAACAGCCCATAAAACAACCGAAAAACACCTTAAAACCACACCGATTGCATTATTCCGGGATTAATTTAATGTGCTATCAAAAGAAGACTCAATCAATCATTAAATCAACATAAAAACATGATTGAATTCATCTAATTTCCAGCATTAAATGAGATCCAAAAAGATTTCACAAAAACATCTCAAAATCACTAGATCTAACATTAAAAACATAGAATCAAGTTTTTATTCAAAGATTAGCAAGCTAATACTTGGGAATTTCAATAAAGAACCTTAGAAAAGAATAAAAATCCAGAAAATTACCTTCAAGATCTATTCACCAAAAATATGAGATTTTCCCCTTCTTGATTCCTTGCAATTTGATGTAGATTTGATGAAATTAATGCTTAGGTTTTGTAAAGGATGGAAAGATGATGCAAGTGATGTATTCTTTGTGGAAAAAGATGCAAAAATCAGCAAGGAATTGAAGAGAAAAGATGAAGAGAAAATGGAGAGAAAATGAGAGAAAAAGATAAGAGAAAAAGATGAGAAAAGTGATTTTTGAGAAAAATGATTAAAAACCAAATTAAAGTAATTAAAAATACCTTTTTGGTGAATAAATCATCATTAAAAATTAGAAATGAGTTTATGGCCCTCTAAGGATTCTAAGTTTAGCTTGCTTTTCAATTTAGTCACTACAATACATTAATTGCCGAAAATCACCAAATTGGTCCTCCAGTTTTTCAAAAAATTACAAATTGGTCATTTATGCATAATTAAGCATAATTAAAAATCATTATAAAACCCAAATTATTTTCTTTTAATTTGAAACATATTTTTAATATTTCAAACCACCTTCCAAATTATTATTTTTCTTAATTAAAAATATCCTTATTTTATTTTTCCCGGAATTAATGAACCAGAGAACCCGATTCAACTCGAATCGAATTCACCTAACTAAGCCTAACTAATAACCCCAAAAACAGGATGTTACAACTCTCCCCCTCTTAAGAAAATTTCGTCCTCGAAATTTACCTAAAGTAAACAAGTGAGGAAACTGCTCCTCCATGTTTTTCCTTGTCTCCCAAGTTGCTTCTTCAACACCTCGGCGTTTCCAAAGCACTTTAACCAAATCTATGGTCTTCACTCGAAGAACCTTTGTATCCACATCCAAAATCCTCACCGGTTCTTCCTCATAACTCATATCCTCTCTTAACTCGATCTCCTCAACTGGTACAACATGAGAAGGATCCGATCTATATCTACGAAGCATTGATACATGAAAAACATCATGCATCTTACTCAACACCTCCGGTAACCTCAACCTATAAGCAACAGGACCAACACGCTCCAACACCTCATATGGTCCAATAAAACGAGGACTCAACTTCCCTTACGATCAAACCTCATCACCTTCTTCCATGGAGAAACCTTAAGAAACACTTTGTCCCCAACATCATACTCTATCTCCCTACGTTTCAAATCGGCACAGGATTTCTGCCTATCCGAAGCTTCCTTAAGTTTAGTACATATCAACTTAACTTTCTCATCCGTATCCTTCAACACTTGAGGCAAAGAAACATACTTCTGTCCAACTTCCTTCCAACACAAAGGTGTACGACACTTACGCCCATATAACGCCTCAAACGGTGTCATCTGTATACTCGTCTGAAAACTACTGTTATATACAAACTCCACTAAAGACAACTGTTTCTCCCAAGAACTTGAAACTCGATGACACAACCCCTCAACATATCTTCCAAAGTCTGAATAACACGCTCAGACTGTCCATCCGTCTGTGGATGATAAGCTATACTAAAGCTAAGCCTCGTACCCAAAGTAACCTACAAACTCCTCCAACACTTAGATGTAAACCGCGGATCTCTATCCGATATGATCGACTTAGGCACCCCATGCAACCTTACCACCTCAGAAACATACAAATCCGCCAACTTATCCATGGAGTACGTCGTATACACAGCAAGAAAATGTGCACACTTCGTAAACTTGTCAATAATCACCCATATATAATCCTTCTTGGACTCCGTCACATCTTCCTTTAAACCAACCCAAAAGTACACACTTTTGAGATCTCCATACATCTTCACACTACCCGGATGCATAGCAAACGTACTAGTATGTGCTCCCGCTAAAATAGCTTACCTCAACTCAACCTCATCCGACACCACAATCTGACCCCTAAACCACAACATCTCCTCCTCATCAAAACGATACTCGGTCGGTCTATCCTTAGCCATATCCTCCACAAAAGGTACCAACGTCTCATCCTCTAACTGTTTCACCTTATCATCTCAACCAAGATAGGCTTTACTTACAACTCCACCACTCAACCACCTTCCTTTGAAATACTCAACTTAGCAAACATCACTCTCAACTCAACCGCCGTCTTACGGCTCAAAGATTCAGCCATCACCTTAGACTTCCCCGGATGGTACGCAACAGACAAACCGTATTTACCCTATTTGAACAACCAACAAATTCTTTCCCCACACCAAAGCAACAATGCACAAACCACCACACCATCTCAACCTCTATAGAAAACATAACTCAAAAGAAAACCCCATAAGGTTGGTAACCAACTCTTGATAACCGCAACGGCTTCCATATCACCACCATCGAACCAACCTTAATTTTGACATCCTCCCACATACCAGGTAACCAACTAAGCCTTTCACCAACCTTCACTCCACACAACAAACTTCAGAGTAACTTTACACAAAACTGTCAACATTGTCTTAAGTAAGCTCCACCAACAACAACAACTTCATTATGAGTCATATTAACCATATCACAACGTCACAACATATCACCCATTTACCTATGAATGATAAAACCCAACATCCAAACGGCAACCTATGTCGATCTTAAAAACTCTCAAATCTTAACATATTATAGATACACCATTCAAACACCTTTCCAAAGGGACTTAGAAACCCAAGAAAACCGTACTCAAACAAACGATTAATCCAACAACCCTCATAAGAAAACTCCATACCATCCATAGAACTTACTACCAAACTTATGATGATTCTTCTCGACTTCATCCTTTGTACCTTTACTACTAATAATAACCCAAAGAAAATTGATTCTCACTTACCTTATCAGTATGATAAACATTTACATATGATTCAAACATAATCCAAACCAGTTTAGTCGAAATCATATGTTTTTCCCCAACTCCTACCACAACACTTACCACCAAACTCATGGAAAAAGATTACCATAAGCCTTGCTCAAGATACCATCCCATCTCGAAACTTTCCGTAACAACCATGCGGTTAACATAACACAAAAAGATTCTCAACACAAAACTAAACCTTGCCCAGAACATATCCTTCACTAGACCCTTAACAAATACTTTACCACGACTTGTCCCCGACCAACTTCACCAAGGTTGAATTTCGCCCATGGATCCACCCTTTAACTAGGTCTCCCTATAGGTTAACCGAACATCTTCCCTCGTAACTCCACAATAACCCTGGATTACCCCACATAACAAACTCTCATTGCAAGCATGCTTATGTAAGCCAAGTCATCCCCAGTTGCTAACATTCTACAAAACATATCATACAAGAAACTTACCAACTTTTTGTCAAACTCAACATTATACTCATTATAACGATAATATCTCCAACTTAAGGTTTAGCCACCATAACCAACTCCACCAAGGTTCAAAATTTAAAATCTACACATCATTAAGTTCCTTGACACTTAACCCAAAACCCTTTTTTTTTATCAACTCATCGACAAACCAACTCTTACATTAACCATACCACCACAAAATCCAAACTTGTAAAACTATTCCTTTCACTAGCTCCAACATCTCTTATTTTATAACCTTGCCAAAGCGGTAATCATATTGATGAAACATCCACAAACACGAACTCGCCGAACACAAAACCTCAAAACACTTTTCGATAAAAGCAAACCCACAAGACTGAACAATCGATACAAACCATAAATTGTCCAGCGATCCATATTACACCACTTCTGACATCATCAAAGACTAACTTTACCCAAAGTATATCCAACTTAACATCCTGTAAACACAACGTGTACACTTTCCTCCTTTATAGCACCACCAAACCTCTCAAGGTCACAACAATCTATGATTCAAACCCCCGATTTCACAACTCTCATACCAATATGTATCTCATATTTTACTTCCATCCTGACCATACCAAATTGGTCACAACCTCTGATCCAACTGCACACTAACCACACTACAAAGAATTCCATGTAATTTCCACCAAATTGTTTCACATCACTCAGAAAAACACCAACCCGCCTTACTCTATAAAACATGCTACAACCTTGTTACAACCTCCAGATCTTAACTAGAAAGAATCCGCAAAACTCAGCCCTTCCTTTAGTAATGACCAACTCAAACTAACCATAACACAGTGTACTTACCTTGGTTTCAAACATTCACAACTCCGAGACCAACCACTCATTGTTCATCCATGACCATTCCTTAACCAAAAGGATAGCTTGACCACTACACATTCAGCTTAACACCACAAGAAAGTTCTTTGAACCTCTTCTTTTTTCTTCCACACCTTCACCTTAAAAGAACCAACCACACTCCATTTACACCCTCAAGGAGCTACTCGCAAGTGTGAACAAATGTATGCATGATTTCCTGTATGCCCTCATAAATGCCTATGCAAATGCATGTGCATGTAAATGCAATTTCTAATGTCATGCTCAAGAATGCATGCATGTCCTACATTATCTAGTGATATACACATATATGTGCTCTTATTGTATGCATGATTATTGTTCATACTCACAAATAACATCCTCAATTCCAACAACTTCAACTACCAACTTGTTAACCACTCCTTAGTTAGATTAGCAACTGTTGTACCAGCTTCAGCAGTCCAAAACACACCCAAAAGAACGGTGCAACACCACAAACTTACCTTCCGGCCTAACCGAAGGCACACTTACAGAGGAGGAAGAATTTACTCTTCCCTAGCAGTCGTTTTATCTTCAATCTTGACCATCAAAGTTCATTCCAACAGTATCTAGTGACTTACGTCTCAGAAACATATTCAAAAACTTTAAACATGCAGTTTAAAACATAATGTTCAAATAAAACAAACTTACATTCGGGAAAGATCCAAGGGAAAACTGAGAGCATCTGAAAATATTTTGGCATTGGCAATGTGTAACCGATAACTCAAGTTTAACCATCATTACGCAAAGTACAATCATCACGAATAGATTTTCACACTCCAACAACATATCATGCTCAATCACACATATCATGATCAATCGCACATTTAAGCACATAACTTAGCAATCCTATACATGCGTTAAATAACCAACTACACACATTACAAATCAACAACACATTTTTTTTCAAACCTTACAACACACTTTTCAAATTGACAACACATTTTATTAAACCTACCACACATTTTACAAACCTAGCTCTGATACCACCAAATGTAACCCCCTTAGCCCGGCCTAGACGAAACCGACATTAACGGGTTACACGGGGAATATCAAACCAAACCCGCGAAGGTTCGATTTGATAAACAACCCTAAAACTGCTTTATTTTTTTTGTTTTATCTTACTAGATGCACAATCTTATTCCTACATGACAAGGTCTCATACAAAGCATTGTCGGTAACATATTAATTAAAAACAACCATCCAATTAAACATTAACATAGATTAAGGACTAAAACGTAAAACTTTTAAATCCTATTAACAAAATATAAATTCTCTTCATTAAAGTTAAATTAAACATACAAGAGTTCCTCACAGCAAATTTCAACTCAAACGGATCATTCTAACATCATCAATTACATGTTCTTCCAATTTAGGGACCAAAATGTAAATCTTCAAAAATACAAGGACTTCATCCAAATTAGGATTACCATCTTGAAATTAAATCAACTTTATACTTGCATGCAAAATTTCAGCTCAAAATAACATCGGTAAGCACCTTAATCGAACAAAGGAAGATATCTGGGACTAAAGTTTAATTTCTAGCAACTTTCAATTCTTGATGATCAAAGGTTTCGAAACTTTGGGTCTGGAACCAAAAGTTTCGTTACACTAAGTGCATTCCAAATACTCCATACTCAACCATTAATTAGATCCATTAAATGCATCAATCCTAGGCATATTTAGTAACATATGGCACATAATCAACAACGACACGAACATCAATCAAACTATAGGCATGCTCCCTAGGAAATGATTAACAACATATCAATCATGCTAGTACATGATTCAACAATCCAAACAATTCCAAAGTTTAACAATTAACAATCAAACAATAATGGTCTTATTACAACATAAACCATAGCCTAAGTCACACTCCTCACATAGTTTGGGTTACACATTGCCTTGCCCAATTTGTTTGCCAAAAACATACCAAATTCAAAGTGATTCTTCCCCTTGGTTTCCTTGCCTCGAACGAAGCTCCAAGTGCCTTTATTTCTCTGCATGGATGAAAAGAGAGCTTAAGAAAACATGCTTAGTGAGGAAGCTCTACACAAATCATCAATGCATCTATTTAAAATCATGATGAAACCATAGTTTGTAATACATTGTTAAATCATACATGCTAACATTTCATGCTCATATTCTTTAAATCATATGCATCCTTGAGTTCACATAATCTTATCAAAACAATTTATAAATGATGTACAATGTCCATTTCAAATTCATGTATGTATATTGGCTTTCTAGTGACCACTTAATGTGAACCTTGAGTTCATCGAACACACGGATCCATTTTCTCATAACCGGAGACTCTTGGTCTCAACATGCATCGATCGGACACTTAATCACCCTTGTATACATGTTATCCCCCACTACGCACGGTTGGACACAAAGTCATCCTTGTTTACGTATGGGTCAACTATATGCACGGTTGGACACAAAGTCATCCTTGTTTACGTATGGGTCAACTATATGCACGGTTGGACACAAAGTCACCCTTGTTTACATATAGGCAAGCTCTACCACGCACGGTTGGACACAAAGTCACCCTTATTTACGTGTAGGCGGCTCTACCACGCACGGTTGGATACAAAGTCACCCTTGTTTACGTGTAGGCAATATTTTGTATTCTCAATTTTGTTTATAGTGCACTTAAGACAATCCTAATGACATGTCATTCGTATTCGAATCTAAAGTTAGTGTCACTAAGCCAATATCTAATCAAATATGCATGATAACTTACTGTTCATAATGCATGAATAATATGTTCAACAAATGAACCAAAGCCATGCCCAAAGGCACCATCATGTATAAGGCAATTAACCATATTGTATTTCAAATCATATAACTTGCTGCTCATAATGCATGCATAATATGTTCAACAAATGAACCAAAAGCCATGCCCAAAGGCACCATCATATAATAGGCAAATAACCATATTGTATCCCAAATCATTTCTCATAATTTTTCATAATCATGGATGCTAAATAAGCTATGCATTTCAGTAAGTAATTCTCATGTATGCACCATTTCAAATCATGCTCATGCATTTCCATAAATCTCATGCATTATCAACATAATGCCTTTATCAAATGTAGCCGAAACTTATATCGGTTTATCAAAAACAATTACTTTACTTTTGAACTATGGAAGGTTTTCACACTCTTCCATAGTCCCCCAAACTGAACCGTACCAAACGCGGTTCGCTTTAAGTCCGAAAACACTCACCAACAAGCGAAACGAGCTTTCGCCGCTATCCGATGATCGCCCCAATGCACCAGCAATCAAGCTTCTTCTTGTACCTCTTCTATAAAATTAAAAACAGAGTATTCTCACATCATAACATGCTCAAACCAACATCCATCTCCGATCACCATTAAACTACCAAAAACTTAGCCGAAAAGACCGAAAACTAAGCCGAAACGCATCCGAACAACACCAGCCCAAAACCTAATGAATCTAACATCTAATCCACCTCAATTATGATCCAAAAACACATCCAAACCATCCTTATACCTCCAGCAACATTTAAGCATCTAAAACAGCCCATAAAACAACCGAAAAGCATCTTAAAACTACACTGATTGCATTATTCCGGGATTAAATTAATGTGCTATCAAAAGAAGACTCAATTAATCATGAAATCAACATAAAAACATGATTTAATTCATCTAATTTCCAGCATTAAATGAGAACCAAAAAGATTTCACAAAAACATCACAAAATCACTAGATCTAACATTAAAAACATAGAATCAAGTTTTTATTCAAAGATTAGCAAGCTAATACTTGAGAATTTCAATAAAGAACCTTAGAAAAGAATAATAATCCAAAAAATTACCTTCAAGATCTATTCACCAAAAATATGTAATTTTCCCCTTCTTGATTCCTTGCAATTTGATGTAGATTTGATGAAATTGATGCTTAGGTTTTGTAAAGGATGGAAAGATGATGCAAGTGATGTAATCTTTGTGGAAAAAGATGCAAAAATCAGCAAGGAATGGAAGAGAAAAGATGAAGAGAAAGTGGGGAGAAAATGAGAGAAAAAGATGAGAGAAAATATAAGAAAAAGTGGTTTTGAGAGAAAATGATTAAAAACCAAATTAAAGTAATTAAAAATACCTTTTTGGTGATTAAATCATCATTAAAAATTAGAAATGGGTTTATGGCCCTCTAAGGATTCTAAGTTTAGCTTGCTTTTCAATTTAGTCACTAAAATACATTAATTGCCGAAAATCACCAAATCGGTCCTCCAGTTTTTCCAAAAATTACAAATTGGTCATTTATTCATAATTAAGCATAATTAAAAATCATTAAAAAATCAAAATTATTTTCATTTAATTTTGAAATATATTTTTAATATTTCAAACCATTTTCTAAAACTATTATTTTCCTTAGTTAAAAATATCCTTATTTTATTTTCCCGGAATTAATGAACCGGAAAACCCGATTCGACCCGAATCGAATTCACCTAACTAAGCCTAACTAATAACCCAAAAAGGGGATGTTACATCATTCTTCACGACATACGCTCAAATAGAGGGATCATTTTGTCACGGTATACGGTCAAAGAGAGGGACTATTGACAATGACATGTACTCGAAGAGAGGGGTCATTAATCGCGACATACGCTCAAAAAGACAAGTTGTCCATCACGGTATATTCTCTAGGAAAGGGACCTCTCATTATGACATGTACTCGAAGCGAGGGGTCATTCTTCGTGACATAGCTCAAAGAGAGGGATCGTCATCACGATATACACTCTAAGAAAGGGATCATTCATTATAAAATGCTCTCGAACAGAGTGGTCATTCATCACAACAAACGCTCAAAGAGAGTGGTCGTCCATCAAGGTATACACTCTAAGAAAGGGACCATTCATCATGACTTACACTCAAAGAGAGGGGTCCTTCATCGCGTCATACAATCAAAGAGGGGTCGTCCATCACGGTATACGCTCAAAGAAAGGGACCATTCACCATGACATACACTCGAAGAAAGGGATCATTCATCGCGACATACGCTCAATGAGAGGGTCATCCAATATGGCATTCAATCAAAAAGAGGGATTATTCATTATGACACACGCTCGAAGAGAGTGGTCATTCACCGCGACATACGCTCAAAGATAGGGTTCGTCCATCATGGTATACGCTCTAAGAATGGGACTATTCATTATGATATGCACTCAAAGAGTGGGGTCATTAATCATGACATACGTTTAAAAAGAAGAGTCGTCCATCACGATATATGCTCTAAGAAAGGGACCTTTCTTTATGACATACACTCGGAGAGAGAGGTCATTTATCGCGACATACACTCGAAGAGAGGGGTCGTCTATCATTGCGACATACGCTCAAAGAGGGGAGTCGTCCATCACGTTATACGTTATAAGAAAGGGGCCGTTGATTATGACATGCACTCAAAGAGAGGGGTCATTCATTGCGACATACGCTCGAAGAGCAGAGTCGTCCATCACGGTATACGCTTTGAAAATGGACCGTTCGTTATGACATACACTCAAAGAGAGGGCTCATTGATGTGACATACATTCAAAGAGTGGGGTCGTCCATTGCAATATACACTCAAAGAGAGGGAACGTTCATTATGATATACTCCTGAAGAGAGGGGTCATTCACCGCTACATATACTCAAAGAGAGGGGTCGTCCATTACGGTATACACTCTAAGAATGTGATCGTTCATTATGACATGCACTCAAAGAGAGGGGTCATTCATCGCGACATAAACTTAAAGAGAGGTGTCGTCCATCACGGTAAACCCTCGAAGAGAGGGTTCGTTCACCATGACATGCACTTGAAGAGAGGGGTCATTCATCGTGACATACGCTCAAAGAGAAGAGTCGTCCATCATGGTATACGCTCTAAGAAAGGGACCGTTCATTATGACATGCACTCGAAGAGAGGGGCCATTCATCGTGACAGAGCTCAAAGTGAGGGGTTGTCATCATGATATACGCCGGAAGAAAGGGACTATTCATTATAAATGCACTCAAAGAGAGG
Organism: Abelmoschus esculentus; assembly: GCA_035048815.1. Lineage (NCBI taxonomy): Eukaryota > Viridiplantae > Streptophyta > Magnoliopsida > Malvales > Malvaceae > Abelmoschus > Abelmoschus esculentus. The sequence goes on from JAUCBN010000036.1 coordinate 10,108,048, forward strand.
GGTCAGTCATCGCGACAAACGCTCAAATAGAGGGGTCGTTCATCACGGTATACTTTTAACGAGAGGGACCGTTCAACATGACATGCACTCAATGAGAGGGGTCATTCATTGCGACATAGGCTAAAAGTTAGGGGTCGTCCATCATATTATACGCTCAAAGCCTGACTGGTCATTATGACATACGCTCGAAGAGAGGTGTCTTTCATCGTGGCATACACTCAAAGAGAGGGGTTGTCCATCATGATATACGCTCTAAGAAAGGGACCGTTCATTATGACATACACTAGAAAAGAGAGATCATTCATCAGGACATACGCTCAAAGAGAGGGTTCGTCCAACACAGTATACGCTTAAACAGAGGGACCATTCACCATGACATACACTCGAAGAGTGGGTCATCCATCACAGTTTATACTCAAAAAGAGGGACCGGTCACCATGACATGCACTCAAAGAGAAGGGTCATTCATCGTGACATACTCTCGAAGAGAAGAGTCATCCATCACAGTATACGCTTTGAAAATGGACCGTTCGTTATGACATACACTCAAAGAGAGGGCTCATTGATGTGACATACATTCAAAGAGTGGGGTCGTCCATTGCAATATACACTCAAAGAGAGGGAACGTTCATTATGATATACTCCTGAAGAGAGGGGTCATTCACCGCTACATATACTCAAAGAGAGGGGTCGTCCATTACGGTATACACTCTAAGAATGTGATCGTTCATTATGACATGCACTCAAAGAGAGGGGTCATTCATCGCGACATAAACTTAAAGAGAGGTGTCGTCCATCAGGGTATACCCTTGAAAAGAGGGTTCGTTCACCATGACATGCACTTGAAAAGATGGGTCATTCATCGTGACATGCTCAAAGAGAAGAGTCGTCCATCACAGTATACTCTCTAAAAAAGGGACCGTTCATTATGACATACACTCGAAGAGAGGGGTCATTCATCGTGACATACGCTCAAAGAGAGGAGTCATCCATCACGGTATACACTGTAAGAAAGGGACCGTTCATTATGACATGCAGTCGAAGAGAGGGGTCATTCATCGCGTCAAACGCTCAAAGAGAGGGGTCGTTCATCACGGTATACATTCAACGAGAGGGACCGTTCAACATGACATGCACTCAATGAGAGGGGTCATTCATCGCGACATACGCTCAAAGTTAGGGGTCGTCCATCATGTTATACGCTCAAAGCGTGAGTAGTCATTATGATATACGCTCGAAGAGAGGTGTCTTTTATCGTGACATACACTCAAATAGAGGGGTCGTCCATTATGATATACGCTCTAAGAAAGGGACCGTTCATTATGACATGCACTCGAAAAGAGAGATCATTCATCAGGACATACGCTCAAAGAGAGGGGTCATCCAACACGATATACGCTCAAACAGAGGGACCGTTCACCATGACATACACTCAAAGAGAGGGATCATTCACCGCGACTTACGCTCAAAGAGAAGAGTCATCCAGCACGGTATACGCTCTAAGAAAGGGACCATTCATTATGACATGCACTCGAAGAGAGGGGTCATTCATCGTGACATACGCTCAAAGAGAGGAGTCATCCATCACGGTATACACTGTAAGAAAGGGATCGTTTATTATGACATGCACTCGAAAAGAGAGGTCATTCATCGCGACATACGCTCAAAGAGAGAAGTCGTACACCATGATATATGCTCTAAGAAAGGGATTGTTGATTATGACATGCACTCGAAGAGAGGGGTCATTCATCGCGACATATGCTCAAAGAGAGAGGTCGTCCACCACGGTATACGCTCTAAGAAAGGGATTGTTGATTATGACATATACTCGAAGAGAGGGGTCATTCATCGCGACATACGCTCAAAGAGAGGGGTCGTCCATCACGGTATACGCTCAAAGAGAGGGACCATTCACCATGACATGCACTCAAAGAGAATGGTCATTCATCGCGACATACGCTCAAAGAGAGGGGTCGTCCATCACGGTATATGCTCTAAGAAAGGGACATACATTATGACATGTACTCAAAGAGGAGTCATTAATCGAGATATACGATCAATGAGAGGGGTGGTTGATTGCCTAAAAGTCCTCATATTTTATATCATTTTCCCACTCGATTATTGCTAATAAAGACAAAATTAGAGACAATAATAAATATTTCTACCTATTTTCAATATTCCAGCATCCGAATACAAATTTCATGAATTTATCTATTATTTAGCATAAAATAGATGCATTTGATGGTTTTCTTTCTTAGACAAGAAACTTCATCATAGGAATTGCCAAACAAAAAGATTTATGCTGAAAGTTGAAGCTGAAATGCAGAAAAACATCCGCCTCGGCAGCATTTTGAGGCCGCGACAGCACTTGAAGAACAAATATCAATATGATAGGCGATTTGAAGAGAAAAATAAGGTGGATGTTTTAAGACAAACGGCCTAGAAATCAAAACTGGGAAACACATGGAAAGTCAATATCAAAGGCCATGTGGGAAAAGAATCCTTATAGAAATAAACTAGGAAATAAAATAAATATCTTTTATTCATGTAATTAAATTGTGTTTTACTTCAAATTGTATTCCTACTTTGAAAATGTTTTCCCTAGGCCAAGTCTATATAAACCATAGCCTATATAGAGAGGAGGACATTTCGAAATCTAGTGTTCACAGAAAATCCTAAGCTCCTCCATCGTCTCCTAGGGTTTAGGTTAGTTTGTTGAGTAGTTGTGGGAGAAAGTTGTACTTTGTTTTCTTGTTTCATGCAATAAAATATCAATGTTTGCTTATTCTTTTCCATTCATTGTTCCTGCATTCAAGCTCGGGAGAGAAGTTTGTGAGAGATTTATTTATCTAATATCGGGAGAATTAGATTCACGAAAGGAATAAGTATGGTATTTTTCTAGCTAGAAAATATTAACTCGGCCTAGGGATAGGATAGAGTTTCAGTGACAAAAAGAAGTGTGAGCTTGGTTGGTGGTTATAGTTGATTTACGCCGGGAGGAATTGATGAGTGCCTAAAAGGCAGTTATTTACTACCCTTCCCATGGTACTTTATGCATCTATTATACACCAACTTGAACCGAAATATAGACTCTTTGCTCAAATATTGGATATTCCATTATCATCACTTACGAAGTCAATATTTATAGAGAATGCAAATATTTTTACATATTTTGTACATGTAGGAATATCCAAAGAAGAAGCGGTAGAGAAGTAGTATTACGGTCGAGGCAGAAACAAGGTTGCGGCAGAATCCAGTGTGGTAGCACCAACAATGGAGGCGCAACGAAAGATAAAAATATAAAGAATATTTTGTATGATGCAGCGCACCAATTGGACCAGGCTAGCGCGCTAAACGCCCAATTCAAAGACCAAGCGGGAAAACCCTTCTAGAAGGCGGCAAACTTGGAAATATCAGATACCTTGAAGAAGACTTGTTCCCTACTCCAAGTTGAAGTCTATTTAGGAAAGGTTTACCCTAGGTTAAGACTATAAATACCCTACCCGGCCACTATGTTAGAGGAGTCGATTTAGAGAGAGCCAATTTAGAGAGAAACGACTTAGAGAGAAACCCTTTAAACTGACCCTTCTTGCTAAGAATTGTACTTAACGAAAATATGTTCTAAACTTCTTAGGGATAGGTGAAGGTTGTTGATATTAGTGAGAGAAGATTGATTCATGTATCTTTGTTCTTATGCAATAATAAATCAAAGTTTGCTTATCCTATTACCATTCTTTGTTATTGAATTCAAGCCCAAGAGGGAAGTTTGCAAGTAATCTATTTATCTAGCATCGAGAGTTGTAGATTTACAAAAGGGATAAGTACGGTGTTGTTAACACTAACTCGGCCTATACTCTTTTGGAGGCACTAAGGGGTAGGTTAAGAGTTTCAGCAACTAAAAGAAGTGTTAGATTAGTTGGTGGTTATCGTTGATTTATGCCGAGACGTATCGTCAAGGACTGGTCATCAACAACACTTTGACTCAGAGATGAGCGGAGTCACTTACGGACACTTTGCTGAACTTTGATACCTCTGCCCAAAAGCAAGAGATTGTCGCGGTAGAGGAGCACCAATGTTGCCGAGGCGGTATCTGCAGTACTGTCGAAGCAGTGTTGAGTGATTGCATTGGACAAGAAGAAGATCAATTGAATCCACTAATTGGTGCAACTGGATCCTACCCACTTTCTCTATATCGTCTTCAACCCTTTATTTTATGTTTTGTTATTTAATTATTTAGTTAGATAAAACCAATCAACTTATTTTTGCTTTTACTTTCTTTTCAAGAGCAAAGGAACAATAGGAAACTTATTAAGTATACCAATCCTTGTGGAGACGATATACGATATACTTATCATTTTATTACTTGACGACGTGTACAGTTGCACTCAAATAGCGCTTATACCACGCATATCAAGTTTTTGGCGCCGTTGCTGGAGATTAGCAACTGAATTTTGTTTTCTTTCTCTTCTTGCTCTTTAACTATCCTTTATCTTACTTTAACTTTACTTTATTTTATTTTTGTTGTTATTAATTTTTATTTAATTGATTTATGACCAGGGCAAATCTGAGTGGACCATTGTACGAGTTGGGTCCTGAGATTGAATGAACAAGACATAATCTAAGACGCAATCTGTTCCAAGCTATAGACAATCCACCTAGAGGACAAATTCCACCTGTTGATCATAATGTACTGCTGCCAGCAATGTCGCAACATCTAATACCGCATCCAATGCCGAGGCAGCCTATTGTCAGAGACTATCTGGTGGAAGATCTAAACGGGCTCAATCCTGGTGTAGTCACCCCAGAGATCGAAGCAACTCACTTTGAGCTCAAACCAGTGATGTTCAACATGTTGAACACAATTGGACAATTTAGTGGGTCTGCTACTGAAGATGCAAGGCAGCATCTCAAATCTTTCATGAAAATGTGCAACTCTTTCAAGATTCAAGGAGTCAATAAAGATATTCTGCGATTAAAGTTATTCCCTATTCACTGAGGGATAGGGCGAAGACCTGGCTGAATGGTATCCAAGCAGGATCCATAGGATCTTGGGAAGAAATTTGCCGAGAATTCATTACGAGGTTCAACTTGACAAATCTCTATGACCGTATTCGTAATGAAATCACATCATGCAGGTAAGATGAAGATGAACCGATATACGAGGCATAGGAACGTTACAAAGAACTATTAAACAAATGCCCGCTACATGGTTTTCCCTTGTGGACGCAAGTCTCCATGTTCTATAATGCTACTAATGCCTCCACAAGGATGATGCTAGACGCTTCCGCAAATGGGGCACTTTTGGATAGAGCACCCGCGAAAGTCATTGAAATTCTGAACAAACTCGCAAGGAACAATTTCCAATTTCCCACATCAAGGCAAGGAGGAATGAGACGTCATACCACAGATCATAAATTTGATACATCAAGTTCGGTGGCAGCACAATTGGTTTCTCTAACCAAGATGGTTCAGAATTTGCAAACCCAAAGAAGCGTACATGAGGTTAAGGCAGTTAACTCATCGGATTACATGCCAGATGAAGAGACCAACCTATATGTTGGAAATTATAATAGAAACAACCAAATGATGTCCAACAATTATAACCCATCTTGGAAAAGGCATCCAAATTTTTCATGGAGTAACCCTAACAATGCCTTAAATCCAATTAATCAAGCTCCTGGATTTCAGCATCATAACTAGAACCTGCAGCAGCAAAACACTCAGTAGTCCATGCCACAACAGCAGGCACAACAGCAACAGTCTCTGAATGCATTGGCCGATTCTCTCACAGCTTTCATGTCAAAGACTGATGCTTACATGATGGAGAATAGCAGCTTCGTGAAGCGTACTGATGACTTCATGAATAGAACTGAGATGAGACTGGTGAACCAGGAGGCCACAATAAAATCTCTAGAAAACCAGGTTGGTCAATTTGCCCAACGTCAAAACAGTCGACCACCAGGGGGTTTGTCTAGCAATACTGAAGCTGCTAAGGTGTTAGGCCACGAGCAATGCAAAGTAATCACAACTAGAAGTAACCTACGATTGAAAGATAAAGAAAGGATCTCAACCGAGAGAGTCCAACCAGAAAAGCAACATCATGCCGAAAGCTTTGCCATGGCAACAGAACCAGTAGTATCAAAACCACCTTCCGAGGCAGTTACAGATAAATTCACCCCAGGTATTAAACTCAATATCCAAGGAAACCTGGAAGATATCAAACCACCACCTCCTTTTCCACAGAGGTTGAAGAAGCAAAAACATGACCACCAATTTCAGAAGTTCCTAGACATCTTGAAGCAGGTCCATATCAACTTGCCCCTAGTTGAGGCTATTGAACAAATGCCCAACTATGCTAAATTTTTAGAGGACATAGTATCCAAATGACGAAGGCTAGGAGAATTTGAAACAGTGGCAGCCACTGAAGGTTGCATGGCTATGTTGCATAATCACATGCCACCAAAACTAAAAGATCCTGGATGCTTCAAAATTACTTATGCAATTAGAGATGGTTATAAAGGAAAGGCCCTATATGACGTGGGAGCAAGCATCAACTTAATGCCCAAATCAGTTTTTTAGAAACTTGGAATAGGATGGGCAAACCCAACAACAGTACTGCTCCAACTTGCGGATCGGTCCTATGTGCACCCTGAAGGCAAAATTGAAGACATTCTGGTGAAAGTTGACTTTTTTGCCGATTTTCTTGTCCTTGACTGTGAGACCGACGATAATGCACCAATCATATTAGGTCGACCTTTCCTTACTACTGGATGCACCATCATTGATATGGAAAATGGCGAGCTCACAATGCAAATAAACGATCAACAAATCAAGTTGAACGCCTTCCACAATCTTTCAAATTCTGATGCTCCAGCAGAATGTAAGGCTCTCCATACACCGAATAAGGGTACTAAAACATCCTGCCTGGGCAGCACACTCGGCAGACTATTCGGAAAATGAATAAAACCCAAAGGAGAAGTCGAATGCACTAAAGGAACTAGCCAATTCATGAAGACAGACACTGGCCAGAAAGAGAGAATGAGAATGGGAGATGCATTCACATGCACGCCACAAGTAACTTGATCTCTTCCCTTCAAATTTAATTATTATATTAGGATTAGTTTATATAATATAATTTTTAGTATGATATTCTCAGTATTTTATGTTGTTATGCTTTATTTTAGTATTTTATGTCTTTATGTTTTTGTTTTATGAATAAAGCAGTGAATGCAAGAAAATTTATGCCACAGCAGGAAGTCTTCTACCGCAGCAACACTGTGTCAGAGCCTCCGAATTCTTAACAGGCAAAAACAGCCTAACGACTCTCTGTCGAGAAACCCGCCGCGACAGTAACTACGCATTAAGGCAGTAAATTCCTAATAGCTACTTTTTAACAGTCATATTTTTACAGCCTATATAAGTAGACTCATTATTGTGCATTATTTACTTTTGCATTCTTGCTATCTTTACTTTCTTGAACAATCTTGCTCTCACTATATCTTGAACTTTTCAGAACTCTCTGCATTCCTACCCACATTCTTACAGCTATTTTCAAGAATATCTCATGAACATCATCCATGGCAGCATACCGACGATTTGCCAATAGCAACGTAGCAGAACGTTTCCAAAGATCTTTTGTTGCACGACAGTTATGGGAGGAACAAGGATTTCAGCACACCATTAAAGAAAACTTAGGTATCGAACAATTCTTGTTCGATAGAATCAAAGACTAGGATTGGGAAAAATTCTGCCTCTAACCTCCCATAGAAAATACCACAATTGTGAGGGAATTCTATGCGCATAGCCCGAACAAGGACACGCTGTTCGTCTACTGTTGGGGTAAGCCAGCAAAGCTTGATGCCGAGGCCATCAACGATTACTACGACGTTATCCTCATATGCGATGAACGTGGTGAATTTGCAGCCAATATCGAGGAATACGAGGCTATCAAGGACGAACTTTGCTACAATAACACTCCATGGGAAACCGGTGCCCGTAGGGGTTGTGTAACAAGGCTCAGTCTTAAACCCAAAGCCAAGCTTTAGTACATATTTGTCAAGCGACGCCTCATGCCCACCTCCCACAATAGCATAGTTGATAGAAAAAGATTGCTACTCATTCATTCAATCATTAACAAAAGGACCATCAATGTTGGAGAAATCATTCTTCAAGAAATCTATCATTGCGGTAAGAAAGACCGAGGTCCATTATATTTCCCTAGTTTAATCTCTACCCTATGCATCACTGCAGGTGTCCCTGTAGAAGTAACCGATGAATACACAACATAAAGGCAAGGCTGGACAAAAGAATTCTGCTACAGAGTGATGCAGATCACCCAAGCAGACCCAGTGCAGGAAACACCTCAACAATTCACTGCCGACTATACTGTCGAAGGGCAGTATATGGCAGAGGCACCTGACCATGCCCATGCCACAGCCACAGTAGATCCATATTAGGAGATTTTGTTGAGGATGACACACATAGACCTGCACCAACAATGATATATGGAATATCAGAGAGATTTCAACAACACTCTTCCCAACATGCTGATCCAGAATTTTCCCACCCATGGAATACAATTTCAAAAATTCCCTCCCAACGTTTTTGTCACTGTCGCACCGTACATAGAGACAACACCTGCTCCCCGGCCTAGACCATTCTTTAACGCTAGGCTACAACAACAATTTCACGTTACCGGCCGATCCAGACCTACGGGCACGACCGTTACATCATCCAACAGCAGGTGAACATCAAAGAGGAGGGTTGTCTTCAACTCTCCACCACTGAGTCCCATTCCCATTGGCAGTTCCTCTGGGGATAGTCTTTCTCGACAGATTGACAAGTATGTCAATGAGAGCTCATCGCATACCCAAGAGAGAAGACCAACTGCCGAGGCAGGTGGAGAAACAAAGGTGATGCATACAGACAACGGAGAAGATAGAAATGAAGTCACGGCCCCACTGCAGAAACCGACACCCACCAGAGTACAGCTGCCTCGGTAGGCAAAAACACAATAATCACCCGGACAAGGATCAAGAATGAAAGCATCAGCAGGAATACCTAGGAGGACAACTATTTCTAGCAGCTCTTCTGAATCATAATCAGAATCTATTCAATCCCTGCTGTTTTATTACACTTGTTTTCTTTTGTTTGCCTTATATTTTGAGCATTGAGGACAATGCTCGGTTTGAGTTTGGGGGAGATTAAAGGTGCAAAAGCACTACCGAGGCTACCCACTACCGAGGCATTACCATAAAAGAGAGTAAATGTTTCTAAATTTTTTTTAATATTCTCTTTTCTTGAACTTATGTTTGTAATCTTGCACTGCCCTATGTCAGCTTTGCTTTAGTTTACTCCTTTAAGGCTTTAGAAATCTTTCTCCTTACCATGGCCTAGTTCTGTTTTGAAGGGATAACCATAAGATACTCATGGAATAAAACTTAGAAGCTTGTTTTAGGGTTAGAAAGAAAATAAACACTTTTTGGACTTGTTTGATTTAGGAGTTCTTTTAATAAACTTAGGTGATAAAGACTTAGAACCTTTTGGAAAAATAACAAGAGGTGCCTATCACCGGCTCTAGTTTTGCTCTCCTTCATGCTAGTGCCCAAATTGGCTCTAGTATGCTAAATAGGTGGTCAATAAGAAAAAGAATAAATAAGAAAAAGAAGAAAATGGAAAACACATATCTTGAGGTGCCCGAAATTGGATCAAGACTTGCTGTTTTCAAAAGATAGCTTTAGTCCAAGATTCTACTTGTCTTGAACTTAGAGTTTATCTAAGAAAGCCTTGAATCAGCTTTGTCCATTAAACGCACACACTCACCTAGCCCTATAGCTTGTTTCCTAGTAAAAGTCCTTGGGTAAACTAATGGCTAAAACAGAGAGATAGACATGACCATGGCGAGGAGAATAAATGGAAGAGTAAGACCAAAGGGGAGTAAGGTGCGGCAATTTGATGTTTGGCATTGCTTGAGGACAAGCAATAGTTCGAGTTTGGGGGTATTTGATGAGTGCCTAAAAGGCAGTTATTTACTACCCTTCCCATGCTACTTTATGCATCTATTATATACCAACTTGAACCGAAATATAGACTCTTTGCTCAAATATTGGATATTCCATTATCATCACTTACAAAGTCAATATTTATAGAGAATGTAGATACTTTTACATATTCTGTACATGCAGAAATATCCAGAGAAGAAGCGGTAGAGAAGTAGTGTTGCGGCCGAGATAGAAACAAGGTCGCAGTAGAATCCAGTGTGGTAGCACCAACAATGGAGGCGCAACGAAAGATAAAAATATAAAGAATATTTTGGATGATGCAGCGCACTAATTGGACCAAGCTAGCGTGCTAAAAGCCCAATTCAAAGACCAAGCGGGAAAACCCTTCTAGAAGGCGGGAAACTTGGAAATATCAGATACCTTGAAGAAGACTTGTTCCCTACTCCAAGTTGAAGTCTATTTAGGAAAAGTTTACCCTAGGTTAAGACTATAAATACCCTACCCGGCCACTATGTTAGGGGAGCCGATTTAGAGAGAGACAATTTAGAGAGAAACGACTTAGAGAGAAACCCTTTAAGCCGACCCTTCTCCCTAAGAATTGTAATTAACGAAAATATGTTCTAAACTTCTTAGGGATAGGTGAAGGTTGTTGATATTAGTGAGAGGAGATTGATTCATGTATCTTTATCCCTATGCAATAATAAATCAAAGTTTGCTTATCCTATTGCCATTCTTTGTTATTGAATTCAAGCCCGAGAGGGAAGTTTGCAAGTAATCTATTTATCTAGCATCAAGAGGTGTAGATTCATGAAAGGGATAAGTACGGTGTTTTTAACACTAACTCGGCCTATACTCTTTTGGAGGCACTAAGGGGTAGGTTAAGAGTTTCAGCAGCTAAAAAAAGTGTTAGATTGGTTGGTGGTTATCTTTGATTTACGCCAAGAGGTATCGTCAAGGACTGGTCATCAACAACACTCTGACTCAGAGATGAGCTGAGTCACTTACGGACACTTTGCAGAACTTTGATACCTATGCCCAAGTGCAAGAGATTGCCGCGACAGAGGAGCGCCAATATTGCCGAGGTGGTATCTGTAGTACTATCGAAGCAATGTTGAGTGATTGCATTGGACAAGAAGAAAATCAATTAAATCCACTAATTGACGCAACTGGATCCTACCCACTTTCTCTATATCGTCTTCAACCCTTTATTTTATGTTTTGTTATTTAATTATTTAGTTAGATAAAACAAATCAACTTATTTGTATTTTTACTTTCATTTCAGGAGCAAAGGAACAAGAGGAAACATATTAAGTATACCAATCCCTGTGGAGACGATACACGATATACTTATTATTTTATTACTTGACGATGTGTACATTTGTACTCAAATAGCGCTTATACCACGCCTATCAGGTATCATCAAGGACAAGTCATCAACAATACTTCAACATAGGAATAAGCGGAGTCATTAGAGGATAATTTGCCGAACCTTTGTAAAGTCTACCCAAGAGCAAGGGGTTGTCGCGACGGATGAAACCCTTCATTGTCGAGGCAGTAAAACTGCAGTTCTGCCGAGGTAGTGTTGCATAATTGCGTTATACAGAAACAAGTCAATTTATTCTACACTACGAAGGACTCTAACCTGCCCCACTTTTCCATCCATGATTTCTTGATCATTTATTTTTATTGCTTTAATTAGGTCCCTTAGTTATAATCCAACTCAATTATCTGTGTCTTTACTTTTCCATTTTGCAGGAAGAATAAATTACGTAAGTAACGCCAATCCTCGTGGGATCGACATCTTAAATACAACAATTAGGCAAAAGGTGGATGGACGAATGCTTCATCATAAAACTAGAACTTTCTAACCTTTACCAGGGGTCGTCCATCACGATATACACTGAAAGAGAGGGACCGTTTACTATGACATGCACTCAAAGAGTAGGGTTATTCATCGCGACATAGGCTCAAAGAGAGGCGTCATCCAACATGGTATACGCTCTAAGAAAGGTCCATTCATTATGACATGCACTCAAAGAGAGGGGTCATTCATCACGACATACGCTCAAAATGAGGGGTCGTCCATTACGGCATACACTCAAAGAGAGGGACCGATCATTATGACATACGTTCTAAGAGAGGGGTCATTCACCGCAACATATGCTCAAAGAGAGAGGTCGTCCATTACAGTATACGCTCTAAGAAAGAGACCGTTAATTATGACATGCACTCGAAGAGAGGGTTCATTCATCACGACATATGCTCAAAGAGAGGGGTCGTCCAGCACGGTATGCGCTCAAACATAGGGGGACCGTTCACCATGACATGTATCGTAACATACGCTCAAAGGGAGGGATCATCCGTCACGGTCTACGCTCTAAGAATGGGACCGATCATTATGACATACATTCTAAGAGAGGGGTAATTCATCGCGTCATACGGTCAACGAGAGGGGTTTTCCATCACGGTATACGCTCAAAGAGAGGGACCGTTTACCATAACATGCACTCTAAGAGAGGGGTCATTCATTGTCACATATGCTCAAAGTGTAGAGTCGTCCACCACGGTATACGCTCTATGAAAGGAAACGTTCATTATGAAATACGCTCAAAGAGAGTGACAAGTCATTATGACATATGCTCAAAAAGAGGGGTCATTCACCGTGACATACGCTCAAAGAGAGGGGTAGTCCATCACTATATACGCTCTATGAAGGGGACCATTCATTATGACTTGCACTCAAAGACATGGGTCATTCATCGTAACATACACTTAGAGAGAAGGGTCATCCATCACGGTATATGCTCAAAGAGAGAGATTGTTTCCCATGACATGCACTCAAAGAGATGGGTCGTATATCACGGCATACGCTCAAAGAAAGGGACCGTTCATTATGATAAACACTCGTAGAGAGGGATCATTCATTGCGACATACGCTCAAAGAGAAGAGTCATCCGTCACGGTATACGCTCTAAGAAATGGACCTCTTATAATGACATGCACTTGAAAAGAGGGGTCGTTCATTGCGACATACGCTCAAAGAGAGAGGTCATCCACCACGGTATACGCTCTAAGAAAGGGATTGTTCATTATGAATGCACTAGAAGAGTGGGGTCATTGATCACGACATTTGCTTGAAGAGAGGGGTCGTCCATCATGATTTACGCTCAAAGAGGACCATTCATTATGACATATTCCCTATGAGAGGGATCATTCACCGCGACATACGCTCAAAGAGAGGAGTCGTCCATCACGATATATGCTCTAAGAATGGGACCGTTTATTATGACATGCACACAAAGAGAGGGGTCAATCATCGCGACATACGCTCAAAGAGAGGGGTCGTCTATCACAACATACGCTAAAAGCGTGACTGGTCATTATGACATACGCTCGAAGATAGGTGTCATTCACCGCGATATACACTTAAAGAGAGGGGTCGTCTATCACGATATACGCTCTAAGAAAGGGACCGTTCATTATGACATGTACTCGAAGAGAGGGATCATTCATCACAACATATGCTCAAAGAGAGGGGTCATCCAACACGGTATACGCTCAAACAGAGGGACCGTTCACCATGACATGCACTCGAAGAGAGGGATCATTCACCGCGACTTAAAGAGAAGAGTCGTCCATCACGGTATATGCTCTAACAAAGAGACTGTTCATTATGACATGCACTCGAAGAGTGGGGTCATTCACTGCGACATACGCTTAAAGAGAAGAATCATCCACCACGGTATACTCTCTAAGAATGGGACCGTTCATTATGACATGCACTCGAAGAGAGGGATCAATCATGACGACATAAGCTCAAAGAGAGGGGTGTCCATCACGTCATACGCTCAAAGCGTAACTGGTCATTATGACATACGCTCGAAGAGAGGTGTCATTCACCGCGACATACACTCAAAGAGAGGGGTCGTCCATCACGATATATGCTCTAATAAAAGGACCATTCTTTATGACATGCACTCAAAGGGATGGATCATTCATCACGACATACGCTCAAAGAGAGGGGTCGTCCAACATAGTATACGCTCAAACAAAGGGACCGTTCACCATGATATGCACTCAAAGAGAGGGGTCATTCACCGCGACTTACGCTCAAAGAGAAGAGTCGTCCATCACAGCATACGCTCTAAGAAAGGGACCGTTCATTATGACATGCACTCGAAGAGAGGGATCATTCATTATGACATATGCTCAAAGAGAGGAGTCATCCATCACGGTATACGCTCTAAGAAAGGAACCGTTCATTATGACATGCACTCGAAAAGAGGGGTCATTCATTACGACTTACGCTCAAAGAGAAGAGTCGTCCATCATGGTATACGCTCTAAGAAAGGGATCGTTCGTTATGACATGCACTTGAAGAGAGGGGTCAATCTTCCCGCCATACGCTCAAAGAGAGGGGTCGTCAATCACGACATACGCTCAAAGTGTGACTGGTCATTATGACATAAGATCTAAGAGAGGTGTCATTCACCACAACATACACTCAAAGAGAGGGGTCGTTCATCACGATATACGCTCTAAGAAAGGGACCATTCATTATGACATGCACTTAAAGAGATGGATCATTCATGATGACATACGCTTAAAGAGAGGGGTCGTCCAACATAGTATACGCTCAAACAGAGGGACCATTCACAATGACATGCCCTCGAAGAGAGGGGTCATTCATTGCGACTTACGCTCAAAGAGAAGAGTCATCCATCACGGTATACGCTCTAAGAAAGGGAGCGTTCATTATGATATACACTCGAAAAGAGGGGTTATTCATCGCGACATACCCTCAAACAGAGAGGTCGTCCACCACGGTATACGCTCTAAGAAAGAGATTGTTAATTATAATATGCACTCGAAGAGAGGGGTCATTTATTACAACATACGCTCAAAGAGAGGGGTCGTCTATCACGGTATACGCTTAAAGAGAGGAACCATTCACCATGACAAGCACTTAAAGATAATTGTCATTCATTGCGACATACACTCAAAGAGAGGAGTCTTCCATCACGGTATACTCTCTATGAAAGGGACATTCATTATGATATGCACTCAAAGAGGGGTCATTAATCGAGACATACGCTCAATGAGAGGGGTTGTTGAGTGCCAAAAAGTCCTCATATTTTATATCATTTTCCCACTCGGTTATTGCTAATAAAGACAGAACTAGAGGCGATAGTAGATATTTCTGCGTATTTTCTATATTTCACCATCCAAATACAGATTTAATGAATTTATCTATTATTTGGCATAAAACAGATGTATTTGATGATTTTCTTTCTTAGACAGGAAACTGCATTATAGGAATTGCCAAACAAGAAGATTGATGCTGGAAGTTGAAGCTGAAATGCAGAAAAGCATCCGCCTCGGCAGCATTTTGAGGCCGTGACAACACTTGAAGAAGAAATATCAATATGATAGGCGATTTGAAGAGAAAAATAAGGTGTATGTTTTAAGACAAATGGCCTAGAAATCAAAACTGGGAAACACATGGAAAGTCAATATCAAAGGCCATGTGAGAAAAGAATCCTTATAGTAATAAACTAGAAAATAAAATAAATATCTTTTATTTATGTACTTAACTTGTGTTTTACTCCAAGTGTATTCCTACTTTGGAAATGTTTTCCCTAGGCCAAGTCTATATAAACCATAGCCTATGTAGAGAAGAGGACATCTCTAAATAAAGTGTTCATAGAAAATCCTAAGCTCTTCCATCGTCCCCTAGGGTTTAGGTTAGTTGAGTAGTTGTGGGAGAAAATTGTACTTTGTTTTCTTGTTTCATGCAATAAAATATCAATGTTTGCTTATTCTTTGCCATTCATTGTTCCTACATTCAAGCTCGGGAGAGAAGTTTGTGAGAGATTTATTTATCTAATATCGGGTGAGTTAGATTCACGAAAGGAATAAATACGATATTTTTCTAGGTAGAAAATACTAACTCAGCCTAGGGATATGATAGAGTTTCAGTGGTGATGAGTGCCTAAAAGGCAATTATTTGCTACCCTTCTCATGGTACATTATTCATCTATTACACACCAACTTGAACTAAAATATGGACTCTTTGCGCAAATATTGAATATTCCGTTATCATTACTTACAAAGCCAATATTTATAGAGAATACAAATATTATTACATATTCTGTACATGCAGAAATATCCAGGGATGAAGCGACAGTGAAGCAATTTGAGGATGAGGCAGAAGATAAGGCCGCGGCAGAATCCAGAGTGGCACCACCAACATTGGAGGCGCAATGAAAGAAAAAATATAGAGAACATTCTGAAAGATATAGCGCTCCAATTGGACCAAGCTAGCGCGCTAAAATTCCAAGTCAAAAAACAAGCGGGAAAACCCTTCTAGAAGGCGGCAAACTTGGAAATATCAGATCCCTTGAAGAAGACTTGTTCCTTACTCCAAGTTGAAGTCTATTTAGGAAAGGTTTGCCCTAGGTTAAGACTATTTATACCCTAGCCGGCCACATTGTTTGGAGAGCCGATTTTTAGAGAAACCCTTCTCCCTAAGAATCGTACCCAACGACAATATATTCTAAATTTCTTAGGGATAGGTGAAGGTTGTAGATATTAGTGAGAGGAGATTGATTCTTGTTTCTTTGTTCTTATGCAATATTAATATCAAAGTTTGCTTATCCTATTGTCATTCCTTGTTCTTGCATTCAAGATCGAGAGAGAAGTTTGTAAGTAATATATTTATCTAGCTTTGAGAGGTGTACATTCACGAAAGGGGTAAGTACGGTGTTGTGGAAACTAACTCGGTCTAGAGATAGGTTAAGAGTTTCAACAGCTAAAAGAAGTGTTGGATTGGTTGGTGGTTATCGTTGATTTACACCGAGAGGTATCGTCAAGGACCAGTCATCAACAACACTCTGACTTAGAGATAAGCGGAGTCAACTATGGACACTTTGCTGAGCTTTGATACCTCTGCCTAAGAGCAAGAGATTGCCGCGACAGAGAACACCAATACTACCGAGCCTGTATCTGTAGTACTGTCGAAGCAGTGTTGTGTAATTGCATTGGACAAGAAGAAGATCAATTGAATCTACTAACTGATGCAACTGGATCCTACCTGCTTTCTCTATATCGTTCTCAACCTTTTATTTTATGTTTTGTTATTTAATTATTTAGTTAGATAAAACAAATCTACTTATCTGTATTTCTACTTTATTTTTAGGAGCAAGGGAAAAAGGGGAGACATATTAAGTATACCAATCCCTATGGAGACGATACACGATATACTTATCACTTTATTACTTCGCGACGTGTACACTTGTACTCAATTGCGTTTGTATTATACGCATCAAGTTTTTGGCGCTGTTGCCGGGGATTGGCAACTAAATTTTGTTTTTCTTTATTGTCTTGCTCTTTAACTATTCTTTATCTAACTTTAATTTTAATTATTTATTTTATTTTTACTAACTTTGATTTATTTGGTTTATGACCAGGACAAACCCGAGTGGTCCATTGTACGAGTTGGATCTTGAGATTGAACGCACAAGACACCATCTGAGGCGCAACTTGTTCCAAGTCATGGATGACCCACAAGAGGACAAATTCCACATGTTGATCATAATGTACTGCCACTAGCAATGCCGCAGCAGCCACTGCCACAACCATTGCCAAGGTAGCCTAACTTTAATTTCAAGTATTTATTTATTTAGTTTTTATTAACTTTTATTTATTTGGTTTAGGACTAGGGCAAATCCAAGTGGACCATTGTATGAGTTGGATCCTGAGATTGAACGAACAAGACATAATCTAAGACGCAATCTGTTCGAAGTCATGGATAATCCACCAAGAGGACAAATTCCACCTGTTGATCATAATGTATAGCCAGCAATGCCGCAGCAGCAAATGTCGCAGCCATTGCCGAGGCAGCTCACTATTAGAGATTATCTGGTGGAAGATTTAAACGGACTCAACCCTGGCGTAGTCATCCCAGAAATTGAAGCAACTCACTTTGAGCTCAAACCAGTGATGTTCAACATGTTGAACACAATTGGACAATTTAGTGGGTCTGCTACTAAAAATGCAAGGCAACATCTCAAATCTTTCATGGAAGTATGCAACTCTTTCAAGATTCAAGGAGTCCATGAAGATATTCTACGATTAAAATTGTTCCCCTATTCACAGAGGGATAGGGCGAAAACTTGGTTGAATGGTATCCCAGCAGGATCCAGAGGATCTTGGGAGGAACTCTGCCGAGAATTCATTACGAGGTTCAATCTGACAAATCTCTATGACCGCATTCGTAATGAAATCACATCATTCCGACAAGATGAAGATGAACCGATGTATGAGGCATGAGAACGTTACAAAGAACTATTAAACAAATGCCCACTACATGGTTTTCCCTTGTGGACGCAAGTCTCCGTATTTTATAATGCTACCAATGCCTCCACAAGGATGATGCTAGATGCTTCCGCAAATGTGACACTTTTAGATAGAGCACCCGCGGAGGCCATTGAAATTCTAAACAAACTCGCAAGGAACGATTTCCAATTTCTCACGTCAAGGCGAGGAGGAATGAGAGGTCATGCCACAGCTCATGAAATAGATACATCAAGTTCAATGGCAGCACAATTGGCTTCTCTGACCAAGATGGTTCAGAATATGCAAACCCAAAGAAACGTACATGAGGTTAAGGCAGTTAACTCATCGAACTACATGCCAGATGAGGAGACCAGTCTATATGTTGGAAATTATAACAGAAATAATCCAATAATGTCCAACAATTATAACCTATCTTGGAAAAGGCATCCGAACTTCTCATGGAGTAATCCTAATAATGCCTTGGATCCAATTAATCAATCCCCTGGATTCTAGCACCCAAGCCAGAACCTGCCTCAGCAGAACACTCAGCAGCCCTTGCCACAGCAGTAGGTACAATAGCAACAGTCTCTAAATGCATTGGCAGATTCTCTCACGGCTTTCATGACAAAGACTGATGCCTACATGATGGAGAATAGTTGCTTTATGAAGCGTACTGATGACTTCATGAACCGAACAGAGATGAGGCTGCAGAACCAGGAGGCCGCAATAAAATATTTAGAAACTCAGGTTGGTCAATTTGCCCAACGACAAAACACTCGACCACCAGGGGGTTTACCTAGCAATACTAAAGTTGCTAAGGTGTTAGTCCACGAGCAACGTAAGGTAATCACAACCAGAAGTGGCCTACAATTGAAAAATAAAGAAGGGACCTCAAACGATAAAGTCCAACCAGAAAAGCAACATCATGAAGACTCAAAAGCTGAGTAGGACCCTGTCAACAGCACTACCACGGCAACAGAACCAGCAGTATCAGAACCTTCCGCCAAGGCAGCTGCAGAAAAAATTCACCCCAGGTATTAAACTTAATATCCAAGGAAACCTGGAAGATATCAAACCACCACCTCCTTTTCCACAGAGGCTGAAGAAGCAAAAACAGGAGAATCAATTTTAGAAGTTCCTAGACATTTTGAATCAGGTCCATATCAACTTGCCACTAGTTGAGGCTATTCAATAAATGCACAACTATGCAAAGTTTTTAAAGGATATAGTATCCAAACAACGAAGGCTAGGAGAATTTGAAACAGTGGCAGCCACTGAAGGTTGCATGACAATGCTGCATAATCGCACGCCGCCCAAACTAAAAGATCTTGGTTGCTTCACAATCCCTTGTGCGATTGGAGATGGTTATAAAGGAAAGACCCTATGCGACTTGGGAGCAAGCATCAACCTTATGCCCAAATTAGTTTTTCAAAAACTCGGAATAGGACGAGCAAAATCAACAACAGTACTGATCCAACTTGCGAATCGGTCTTATGTGTATCCTGAAGGAAAAATTGAGGATATTTTGGTAAAAGTTGACAAGTTCATATTCCCTGCCGACTTTCTTATCCTTGATTGTGAGGCCAACGACAATGCACCGATCATATTGGATCGACCTTTCCTTGCTACTAGACGCACCATCATTGATGTGGAAAATGGTGAGCTCACAATGCGAATAAACGATCAACAAGTCAAGTTGAATGCCTTCCACAATCTTCCAAATTTAGATGCTCCAGCAGAATGTAAGGCTCTCCATACACCGAATAAGGGTACTAAAACATCTTGCCTGGGCAGCACGCTCGGCAGACTGTTCAGTAAAAGAATAAAATCCAAAGGAGAAGTCGAATACACTGAAGGGACTGGCCAACTCATGAAGACAGATACGGGCCAGAAAGAGATAACGAAAGTGGGAGATGCATTGACATGCACTCCACAAGTAACCTAATCTCTTCCCTTCAATTTTAATTATTATATTACGATTAATTTATATATTATTATTTTTAGTACTTTGTTATTTTCAGAATTTCATGTTACTATGTTTTCTTTTTAGTATTCTAATATTTTATTATCAGTATTTTTTTAGAATAAATAAAGCTATGAATGCATGACAAATTATGCCATAGTAGGAAGTCTGCTACCACGGTATTCAACTGCGTCAGAACTACAGAATTCCTAACGGTCAGAAACAGTGTAACGGCCCTCTACCGAGAAATCTGCCACGACAGTAACTGTGCAACAAGGCAGTAAATACCTAACGGCTAATATTTCTAACAGTCATATTTTTACAGCCTATAAAGCAGAATCATTGCTGTGCAATATTTACTTTGTATTCTTGTAATTTTTACTTTCTTGAACAATCTTGCTCTCATAATCTTTCATCTCACAAATACTCTCTGCATTCTTACCCACAGTCTTGCACTTTATAGCCTATTTTCAAGAACATCTCATCACCATTCAAATCATCCATGGTAGCATAAAGACGATTTGCCAACAACAACATAGCAGAATGTTTCAAAAGATCTTTTGTTGCACTACGGCATCGACCAATTCTTGTTCGATAGAATTGAAGACCAGGATTGGAAAAAATTCTACCTCCAACCTCCCATAGCAAATGCCACAATTGTAAGAGAATTCTATGCGAACTGCCCGAACAAGGACGCGTTGTTCGTCTACTGCCGGGGCAAGCCAGTAAAGCTTGTTGCTGAGGCAATCAATGATTACTATAGCGTAATCCCCATATGTGATGAGCATGGTGAATTTGCAGCCAATATAGAGGAATACGAGACTATCAAGGACGGACTTTGTTACGACAACACTCTATGGGAAACCGGTGCCCATAAGGGTTGTGTAACAAGGCTCAGCCTTAAACCCGAAGCCAAGCTTTGGTGCACGTTTGTCAAGTGATGCCTCATGGCCCCCTCTTATAATAGCACAGTTGAAAGAAAAAGATTGCTACTCATCCATTCAATCATCAACAAAAGGACCATCAATGTTGGAGAGATCATTCTTCAAGAAATCTATAAATGCGGTAAGAAAGAACGAGGTCCATTATATTTCCCTAGTTTAATCTTTGCCCTATGCATTGCTACAGGTGTCCCTATAGAAGCAACCGATGAATACACAACACAAAGGCAAGGCTGGACAAAAGAATTCCGCCACAAAGTGATGCAGATCACCCAAGTAGACCTAGTGCAGGAAACACCTCAACAATTCACTGCTGACTTTACTGCCGGAGGGCAGTATACGGCAGAAGCACCTGACCATGCCTCAGCCACTACCGCAGCAGATCCATATCAGGAGATTTTGTAGTGTATATCAGACATGGACTTGCGCCAGCAAAGATACATAGAATATCAGAGAGATTTCAACAACACTCTTGCCAACATGCTAACCCAAAATTTTCCAATCCATGAGATGCAGTTTCCAGATTTCCCTCCCAACATTTTTGTTACTGTCGCATATTACATAGACACAACACTTGCTCCAGGGCCTAGACCATTCTTTACCTCTAGGCCATAACAACAGTTTCACGCTGCCGACCCATCCAGACCTATGGTCACGGCCGCCACATCGTCCAGCAGCAGGCGACCATCAAAGAAGAGAGTTGTCTTCAACTCTCCACCACAGAATCCTATCCCTATAGGCAGTTTTTCTGAAGATAAACTCTCTAGACAGATTGATGAGTATGTCCATGAGAGCTCATCACATACACAAGAGAGAATACCAACTGCCGTGGTAGGGGGAGAAACAAATGTGATGCATACAAACGAAGAAGAAGATGGAGATGAAGTTACAGCCCCACTTCAGAAACAAACGCCCACCAGAGTATAGCCGCCCCGGCAGGCAAAAACACAACAATCACCAGGAAAAGGATCACGAATGAAAGCATCGGCAGGAATACTTAGGAGGGCAGCTAAAACTAGCAGCTCTTCTGAATCACAATCAGAATCAATTTAATCTCTACTGCATTATTATCCTTGTTTTTTTTGCATGTTGTATATTTTAAGCATTGGGAACAATGCTCGGTTTGAGTTTGGGGGAGATTATAGGTGCAGAAGCATTGCCGAGGCTACCCATTACCATGTCATCACCATAAAAGGGAGTAAATTTTTTTTCCAAATTTTTTTATTATTCTCTTTTCTTGAATTTATGTTTGTAATCTTGCATTGCTTTAGTTTACTCCTTTAAGGCTATAGAAAATATTCTCCTTACCATGGTCAAGTTCTATTTTGAAGGGATAACCATAGGATACTCATGGAATAAAACTTAGAAGCTTGCTTTAGGGTTAGACAGAAAATAAACACTTTTTGGACTTTTTTGATGTAGAAGTTCTTTTAATAAACTTAGGTAATAAAGACTTAGAACCTTTTGGAAAAATAACTAGAGGTGCCTATCACCGGCTCTAGTTTTGCTCTCTTTCATGCTAGAGGTTCCCGAAACTGGCTCTAGTATGCTAAATAGGTGGTTAATAAGAAAAAGAATAAATAAGAAAAAGAAGGAAATAGAAAACACATATCTTGAGGTGCCCGAAATTGGCTCAAGACTTGTTGTTTTAAGGAGATAGCTTTAGTCTAAGATTCTACTTGTCTTGAACTTAGAGTTTATCTAAGAAAACCTTGAATCAACCTTGTCCATTAAATGCATACACTCACCTAGCCCTATAGCTTGTTTCTTAGCAAAAGTCCTTGAGTAGACTAATGGCTAAAATGGAGAGATAAACATGACCACGATAAGGAGAATAGATTGAAAAGTAAGACCAAAGGGGAGTAAGGTCTGGCAATTTGATGTTTGGCATTGCTTGAGGACAAGTAATAGTTCAAGTTTGGGGGTATTTGATGAGTGCCTAAAAGGCAGTTATTTACTACCCTTCTCATGGTACTTTAAGCATCTAATATACACCCACTTCAACCGAATTATGAACTCTTTGCTCAAATATTGGATATTCCGTTATCATCACTTACAAAGTTAATATTTATAGAGAATGCATATATTATTACATATTCTGTACATGCATGAATATCCAGAGCCGAAGCGAAAGAGAAGTAGTGTTACGGCCGAGGTAGAAGACAAGGCCGCAGTAGAATCTAGTGTGGCAGCATCAACAATGGAAGCGCATGGAAAGATAAAATTATAGAGAATATTCTAGAAGATGCAGCGCACTAATTGGACCAGGCTAGCGCGCTAAAAGCCCAAGTAAGAGACCAAGCGGCAAAACCCTTCTAGAAGGCGACAAACTTGGAAATATCAGATTCCTTGAAGACTTGTTCCCTACTCCAAGTTGAAATCTATTTAGGAAAGGTTTACCCTAGGTTAAGACTATAAATACCCTACCCGGCCACTATGTTAGGGGAGCCGATTTAGAGAGAGACAATTTAGAGAGAAACGACTTAGGGAGAAACCCTTTAAGCTGACCCTTCTCCCTAAGAATTGTAATTAACGAAAATATGTTCTAAACTTCTTAGGGGTAGGTGAAGGTTGTTGATATTAGTGAGAGGAGATTGATTCATGTATCTTTATCCCTATGCAATAATAAATCGAAGTTTGCTTATCCTATTGTCATTCTTTGTTATTGAATTCAAGCCCGAGAGGGAAGTTTGCAAGTAATCTATTTATCTAGCATCGAGAGGTGTAGATTCACGAAAGGGATAAGTACGGTGTTTTTAACACTAACTCGGCCTATACTCTTGTGGAGGCACTAAGGGGTAGGTTAAGAGTTTCAGCAGCTAAAAGAAGTGTTAGATTGGTTGGTGGTTATCTTTGATTTACGCCAAGAGGTATCGTCAAGGACTGGTCATCAACAACACTCTGACTCAGAGATGAGCTGAGTCACTTACGGACACTTTGCAGAACTTTGATACCTATGCCCAAGTGCAAGAGATTGCCGCGACAGAGGAGCGCCAATATTGCCGAGGCGGTATCTGCAGTACTATCGAAGCAGTGTTGAGTGATTGCATTGGACAAGAAGAAAATCAATTAAATCCACTAATTGACGCAACTGGATCCTACCCACTTTCTCTATATCGTCTTCAACCCTTTATTTTATGTTTTGTTATTTAATTATTTAGTTAGATAAAACAAATCAACTTATTTGTATTTTTACTTTCATTTCAGGAGCAAAGGAACAAGAGGAAACATATTAAGTATACCAATCCCTGTGGAGACGATACACGATATACTTATTATTTTATTACTTGACGATGTGTACATTTGTACTCAAATAGCGCTTATACCACGCCTATCAGGTATCATCAAGGACAAGTCATCAACAATACTTCGACATAGGAATAAGCGGAGTCATTAGAGGATTTTTAGAGAACCGATTTAGAGAGAATCCCTTTTCCCTGAGAGCCGATTTTTAGAGAATCCTTCTCCCTAAGAATTGTACTTAACGACGATATATTCTAAACTTCTTAGGGATAGGTGAAGGTTTTCGATATTAGTGAGAGGAGATTGATTCTTGTATCTTTGTTCTTATGCAAATAATAAAATCAAAGTTTGCTTATCCTATTGCCATTCTTTGTTCTTGTATTCAAGCCCGAGAGGGAAGTTTGCAAGTAATCTATTTATCTAGCATCAAGAGGTGTAGATTCACGAAAGTGATAAGTACGGTGTTGTAGACACTAACTCGGCCTATACTCTTTTGGGGGACCAAGAGATAGGTTAAGAGTTTCAGCAGCTAAAAGAAGTGTTGGATTGGTTGGTGGTTATCGTTGATTTACGCCGAAAGGTATCGTCAAGGACTGGTCATCAACAACACTTTGACTCAGAGATGAGCGGAGTCACTTACGGACACTTTGCTGAACTTTGATACCTCTGCCCAAGAGCAAGAGATTGCCGCGGCAGAGAAGCACCAGCGTTGCCGAGGCAGTATCTGCAGTACTATTGAAGCAGTATTGTGTGATTACATTGGACAAGAAGAAGATCAATTGAATCCGCTAATTGACGCAACTGGATCCTACCCACTTTCTCTATAATCGTTCTCAACTTTTTATTTTATGTTTTGTTATTTAATTATTTAGTTAGATAAAACAAATCAACTTATTTGTGTTTTTATTTTATTTTCAGGAGCAAGGGAACAAAGAAAGACATATTAAGTATACCAATTCCTGTGGAGATGATACATGATATACTTCTCATTTTATTACTTGACGACGTGTACACTTGCACTCATATTGCGCTTATACCACACGCATCAAACTTTAAGACATTTCAGAAGAAAAACACTAATACTGGTCTTTCGAGTTTGAATTTAACAAGAAAGATAACGGATTCGGACTCAGAATGCCAAAAAAGGTTGAAGAGAAGGTTTTTCAAAAAAGCCAACTCTTGGTCAAAAGTTAACTCTTGATCAACTCAGAAGTCAAAGTCAAAGTCAACTATCAAAAATCAAATTTGACTTGACTAGTCAAAGGTCTAATGTTAAGGTTTGGTCAAACTTGGTCCAAGGTCTGGTCAAAGGTCAAACCCGATCAAGGTTAAACTCGGATCAAGAATCCATTATGGTTTGGGCCAAATAAATGGGTTAATAATCTGAGTTAGAGCACAAGAAATTGGTTCAATAGATTACACCAATTCAAAACCCATGTTTAAAACTGATTTGTTCAAATGGTTCAAGATCATAAAAGAAAAATCAGATCTGATATGATTAAAATAATTTCCATTATTATAAATCTCTTTGATTTCCACAAGACTTAAATCAAATTTTATGAGTTCAAATAGTCAACTATGGGCTTTTGAACAAAATTATATAAATTAATCTAAAATTTTCAGCTTTTTACTCGGTTAAAATATGAACGGATTCTCTATAAAGCCTTTTTAGACATGCACGTTTTAATTCCAACAAGACGAAAACCATATGTTATTAAATCAAATTTTATGAGTTTAAATAGTTAATTATGGATTTTTCAACAAAATTATAAAGATTAATCTAAAATTTTTAGCTTTTTAATTAGTTAAAATTTGAACGGGATCCCTATAAAGCCTTTTTAGACATGCACATTTAATCCAAACGAAACGATAACCATATGTTATTGAATCAAATTTTATGAGTTCAAATAGTTAATTATGGGCTTTTGAAAAAAATTATACAGATTAATCTAGAATTTTTAGCTTTTTACCCGGTTAAAATTAGAACGGATTCTCTATGATGCATTTTTAGGCATGCACGTTTTAATCCCAACAAAACGAAAACAAGATGTTATTAGATCAAATTTTATGAGTTCAAATAGTTAACTATGGGCTTTTGAACAAAATTATACAGATTAATCTAAAATTTTCAGCTTTTTATTCGGTTAAAATTCGAACAAATTCTCTATAAAGTATTTTTAGACATGCAAGTTTTAATACCAAAAAAATGAAAACAAGATGTTATTAAATCAAATTTTATGAGTTAAAATAGTTAACTATGGGCTTTTGAACAAAATTATACAGATTAATCTAAAATTTTCATCTTTTTATTCAGTTAAAATTCGTACAAATTTTCTATAAAGCATTTTTAGACATGCAAGTTTTAATCCCAACAAAATGAAAACAAGATGTTATTAAATCAAATTTTATGAGTTCAAATGGTTAACTATGGGCTTTTGAACAAAATTATACAGATTAAACTAAAATTTTTAGCTTTTTATTCAGTTAAATTCGAATAGATTTTCTATAAAGCATTTTTAGACATGCAAGTTTTGATCCTGACAAAATGAAAACTAGATTTTATTAAATCAAATTTTATGATTTTAAATAGTTAACTATGGGCTTTTGAACAAAATTATACAGATTAATCTAATATTTTTAGCTTTTTATTTGGCTAAAATTCGACAAATTTTCTATAAAGCATTTTTAGACATACACGTTTTAATCCCAACAAAATGAAAACCAGATATTATTAAATCAAATTTTATGATTTCATGTAGTTAAATATGGGTTTTTGAACAATATTATACCGACTAATTTGAAATTTTCAGCCTTTTACTCGGTTAAAATTCGAATGGATTCTCTATAAAGCCTTTTTAGACATGTACGTTTTAATCCCAACAACACGAAAACCATATGTTATTAAATAAAATTTTATGAGTTTAAATAGTTAATTATGGACTTTTGAACAAAATTATAAAGATTAATCTAAAATTTTTAGCTTTTTAATTAGTTAAAATTCAAATGGAATCTCTATAAAGCCTTTTTAGACATGCAAGTTTAATCCAAACAAAACGATAACCAGATGTTATTGAATCTAATTTTATGAGTTCAAATAGTTAATTATAGGCTTTTGAAAAAAATTATACAGATTAATCTAGAATTTTTAGCTTTTTACTCAGCTAAAATTAGAACGGATTCTCTATGATGTATTTTTAGGCATGCACGTTTTAATCCCGACAAAACGAAAACAAAATGTTATTAAATCAAATTTTATGAGTTCAAATAGTTAACTATGGGCTTTTGAACAAAATTATACAGATTAATCTAAAATTTTCAGCTTTTTTTTCGGTTAAAATTAAAACATATTTTCTATAAAGTATTTTTAAACATGCAAGTTTTAATCCAAACAAAATGAAAACTAGATTTTATTAAATCAAATTTTATGAGTTCAAATAGTTAACTACGGGCTTTTGAACAAAACTATACAGATTAATCTAAAATTTTTAGCTTTTTATTCGGCTAAAATTCGTACAGATTCTCTAGAAAGCCTTTTCAGACATGCAAGTTTTAATCCCAACAAAATGAAAACCAATTCTTATTAAATTAAATTTTATGTGTTCAAATAGTTAACTATGGGCTTTTGAACAAAATTATACAAATTAATCTCAAATTTTTAGCTTTTTACTCAATTTAAATTCGAACTGATTCTCTATAAAGCATTTTGAGACATGCACATTTTAATACCAAAAAAACGAAAAACAGATATTATTAAATCAAATTTTATGATTTCAAATAGTTTAATCAAAATTATACAGATTAATCAAAAAATTTTAGATTTTTACTCGGTTAAAATTCGAACGTATTATCTATTGATCCTTTTTAGACATTCACGTTTTAATCCCAACAAGACGAAAACGAGATGTTATTAAATGAAATTTTATGAGTTTAAATATTTAATTATGGACTTTTAAAAAAAATTATACAGATTAATCTAATTTTTTTTGCTTTTTTCTCATTTAAAATTCGAACGGATTCTCTATAAAGCATATTTAGACGTACACATTTTAATCCCAAAAAAATGAAAAC
Source organism: Abelmoschus esculentus (assembly GCA_035048815.1). Taxonomy (NCBI): domain Eukaryota; kingdom Viridiplantae; phylum Streptophyta; class Magnoliopsida; order Malvales; family Malvaceae; genus Abelmoschus; species Abelmoschus esculentus. The sequence continues at coordinate 10,136,601 of JAUCBN010000036.1, forward strand.
CTGATGCTATTAAATCAAAATTAAGAGTTCAAATAGTCAACTATGGGCTTTGAACAAAATTATACAGATTAATCTAAATTTTTTAGCTTTTTACTCGGTTAAAATTCGAACGAATTCTCTATAAAGCCTTTTTAGACATGCACGTTTAATCCGAACACAACGATAACCAATTGTTATTGAATCAAATTTTATGAGTTCAAATATTTAATTATAGGCTATTGAAAAAAAGTATACAGATTAAACTAAAATTTTCAGCTCTTTACTCGGTTAAAGTTAGAACGGATTCTCTATAAAGCCTTTTTAGACATGTACGTTTTAATCCCAACAAGACGAAAACCCGATGTTATTAAATCAAATTTTATGAGTTTAAATAGTTAATAATGGACTTTTGAACAAAATTATAAAGATTAATATAAATTTTTTAGCTTTTTAATTAGTTAAAATTCGAACGGAATCTCTATAAAGCCTTTTTAGATATTCACGTTTAATCCGAACAATATGATAACCACTTGTTATTGAATCAAAATTTATGAGTTCAAATAGTTAATTATGGGCTATTGGAAAAAAGTATACAGATTAATCTAAAATTTTTAGCTTTTTACTCGGTTAAAGTTCGAACGTATTCTCTATAATGTATTTTTAGGTATGCACGTTTTAATCCCAAAAAAACGTAAAGCGGTTGTTATTAAATTAAATTTTATGAGTTCAAATAGTTAACTATGGGCTTTTAAACAAAAAATTATACAGATTAATCTCAGATGTTTAGCTATTTACTCAGTTAAAATTCGAACGGATTCTCTATAAAGCATTTTGAGACATGCACATTTTAATCCCAACAAAACGAAAACCAGATATTATTAAATCAAATTTTATGAATTCAAATAGTTAAATATGGGTTTTTGAACAAAATTATACAGATTAATCAAAAAATTTTAGCTTTTTACTCGGTTAAAATTCAAACGTATTCTCTATAAAGCCTTTTTAGACATGCACGTTTTAATCCCAACAAGAGGAAAACCAGATGTTATTAAATGAAATTTTATGAGTTTAAATAGTTAATTTGGACTTTTGAACAAAATTATAAACATTAATCTAAAATTTTTTGCTTTTTCTCAGTTAAAATTCAAATGAATTCACTATAAAGCATTTTTAGACGTACACATTTTAATCCCAACAAAACGAAAACCTGATGATATTAAATCAAATTTATGAGTTAAAATAGTTAACTATGAGCTTTTGAACAAAATTACACAGATTAATCTAAAATTTTCAGCTTTTTACTCGGTTAAAATTCGAACGGATTCTCTATAAAGCCTTTTTAGACATGTACATTTTAATCCACACAAAACGATAACCAAATATTATTAAATCAAATTTTATGAGTTCAAATAGTTAATTATGGGCTTTTGAACAAAATTATACATATTAATCTCAAATTTTATGAGTACAAATAGTTAACTTTGGGCTTTTAAACAAAAATATACAGATTAATCTAAAATTTTCAGCTTTTTACTCGGTTAAAATTTTAACAGATTCTTTATAAGGCATTTTTAGACATACACGTTTTAATCCCAACAAAACGAAAATCAGATGTTATTAAATCAAATTTTATGAGTTCAAATAGTTAAATATAGGCTTCTGAACAATATTATATAGATTAATCTAAAATGTTCAGCTTTTTACTCGGTTAAAATTCCAACAGATTCTCTATAAAGCCGTTTTAAACATGCACGTTTTAGTCCCAACAAAACGAGAAACATATGTTATTAAATCAGATTTTATGAGTTCAAATAGTTAAATATGGACTTTTGAACAAAATTATATAGATTAATAAAAAAATTTCAGCTTTTTACTCGGTTAAAATTCGAAAAGATCCTCTATAAAGCCTTTTTAGACATGCACATTTTAATAAAAAACGAAAACCAGACGTTATTAAATTAAATTTTATGAGTTCAAATAGTTAACTACGGGCTTTTAAACAAATTGAAACATATTCATCTCAAATTATCAGGTTTTTACTCTGTTAAAATTCAAACGGATTCTCTAGAAAGCATTTTTAGACATGCATGTTTCAATCCCAACAAAACGAAAACCAGATGTTATTAAATAAAATTTTATGAGTTCAAATAGTTAAATATGAGATTTTGAACAAAATTATACATATTAATCTAAAATTTTTAGTTTTTTCCGGTTAAAATTCGAATGGATTCTCTATAAAGCCTATTTAGACATGCACATTTTAATCCCAACAAAATGAAAACTAGATGTTATTAAATTAAATTTTATTTGTTTAAATAGTTAATTATGTGCTTTTGAACAAAATTCTACAGATTTATCTAAAATTTTTAGCTTTTTACTCAGTTAAATTCGAACGAATTCTCTATAAAGCATTTTTAGACATGCACGTTTTAATCCCAACAAAACGAAAACCAGATATTATTAAATCAAATTTTATGAGTTCAAATAGTTAACTATTGGTTTTTGAACAAAATTATATAGATTAATCTCAAATTTTTAGCTTCTTACTCGGTTAAAATTGAACGGATTCTAATATCAAATTTTTAGCTTTTTACCCAGTTAAAATTCGAACGGGTTATTGCTTCTTTCTCTCCTCTCCCATCTCCTTCTCCCTCCCCTTTCTTCTTCATGTTTTCGCTTTCTTCTTCATGTTTTACGCATTTTTCTGCCTTCTCTACCGATCGCCCTTTGCGTTTTTGATCGGCCGAGCACCACCACCGCCATCTTCAGGAGAGGAAGAAGCATCACCGTCTCCGGCCAATACCTCAAGGTATAACAAATCTATTTTGGTCGACTTCTTGCTATCTTTCTTTTCTGGTTACTGTTTCTCTTCTTTCTTTTTGCAACCACCTCATCTGGATCCATTCTTTCTTATTCGAACCACTTTATCGTTTGTGTATACGCTTTTAAAGATCCTTATGTGTTTTGCCTTTCTCTTTGCATTTTTGTTACGGGCTTTTTCCGATCTGTTTTGGCCATTGTATTGCGTTGAGGGATGTAAATATCTCATGATCTATCTTTACCTTGCTCATTGGTGGATCACCTATTTTATCTACTGTTTCCAACCCTTCCCAGGGTTTTTTACCAACGCAATAACTTGCGTTTCATATCGTACAATCGATACAATTTGGAAATTGTTTCTCCTTTACGTATTTCTTCTTTTCCTCCTTGTTTCTGGAGGGTGCAGTTGCTACCGCCTCTGGAGGATTTGGAGGATCAGCCATGGCGTCTTTTTCCCTTCGTTCTTCCTGTTGACCGGCATCTATCTTGGTAGCATTCTGCTCAGGTTTGTCTACAACTCGTTTACCGTTTTGCTTTCCACCCTCAATGAGGGATCTCACCAACACAGGCGATGGTGGCCATCACCGCTTCCATGTGGATCGGCTTTCTTGACTTCATTACGTCTTTTGCTGTTTCCTACCCAGGCTCGATGTCTCTCTGGTTTGGTTTGGTTCCCACGTCCTCTTAAACTCCTGTTTTTATGTTCAATAAGGTTCCTTCTCCGACCCCTGGTTTGGATTGGATTCTATGTTATTTATCTTACCCCTTCCGGTGGAGGTGATGCTCGACATGGGATAAGGTTTCTGTTCCTTTTTCGTGGGTTCATTAGGTTTCTTGATTGTGCACTGGTTCTGCGGTTCAAGGAGGGCTGCTTTCGGTCTTCATCTCCTTTGGTTCCGATCTTCTCTTGGTTTTTGCAGGATCGGCTATTTTCGGCCACCTCTCGCTCTGGCGACTTTCATGAGGGTTTTTCTCAGCGCCGGCTTTGGTGTTTCTGTGCTCGGAATGTCTCTCTTTCCCTTGCCGGCCCTCCGCTTTATTTCTTGTGGTCTTGGCCACGTCTGGCCGTCCAACGAACCAGTTCTGGTGTTGTCTCCGCTCGGCCTGCTTCTCTTTTCTCTGACCCTCTTCTCCATCGCGTTGGAAACTTTCCGGCTTTGTGTCTCATCTTCAACCGCTGCTTCGGACTTTCCACGCTTGATCTTTTCTGGAGATTCGGCGAACGTGTGCTTCCTACCCTTAATATGGGACCTTACCAACAACGACATTGGTGGCTTCATGTGCGGGTTTTCTCCTGGTTTTTAATGCAGTCTGGTCCTTGCTCGGCCTTCCGCCGGTTCTCGCCTTCGAACTGTGTACTACGGAGGACAGGATCTCGCTATACATCGATGATGGTGGAGTCTGCTCGTCGGCAATGTTGGTCGCCGTTCTTGCTTTGCCGTTACTTGAGTCCATCGTTTATTATTTGGCCAGGATGGGGGTTCGGGTTCAGAGCTGAGTCCATTCCCTATTACCTGGTCTTGGTTCATCTACGTCTGGTTTCTTGTATAAAGTGGGACTTGGTTCTTTGCTTGCATGGGGTTAGTGGTGGAAGAGCAGCATCGGCAGGATGCTCGGGCCTGGTTGGGTGCTATGCTACCCATTTGGATTCGAACTATCGTGTTAGGTACGGTATATCCCCAAATTATCGAATGTTCTCATCATGGTTACGGTATAAAGTGTCTATGGTTCATTAAATTACATGTCTCTTTGCTATGTATCGTTGTTTTGTCTACCTATCTTCTTTTTTTGTTGTTGTATTCTTTTTTATCTTTACTTTACTGTTAATACTGATGTGTGATTTAGTTCTTTTGTGGTTTTTTCTCATATTTTGTGATTACTTCATATTTTCTTGTTGTTTACCAACCTTATATAAGGTTCATACCAACACCTTTCATGGTGTCCTCTTAAAACAATGGTCTGACTATCAGACTTTTATACCAACTACTACTTTGTGTCTCATCTTTTATTTTATTCTAATATTCTTCAATTTTGGACTCTTTCACCTTTTAATTAAATATACAATATTTATTCTTTTTCTAACTCCTATACCTTTTTTAATAGTTTTTTGGTTTCTTTTTTCCAACTATCTTATCTTCTTTTTTATAAGAAGTTCTATTCCTTTCCAGACTCTTCTCCTCTATTCTACTCCTGGTGAAATTCTTATATCTTACATTCATATGAACTTTTCACCTCTATATATGATCATATATTCTACTCATGATTTATTCTTTCTTATATTTCCTTCATCTGGCCGCCCTTACTCTCTTCTTCTTTTTCTGATGGATTCCAAATTTTTTCTCCAACAACTCGGGAATATTCAATTTACCGAGGAAGAACAATCCACTATCTTTCAAATAAGCCTACCTTGGGACTCTGCTAATGCTGATTCACATACAACTCTTTTAGGGAACATGATTACCTCCAAAGATATTGATGATCAGATTATTATTAAAGCCTTTACCGGAATCTGGACTCCGGCTAAATTATCTTCTATGCGCTCATTGCGGCCACGGCTGTTTCTAATCTACTTTAAGGATGAAAAGATTAAAGAGGATATTCTTTCCAGAGGACCATGGACCAATAAGGATGAGTGGCTAAAATATCTTCTATGCGCTCATTGCGGCTACGACTGTTTCTACTATTAGCATTGATGATCATTCATTCATGACAATGAATGTGTGGGTGCGAATTTATAACATTCCACCTATCCTTCTTGCTTCGGAGGAATCTGCTAACAATATTGGTGAGTCACTCGGGGCTCTCATTGGAACTGTTACAAAAATTGATACGAGGAAAATGGATCTCAATATGGTTGACTATCTTCGAGTAGGGTTAACTTTGGATGCTTCTAAACCAGTTCGACGTTGTGTTGCTCTCGGTGGGGGCTCTTCTACACGTTTTTGTCCTCTACAGTATGAACGACTTCCCACTCTCTGCCACTGTTGTGGTCGTGTTGGCCACTCTCTTGATTTCTACACCATTCCAGTTGAGGAGAGACCTAAACAACTTCAATATGGCGACTGGCTTCGCTATCTCCCTAAGAAAAAGGTTACTCAACCTATGCAGAGAGGACGCATCCGTTACATCTCGTAAAGCTCTCAGGCACCTACGGGTATGAATGATAAAGGCAAGGCTCCTGTGACAGACCTACCAGCTCAGGAGAATGCCCCTCCTTCTGAGTCTACGCCTGTTTTCTCACAAGGCCCTCGCACTCTTCCAACTGTTCCAAGTAAACTATCTGTTCGGCGTGGCCCTACTCAGCTTTTGCAAACGGTCTTTCCGGATATGGAACCCAATGTAACCACTCGACCTAGGATCTCTGATGGTGATGCTGATGATAGCTTGTCGGCGCCAAAACTCCAAGATCTGGAGCTCGAGCTTGCCAATGACGCCGCCTTCTAGGAGGCTGCTGACTGGATTGAAAATGCACCGCCAGCCAAGAGAATTGCTCGTGCAATTGCTACTAGGGGTTCTAAAAGAACTCCACCATCCGATGAGGGTTCTCAGCCTAAACGCCCTCGGCCACCTCCTAAAGGATCCGCAGAAAAAGCTGGGATAAGCAGCACAAACAACTCTCCGGCAGAGGTTGACAGTGGTCAACCCCGCCGAGCCAAATGATCGATCTTTTATGGAACTGTCAGGGTTTCTATACCACGACAGTTCCCATTCTATTTTATTTTGTCATTTATGTCGTTGTTTTTAGTTCTTTGCGTATATTAGGACAGTTTCTTTATTTTGCACCTTCTTTTGGGTTTGTTTCCTGGATTAATAATATTTCTTTTTCTTTGTTTTTTTACTCTGTTTTTTTCTCTACTCTTTTTTTTCTCTTGTTTTCCTTTTTTCTTTTTCTTTAGTACCTTTGTTATTCTCCGATTACATATACCACCCTTCAGAAGGGATCTTTCCAACGTCTACTTTGGCGTATCTTTACTTTTTAAGAGGAATTGCTTTCCTACTCTACTTCATTTTAATTTACATTATTGGTTAGCTAGGATGAGCAGCTTTAACAACTCTCCGGCGGCGGTTGATGATGATCAACCCCGTCGAGAGAAATGAAAATCTTATGTTGGAACTGTCAGGGTCTTGGCAACACCCATGCAGTTCTTGCTTTACAACGTGCTATTTCTAAGCATAATGTTGATTGTCTCTTTCTCTGTGAGACCAGATTAAACAGACATAACATGGATCGTATTAAACTCAAACTTGGTATGCATGGTTGTCTAGCCGTTGATCCCAGGCCTTCCTGCACAGGACTTGCCATCATATGGAACAACAATTCTTCTGTTGACCTTCTCTCATACTCAGACCGACATATTGATGTTCTTGTTTCATTTGGACAAACTCAATTCCACTTTACTGGCATTCATGGCTTCCCTGAAACTGCAAACAAACATAAAACTTGGCAATTAATAGACTCTTTGAATACAGCTAGTTCTCTTCCTTGGCTTTTAGGAGGGGACTTTAATGAAATTCTTTACGACAATGAGAAACAGGGTGGTTCTCGCCGTGCTCGCTCACAAATTAACAATTTTCAAGAGTGTCTTGCTAATAATGACCTTTTCGACTGTAAACCAAAGTCTGGATGGTTCACTTGGACCAGATCGGGACGTAACTCGGTCACCATTATGGAAAGATTAGACAGATTTCTTGGTAATTCAACTTGGTTCACTACTTTCCCTAATTGCCAAGCTATCTCTTTCTTCCAGGCGCGCTCTGACCACTGTCCTATTTTAGTGGATATTAGGCCTGTTCTGGGCTCTCCAACTGTGCGGTCCAGTACTTTATTTCGCTATGAGAGTTGCTGGGCTGATAATCCGGAGGTTCTTTTACGTATTAAAGAGCTCTGGTCTACCCCTTCTCGTTCGACTCTAAGTAAACTATACGATATTAGACAATTCCTTGCTTCTTGGCAATCCAACAAACGTTTGAAATCCAATAAACGTATCTCCCAGTTGAATGATTTCATTAATTTATGTCTCAGGCGACATCTCTCCGACTCTGAAATTGGTGACCTTCTTTCTGCTAAACGAGAGCTCGATAGTTTACTTAACGCGAAGGAAATCTATTGGGCTCAACACACTCGAACACTCTGGTTAGAGCACGGTGACAAAAACACTTCTTTCTTTCACGCCAGAGCAACTAACCGTCGGCGGAAAAGTCAGATTATCGGTCTCTTCAACGGTCAGAATATTTGGCAAACTAATTCAAATGATATTATGGCTACAGCTGTTACTTACTTTCAAAGCCTTTTTTCATCATCCTCTCCTATAATAGATTCATCAATTTTGAACAACATTCCCACGGTTATTACTGATTCAATGAATAATGAACTTAATAAGGATTTCACTGCAGATGAAATTTATACTGCTTTTCGTGACATCGATCCGAGGAAGGCCCCGGGAGTTGACGGTTTCCCAAGTGGTTTCTTCCGGAAGCACTAGGATATCCTCGGACATGACTTTTTGTCTCTCTGCCTCGGGCTTCTCCGAGGATCAATTAATATGGAACAAGTCAATCGTACCATTATTGTGCTGATCCCTAAAATTGCTGAACCTACTACAATGCATCATCTTAGACCTATTAGTCTCTATACAGTTATCAATAAAACTGTCTCGAAAGTGCTTGTAAATTGGCTAAAATCTATTATACCCCTTTGTATTAGTGGCAACCAAGCTGCTTTTGTTCACGGTAGGAACATTATGGATAATATTCTTATAGCCCACGAACTCATCCATACCCTTAATACTGATGCTACATCCCTTGCGAAAGGGGCTAGTTTAAAATTGGATATGGAAAAGGCCTTTGACCGTGTTGAATGGACTTTTTTAGAACATATTATGCTTCGTCTAGGCTTTAGCTCTAATTGGGTTTCCCTTATTATGAGGTGTATATCCTCCGTTTCTTTTCAAGTTCGAGTGAATGATTCTCTCTCTCGGCCTTTTAAGCCCTTTCGAGGTTTACGACAAGGGGACCCTCTCTCCCCTTTTTTGTTTCTCTTCTGTACACAGGGCCTTTCTGCCTTGCTCAATGCTGAGCAATCCTCTGGTAACCTCCCGGGGCTTTGGCTAGCAGGAATGGACCACGTGTCAATCATCTTCTTTTTGCAGACGACTGTGTTATTTTTATTAAGACAAAAATGTCAAAAGTGCAGCGTCTTCGGGACGTTCTGCACATTTATGCCACTTCGTCCGGGCAAGCAGTGAACTTTGAGAAATCTACTATTTTCTTTTCTCGGAAAACCCCTTTGTCACTTCGACTGGCCATCAATGACATACTACATGTTAGGGAGGTGACTGATCCTGGGCACTATTTAGGAGTCCCTCTTCTCATTGGGAAGAATAAAACTGCTGCTCTAGGGTTTATCAGAGATAAAATGCTTGCCAGAATGACTAGCTGGGACAAGCATCTCCTCTCTTTTAGTGGGAGAGAAATCTTCATCAAATTCGTTATACAATCTATGCCTCAATATGTGATGTCTTGCTACCTTCTGCCACTTAATATTATTGATGACATGACTACTTCTATACGCCGCTACTGGTGGTCTGGTAAATCTAATAAAAAAGGATGGCATCTGCTTCCCTGGGATACTATCTGTCTCCCAAAGGCGGCTGGGGGAGTAGGCTTTCGTGACCTTCACCATTTCAATATTGCTTTGCTTGGTAAGTAGATTTGGCGCCTTGTGTGTACTCCTAGGAGCCTTCTTAGTAAAATTTACAAATGCAAGTATTACCCGACAAGTTCTATACTAGATTCTGTCTCTTCACGGAATTCCTCTTTTGCTTGGAAAGGGCTTAGTGTAGCTCTTTCTAAACTTCGTGATGGGTTTTTTACACGTCCAGGTATGTCTAGTACTGTCCGGATTCACTTTGACAATTGGGGTGGCTCTCAGCCTTTACGCCTATATGGTGATTATGAGATCAATGATGAAGTCCCCTTGCGCACCGACACTTTTATGATCCCTTATTTACCCCGATGGGATGAACCTAAAGTTAGGAATTACTTCACGTATGAAGATGCTAATGCTATCCTTAATGTCCCGATTATTAATGATACAAAGGATACCACCCTCTGGGGCTACCATGATTCTGGTATCTTTTCCGTACGCTCGGGCTATCAATTTTTGAAGCTTCAGCCAGGTCCAGTTAACAGACCTTCTAAGCTCTGGAAAACCCTTTCTAAATTACCAACTCTTCCCAAGGTACGTTCTTTTGGATGGCGGTTGTGCCACAATGCACTACCGTCTGGTCACAAAATCCTTCAGGCTAACCTAGGTCCGGGGATTTGCCCTATATGCAATTTGACCTTTGAAACCTCCCTCCATGCTATAAGGGATTGCCCTTGTGCTAGGGAAGCGTTCCAGTTGGCAGGACTTCCTCCCCGAATTCTTTCTCCTGTTTATACTTCCCCTCTTCAGTGGCTTTCTGCGGCAGCTGGCTTTCTTCCTCTTCATCAATTCTCTTTATTTCTTACGATCTTATGGAATCTCTGGAACCGTCGCAATGACTTTGTCCATAATGGCCGTCTTCAGCCGGTTTGATTAACGGTTACTAATGCTCTCAGCCTTTTTAATGATTACACTTCAGCTAACAATGACTCCCGTCTACACTCCCGGCTAGCTGAGCCCACTTTTGCTCTTGCTAGATGGACGAAACCCGATCCTGGTTACGTCAAGATTAACACGGATGGTGCTTTTTTCCCCGTGTTAAAAGGTGCAGCAGCTGGTATCATTGCAAGGGATTCCTCCGGCATTGTCCTTGGCGGTTGTTCGGTGCCTCTTCTCTGTCCGGATCCTGCCTCTGCTGAAGCTTTTGCCCTCCTAGAAGGTCTGAAGCTTGCTTTTTCTAATGGCTGGACCCGTGTTATCTTCGAGACTGATTCCGCTTCCATTGCTAATAAGGTCAATGACCCCCTTTACCAAGACCTTTCCACTGTGCAACCTTTGGTGTCTCGTATCCGTTCCACTCTTGGTACTTTGCCTGACTGTAAGATTTGTTATGTACCTAGAGAGGCTAATGTGGTATCCCATGTCTTAGCTACTAGGGCTTTGCGCTCTTTTTCTTCTTGCTCTTTTTCTTATGACTTTCTCGATTTTATTCGGGCTTCTGTAAACTCGGAGAGGTTCTCCTCCCCTTCTCAATAAGATCTTGGGTACTCTTTTCCCCATAGGGCCTTCCCGCCCCTCGGGGTGGTTGGCTATAGGGTTTTTTTAATGAGGCCCTTTTCTCAAAAAAAAAATTGAACGGATTCTCTATAAAGCGTTTTTAGACATGTACATTTTAATCCCAACAAAATGAAAACTAGATGTTATTGAATCAAATTTCATGAATTCAAATACTTAATTATGGGCTTTTGAAAAAAAATTATACAGATTAATATAAAATTTTCAGCATTTTACTTTGTTAAAATTCGAACGGATTTTCTATAAAGCAATTTTAGACATGCACGTTTTAATCCCAACAAAATAAAAACCAGATGTTTTTAAATCAAATTTTATGAGTTCAAATAGTTAATTATGGGATTTTAAACAAAATTATACAGATTAATCTAAAATTTTCAGCTTTTTACTCAGTTAAAATTCGAAGGGATACCCTATAAAGTATTTTTAGATATGCACGTTTTAATCCCAACAAAATAAAAACCAGATATTATTAAATCAAATTTTATGAGTTCAAATATTTAAATACGGGCTTTTGAACAAAATTATACAGATTAATCTAAATTTTTTAGCTTTTTACTCAGTTAAAATTCGAATGGATTCTCTATAAAGCATTAGTAGACATGCACGTTTTAATCCCAACAAAATCAGAACCAGATGTTATTAAATCAAATTTTATGAGTCAAATATTTAAATATGGACTTTTGAATAAAATTATACAGATTAATCTAAAATTTTTAGCTTTTTACTCGGTTAAAATTCGAAAAGATCCTCTATAAGCCTTTTTAGACATGCACGTTTTAATAAAAAAACGAAAACCAGATGTTATTAAAGCAAATTTTATGAGTTCAAATAGTTAAATATGGGCTTTTGAAAAAAATTATACATATTAGTCTAAAATTTTTAGCATTTTACTCGATTAAAATTCAAACAGATTCTCTATAAAGCCTTTTTAGACATGCCCGTTTTAATCCTAACAAAACAAAAACCATATGTTATTAAATGAAATTTTATGAGTTCAAATAGTTAATTATGGGCTTTTGAACAAAATTATATAGATTAATCTAAAACTTTCAGCTTTTTACTCAGTTAAAATTCGAACGAATTCAATATAATGTATATTTAGGCATCCACATTTTAATCCCAACAAATCAAAAACCAGATATTATTGAATCAAATTTTATGAGTTCAAATAGTTAAATATGGGCTTTTGAACAAAATTGAACAGATTAATCTAAAATTTTTATCTTTTTACTCAGTTAAAATTCGAATGGATTCTCTATAAAGTATTTTTAGACATGCACGTTATAATCCCGATAAAATGAAATCCAGATGTTATTAAATCAAATTTTATAATTTCAAATATTTAAATATGGGCTTTCGAACAATATTATACAAATTAATCTAAAATTTTAAGCTTTTTTCTCGGTTAAAATTAAAAAAGATCCTCTATAAAAACTTTTTAGACATGCATGTTTTAATAAAAAAACGAAAACCAGATGTTATTAAATTAAATTTTATGAGTTCAAATAGTTAAATATGGGTTTTTGAACAAAATTATACCTATTAATCTAAAATTTTTAGATTTTTACTCTGTTAAAATTCGAACGGATTCTCTATAATGCATTTTTAGACATGCACGTTTTAATCCCAACAAACCGAAAACCTAATATTATTAAATCAAATTTTATGAGTTCAAATAGATAAATATAGGTTTTTGAACAAAATTATACAGATTAATCTAAAATTTTCAACTTTTTACTCGGCTAAAATTCCAACAAAATTTTTATAAAGCCTTTTCAGACATGCATGTTTTAATCCCAACAAGACAAAAACCATATATTTTTAAATCAAATTTTATAAGTTTAAATAGTTAATTATGGACTTTTGAACAATATTATAAAGATTAATCTAAAATTTTTAACTTTTTTCTTAGTTAAAATTCGAACGGATTCACTCTAAAGTATTTTAGACGTACAAATTTTAATCCCAACAAAACGAAACCCTGATGTTATTAAATCAAATTTATGAGTTCAACTAGTTAACTATGGGCTTTTGAACAAAATTATACAGATTAATCTAAAATTTTTAGCTTTTTACTTAGTTAAAATTCGAACAGATTCTCTATAAAGCCTTTTTAGACATGCACGTTTTAATCCAAACAAAACAATACCTATATGTTATTCAATCAAATTTTATGAGTTCAAATAGTTAATTATGGGCTTTTGAACAAAATTATACATATTAATCTCAAATTTTATGAGAACAAATAGTTAACTTTGGGCTTTTGAACAAAATTATACAAATTAATCTAAATTTTTCAGCTTTTTACTCGGTTAAAATTTTAACGGATTCTTTATCAGGCATTTTTAGACATGCACGTTTTAATCCCAACAAAACAAAAATCAGATGTTATTAAATCAAATTTTATAAGTTCAAATAGTTAAATATGGGCTTTTAAACAAAATTATATAGATTAATCTAAAATTTTTAGTTTTTAACTCGGTTAAAATTCGAACAGATTATCTATAAAGCCTTTTTAGACATACACGTTTTAATCCCAATAAAACGAAAACCATATGTTATTAGATAAAATTTTATGAGTTCAAATAGTTAATTATCGGCTTTTGAATAAAATTATACAGATTAATCTAAAATTTCAGCTTTTTACACGGTTAAAATTAGAACGGATTCTCTATAAAGCCATTTTAGATATGCACGTTTTAATCCCAACAAAACGAAAATTAGATGTTATTAAATCAAATTTTATGAGTTTAAATAGTTAATTATGGGCTTTTGAAAAAAATTATACATATTATTCTAAAACTTTTAGCTTTTTTCTCAGTTAGAATTTGAACAGATTCTCTATAAAGCATTTTTAGATGTGCACTTATTAATCTCAACAAAACGAAAACTAGATGTTATTAAATTAAAGTTTATGAGTTCAAATAGTTAACTACGGGCTTTTGAACAAAATTAAACAGATTAATCTCAAAGTATCAGCTTTTTACTCCGTTAAAATTTGAACGGATTCTCTATAAAGCATTTTTAGACATGCACGTTTTAATGCCAACAAAATGAAAACCAGATGTTATTAAATCAAATTTTATGAGTTTAAATAGTTAAATATGGGCTTTTGAACAAAATTATATAGATTAATCTAAAATTTTTAGTTTTTTTCGGTTAAAATTCGAACGGATTCTCTATAAAGTCTTTTTAGACATGCACATTTTAATCCCAACAAACCGAAAACCAGATGTTATTAAATCAAATTTTATTAGTTTAAATAGACAATTTTGGGCTTTTGAACAAAATTATACAGATTAATCTAAAATTTTCAGCTTCTTACTCGGTTAAAATTCGAACGGATTCTCTATAAAGACTTTTTAGATATGCACATTTTAATTCTAACAAAATGAAAACCAGATGTTATTAACTCAAATTTTATGTGTTTAAATAGTTAATTATAGGATTTTGAACAAAATTATACTTATTAATCTAAAATTTTTAGCTTTTTACTCAGTTATAATTCGAACGGATTCTCTATAAAGCATTTTTAGATGCGCACATTTTAATCCTAAAAAAACAAAAACCTGATATTATTAAATCAAATTATATGAGTTCAAATAGTTAACTATGGTCTTCTGAACGAAATTATACAGATTAATCTAAAATTTTTAGATTTTTACTCGGTTAAAATTCGAACGGATTCTCTATAAGGCATTTTTAGACATGCACATTTTAATCCCAACAAAACGAAAATCAGATGTTATTAAATCAAATTTTAGGAGTTTAAATAGTTAAATATGAGATTTTGAACAAAATTATACAGAATAATAAAAAAATTTCAGCTTTTTACTCTGTTAAAATTCGAACGGATTTTCTATAAACATTTTTAGACGTGCACGTTTTAATCCCAACAAAACAAAAACCTGATATTATTAAATCAAATTATATGAGTTCTGTAATCACTAATTTTATCCGGGTTTATGCTCGAATTAAATCAATCCACATCCCTTTTTAATACCCAAATCACCTTAACTTACCCTAATTTTATCACTTGTTTTATATTTATTATTATCCTTACTATCTCTTAATTAAAACCAAAAATCCAAAAATATATAAATATATGATATAAATAAAAACCTTTTATTAGAGTCCACTTTTATAAGCCCAAACCATAAATAAATTTGACCTATTAAATATAATTTTATAATATAAAAAAATATAATAAAAATCCCTACTTGGTGCCCAAGGTCTTGTTTTTAATTGGTTATTATTTTTAAAGGGATAAACCTAAAATACCCTTCATCATATTATAGATACCCTTATATATTAAAACCTAAACCTATTTTATTCCCATATGTTACCCTTTACCCTAACTATATATATAACATTTACCCTAAAAATAAAGGACCCAAAAAAACCATATTTTTTTCACAACAGTCGCATACCCCAACCATTTTTTCTCCTCTCACTGCCGAAACCAAATCTTCATTTCCATTTCCATTTCCATTGGTAAGTTGGTAGCCTCCATTGTTTATATTTTTACTCTCATTGAATCACTTCACCCATTTGGTTGATTATTTTTCAAGTTATGCCCTAATCTAATCATTACTTTTACCATTTAGTTTAATTTGTGGATTGATTTTAATCGAGCATATTTAGATGTATATAGTTCTTTTTGAAATATTTATTGTGTATTCCATTCTTATGGTTCAATGAAAATATGAATATTTTTATTGGTATCTTTTATTGTTTTTTTATTTGTTTATTATATGTTTTGTTTTGTTTATTTATATATGTTATTTGTTTGTTGGTCTATTTATTTTAATCTTTATTATCATGTGTTGTATAATATTCTTAAGTGTTTATGTACCTTTTTATTCATGATATTTATTTATTTATTTTTGTTAATGTTGTTACATGCTTTGTATATATGCCATGCATTTTATGGTTTTTTATTCATGTAAATGTTTATATATATATATATATATATATATATTACTTTTTTTTAATTTTGTAAATTACATACACCACATTAAATTAATGAGTCTAATTAAACGTCTTTATTTGGTCGTAACGGGCCTGTGTTCCAACGTAATGGTCGCGGTGTATGTGTTGCCTCCGAATGAAGAAACGGTAAAAATAAAATTGATTTGAATCTTTAAACAAAAATTAATTTAAATGCCACTTTAATCCAAAAAATCTAAAATTAATTAAGCGGTAATTTATAAAGGTGCCAATTTTGGGCGGTTTTAAACCCTAAACCCGTTTTTAACCGTAACCGACTCTCGAACCCAAATCATTTCGAATCTCTGGTTTTTACGGTGTCCGGCCTACCAAAGTGGTCGGTGGCGACTCCACCGTTTTTAAAATCCCTAATTTTAAAATTTCCCTTTTCAATCTAATTTTTTTTTAAATCTCAAATCCCTAATTTTAACTTTCCAATTCCTATTTTTTTTTAAAAAAAAGAACCCTAGATTTCAAATTTTTTTTAACATTTTAAAATTCCCAATTTTTGTACACAATTTAAAAACCTAATTTTTAAATCCTAATTTTCTAATTTCCCCAAAATTTTATTTCAAACCCAAATCCCTAAATTCCACTTTTCAAACCTTAATTTCAATTCCACTAGTGACCCTTTCTCCCCTTTTTTACTACACACCCATTATTTTTAAGAATTTTATAAGGGTCGCTATAGTTGGCGACTCCGCTGGGGACCAATTTTTCAAACGAGTCAAGCCTTGTTTTAAATACCGTTTAATTAATTTTGGAAGTTGTGGAATAAAGTGGCAATTAAATTGTTATTTGTTTATTAATTCGAGCTTTCAACACATTTCAATCCGTCTCTAAGTGGGGGGAAAACACTATGCTTTCGTGAGGATATTGTTCCTCCGTATGGGCCTAGCAAAGTACCTTCGGGGCTCGACTATCCTATGCTTTCGTGAGGATATTGTTCCTCCGTATGGGCATAGCGAAAGGGTCCCCCTAAATTGAACTCGGTCAAGATGAGCCTATAATGGATGATGATCGGGGGCCTTGCTACTCTTAGAAGAGGACAGCGAGGACAATTTGGGTACCTCGTAGAACCAAAACTGCATTTAGAGAATCTAGTCAACCTACCCGATTAGAGCCATGCGGTTAACCTAGGTTCTTTTAGATGGGATAAATAGGATTGTTTTGTCTCTTATCTTGCTTGCATTTTTGCTTTATCATTTTTGTATCAACATTTCATGAAGGTGTTGAACTAAGTGGTTTGTTCAATCAGAGGCTTTCACTATAGTTAGAGAGTCAAAACAAGAAAAAGAAAGAGAGGAAAAAGGAGAGAAAAAGATAAGAGAAATAAAAAAGGGAGAAAAAAATAATGAGAAAATAAAACTAAGAAAAGAAAAGGTTGAGAAAAAAATTGAAAAGAGAAAGAGAAAAGAAAAAAAAGAAGAAAAGAAAATTTAGAATATAGGAAAAAGAGAGAGGAAAAAACATTGAAAATAAAAAAAAAAAGAGAAAAGAAAATCGAGAGAATAGAGAAAGAAGCAAGAAAATAGAGAGAAAGAAAAAAGAGAAAAAAAAGATGAAAAAGAAAAGAAAAAGAAAAAATAATAAGGGGTATTAAGATTTTAACCGGTGAAAGTTGCTCAAAGGGCGATCACTAGCGGGATCAACACCTTTACTTGCATTCATGCATACATTTCATGCATCTCATAGCATATATCATGCATTAATTAAACAAGGAGGTTAATTATGGGATCTCGTATCCGTAATTGAAGGTTTCTCGCTTGCATTTTACCAACACCAAGAAGGGCTAATGGAAGAAGTCTTTGCCAAGTTAGAAGCCAATCTTATGGGGCAATTAGAGCGCACTCAAAAAGAATTAGAAGATTCTATGATCAAGTCTCAACAAGATATGATGAAACAAATTGCTCACTTGATGGGACTAAGGAAAGTGAAAGACCAACAAAGGAAATGTTCTGTTGAAGACCCCTCGGACCCTCCCATTTTTATTGTTAACACTTCTAGACCTCTTCAAGGAGTAGTAACATCATCTCTTCAAGCTTGTGCCTCTACCCAAGCCCTACCAGGTGTGACTTTCACTAATATGGAAGGTTTGGGGGATGACATTCCAGACTTCGATGAGCTAAAAAAATTAAAGGTTGAATTTTCAAAGCAATTAGAGATAACCAAGAACGAGTTTGAAGAGAAGCTTCAGATAAAAGAGGATAAAGAAGAATGGTATGGGTTGAATGCCAGTGAGCTTAGTCTGGTTTCAGGTCTAGAGATCCCTTATAAGTTCAAGACCCATGATTTTGAGAAGTTTGATGGGACGACTTGCCCTATTGCATATATAACTATGTTTTATCGGAAAATGGCGGGCTTTACTAACAATGAGAAGTTGTTAATCCACTATTTCCAGGATAGTCTGGTGGGATCTGCCACAAGGTGGTATAATCAGTTAACCCGTGCTCAAATTAAGTCGTGGAAAGATCTGGCCAAAGCTTTCACAAACCAGTATAAGCACGTAACCGATATGATCCCAAATCGTCTCATGCTACAAGGGATGGAACAAGGGCATAACGAAAGCCTTCGAGAGTACGCTCGACGTTGGCGTGATGCTGCAGCACAAGTACAACCTCCGCTCAACGAAAGTGAACTTTCTCAAATGTTTGTGGATACACTAGAGGGAGTGTTGTACGATCACTTGATAAGCCACCCTATCAGTAGTTTTGCGGAGTTGGTTATGACCGGAGAACGCATCGAGTATGCTATTAAGAAGGGAAAGATGAAGGACCCTTATAGCACAACTTCTCAGAAAGAGGAAGATTCTCATGTCTATGTAGTGAGTTCTCACTCAACCAATCAAACTCAGGGCCGTCCCCATACTCATACAAGACCTACAAAGGTGCTTCATCCAATTCCTATGACCTACACCAAGTTACTCCCAATTCTCGTTGAGAAGAAACTTTTGACTTTGGTGCAGTCTAAACCAAAGGATCCTCCTTACCCTGAAGGATATAATGTCAATGCCACATGTGACTATCATATGGGGAGCACAGGCCACACAACAGAGAATTGTGGAGCTTTGAGGAACAAGGTTCAAGGACTGATTGAGGCCGGTATTCTGAAGTTTTAAGAAAGAGTAGAAGACATGATCTTTGGGAAGATTCTAATCTTCGAGTTTGGATGTTCATTTTCTGCCTCCTTGCATTTTAAGTTTTTCTTTTAAAGTAATGCATCAATTAACTTTGTTACCTTTTGCCCGAAAGTAACAAATACTTTTTTTTGTAAGGGCTTATGTTATGTTTGCTTTTTTGTCGTTTCAATGAAAAAATGCATATTTTTAAAATATATGTGTTTTCCTTTTTCTCTCGGAGTTCCTTGGGTGTCACATGCTTGTTGTGACGTGGGTTCAGAAATGGTTGGAACGTTGTGATTACGATGAAGTATGGTTTCTTAATCAGTAGCTTTGGTTAGTAATGCACGAGAAATGAGACTACTACTCCTTCAGTGATGTTCAATGATAAGAAAATCTCCTAGAAAAGGCCCGGTGAAATTGGTTGATCTCAAGAATTCCTCTAAGTAAAAGGATTGCATCCAGAGAAAAAAAGAAAGAAAAAGAGAAAAGGAAAAAAAAGAGAAAAAAGAAAAAAAGAAAGGAGAGAACAAAGATTAAACAAAAGCACTCCAATATTCGAAACCTGATAATAGGTATATTCGAACAAGAGTGTGGAAGTATTCGGGGCACTCCGCTGAAGTGATAGGCCTAATAAGGTAGCAATGCACCATCCAAAGTCTTCACTTCATGAGTGATGGTAATATTCTCAAATTCATGACTATGCCAAGTAACTCGGAGTTTTGTTGTATGCTCCATCATTATCTTCGAGAAAAAGGATTGTGATGAGTTGATTTCCCCGAATTTTTTTAAAGAAAAATAAAGAAAAAAAAATAACATATGTGAGAAAAAGAAAAAGGAAGAAAAGAGAGAAAAATAAGAGGAAAAAAAAAGAAAAAGAAAAAATGGAAAAATGAAAAAGAGAGATAGAAATAAAGAGAAAAATGCTCCTATAACTAGATGCAGTCTGAAGCACACTTTGAATTCTCAAGAAGATACTAGCGGGGCAAGTACGAAAAGTTTAAATATAAGGGGAGAAATATATTGAGAACTAGAAGGAGTAGTCTTCGATTTGATCGAGCAAATACGATAATCATGAGGATGAACCGAGCAATCTGAAGGGAATTCCAAAACTTCAAATATCGCCGCAACGTTCAAAGGTTGAAAACCGAACACAGAGAGTTGAGTCTAAGGCACTCTCGCATTTGATATCCAAGGAACCCATGTTTCTTTTCTTCTTTTCTTTTCTAATTTTTGGATTTTTCAAAACATGTATATATTGTTTTACTCACAATTAGCAAATTGTTTATGAAATAAAAGATGATTTTTCAAAAGATTTACAAATTGCAAGGTCGTTAATGTAAATGATCATCTCTGATGGCCCAAGAAGAAGAAGCAATATACAATATGAGATATCTGTCAAAGAGACAACTTTGTTTGTAAGATAATACCTTTTGAGGGTTCAGGTCAATCAAGGATTGCTCGAGTAAGTAACAAACCTTTTGGGGGCAAAGGTTATGTTGGGGCATATAGATGGCTAATCAAATATTTTAGGGATAAAAATTAAGCAGAATTCAAGAAGAATAGTCTATAATAAACATGCTGAAGATAGTGACCTAAGTCTGAATATGAGATTGAGAGCTACTACCATAAACTGAATGCAACTGAATTCGGAGATAAATGGTTTAGATGCGTCATCTTCAACCAAGTATGAGCTGTTGAATTACAGAAGGCGAAAGATTTTGTTCCGATCGACATAAGATGATGATCTCCTTTCAAGACAAGGTCAAGGATAAAAGCCCGATGAGTTTAGTAAATAGAAAGTGAGAGCCTATCCTCCAAGAAGAAAGAAAAAGAAAAAAGAACATTCATGCATCATTCAGATTAAATATTCATGCATCATTTAGATTAAATATTCATGCATCTATGTTAGATATCCATGCATTATAAGCATTCTAATTCGTGCCATCATCGCATTTTACTCTTTTTAAACAGGAATTTTGAAGATTGGTTAAAGATTTGATCTATAAAGATAGACCTTAGCAAAGATCAAAAGTCATTCAAATTACACGATCGTGGTTTTTGAAGGCCTTTCAACCATTGGTTATTTGGGGGCAACGAGCTTTTTGTGTCAAGACGATCAAATATCGAGACATCTAGACGAGATATTAGGTGTTCTCTAAAGGGAGACACTACCTTTTTTATGAGATATTCAGGTATTCTTAAAGCAAGATACCACTTTATATTTGAACTTCAAATTTGATCCTTTCTTAAGGATGTTTTTCCTTAAAACACAAATTTCTTAATCCTTCCTTAAGGATGCTTTTCTCAAAGCAGATTTCTTGAGTTGATCTTTTCTTAAAGATACTTTTCTCAAAGCAAGTTTCTTAACTTAATCCTTCCTTAAGGATGCTTTTCTCAAAGCAGATTTTTCGAGTTGGTCCTTTCTTAAGGATGCTTTTCTTAAAGAAAGTTTCTTAATTTTATCCTTCCTTAAGGATGCTTTTCTCAAAGAAAATTTGATCCTTTCTTAAGGATATTTTCCTCAAAACAAACTTATTAGTTTGATCCTTTCTTAAGGATGTTTTTCTCAAAGCAAGTTTCTTAACTTAATCCTTCCTTAAGGATGCTTTTCTCAAACCAGATTTTTCGAGTTGGTCCTTTCTTAAGGATGCTTTTCTTAAAGAAAGTTTCTTAATTTTATCCTTCCTTAAGGATGCTTTTCTCAAAGAAAATTTGATCCTTTCTTAAGGATATTTTCCTCAAAACAAACTTCTTAGTTTGATCCTTTCTTAAGGATGTTTTTCTCAAAGCAAGTTTCTTAACTTGATCCTTCCTTAAGGATGCTTTTCTCAAAGCAGATTTCTTGAGTTGATCTTTTCTTAAAGATACTTTTCTCAAAGCAAGTTTCTTAACTTAATCCTTCCTTAAGGATGCTTTTCTCAAAGCAGATTTTTCGAGTTGATCCTTTCTTAAGGATGTTTTTCTCAAAGCAAGTTTCTTAACTCCTTCCTTAATGATGCTTTTCTTAAAGCAAATTTCTCAATTTGATCCTTTCTTAAGGATGCATTTTCATAGTTTGATCCTTCTTTAAGGATGCTTTTCTAAAAGCAAATTTATCAATGATCCTTTCTCAAGGATGTTATCGTCAAAACGAACTTCTTAGTTTGATCCTTCCTTAAGGATGCTTTTCTAAAAGCAAATTTATCAATTTGATCCTTTATTAAGGATGTTTTACTCAAAACTCTAATTTCTTAATTTGATCATTTCTTAAAGATTGTTTTCCTCAAAAAAAACTTATCAATTAAATCCTTTCTTAAGGATGTTTTTCTTAAGATGAATTTCTTTTTAATTCGATCCTTCCTTAAGGATATTTGAAAAAAGAAAAAGAAAAAAAGAAAAAATGAGAGAAAAGAAAGAGAGAGAAAATAAATAAAGAAAATAAAGAAAAAGAAAAAGAAAAAAAGAAAGAAAGAAAGAAAAGAAAAAAAAGAGAGAAAAGGAGAAAAAGAAAAAATGTGAGAAAAGATGATCAAAAATCGATACCTTTATAAGATTTTCAGGGTATTTGAGAAAAGAAGATGAAGAAGAAGAAGACGATGAAGAAAGTAAAGAAACGATCGAGGTCAACCAATCGAGAATATACAAAGACCAACAAAGATTTTTTCATGCCAAGACAACCAGAAGTCAAGGCAACCAACAACCTCAAAGTGAGATAACTTTCGATCAAAAATCGAGATACCATATTAGGGTTCCTCAACCCCAAAGAATCGATGTTTTTTGGAGAGCCTCTAGGTAAGACATTTTTTATCAAGACAGTTCATCACGGTATACGCTCGAAGAGAGGGACCGTCAGATGCTACAATGATCAGAAATCAGAGCATCTCGATGATGTGGATTCTATGGAGAAGGGATCAACACCGTTTTTTGCGACATACACTCAAAGAGAGGGGTCGTCTACCACGGTATACGCTCGAAGAGAGGGACCGTCAGATGCTACAATGATCAGAAATCATAGCATCTCGATGATGTGGATTCTATGGAAAAGGGATCAAACATCGTTTTTTGCGACATACACTCGAAGAGAGGGGTCGCCCACCACGGTATACGCTCGAAGAGAGGGACCGTCAGATGCTGCAATGATCAGAAATCAGAGCATCTCGAAGATGTGGATTCTATGGAGAAGGGATCAACATTGTTTTTGCGACATACACTCGAAGAGAGGGATCGCCCACCACAGTATACGCTCGAAGAGAGGGACCGTCAGATGCTGCAATGATCAGAAATCAGAGCATCTCGAAGACGTGGATTCTACGGAGAAGGTATCAACATTGTTTTTTGCGACATATGCTCGAAGAAAGGGGTCGCCCACCACAGTATACGCTCGAAGAGAGGGACCATCAGATGCTGCAATGATCAGAAATCAGAGTACCTCCAAACAGGGAAGTCGGATAAAATTAGTGCTTGTAGTCTTTGCTTTATCATTGTTTCACAACGATAAGCAAAGAGGGGCAACTGTAATCACTAATTTTATCCGGGTTTATGCTCGAATTAAATCAATCCACATCCATTTTTAATACCCAAATCACCTTAACTTACACTAATTTTATCACTTGTTTTATAATTATTATTATCCTTACTATCTCTTAATTAAAACCAAAAATCCAAAAATATATAAATATATGATATAAATAAAAACCTTTTATTAGAGCCCACTTTTATAAGCCCAAACCATAAATAAATTTGACCTATTAAATATAATTTTATAATATAAAAAAATATAATAAAAATCCCTACTTGGTGCCCAAGGTCTTGTTTTTAATTGGTTATTATTTTTAAAGGGATAAACCTAAAATACCCTTCATCATATTATAGATACCCTTATATATTAAAACCTAAACCTATTTTATTCCCATATGTTACCCTTTACCCTAACTATATATATAACATTTACCCTAAAAATAAAGGACCCAAAAAAACCATATTTTTTTCACAACAGCCGCATACCCCAACCATTTTTTCTCCTCTCACTGCCGAAACCAAATCTTCATTTCCATTTCATTTCCATTTCCATTTCCATTGGTAAGTTGGTAGCCTCCATTATTTATATTTTTACTCTCATTGAATCATTTCACCCATTTGGTTGATTATTTTTCAAGTTATGCCCTAATCTAATCATTACTTTTACCGTTTAGTTTAATTTGTGGATTGATTTTAATCGAGCATATTTAGATGTATATAGTTCTTTTTGAAATATTTATTGTGTATTCCATTCTTATGGTTCAATGAAAATATGAATATTTTTATTGGTATCTTTTATTGTTTTTTTATTTGTTTATTATATGTTTTGTTTTGTTTATTTATATATGTTATTTGTTTGTTGGTCTATTTATTTTAATCTTTGTTATCATGTGTTGTATAATATTCTTAAGTGTTTATGTACCTTTTTATTCATGATATTTATTTATTTATTTTTGTTAATGTTGTTACATGCTTTGTATATATGCCATGCATTTTATGGTTTTTTATTCATGTAAATGTTTATATATATATATATATATATATATATATATATATTACTTTTTTTTAATTTTGTAAATTACATACACCACATTAAATTAATGAGTCTAATTAAACGTCTTTATTTGGTCGTAACGGGCCCGTGTTCCAACGTAATGGTCGCGGTGTATGCGTTGCCTCCGAATAAAGACACGGTAAAAATAAAATTGATTCGAATCTTTAAACAAAAATTAATTTAAATGCCACTTTAATCCAAAAAATCTAAAATTAGTTAAGCGGTAATTTATAAAGGTGCCAATTTTGGGCGGTTTTAAACCCTAAACCCGTTTTTAACCGTAACCGACTCTCGAACCCAAATCATTTCGAATCTCTGGTTTTTACGGTGTCCGGCCTACCAAAGTGGCCGGTGGCGACTCCACCGTTTTTAAAATCCCTAATTTTAAAATTTCCCTTTTCAATCTATTTTTTTTTAAATCTCAAATCCCTAATTTTAACTTTCCAATTCCTTTTTTTTTAAAAAAAAAGAACCCTAGATTTCAAATTTCTTTTAACATTTTAAAATTCCCAATTTTTGTACACAATTTAAAAACCTAATTTTTAAATCCTAATTTTCTAATTTCCCCAAAATTTTATTTCAAACCCAAATCCCTAAATTCCACTTTTCAAACCTTAATTTCAATTCCACTAGTGACCCTTTCTCCTCTTTTTCACTATACACCCATTATTTTTAAGAATTTTATAAGGGTCGCTATAAGTTCAAATAGTTAACTATGGGTTTTTGAACGAAATTATACAGATTAATCTAAAATTTTTAGATTTTTACTCGGTTAAAATTCGAACGGATTCTCTATAAAGCATTTTTAGACATGCACGTTTAAATCCCAACAAAACGAAAACCAGATGTTATTAAATCAAATTTTAGTACTTCAAATAGTTAAATATGGGCTTTTCAACAAAAGTATACATATTAATCTAAAATTTTTAGCTTTCTACTCATTTAAAATTCGAACGTATTCTGTATAAAGCCTTTTTAGACATGCACGTTTAATCCGAACACAATGAAAATCAGATGTTATTAAATCAAATTTTATGATTTCAAATTGTTAATTATGGGCTTTTGAGCAAAATTATATAGATTAATCTAAAATTTTCTGTTATTTACTAAGTCAAAATTAGAATGGATTCTCTATAAAGCCATTTTAG
Organism: Abelmoschus esculentus; assembly: GCA_035048815.1. NCBI lineage: Eukaryota > Viridiplantae > Streptophyta > Magnoliopsida > Malvales > Malvaceae > Abelmoschus > Abelmoschus esculentus. The sequence goes on from JAUCBN010000036.1 coordinate 10,162,430, forward strand.
ACATACGCGTTTTAATCCCAACAAAACGAGAACCAGATGTTATTAAATCAAATATTATGAGTTCAAATAGTTAACTATGGGCTTTTGAACAAAATTATTCAGATTAATCTAAAATTTCAACTTTTTACACGGTTAAAATTCGAATGGATTCTCTATAAAGCATTTTTAGACGTGCACGTCTTAATACCAACAAAATGAAAACCAGATATTATTAAATAAAATTTTACGAGTTCAAATTGTTAACTAAGGGCTTTTGAACAATATTGTACAGATTAATCTAAAATTTTCAGCTCTGTACTTGATTAAAATTCGAACGAATTCTCTATAAAGCATTTTTAGCCATTCATATTTTAATCCCAACAAAACAAAAACCAGATATTATCAAATCATATTTTATGAGTTCAAACAGTTAACAATGGACTTTTGAACGAAATTATACAGATTAATCTAAAATTTTTATTTTTTTACTCAGTTAAAATTCGAACGGATTCTCTATAAAGTCTTTTTAGACATACACATTTTAATCCCAACAAAACGAAAATCATATATTATAAAATCAAATTTTATGAGTTTAAATAGTTAATTATGGGCTTTTGAACAAAATTATACAGCTTAATCTAAAATTTTTAACCTTTTACTCTGTTAAAATTCGAACGGATTCTTTAAAAAGACTTTTTAGACATTCACATTTTAATCCCAAAAAACGGAAACTAGATGTTATTAAATCTAATTTTATGAGTTTTAATAATTAATTATGGGCTTTTTAAAAAAAATTAAACTGATTAATCTAAAATTCTTAATTTTTTACTTAGTTAAAATTGGAACGGATTCTCTATTAAGCATTTTTAGACGTGCACGTTTTAATCCCAACAAAACAAAAACATGATGTTATTAAATCAAATTATATGAGGTCAAATATTTAACTATGGGCTTTTGAACGAAATTATACAGATTAATCTAAAATTTTTAGCTTTTTACCCGGTTAAAATTCGAACGTATTCTCTATAAAGTATTTTCAGACAAGCACGTTTTAATACCAACAAAAAAAAAACTAGATGTTATTAAATCAAATTTTATGAGTCCAAATAGTTAATTATGGGCTTTTGAACAATATTATACAAATTAATCTAAAATTTTTAGCTTTTTACTCGGTTAAAATTCAAACAGATTCTCTATAAAGCCTTTGTAGACATGCAGATTTTATCCGAACAAAATGATAACCAGTTCTTAGTAAATCAAATTTTAAGAGTTTAACTAGTTAATTACTGGCTTTTGAAAAAATTATATATATTAATCCAAAATTTTTAGGCATTTTTAGGCATGCACGTTTTAATCCAAAAAAACGAAAACAAGATATTATTAAATCAAATTTTATAAGGTCAAATTGTTAAATATGGGCTTTTGAACAAGATTATAAAGATTAATCTAAAATTTTAAGCTTTTTACTCGGTTAAAATTTAAACGGATTCTCTATAAAGCCTTTTTAGATGTGCACGTTTAATCCAAACGAAATGATAACCAGATGTTATTGAATCAAATATTATGAGTTCAAATTTTTAATTATGAGATTTTGAACAAAATTATACAGAATAATCTAAAATTTTCAGCTTTTTACTTGGTTAAAATTCGAACGGATTCTATATAGTTAGATATGAGTTCAAATAGTTAGATATGGGCTTTTAAACAAAATTATACAGATTAATCTAAAATTTTTAGCTTTATACTCGGTTAAATTCGAGTGTATTCTATATAATGCATTTTTAGGCATGCACATTTTATTCCCAACAAAATGATAACCAGATGTTATTGAATCAAATATTATGAGTTCAAATTGTTAATTATGGGATTTTGAACAAAATTATATAGAATAATCTTAAATTTTTAGCTTTATACTCATTTAAAATTCGAATGGATTCTCTATAAAGTATTTTTAGACATGCACGTTTTAATCCCAACAAAATGAAAACCAAATATTTTTAAATCAAATTTTATAACTTCAAATATTTAAATATGAGCTTTTGAGGAAAATTATACAAATTAATCTAAAATTTTAAGCTTTTTTCTCGATTAAAATTCGAAAAGATCCTCTATAAAGCCTTTTTAGACATGTACGTTTTAATAAAAAACGAAAACCAAATGTTATTAAATCAAATTTTATGAGTTCAAATAGTTAAATATGGGCTTTTGAACAAAATTATACAGATTAATCTAAAATTTTCAAGTTTTTATCCTATTAAAATTCTTTATAAAGCATTTTTAGACATGCACGTTTTAATAAAAAATGAAAACCAGATGTTATTAAATCAAAATCTTTATAAAGCATTTTTAGGCATGCACGTTTTAATCCAAACAAAATGAAAATCAGATGTTTTTAAATCATATTTTATGAGTTTAAATAGTTAATTATGGGCATTTGAACAAAATTATACAGATTAATCTAAAAATTTTAGCTTTTTACTCAGTTAAAATTCGAACGGATTCTCTATAAAGAATTTTTAGACATGCACGTTTTAATCCCAAAAAAATAAAAACAATATGTTATTAAATCAAATTTTATGAGTTCAAATATTTAAATATGGACTTTTGAACAAAATTATACAGATTAATAAAATATTTTTAGCTTTTTACTCGGTTAAAATTCGAAGAGATCCTCTATAAAGCCTTTTTAGACGTGCACGATTTAATAAAAAAACCGAAAATCAGATGTTATTAAATCAAATTTTATGAGTTCAAATAGTTAAATATGGGCTTTTAATCAAAATTATATAGATTAATCTCAAATTTTTAGCTTTTTACTCGGTTAAAATTAGAACGGATTCTCTATAAAGCCTTTTTAGACATGCACGTTTTAATCCCAACAAAACGAAAACCATATGTTATTAAATCAAATTATATGATTTCAAATAGTTAATTATGGGCTTTTGAACAAAATTATACAGATTAATCTAAAATTTTCAGCTTTTTACTTACTTAAAATTCGAACGGAATCTCTATAAAGAATTTTTTGACATGCACGTTTTAATCCCAACAAAATGAAACCAAATGTTTTTAAATCAAATTTTATGGGTTCAAATTGTTAATTATAGGCTTTTGAGCAAAATTGTACAGATTAATCTAAAATTTTTAGCTTTTTACTCGGTTAAAATTTGAACAGATTCTCTATAAAGACTTTTTTTTGACATGCACGTTTTAATAAAAATACGAAAACCAGATGTTACTAAATCAAATTTTATGAGTTCAAATAGTTAAATATGGGCTTTTGAACAAAATTATGCATATCAATCTAAAATTTTCAGCTTTTTAATCTGTTTAAATTCGAACGGATTCTCTATGAATCATTTTTAGATATACACGTTTTAATCCCAACAAAATGAAAACTAGATGTTTTTAAATCATATTCTATTAGTTCAAATTGTTAATTATGGTCTGTTGAACAAAATTATACAGATTAATCTAAAATTATCAGCTTTTTACTCGGTTAAAATTCAAAAAGATCCTTTATAAAGCCTTTTTAGACATGCACGTTTTAATAAAAAAACGAAAACGAGATGTTATTAAATCAAATTTTATGAGTTCAAATAGTTAAATATGGGCTTTTGAATAAAATTATATAGATTAATCTAAAATTTTCAGCTTTTTACTCGATTAAAATTTGAATAGATTCTCTATAAAGCCTTTTTAGACTTGCACGTTTTAATCCCAACAAAATGAAAACCATATGTTTTTAAATCAAATTTTATGAGTTCAAATAGTTAATTATGAGCTTTTGAACAATATTATACAGATTAATCTAAAATTTTCAGCTTTTTACTCAGTTAAAATTCGAACGGATTATCTTTAAAGCATTTTTAGATATGCACATTTTAATCCCAACAAAATAAAAACCAGATGTTTTTAAATCATATTTTATGAGTTCAAATTGTTAATTATGGACTTTTGAACAAAATTATACATATTAACCTAAAATTTTTAGCTTTTTACTTAGTTAAAATTCGAATGGATTCTCTATAAAGTATTTTCAGACATTCACGTTTTAATCCCAACAAAATGAAAACCAGATGTTATTAAATAAAATTTTATGAGTTCAAATATTTAAATATGGGAGTTTGAACAAAATTATACAGATTAATCTAAAATTTTAAGCTTTTTTCCTGGTTAAAATTCGAAAAGATTCTCTATAATGCATTTTTAGACATGTACGTTTTAATAAAAAAGTTTTAATAAAAAAACGAAAACCAGATGTTATTAAATCAAATTTTATGAGTTCAAATAGTTAAATATGGGACTTTGGACAAAATTATACATATTAATCTAGAATTTTCAGCTTTTTACTCGATTAAAATTCGAACAGATTCTCTATAGACTTTTTAGAGATCCACGTTTTAATCCCAACAAAACAAAAACCATATGTTATTAAATCAAATTTTATGAGTTCAAATAGTTAATTATGGCTTTTGAACAAAATTATACAGATTAATATAAAATTTTCAGCTTTTTACTCAGTTAAAATTCAAACGGATTGTTTAAAATTCGAATGAGTTGGAATATGGATGCTTGTTTTTTTCCTCTCCATTTTCTCTCTCGCCTCTCTCCTCCTTCTCTTGTTCAAGAGGTCGATCTCTCCATGGTGCCGTGCTTACTGGGAGAGGATTTATCAAGCATTCATCTCTGGCCATCCATCCATCTCCCTTGGAGGCTTTCGGCCGGCTTTGTCCGTGAAGACGCTATCCTGGTGCTGCGACCTACCTCTCATCTGAGGGAAACGGCGGCCTTCACTGTCTCATTATTATACACACCAACAATTCCTTTCAGAATTGTTTTCTGCTTTCTACCATTTTATATGGATTATTCAGAAGTACTCGACTGGAATCTTCACTATCTTCTTAGTAACAGAGATCATATGTTGTTTTTCTGTTCTCTTGTTTTTCTCGATGGTGGGCGACTCAGTCTGGGTTTCTTTCTTTCCGCCGTTACGACAGTCTGTTTGCCAACCTCTGAGGCTCGTGTGTTTCTTCCTCTTCCTTTTTTCTCTCCCGACTTGGTGGATCTGATAAAGGTCTACAAAACTCCAGGCTTTCTCCTTGGCATCAAAGTCTTGGACTGTTCTTGGAAGCCTATTTTTTTTCTTCTTTTTCTACTAACGAACGTTTGTCTCGCTTTGCTTGAACATCGGGACTCTTGGATAGGTTTGGGAGATGGCCTTGAGACTGGTTTGGAGTTAGACTTCGACTGGGATAGGGCTTGTCCTTTCTTTGTTTTAAACCGGATTCGATGTTTCAGGATCCTCTACCGATCGGTCTTTGAGTTCTTGATCGGCCGACCGCCACCATCTTCAGGACAGGAAGAAGCATTACCATCATCGGTCTCCAGGTATAACGTTTCTTTCCTTGTTTCTTTCTCGCTATTTTTTCGTTCTGGTTACTATCTATCGTGTTTCTTCTTGTTTGCCGTCATGTTCATGGTTTTTTCCGATCTGCTTTGGCTATTTTTTCGTTCTGGTTACTATCTATCGTGTTTCTTCTTGTTTGCCGTCATGTTCATGGTTTTTTCCGATCTGCTTTGGCTACTTTGTGTTGTGGGATGTTTAGATCTCATGATCTGCCCAGGATCTTTTGCCAACATAGTCTCTTGTAGTTTAGTTGTGATCTACTGTTTCCAACCCTTCCCAGGGTCCTTCACCAACACAGAAATCTGTGGTTTATTAGTTCTCCTTCTTCTTTTCCTTGTTACTAGAGGGTGCGGTTGCCCCGGTAGCGTTCTGATCAAGGTTGTTTACAACTCTTTTCTTTCTCGCCAACATAAGCGATGGTGGCCATCGTCGTTGTCTTTACTACGTCCCTTGCTGTTTCCTCCCCTGGCTCGGTTTATTGGTTGCGCATTGGCTACGCGGTTCTTTAGGCTTTTGTAGCACCAGCTCTTAGTGGCCACTCTTTCTGGCGACCTCCATGAGGGCTCTTCTCAGAGCTGGCTTTGTCGGTTCTGCGTTCGGATTGTTGGCATCTCTTGGTCTTGGCCACTCCCACGATCCGTTTCCACTCTTGATCTTTTCTGGAGTTCTGGCGAATGGATATGGTTTATGCGTGTGTGGGTTTTCTCCTGTTCCTTCATGCAGTCTGGTCCTTCGGCTGCCTGCTGGTTCTTGCCTCCGAGCCGTCTGCTTTGGAGGATCGGCGTTCGCTACACTTCGATGGTGGTGGAGTTCGCTCGTCGGCATTACTGGTTGACGTGTTTGGCCTGCCACTCTCTGAGTCTTTCATTTCTAATCTGGCCAGGTTTGGGGCTCGGTGCGTTCGCTACCTGCCCGGTCGTGGTCCTTCTTCGTTGCATGAAGTGGGGCTGGGTCCCTCGTCTGCATGCATATAGTGGTGGACGTGCGGAATCGGCAGGTTGTGTGGACTCGAACTATCGTGTTAGATACGATATATCTCCAAATTATCGAATGTTCTCATTATGGTTACGGTATAAAGTGTCTTTGGTTCATCAAATTACATGTTGCTATGCTATTTATCGTTATTTTGTCTACCTATCTTTTTTTGCGGTTGTTGTTTTCGTTTTTATTTTTACTTTATTGTATATACTGATGTGTTTTTTAGTGCTTTTGTGGTTTTTTCTCATACTTTATGACTACTTCATTTTCTCTTGTTGTTCACCAACCTTATATAAGGTTTATACCAACACCTTACATGGTGTCCTTTTCAAACTATGGTCTGACTATCAGACTTTTATACCAACTACTACTTTGTGTCTCATCTTCTATGTTATCTTAACTTTTTTCAATTTTGGACTCTTTCCCTTTTTAATTAAAAATTCAATATTTATTCTTTTTCTAACTCCTATACTTTCTTTAATAGTTTTTTGGTCTCTTTTTTCCAACTATCTTATCTTCTTTTTTAAAAGAAGTTCTATTCCTTTTCAAACTCTTCCACTCTATTCTACTCCTAGTGAAATTATTATTTCCTACATTCATATGGACTTTTCATCTATATATATGATCATATATTCCACTAATGATTTATTCTCTCTCAAATTTTCCTCCTCTTGCCGCCCTTACTCTCTTCTTTCTTTTCTGATGGATTCCAAATCTTTTCTACAACACCTCGGGAATATTCAATTTACTGAGGAAGAGCAATCCACTATCTTTCAAACAAACCTTCCCTGGGACTTTGTTGATGCTGATTCACATACAACTTTGCTAGGGAACATGATCACCTCGAAGGACATTGATGATCAAATTATCATTAAAGCATTCACCGGTATTTGGACCCCGGCTAAATTATCTTCTATGCGCGCATTGCGACCACGGCTGTTCCTAATCTGCTTCAAGGATGAAAAGATTAAAGAGGATATTCTGTCTAGGGGGCCATGGACCTATAAGGATGAGTGGCTTTCCCTCACTCAATATGATCCTGCTCTTAGCCTTGATGATCACTCCTTTATGATAATGAATGTGTGGGTACGAATTTATAATATTCCACCTATCCTTCTTGCCTCGGAGGAATCTGCTAACAATACTGGTGAGTCACTCGGAGCTTTCATTGGAACTGTTACAAAGATTGACACGAGGAAAATGGATCTCAATATGGTTGACTATCTTCGGGTAGGAATATCTCTAGATGCCTCTAAACCAGTTCGACGTTGTGTTGCTATTGGTGGGGGGTCTTCTACCCGGTTTTGTCCTCTGCAATATGAACGCCTTCCCACTCTCTGCCACTATTGTGGTCGTGTTGGCCACTCTCTTGATTTTTGCACTATCCCGGTCGAGCAGAGGCCTGAACAACTTCAATATGGCGACTGGCTCCGCTATCTCCCTAAGAAGAAGATTTCTCAACCTCTGCAGAGAGGACGCATCCGTTACATTACGCAAAGCTCTCAAGCATCTCCTTCCACGGGTTCTAATGATAAAGGCAAGGCTCCGGTGACAGATCTGTCCGCCCAGGAGAACGCCCCTCCTTCTGAGTCTTTGCCTGTCTTCTCACAGGGCCCTCGCACTCTTCCAACTGTCCCAAGTAAACTATCTGCTCGGCATGGCCCTACTCAGCTCTTGCAAACGGTTTTTCCGGATTTGGAACCCAATATAACTACTCGGTCTAAGATTCCCGATGGTGATGCTGATGATAGCCTGTCGGCGCCAGAACTCCAAGATCTGGAGCTTGATCTTGCTAATGATGCCGCTTTCCAGGAAGCTGCTGACTGGATTGAACATGCGCCACCAACTAAGAGAATTGCTCGTGCAGTTGCTACTAGGGGATCTAAGAGAACTCCACCATCTGATGAGGGCTTTCGACCTAAACGCCCTCGGCCACCTCCTAAAGGTTCTGCAGAAAAAGCTGGGATGAGTAGCACAAACAACTCTCCGGCGGAGGTTGACAGTGGTCAACCCCGCCGAGCCAAATGATCGATCGTTTTTGGAACTGTCATGGCTTTTATACCACGACAGTTCTACCTTTCGTCTTTCTCTTTCTTTTTTTCGTTGTTTTTAGTTTTTTGAGTTTATTAGGACAGTTCTTTTGTCTCTCTTTTTAGGTTTGTTTTAAGGTTTAATAATACTTCTTTTTCTTTGTTTTTTTACTTTGGTTCTTTCTCTACTCTTCCTCTCTTTTACTCTCCTTTTTTCTTTTCTTTTTACTTTGGTTCTTTTTTCTTTCGTACATATGCTTTTCTATGTTTACATATACCACCCTTTGAAAGGGATCTTTCCAACGTCTTTTTTGACGTATCTTTACCTACGGAGAGGAATTGCTTTCCTCCTCTACTTCACGTCACTTTACATTATTGGCTAGCTGGGATGAACAGCTTTAACAACTCTCCGGTGGTGGTTGACGATGATCAACCCCGCCGAGAGAAATGAAAATCTTATGTTGGAACTGTCAGGGCCTTGGCAACGCCCAGGCAGTTCTTGCGTTACAACGTGCTGTCTCTAAGCATGATGTTGATTGTCTCTTTCTTTGCGAGACCAGATTAAACAGACAAAACATGGATCGTATTAAGCTCAAACTTGGTATGCATGGTTGTCTCGCCATTGATCCCAGGCCTTCTTGTACAGGACTTCCCATCATCTGGAAGAACAACTCTTCTGTTGATCTCCTCTCATATTCAGATCGACATATTGATGTTCTTGTTACATTTGAACAAATTCAATTCCACTTTACTGGCATACACGGTTTTCCTGAAACTGCGAACAAATACAAGTCTTGGCAATTAATAGATTCCCTGAATGTAGCCAGTTCTCTTCCTTGGCTTTTAGGGGGGGGCTTTAATGAAATCCTTTATGACAACGAGAAACAAGGTGGTTCTCGCCGTGCTCGTTCGCAAATTAACAATTTTCAGGAGTGCCTTGATAATAATGATCTTTTCGATTGTAAACCAAAGTCTGGATGGTTCACTTGGACCAGATCGGGACGCAACTCGGTAACCATTATGGAAAGACTAGATAGATTTCTTGGTAATTCATCCTGGTTCAATACTTTCCCTAGTTGCCAAGCTATCTCCTTCTTCCAGGCGCGTTCTGACCACTGTCCTATTTTAATGGATACTAGGCCTGTATTGGGTCCCCCAATTGTGCGGACCAGCACCTTGTTCCGCTATGAGAACTGCTGGGCTGATAGTCCTGAGGTTCTTTTGCGTATTAAAGACCTTTGGTCTACTCCATCTCGATCGACTTTAAGTAAACTACACGATATTAGACACTTCCTTGCTACTTGGCAATCTAACAAACGACTGAAATCCAATAAGCGTATCTCCCAGTTGAATGATTTCATTAACCTATGTCTCACGCGACATCTCTCCGACTCTGAAATCAATGGCCTTCTCTCTGCTAAACGCGAGCTCGATAGTTTACTTAATGCGAAGGAGATCTATTGGGCTCAACGTGCTCGAACTCTCTGGCTAGAGCACGGTGACAAAAACACTTCCTTCTTTCATGCTAGAGCGACTAGCCGACGGAGGAAAAATCAGATTGTTGGTCTCTTCGACGATCAAAATACTTGGCACACTAATTCTAATGACATTATGACTACCGCTGTTATATACTTTCAAACTCTTTTTTCGTCATCCTCTCCTATTATAGATCCATCAATTTTGAACAATATTCCCATAGTTGTTACTGATTCAATGAATGCTGCACTTAATAAGGATTTCACTCCAGATGAAATTCATACTGCTTTTCGTGATATCAATCCGAGGAAGGCCCCGGGGGTTGACGGTTTCCCAAGCAGTTTCTTCCGGAAGCACTGGGATATCCTTGGCCATGAATTTATATCTCTATGCCTCGGGCTCCTTCGAGGGTCCATTAATATGGAAGAAGTCAATCGTACCATTATTGTGCTTATCCCTAAAATTGATGAACCTACTACAATGCGTCATCTTAGACCTATTAGTCTCTATACAGTTATTTATAAAACTGTCTCGAAAGTTCTTGTTAATCGGCTAAAATCTATCATACCTATTTGTATTAGTGGCAACCAAGCTGCTTTTGTTCACGGCAGGAATATGACGGATAATATTCTTATAGCTCATGAACTCATCCATACCCTTAATACTGATGCTACATCCCTTGCGAAAGGGGCTAGTTTAAAGCTAGATATGGAAAAGGCATTCGACCGTGTTGAATGGACTTTTTTAGAACATATTATGATTCGTCTAGGCTTTAACTCCAACTGGGTATCCCTTATTATGAGGTGTGTATCCTCAGTTACCTTTCAAGTTCGAGTGAATGATTCTCTTTCTCGGCCTTTTAATCCCTTTAGAGGTTTACGGCAAGGGGACCCTCTCTCCCCTTTTTTGTTTCTTTTCTGTACACAGGGTCTTTCGGCCTTACTTAATGCTGCGCAATCCTCTGGTGACCTTCCGGGGCTTTGCGCTAGCAGAAATGGACCACGTGTCAATCATCTTCTTTTTGCAGATGACTGTGTTGTTTTTATCCGGACCAAAATGGCAGAAGTGCAGCGCCTTCGGGATGTTCTGCACATTTATGCCACTTCGTCTGGGCAAGCAGTGAACTTTGAGAAATCTACTATTTTCTATTCTCGGAAAACCCCTTTGTCACTTCGTACAGCCATCAATGACATACTGCATGTTAGGGAGGTGAATGATCCTGGGCTTTACTTAGGAGTCCCTCTTCTCATTGGGAAAAATAAAACTGCTGCTCTGGGTTTTACCAGAGATAAAATGACTGCTAGAATGAACAGTTGAGACAAACATCTCCTCTCTTTTAGTGGGAGAGAAGTCTTCATCAAATCTGTTCTTCAATCTATGCCTCAATATGTGATGTCTTGCTACCTTCTGCCACTCAATATTATTGATGACATGATTACTTCTATACGCCGCTACTGGTGGTCTGGGAAAGCTGGCAAAAAAGGATGGCACATGCTTCCTTGGGATACTGTTTGTCTCCCGAAAGCGGCTGGGGGAGTCGGCTTTCGTGATTTACACCATTTTAATATTGCTTTACTTGGTAAGCAGATTTGGCGCCTTGTGTGTGCTCCTGGGAGCCTTCTTAATCAAATTTACAAATGCAAGTATTACCCGACTGGTTCTTTACTAGACTCTGTTTCTTCACGGAGTTCCTCCTTTGATTGGAAAGGGCTCAGTGTAGCTATTTCTAAACTTCGTGATGGATTTTTTATACGTCCAGGCATGAATAGTACTATCCAGATCCACTTTGACAACTGGGGTGGCTCTCAGCCTTTGCGCCTTTATGGTGATTATGAGATCAATGATGAAGTGCCTTTGCGCGCCGGCACTTTTATGATACCTAACTTACCCCGATGGGATGCATCCAAAGTTCAGAATTACTTTACATATGAGGATGCTAATACTATCCTTAATGTTCCGATTATTAATGATACACAGGACACCACCCTCTGGGGTAACCATGATTCTGGTATCTATTCTGTACGTTCGGGCTATCAATTTTTGAAGCTTCAGCCAGGTCCAGTTAATAGGCCCTCTAAACCTTGGAAAGTCCTTTCTAAATTACCCACTCTTCCCAAGGTACGTTCTTTTGCTTGGCGTTTGTGTCACGATGCACTTCCCTCTGGTCACAAAATCCTTCAGGCCAATCTAGGTTCGGGGATTTGCTCTATATGCAATTTGGCCATTGAAACTACCATCCATGCTATACGGGACTGCCCTTGCACTAGAGAGGCGTTCCAGTTGGCAAGACTCCCATCTCGACTTCTTTCTCCTGTTTATACCTCCCCTCATCAGTGGCTTTCTGCGGCAGCTGACTTTCTTTCTCTTCAGCAATTTTCTTTATTTCTCACGATCTTATGGAATCTTTGGAACCGTCGCAATGACTTTGTCCATAATAACCATCTTCAACCGGTGTGGTTAACTGTTTCTAATGCTCTAAGTCTTTTACATGATTACACCTCAGCTAACAGTGCCTCCCGTCTACATTCTCGGCTAGCTGAGCCCACTCTTGCTCTTGCTAGATGGACGAAGCCAGACCCTGGTTACGTCAAGATTAACACGGATGGTGCGTTCGACCCCGTGTTAAAAGGAGCAGCAGCTGGCGTCATTGTTAGGGATTCCTCTGGCATTATCCTTGTCGGCTGTTCTTTGCCTCTCCTCTGTCCGGATCCTGCCTCTGCTGAAGCTCTTGCCCTCTTGGAAGGTCTGAAGCTTGCCTTTTCCAATGGCTGGACCCGTGTTGTCTTCGAGACCGACTCTGCTTCCATTGCTAACAAGGTCAACGACCCCCTTTACCAGGATCGTTCCTCGGTGCAACCTTTGGTGTCTCGTATTCGTTCCACTCTTGGTACTTTGCCTGACTGTAAGATTTGTTATGTACCTAGAGAGGCTAATGTTGTAGCCCATGTGTTAGCTACTAGGGCTTTGCGTTCCTTTTCTTCTTGCTTTTTCTCCTGTGACTTTCCCGATTTTATTCGGGTTTCTGTAAACTCGGAGAGGTTTTCCTCCCCTACTCAATAAGATCTTGGGTACTCTTTTCCCCTTAGGGGCCTTCCTGCCCTCTGGGCGGTCGGCTATAGGGTTTTTTTAATGAGACCCTTTCTCAAAAAAAAAATTCGAACGGATTCTCTATAAAGCATTTTTAGGCATACACGTTTTAATCCAAACAAAATGAAAACTAGTTGTTTTTAAATCATATTTTAGGAGTTCAAATAGTTAATTATAGGAATTTGAACAAAATTATACAGATTAGTCTAAAATTTTCAGCTTTTTACTCGGTTAAAATTAGAATGGATTTTATATAATGTATTTTTAGGCATTCACGTTTTAATCCCAACAAAACGAAAACCAGATATTATTGAATCAAATTTTGATTCTTTATACGAAAACCAGCTTTTAACTCGGTTAAAATTAGAATGGATTCTATATAATGTATTTTTAGGAGTTCAAATAGTTAATTAAATAAGGGCTTTTGAACAAATTATTCAGATTAATCTAAAATTTTCAGCATTTTACTAGGTTAAAATTCGAACGGATTCTCTATAAAGCATTTTTAGTAGACATGCACGTTTTAATTCCAACAAAACAAAAAAAAGATGTTTTTAAATCATATTTTATGAGTTCAAATAGTTAATTATGGGATTTTGAACAAAATTATACAGATTAATCTAAAATTTTTAGCTTTTTACTCGGTTAAAATTCGAACGAATTCTCTATAATGCTTTTTTAGGCATGCACGTTTTAATCCCAACGAAACGAAAACCAGATGCTATTGAATAAATTTATACAGATTAATCAAAAATTTTTAGCTTTTTACTCGGTCAAAAGTCGAAAAGATACTCTATAAAGCCCTTTTAGACATGCACATTTTAATAAAAAAATGAAAACCAGATTTTATGAAATCAAATTTATAATTTCAAATAGTTAAATATGGGCTTTTGAACAAAATTATACATATTAAATTAGAATTTTCAACTTTTTACACGATTAAAATTCGAACAGGTTCTCTATAAATCCTTTTTAGAGTTGCACGTTTTAATCCCAACAAAACGAAAACCATATGTTATTGAATCAAATTTTATGAGTTCAAATAGTTAATTATGGGCTTTTGAACAAAATTATACAGATTAATCTAAAATTTTCAGTTTTTTACTCAGTTAAAATTCAAACGGATTCTCTATAAAGCATTTTTAGGAATGCACGTTTTAATCCAAACAAAATGAAAACCAGATGTTTTTAAATAATATTTTATGAGTTTAAATAGTTAATTATGGGCATTTGAACAAAATTATACAGATTAATCTAAAAATTTTAGCTTTTTACTCAGTTAAAATTCGAATGGATTCTCTATAAAGAATTTTTAGACATGCACGTTTTAATCCCAACAAAATAAAAACCAGATGTTATTAATTCAAATTTTATGAGTTTAAATAGTTAAATATGGGCTGTTGAACAAAATTATACAGATTAATCTAAAATTTTCAGCTTTTTACCCTATTAAAATTCGAATCGATTCTCTATAAAGCCTTTTAAACATGCACGTTTTAATCCCAACAAAACGAAAACCATATGTTATTAAATCAAATTTTATGAGTTTAAATAGTTAATTATGGGAATTTGAACAAAATTATTCGGATTAATCTAAAATTTTTAGCTTTTTACTCGGTTAAAATTAGAACGGATTCTATATAATGTATTTTTAGGCATTCACGTTTTAATACCAACAAAACAAAAGCCAGATATTATTGAATCAAATTTTATGAGTTCAAATAGTTAAATAAGGGCTTTTGAACAAAATTATTCAGATTAATCTAAAATTTTCAGCATTTTAAATGTGTTAAAATTCGAACAGATTCTCTATAAAGCATTTTTAGACATGCATGTTTTAATCCCAACAAAACGAAAACAAATGTTTTTAAATCATATTTTATGAGTTCAAGTAGTTAATTATGGGCTTTTGAACAAAATTATACAGATTAATCTAAAATTTTCAGGTTTTTACCCTATTAAAATTCGAATCGATTCTCTATAAAGCCTTTTAAACATGCATGTTTTAATCCCAACAAAACGAAAACCATATGTTATTAAATCAAATTTTATGAGTTTAAATAGTTAATTATGGGAATTTGAACAAAATTATTCGGATTAATCTAAAATTTTTAGCTTTTTACTCGGTTAAAATTAGAACAGATTCTATATAATGTATTTTTAGGCATTCACGTTTTAATCCCAACAAAATAAAAACCAGATGTTATTTAATCAAATTTTAAGAGTTCAAATAGTTAAATAAGGGCTTTTGAACAAAATTATTCAGATTAATCTAAAATTTTCAGCATTTTAAATGTGTTAAAATTCGAACAGATTCTCTATAAAGCATTTTTAGACATGCATGTTTTAATCCCAAAAAAACGAAAACAAATGTTTTTAAATCATATTTTATGAGTTCAAGTAGTTAATTATGGGCTTTTCAACAAAATTATACAGATTAATCTAAAATTTTCAGCTTTTTACTCGGTTAAAATTTGAACGGATTCTCTATAATGCATTTTTTGGCATGCACATTTTATTCCCAACAAAACGAAAACCAGATGTTATTGAATCAAATTTTATGAGTTCAAATAGTTAAATATGGTCTTTTGAACAAAATTATACAGATTAATCTAAAATTTTCAACTTTTTAATCAATTAAAATTCGAATGGATTCTCTATAAAGAATTTTTATACATACACGTTTTAAGCCCAACAAAATAAAAACCAGATGTTATTACATCAAATTTTATGAGTTAAAATAGTTAAATTTAGGCTTTTGAACAAAATTATACAAATTAATCTAAAATTTTCATCATTTTACTCTGTTAAAATTTGAAATGATTCTCTATACAACATTTTTCGATATGCACGTTTTAATCCTAACAAAATAAAAAACAGATGTTATTAAATCAAATTTTATGTGTTCAATTATTTAAATTTAGACTTTTAAACAAAATTATTCTGATTAATCTAAAATTTTTAGCTTTTTACTCGGTTAAAATTCGAAAAGATCCTCTATAAAGCCATTTTAGACATGCACATTTAAAAAAACGAAAAACCAAATGTTATTAAATCAAATTTTATTAGTTCAAATAGTTAAATATGGTCTTTTGAACAAAATTATACAAATTAATCTAAAATTTTCAGCTTTTTACCCAATTGAAATTCGAACATATTCTCTATAAAGCCTTTTTAGACATGCACGTTTTAATCCCAACAAAATGAAAACCATATATTATAAAATCAAATTTTATGAGTTCCAATAGTTAATTCTGGGCTTTTGAACATAATAATACAGGTTAATCTACAATTTTCAGGTTTTTACTCAATTAAAATTCTAACGGATTCTCTATAAAGCATTTTTAGATATGCACGTTTTAATCCCAATAAAATGAAAACCAGATGATTTAAATCATATTTTATGAGTTCAAATACTTAATTATGGGCTTCTCAATAAAATTATACTGATTAATCTAAAATTTTCAGCTTTTTACCCAGTTAAAATGCGAATGGATTCTATAAAATATATTTTTAGGGATTCACGTTTAAATCCCAACAAAACGAAAACCAAATGTTATTGAATCAAATTTTATGTGTTCAAATAGTTAAATATGGACTTTTGAACAAAATTATATAGATTAATCTAAAATTTTCAGCATTTTACTCGGTTAAAATTCAAACGAATTCTCTATAAAGTATTTTCACATGTACATTTTAATCCCAACAAAATGAAAACCAGATGTTTTTAAATCATATTTTATGAGTTCAAATTGTTAATTATGGGCTTTTGAACAAAATTATACAGATTAATCTAAAAGTTTCAGCTTTTTACTTAGTTAAAATTCAAAAGGATTCTCTATAATGCATTTTTAGGCATGCAATTTTTAATCACAACAAAAAGAAAATCAGATGTTATTAAATCAAATTTTATGAGTTCAAATAGTTAAATATGGGCTTTTGAACAAAATTATATAGATTAATCTAAAATTTTTAGCTTTTTACATAGTTAAAATTCGAACAGATTTTCTATAAAGTATTTTTAGACATGCACGTTTTAATCCCAACAAAATGAAAACTCAATGTTTTTAAATCATATTTTATGAGTTTAAATAGTTAATTATGGGCTTTTGAAAAAAATTATACAGATTAATCTAAAATTTTCAGCTTTTTACTCGGTTAAAATTTGAACGGATTCTCTATAATGCATTTTTAGCTATGCACGTTTTATTCCCAACAAAACGAAAACCAGATGTTATTGAATCAAATTTTATGAGTTCAAATAGTTAAATATGGGCTTTTGAACAAAATTATACATATTAATCTAAAATTTTCAACTTTTTAATCAGTTCAAATTCGAACAGATTCTCTATAAAGCCTTTTTAGACATGCACGTTTTAATCCCAACAAACTGAAAACCATATGTTATTCAATCAAATTTTATGAGTTCAAATAGTTAATTATGGGCTTTTAAACAAAATTATACAGTTAATCTAAAATTTTCAGCTTTTTACTCAGTTAAAATTCGAACGGAATCTCTACAAAGCAATTTTAGATATGAACGTTTTAATCCCAACAAAATGAAACCAAATGTTTTTAAATCAAATTTTATGAGTTCAAATTGTTAATTATGGTCTTTTCAGCAAAATTATACAGATTAATCTAAAATTTTCAGCTTTTTACTCGGTTAAAATTCGAACAGATTCTCTATAAAGCCTTTTTAGACATGCACGTTTAAAAAAACGAAAACCAGAGGTTATTAAATCAAATTTTATGAGTTCAAATAGTTAATTATGGGCTTCTTAACAATATTATAGAGATTAATCTAAAATTTTCATCTTTTTACTCGATTAAAATTCGAATAGATTCTCTATAAAGCCTTTTTAGACATGCACGTTTTAATCCCAACAAAATGAAAACCGTATATTATTAAATCAAATTTTATGAGTTCAAATAGTTAATTATGGGATTTTGAACATAATAATACAGATTAATCTACAATTTTCAGCTTTTTACTCAGTTAAAATTCTAACGGATTCTCTATAAAGCATTTTTAGATATGCACGTTTTAATCCCAATAAAATGAAAACCAGATGATTTAAATCATATTTTATGAGTTCAAATACTTAATTATGGGCTTCTCAATAAAATTATACTGATTAATCTAAAATTTTGAGCTTTTTACCCAGTTAAAATGCGAATGGATTCTATAAAATATATTTTTAGGGATTCACGTTTAAATCCCAACAAAACGAAAACCAGATGTTATTGAATCAAATTTTATGTATTCAAATAGTTAAATATGGACTTTTGAACAAAATTATATAGATTAATCTAAAATTTTTAGCATTTTACTCGGTTAAAATTCAAATGAATTCTCTATAAAGTATTTTCACATGTACATTTTAATCCCAACAAAATGAAAACCAGATGTTTTTAAATCATATTTTATGAGTTCAAATTGTTAATTATGGGCTTTTGAACAAAATTATACAGATTAATCTAAAAGTTTCAGCTTTTTACTTAGTTAAAATTCAAAAGGATTCTCTATAATGCATTTTTAGGCATGCAATTTTTAATCACAACAAAACGAAAATCAGATGTTATTAAATCAAATTTTATGAGTTCAAATAGTTAAATATGGGCTTTTGAACAAAATTATATAGATTAATCTAAAATTTTTAGCTTTTTACATAGTTAAAATTCGAATAGATTTTCTATAAAGTATTTTTAGACATGCACGTTTTAATCCCAACAAAATGAAAACTTAATGTTTTTAAATCATGTTTTATGAGTTTAAATAGTTAATTATGGGCTTTTGAACAAAATTATACAGATTAATCTAAAATTTTCAGCTTTTTACTCGGTTAAAATTTGAACGGATTCTCTATAATGCATTTTTAGGTATGCACGTTTTATTCCCAACAAAACGAAAACCAGATGTTATTGAATCAAATTTTATGAGTTCAAATAGTTAAATATGGGCTTTTGAACAAAATTCTACAGATTAATCTAAAATTTTCAACTTTTTAATCAGTTCGAATTCGAACAGATTCTCTATAAAGCCTTTTTAGACATGCTCGTTTTAATCCCAACAAAATGAAAACCATATGTTATTAAATCAAATTTTATGAGTCCAAATAGTTAATTATGGGATTTTAAAAAAAATTATACAGATTAATCTAAAATTTTCAGCTTTTTACTCAGTTAAAATTCGAACGGAATCTCTACAAAGCAATTTTAGATATGCACGTTTTAATCCAAACAAAATGAAACCAACTGTTTTTAAATCAAATTTTATGAGTTCAAATTGTTAATTATGGGCTTTTTAGCAAAATTATACAGATTAATCTAAAATTTTCAGCTTTTTACTCGGTTAAAATTCGAACAGATTCTCTATAAAGCCTTTTTAGACATGCACGTTTAAAAAAACGAAAACCAGAGGTTATTAAATCAAATTTTATGAGTTCAAATAGTTAATTATGGGCTTCTTAACAATATTATAGAGATTAATCTAATATTTTCTTCTTTTTACTCGATTAAAATTCGAATAGATTCTCTATAAAGCCTTTTTAGACATGCACGTTTTAATCCCAACAAAATGAAAACCATATATTATTAAATCAAATTTTATGAGTTCAAATAGTTAATTCTGGGCTTCTGAACATAATAATACACATTAATCTAAAATTTTCAGGTTTTTACACGGTTAAAATTCGAATGGATTCTCTATAAAGCATTTTTAGATATGCACGTTTTAATCCCAATAAAATGAAAACCAGATGATTTAAATCATATTTTATGAGTTCAAATACTTAATTATGGGCTTCTCAACAAAATTATACTGATTAATCTAAAATTTTTAGCTTTTTACCCAGTTAAAATGTGCATGGATTCTATATAATGTATTTTTAGGGATTCACGCTTGAATCCCAACAAAACGAAAACCAGATGTTATTGAATCAAATTTTATGTGTTCAAATAGTTAAATATGGACTTTTGAACAAAATTATATAGATTAATCTAAAATTTTCAGCATTTTAC
Organism: Abelmoschus esculentus; assembly: GCA_035048815.1. NCBI lineage: Eukaryota > Viridiplantae > Streptophyta > Magnoliopsida > Malvales > Malvaceae > Abelmoschus > Abelmoschus esculentus. The sequence goes on from JAUCBN010000036.1 coordinate 10,182,413, forward strand.
TCGGTTAAAATTCAAACGAATTCTCTATAAAGTATTTTCACATGTACATTTTAATCCCAACAAAATGAAAACCATATGTTTTTAGATCATATTTTATGAGTTCAAATTGTTAATTATGGGCTTTTGAACAAAATTATACAGATTAATCTAAAAGTTTTAGCTTTTTACTTAGTTAAAATTCAAAAGGATTCTCTATAATGCATTTTTAGGCATGCAATTTTTAATCCCAACAAAAGGAAAATCAGATGTTATTAAATTAAATTTTATGAGTTCAAAAAGTTAAATATGGGCTTTTGAACAAAATTATATAGATTAATCTAAAATTTTTAGCTTTTTACATAGTTAAAATTCGAATAGATTTTCTATAAAGTATTTTTAGACATGCACGTTTTAATCCCAACAAAATGAAAACTCAATGTTTTTAAATCATATTTTATGAGTTTAAATAGTTAATTATGAGCTTTTGAGCAAAATTATACAGATTAATCTAAAATTTTCAGCTTTTTACTCGGTTAAAATTTGAACGGATTCTCTATAATGCATTTTTAGGTATGCACGTTTTATTCCCAACAAAACGAAAACCAGATGTTATTGAATCAAATTTTATGAGTTCAAATAGTTAAATATGGGCTTTTGAACAAAATTATACAGATTAATCTAAAATTTTCAACTTTTTAATCAGTTCAAATTCGAACAGATTCTCTATAAAGTCTTTTTAGACATACACGTTTTAATCCTAACAAAATGAAAACTATATGTTATTAAATCAAATTTTATGAGTTCAAATAGTTAATTATGGGCTTTTAAACAAAATTATACCGATTAATATAAATTTTTAGCTTTTTACTCAGTTAAAATTCGAACGGAATGACTCAGTTAAAATTTGAACAGATTATGGATCCTTTCTCTCCTCTCCTCCTCTCTCTCCTTTACGTTTTCTTTCTTTTCTTTTTTGGTTCTGGAGTCCGTCTTCTTGTGTTTCTTGTTTCTGGAAGCCGTCTTCATGGGTGCTGCTTCATCTGCCGCTGGAGGATTTCCACCTTCAACCGTCTTTGGAGGAACTGCCTCTCCCATGGCGTCTTCATCGTCGTCCGTCTCTGGAGAGGAAGGGTCCATGATCTGCCAATCCCGACTTCCTTCGTGAGGACTGCGTTCCCACCATTCTTTCGATCGGCCGTCACCTATCTGGGTGAAGATCTGGCCAGGGATGCTTCCGACTCGTTTATTGTCTTGTTTTCCACCCTCCACGAGGGATCTTACCAACACTAGCGATGGTGGCCACCACCGCTTCCATGCGGGACGATTTTCTTGGCTCCGATTCGTCATCTGGCTCTTTCTTGGAGGCCACCGTCGTCGGTGTCTCCCCGACTATCCTCAAGGCGCCTTTATTGTGACTCACTTGCTGCATCCTTTTTCTTACTGTTTCCTTACTGTTTCCCCAAGCCACAGATTCGGGATCCCTCTAGCTTGGTTTGGTTCCTTCTTTCCTTCAAACTCTTGTTCTTATATTCAGTTAGGACTCTCCTTCTCCGACCCCTGGTTTGGTTTGGTTTCCTTGTTCGTTATATTGCCCCTCCCGGTGATCATGATTCTCGCCATGGGAAGCGGTGTATTTCCTTTTTTCGTGGGCTCCCTAGGGCTCTTTATTATGCTTTGCTTCTGTGGTTCAAGGAGGGCAGCTCTCGGCTCTCATCTTTTTTGTCTCCGATCTGGGTTTGGTTGTGTTCGGTCTGGGGCATCAACCTTCTCTTTGCCGGTTCTCCACTTTGTCTCTGGTGTTGCCTGGTTGCCTTTCAAACTAGTCGAACCAGTTCTGGGTTTGACTCCGACCGAGCCAGCTCTCTTTTCGTTGCTCTTCTTCTCCCCTGCGTCAGCGACTATCCGACGCCGTGGCTTCTCTTCAACCGCTGGCTCGGGCTGTCCTTCCTTGGTCGTTTCTGGAGATATAGGTTTCGTTTCGCCACCTTCTGGAGATATAAGTTTCGTTTCTTGGTTCATCTTCCTAACGAGGGATCTCCCCACTGTCGACAGTGGTGGTTCTGTGCCCGGATGGGTTTTTCCTACTGCTTCATGCAGTTTTGGACCTGTTCGGGTGACCGTCGGCTCTCGTCTCCGAATCTACTTTGGTGTCTACTATGGAGGAAAGGGCTTTGCTGTGTTCCGATAGTGGTGGTGCTTTCTTACAGTCGTCGGCAATACTGGTTGCCGTGTTCACTTCACCGGTGCCTGATGGAGTCTCTTCCTGCTTGTCGGCTTTGCTTCTGGTTAGGGTGCTGTGATATGCTAACTCCCGCTGCCCTGGTTGTGCTTCGTCTGGAACCAGTACGTGCTTTGTGTCTATGCATGTTCTGGGGTCTGATCCTCTGCATGAATGGGGGTTCTGGTGGAAGTGCGGCAGCGAAAGGCCTTCCTGGCCTGATGGGGTGCTGTACTATCCATCTGGATTCGTATTGTTACGTTAGGTACGGTATACTTCCAAATTATCGCATGTTCTCATCTTGGTTACGGTATAAAGTGTCTACAGTTCTTCAAATTACATGTCGTTCTGCTCCATTTCGGTATTTTCTCTACCTATCTTGTTCTGTTGTTTTTTGTTTTGTTTTTTCCATTTAATTATCTGTCAATATTGATGTGTTCTTCAGTTCTCTTGTGGCCTTTTCTTATACTTTGCGATATTTACATGCCCTCTTTTTGTTTACCAACCTTATATAAGGTTCATACCAACACCTTCACTGGTGTCCTCTTCAAATTGTGGTCTGACGATCAGACTTTTAGACCAACTGCTACTTTGTGTTTCATCTTTTATTTTATTCTATTACCAATCTTCCTCAATTTTGGACTCTTCCCTTTTTTTACTAAAAGTACAACTTTTAATATCTACAATTTTGTGTTTTATCTTTTTCTATCTCCTATACCTTATTTAATAGGCTTTTGGTCTCTTTTTTCCAGCTATCTTATCTTCTTTTTTAAAAGATGTTCTATTCCTTTTCAGTTTCTTCTCCTCTATCCTACTCCTAGTAGTACTCTTCTATCTTACATTCATATGAACTTTTCACCTATATATACGATCATATATTCTATTCATGCTTTATTCTTTCTCATCTCTCATTCACCTTGCCGCCTTTACTTTCCTTCTCTTTTTCCAATGGACTCCAAATCTTTTCTCCAACAACTCGGGAATATTCAATTTACTGAGGAAGAACAATCCAATATCTTTCAAACTAGCCTACCTTGGGACTCTGCTGATGCGGATTCACATACAACTCTCTTGGGGAACATGATTACCTCCAAAGATATTGATGACCAGATTATAATTAAAGCCTTCACCGGAATCTGGACTTCGGCTAAGTTATCTTCTATGCGCTCATTGCGTCCACGGCTGTTTCTTATCTGCTTTAAGGATGAAAAGATTAAAGAGGATATCCTTTCTAGAGGACCATGGACCTACAAGGATGAGTGGCTTTCCCTTACTCAATATGATCCTGCTTTTAGTATTGATGATCATTCATTTATGACAATGAATGTGTGGGTGCGTATTTATAATATTCCACCTATCCTTCTTGCTTCGGAGGAATCTGCTAATAATATTGGTGAATCACTTGGGGCTCTTATTGGAACTGTTACAAAAATTGATACGAGGAAAATGGATCTTAATATGGTTGACTACCTTCGCGTAGGGTTAACTTTGGATGCTTCTAAACCAGTTCGACGTTGTGTTGCTCTCGGTGGGGGCTCCTCCACGCGTTTTTGTCCCCTACAGTATGAACGCCTCCCCACTCTCTGCCACTGCTGTGGTCGTGTTGGCCATTCTCTTGACTTTTGTACCATTCCAGTTGAGGAGAGACCTAAACAACCTCAATATGGCGACTGGCTACGCTATCTCCCTAAGAAGAAGATTTCTCAACCTATGCAGAGAGGACGCATCCGTTACATTACGCAAAGCTCTCAGGCATCTCCTTCCACGGGTTTTAATGACAAAGGCAAGGCTCCTATGACAGATCAATCAGCTCAGGAAATCGCCCCTCCTTCTGAGTCTATGCCTGTTTTCTCACAGGGCCCTCGTACTCTTCCAACTGTTCCAAGTAAACTATCTGTTCGGCGTGGCCCTACTCAGCTCTTGCAAACGGTTTTTCCAGATTTAGAGCCCAATGTAACTACTCGGTCTACGATCCTTGATGGTGATGCTGATGATAGTCTGTCAGCGCCAGAACTCCAAGATTTGGAGGTTGAGCTTGCCAATGACGCCGCCTTCCAGGAGGCTGCTGATTGGATTGAAAATGCGCTGCCAGCTAAGAGAGTTGCTCGTGCAGTTGCTACTAGGGGCTCTAAAAGAACTCCACCATCTGATGAGGGCTCTCGTCCAAAACGCCCTCGGCCACCTCCTAAAGGATCTGCAGAAAAAGCTGGGATGAGCAGCACAAACAACTCTCCGGCGGAGGTTGACAGTGGTCAACCCCGCCGAGCCAAATGATCGATCTTCTTTGGAACTGTCATGGCTTCTTTACCATGGCAGTTCTAACTTTAGTATCTCTTTTTTTTGTTTATTGTCTTTAGTTTTTTGAGTTTATTAGGACGTTTTCTTTACTTTGCATCTCCTTTTGGGTGGATTAATAAGATTGCGTTTTCTTTGTTTTTTTACTTTGGCTCTTTCTCTACTCTTATTTTCTTTTACTCTTCTTTTTTCTTTTCCTTTTTCTTTTGTACCCTTGTTATTCTACGATTACATATACCACCCTTCGAAAGGGTTTTTTCCAACTTCTATTTTGACGTCCTACTTTTTCATTTCAATTTACATTATTGGCTAGCTGGGATGAGCAGCTTTAACAACTCTCCGGCGGTGGTTGACAAGGATCAACCCCGCCGAGAGAAATGAAAATTTTATGTTGGAGCTGTCAGGGTCTTGGCACCTCCCAGGCAGTTCTTGTTTTACAACGTGCTGTTTCCAAGCATCAGGCTGATTGTCTCTTTCTTTGTGAGACTAGATTAAACAAACATAACATGGATCGTATTAAGCTCAAACTTGGTATGCATGGTTGTCTCGCCATTGATCCCAGGCCTTCTTGTACAGGACTTGCCATCATCTGGAAGAACAACTCTTCTGTTGATCTCCTCTCATATTCAGATCGACATATTGATGTTCTTGTTACATTTGAACAAATTCAATTCCACTTTACTGGCATACACGGTTTTCCTGAAACTGCGAACAAATACAAGTCTTGGCAATTAATAGATTCCCTGAATGTAGCCAGTTCTCTTCCTTGGCTTTTAGGGGGGGACTTCAATGAAATTCTTTACGAAAATGAAAAACAGGGTGGTTCTCGCCGTGCTCATTCACAAATTAACAATTTTCAAGAGTGCCTTGATAATAACGATCTTTTCGATTGCAAACCAAAGTCTGGATGGTTCACTTGGACCAGATCGGGACGCAATTCGGTAACCATTATGGAAAGACTACACAGATTTCTTGGTAATTCAACCTGGTTCAATACTTTCCCTAGTTGCCAAGCTATCTCCTTCTTTCAGGCGCGTTCTGACCACTGTCCTATTTTAATGGATACTAGGCCTGCACTGGGTCCTCCAATTGTGCGGACCAGTACCTTGTTCCGCTATGAGAACTGCTGAGCTGATCATCCTGAGGTTCTTTTACGTATTAAAGAGCTATGGTCTGCTCCATCTCGATCGACTCTAAGTAAATTAGACGACATTCGACACTTCCTTACTACTTGGCAAACTCACACTCGATTGAAATCCAATAAGCGTATCTCCCAGTTGAATAACTTCATTAACCTTTGTCTCACGCGACATCTCTCCGACTCTGAAATCAATGGCCTTCTCTCCGCTAACCGCGAGATCGATAGTTTACTTAATGCGAAGGAAATCTATTGGGCTCAACGCGCTCGAACACTCTGGTTAGAGTATGGTGACAAGAACACTTCCTTTTTTCATGCCAAAGCGACTAGCCGACGGAGGAAAAACCAGATTGTTGGTCTTTTCAACGGTCAAAATATTTGGCAAACTAATCCAAGTGATATTATGACTACCGCTGTTACATACTTTCAAAGTCTTTTTTCATCCTCCTCTCCTATAATTGATTCATCAATTTTGAACAACATTCCCACAGTTGTTACTGATTCAATGAATAATGAACTTTAGAAGGATTTCACTCCAGATGAAATCCATACTGCTTAAATCTGAGCAATCCTTTGGTAACCTCCCGGGCCTTTGCGCTAGCAGAAATGGACCACGTGTCAATCATCTTCTTTTTGCAGACGATTGTGTTGTTTTTATCAAGACCGAAATGGCAGAAGTGCAGCGCCTTCGGGACGTTCTGCACGTTTATGCCACTTCATCCGGGAAAGCAGTGAACTTTGAGAAATCTACTATTTTCTATTCTCGGAAAACCCCTTCGTCACGTCGAATAGCCATCAATGACATCCTGCATGTCAGGGAGGTGAATGATCCTGGGCTTTATTTAGGAGTCCCTCTTCTCATTGGAAAGAATAAAACTGCTGCTCTGGGCTTTACCAGAGATAAAATGACTGCCAGAATGAACAGCTGGGATAAGCATCTCCTCTCTTTTAGTGGGAGAGAAATCTTCATCAAGTCTGTTCTACAATCTATGACTCAATATGTATTGTCTTGCTACCTTCTGCCACTCAATATTATTGATGACATGACTACTTCTATACGTCGTTACTGGTGGTCTGGAAAATCTGGCAAAAAAGGATGGCACATGCTTCCCTAGGATATTGTCTGTCTCCCGAAAGCGGCTGGGGGAATCGGCTTTCGTGACCTACACCATTTTAATATTGCTTTACTTGGTAAGCAGATTTGGCGCCTTGTGTGTACTCCTGGGAGTCTCCTTAGTCAAATTTATAAATGCAAGTACCACCCGACTGGTTCTTTATTAGACTCTGTTTCTTCACGGAGTTCCTCCTTTGATTGGAAAGGGCTCAGTGTAGCTATTTCTAAACTTCGTGATGGATTTTTTATACGTCCAGGTATGAATAGTACTATCTAGATCCACTTTGACAATTGGGGTGGCTCTCAGCCTTTACGCCTTTATGGTGATTATGAGATCAATGATGAAGTGCCTTTGCGCGCTGGCACTTTTATGATACCTAACTTACCCCGATGGGATGAATCCAAAGTTAGGAATTACTTTACACATGAGGATGCTAATACTATCCTTAATGTTCCGATTATTAATGATACAAAGGATACCACCCTCTAGGGTAACCATGATTCTGGTATCTATTTTGTACGATCGGGCTATCAATTTTTGAAGCTTCAGCCAGGTCCAGTTAACAGGCCCTCTAAACTTTGGAAAATTCTCTCTAAATTACCCACTCTTCCCAAGGTTCGTTCTTTTGCTTGGCGTTTGTGCCACAATGCACTTCCGTCTGGTCACAAAATCCTTCAGGCCAATCTAGGTTCTGGGCTTTGCCCTATATGCAATTTGGCCATTGAAACCACCATTCATGCTCTAAGGGACTGTCCTTGCACTAGGGACGCGTTTCAGTTGGCAAGACTCCCATCCCGGCTTCTTTCTCCTGTTTATTCCTCCCCTCATAAGTGGCTTTCTGCGGCAGCTGGCTTTCTTTCTCTTCAGCAATTCTCTTTATTTCTTACGATCTTATGGAATCTCTAGAACCGTCGCAATGATTTTGTCCATAATAACCATCTTCAACCGGTTTGGTTAACCGTTACTAATGCTCTCAGCCTTTTACATGACTACACCACAGCTAACAATGCCTCCCGTCTACATTCCCGGCTAGCTGAGCCCACTTTTGCTTTTGCTAGATGGACGAAGCCAGAACCTGGTTACGTCAAGATTAACACGGATGGTGCTTTCGACCCCGTGTTAAAAGGAGCAGCAGCTGGTGTCATTGTTAGGGATTCCTCTGTCATTGTCCTTGGCAGTTGTTCTTTGCCTCTCATCTGTCTGGATCCTGCCTCTGCTGAAGCTCTTGCCCTCCTGGAAGGTCTGAAGCTTGCCATTTCTAATGGCTGGACCCATGTTGTTTTTGAGACTGACTCCGCTTCCATTGCTAATAAGGTCAACGATCCCCTTTACCAGGACCTTTCCTCTATGCAACCTTTGGTGTCTCGTATCCGTTCCACTCTTGGTACATTGCCTGACTGTAAGATGTGTTATGTACCTAGAGAGGCTAATGTTGTAGCCCATGTGTTAGCTTCTAGGGCTTTGCGTTCCTTTTCTTCTTGCTTTTTCTCCTGTGACTTTCCCGATTTTATTCGGGCTTCTGTAAAATGGGAGAGGTTCTCCTCCCCTTCGCAATAAGACATTGGGTACTCTTTTCCCCATAGGGGCCTTCCCGCCCCTCGGGGTGGTTGGCTACAGGGGTTTTTTAATGAGGCCCTTTTCTCAAAAAAAAAAAATTCGAACGGAATCTCTACAAAGCAATTTTAGATATGCACGTTTTAATCCAAACAAAATAAAACCAACTGTTTTTAAATCAAATTTTATGAGTTCAAATTGTTAATTATGGGCTTTTCAGCAAAATTATACAGATTAATCTAAAATTTTCAGCTTTTTACTCGGTTAAAATTCGAACAGATTCTCTATAAAGCCTTTTTAGACATGCACGTTTAAAAAAACGAAAACCAGAGGTTATTAAATCAAATTTTATGAGTTCAAATAGTTAATTATGGGCTTCTTAACAATATTATAGAGATTAATCTAAAATTTTCATCTTTTTACTCGATTAAAATTTGAATAGATTCTCTATAAAGCCTTTTTAGACATGCACGTTTTAATCCCAACAAAATGAAAACCATATATTATTAAATCAAATTTTATGAGTTCAAATAGTTAATTCTGGGCTTTTGAACATAATAATACAGATTAATCTACAATTTTCAGCTTTTTACTCAGTTAAAATTCTAACGGATTCTCTATAAAGCATTTTTAGATATGCACGTTTTAATCCTAATAAAATGAAAACCAGATGATTTAAATCATATTTTATGAGTTCAAATACTTAATTATGGGCTTCTCAACAAAATTATACTGATTAATCTAAAATTTTCAGCTTTTTACCCAGTAAAAATGCGAATGGATTCTATATAATATATTTTTAGGGATTCACGTTTAAATCCCAACAAAACGAAAACCAGATGTTATTGAATCAAATTTTATGTGTTCAAATAGTTAAATATGGACTTTTGAACAAAATTATATAGATTAATCTAAAATTTTCAGCATTTTACTCGGTTAAAATTCAAACGAATTCTCTATAAAGTATTTTCACATGTACATTTTAATCCCAACAAAATGAAAACCAGATGTTTTTAAATCATATTTTATGAGTTCAAATTGTTAATTATGGGCTTTTGAACAAAATTATACAAATTAATCTAAAAGTTTCAGCTTTTTACTTAGTTAAAATTCAAAAGGATTCTCTATAATGCATTTTTAGGAATGCAATTTTTAATCACAACAAAACGAAAATCAGATGTTATTAAATTAAATTTTATGAGTTCAAATAGTTAAATATGGGCTTTTGAACAAAATTATATAGATTAATCTAAAATTTTTAGCTTTTTACATAGTTAAAATTCGAACAGATTTTCTATAAAGTATTTTTAGACATGCACGTTTTAATCCCAACAAAATGAAAACTCAATGTTTTTAAATCATATTTTATGAGTTTAAATAGTTAATTATGGGCTTTTGAACAAAATTATACAGATTAATCTAAAATTTTGAGCTTTTTACTCGGTTAAAATTTGAACGGATTCTCTATAATGCATTTTTAGGTATGCACGTTTTATTCCTAACAAAACGAAAACCAGATGTTATTGAATCAAATTTTATGAGTTCAAATAGTTAAATATGGGCTTCTGAACAAAATTATACAGATTAATCTAAAATTTTCAACTTTTTAGTCACTTCAAATTCGAACAGATTCTCTATAAAGCCTTTTTAGACATGCACGTTTTAATCCCAACAAACTGAAAACCATATGTTATTAAATCAAATTTTATGAGTTCAAATAGTTAATTATGGGCTTTTAAACAAAATTATACAGATTAATCTAAAATTTTCAGCTTTTTACTCAGTTAAAATTCGAACGGAATGTCTACAAAGCAATTTTAGATATGCACGTTTTAATCCCAACAAAATGAAACCAAATGTTTTTAAATCAAATTTTATGAGTTCAAATTGTTAATTATGGGCTTTTCAGCAAAATTATACAGATTAATCTAAAATTTTTAGCTTTTTACTCGGTTAAAATTCGAACAGATTCTCTATAAATCCTTTTTAGACATGCACGTTTAAAAAAACGAAAACCAGAGGTTATTAAATCAAATTTTATGAGTTCAAATAGTTAATTATGGGCTTCTTAACAATATTATAGAGATTAATCTAAAATTTTCATCTTTTTACTCGATTAAAATTTGAATAGGTTCTCTTTAAAGCCTTTTTAGACATGAACGTTTTAATCCCAACAAAATGAAAGCCATATATTATTAAATCAAATTTGATGAGTTCAAATAGTTAATTCTAGGCTTTTGAGCATAATAATACAGATTAATCTACAATTTTCAGCTTTTTACTCAGTTAAAATTCTAACGGATTCTCTATAAAGCATTTTTAGATATGCACGTTTTAATCCCAATAAAATAAAAACCAGATGATTTAAATCATATTTTATGAGTTCAAATACTTAATTATGGGCTTCTCAATAAAATTATACTGATTAATCTAAAATTTTCAGCTTTTTACCCAGTTAAAATGCGAATGGATTCTATAAAATATATTTCTAGGGATTCACGTTTAAATCCCAACAAAACGAAAACCAGATGTTATTGAATCAAATTTTATGTGTTCAAATAGTTAAATATGGACTTTTGAACAAAATTATATAGATTAATCTAAAATTTTCAGCATTTTACTCGGTTAAAATTCAAACGAATTCTCTATAAAGTATTTTCACATGTACATTTTAATCCCAACAAAATGAAAACCAGATGTTTTTAAATCATATTTTATGAGTTCAAATTGTTAATTATGGGCTTTTGAACAAAATTATACAGATTAATCTAAAAGTTTCAGCTTTTTACTTAGTTAAAATTCAAAAGGATTCTCTGTAATGCATTTTTAGGCATGCAATTTTTAATCACAACAAAACGAAAATCAGATGTTATTAAATCAAATTTTATGAGTTCAAATAGTTAAATATGGGCTTTTGAACAAAATTATATAGATTAATCTAAAATTTTTAGCTTTTTACATAGTTAAAATTCGAACAGATTTTCTATAAAGTATTTTTAGACATGCACGTTTTAATCCCAACAAAATGAAAACTCAATGTTTTTAAATCATATTTTATGAGTTTAAATAGTTAATTATGGGCTTTTGAACAAAATTATACAGATTAATCTAAAATTTTCAGCTTTTTACTCGGTTAAAATTTGAACGGATTCTCTATAATGCATTTTTAGCTATGCACGTTTTATTCCCAACAAAACGAAAACCAGATGTTATTGAATCAAATTTTATGAGTTCAAATAGTTAAATATGGGCTTTTGAACAAAATTATACATATTAATCTAAAATTTTCAACTTTTTAATCAGTTCAAATTCGAACAGATTCTCTATAAAGCCTTTTTAGTCATGCACGTTTTAATCCCAACAAACTGAAAACCATATGTTATTCAATCAAATTTTATGAGTTCAAATAGTTAATTATGGGCTTTTAAACAAAATTATACAGTTAATCTAAAATTTTCAGCTTTTTACTCAGTTAAAATTCGAACGGAATCTCTACAAAGAAATTTTAGATATGAACGTTTTAATCCCAACAAAATGAAACCAAATGTTTTTAAATCAAATTTTATGAGTTCAAATTGTTAATTATGGGCTTTTCAGCAAAATTATACAGATTAATCTAAAATTTTCAGCTTTTTACTCGGTTAAAATTCGAACAGATTCTCTATAAAGCCTTTTTAGACATGCATGTTTAAAAAAATGAAAATCAGAGGTTATTCAATCAAATTTTACGAGTTCAAATATTTAATTATGGGCTTCTTAACAATATTATAGAGATTAATCTAAAATTTTTATCTTTTTACTCGATTAAAATTCGAATCGATTCTCTATAAAGCCTTTTTAGACATGCACGTTTTAATCCTAACAAAATGAAAACCATATATTATTAAATCAAATTTTATGAGTTCAAATAGTTAGTTATGGGCTTTTGAACATAATAATACAGATTAATCTACAATTTTCAGCTTTTTACTCAGTTAAAATTCTAACGGATTCTCTATAAAGCATTTTTAGATATGCACGTTTTAATCCCAATAAAATGAACACCAGATGATTTAAATCATATTTTATGAGTTCAAATACTTAATTATGGGCTTCTCAACAAAATTATACTGATTAATCTAAAATTTTGAGCTTTTTACCCAGTTAAAATGCGAATGGATTCTATATAATATATTTTTAGGGATTCACGTTTAAATCACAACAAAACGAAACCCAGATGTTATTGAATCAAATTTTATGTGTTCAAATAGTTAAATATGGACTTTTGAACAAAATTATATAGATTAATCTAAAATTTTCAGCATTTTACTCGATTAAAATTCAAACGAATTCTCTATAAAGTATTTTCACATGTACATTTTAATCCCAACAAAATGAAAAATAGATGTTTTTAAATCATATTTTATGAGTTCAAATTGTTAATTATGGTCTTTTGAACAAAATTATACAGATTAATCTAAAAGTTTCAGCTTTTTACTTAGTTAAAATTCAAAAGGATTCTCTATAATGCATTTTTAGGCATGCAATTTTTAATCCCAACAAAACGAAAATCAGATGTTATTGAATCAAATTTTATGTGTTCAAATAGTTAAATATGGACTTTTGAACAAAATTATATAGATTAATCTAAAATTTTCAGCATTTTACTCGGTTAAAATTCAAACGAATTCTCTATAAAGTATTTTCACATATACATTTTAATCCCAACAAAATGAAAACCAGATGTTTTTAGATCATATTTTATGAGTTCAAATTGTTAATTATGGGCTTTTGAATAAAATTATACAGATTAATCTAAAAGTTTCAGCTTTTTACTTAGTTAAAATTCAAAAGGATTCTCTATAATGCATTTTTAAGCATGCAATTTTTAATCCCAACAAAACGAAAATCAGATGTTATTAAATCAAATTTTATGTGTTCAAATAGTTAAATATGGGCTTTTGAACAAAATTATATAGATTAATCTAAAATTTTTAGCTTTTTACATAGTTAAAATTCGAACAGATTTTCTATAAAGTATTTTTAGACATGCACGTTTTAATCCCAACAAAATGAAAACTCAATGTTTTTAAATCATATTTTATGAGTTTAAATAGTTAATTATGGGCTTTTGAACAAAATTATACAGATTAATCTAAAATTTTCAGGTTTTTACTCGGTTAAAATTTGAACGGATTCTCTATAATGCATTTTTAGGTATGCACGTTTTATTCCCAACAAAACGAAAACCAGATGTTATTGAATCAAATTTTATGAGTTCAAATAGTTAAATATGGGCTTTCGAACAAAATTATACAGAATAATCTAAAATTTTCAACTTTTTAATCAGTTCAAATTCGAACAGATTCTCTATAAAGCCTTTTTAGACATGCACGTTTTAATCCCAACAAAATGAAAACCATATGTTATTAAATCAAATTTTATGAGTTAAAATAGTTAATTATGGACTTTTAAACAAAATTATACAGATTAATCTAAAATCTTCAGCTTTTTACTCAGTTAAAATTCGATCGGAATCTCTACAAAGCAATTTTAGATATGCACGTTTAATCCCAACAAAATGAAACCAAATGTTTTTAAATCAAATTTTATGAGTTCAAATTGTTAATTATGGGTTTTTCAGCAAAATTATACAGATTAATCTAAAATTTTCAGCTTTTTACTCGGTTAAAATTCGAACAGATTCTCTATAAAGCCTTTTTAGACATGCACGTTTAAAAAAACGAAAACCAGAGGTTATTAAATCAAATTTTATGAGTTCAAATAGTTAATTATGGGCTTCTTAACAATATTATAGAGATTAATCTAAAATTTTCATCTTTTTACTCGGTTAAAATTCGAATAGATTCTCTATAAAGCCTTTTTAGACATGCACGTTTTAATCCCAACAAAATGAAAACCATATGTTATTAAATTAAATTTTATGAGTCCAAATAGTTAATTATGGGCTTTTAAACAAAATTATACAGATTAATCTAAAATTTTCAGCTTTTTACTCAGTTAAAATTCGAACGGAATCTCTACAAAGCAATTTTAGACATGCACGTTTTAATCCCAACAAAATGAAACCAACTGTTTTTAGATCAAATTTTATGAGTTCAAATTCTTAATTATGGGCTTTTCAGCAAATTTATACAGATTAATCTAAAATTTTCAGCTTTTTACTCGGTTAAAATTCGAACAGATTCTCTATAAAGCCTTTTTAGACATGCACGTTTAAAAAAACGAAAACTAGAGGTTTTTAAATCAAATTTTATGAGTTCAAATAGTTAATTATGGGCTTCTTAACAATATTATACAGATTAATCGAAAATTTTCATCTTTTTACTCGATTAAAATTCGAATAGATTCTCTATAAAGCCTTTTTAGACATGCATGTTTTAATCCCAACAAAATGAAAACCATATGTTATTAAATCAAATTTTATGAGTTCAAATAGTTAATTATGGGCTTTTGAACATAATAATACAGATTAATCTACAATTTTCAGCTTTTTACTCAGTTAAAATTCTAACGGATTCTCTATAAAGCATTTTTAGATATGCACGTTTTAATCCCAATAAAATGAAAACCAGATGATTTAAATCATATTTTATGAGTTCAAATATTTAATTATGGGCTTCTCAACAAAATTATACTGATTAATCTAAAATTTTCAACTTTTTACCCAGTTAAAATGCGAATGGATTCTATATAATATATTTTTAGGGATTCACGTTTAAATCCCAACAAAACGAAAACCAGATGTTATTGAATCAAATTTTATGTGTTCAAATAGTTAAATATGGACTTTTGAACAAAATTATATAGATTAATCTAAAATTTTCAGCATTTTACTCGGTTAAAATTCAAACGAATTCTCTATAAAGTATTTTCACATGTACATTTTAATCCCAACAAAATGAAAACCAGATGTTTTTAGATCATATTTTATGAGTTCAAATTGTTAATTATGGGCTTTTGAACAAAATTATACAGATTAATCTAAAAGTTTCAGCTTTTTACTTAGTTAAAATTCAAAAGGATTCTCTATAATGCATTTTTAGGCATGCACTTTTTAATCCCAACAAAACGAAAATCAGATGTTATTAAATCAAATTTTATGAGTTCAAATAGTTAAATATGGACTTTTGAACAAAATTATATAGATTAATCTAAAATTTTCAGCTTTTTACTAGATTAAAATTCCAACAGAAATGCATCTCTCCTCTCCCACCTCTCTCCTCTCCTTCTCTCTTCCGCTTCATCTTGTTTTTTCTTCTTCTTCATGCTTTCTGTTTTTTTCTGCCTTTACCACCAATCACCCATGGGGTTTTTGATCAGCCGACCACCACCAACGCCATCTTCAGGAGAGGAAGAAGCTTCACCGTCACCGACCAATATCTCCAGGTATAACAAAACTGTTTTTATATGTTTCTTGCCATCGTTCTTTCATGTTTCTTGCCTATCTTGCTTTCTTTTGATCGTTGCCCTGCCGATGGCTTCCTCCGATCTGGCTCGGTTCATTTATCATCGCCAACCCTTCCCAGGGTATTTAACCACCACAGTAATCTGTGGCTCACATCACCCACTCGATACGTTCTGGAGATGGGTTCTCTTTTTCATGATCTTTCTTTTACGTCTCTTTTCTGGAAGGTGTTGTTGCTCCTGTTCCTGGAGGATTTGGAGGATCAGTTTCCATGGCGGCGTCTACATCTCCACCTCTATTGAGGGATCTAACAACTGTAAGCCGTCATTGCTTCCATGTGAATCACCTTCAACGCGCTTTTCGCTGGTTTCTGTCCAGGCTCGGTATCTGCCTGGATCGGTTTGGTTCCCACTTCATCTTAAACTCATGGTTTTATGTTCAACACGGTCTCTTCCCCTTCGAACCCTGGTATGGAATGTTCTGCTCCTTCTTCCGGGGTTCATTCGCACCATCGTGCTTCTGTGGTCCACCGGATCCACCACCACGATCGAACCCAATTTGGAGAACAGCACCAACAAACGGATCGACCTTAACAAGCACAGGGATCTCACCCAGTCCAAGAACCGAAAGCATATCGAATGTTTCCTTATCAACTTTGAGTTGCTCAACCTTGATGGCAGATTCATCGGGGACGAAATCCATGCGACGTTTCCTTTCTTCCCCCTGAACCTTCAACAAAATTCCACGAACCAGACCCTTCTGGATACGCTTCATCAGGAGGGCTGCTTTCGCTCTTCACCTCCGTTGGCTCCGATCACCTTTCGTTCTGGCGACCTCCATAAGGGACCTTTTCAGAGCTGTCTATGTGTTTGGCTGTCTCTCGCCAACCCTCTGCTTGGTTTCCTTCGGGTTTGGCCGCGTCTGGCAGTTCGTTTAAGGTGGCTCCATGTACGGGTCACCTTTAAGACATGGTTGGCCTCCCGTTGGCCCTCGTCCTCGCTTTCGATCTGTCTCCTTTGGAGGACAGGAGTTTGCTTTATATCGACGGTGGTGGTATCTGTTCGTCGGTTTTACTGGTCGTTGTGCTTGCTTCGCCGGTTCTTGATCGCTTCTTGGCCGGCATGGAGGGTTGAATATCGCCTTGCGCCCACTCCCTGCTCTCTGGTCTTGAGTCGTCTGCGGCCGAGCCCTTGCATGGAGTGGGACGACGTGGCCCTTCTACATGGGTTTGGTGAAGGGCGGGATGGTCCGTCTGTTTTTTCGGGCTCGGTTGGGTGCGGAAAATGGGTTATCCTTTTGGATTCGATTTACTGTATTAGGTATGATATAATTCCAAATTACCGTATGTTCTCTTTATGGTTACGATATAAATTGGCTTTGGTGTATTAATTTACATGTTGCCCTGTTTTGTATCGTTATTTTATTCTCCTACCTTCTCTTGTTGTTATTGTTTTCGTTTTTATTTTTACGTTTTTGTTTATACTGATGCGTTATTTATTTCTTCTGTGGCCTTTTCTTATGCCTTGTATTTACTTCACCTTCTCTTATTTGTTACCAACCTTATATAAGGTTCATACCAACACCTTACATGGTGTCCTTGTCAAACTTTGGTCTGGCTATCAGTCTTTTATACCAACTGCTACTTTGTGTCTCATCCTCTATATAATCTTAACTTTTTCCAGTTTTGGACTATTTGACCTTTTTATTAAAAATATAATATTTATTCCTTTCCTAACTCTTCTACTTTCTTTACTAGCTTTTTGGTCTCTCTTTTCCAATTCTTTTATCTTATTTTTTACAAGAAGTTCTATTCCTTTCCAGACTCTTCCGCTCTTTCCTACTCCTAGTGAAATTCTTATTTCTTACATTCACATGGACTCTTCACCTATATATATGATTATATATTTCACTAGTGCTTTATGCTTTCTTCTATTTTCTTCATCTTGCCGCCCTTACTCTCTTCTCTCTTCTCTGATGGATTCCAAATCTTTTCTCCAACAACTCGGGAATATTCAATTTACTGAGGAAGAACAATCCACTATCTTTCAAACAAACCTTCCCTGGGATTCTGCTGATGCTGATTCACATACAACTTTGCTAGGTAACATGATTACCTCGAAGGACATTGACGATCAAATTATCATTAAAGCCTTTACTGGTATTTGGACTCCGGCTAAATTATCTTCTATGCGCGCCTTGCGACCACGGCTGTTCCTCATCTGCTTCAGGGATGAAAAGATTAAGGAGGATATTCTGTCCAGGGGGCCATGGACCTATAAGGATGAGTGGCTTTCCCTCACTCAATATGATCCTGCTATTAGCCTTGATGACCATTCCTTTATGCTAATGAACGTGTGGGTACGAATCTATAATATCCCACCTATCCTTCTTGCTTCGGAGGAATCTGCTAACAATACTGGTGAGTCACTCGGAGCTCTCATTGGATCTGTTACAAAGATTGACACGAGGAAAATGGACCTCAATATGGTTGACTATCTCCGGGTAGGAGTCTCTCTAGATGCCTCTAAACCAGTCCGACGGTGTGGTGCTATTGGTGGGGGGTCTTCTACCCGGTTTTGTCCGCTGCAATATGAACGCCTTCCCACTCTCTGCCACTGTTGTGGTCGTGTTGGCCACTCTCTTGACTTTTGTACTATCCCGGTCGAGCAGAGGCATGAACAACTTCAATATGGTGACTGGCTTCGCTATCTCCCTAAGAAGAAGATTTCTCAACCTTTGCAGAGAGGACGCATCCGTTACATTTCGCAAAGCTCTCAAGCATCTCCTTCCACGGGTTCTAATGATAAAGGCAAGGCCCCGGTGACAGATCTGTCTGCCCAGGAGAATGCCCCTCCTTCTGAGTCTTTGCCTGTCTTCTCACAGGGTCCTCGCACTCTTCCAACTGTCCCAAGTAAACTACCTGCTCGGTGTGGCCCTACTCAGCCCTTGCAAACGGTTTTTCCGGATTTGGAACCCAATATAACTACTCGTTCTAAGACTCCTGATGGTGATGTTGATGATAGTCTGTCGGCGCCAGAACTTCAAGATCTGGAGCTTGATCTTGCTAATGATGCCGCTTTCCAGGAAGCTGCTGACTGGATTGAACATGCGCCACCACCGAAGAGACTTGCTCGTGCAGTTGTTACTAGGGGGTCTAAAAGAACTCCGCCATCTGATGAGGGCTCTCGACCTAAACACCCTCGGCCACCTCCTAAAGGATCTGCAGAAAAAGCTGGGATGAGCAGCACAAACAACTCTCCGGCGGAGGTTGACAGTGGTCAACCCCGCCGAGCCAAATGATCGATCTTTTTTGGAACTGTCATGGCTTTTATACCATGGCAGTTCTACCTTTAGTTTTTTTCTTTCTTTTTTTCGTTGTTTTTAGTCTTTTGAGTTTTTTAGGAATGTTTTTTTCTTTTGTCTTTCTTTTTAGGTTTGTTTTCAGGTTTAATAATATTTCCTTTTCTTCGTTTTTTTACTTTGCTTGTTTTTCTATTCTTCCTCTCTCTTCCTCTCCTTTTTTCCTTTCTCTTTTCTTTCGTACCTATGTTTTACTACGTTTACACATACCACCCTTTGTAAGGGATCTTTCCAACGTCTTCTTTGACGTATCTTTACCTACGGAGAGGAATAGCTTTCTTCCTCTACTTCGTGTCACTTTACATTATTGGCTAGCTGGGATGAGCAGCTTTAACAACTCTCTGGTGGTGGTTGACGATGCTCAACCCCGCCGAGCGAAATGAAAATCTTATGTTGGAACTGTCAAGGCCTTGGCAACGCTCAGGCAGTTCTTGCGTTACAACGTGCTGTCTCTAAGCATGATGCTGATTGTCTCTTTCTTTGCGAGACCAGATTAAACAGACAAAACATGGATCGTATTAAGCTCAAAATTGGTATGTATGGTTGTCTCGCCATTGATCCCAGGCCTTCATGTACAGGACTTGCCATCCTCTGGAAGAACAATTCTTCTGTTGATCTCCTCTCATATTTAGATCGGCATATTGATGTTCTTGTTACATTTGAACAAATTCAATTCCACTTTACTGGCATACACGGTTTTCCTGAAACCGCAAACAAATACAAGACTTGGCAATTAATAGATTCCCTGAATGTAGCCAATTCTCTTCCCTGGCTTTTAGGGGGGACTTTAATGAAATTCTTTATGACAACGAGAAACAAGGTGGTTCTCGCCGTGCTCGTTCGCAAATTAACAATTTTCAGGAGTGCCTTGATAATAATGACCTTTTCGATTGTAAACCTAAGTCTGGATGGTTCACTTGGACCAGATCGGGATGCAACTCGGTTACCATTATGGAAAGACTAGATAGATTTCTTGGTAATTCAACCTGGTTTAATACTTTCCCTAGTTGCCAAGCTATCTCTTTCTTCCAGGCTCGCTCTGACCACTGTCCTATTTTAATGGATACTAGGCCTGTACTGGGTCCCCCAATTGTGCGGCCCAGCACCTTGTTTCGCTATGAGAACTGTTGGGCTGATAATCCTGAGGTTCTTTTACGTATTAAAGAGCTATGGTCTACTCCATTTCGATCGACTCTAAGTAAATTGCATGACATTAGGCACTTTCTTGCTACTTGGCAAACTAACAAACGTTTGAAGTCCAATAAGCGTATCTCCCAATTGAATGATTTTATTAACCTATGCCTCGCGCGCCATCTCTCCGACTATGAAGTCAATAGTCTTCTCTCAGCTAAACACGAGCTCGATAGCTTAATGAATGCGAAGGAGATCTATTGGGCTCAACGCGCTCGAACTCTCTGGCTAGAACACGGTGATAAAAACACCTCCTTCTTTCATGCTAGAGCGACTAGCCATCGGAGGAAAAACCAGATTGTTGGTCTATTCGATGATCAGAATACTTGGCACACTAATTCAAATGACATTATGACTACCGCTGTTCTATACTTTCAAACTCTTTTTTCGTCATCCTCTCCTATTATAGATCCATCAATTTTGAACAATATTCCCACAGTTGTTACTGATTCTATGAATACTGAACTTAATAAGGATTTCACTTCAGATGAAATTCATACTGCTTTTCGTGATATCAATCCGAGGAAGGCCCCGGGGGTTGACGGTTTCCCAAGCAGTTTCTTCCGGAAGCACTGGGATATCCTTGGCCACGAATTTACATCTCTATGCCTCGGGCTCCTTCGTGGGTCCATTGATATGGAGGAAGTCAATCGTACCATTATTGTGATTATCCCTAAAATTGATGAACCTACTACAATGCGTCATCTTAGACCTATTAGTCTCTGTACAGTTATTTATAAAACTGTCTCGAAAGTTCTAGTTAATCGGCTAAAATCTATCATACCTATTTGTATTAGTGGCAACCAAGCTGCGAAAGGGGCTAGTTTAAAGCTAGATATGGAAAAGGCATTCGACCGTGTTGAATGGACTTTTTTAGAACATATTATGATTCGTCTAGGCTTTAACTCCAAATGGGTGTCCCTTATTATGAGGTGTGTATCCTCAGTTACCTTTCAAGTTCGAGTGAATGATTCCCTTTCTCGGCCTTTTAAGCCCTTTAGAGGTTTACGACAAGGGGACCCTCTCTCCCCCTTTTTGTTTCTTTTTTGCACACAGGGTCTTTCGGCCTTACTTAATGCTGCGCAATCCTCTAGTGTCCTCCCGGGGCTTTGCGCTAGTAGAAATGGACCACGTGTCAATCATCTTCTTTTTGCAGACGACTGTGTTGTCTTTATCCGAACCAAAATGGCAGAAGTGCAGCGCCTTCGGGATGTTCTGCACATTTATGCCAATTCGTCTGGGCAAGCAGTGAACTTTGAGAAATCTACTATTTTCTATTCTCGGAAAACCCCTTTGTCACTTCGAACAGCCATCAATGACATACTGCGTGTCAGGGAGGTGAATGATCCTGGACTTTACTTAGGAGTCCCTCTTCTCATTGGAAAAAATAAAACTGCTGCTCTGGGCTTTACCAGAGATAAAATGACTGCCCGAATGAACAGCTGGGACAAACATCTCCTCTCTTTTAGTGGTAGAGAAGTCTTTATCGAATCTGTTCTTCAATCTATGCCTCAATATGTGATGTCTTGCTACCTTCTGCCACTCAATATTATTGATGACATGACTACTTCTATACGCCGCTACTGGTGGTCTGGGAAAGCTAGTAGAAAAGGATGGCACATGCTTCCCTAGGATACTGTCTGTCTCCCGAAAGCGGCTGGGGGAGTCGGCTTTCGTGATTTACACCATTTTAATATTGCTTTACTTGGTAAGCAGATTTGGCGCCTTGTGTGTGCTCCTGGGAGCCTCCTTAGTCAAATTTACAAATGCAAGTATTACTCGGCTGGTTCTTTACTTGACTCTGTTTCTTCACGGAGTTCCTCCTTTGCTTGGAAAGGGCTCAGTGTAGCTATTTCTAAATTTCGTGATGGATTTTTTATACGTCCAGGCATGAATAATACTATCCAGATCCACTTTGACAACTGGGGTGGCTTCCAGCCGTTGCGCCTTTATGGTGATTATGAGATCAACGATGAAGTGCCTTTGCGCGCCGGCACTTTTATGATACCTAACTTACCCCGCTGGGATGCATCCAAAGTTCGGAATTACTTCACATATGAGGATGCTAATACCATCCTTAATGTTCCGATTATTAATGATACACAAGACACCACCCTCTGGGGTAACCATGATTCTGGTATCTATTCTGTACGTTCGGGCTATCAATTTTTGATGCTTCAGCCAGGTCCAGTTAATAGGCCCTCTAAACTCTGGAAAGTCCTTTCTAAATTACCCACTCTTCCTAAGGTACGTTCTTTTGCTTGGCGTTTGTGTCACGATGCACTTCCCTCTGGTCACAAAATCCTTCAGGCCAATCTAGGTCCGGGGATTTGCTCTTTACGCAATTTGGCCATCGAAACTACCATCCATGCTATACGGGACTGCCCTTGCACTAGAGAGGCGTTCCAGTTGACAGGTCTCCCATCCCGACTTCTTTCTCCTGTTTATACCTCCCCTTACCAATGGCTTTCTGTGGCAGCTGGCTTTCTTTCTCTTCAGCAATTTTCTTTACTTCTCACGATTTTATGGAATCTTTGGAACCGTCGCAATGACTTTGTCCATAATAACCATCTTCAACCGGTGTGGTTAACTGTTTCTAATGCTCTAAGTCTTTTACATGATTACACCTCAGCTAACAGTGCCTCCCGCCTACATTCTCGGCTAGCTGAGCCCACTCTTGCTCTTGCTAGATGGACGAAGCCAGACCCTGGTTACGTCAAGATTAACACGGATGGTGCGTTCGACCCCGTGTTAAAAGGAGCAGCAGCTGGTGTCATTGTTAGGGACTCCTCTGGCATTGTCCTTGGCGGCTGTTCTTTGCCTCTCCTCTGTCCGGATCCTGCCTCTGCTGAAGCTCTTACCCTCTTGGAAGGTCTGAAGCTTGCCTTTTCCAATGGCTGGACCCGTGTTGTCTTCGAGACCGACTCTGCTTCCATTGCTAACAAGGTCAACGACCCCCTTTACCAGGATCGTTCCTCGGTGAACCCTTTGGTGTCTCGTATTCGCTCCACTCTTGGTACCTTACCTGACTGTAAGATTTGTTATGTACCTAGAGAGGCTAATGTTGTAGCCCATGTATTAGCTACTAGGGCTTTGCGTTCCTTTTCTTCTTGTTTTTTCTCCTATGACTTTCCCGATTTTATTCGGGCTTCTGTAAACTCGGAGAGGTTTTCCTCCCCTTCTCAATAAGATCTTGGGTACTCTTTTCCCCATAGGGGCCTTCCTGCCCTCCGGGCGGTCGGCTATAGGGGGGTTTTAATGAGGCCCTTTCGCAAAAAAAAAAAAATTCCAACAGAATCTCTATAAAGCCTTTCTAGACATGCACGTTTTAGTCGCAACAAAACGAAAACCATACGTTATTAAATCAAATTTTATGAGTTCAAATAGTTAATTATGGGCTTTTGATCAAAATTATACAGATTAATCTAAAATTTTCAGTATTTTACTCTGTTAAAATTCGAACGGAATCTCTATAAATCATTTTTAGACATGCACGTTTTAATCCCAACAAAATGAAAACCAGATGTTTTTAAATCATAGTTTATGAGTTCAAATTGTTAATTATAGGCTTTTGAGCAAAATTACAGAGATTAATCTAAAATTTTAAGCTTTTTTCTCTGTCAAAATTCGAAAAGATCCTCTATAAAGCCTTATTAGACATGCACGTTTTAATAAAAAAATGAAAACCAGATATTATTAAATCAAATTTTACGAGTTCAAATAGTTAAATATGGGCTTTTGAACAAAATTATACAAATTAATCTAAAATTTTCAGCTTTTTACTATATTAAAATTCGAATAGATTCTCTATAAAGCCTTTTTAGACATGCACGTTTTAATTCCAACAAAAAGAAAACCATATGTTATTAAATCAAATTTTACGAGTTCAAATAGTTAATTATGGGCTTTTGAATATAATTATACAAACTAATCTAAAATTTCATCTTTTTACACGGTTAAAATTCGAATGGATTCTCTATAAAGCCATTTTAGACATGCACGTTTTAATCCAACAAAATGAAAACTAGATCTTATTAAATCAAATCTTATAAGTTTAAATAGTTAATTATGGGCTTTTGGAAAAAATTGTACATATTAATCTAAAATTGTTAGCTTTTTACTCAGTTAAAATTCGAACAGATTCTCTATAAAGCATTTTTAGATGTGCACATTTTAATCCCAACAAAACGAAAACCAGATGTTATTAAATTAAATTTTATGAGTTCGAATAGTTAACTATGGGCTTTTGAACAAAATTAAACAGATTAATCTCAAATAATCATCTTTTTACTCGATTAAAATTCAAACGGATTCTCTATAAAGTATTTTTAGACATGCACGTTTTAATACAACAAAACGAAAACCAGATGTTATTAAATCAAATTTTATGAGTTGGAATAGTTAAATATGGGCTTTTGAACAAAATTATACAAATTAATCTAAAATTTTTAGTTTTTTTTAAATTTGAACGGATTTTCTATAAAGCCATTTTAGACATGTACGTTTTAATCCCAACAAAACGAAAACCAGATATTATTAAATCAAATTTTATTAGTCTAAATAGTTAATTATGGGCTTTTGATCAAAATTATACAGATTAATCTAAAATTTTTAGCTTTTTACTCAGATAAAATTCGAATGGATTCTTTATAAAGCATTTTTAAATGTGCACGTTTTAATCCCAACAAAACGAAAACCAGATGTTATTGAATCAAATTTTATGAGTTCAAATAGTTAATTATGGGCTTTTGAACAAAATTATACAGATTAATCTAAAATTGTCAGCATTTTACTCGGTTAAAATTCGAACGGATTCTATATAAAGCATTTTTAGACATGCACGTTTTAATCCCAACTAAATGAAAACCATATGTTTTTAAATCATATTTTATGAGTTCAAATAGTTAATTATAGGCTTTTGAAGAAAATTACACAGATTAATCTAAAATTTTCAGCTTTTTACTCGGTTAAAATTCGAACGGATTCTATATAATGTATTTTTTGGGATTCACGTTTTAATCCCAACAAAACGAAAACCAGATGCTATTGAATCAATTTTTATGAGTTCAAATAGTTAATTATGGACTTTTAAACAAAATTATACAGATTAATCTAAAATTGTCAGCATTTTACTCGGTTAAAATTTGAATGGATTCTATATAATGTATTTTTAGGGATTCACATTTTAATCCCAACAAAATGAAAACCGTATGGTATTGAATCAAATTTTATGAGTTCAAATAGTTAAATATGGGCTTTTGAACAAAATTATATAGATTAATCTAAAATTTTCAGCATTTTACTCGGTTAAAATTCGAACGGATTCTCTATAAAGCATTTTTAGACATGCACGATTTAATCCCAACAAAATGAAAACCAAATGTTTTTAAATCATATTTCATGAGTTTAATTTTTTAATTATGGGCTTTTGAACAAAATTATACAGATTAATCTAAAATTTTCAGCTTTTTACTCGGTTAAAATTCGAACGGATTCTCTATAATGCAGTTTTAGGCATGCACGTTTTAATCCTAACAAAACAAAAACCAGATGTTATTGAATCAAATTTTATGAGTTCAAATAGTTAAATATGCGCTTTTGAACAAAATTAAATAGATTAATCTAACATTTTTAGCATTTTACTCGGTTAAAATTCGAACGGATTCTCTATAAAGCATTTTTAGACATGTATTTTTTAATCCCAAAAAAATAAAAACCAGATGTTTTTAAATCATATTTTATGAATTCAAACTGTTAATTATGAGCTTTTGAGGAAAATTACATTGATTAATCTAAAATTTTCAGTTTTTTACTCGGCTAAAATTCGAACAGATTCTATATAATGTATTTTTAGGGATTCACTTTTTAATCCCAACAAAACGAAAACCAGATGTTATTGAATCAAATTTTATGAGTTCAAATACTTAAATATGGGCTTTTGAACAAAATTATATAGATTAATCTAAAATTTTTAGCATTTTACTCAGTTAAAATTCGAACAGATTCTCTATAAAGTGTTTTTAGACATGCACGTTTTAATCCCAACAAAATGAAAACCAGATGTTTTTAAATCAAATTTTATGAGTTCGAATAGTTAACTATAGGATTTTGAACAAAATTATGCTAATTAATCGAAAATTTTTAGCTTTTTACTCGATTAAAATTCGAACAGATTCTCAATAAAGCATTTTTAGGCATACACGTTTTAATCCCAACAAAATGAAAACCAAATATTATTAAATCAAATATTATGAGTTCAAATAGTTGAATATGGGTTTTTGAACAAAATTATACAGATTAATCTAAAATTTTCAGCTTTTTACTCGGTTAAAATTAGAACGGATTCTCTATAAAGCATTTTTAGCCAAGCACGTTTTAATCCCAACAAAACGAAAACTAGATATTATTAAATTAAATTTTATGTGTTCAAATAGTTAAATATAGGTTTTTGAACAAAATTATACAGATTAATATAAAATTTTTAGCTTTTTATTATGTTAAAATTCGAACGGATTCTCTATAAAGCCTTTTTAGACATGCACGTTTTAATCCCAACAAAACCAAAACCAAAACCAAAACCAAATGTTATTAAATCAAATTTTATGAGTTTAAATAGTTAATTATGAGCTTTTGAACAAAATTATACAGATTAATCTAAGAGTTTTAGCTTTTTATTCAGTTAAAATTCGAACGGATTCTCTATAAAGCATTTTTAGACGTGCACGTTTGTAAATTATTCTGAGAGAATTGTCTATAATATTTTATTCAAATTAATAATTATTCAATGGAATATCGATGGTTATAATAATAAATAATATCACGTTAGTTCTTTCTTGTTTCCCTTACTTTGACTACTCAGTCTTTCATTATTTTCATTTCAATACTTCCCTTCCCTCCCAATTCCATAATAGGAAGAAAAATGAGGTTCCTCCTTTTGCTCTTTCTCCTCCTCCACATTTCACTCTCCACGTCGTAAGAATTACCTTATAGCACCATGCGCTTATCACTGCTAAATCCTTTATTACCGACGATCCTCAATTTTATCTCTCCAACTGAAATGAAACGATTTCCTTTTGCTTGTTCACTGTGTTATTTGTGATGGAGTGGTTTTTATTGGTTAGGGACACGACTGACGTGGTAGGCCGAACCTATAATATAATCTCTCTGTGTGATGACATTGGTCGTCACGTCACATCCATTAACCTAACGAACTTCAACCTCTCAAGAACTCTTTCCTTGTCATTTTCCTACCTTCGTTTGCTCAAAATGCTCTCTGTCGTGGCCAACCAATTGTCTGATCCTATTCTGATGGAACTAGCCTATGAAGCACGGGGATGGCAAAGGAACTCGTTTCCCGTACCCAAAACGTCTCCGACACGAGAACGGTTGGGGGACGTATCTAGGACAGTCGATGATAATGGAGTACGATCAAAATATCTTAGGGACATTTGTTGACTTTTAAGGATGTTTCGGGGATGTCATGTGATCTGCACATGCGTCCCCATGGTTATTTTTGTTCTTCTGCACTTAAAAAATAAACCCCCTACAAATTAGGCAGAAGAAAAAAACTAGTTGCAGTGAAAAAATAAGGAGAACAAAGGTTGAAGAAGGAAACTGAAAGAAAAAGAAGAAAACGTGTACACGGGTCTATTCATATTGTAGGGCCCATTAAATTATTTTTATTATTATATATAAACATTTAGTAATTATTTTATTTTTAATTATTTTTATGCAAAAAAATTCATTTATTATTATTATTATATTTTTATTTATATGAACATTTTAGTTTTTACTTTAGTTACAAATAGTTTATAATAAAATAGGATTATTTTTATTTTTATTAATGTTTTACTTTTATTAGTTTTTATATGGTATTATTACTTTAAACAAATTATAAATACTTTATATTTATATGAACATTTTAGTTTTTACTTTAATTATAAATAGTTTATAATAAAAATAGGATTATTTTTTTATTAATATTTTATTTTTATTAGTTTTTAAATTGTGTTATTAATTTAAATAAATTATATATTATTATTTTATATTTTGTCGTACTCTTGTCGTACCCGTACCCTATAATTTTTCATAAATTATGAAAAATGTCGTTTTTTGTTCTTGTACCCGTATCTGTCCCGTATCCGTATCAGTGTAACCTAGGAATTATCAACCCTCTCCGGTCTCCGTTATCTCAACCTTTCCAACAACATATTCAATGGTTCCTTTCCTACCCAACTTTCTCAGCTGAAAAACCTCCAAGTCCTTGATTTATACAACAATAACATGACCGAAGAGTTACCGGTTTCTGTCACGGAGCTTCCCAATCTCCGACACTTGCATTTGGGAGGGAACTATTTCAGCGGTCAGGTCCCATCAAGTTACGACCTCTGCGAGCATCTCGAGAATCGAATATTTAGCCATTTCGGACAACAAACTCGGATGGATAATCTCTCCTGAAATCGGCAACTTAACCAAGTTACAACAGTTGTACATTGGATATTTCAATACATTTGAAGGTGGTTTGCCACGGGAGATTGGAAACTTGTTGGAACTCGTTCGTTTCGATGCCACTTACTGTATGTTATCCGGCAAAATACCTCTATAAATTGGCAAGCTGCAGAAGCTCGACACATTGTTTCTCCAGGGTAATTTACTATCTGGCTCCATATCTCCAGAACTGGGAACCTTGAAAAGCTTGAATGTTAGAATTAAAATATTTTCGATATGAATATAAACCTAAGATCTATACATACCAAATCATCAAGAACAATAAGATAAATAATCTGAATGCGGAAGCGTACCTGAATCCATTAATAAAGATTTTCCAAAGGGTTTGATCTTCCAAAAATTTAGGTTTTCTCTTGCTGCACAACTCTCAGATGAGGAAAAAAAATATGCAAGTTGACCTAATTCTTGGGGACCATAATCCCTTTATATAGTTGATTTAATAACCAAGTAGTAGTTGATTTAATAACCAACTATTGACTATTTATAACTCTGTCCCTCATCAAATTATAAATACACCTTATGATATCTATACTTTTAATTCTATGACAATTTAGTACCTATAACACGTGTAACATAATTGGTCACATAATTATATGTTAAACTTTATAATAGCAATATACATTATACATATGTACCGATTATTATTGAATTTTAATCCAACATTGAAATCAATGGATTTAACATACAATATACTTACCGATGAGATTCCGGCTAGTCTCTCTAAGCTTAAAAACTTGACTTTGCTCCAACTTTTAAGAAACATGCTTCATGGACAGATTCCTGAGATTATTGATGAGTGGCCGGAGTTGGAGGTAATGGAGTTATGGGAAAATAACTTCACGGGCAGCATTCCTCAGAAGTTGGATAGCAACAAAAAGCTTCAGTTCCTGGATCTGTCATTGAATCATTTAACAGGTAAAAACGAAGTACACATTTCTTCTTTCTTCTCATTTTTAACTATGAAAGATTATGGGTAGGATTTAGGATATGGTTAAAAAATAAATTATAAAATTGATGAAAAGCTCTCAAATGTTATATAATTCGTGTCGACGATTATACCATTAAAAAATTAATACTATTTTAATAGTGAATATTAGTTTATGTTTCAATTATATTGTTGAATTGTTAAAATCGATCCATGTTATAGTACGAAGATCATTAAGATCCATTCACATACCGATTTTAATATCTCAGTGGTATATTTTATGTTTAAAGTAAGAGAAATTATATAATAAATCATTTTCACCACGTTATTCATGATTCCAACCAACTAGATTCATCCATCTTATTTTTTTTAAGGTAGTTATCCGATAGTTACTTAAAACGATCATACTTGATTGCATGGGCTAGGATGACGTGGTGAACAAAGTTCATAATATAATCTCTCTTAAAGTACCAATTTTTAATTCAATGATATAATCGATACTAAACTTTAAAGTTTAATGGTATCTGGTGCAGTTTATCCTATAATTTATTTAATAATATCTTATTTTAAAACTTATTTGATTTAATTTTTTAATTCATGGGTTTAATTGATATAACTTTTGCTTCGAAAGCTTAATTGTATTAGAAATTATAAATGCTTAATTAGATTTTTCTCGAATCTTCAAACTCCTAATACTAACCTCAATTCAATTTTTTCTCCTAGGACAAGTTCCAACTCCACCACCTTCATTGAAGTGGTATGATGTTTCAAACAACAACTTAGTTAGAGAAATCCCTTCCTCAATCTGCAATTTGACTTCCCTTGAGTTTCTCCTTTTGTCTAATAATAGTTTGGATGGAACAATTCTAGAATGCCTTGGAAACTTGACTTCTTCCCTTGTACACCTTGACTTAGGGAAGAATCATTTTCATGGTAAAATACCAGAAAATTTTTTTGGAGGCTGCAAATTAAAAAGTTTCCTAATCAGCAACAACCAAGTAGAAGGGTCACTGCCAAGATCTCTGGGTACTTGCAGAGATTTGAAGCTTGTTGATGTTGGAAAAAAATAAGTTAAATGGCAGTTTCCCACTTTGGTTAGGATATTTGGATCAACTACAAGTTCTGATCTTGAGATCAAATAGATTTTATGGTCAACTGGATACCTTTGAGTTTACAGGTTCCTTCTTTGGTCTGCAGGTTCTTGTTCTTTCTTATAATAACTTCAGTGGCTACTTACCTACCAAAATTTTTGAAAATCTGCATGCCATTAAACAAGGGTATGAAAAGAAAGTTGAACCAGAGTACATGAATGATGAATTGGCTGAAGGAATGTATTATGTGAAAGGTTTTTCTTTTACAGTAAAAGGGTTGGAAATAGTGTTTGAATCACTATTGAGTAGCTGGATGGTAATTGACTTGGCCAACGATCAATTCTTTGGAGAAATTCCTGTAACACTTGGTGAGCTTCAGTCTCTCGTAGTCTTAAACCTGTCACACAATAGTTTAACAGGTCCTATTCCATCATCATTAGGTGATTTGTCAGAGCTTGAATCATTAGATCTCTCATCAAACAAGCTCCATGGAAGAATTCCAACGGAGTTGAACAATCTTGGGTTCTTGGAGGTGTTAAACCTTTCTCAGAATAATCTTTTGGGACACATTCCTCAAGGGAAACAATTTGATACCTTCACTAATGATTCCAAAATGGGAAACTTGGGTTTATGTGGGTTGCCATTGTCTAAAACCTGTGATGATGATGAGGGAACTCCAGCCAAATTTGACACAGATGGTGATGATGGATTGAATTGAAAATTCTCTATACTGATAGGGTATGGCTGTGGGTTGGTACTGGGACTGAGCATGGGATACATTGTATTCACGACTGAGAAACCATAGTGGTTCATTAGAATCTTCGAGAGAGTCCAACACAGATTTGAAAGATTTGTTAGAACCAAACTCTTTCTCTTATTCCTTTGCCGAACATGTTGTGGATGGAGATCAAAACTCCATTGCTTGGTGTTAGGAAAGTACTGTTTTCTATAGTTGTTTTTTATCTGTCCTGCTTCCTGCTTAGGTGCTTTACATGTATGTTGTGTTGTTTGTAGTATGTTTTACAGGGTCGTCTCTCATGGTAGAGTTCACTTTTATATTTAGAGCTTATAAGAAGTGTCTTAATCGAAATTTACAATGTCGGAATTTAAATCTTCGAACACCTTACTTAAAAGATGGGTAAAGTACAATGTAGGTCACTTAATTATAGTTGAGGTTACGTTTGGATCACTCAATTATTAAAGGTTACATTTAGATCACTCAATCATTAAAATGGTTACATTTAGATCACTCTACCGTTTAAAATTAAATAAATATTAGATGACATCATCATTAAATATATTTTATTAATAAAAATTACACGTAATCTCCGGTTTAACCCAAATAATTAAAAAAAAATTAAAGTCGTTCTTAACTCTTTATCTTCTTTCTTCTTCTCCGGAGACATTGACGGCCTTGGAGATGGAGCCGGTGAAAGATTGGGAGGGGTAGGATGAAGTGTACCCTTCAGATAAGATGATAAGTTAATGCTTTTAACTTTACCTAACACCAAATTATTAAGACCAAGATTCTTCGCCGGAGAACCTGTGATGGTCTGAGCCAACTACTTTAATCTTTGAGGCAGAAGGCTACCAAAACCATCTGACATAATCGAAGCGTGAACTATGACCGGAGAGGATATTGTGGAGCCATTTCTGTTTGTTAATTTTACAAACAAATTCTGCCACAAACAAATAAAAACAATTATAAAAAGTAATATACCTGAATTATACCATAGATCAACCCGAAAATCAGCCATTAAGGAAAGTGTATGAGTGAACATTGCCTGAAACTGTTGTCATACCGGAGATAAAGAGTTAAAAAAGACTTTAATTTTTTTAATTATTAGGGTTAAACCGAAGATTACTTGTAATTTTTTTAATAAAAAATATTTAATGATGATGTCATCTAACGTCTTTTAATTTTAAACGGTAGAGTGATCTAAATGTAACCATTTTAATAATTGAATGATCTAAATGTAACCTTTAATAATTGAGTGATCCAAACGTAACCTCAACTATAATTAAGTGACCTCCGTTGTACTTTACCCTTAAAAGATCTAATGTTATATTTCATTAAACCGATTGTTTATTATTATTATTATTATTTTGCATTGGTATTTTTACTTTTGGTCACTAATTTTCTCATAAAAAATATGGAAGAAAATTATTATTTTGATTATAATCACTAATATTCAATTTTACTAATTTAAATTAGATACTACAAAAGTTCATTGTGAGGGGATCTTCTCGATTCAATTCTTAAATACAAAATTTAAATCTTAGATATCATAAAAATATATTATATTTAGATATAGTCATCTAGTTATATTAATAACATAATTCAAAAGTTAACCGTTTAATATTTTAGTCAACTGTAAACTATTCAGTAAACAAACAAAAGTTCCAGGACTCTGGCCTTACAACAGACAAGAATAAACCTACGACAACTACAAACAAAGACGATCACCAGGATGATTAGTGATATTCATATCTCCTCCGGAGATGATGCCAACTCCTCTATTTCCCGCTCCAAGTCAATGTCTTCTGTGGTCGCAGCAGTAACCTCCTTCTTCCAGCAAGCTTTCTTAATCTTACAGATAACCCACTCTTGAAACCTTTCTCCATTCAGTCGGTACTCATATATAATCCAGTTCGTCTTCTTGAACTCAACTTCCCTATTCTTGTTCTTAATATCTTTATTAGGTCCATGATATTCGTAAAAATTCAGCGTGTTCAAAAACCCTAGCACTCGACCATGTTTGTCCACAACAAGCTTCTCACCCGTAGAAGATTTCTAGAAACCATCTCCTTCTGATCCATGCACTTCTCTTCTAGGCTTTTTCCCCTTACAATTCTTCCGAGCAATCTGCTCTCGACGGCTGAACACCAACCGTTGTCCGCCTCGGTTCAATGCATCCTCTTCGTCGTTCCAGAAGAAAAACCCTGGTTTGCATGAGTAAACGTTGGAAACCTTGATGATTTCGCTGTAATATTGACCTAAACAGGCAACCACGTTGCCGCCATTGGCGATGAGCATCGGGAGATATATAGAAAGTATTTGGACGTCGTTAGGGTCAAACATGAGACCTGGGGGAATCACCTGCATTGTAATTCTTTCCAAGTTTCTATTTCTTGAATTCTTTGGAAAGTGTTTGAATTAGGTTTTCAGAACAATCTACCTTATATAGATAGATAGATAATGACGTAGAGGAAATCAGTACCTTACTAAGATTTGGATTTACCCCTTACTTTCACGGGTTAAACAAAGTGATTTTAAGGGTAAACTACATGAATGATCCCTCGATTATGTTTTAATTATTTTTTATGTCTCTCAATTATCATAAATTATAAACTAGTCTCATAACTTAAAAATTATGATAAATTGATCTAATAGCGTGATAGTTAATATAAATTGATATGATTACATAATTAACCCTTAAATTCTACACATATTTTTATTTAACCTAATTTTATAAATTAAATCATATAATTTTAGTAATCTATTAATTTAGTTCCTCCTTCTAAAAAAAAGAAATCTCAATTCTCTAAGTGAATATTTTATCGCGAGAAGAATTTGGCCACCGATAAGTCTAACTCAATCAAATTCCAACCTGCTCGTATGCATGCACTACTTGTTTAAAACATGATTTGCTAAAGCTTAATATAGAGTAGACCAATAAATTAAGATCATTAATGGAGCAAACTACTTTTATGGGTCAAGAAAAAGAATTAGTAAATTAGGTATTTTTATTGATACATTGTACTTGGAATTCTCTCTTATTTTTATGAGGAAAAAGATTGATTTTATATTTTAAGAAATAAATAATAATTTTATCAAATTTATAATTTTAATTTTTTTAAGAAAATAATCTCGCCAATCCTTTCTACCTTGTACCCTGATTGAATCTCTTAAAAAAATAGAAAAAAGAAGTATTTTTGACTAATCTTTCTTTTCCATAAGTTTTTAAGTGAGACAACTTAAAATTAGACTAAAAATAAATTTGTACCAAAATTTTTATAATAATTATAAATATTTTAATATTAATTTTTGTATATATACTAAGTTTCTTAAAATATACAGTATAAACTTTGGTGTATATCAATTTTTTATAAAAATTTAAAATTTTTAATATATATATATATAAAATTAATACCAAAATTGAAACTATAACAACAAGTTCATTTTAGCAAAACCCTTTTCTTCTTTGCATTTTCTAAAAGAAATCTTTTGCCTCTTTTTTTGCCTCCCTTTATGCATCATTTGAAAATTTATTAAAAATTGAATTTAAAACTCTAACCATTATTTTTTATATCTTAAACCCCAAACCCTATACCTAAAAAATATATTCTACCCCTAATTCTCTAAACCTTAACCAAAACTCCTAAACTAAAACCCTAAACCCTAAACCCTCTAATTTGAAGTGGAAGCATAAATGGAGGAATGGAAAAAGGGTAGACGATTTACACCCTAAAATCTCTTATTTTTTTAACTCTTAGATCAGTAAAAATTATTCTTATCTATTAGATTAAAAATAAAAAAATATTTAAATCTAAATATATATGTCTAAAAAATCCGTTTTCTTTTAAAAATATTATTATTATTATTAAATATATAAATTTTTTAAACAGAAAATTAAATTCCAAAAAGAGGTAGATACAAACGTACTCTAACACTGAACATATATTAAAATTGTACTCATCGCATCACTCAATATTGACAAACTTAAATATTCAAAATCACATTAAACTTTTTTAGTCGTTCATCCGTTAACATTTTATGACATTTATATACCGACGAACGAAAGAATTTTTTTGAGATTCGAGTGGTGAACAATTTTATTAGTATGAGAAGTAATATATTGAGAAACGGATTCATCCAGCGAAAGAGGAGAACTATTGACAAAAGAGCAACCATAAGGGTTTTTATTGATTTACGAACTTTTGAGCATTTTCCGATAAAACAAAGGTAAAATTCAGACTCAAGGAATGAGAAGAGGTGACTATAGTGAAATTTGAGGCTGATCGGCTACATCTATGGTTGTTTAGGGTTTAAAAGTGACAAAAACATCTAATGTGTATACTTCATTGACAAAAAATATGTTCGATGTATAAACTTTACACTACAGCAAAATAGGTTTACAGCGGCGCTTTTATATACATACAGTGGCGTTTTTTAGCACCGCTAAAAGTACTTGCGGCGAAAATAAAAACGCCACAAAAAACGCCGCAAGAAGCTGCGCCGCTAAAAGTAGCGGCGTTTATCTAAAACAAACGCCGCTAAAGTACACGATCTTTAGCGGCGTTTGTTTACTAAAACGCCACTAAAGTAAATTCTACAGCGGCGTTTTGTTTCTACAAACGCCGCAAAAGGTCGTATACTATGGCGGCGTTTGTTTACTAAAACGCCACTAAAGTACATTCTACAGCGGCATTTTGTTTCTACAAACGCCGCAAAAGGTCGTATACTATGGCGGCGTTTGTTTTAGATAAACGCCACAATTATTCTGTACTTTTGTGGCGCTTTTAAACAAACGCCACTATTGTTATGGGTTTTTAGTGGCGTTTTGGACAAACGCCGCTATTGATACTGTATTTTAAAAAAATAATTTTAAATTGTTATTTCTACCAAAAATTCCCTGTAATTAATATTTCAGCAACAATACAAAAACAACAGTAAAACAATTAAAAATACTTAATCACCCAAAATACATTAAAGTCTAATATCAAATAAAGTTAAATATAATAATTCAGTGTTTAAGTCAAATAAAGTTCAGTAATAAGTACAAAACAAATGAACCTAAAATCATCTAAGGCGACGGATTCCTTGGTTGGTTCTGCTTTAACATCGCCATCATATCTTGGAATTGTTGTTGAAGATTCTGATATGCTGCTTCTCTCTCTGCTTCCCTTGCTGCTCTCTCAGCTTCTCTTCGTTCTCTCTCAGCTTCTTTTGCTTCCATCTCTGCTTGGAATTGAGTTAATTGTTGTTTTAAACGCTGAATTTCCGCTTGAGAAGACTGACTTTGTGATGGCATATACTGAGACGATTTGGATCCAAAATATTTAGTTGGTGTCACGAATGACCCTTGACAGCGCACTCGACCATATCTTTCTGGACCCAAAACTTCAGCAAAAACTTGATTCTCGATATCAGCAATATTAGCAGAACCATCAGTTGAAGCCGTGGCTTCCATCTCTGTTCTTTTTTCCTTCATTCTCGTCTGATAATCATTTGTGAAAAATAATAAATGAAAATATTATTTACAACATAATACAACATAATACAAAATAATAGATGAAAAATAATAAATGAAAATATTATACCAGAATTTCTTCAGCTTCAGGATTCATTGGAGAGCCATCCTTTTTTGTGTGAGTAATGTTGAATAGCTTTATCCGTCCAATAGTAGAACCAGTCGACACAAGCTACAGAATATAGTAAACATGAATATTAGCTTTAATGTAATACAAATAAAAATAATATTTTAAAAAAAATAATACCTCTTCATTAGCAATGCGAGCAAAGCTCTTCGTCCCTGCTGTGTGCGTAAATTTTTGTTTCTGTCTACTACTAACTCCTACGCGCTCTCTTTCCTGTTTAATTTCCAATTTTTATTACATTTAAAGTTAAAATTGGAATAATATAATGTTATTCTTATAAATTGTAGATGTTACCTCCCCTTTTGCTGAACTCCAAAACCTGACTGCATCTTCCCATTGATACCGTAGTATTCCTGGGGGAACATTTTGAAATTTCTCTTGAAGGCTCAAATCGTTTTTGAAATACGTCTTCTTCAAGAAGGTCTTATGGTCTCTCCAATTCTTTCCTAATGCATGCTTCACATAATCGTCCGAGACCTCCAAAGAAAATTTATCCTGAAAATCAAAAAATCAAAATTAAATATTACTATTTAAATATAATGAATTATATAATATAATATTATTATTACCTTAACAAGATCAAGAGCTTGGTTTTTGTTACTATTTGGCATCTGATGCCAAGACTCATAACTGATCGGCAAAATTGAAGCATTTCGCGCAACAATGCCTAAATAACTCGCCAAAACACCTGTTTCTGCACCAACAGGTTGGCCGGCATCGTTTCTTGAAACTTTTACACGTTCTCCAACGGGGAGATCGTATAATTCCATCAAAGTTGTCCGCCCTCTAGTCTTGCGCCTTCGACCATTTCCACCTATATGCAAATATATCAAGTAGTTATGATTCAAATCATTTCAACAATAACAAATAATTATGATTCAAATAAAGTTTTAAAAAATACCTTCAATTTCTATATTCTCAACCGTTTCAGGAACTTGTGAAGCTGCAGAATCAGACAAGTCATCTTCATTTGTTTCTTCTCCTACTCGAGGAACTTGAACAATATTTAAGCTATTTAATTTTCTCCTCGGCATAATACCTGTAAGAAACGGAAAAGAAATATTAGTAACAATAACTTTAGTAAAAAAATTAATAAGGCTAAATAGAAATCTTATTACAATACGCAACTAATTTTCATTAAAATCTTCATCCATGTTGTCTCGAACCCATTGAAACTGTGAATTAGAAGTAGAAGATGTTCCATCTAAGTTTTGTGCTGCAAAAGGCAAAGTTTCTGGTCTTGTTTCAATGTCATCTCTACTTCCATCCCCGATATCAATCAATTCTCTAGGGGTGTTACGGAGTACAACATACCAACCATCTTTGGTTGGATCATGGGAATAGAAAACTTGTTTGACTTGAGACGAGAATACATATGGTTCGTCCATCAATTGTTGGCCAGTATGAATTAATCGAGAAAAGTTCACCATTGTAAAAACAAATTGATCTTTTTTAATTCCCCTAGTACTGTTGACATCAGCCCAATCACACCGAAACAACACAACCTTCCGTTTTCCATAATAATCCAACTCAACAATGTCGGTAATAATTCCATAATATTCAACATCTCCCTCCACGGGATGATTGTCCCTTGCACTAGCATAACTTGTAATTGAAGAAGTAACAATAACTCCACAATTTTGCGTCCTCCGTAATCTTTCTCGAGATTTCGTATGAAACCTATACCCGTTAATGAGGAAGGCATTATATCTCTTAACAATTTTATTTGGGCCTTGACAAAGCCATTTTACTTCTTCACTAACTTCTCTCCCACAGTAAACCTATTACACGTGAGAAGTTACATTGGTTAACATTCATGCATATTGATATTAATACTAGAAAAGTCATATAAAACTTTAGTTATACTTACCATTTTTCCTAACCATTCGTGAAAAGTTTCTGCAAAGAGCTTATGACTCTCTCGTTTATTTAATCTTCTTGAGCGTACACGAGATTGTAACTCTTTCTTATACTCACTATAAAATAGGTTACGTGGTTAAAGAATGGAAAAAAAAGTCAACGCAATAAAATATGAATTATAGAAACTTACGTTCGAAAAGGCTCTATTGAGTCATGATGAAAAAGAACATATCGATGTGCTTGCACCCATGACTTATCATCTAACTGTACAATTTCAACTTTGCCGAGTGGTTCACCATAGCTCCCAAACATGTAAGTCTCTCCGTTATTAGTACTGCATACTTCATTTCTAGTTGGTCTATTCAATCTCGTTTCGACATCTTCCAAATATCTAGAGCAAAAAGTCATACACTCCTCGGCTAAATACCCTTCAGCAATTGATCCTTCTGGATAACGCTTATTACGACAATAAGACTTCAATTTGCACAAGAACCTAGACACGCAATAAACACAACATTATATAACTAGTTGAATATCTAAATATTATTAAATAACGTTCAAAAAAAATTATACCTCTCTATAGGATACATCCACCGATAGAAAACTGGTCCACCAACTTTAGCCTCGTGAGGGAGATGATCCAACAAATGCACCATAATTGTGAAGAATGAAGGTGGAAATATCTTCTCCAAGTTGCATAAAGTCAACGCTACTTGATCTTGGAGTTTCTCGAGTTCTTCAACCACCAAAACTTTACCACAAAGAGCTTTCATTATATTAGAAAGTTCAATTATACAAGATATCACCTCATTCGACATACAACCACGTAAGGCAACTGGCATAAGATCTTGCATCAGTATATGATAATCATGTGACTTTAGAGAATAAAGTCTTCGATCTTTCATACTGACACATCGAGATATATTTGATGCATACCCATCTGGAACCTTTATATCTTTTAACACCTTATAGAACATTTCTTTTTCTCTCTTCGACATCACAAAAATAGAAGGCGGTAAGAATGATTTTCCATTAGGAAGTATCTGAGGATGAAGATCATGTCGAATATTGAGGTCAACTAAGTCAAGTCGACTCTTTAAATTGTCTTTAGATTTTCCATCGACATTGAGAATGGTTCCAATAAAATTCTCACAAACATTCTTCTCAATATGCATAACATCAAGATTATGTCTCAAAATGTTTTCCTTCCAATAAGGCAATTCAAAGAAAACACTTTTTTTTTCATAACTCTGCCTCATTTGGATCATCCTCTTCATCACTCATTATCACTAAAATGTTCAGCATCACCTTCGTACACCTCTTTCATCTTTATCTTTGATCGTGGGTTTGGTGGTTGGCTCATCTTTCCATAGCTGAATTTTGTATCTTTCAACATGTATAAGATATCGGACCCGATTGTTTGCTCAGGAGCTGTTCTAAACTCTTCAGTACCATCAAACATATTCTTCTGAAATCTAAAACGATGATTTTCAGTTAACCACCGTCGATGTCCCATGTAAGAGAACTTCTTTCCATTATACAACCACTTCGAACATGTTTGTGCAGCGCAACAAGGACAAGCATAACGACCTTTGGTACTCCACCCAGATAAATTTGCATAAGCAGGAAAATCATTAATAGTCCACAATAAAGCTGCACGCAAATTAAAGTTCTCCTTCTTCAACACATTATATGTTTCGATACCCACCCACAATTGTTTTAACTCTTCAATTAGAGGTTGTAGATAGATGTCAATATCATTACCAGGACCTTTCTCACCAGGGATTATCATGGATAAGATAAAAGATGATTGTTTCATGCAAATCCATGGGGGCAAATTGTAAGGAACAAGCAAAACGGGCCAAGTACTATACGAAGTGCTCATGATTTTGAAAGGATTAAACCCATCAGATGCTAGTCCGAGCCTAACATTTCGAGGATCTTCTGCAAAACTTGGAAATTTTTGGTCAAAGGACTTCCAAGTTTCTCAATCAGCAGGATGCCTTAACAATCCATCATCGGTTCGTCCATCATAATGCCACCTCATAGACTCACAAGTTTTCGAAGACATAAAAAGTCTTTGAAGTCTAGGTATTAGAGGAAAATACCGCAAAATCTTTACTGGCTTCTTTCTTGGACGTGCTTCAGCTTCTTCTTCCATCACAGCTTGGGTATCCATATTCATCCACCGAGATTTACCACATACATGACATGACTCTTCATCTTTCTTGTCACCCCAATACAACATACAATCATTCGGGCAGCTGTGTATTTTCTCATATCCAAGGCCCAAATCTTTTATCATTTTCTTCATATCTTTGCTATATTCAGGAATTTGGGCAGACGAAAACATTTCTCTTAAAAACTCTAGTAACTGTGTAAAGGATTTACCAGTCCATCCTCCCAAACATTTCAAGTGGAAAAGACGAATACAGAAGGAGAGTTTGGAATGCTTCGATCCCTCAAAAACTGGATCATTCATTTTATCAAGCAACTTGTAAAACTTTGTAGCATCTCCATTTGGCTTTTCATCACATTCAGTTCTTCTCATCTCGGTAAAATCATTTACACCAATATCACAATCTTCTTCTCTAATAGACTATTGATAATCGTGCATATTAAATGCATCTCGCAACATACTCTCCATGTCATCTTCTCTAATAGATGGACGATCAGCAATAGGAGGAAAAGACACATTACTCTGGGAAGAAGCAGTACGAGGTGTCAACTCTCTATGGAATACCCATTTTCTATAGCCCGAAACAAAGCCATGAACAATTAAGTGTTCTTCTACAACTTCACGATTGTGCCAATTAATGTTAACACATTTCTTACAAGGGCAAAGAATCATATTCTCTTGGCTTGAATTCGCAAAAACTACATTTAGAAAAGTCTTGACTCCGTTTCGATAGTCAACACTTACCCTTGACAAGTTCATCCAACTCCTATCCATTTAGAATTTCTGTAATATAGGTAAAAAGAATGAAAGCAATCCTTGATCATTTTAATGAGTTGAACACTTCTGTTTCTAAACCAAAGACCTAGATTTAAACTGACAAAGTTTCTAGCATTTCTGACAATAGTATGACTTTAAGAAAGAGAAGAAATGTCCCACTCAAGTTCTGATATTTTAAACATGCATCATATGGCTGATAATTAGGGAGCTAAGATCAACTAGTATTTTTTGAAACAAACTAAAGTAAAATGAGTAAATATCAGATTTCAGCATGGCAGAGGGATTAAACCATAACTACTGTTAGAAGACTACAAATGGAAGATCATCAAACACATCTTAGCAACACAAAATAATGAAAAATGATATTGTAACAGATCAAAGTTTGCAGGGTACCTCGACTCGGCCGGAACGGACTACTAATTGGAAGTCAGATAAAATCCACAAAATATGCAGGTAACCTCCTCAACCTGCTGGCTTTGAGACTGCAGTTACATTCACAGATATGTCATTAAAGGATTCCAGACATAAGTATATAGCTTGGATCATTTGGACAATAAGAACAAAAAAACTACAAATCATCTTTAGGAGACGGTTCAATTTCTAGCG
The DNA here is from genome assembly GCA_035048815.1 of Abelmoschus esculentus. Lineage (NCBI taxonomy): Eukaryota > Viridiplantae > Streptophyta > Magnoliopsida > Malvales > Malvaceae > Abelmoschus > Abelmoschus esculentus. The sequence continues at coordinate 10,224,998 of JAUCBN010000036.1, forward strand.
AACCAAGTATCATCTTTTGTTTGGACACCAGTTCTAAGCCATTCAAACACCCGAATCCATATTCGGTGAAGTTCTTGAAACTAAGGAATAAAAATAGACTATGCTAGAAAGGAGACTAATCCACAAATCAGTGTCACATGATCAGCTGCTTCCAATAAAATTATTAAAAGTTTGAGTAGTTATGCATGAGATTTATTTTTGAATAAATTTATCAGCAGAGAATAGTGCACGAATATTAAAAGCCTTAACATAAGATTAAGGGAATAGAGGATCACATTTCGAGCATGTTCAACCAAACAACAAACTTTAGCTTAAATCTTAAATTTTGTAGAACAAAATTCCCAGAAAAGCAGTAAAAGAAAGGAAAATAATGGTTTCAAGTTAACAGAAACGAGTCGTTCCATTTCCACTGATTCATACAAATTTAACAAAAGAGATCAGAATCTTAATCAATTTATCAGTAGTTATACATGGTGTAAAGAGTCTTGCTGGTTTGATTTACATAGTTAAAGTGTTCCACCCGGCATGCAAGAAAGAGACATGCCAATTTGCCTGCCATGGGATTTTCACACCAGAAAACTAACTACACCCAGATATGATTTAAGGGCAACACTGTCTATATCCTGGAACACAGAATCAATATGGCTTGATTTTTTCTTCTCTTTTTGGCAATCAATGTGGCTAATATATAATATAATGTTTTAATAATAAAAATAATGCAAGTGAGTTTTTCACTTTTTCTTTAGAAATGAATCTGCTGTTTCCTGTTATTATGATCTGGCATATGATCTGCTACCAATAAAAGTTGCAGAGTGATGATGCCACATTAGACATTTACAGGTAATTCTCAGACCCTGAAATCAACTAGATAGCATGGAGAATCAAATTGAAATATGTTTTCAGATGTATATTATTTCATGCTAGATGAACTGAGGTTGTAATATGGAAATAAAGGAAGAGTTGCAGATGCTAAAACTCGAATCTCGAAAGATTATTATATAGATCAAAACTGGATTAACTTCGGTTCCCGGCCTGCTATATTAACATAAGGTTTTGGTATAGACATTTGGAGAATTATACTCCAAAACTATCTGTTAGGTATTGGGGAGCCTAGACCCCATATAATCAGCACAAGGAAATAACATACTAAACTTAACTTGGAGCTATGTGGTCGATACCATTTATTCTCTCATCGATACCATTTATTCTCTAAATGTCCTAAACTTAACTTGGAGTGTATTTGCCTACTATCAGAACTTTTATATTGACAAAGGAAGTTGTTTGTATTAGAATTCGAGATAAGAATATATATATATCGATGATATAAATAGCAAAAAATATCATCACATTCGAGATAAGAATCTATTAGAAGATTCAAAACTTTAGCAAAAAATATCAGTCAACAATTGCAACAGAAAAAAATAGCAATTCTCCCCTTATTTCATTTATTATAAAGAATAAGAATCAAGCAATTCTCCTAAACACACAACAATATTATCACATTCGTCAAATTATTGTTAACAATCTAAAGGCAACTTAAAAAAAAGAAGAAACTATAGCAAACAATGCTTTAAAATTCACGTTGCCTACACCATATGAATTGTTAACATTGTTCTGACCATATATATCAAACAACTAAAGTCCCAACTTTCCAAATAATTTTAAAGAACTATCATTATATGAAAAGTGTCGGTGATACGCAGATATAAAAAGCAACCTTAAAATTTGCTTAGACGAGTCAAAAACAGCAGCTAATACATCGTAATTTCATTTATAAAATTAAGAATTTAATTATTGGTATAACTGGGCTTACCTTCGATTTGCAGTGGACTGCCGGCGAGGTAAGGGCGTGGGTTCTGATGAGGCAACGCCGATGGACGACGGACTAGAGGACGGTGTGGCTTCCGATGGTGTCGATTCTAAAAAAGAAAGGACGACAACCAAACAATAAGGAAAAGGGACGTCGATCGGTAGAAAGGGTTTGAAAATTTGGGGGAAATTCGTTATTGTTGGATATAATATCATAGGGGTCAAAATAGGGTTGCGGCGTTTATAGATAAAACGCCACTATATAGTTATACTTTGCAGCGTTTTCTACAAAAACGCCGGAATAATTGTCCATATTACGGCGTTTGAATTCCAAACGCCACTATAGTTCGAGTAAGTGCGGCGTTTATAGATAAAACGCCACTATATAGTTATACTTTGCGGCATTTTCTACAAAAACGCCGAAATAATTGTCCATATTGAGGCGTTTGCATTCCAAACGCCACTATAGTTCGGGTAAGTGCGGCATTTTTTATAAAACGCCACTAAGATAGAAGTACTGCGGCGTTTTTAAAAGAAGCGCCACTAATTTGCGATTCTTTGTGGCATTTTATAAAAAAACGCCACTAAAGTCGCCGCTATAGTACAAAACTGGTGTAGTGTTAATGAGTAAATTGAATTTTTTAAAACTCCAATAACTAAAATAAGTTTAAGATAAAGTTCAATGATAATTTATCAAAAGCTATAGTAGGTAATAATTTTAACATCCCAAACTACAATATTTGAATCTAAATTTGTCCTCGGCTCATATGATTCAAGCTTTGAATTAAGATCTTGTAAATTTTGATAAATATTTTTTATAAAGAGTTTAAGATATCCTTAATTATACGACGACGTACATACACTTCATAGATAGAACAATCAAACCTAGATTATATAAGATAAACATCATCTATTTTTATTATATAGATTTAATTTCACTTAAAACTCATGTTCAAAAATAAAAAAAAAATTAAATAAATTTATATAAATATTAACATTATGGGTGGGCAAGATCGGGTATTCGACCAATTTGAATAGTATTGATCCCGGTCTCGGTAACCATCGGGTTATTAAAAATTGAAACCAGTCCCGGTCCTAGTTATACCGGGTACTAAATTTTAAGAACGGATCTCGTTATTGGTGGGTATCAGTTCCAATACCGGGTACCCGGTCAATTAATTTATTAGTAAAAAAACTTGAGTAATTGGAGCAAAAAAATTTCAACTACCAATAATAATATTAAATAATAAAATTAGAATATTGTAGATTTAAAATTAAAGTTTTAAAACTAGTCTTACTCATAATATTCATACATAAACAAAAACTTTGATAAAAAATAAACAAAAGAAAATCAATCCCTGATATTTGGTATTGGTCCCGGTACTACTAGGTACCCACTGGGTACTGGTTCTAAAAAATCAAGATTCAATCCCAATTCCGATTATCACCGGGACCTAAATTTTAGATCCATTTTTGGTCTCACCGGAACCAATACCTGATAAAAATCCACCGGGTCTTACCAAATCCAAAACCGGGACCGGGTAATCGAATTTTTTGCCCACCCCTAATTAACATCGTTTTCTAAAAGTTTTGATATAATATTATCAAGTATCTGTAAAGCGTTTTTGGACATGCATGTTTTAATCCCTACAAAACGAAAATTAAATGTTATTAAATCAAATTTTATGAGTTCAAATAGTTAAATATGGGATTTTGAACAAAATTATACAGATTAATCTAAAATTTTCAGCTTTTTACTCTTTTAAAATTCGAACAGATTCTTGATAAAGCCTTTTTAGACGTGCATGTTTAATCCGAACAAAACGATAATCAGTTGTTATTTAATCAAACTTTATGAGTTCAACTAGTTAATTATGGGCTTTTGAACAAAATTATACAGATTAATCTAAAATTTTCAGCATTTTACTCGGTTAAAATTCAAACGGATTCTCTATAAAGCATTTTTAGACATACACGTTTTAATCCCAACAAAATGAAAACCAGATGTTTTTAAATCATATTTTATGAGTTCAAATAGTTAATTATGGGCTTTTGAAAAAAAATATAAGATTAATCCAAAATTTTTAGCTTTTAACACAGTTAAAATTCGAACGAATTCTCTATAAAGAATTATTAGATATGCACGTTTAATGCGAACGAAACGATAACCAGATGTTTTTAAATCAAATTTTATAAGTTCAAATAGTTAATTTTGGGCTTTTGAACAAAATTATACAGATTTATCTAAAATTTTCAGCTTTTTACTCGGTTAAAATTCGAACGGATTCTCTATAATGTATTTTTAGGCATGCACATTTTAATCCCAATAAAACGAAAAACAGATGTTATTAAATCAAATTTTATGAGTTCAAATGGTTAAATATGGGCTTTTGAACAAAATTATAAAGATTAATCTAAAATTTTCAGCTTTTTACTCAATTAAAATTCGAATGGATTCTCTATAAAGCATTTTTAGACATGCACGTTTTAATCCCAACAATATAAAAACCAGATGTTATTAAACCAAATTTTATGAGTTGAATTATTTAAATATGAGCTTTTGAACAAAATTATACAAATTAATCTAAAGTTTTCAGCTTTTTACTCAGTTAAAATTCGAACGGATTCTCTATAAAGCATTTTTAGACATGTACGTTTTAATACCAACAAAATAAAAACCAGATGTTATCAAATCAAATTTTATGAGTTCAAATATTTAAATATGGGCTTTTGAACAAAATTATACAGATTAATCAAAAATTTTAGCTTTTTACTTGGTTAAAATTCAAAAAGATCCTCTATAAAGCCTTTTTAGGCATGCACGTTTTAATAAAAAAATCGAAAATAAGATATTATTAAATCAAATTTTATGAGTTCAAATCTTTAATATGGGCTTTTGAACAAAATTTTACAGATTAATCTAAAATTTTCAGCTTTTTACTCGGTTAAAATTCGAACAGATTCTCTATCAAGCCTTTTTAGGCATGCATGTTTTAATCCCAACAAAACGAAAACCAGATGTTATTAAATCAAACTTTATGAGTTCAAATAGTTAAATATGGGCTTTTGAACAAAATTATACAGATTAATCTAAAATTTTCAAATTTTTACTCTGTTAAAATTTGAACGGATTCTCTATAAAGCCTTTTTAGACATGCAGGTTTAATCCGAACAAAACGCTAACCAGTTTTTATTGAATCAAATTTTATGAGTTCAACTAGTTAATTATGGGCTTTTGAACAAAATTATACAGATTAATCTAAAATTTTTAGCATTTCACTCGGTTAAAATTCGAATGGATTCACTATAATGCATTTTTAGGGATGCACAATTTAATCCCAACAAAACGAAATCCAGATGTTATTAAATCAAATTTTATGAGTTCAAATAGTTAAATATGTGCTTTTGAACAAAGTTATACAGATTAATCTAAATTTTCAGCTTTTTACTCGGTTAAAATTCAAACGGATTCTCTATAAATCCTTTTTAGATATGCATGTTTTAATCCCAAAAAAACGAAAAGTAGATGTTATTAAATCAAATTTTATGAGTTCAAATAGTTAAATATGGACTTTTGAACAAAATTAGACAGATTAATATAAAATTTTCAGTATTTTACTTGGTTAAATTTCGAACAGATTCTCAATAATGTATTTTTAGGCATGCACGTTTTAATCCCAACAAAACGAAAACCAGATGTTATTGAATCAAATTTTACGAGTTGAAATAGTTAAATACGAGATTTTGAACAAAATTATACAAATTAATCAAAAATTTTCAGCATTTTACTTGGTTAAAATTCGAACGGATTCTCAATAATGTATTTTTTGGCATGCACGTTTTAATCCCAACAAAACGAAAACCAAATGTTATTGAATCAAATTTTATGAGTTCAAATAGTTAAATATGGGCTTTTGAACAAAATTATACAGATTAATCTAAAATTTCAGCTTTTTACTCAATTAAAATTCGAATGGATTCTCTATAAAACATTTTTAGACATACACGTTTTAATCCCAACAAAATGAAAACCAGATTTATTGAATCAAATTTTATGAGTTCAAATACTTAAATATGGGCATTTGAACAAAGTTATACAGGTTAATCTAAAATTTTCAGCTTTTTACTCGGTTAAAATTTGAAAAGATCATCTATAAAGCCTTTTAGACATGCACGTTTTAATAAAATAACAAAAACTAGATGTTATTAAATCAAATTTTATGAGTTCAAATAGTTAAATATGGGCTTTTGAATAAAATTATGCAGATTAGTCTAAAATTTTTTGTTTTTTACTCGGTTAAAATTTGAACAGATTCAATATAAAGCCTTTTTAGATATGCACATTGTAATTCCAACAGAACGAAAACCATATGTTATTAAATCAAATTTTATGAGTTCAAATAGTTAATTATGGGCTTTTGAACAAAATTATTCAGATTAATCTAAATTTTTTAGCTTTTTACTCAGATAAAATTCGAACAAATTCTCTATAAAAATTTTTTAGACATGCACGTTTTAATGCCAACAAAATGAAACCAGATGTTATGAATTCAAATTTTATGAGTTTAAATAGTTAATTATGGGCTTTTGAGCAAAAATTATATAGATTAATCGAAAATTTTCAGCTATTTAATTGGTTAATATTCATACGAATTCTCTATAATGCATTTTTAGGCATGCACGTTTTAATCACAACAAAACGAAACCATATGTTATTAACTTAAATTTTATGAGTTCAAAAATTTAAATATGGACTTTTGAACAAAATTATACAGATTAATCTAAAATTTTAGCTTTTTACTCGGTTAAAATTCGAAAAGATCCTCTATAAAGCCTTTTTAGACATGCACGTTTTAATTAAAAAATCGAAAACCGGATGTTATTAAATCAAATTTTATGAGTTCAAATAGTTAAATATTGGCTTTTGAACAAAATTATACAGATTAATCTAAAATTTTCAGCTTTTTACCCGGTTAAAATTCGAACAGATTCTCTATAAAGCCTTTTTAGACATGCAAGTTTTAATCCCAACAAAACGAAAACTATCTGTTATTAAACCAAATTTTATGAGTTCAAATAGTTAATTGTGGGCTTTTTAACAAAATTATTCAGATTAATCTAAAATTTTCAACTTTCTACTCAGTTAAAATTCAAACAGATTCTCTATAAAGAATTTTTAGACATGCACGTTTTAATCCCAATAAAATGAAACCTGATGTTATTAAATTAAATTTTATGAGTTCAAATAGTTAAATATGAGCTTTTGAACAAAATTATACACATTAATCTAAAATTCTCAACTTTTTATTAAGTTAAAATTTGAATGGATTCTCTATAAAACACTTTTAGACATGCAAGTTTTAATCCCAACAGAATGAAACTCGATGTTATTAAATCAAATTTTATGAGTTCAAATATTTAAATATAGGCTTTTGAATAAAATTATACAGATTAATCTAACATATTCAGCTTTTTACTCATTTAAAATTCAAACAGATTCTCTATAAAGTATTTTTAGACATGTACATTTTAATCCTAACAAAATAAAAACTAGATGTTATTAAATCAAATTTTATGAGTTCAAATATTTAAATATGGGCTTTTGAACAAAATTATAAAGATTAATTAAAATTTTTCAGCTTTTTACTCGGTTAAAATTCGAAACGATCCTCTGTAATGCCTTTTTAGAAATGCATGTTTTAATAAAAAACAAAAACCAGATGTTATTAAATCAAATTTTATGTGATCAAATAGTTAATTATGTTCTTTTGAACAAAACTATACAGATTAATCTAAAATTTTAAGCTTTTTACTCGGTTAAAATTCGAACGAATTCTCTATAAAGCCTTTTTAGATATGCACGTTTGATCCGAACGAAACGATAACCAGATGTTATTGAATCAAATTTTATGATTTCAAAAGTTAATTATGAGCTTTTGAACAAAATTATACAGATTAATCTAAAATTTTTGGCTTTTTACTCGGTTAAAATTCAAAAAGATTTTATATAATGCATTATTAGGCATGCACATTTTAAACACAACAAAACGAAAAACAGATGTTATTGAATCAAATTTTATGAATTCAAATAGTTAATTATAGGCTTTTGCAAAAATTATACAGATTAATATAAAATTTTCAACATTTTACTCGGTTAAAATTCGAACAGATTTTCTATAAAGCATTTTTAGACATGCACGTTTTAATCCAAACAAAATGAAAACCAGATGTTATTAAATCATATTTTATGACTTCAAATAGTTAATTATGGGCTTTTGAACAAAACTATACAGATTAATCTAAAATTTTAAGTTTTTTACTCGGTTAAAATTCAAACAGATTCTCTATAATGCATTTTTAGGCATGCACGTTTTAATCCCAACAAAACGAAAACTATATGTTATTAAATCAAATTTTATGAGTTCAAATAGTTAAATATGGGCTTTTGAACAAAATTATACAGATTAATCTAAAATTTTCAGCTTTTTACACAGTTAAAATTCGAACAGATTCTCTATAAAGCTTTTTTAGACATGCAAGTTTTAATCCAACAAATCGAAAACCAGATGTTATTGAATCAAATTTTATGAGTTCAAATATTTAAATATGGGCATTTGAACAAAATTATAGGGATTAATCTAAAATTTTCAGCTTTTTACTCGGTTAAAATTCGAAAAGATCCTCTATAAAACCTTTTTAGACATGTTTTAATTAAAAAATCGAAAACCAGATGTTATAAAATCAAATTTTATGAGTTCAAATAGTTAGATATTGGCTTTTGAACAAAATTATAAAGATTAATCTAAAATTTTCCGCTTTTTACTCGGTTAAAATTCGAAAAGATCCTCTATAAAGTCTTTTTAGACATGCACGTTTTAATCCCAACAAAACGAAAACTATCTGTTATTAAATCAAATTTTATGAGTTAAAATAGTTAATTGTGGGATTTTTAAGAAAATTATTCAGATTAATCTAAAATTTTCAGCTTTCTAATCAGTTAAAATTTGAACGGATTCTCTATAAAGCATTTTTAGACATGCACGTTTTAATCCCAATAAAATGAAATCAGATGTTTTTAAATCAAATTTTATGACTTCAAATACTTAATTATGGGCTTTTGAACAAAATTATACAGATTAATCTAAATTTTTTAGCTTTTTACTCGGTTAAAATTTGAACGGATTCTCTATAATGCATTTTTAGGCATGCTTGTTTTAATGCCAAAAAAACGAAAACCAAATGTTATTAAATTAAATTTTATGAGTTCAAATAGTTAAATATGGGCTTTTGAACAAAATTATACAGATTAATCTAAAATTCTCAGCTTTTTATTCAGTTAAAATTCTAATGGATTCTCTATAAAGTATTTTTAGACATGCACGTTTTAATCCCAACAGAATGAAAACCCGATGTTATTAAATCAAATTTTATGAGTTAAAATATTTAAATATGTGCTTTTGAACAAAATTATACAGATTAATCTAACATATTCAGCTTTTTACTCATTTAAAATTCAAACGAATTCTCTATAAAGTATTTCTAGAAATACACGTTTTAATCCAAACAAAATAAAAACTAGATGTTATTAAATCAAATTTTATGAGTTAAAATATTTAAATATGGGCTTTTGAACAAAATTATACTGATTAATAAAAATTTTTCAGCTTTTTACTCGGTTAAAATTTAAAAAGATCCTATATAAATACTTTTTAGACTAGCATGTTTACATAAAAAAAACGAAAACCAGATGTTATTAATCAAATTTTATGAGTTCAAATAGTTAAATATGGGCATTTGAATAAAATTATAAAGATTAATCAAAATTTTTCTGCTTTTTACTCGGTTAAAATTCGAAACGATCCTCTGTTATGCCTTTTTAGACATGCACGTTTTAATAAAAAAAGGAAAACCACATGTTATTAAATCAAATTTTATGAGTTCAAATAGTTAATTATATTCTTTTGAACAAAACTATACAGATTAATCTAAAATTTTAAGCTTTTTACTAGGTTAAAATTCGAATGAATTCTCTATAAAGCCTTTTTAGATATGTACGTTTAATCCGAACGAAACGATAACCAGATGTTATTGAATCAAATTTTATGACTTTAATAGTTAATTATGAGCTTTTGAACAAAATTATACAGATTAATATAAAATTTTTACCTTTTTACTCGGTTAAAATTCGAACGAATTCTCCATAATGCATTTTTAGGCATGCACATTTTAATCCCAGAAAACGAAAATCAGATGTTATTGAATCAAATTTTATGAATTCAAATAGTTAATTATGGGCTTTTAAAAAAATTATGCAGATTAATATAAAATTTTCAGCATTTTACTCGGTTAAAATTCGAACGGATTTTCTATAAAGCAATTTTAGACATGCACGTTTTAATCCCAACAAAATGAAAATCAGATGTTATTGAATCATATTTTATGATTACAAATAGTTAATTATGGGCTTTTGAACAAAACTATACAGATTAATCTAAATTTTTTAACTTTTTACTCGGTTAAAATTTGAACGGATTCTCTATAATGTATTTTTAGGAATGCACGTTTTAATCCCAACAAAACGAAAACCAAATGTTATTAAATTAAATTTTATGAGTTCAAATATTTAAATATGGGTTTCGAAAAAAACCATACAGATTAATCAAAATTTTTTAGCTTTTTACTCTGTTAAAATTCGAAAAGATCCTATATAAAGTCTTGTTAGACTAGCACGTTTTCATAAAAAAACGAAAACCAGAAGTTATTAAATCAAATTTTATGAGTTCAAATAGTTAAATATGGACTTTTGAACAAATTATAAAGATTAATCAAAATTTTTCAGCTTTTTACTCTGTTAAAATTCGAAACGATCCTCTATAAAACCTTTTTAGACATGCACGTTTTAATAAAAAAACGAAAACCAGATGTTATTAAATCAAATTGTATGAGTTCAAATAGTTAATTATGTTCTTTTGAACAAAACTATACAGATTAATCTAAAATTTTAAGCTTTTTACTCGGTTAAAATTCCAACGAATTCTCTATAAAGCCTTTTTAGATATTCACGTTTAATCCGAACGAAACGATAACCAGATGTTATTGAACCTAATTTTATGAGTTCAATAGTTAATTATGAGCTTTTGAACAAAATTATACAGATTAATCTAAAATTTTTAGCTTTTTACTCGGTTAAAATTCAAACAGATTCTATATAATGCATTATTAGGCATGCACATTTTAATCACAACAAAACGAAAACCAGATGTTATTGAATCAAATTTTAAGAATTCAAATAGTTAATTATGGGATTTTGAAAAAATTATACAGATTAATATAAAATTTTCAGCATTTTACTCGGTTAAAATTCGAACGGATTTTCTATAAAGCATTTTTAGAAATGCACGTTTTAATACCAACAAAATAAAAATCAGATGTTATTAAATCATATTTTATGAGTTCAAATAATTAATTATGGGCTTTTGAACAAAACAATATAGATGAATCAAAAATTTTAAGTTTTTTACTTGGTTAAAATTTAAACAGATTCTCTATAATGCATTTTTAGACATGCACGTTTTAATCCCAACAAAACAAAAACTATATGTTATTAAATCAAATTTTATGAGTTCAAATAGTTAAATATGGGATTTTGAACAAAATTAAACAAATTAATCTATAATTTTCAGCTTTTTACATAGTTAAAATTCGAACAGATTCTCTATAAAACATTTTTAGACATGCAAGTTTTAATCCCAACAAATCGAAAACCAGATGTTATTGAATCAAATTTTATTAGTTCAAATATTTAAATATAGGAATTTAAACAAAATTATTTAGATTAATCTAAAATTTTCAGCTTTTTACTCGATTAAAATTTGAAAAGATCCTCTATAAAGCATTTTTAGACATACACTTTTAGTAAAATAACGAAAACCAGAGGTTATTAAATCAAATTTTATGAGTTCTAATAGTTAAATATGGGCTTTTGAATAAAATTATAAGATTAATCAAAAATTTTCAGCTTTTTACTCGATTAAAATTCGAAAAGATCCTCTATAAAGCCTTTTTAGACATGCACGTTTTAATAAAAAAAGAAAACCAGATGTTATTAAATCGAATTTAATGAGTTCTAATATTTAAATATGGGCTTTTGAAAAAAATTGTACAGATTAATCAATATTTTTCAGCTTTTTACTCGGTTAAAATTCGAAAAGATCCTCTATAAAGCCTTTTTAGACATGCACGTTTTAATAAAAAAACAAAAAAACAGATGTTATTAAATCAAATTTTATGAGTTCAAATAGTTAAATATGGGCTTTTGAACAAATTTATAAAGATTAATCTAAAATTTTCAGCTTGTTACTCGGTTAAAATTCGAACAGATTCTCTATAAAGCCTTTTAAGACATGCACGTTTTAATCCCAACAAAATGAAAACCAGATGTTATTAAATCAAATTTTATGAGTTCAAATAGTTAAATATGGGCTTTTGAACAAAATTATACAGATTAATCTAAAATTTTTAGCTTTTTACTCTCTTAAAATTCGAACGGATTCTCTATAAAGCCTTTTTAGACATGCAGGTTTAATCCGAACAAAACGATATCCAGTTTTTGTTGAATCAAATTTTATGAGTTCAACTGGTTAATTATGGGATTTTGAACAAAATTATACAGATTAATCTAAAATTTTCTGCATTTTACTCAGTTAAAATTCGAACGGATTAATCTATTATACCTTTATGTATTATTGGCAACCAAGCTGCCTTCGTCCGAGGGAGGAATATTACTGACAATATTCTTATTGCCCATGAGCTCATTTATACTCTTAATCCTGACGCAAGTTCCCTGGCTAAAGGGGCTAGCTTAAAGTTGGATATGGAAAAAGTCTTTGACCGTGTTGAATGGCCCTTTCTTGTACAAATTATGACTCATCTAGGTTTCAATTCTAACTGGGTTTCCCTTATTATGAGGTGTGTCTCTTCTGTCTCCTTTCAAGTATGTATCAATGACTCCCTTTCACAACCTTTTAAACCCAATAGAGGGCTGCGGCAAGGGGACCCTCTCTCCCCTTTCTTGTTTTTTTTTTGTACTCAAGGACTTTCAGGCCTGCTTAACGCTGAGCAAACTAATGGTTACCTCCCTGGGCTTTGTGCCAGCAGGAATGGGCCACGTATCAACCATCTTCTCTTTGTAGATGACTGTGTTGTTTTCATTAAAAATAATACCGCTGAAGCTCAACGCCTTAAGGATGCGTTGCACACTTATTCCATTTCGTCTGGGCAGGCGGTAAACTTTGAGAAATCAACTATCTTTTTTTCGCGGAAAACTCCTACCTCGCTCCGGGCGGATATCAACAATATTCTTCATGTACGTGAAGTGGATGACCCTGGGATTTATCTGGGAGTCCCTCTGCTCATTAGGAAAAACAAAACTGCAGCCTTGGGCTTCACCAGGGATAATATGAATGCTCGTCTGGGTACCTGGGAGAAACATCTCCTTTCCTTTAGTGGTAGAGAATTTTTCATTAAGTCTGTTATACAATCTATGCCTCAATACGTCATGTCTTGTTATCTTTTACCACAGAATATTATTGATGACATGACCACTTCGATACGTTGATACTGGTGGTCTGGGAAAGCTGCCAAACGAGGTTGGCCTATGCTTCCTTCGGAAACTATTTGTCTTCCAAAAGCAGCTGGTGGGATTGGATTTCGGGATCTTCACCACTTTAATATCGCATAGCTAGGCAAACAAATTTGGCGATTGATTTGTGAGCCTGATAACCTTCTTAGTCAGGTCTATAAATGCAAGTATTATCCTACGGGCTCGGTCCTTGATTCTGCTTACAATCGGAGCTCTTCTTTTGCTTGGAAGGGTCTTAGCATTGCTATTTCTAAGCTTCACAATGGCTTTTTCAAACGCCCTGGCATGTCTAGTAATGTTTCTATTCACTTTGACAAGTGGGGTGGTTCCCAGCCTGTACACCTTTATGGTGATTATGAGGTGAATGATGAAGTCCTTCGTGCGGGTTCTTTTATGGTGCATAATTCTTCCTGTTGGGATGAACCTAGAGTGAGAGCCTATTTTTCCCATGAAGATGCTAATACCATACTCAATGTGCCTATTATCAATGATATTAAAGATACCATTCTCTGGGGTAACCATGATTCTGGTATTTATACTGTACGCTCTGGTTACCACTTTCTGCAGTTGCAGCCTGGGCCTGTTCCTAGGCCCTCTAAGCTCTGGAAGGTCTTATCAAAATTTCCCACTCTTCCCAAAGTTCGCTCCTTTGGTTGGCGTTTATGTCATGATCCTCTCTCCATGCTATGAGGGATTGTCCTAGTGCTAAGGAGGCGATCCTTTTGGCTGGACTCCCCTCTCGACTTCTGACCAACACTTCTTCTTCCCCCCATCAGTGGCTCTCTGATGCTGCTGGGTTTCTTTCCTTGCACCAATTTTCATTGTTCGTTACGGTTTTATGGAACTTATGGAATCGTCGCAATGATTTTGTTCACAACAACCATCTCCAACCAGTTAGGTTAACTGTTTCCAATGTACAATAACTTTTTATTGATTATACATCGGTTACTGATGTATCCCGTCAGCGTTCTCGGCTAGCTGAGCCCACTTTTGCTCAGGCTAGATGGACGAAGCCGACTTCTGGATTCGTCAAAATTAATACAGATGGGGCTTTTGACCTTGTCTTAAGGGGGGCTGCTGCAGGCGTCATTGCTCGAGACTCTTCTGGCTCTGTGCTCGGTGGCTATTCTATGCCTCTTATTTGCCTGGATCTCGCCTCTACCGAGGCTCTCGCTATTCTGGAAGGTTTACGTTTTACCGTTGCCAATGGCTGGACTAAGGTGATTCTTGAGACCGATTCTGCTTCTATTGCCAACAAAGTCAACAATGTCCTTTGTCAAGACCTCTCAACAGTGCAGCATTTAGTGACTCGCATTCGTTCCACTCTTGGTACTTTGTCGGATTGCAAGATTTGTTATGTGCCTAGAGCTGCCAACGTTGTAGCCCATGTTTTGGCTACTAGGGCTTTACGTTCTTTTACTTCTTGTTCTTTTGACTGTTGCTTTCCCGATTTTATTCGGGCTTCTATAAACTCTGAGAGATTTCCCTCTCCTTCTCAATAATAACTTGGATAATTTTTTCCCCATAGGGGCCTTCTCGCCTCTCGGGGTGACTGGCTATAGGGGTATTTTAATGAGGCACTTTCTTTCAAAAAAAAAATTCGAACGGATTCCCTATAGTGCATTTTTAGGCATTCACGTTTTAATCCCAACAAAACAAAAAACCAGATGTTATTAAATTAAATTTTATGAGATCAAATAGTTAAATATATACAGATTAATCTAAAATTTTCAGCTTTTTAGTCGGTTAAAATTCGAACAAATTATCTATAATGCTTTTTTAGGCATCCACGTTTTAATCCCAACAAAACAAAACCCAGATGTTATTGAATCAAATTTCATGAGTTCAAATAGTTAAATATAGCTTTTGAACAAAATTATACAGATTAATCTAAAATTTTCAGTTTTTTACTCAATTAAAATTCCAACGGATTCTCTATAAAATATTTTTAGACATGCAAGTTTTAATCCCAACTAAATGAAAACCAGATATTTTTAAATCATATTTTATGACTTCAAATAGTTAATTATGGGCTGTTGAACAAAATTATACATAATCTAAAATTTTCAGCTTTTTACTCAGTTAAAATTCGAACGGATTCTCTATAAAGCATTTTTAGATTTGCACGTTTTAATCCCAACAAAATAAAAACCAGATGTTTTTAAATCATATTTTATGAGTTCAAATATTTAATTATGGGCTTTTGAACAAAATTATACAGATTAATCTAAAATTTTCAGCTTTTTACTCGGTTAAAATTCAAAAAGATCCTCTATAAAGCCTTTTTAGACATGCACGTTTTAATAAAAAAACCAAAACCAAATGATATTGAATCAAATTTTATGAGTTTAAATAGTTAAATATGGGCTTTTGAACAAAATTATATAAATTAATCTAAAATCTTGATCTTTTTACTCAATTAAAATTCGAACAGATTCTCTATAAAGCATTTTTAGACATGCACGTTTTAGTCCCAACAAAATGAAAATCAAATGTTTTTAAATCATATTTTATGAGTTCAAATAGTTAATTATAGGCTTTTAAACAAAATTATACAGATTAATCTAAAATTTTCAGCTTTTTCCTCGGTTAAAATATGAACGGATTCTCTATAACGCATTTTTAGACATGCACGTTTCAATCCCAACAAAACGAAAACCAGACGTTATTAAATCAAATTTTATTAGTTTAAATATTTAAATTTGATCTTTTGAACAAAATTATACAGATTAATCTAAAATTTTCAACTTTTTACTCGGTTAAATTCGAAAAGATCTTTTATAAAGCCTTTTTAGACATGCATGTTTGAATAAAAAAAACAAAACCAGATATTGAATCAAATTTTATGAGTTCAAATAGTTAAATATGGGGTTTTGAACAAAATTATACAGATTAATCTAAAATTTTCAGCTTTTTACTCAGTAAAAATTAGAACAGATTCTCTATAATGTATTTTTAGGCATGCACAATTTAATCCCAACAAAACGAAAACCAGATGTTATTGAATCAAATTTTATGAGTTCAAATAGTTAAATATGAGATTTTGAACAAAATTATACAGATTAATCTAAAATTTTCAACTTTTTACTCTGTTAAAATTTGAACGGATTCTCTATAAATCCTTTTTAGACATGCAGGTTTAATCTGAACAAAACGATAACAAGTTTTCATTGAATCAAATTTTATGAGTTCAACTAGTTAATTATGGGCTTTTGAGCAAAATAATAAAGATTAATCTAAAATTTTCAGCATTTTACTTGGTTAAAATTCGAACAGATTCTCAATAATGTATTCTCAATAATGTATTTTACTTAGTTCAAATTAGAACAGATTCTTTATAAATCCTTTTTAGACATGCACGTTTTAATCCCAACAAAATGAAAACGATATGTTATTAAATCAAATTTTAAGAGTTCAAATAGTTAATTATGGGCTTTTGAACAAAATTATACAGATTAATCTAAATTTTTCAGCTTCTTACTTAGATAAAATTCGAACGGATTCTCTATAAAATATTTTTAGACATGCACGTTTTATCCAAACAAAATGAAACCAGAAGCTTTTAATTCAAATTTTATGATTTAAAATAGTTAATTATGGGCTTTTGAGCAAAATTATCCAGATTAATCTAAAATTTTCAGCTAATTAATCAATTAAAATTCATATAAATTCTATATAATGCATTTTTAGGCATGCACGTTTTAGTCCCAACAAAACGAAAATTAGATGTTATTAAATCAACAGGAAGAACGATGGGGATGTCGTCCTCACAAAGGAGGTTGAGTGTGCTTCCTACCCTTAATGTGGGACCTTACCAACAACGACAATGGTGGCTCCATGTTCGGGTTTGCTTCTCCTGCTTTTTACTGCAGTCTTGGCCATGTTCGGCCGTCTACCGATTCTCGCCTCCGAACTGTCTACTATGGAGGACAGGATCTCGCTATATATCGATGGTGGTGGAGTCTGCTCGTCGGCAATGCTGGTCGCCGTGCTTGCTTCGCCGTTACTTGAGACCCTCGTTTATTATTTGGCCAGGATGGGGGTTCGGGTTCAGAGCTATGTCCATTCCCTATTCCTTGGTCTTGTTTCATCTACGTCTGCGTTTTTGCATGAAGTGGGACTTGGTCCTTTGCCTGCATGGGGTTAGTGGTGGAAGAGCGGCATCGGCAGGCTGTTCGGGCCTGGTTGGGTGCTATGCTATCTATTTGGATTCGAACTATCGTGTTAGGTACGGTATATATCCAAATTATCGAATGTTCTCATCATGGTTACGGTATAAAGTGTCTATGGTTCATCAAATTACATGTCGCTCTGCTATGTATCGTTATTTTATCTACCTATCTTCTTTTGCTGTTGTTGTATTCTTTTTTATCTTTACTTTACTGTTAATACTGATGTGTTATTTAGTTCTTTTGTGGCTTTTTCTCATACTTTGTGATAACTACATATTCTCTTGTTGTTTACCAACCTTATATAAGGTTCATACCAACACCTTACATGGTGTCCTCTTAAAACAATGGTCTGACTATCAGACTTTTATACCAACTACTACTTTGTCTCATCTTTTATTTTATTCTAATATTCTTCAATTTTGGACTCTTTCTACTTTTAATTAAAAATACAATATTTATTCTTTTTCCAACTCCTATACCTTTTTTAATAGTTTTTTGGTCTCTTTTTTCCAACTATCTTATCTTTTTTTTTAAAAGATGTTCTATTCCTTTCTAGACTCTTCTCCTCTATTCTAATCTTGGTGAAATTCTTATATCTTACATTCATATGAACTTTTCACCTATATATAAGATCATATATTCTACTCATGATTTATTCTTTCTCATATTTCCTTCATCTGGCCGCCCTTACTCTCTTCTTCTTTTTCGGATGGATTCCAAATCTTTTCTCCAACAACTCGGGAATATTCAATTTACCGAGGAAGAACAATCCACTATCTTTCAAACAAGCCTACCTTGGGACTCTGCTGATGCTGATTCACATACAACTCTTTTAGGGTACATGATTATCTCCAAAGATATTGATGATCAGATTATTATTAAAGCCTTTACCAGAATCTGGACTCCGGCTAAATTATCTTTTATGCGCTCATTGCAACCACGGCTGTTTCTAATCTGCTTTAAGGATGAAAAGATTAAAGAGGATATTCTTTCCAGGGGACCATGGACCTACAAGGATGAGTGGCTTTCCCTTACTCAATATGATCCTACTATTAGCATTGATGATTATTCATTCATGACAATGAATGTGTGGGTACGAATTTATAATATTCCACCTATCCTTCTTGCTTCGGAGGAATCTGCTAACAATATTGGTGAGTCACTCGGGGCTTTCATTGGAACTGTTACAAAAATTGATACGAGGAAAATAGATCTCAATATGGTTGACTATCTTCGAGTAGGGTTAACTTTGGATGCTTCTAAACCAGTTCGACGTTGTGTTGCTCTCGTTGGGGGCTCTTCTACATGTTTTTGTCCTCTACAGTATGAACGACTTCCCACTCTCTGCCACTGTTGTGGTCGTGTTGGCCACTCTCTTGATTTCTGCACCATTCCAGTTGAGGAGAGACCTAAACAACTTCAATATGGCGACTGGCTTCGCTATCTCCCTAAGAAAAAGGTTACTCAACCTATGCAGAGAGGACGCATCCGTTACATCTCGCAAAGCTCTCAAGCACCTACGGGTATGAATGATAAAGGAAAGGCTCCTGTGACAGACCTACCAGCTCAGGAGAATGCCCCTCCTTCTGAGTCTACGCCTGTTTTCTCACAAGGCCCTCGCACTCTTCCAACTGTTCCAAGTAAACTATCTGTTCGGCGTGGCCCTACTCAGCTTTTGCAAACGGTCTTTCCGGATATGGAACCCAATGTAACCACTCGACCTAGGATCTCTGATGGTGATGTTGACGATAGCTTGTCGGCGCCAAAACTCCAAGATCTGGAGCTCGAGCTTGCCAATGACGCCGCCTTCCAGGAGGCTGCTGACTGGATTGAAAATGCACCGCCAGCCAAGAGAATTGCTCGTGCAATTGCTACTAGGGGTTCTAAAAGAACTCCACCATCCGATGAGGGTTCTCGGCCTAAACGCCCTCGGCCACCTCCTAAAGGATTCGCAGAAAAAGCTGGGATGAGCAGCACAAACAACTCTCCGGCAGAGGTTGACAATGGTCAACCCCACCGAGCCAAATGATCGATCTTTTATGGAACTGTCAGGGTTTCTATACCACGGCAGTTCCCATTCTATTTTATTTTGTCATTTATGTCATTGTTTTTAGTTCTTTGCGTATATTAGGACAGTTTCTTTATTTTGCACCTTCTTTTGGGTTTGTTTCCTGGATTAATAATATTTCTTTTTCTTTGTTTTTTTACTCTATTTTTTTCTCTACTCTTTTTTTTCTCTTGTTTTCCTTTTTTCTTTTTCTTTTTCTTTAGTACCTTTGTTATTCTCCGATTACATATACCACCCTTCAGAAGGGATCTTTCCAACGTCTACTTTGGCGTATCTTTACTTTTTAAGAGGAATTGCTTTCCTACTCTACTTCATTTTAATTTACATTATTGGTTAGCCAGGATGAGCAGCTTTAACAACTCTCCGGCGGTGGTTGACGATGATCAACCCCGCCGAGAGAAATGAAAATGTTATGTTGGAACTGTCAGGGTCTTGGCAACACCTAGGCAATTCTTGCTTTACAACGTGCTGTTTCCAAGCATAATGTTGATTGTCTCTTTCTTTGTGAGACCAGATTAAACAAACATAACATGGATCGTATTAAACTCAAACTTGGTATGCATGGTTGTCTAGCCGTTGATCCCAGGACTTCCTACACAGGACTTGCCATCATATGGAACAATAATTCTTCTGTTGACCTTCTCTCGTACTCAGACCGACATATTGATGTTCTTGTTTCATTTGGACAAACTCAATTCCACTTTACTGGCATTCATGGCTTCCCTGAAACTGCGAACAAACATAAAACTTGGCAATTAATAGATTCTTTGAATACAGCTAGTTCTCTTCCTTGGCTTTTAAGGGGGACTTTAATGAAATTCTTTACGACAATGAAAAACAGGGTGGTTCTCGCCGTGCTCGCTCAAAAATTAACAATTTTCAAGAGTGCCTTGCTAATAATGACCTTTTCGACTGTAAACCAAAGTCTGGATGGTTCACTTGGACCAGATCGGGACGTAACTCGGTCACCATTATGGAAAGATTAGACAGATTTCTTGGTAATTCAACTTGGTTCACTACTTTCCCTAATTGCCAAGCTATCTCTTTCTTCCAGGCTCGCTCTGACCACTGTCCTATTTTAATGGATACTAGGCCTGTACTGGGCTCTCCAACTGTGCGGTCCAGCACCTTGTTCCGCTATGAGAGCTGCTGGGCTGATAATCCGGAGGTTCTTTTACGTATTAAAGAGCTATGGTCTACCCCTTCTCGTTCGACTCTAAGTAAACTATACGATATTAGACACTTCCTTGCTACTTGACAATCCAACAAACGTTTGAAATCCAATAAACGTATCTCCCAGTTGAATGGCTTCATTAATTTATGTCTCACGCGACATCTCTCCGACTCTGAAATTGGTGGCCTTCTTTCTGCTAAACGCGAGCTCGATAGTTTACTTAACGCGAAGGAAATCTATTGGGCTCAACGCACTCGAACACTCTGGTTAGAGCACGGTGACAAAAACACTTCTTTCTTTCACGCTAGAGCAACTAGCCGTCGGTGGAAAAGTCAGATTATCGGTCTCTTCAACGGTCAAAATATTTGCCAAACTAATTCAAATGATATTATGGCTACAGCTGTTACCTACTTCCAAAGTCTTTTTTCATCATCCTCTCTTATAATAGATTCATCAATTTTGAACAACATTCCCACTGTTGTTACTGATTCAATGAATAATGAACTTAATAAGGATTTCACTGCAGATGAAATTTATACTGCTTTTCGTGATATCGATCCGAGGAAGGCCCCGGGAGTTGACGGTTTCCCAAGTGGTTTCTTCCGGAAGCACTGGGATATCCTCAGACATGACTTTTTGTCTCTCTGCCTCGGGCATCTCCGAGGGTCCATTAATATGGAAGAAGTCAATCGTACCATTATTGTGCTTATCCCTAAAATTGATGAACCTACTACAATGCGTCATCTTAGACCTATTAGTCTCTGTACAGTTATCTATAAAACTGTCTCGAAAGTGCTTGTAAATCGGCTAAAATCTATTATACCCCTTTGTATTAGTGGCAACCAAGCTGCTTTTGTTCACGGTAGGAACATTACGGATAATATTCTTATAGCCCATGAACTCATCCATACCCTTAATACTGATGCTACATCCCTTGTGAAAGGGCCTAGTTTAAAATTAGATATGGAAAAGGCCTTCGACCGTGTTGAATGGACTTTTTTAGAACATATTATGCTTCGTCTAGGCTTTAACTCCAATTGGGTTTCCCTTATTATGAGGTGTATATCCTTCGTTACTTTTCAAGTTCGAGTGAATGATTCTCTCTCTCGGCCTTTTAAGCCCTTTAGAGGTTTACGACAAGGGGACCCTCTCTCCCCTTTTTTGTTTCTTTTCTGTACACAGGGCCTTTCTGCCTTGCTCAATGCTGAGCAATCCTCTGGTAACCTCCCGGGGCTTTGTACTAATAGGAATGGACCACGTGTCAATCATCTTCTTTTTGCAGACGAATATGTTGTCTTTATTAAGACAACAATGCCAGAAGTGCAGCGCCTTCGGGACGTTCTGCATATTTATGCCACTTCGTCCGGGCAAGCAGTGAATTTTAAGAAATCTACTATTTTCTATTCTCGGAAAACCCCTTTGTCACTTCGACTGGCCATCAATGACATACTGCATGTCAGGGAGGTGAATGATCCTGACACTATTTAGGATTCCCTCTTCTCATTGGGAAGAATAAAACTGCTGCTCTAGGGTTTATTAGAGATAAAATGCTTGCCAGAATGACCAGCTGGGACAAGCATCTCCTCTCTTTTAGTGGGAGAGAAATCTTCATCAAATCAGTTATACAATCTATGCCTCAATATGTGATGTCTTGCTACCTTCTACCACTTAATATTATTGATGACATGACTACTTCTATACGCCGCTACTGGTGGTCTGGCAAATCTAATAAAAAAGGATGGCATCTGCTTCCCTGGGATACTATCTGTCTCCCAAAGGCAGCTGGGGGAGTAGGCTTTCGTGACCTTCACCATTTCAATATTGCTTTGCTTGGTAAGCAGATTTGGCGCCTTCTGTGTACTCCTGGGAGCCTTCTTAGTCAAATTTACAAATACAAGTATTACCCGACAAGTTCTATACTAGATTCTGTCTCTTCACGAAATTCCTCTTTTGCTTAGAAAGGGCTCAGTGTAGCTCTTTCTAAACTTCGTGATGGGTTTTTTACACGTCCAGGTATGTCTAGTACTGTCCGGATTCACTTTGACAATTGGGGTGGCTCTCAGCCTTTACGCCTATATGGTGATTATGAGATCAATGATGAAGTCCCTTTACGCGTCGGCACTTTTATGATCCCTAACTTATCCCGATGGGATGAATCTAAAGTTAGGAATTACTTCACGTATGAAGATGCTAATGTTATCCTTAATGTTCCGATTATTAATGATACACAGGATACCACCCTCTGGGGCTACCATGATTCTGGTATCTTTTTCGTATGCTCGGGCTATCAATTTTTGAAGCTTCAACCAGGTCCAGTTAACAGACCTTCTAAGCTCTGGAAAACTCTTTCTAAATTACCAACTCTTCCCAAGGTACGTTCTTTTGGTTGGCGGTTGTGCCACAATGCACTACCGTCTGGTCACAAAATCCTTCAGGCTAACCTAGGTCCGGGGATTTGCCCTATATGCAATTTGACCATTGAAACCTCCCTCCATGCTATAAGGGATTGCCCTTGTGCTAGGGAAGCGTTCCAGTTGGTAGGACTTCCTTCCCGAATTCTTAATCCTGTTTATACTTCCCCTCTTCAGTGGCTTTCTGCGGCAGCTGGCTTTCTTCCTCTTCATCAATTCTCTTTATTTCTTACGATATTATGGAATCTCTGGAACCGTCGCAATGACTTTGTCCATAATGGCCGTCTTCAACCGGTTTGGTTAACCGTTACTAATGCTCTCAACCTTTTTAATGATTACACTTCAGCTAACAATGACTCCCGTCTACATTCCCGGCTAGCTGAGCCCACTTTTGCTCTTGCTAGATGGACAAAACCCGATCCTGGTTACGTCAAGATTAACACGGATGGTGCTTTCGACCCCGTGTTAAAAGGAGCAGCAGCTAGTGTCATTGCTAGGGATTCCTCCGGCATTGTCCTTGGCGGTTGTTCGTTGCCTCTTCTCTGTCCGGATCCTGCCTCTGCTGAAGCTCTTGCCCTCCTAGAAGGTCTGAAGCTTGCCTTTTCTAATGGCTGGACCCGTGTTATCTTCAAGACTGATTCCGCTTCCATTGCTAATAAGGTCAATGACCCCCTTTACCAAGACCTCTCCACTGTGCAACCTTTGGTGTCTCGTATCCGTTCCACTCTTGGTACTTTGCCTGACTGTAAGATTTGTTATGTACCTAGAGAGGCTAATGTGGTAGCCCATGTCTTAGCTACTAGGGCTTTGCACTCTTTTTCTTCTTGCTCTTTCTCTTATGACTTTCCCGATTTTATTCGGGCTTCTGTAAAATCGGAGAGGTTCTCCTCCCCTTCTCAATAAGATCTTGGGTACTCTTTTCCCCATAGGGGCCTTCCCGCCTCTCGGGGTGGTTGGCTATAGGGTTTTTTTAATGAGGCCCTTTTCTCAAAAAAAAAAATTCGAAAAGATCCTCTATAAAACCTTTTTAGACATGCACGTTTTAATTAAAAAATCGAAAACCATATATTATTAAATCAAATTTTATGAGTTCAAATAGTTAAATATTGTCTTTTGAACAAAATTATACAGATTAATCTAAAATTTTTAGTTTTTTACTCGGTTAAAATTCGAACAAATTCTCTATAATGCCTTTTTAGACATGCACGTTTTAATCCCAACAAAAGGAAAACCATCTGTTATTAAATCAAATTTTATGAGTTCAAATAGTTAATTATGGGCCTTTAAAAAAATTAAACAGATTAATCTAAAATTTTCAGCATTTTACTCGATTAAATTCGAACGGAATTTCTATAAAGCAGTTTTAGACATGCACGTTTTAATCCTAACAAAATGAAAACCATATATTATTAAATCAAATTTTTTGAGTTCAAATAGTTAAATATATGTTTTTGAACAAAATTATACAAATTAGACTAAAATTTTCAGCTTTCTACTCAGTTAAAATTCGAACAGATTCTCTATAAAGAATTTTTAGACATGCACGTTTTAATCCAACAAAATGAAATCAGATGTTCTTAAATCAAATTTTATGAGTTCAAATAGTTAATTATGGGCTTTTGAACAAAATTATACAATTAATCTAAAATTTTCAGCTTTTTACTCGGTTAAAATTTGAACCGATTCTCTATAATGTACTTTTAGGCATACACGTTCTAATCCCAACAAAACGAAAACCAAATGTTATTAAATTAAATTTTATGAGTTCAAATAGTTAAATATGGGCTTTTGAACAAAATTATACAGATTAATCTAAAATTCTCAGCTTTTTATTCAGTTAAAGTTTGAATAGATTCTCTATAAAGCAATTTTAGACATGCACGTTTTAATCCCAACAGAATGAAAACCCGATGTTATTAAATCAAATTTTATGAGTTCAAATATTTAAATATGGGCTTTTGAACAAAATTGTACAGATTAATCTAAAATATTTAGCTTTTTACTCATTTAAAATTTAAACGGATTCTCTATAAAGTATTTTTAGACATGCACGTCTTAATCCCAACAAAATATAAACTAGATGTTATTAAATCAAATTTTATGAGTTCAAATATTTAAATTTGGGCTTTTGAACAAAATTATACAGATTAATCAAAATTTTTTAGCTTTCTACTCGGTTAAAATTCGAAAAGATCCTATATAAAGTCTTTTTAGACTAGCACGTTTTCAAAAAAAAATGAAAACCAGATGTTATTAAATCAAATTTTATGAGTTCAAATAGTTAAATATGGGCTTTTGAACAAAATTATACAAATTAATCAAAATTTTTCAGCTTTTTACTCGGTTAAAATTCGAAAAGATACTCTATCAAGCCTTTTTAGACATGCACGTTTTAATAAAAAAAGAAAACTAGATGTTATTAAATCAAATTTTATGAGTTCAAACATTTAAATATGGGCTTTTGAACAAGATTATACAGATTAATCAATATTTTTCAGCTTTTCACTCGGTTAAAATTCGAAAAGATCCTCTATAAAGCCTTTTTAGACATGCACGTTTTAATAAAAAAATGAAAAATCAGATGTTCTTAAATCAAATTTTAAGAGTTCAAATAGTTAAATATGGGCTTCTGAACAAATTTATACAGATTAATCTAAAATTTTCAGCTTTTTACTCGGTTAAAATTCGAACAGATTCTCTATAAAGCTTTACAAGACATGCACGTTTTAATCCCAACAAAACGAAAACCAGATGTTATTAAATCAAATTTTATGATTTCAAATAGTTAAATATGGGCTTTTGAACAAAATTATGTAGATTAATCTAAAATTTTAGCTTTTTACTCTGTTAAAATTCGAACGGATTCTATATAAAGACTTTTTAGATATGCAGGTTTAAACTGAGCGAAACGATAACCAGATATTATTGAATCAAATTTTATGAGTTCAAATAGTTATTTATGGGCTTTTGAACAAAATTATACAGATTAATCCAAAATTTTCAGCTTTTTACACGGTTAAAATTCTAACGGATTCTCAATAATGTATTTTTGGCATGCACAATTTAACCCTAACAAAACGAAAATCAGATGTTATTGAATCAAAATTTATGAGTTCAAATAGTTAAATATAGTCTTTTGAACAAAATTATACAAATTAATCTAAAATTTTCAACTTTTTACTAAATTAAAATTCGAATGGATTCTCTAGAAAGCATTTTTAGACATACACGTTTTAATCCAACAAAATGAAAACCATATTTATTAAATCAAATTTTATAAGTTCAAATATTTAAATATGGGCATTTGAACAAAATTATACAGATTAATCTAAAATTTTCAGCTTTTTAATCTGTTAAAATTTGAAAAGATCATCTATAAAGCCTTTTTAGACATTCACGTTTAAAAAAAATGAAAATCAGATGTTATTAAATCAAATTTTAGGAGTTCAAATAGTTAAATATGGGCTTTTGAACAAAATTATACAGATTAATCAATATTTTTCTGCTTTTAGCTTGGTTAAAATTCGAAAAGATCCTCTATAAAGCCTTTTTAGACATGCATGTTTTAATAAAAAACGAAAACTAGATGTTATTAAATCAAATTTTGGGAGTTCAAATAGTTAAATATGGGCTTTTGAACAAAATTATACAGATTAATCTAAAATTTTCATCTTTTTACTCGATTAAAATTCGAACAGATTCTCTATAAAGCCTTTTTAGGCACGTTTTAATCCCAACAAAACGAAAACCATATGTTATTAAATTAAATTTTATGAGTTCAAATAGTTAATTGTTGGCTTTTGAACAAAATTATACAGATTAATCTAAAATTTTCAGCTTTTTACTCAATTAAAATTCGAACGGATTCTCTATAAAGAATTTTTAGACATGCAAGTTTTAATCCCAACAAAATGAAACAAGATGTTTTTAAATCAAATTTTATGATTTCAAATAGTTAATTATGGGCTTTTGATCAAAATTATACAGATTAATCTAAAATTTTCAGCTTTTTACTCGGTAAAAATTCAAACGGATTCTCTATAATGCATTTTTACGCATGCACGTTTTAATCCCAACAAAACGAAACCATATGTTATTAAATCAAATTTTATGAGTTCAAATAGTTAAATATGGGCTTTTGAAAAAAATTATACATATTAATCTAACATTTTCAGCTTTTTTCTCAATTAAAATTCAAACGGATTATCTATAAAATATTTTTAGACATACACGTTTTAATCCCAACTAAATGAAAACCAGATGTTATTAAATCAAATTTTATGAGTTCAAATATTTAAATATGGGCTTTGAACAAGTTTATACTGATTAATCAAAATTTTTCAACTTTTTACTCGGTCAAAATTCAAAAGATCCTCTATAATGCCTTTCTAGACATGCATGTTTTAATAAAATAAAGGAAACCAGATATTATTAAATCAAATTTTATGAGTTCAAATAGTTAACTATGGGCTTTTGAACAAAATTACACAGATTAATCTAAAATTTTTAGCTTTTTACTCGTTTAAATTCGAACAGATTCTCTATAAAGCCTATTTAGACATGCACGTTTTAATCCAAACAAAACGAAAACCATGTTATTAAATTAAATTTTATTAGTTCAAATAATTAATTATGGGCTTTTGACCAAAATTATACAGATTAATCTAAAATTTTCAGCTTTTTACTTAGTTAAATTTCAAACGGATTCTCTATAAAGAATTTTTAGACATGCAAGTCTTAATCTCAACAAAATGAAACTAGATGTTTTTAAATCAAATTTTATGATTTCAAATAGTTAATTATGGGCTTTTGAGAAAAATTATAAAGATTAATATAAAATTTTCAGCTTTTTACTCGGTTAAAATTCGAACGGGTTCTCTATAATGCATTTTTAGGCATGTACGTTTTAATCCCAACAAAATGAAACCAGATGTTTTTAAATCAAATTTTATTTTTTCAAATACTTAATTATGAGCTTTTGAGCAAAATTATAAAGATTAATCTAAAATTTTCAGCTTTTAACTCGGTTAAAATTCAAACGGATTCTCTATAAAGTATTTTAGACATACACGTTTTAATCCCAACAAAATGAAAACCAGATGTTATTAAATCAAATTTATGAGTTCAAATATTTAAATATGGGCTTTGAACTAGATTATACTGATTAATCAAAATTTTTCAACTTTTTACTCGGTCAAAATTCAAAAGATCCTCTATAAAGCCTTTTTACTCGGTTAAAATTCGAACGAATTCTCTATAAAACCTTTTTAGATATGCACATTTAATCCGAACAAAACGATAACCAGATGTTATTGAATCAAATTTTATGACTTCAATAGTTAATTATGAGCTTTTGAACAAAATTATACTGATTAATCTAAAATTTTTAGATTTTTACTTGGTTAAAATTCAAACAGATTCTATATAACGCATTATTAGGCATGCACATTTTAATCCCAACAAAACGAAAACAAGATGTTATTGAATTAAATTTTATGAATTCAAAAAGTTAATTATGGGCTTTTGAAAAAACTTGTACAGATTAATATAAAATTTTCAGAATTTTACTCGGTTAAAATTCGAACGGATTTTCTATAAAGCATTTTTAGACATGCACGTTTTAATCCCAACAAAATGAAAATCAGATGTTTTTAAATCATATTTTATGAGTTCAAATAGTTAATTATGGGCTTTTGAAAAATATTATACAGATTAATGTAAAATTTTCAGCATTTTACTCGGCTAAAATTCTAATGGATTCTCTATAATGCATTTTTAGACATGCACGTTTTAATCCAAACAAAATGAAAACCAGATGTTTTTAAATCATATTTTATGGGTTCAAACAGTTAATTATGGGATTTTGATCAAAATTATACAGATAGTTAAAATTAGAACGGATTCTCTATAAAGCCTTTTTAGGCATGCACGTTTAATCTGAACAAAACGATAACCAGTTGTTATTGAATCAAAATTTATGAGTTCAACTAGTTAATTATGGGCTTTTAAAAAAATTATACAGATTAATCTAAAATTTTCATTATTTTACTCGGTTAAAATTCGAACGGATTATCTATAAAACATTTTTAGACATGTACGTTTTAATCCCAACAAAATGAAAACAAGATGTTTTAAAATCATATTTTATGAGTTCAAATAGTTAATTATGGGCTTTTGAACAAAAATATTAAGAATAATCTAAAATTTTAAGCTTTTTACCCGGTTAAAATTCAAACGGATTCTCTATAAAGCCTTTTTAGATATGCACATTTAATCCAAGCAAAACGATAACCAGATGTTATTGAATCAAATTTTATGAGTTCAAATAGTTAATTATGGGCTTTTGAACAAAATTATACAGATTAAACTAAAATTTTCAGCTTTTTACTCGATTAAAATTCGAACGGATTCTATATAATGCATTTTTAGGCATGCACATTTTAATCCCAACAAAACGAAAACCAGATGTTATTGAATCAAATTTTATGAATTCAAATAGTTAATTATGGGCTTTGAAAAAAATTATACAGATTAATGTAAAATTATCAGCATTTTACTCGGTTAAAATTCGAACTGATTCTCTATAAAGCATTTTTAGACATGCACGTTTTAATCCCAACAAAATGAAAAACAAATGTTTTTAAAGAATATTTTGTGACTTCAAATAGTTAATTATGGGCTTTTAAACAAAACTATAAAGATTAATCTAAAATTTGAAGCTTTTTACACGGTTAAAATTCAAATTGATTCTCTATAAAGCCTTTTTAGAGATTCACGTTTAATCCGAACGAAACTATAACCGGATGTTATTGAATCAAATTTTATGAGTTTAAATAGTAAATTATGGGCTTTTGAACAAAATTATACAGATTAATCTAAAATTTTCATCTTTTTACTCTGTTAAAATTCGAACGGATTCTCTATAAAGCCTTTTTAGACATGCACGTTTAAATAGTAAATTATGGGCTTTTGAACAAAATTATACAGATTAATCTTTTTACTCTGTTAAAATTTTCAGCTTTTTACTCAGTTAAAATATGAATGGATTCTTTATAAAGCATTTTTAGACATGCACGCTTTAATTCCAACAACATGAAACCAGATGTTTTTAAATCAAATTTTATGATTTTAAACGTTTTAATTATGGGATTTTGAGCAAAATTATACACATTAATCTAAAATTTTCAGCTTTTTACTCTGTTTAAAATTCGAACGGATTCTCTATAAAGCCTTTTTAGACATGCACGTTTAATCCAAACAAAACGATAACCAGTTGTTATTGAATCAAACTATATGAGTTCAACTATTTAATTATGGGCTTTTGAAAAAAATTATACAGATTAATCTAAAATTTTTAGCATTTTACTTAGTTAAAATTCGAATGAATTCTCTATAAAGCATTTTTAGACATGCACGTTTTAGTCCCAACAAAATGAAAACCATATTGTTTTAAGTATTATTTTATGGGTTCAAATAGTTTATTATGGGCTTTTGAACAAAACAATACATATTAATCTAAAATTTTAAGCTTCTTACCCGGTTAAAATTCAAACGGATTCTGTAACCCCCTAGACCGGCCTATGCGAAAAGCCCGACCTAAAGTAGTCACATTTTTTTTCCAAACGAACATAACACAAATACAAGTCTAACCAAAATCAAGATAACCTGTAAAGATGACAATTCTATCAAAATCATAGTTTCGACTATAAATCCAAGTGATCATAAAAGTTCGTCAATCTCAAAGTAAAGTATGCTTAAAACGTTGTTCATGAAACATCCCATGACACATTAACAAAACAGGATAAGTTAAAACCAAACGGTAACAAAATATAGGCATATCAGTTGCAAAATAAAGGCACATGTCACCATAACTAAAAACATGGAGAATGTAAGCGTTACATCAAAAGATAATCTGGGAGGTGTAGATCCTCCGAGTGCCAATCCGGAAAGCCTATCTACGAAAATCTGAAAGGGGAAGAAAACAAGAATGAGCTATGAAGCCCAGTGTATTCCAGCAGTGCATAAAAATCACAGGTAAAACAATATACAATGATATCAGAAAAATAATGCATGGCATGATATTCTACCCCCATCTGATCCCCAGAACACGGTTCCCCAAAACAGTATCTAGTACAGGCATTAACCTAAGCCCAAAAGGGCAAAGGTGCCGTAAACAGGACGGAATTACCCCGGCTGTAGCACGGGAACCGATGTCAGGATAGAATTACCCTAACCGTAGCTAGGAACCGTAATAGGACGGAATTACCAGCTGGATCAAGGCTGAACCGAATAACAGGCACTACTCATCATCCCCAAACCTAAAGTGACAGGCATGCAGTAATAACAGGTATAATGATGGCAGTGACAGTATTTATTCAGATATCATGTAATGCTAAATCAGGACATGTCATGTATAATATATCAGGCATGTAGCAAAACAGAATGTGATCAAGTTCAACATGTGTGTCAAGGTAAAGTCCAGAAATAGTCAAGTGTACATGCTTAGTTTGTAAAAACAGAAAAACAATGATATACAACATATAGCACGTAAGGGAACACACCTCAAAAGAGTAGAAGCACACAGGTGGTCTACTGGGCGGCTGAGCCTCGCTCTGCAGCAGTACTGGATCGAGTCACGATTGGATCACGAGTCGGGTTAAACCGGGAGGAATCAGGCTGGGTCGGTACTCGATCGGGTGGACTATGAGATCCCCTAAATCCGAAGCTGCTACGAACTCCGGCGGGGGCTCAGTCGACGATGAGCGACAGCGGATGAGGAGGGGTTTTGATCGCCCGGGGACGACGAACGAGGCTGCGCAGTCGACGCGCCGGATGGACGTCGACGGTGGCCGGAATAGGCGGAGCTCGAAAGGGTTTAACCCTAAACCCCGACGGAACTTTGAAGCTCCGATTCTCGGCTGAGACGACGACGGTTGCGCGCGTCTGGTGGGAGGTTTTGGTCGCGAGGCGGCGGTGCACACGGTGGTGGCGACGGTGCGGCACACGGACCGACGGTGGACAAGATCGGCGACGGTTCGAAGGGTTTAGTGAGGGAGAGGGATTTCTGTTCGAAGGGATCAAAATTAGATCTAAAAAGGATCCAAGTTAAAAGCTAGACACGGGATAAAATCACTCAAGAGCTACCTAACTTAGATGGTTGGGTCACAGTATAGCCAGGCTGGGGGTTGTGGGTTCGAACCCCACAATCCCACTTCTATATTATTTTTTATTTTTCTTACTCAGGTGTTACAACTCTCCTCCTCTAAAAAGAAATTTCGTCCTCGAAATTTACCTGAACTGAACAAATGTGGGTACTTCTCCCTCATAGACTCCTCGATCTCCCAGGTGGCATCAGAAGGGTTACGATTTCTCCACTGAACTTTAACCATAGGGATACATCTCCTTCTCAGAACTCTCTCATCAAACTCTAAGATCTGAACGGGTTCCTCCTCATAAGACAGGTCTGGTCGTAACTCAACATCCTGAACCTGGATGATGTGACTCGGATCTGGATGGTACTGCCTCATCATGGATACGTGAAACACATCATGAATACGGCTAAGCTGAGGAGGTAACTCTAGCTGATAAGCAACAGGCCCGATTCTTTTCAGAATACGGTATGGTCCAATATATCTCGGGCTTAACTTGCTTTTACGCCCAAATCTCAAAACTTTCTTCCACGGAGAGACTTTCAAGAAAACCTGATCACCAACCTCAAACTCGATGTCCTTCCTCCTCCGATCAGCATACGATTTTTGTCTATCAAAAGCTTCCTTCAGGCGATCTCGGATCAATCTAACAGTCTCCTCAGTTTCCTAAATCAACTCGGGACCCAAAGTCTTCCGATCATATAACTCTGTCCAACAGATAGGGGTACAACACTTACGACCATACAAAGCCTCGTAAGGTGGCATACGGATGCTAGCCTGATAACTGTTATTATAAGCAAACTCTACTAGGGGCAAGAAATCCTCCCAATTGCCTCGGAAGTCTAAAACACAACCCCGTAACATATCCTCCAGGATCTGTATCACTCTCTCAGACTGACCATCCGTCTGAGGGTGAAAAGATATACTGAAATTCAGACGGGTACCCAAAGCAGACTGTAAATCTGTCCAGAAACGGGAAGTAAACCTCGGATCTCGGTCAGAAATGATAGACAGGGGCACCCCATGCAATCTGACAATCTCAGAAATATACAATCTAGCCAGCTTTTCTAGAGAATAAGTGACCCGGACAGGAATAAAGTGAGCCGACTTTGTAAGTCTATCAACAAAAACCCAGACAGAGTCTTTCTTAGACGGGGTCAGAGGCAAACCGGTAACAAAGTCCATCGTGATTCGCTCCCATTTCCATTCTGGAATCTTGATAGGTTGCAAGAGACCAGAAGGATGCTGATGTTATGCTTTCACCTGTTGACATGTCAAACATCTAGATACATAGTCTGAGATATCCTTTTTCATAACTACCCAACGGTACCTCTGTTTCAGGTTTTGATACATCTTATCCCCTCCGGGATGCATAGCATAAGGACTACTATGAGCCTCTCTAAGAATGGTCTGTCTCAACTCAGAATCGTTGGGTACACAGTATCGACCGTTAAAACAAAGGACTCCATCCTGATCAAAAGAATAAACAGAAGTGGATCCTTCCTCAACTTGCTGCATAACAGGAAGTAAGGAGTCATCTAACCGCTGCTTGGCCTTGATCTGCTCGGCCAAGGTCGGTTTGACCTGTAACTCAGCTAGAAGGCTACCATCATCATATACACTCATCCTGGCAAACAGGGATCTCAGGTCTGATATGGTCTTACGACTCAAAGCATCAGCCACAACATTAGCTTTTCCCGGATGGTACTCAATCTCGCAGTCATAATCCTTAAGAAGCTCCAACCAACGACGCTGTCTCAAGTTAAGCTCCTTCTGAGTGAGGAGGTACTTCAGGCTCTTATGATCGGTAAAGATATAACACTTCTCTCCGTAGAGATAGTGCCTCCAGATTTTTAGGGCAAAAACCACTACAGCAAGCTCAAGATCATGGGTGGGATAGTTACACTCATGTGGTCTCAACTGGCGTGATGCATAAACGATCACCTTACCATCCTGCATCAAAACACATCCAAGTCCAGAGTGCGAGGCATCACTGTAAACTGTAAAGTCCTTTCCTGACTCAGGTTGTGCTAAAACTGGAGCTTGGGTCAAGGCTGATTTCAACTGGTCAAAACTAGATTGCTGGGCCTCAGACCACACAAAAGGAACATCTTTCCTCAGAAGCTTTGTCAAAGGGTCAGCGATGATAGAGAAACCCTCGACAAAGCGTCGGTAATACCCAGCTAAGCCTAGAAAACTACGGATCTCAGAAACATTTCTGGGAGGCTTCCAACTGGTGATTGCATCAATTTTGCTCGGATCCACCTGGATACCCTTAGCTGAAACAACATGTCCCAGAAAAGCCACCTCACTAAGCCAGAACTCACACTTACTTAGCTTCGCATATAACCGATGCTCTCTAAGAGTCTGCAACACTACTCTCAGATGCCCAACATGCTCGTCCTCAGAACGGGAGTAAACCAGGATATCATCAATAAACACAACAACAAACTGCTCCAGATAGGGTCGGAAGACTCGGTTCATCAGGTCCATGAAGGCAGCAGGAGCATTAGTCAACCCGAAAGGCATCACTAAAAACTCGTAATGCCCATACCTGGTGCGGATAGCAGTCTTAGCAACATCCGAGCCCTTAACCTTCAACTGATAGTACCCAGATCGAAGATCAATCTTCGAGAAGACTGTAGCTCCCCGAAACTGGTCAAACAAG
The DNA here is from genome assembly GCA_035048815.1 of Abelmoschus esculentus. Taxonomy (NCBI): domain Eukaryota; kingdom Viridiplantae; phylum Streptophyta; class Magnoliopsida; order Malvales; family Malvaceae; genus Abelmoschus; species Abelmoschus esculentus. The sequence continues at coordinate 10,260,090 of JAUCBN010000036.1, forward strand.
TCATCAATCCTGTAGTCGATGTACAACCGAAGGGAACCATCCTTCTTTTTAACAAAGAGTACTAGAGCTCCCCAGGGGGAAGAGCTAGGTCGGATGAACCCTTGGTCAAGTAGTTCCTGTAACTGAACTTTCAACTCCTTCAACTCTTTCGGAGCCATACGGTACGGGGCCATAGAAACTGGTACTGATCCAGGATAAGTCTCAATTTCGAACTCAACCTCCCTGTCTGGAGGGAGACCCGGTAGCTCCTCAGGAAAAACCTCAAGAAACTTGCTAACAGTGCGAATTTCCTCGATCTTAGATAGAGACCCCTTTGTGTTAAGGAAACAGGCAATAAAGGTCTCGTATCCCTTACAGATCATCCTGTCAACAGTCAAAATTGATACAACGTTGGTCAGATAGCCTCGACATTCACCAACCAAAACTACGAATCGTCCATCCTGAGTCTTTAACGTGGCCCTTTTAGCCTCATAGTCCAAACTAACACGATGCTCAGATAACCAGTCCATCCCCAAGATGAGATCGAACTCCTGTAAAGGAAGTTCCATAAGATCCGCAAGAAACACTTCCCCTTCCACAACAAGGGGACATCTCCGAAATACCTTATTCACAGATAAGGATTGTCCCACGGGGCTCATAACGGTCACAACACTCTCGGTGTCCTCAACAAAGATCGGAAGGTCACCAGATACTGACTTGGATACATAGGAGTGGGTGGAACCATTGTCAAGCAAGGCAATGTACGGGACAGAAAGGATGGTAAAAGTACCTGCGATAACATCTGGCTCGTCTCGGTCATCACGACGTCGGGTAGCATAAACTAGTGCTGGCTGACGAGCCTCAGAAACAGGTGGTCCACCGCTCTGGTGGCCTCGGCCCCGGGTGTCAGATCTAGCAACTGACCCAGAAGCTCTACCCTGAAAACACCCCATAGCAGGTGTCTAAACAGATGTCTGAGATCGGGATAGAGTCTGAGTGTGCATAGGGGTATGGGTCGATGGTCGACCAGCAGAAGGTGGGTATGGTCAGTCTCTCAGAAAGTGCTCGGAAGATCCACATCGAAAACATGCTTCAGTCTTCTTCCTACACTCGCCCTTATGCAGATTGCCACAAAAGTCACATGCTGATACAGTCGGAAACCCAGAAGAACCACCTCGGCTGACGGCAGAGTCCTGAGGTACCGTGGGCCGATGGTAGGAACCACCTCTCTGACTCGGTGCAGATCAAGCCCTCTTATCAGGGTGACTAAAGGACTCACCATGGCCGTGCCCCCCAGATCGGTTATGGTCCTTCTTGCGATCCCTATCTCTGCCCCTATCACGATCCTGATCCCTCATGATCTGACTATCAGAAAGCTTCTCCAATTCTTCAGCTGTCTTTGCACGGTTCACAAGATCCTCAAATACTGTATCATGGTGCGTGGCTACTCTGTCTCTGATACCGATACGGAGACCCTTAAGAAATTTGTCGCACCTATCCTTCTCTGTAGCCACTAACCCAGCACCATACCTCATCAGATCCAGAAACTGCAACTCATACTCGGCCACCGTCATGGTACCTTGAATCAAGTCTTTGAAGGCCTGACGCCTCTCTCTCAGATAACGCTCCCCCAGGAAACGGTTCCTGAACCGCTCCTTGAAGAAGTCCCATGTCAACACATCAGGTGATACACTGCTAACCACAGACTCCCACCAGACGTGGGCATTACCATCAAGCATAGACACAGCTCCCAAATATCTCTTAGCTGGCTCCAAACCCAGCTGGTCCATGCGTCTCTCAGTGTCATACAACCATGACTCAGCCTCAGAAGGTGCACCTGTCAGGGATCAAGAAAAAGTCCTCACTCCATTGGCGATCAGGATCTGAGAGATAGGAGTATCTGGCATAGCACCTGAAGCTCTGACAGCTCCCTGTATCAGCTGAAGGAACTGCCTACTAAGGGTCTCATCTGTCACTGTAGTAGCAGTCTCGGTGCTCGGTACTGGTGCCCCTCTGACCGGGGTAGACATACCTATGCCCGTAGGAGGATGTGGGGCAGGCGGTACAGTGGTGCTAGCAGGAATGGGAGGGTCTACAGGAGTGATGGGCGGAGGGCCACTGATAGGCTCCTCTACAGGATTGGCGAAGCTAGTCGTACGACCACGCCCCCGGGTGGTCCGACGAGCTCTACGGGCACTCATGAGTCTCAGGTAATCTACAAGAATAGAGTTTATGGGATTAGAATTGGCACTGGAGAATCATACACAATACAAAAGATATAGGTGACATGGCCTTTCAGATATTAATTAAAACAGTTTAACGAAAAACGTTTTATTTAGGACCCATCACAGTCCGAGAATCTTAAAACCAAAAGCTCTGATACCAACTAAATGTAACCCCCTAGACTGGCCTATGCGAAAAGCCCGACCTAAAGTAGTCACATTTTTTTTTTCCAAACGAACATAACACAAATACAAGTCTAACCAAAATCAAGATAACCTGTAAAGATGACAATTCTATCAAAATCATAGTTTCGACTATAAATCCAAGTGATCATAAAAGTTCGTCAATCTCAAAGTAAAGTATGCTTAAAACGTTGTTCATGAAATATCCCATGACACATTAACAAAACAGGATAAGTTAAAACCAAACGGTAACAAAATATAGGCATATCAGTTGCAAAATAAAGGCACATGTCACCATAACTAAAAACACGGAGAATGTAAGCGTTACATCAAAAGATAATCTGGGAGGTGTAGATCCTCCGAGTGCCAATCCGGAAAGCCTATCTACGAAAATCTGAAAGGGGAAGAAAACAAGAATGAGCTATGAAGCCCAGTGTATTCCAGCAGTGCATAAAAATCACAGGTAAAACAATATACAATGATATCAGAAAAACAATGCATGAGATGCATGGCATGATATTCTACCCCCATCCGATCCCTAGAACACGGTTCCCCAGAACAGTATCTAGTACAGGCATTAACCTAAGCCCAAAAGGGCAAAGGTGCCGTAAATAGGATGGAATTACCCCGGCTGTAGCACGGGAATCGATATCAGGACGGAATTACCCTAACCGTAGCTAGGAACCGTAACAGGACGGAATTACCAGCTGGATCAAGGCTGAACCGAATAACAGGCACTACTCATCATCCCCAAACCTAAAGTGACAGGCATGCAGTAATAACAGGTATAATGATGGCAGTGACAATATTTATTCAGATATCATATAATGTTAAATAGTTAAAATTCGAACGGATTCTCTATAAAGCATTGTTAGATTTGCACGTTTTGATCCCAACAAAATGAAAACCAGATGTTTTTAAATCATATTTTATGAGTTCAAATAGTTAATTATGGGCTTTTGAACAAAATTATACAAATTAATCTAAAATTTTCAGCTTTTAACTCAGTTAAAATTCGAACGGATTCTCTATATTGCATTTTTACGCATGCACGTTGAATCCCAACAAAACGATAACCAGATGTTATTGAATAAAATTTCATTAGTTCATATAGTTAAATATGGGCTTTTGAACAAAATTATACAGATTAATCTAAAATTTTCAGCTTTTTAATCGGTTAAAATTCAAACGGATTCTCTATAAAGCATTTTTAGACATGCACGTTTTAATCCCAACAAAACGAAAACCATATGTTATTAAATCAAATTTTCTGAGTTCAAATAGTTAATTATGGGCTTTTGAAGAAAATTATATAGATTAATCTAAAATTTTCAGCTTTTTACTCATTTAAAATTCGAACGGATTCTTTATAAAGCATTTTTAGACATGCACGTTTTAATACCAATAAAATGTAAACTCGATGTTTTTAAATCATATTTTATGAGTTCAAATAGTTAATTATAGGCTTTTAAACAAAATTATACAGATTAATCTAAAATTTTCATCTTTTTACTTGGTTAAAATTCGAACGGATTCTCCATAATGCTTTGTTAGGCATGCACGTTTAAATCCCAACAAAACGAAAACCAATGTTATTGAAACAAATTTTATGAGTTCAAATAGTTAAATATGGGCTTTTGAACAAAATTATACTTAATCTAAAATTTTCAGCTTTTTACTCAGTTAAAATTCGAACGGATTCTCTATAAAGCATTTTTAGATTTGCACGTTTTAATCCCAACAAAATGAAAACCAGATAATTTTAAATTATATTTTATGAGTTCAAATAGTTAATTATGGGCTTGTGAACAAAATTATATAGATTAATCTAAAATTTTCAGCCTTTTACTTGGTTAAAATTCGAACGGATTTTCTATATTGCATTTTTAGGCAAGCACGTTTAATCCCAACAAAACGAAAACCAGATGTTATTGAATCAAATTTCATTAGTTCTATAGTTAAATATGGGCTTTTGAAAAAAATTATACAGATTAATCTAAAGTTTTCAGCTTTTTAATCGGTTAAAATTCGAACGGATTCTCTATAAAGCATTTTTAGACATGCACGTTTTAATCCCAACAAAACGAAAACCATATGTTATTAAATCAAATTTTATGAGTTCAAATAGTTAATTATGGGCTTTTGAAGAAAATTATATAGATTAATCTAAAATTTTCAGCTTTTTACTCGGTTAAAATTCGAACGGATTCTTTATAAAGAATTTTTTGACATACATGTTTTAATCACAACAGAATAAAAACCTGATGTTTTTAAATCATATTTTATGGGTTCAAATAGTTAATTATGGGCTTTTGAACAAAATTATACAGATTAATCTAAAATTTTCATCTTTTTACTTAGTTAAAATTCGAACGGATTCTCCATAATGCTTTTTTATGCTTGCACGTTCAAATCCCAACAAAACGAAAACCAATGTTATTGAGTCAAATTTTATGAGCTTAAATAGTTAAATATGGGCTTTTGAACAAAATTATACTTATTCTAAAATTTTCAGCTTTTTACTCAGTTAAAATTCGAATGGATTCACTATAAAGCATTGTTAGATTTGCACGTTTTGATCCCAACAAAATGAAAACCAGATGTTTTTAAATCATATTTTATGAGTTCAAATAGTTAATTATGGGCATTTGAACAAAATTATACAGATTAATCTAAAATTTTCAGTTTTTTACCCGGTTAAAATTCGAACGGATTCTCTATATTGCATTTTTAGGCATGCACGTTTTAATCCCAACAAAACAAAAACCAAATGTTATTGAATAAAATTTTATTAGTTCAAATAGTTAAATATGAGATTTTGAACAAAATTATACATATGAATCTAAAATTTTCAGCTTTTTACTCAGTTAAAATTCGAACAAATTCTCTATAAAGCATTTTTAGATTTGCACGTTTTAATCCCAACAAAATGAAAACCATATATTTTTAAATCATATTTTATGAGTTCAAATAGTTAATTATGGGATTTTGAACAAAATTATACAGATTAATCTAAAATTTTTAGCTTTTTAGTCGGTTAAAATTCGAACGGATTCTCTATAATGCATTTTTAGACATGCACGTTTTAATCCCAACAAAACGAAAATCAGATGTTATTGATTCGAATTTTTATCAGTTCAAATAGTAAAATATGGGCTTTTGAACAAAATTACACAAATTAATTAATTTTTTCAGCTTTTTACTCAGTTAAAATACGAACGGATTCTCTATAATGCATTTTTAGGCGTGCCCGTTTTAATCCCAACAAAACGAAAACCAGATGTTATTGTATCAAATTTTATGAGTTCAAATAGTTAAATATGGGCTTTTGAACAAAATTATACAGATTAATCTAAAATTTTCAGCTTTTTACTCAGTTAAAATTATAATGGATTCTCTATAAAGCATTTTTAGATATGCATGTTTTAATCCCAATAAAATGAAAACCAGATGTTATTAAATCAAATTTTATGAGTTCAAATATTTAAATATGAGCTATTGAACAAAATTTTTTAGATTAATCTAAAATTTTCAGCTTTTTACTCGATTAAAATTAGAACGGATTTTCTACGAAGCATTTTTAGATATGCACGTTTTAATCCAAAAAAAACGAAAACCAGATGTTATTGAATCAAATTTTATGAGTTCAAATAGTTAAATATGGGCTTTTGAACAGAATTATATAGATTAAACTAAAATTTTCAGCATTTTACTCAATTAAAATTCGAACGGATTCTCTATAAAGCATTTTTAGACATGCACATTTTTATCCCAACAAAACGAAATCATATGTTATTAAATCAAATTTTATGAGTTCAAATAGTTAATTATGGGCTTTTGAAGAAAATTAAACAAATTAATATAAAATTTTTAGTTTTTTACTCAGTTAAAATTCGAACGAATTCTCTATAAAGCATTTTTAGACATGCACATTTTAATCCAAACAAAATGAAAACCATATGTTATTAAATCAAATTTTATGAGTTCAGATAGTTAATTATGGGCTTTTGAACAAAATTATACAGATTAATCTAAAATTTTCAACATTTTACTCAATTAAAATTTTAACGGATTCTCTATAAAGCATTTTTAGGCATTCACGTTTTAATCCAAAAAAAATGAAAACCAAATGTTTTTTAATCATATTTTATGATTTCAAATAGATAATTATGGGCTTTTGAAGAAAATTATACAGATTAATTTAAAATTTTCAGCTTTTTATTCGGTTAAAATTCTAATGGATTCTCTATAAAGCATTTTTAGACATGCACGTTTTAATCCCAACAAAACGAAAACCATAGGTTATTAAATCAAATTTTATGAGTTCTAATAGTTAATTATAGGCTTTTGAACAAAATTATACTGATTAATCAAGCATTTTTAGATATGCACGTTTTAATCCCAACAAAACAAAACTAGATATTTTTAAATCAAATTTAATAAGTTCAAATAGTTAATTATGGGATTTTGAGCAAAATTATACAGATTAATCTAAAATTTTTAGCTTTTTACTCGGTTAAAATTCGAACGGATTCTCCATTATGCATTTTTAGGCATGCACGTTTTAATCCCAACAAATCGAAAAACAGATATTATTGAATCAAATTTTATGAGTTTAAATATTTAAATATGGGCTTTTGAACAAAATTATACAGATTAATCTAAGATTTTTAGCTTTTTACTCGGTTAAAATTCGAACGGGTTCTCTAAAATGTATTTTTAGGCATGCACGTTCTAAACCCAACAAAACGAAAACCATATGTTATTGAATCGAAATTTCATGAGTTCAAATAGTTAAATATAGCTTTTGAACAAAATTATACAAATTAAACTAAAATTTTCAGCTTTTTACTCAGTTAAAATTCGAACGGATTCTCTATAGAGGATTTTTAGACATGCACATTTTAATCCCAACAAAACGAAACCATATGTTTTAAAATCAAATTTAATGAGTTTAAATAGTTAATTATGGGCTTTTGAGCAAAATTATACAGATTAATCTAAAATTTTCAGCTTTTTACTCGGTTAAAATTAGAACGAATTCTCCATAATGCATTTTTAGGCATGCACGTTTTAATCCCAACAAAACGAAAAACAGATGTTATTGAATCAAATTTTATGAGTTCAAACAATTAAATATAGGCTTTTGAACAAAATTATACAGATTAATCTAAAATATTCAGCTTTTTACACGTTTAAAATTTGAACAGGTTCTCTATAAAGCTATTTTAGACATGCACGTTTTAATCCAAACAAAACGAAAACCATATATTATTAAATCAAATTTTATGAGTTCAAATAGTTAATTATGGGCTTTTGAGCAAAATTATATAGATTAATCTAAAATTTTTAGCTATTTTCTCGGTTAAAATTTGAACAGATTCTCTATAAAGTCTCTTTAGACATGCACATTTTAATCTCAATAAAACGAAAACCATATATAATTAAATCAAATTTTATGAGTTCAAATAGTTAATTATGAGCTTTTGAACAAAATTATACATATTAATTTAAAATTTTAAACTTTTTACTCGGATAAAATTCGAACAGATTCTCTATAAAGCCCTTTTTGACATGCACGTTTTAATCCCAACAAAACGAAAACAAGATTTTTTTAAATCAAATTTTGTGAGTTCAAATAGTTAAATATGAGCTTTTGAACAAAATTATACAGATTAATCTAAAATTTTCCGCTTTTTACTCAGTTAAAATTCGAACGAATTCTCTATAAAGCATTTTTAGATATGGACGTTTTAATCCCAACAAAATGAAACCATATGTTTTTAAATCAAATTTTATGAGTCAAATAGTTAATTATGGGCTTTTGAGAAAAATTATACACATTAATCTAAAATTTTCAGGTTTTTACACGGTTAAAATTCGAATGGATTCTCTATAAAGCATTTTTAGACATGCTCGTTTTAATCCCAACAAAATGAAAACTAGATGTTATTAAATTAAATTTTATGAGTTCAAATATTTAAATATAGGCTTTTGATCAAAATTATACAGATTAATCTAAAATTTTCAGCTTTTTACTGGGTTAAAATTCGAACGGATTCTCTATAATGCATTTTTACGCATGCACGTTTTAATCCCAACAAATCGAAAAACAGATGTTATTGAATCAAATTTTATGAGTTCAAATAGTTAAATATGGTCTTTTGAACAAATTTATACTGATTAATCTATAATTTTCAGCTTTGTACTCTGTTAAAACTCAAACAGTTTCTATATAAAGCCTTTTTAGACATGCACGTTTTAAACCCAACAAATCGAAAAACAGATGTTATTGAATCAAATTTTATGAGTTCAAATATTTAAATATGGGCTTTTGAACAAAATTATACAGATTAATCTAAAATTGTCAACTTTTTACTCGGTTAAAATTCGAACGGATTCTCTATAATACATTTTTAGGATGCACATTTTAATCCCAACAAAACGAAAACCAGATATTATTGAATCAAATTTTATGAGTTCAAATAGTTAAATATGGGCTTTTGAGTAAAGTTATATAGATTAATCTAAAATTTTCAGATTTTTACTCATTTAAAATTCGAACGGATTCTCTATAAAGCATTTTTAGCCATGCACATTTTAATCCCAACAAAATGAAACCAGATGTTTTTAAATCAAATTTTATGAGTTCAAATTGTTAATTATGGGCTTTTGAACAAAATTATACAGATTAATCTAAAATTTTCAGCTTTTTACTCGGTTAAAATTCGAACGGATTCTCTGTAATGCATTTTTAGGCATGCACGTTTTAATCCCAATAAAACGAAAACCAAATGTTATTGAATAAAATTTTAATAGTTCAAATAGTTAAATATGAGCTTTTGAACAAAATTATACATATTAATCTAAAATTTTCAGCTTTTTACTCAGTTAAAATTCGAACAGATTCTCTATAAAGCATTTTTAGATTTGCACGTTTTAATCCCAACAAAATGAAACCAGATGTTTTTAAATCAAATTTTATGAGTTCAAATTGTTAATTATGGGCTTTTGAACAAAATTATACATATTAATCTAAAATTTTCAGCTTTTTACTCAGTTAAAATTCAAATGGATTCTCTATAAAGCATTTTTAGTCATGCACGTTTTAATCCCAACAAAATGAAAACCAAATGTTTTTAAATCAAATTTTATGAGTTCAAATAGTTAAATATGGGCTTTTGAACAAAATTATACAGATTAATCTAAAATTGACAAGCTTCGTTTTTCAAGTCAAAATAAAATAATTCTCTTTAAATTAAATAATTTAAAGATAGTAAAGAGGGTCAATCCACAGAGAATTTGGAACTTCTGATGTAATTCTGTACTAATTTCAATCCAGGATGCTGCAAATAATTAACTAAAAGGGGGGTTTGATGAGATTGCGATGAAAAATAAAGAAACTAAAATAACAAATAAAGTATAAAAATAAAAATAAAATTGAAAGAAATATTAGTTGAAAATGACAATGAAGAAATCGCCTCGAGCTAACTTTGTTTCAATTCTGTCGATTATTTAAAATGTTTTTTACTTGGGGATTCATGTCGGTTACAGTCTACAAGGACCAACCCATTATAACTTGCGTTTCTCTCTTGTAACCAATCTTCCCAAGCCTATATTTGAAAGATGATTCTTGAGTTGATTAACCACAGCTATTATCGTTAAAACAATTAGATTAAGTACTGGAAAAGCCTGACTCGGATTATGTTGTCTCGTCGAGAATCGAATCCGATCTCATTTTTCCTTAGCGGACCGCCGCTAAGTGTGTTCACAAGAAGTCAAAATTGCCACAGGCAAATCCTTCCTCCCACTGTATATTAAAACAACATCCAGACCAACGAGCTCTTTTTGGTTTGTAAATGTTTTAATTTTGTAAGTAAGGCCGATTACCAAACTAATAAAACAGAAAAATAAGAATGTTTCCCGAAGGGAATTAAGTACTATTCAATTCTCACGCTTTGAATTTATTCATTATTAGCTCTCGGCTTAAAAGAAATTAGCTAAGCATGATATCAATTATCATACTTAGCATATTTTTGCAAATATTAAAAAGACTAAAAATAAAGAAATGAAAAGAAATTTTATAGAATAAAGAAGCAAGACAAGAATTCAAAGACAAAGTGATGGATCTAAAGCCTTACCCATAGAGGGTATTTATAGGATACTAATAACCTAAAAATAATAAACTAATTCAAAAATAAAATAAAAGATAAAAAGATATTTCTTGAGTTTAAAATTTAAAAACAAAATATTTTATCCTAAAAATCTTCTCAAATCTTGTTGCTGAACCGTCTCCAGAATTCTCTCAAATCTCACTGACTGGACTGTCTCTAGAATCTTCTAGAATCTTTTAGAAACTGCCACATCAACATTTCTTCATGCCCGGCGTCGTGCCCATGTCTCCAGTCGCAAAAAAATGCAGAAATTGTCTTTTTTAATCACCAATTGTAGAAACAAGTCACTGCACATAAAACATACAAAATTTGCTCAAATTAGCAGTGACAAATTCATGAAAATAAGATAATTAGCAATTAAAAAGTAACTATTTAAATCACCAATCAAATTCCCCCACACTTATCTCATGCTTGCCCTCAAGTATGCCTTAATCAAATCAATCAAACACCTAGTTTGCAATCCTCCAATTCATCTCATACTTAAACAATTTATGAAAATCAATGCTCTCAAAAACTAATTAAACCAAAACATCGATCAAGGAGAATAAACATAAGTAAAATTAAATCAAACAACCTTGTAACTTCCTATCCTTCATCAATCAAAAATTCAACCTAGCTCAATTCCTCACAAGGTTTCACTCAAATCGCTCAAATGTGTTTCGGGTGCAAAGTTTCGCTCAAAGTCGCAATCAAGCAAGGATTTCCATAAGCTTGTGACATAATCAATTCTCCACTACTTAGAAGAAATAAGATGTAAGATCAATGGGTCTTTCACAAGGGTGTAACGGGGCTTAGGTAAAGGTAGGGAAAAAGGCTTAAAATGAGGCTTGTAATCAAGACAAAGAATTCATAACCAACATCCACGATCAAATAAGGTGCATGAAATAAATAAGAAAAAATAAAACCAAAATCGATCAAACTCTTTTTTTCTTGTTTTTTTTACTTTCCTTTTTCCTTTTCATTTTGATTCTTTTTTTTCTTTCTTTCCCCTTTTTTTCTCTTTATTTTTCTTTTTCGCATTTTCCTCTTTTTTTCATTTTTTCTTTCTTTCATTTTTTCGTGAAACAAGACATTACTACGCTTCAATTCTTTGTCCTGAAAAAGGGTAAGAAAAGAGAATGATAAAAAAGGCTTAAAGGCTAAAGTTGAGGTGAAACAAAAAAAAGGATATAGGCTCAAAATTGGTTCACTAATGGAAAATTAAAAGGATAGGTTTTTTTCTTGGGTATAAATGGGGTAAATCCTATGCCCAAATCATATCAAAACATCATATTTCATGTGTAGCCTCAAAATGTATTCATGCCACAAGTTCTAGATTTCCAATATTTAATTCAACACACTCAAACAAGGAAAGCGAGCATAAAAATAGATGAAACATGCTCAAGTCTCAATACCTTACCAAAGGGTGTTACATTAATCAAGCTAGGCGAAAGTTTAATAGACAAAATCAAGGCATGTTATAAAGAAGTCAAATTAAATTCCTACTCATGCAATTCAACTATCAAGAGTGTTCTAAATCCAAAATAATTAAAAGAGCTTAGATAATCATAGCATGCTTAAGATATTTGATGAAAAGGAAAGAAATTAACTAAGCATTCAACCAATTCAATCAAGACATCCAATCAAGCAAATGATAAAACAAGTAAGATAAAATTTGATTCAACCTTTACTCCCCCTCACTTAAATCATATTGTCTCAATATGAAAATTAAAGTATAAGAGATACTCCTCGTGTCTAAGGTGAGTTTTGTTGTCGGTTTATGGGGAGAATGACGTCTTTTAAGGCTTTAAGGAGTATACAATTATTTATTTGGATTTTTCAAGTTTCGTGCACAACCAAACCATTTGAATCTGAGAAAAAAATATATGCAAATTTATTTAAAAATAAATTAGATAAAAATAAAAAAATGAATGAAAATAAATAAATAAAAACAAATAAAATGGGTTATCTCCCATTTAGCGCTTCGTTTAACGTCATTAGCTTGATGACCTGATTCAGGCTACAAGTTCTGTGAGAAGTTCTTTTTCCAATTCACGTGCTTTGTCCCACTGAGAATTTCTCTATGAGAAATTTTTCGACAATGACGTTCCTTCAACTTTTTCAAAAAAATGTCTTATTCAATACGCAACTTATCTGGTGGTAGCTTTATTTCCATCTTTGATGCCTGCAAGATTGATGGAAAAGATTTAATTTTTGAAGGCACTAAATGAAAATTTGAAGTAGAAAAAATTGTAGAAAAAATTTCTTCAAACTTCATATCTTTAAATTTCTCTTTTTCTAATTCCCTACAAAAATCAAATATCAAATTAGTCTCCAAAAATTCATTAGCAAATGGATCAACAATATCAATAAAATTTAAGCTTTCCACATTATCTGGATATTTCATGGCTTTATATACATCAAACTTGACAACTTCTCCGTCAAATTCCATAGTTAAAATACCACTACGAACATCATTCTTCGCGTGTGCTGTGCTCAAGAATGGTCGCCCAAGAAGTATTTCAGATCCAATATTATTGCGATCATTTTCGATGTCAATTATATAAAAATCAGCAGGAAATATTAAATCATTTACCTTCACTAAAACATTTTCTAGAACTCCTTCGGGGTAGATGATCGATCGATCGGCGAGTTGTACTGTCACCCTCGTCTCTTTCAATGGTTCATTGGTAATTTTGTTATAGACGGAAAATGGCATCACATTGATAGATGCGCCTAAATCACACATTGCGCACTTGATTCCAATATTACCAATTTTGCACGGTATGGCGAACATATCTTGATCTTTGTATTTTGGTGGAAGCCTTTTCTGAAAGATAGCTGAAATATTTTCGCCAAGGTTCACCTTTTCATTCCCATTCAATCGCCTTCGATTTGTGCAAAGATCCTTCAAGAATTTTGTATACTTGGGTATTTTTCGGATTGCATCAAGAAAAGGGATGTTAATTTCTACCTTCCTGAAGATGTCGAGGATTTCATTCTCTTCTGTTGTCTTGTCGCGTTTCATAAGCCTAGAAGGAAAAGGAGGCAAAGTGTCGTAAGTAGAAGGAAAAGACGAGGGAGAAACAACTTTACCAGAGTTATTTGAGGGTGAAGATTCTTTTTCTGAGTCCTTTGGTGGTGCATCCTCTTTTTGTTTGTCGGTCTCTTTCGTGGACTTGTTCGGTTGATCAGGTGAGATGATGGTGTCACTTCGCAAAGTAATTGAACTCACATTTTCTCTCGGATTTGATTCGATTTGTGAAGGAAACCGACCCTGCGATTCTAGGCGGCCAACAGTCTGAGCTAATTGCGTTAATTGCTTTCCAAGTTCTTGGATTTCTCGTTGGGTTTGAGATTGAAACTTCTCTTGGGATGTGGCTAACTTTTCAAAAATTGACTCAAGGGAAGATTTCTGTGGGGCTTGAGCTGGTAAAGGAGGGGGCCTCGCTTGATAATTCTAACCGTTACCGTATCTCAAGTTTAGATGATCTCTCTATCCTAGATTAAAAGTATTACCATACGGGTTATATGCTCTTTGAGGAGGTCCTGAAAAATTTCCTATGGCATTAATATTTGCTTCGGATACATCTTGTAACAATGGACAACAGTCTGTCGGATGATCTGTCATTGTGCAAATTCCACAAGCTTTCGCTATTCCAATTTTTCCTGAAACAAGTGAATTAACTATGTCAGTTAATTTGTCGAGTTTATTTTCAATTGAAACAACACTTAACTCGTGAATCGGTCGGCTAGGTTCACTTGAGCAAAATTGTTGTGAGTTTGCCTCCATAGTGGAAATTAACGTTCTTGCCGCCGTGGTTTTCATGTTAATGAGAGCGCCGCCATTAGCGGTATCAACCATTTTTCTACCAACTAGAACATTCCTTCATAAAGGTATTGAAGGAGTGTTTGCTCAGAAAGACCATGCTGCGGACAACTGGCGCACAATTTTTTAAACCTTTCCCAGTAATCATAAAGAGTTTCGTATTCTTTTTGTTGAATTCCCAAAATACATCGCCTTAACTCACTTGCTTTTGCCACTGGGAAAAACCTGTCAAGGAAAACACGTGATAGTTCAGCCCAAGTAGTAATTGAATTAGGAGGTAAATAAAATAGCCATTCCTTAGTCGTTCCGGCTAAAGAAAAAGGAAATGCTCTCAGTTTGATTTGATCCTCGGAAACTCCTTGAGGCTTCATACTGCTGCACACCATATGAAATTCTGCGAGATGATTATGTGGGCTTTCACTAGGCAGGCCATTATAGGTAGGAAGGAGATGGATCAATCCTGTCTTAAGTTGAAACGGGGTTTCACCATTAGGAAAGGTGATGTAAAGAGGTTATTGTATCTCGGGGGCTGCATTTAACTCTCTAATCGTTTGGTTGGCCATTTGTCTTGGTTCAAAATTTGCATTTGATGAGGTAGGATATATGTTCGGATTCGACTCTCCGTAGGATTGGGTATGAGATAATGGTTCAGAATTAGATTCCGAACTAGCTTGCTTGTGTTGATCTCTTTGTTGTTTCTTCTTGCGAAGTGTTTCGCCGTGAGTTCTACAAGCTCTAGCTTCGATTTCCGGGTCATGTTCAATAAGATTTCCTGTTTTGCTCCTGGTCATAAAAACAAAACAAAATTTAATCAGTAATTTGCCAAAAATTCCCCAGCAACGGCGCCAATTTTGACAAGCGTCATTTTTCAAGTCAAAATAAAATATTTCTCTTTAAATTAAATAAATAAAAGATAGTAAAGAGGGTCGATCCATAGAGAATTTGGAACTTCTAATGTAATTCTGTACTGATTTTAGTCCAGGATGCTGCAAATAATTAATTAAAAGGGGGATTGGATGAGATTGCAATGAAAAATAAAGAAACTAAAATAACAAATAAAATTTAAAAATAAAAATAAAATTGAAAGAAATAATAGTTGAAAATGACAATGAAGAAATCGCCTCGAGCTAACTTTATTTCAATTCTGTCGATCATTGAAAATGATTTTTACTTCGGGATTCATGTCGGTTACAGTCTAGATGGACCAACCCATTGTAACTTGTCTTTCTCTCTTGTAACCAATCTTCCCAAGCCTATCTTTAAAAGATGATTCTTGAGTAGATTAACCACAGCTATTATCGTTAAAACAATTAGATTAAGTACTGGAAAAGCCCGACTCGGATTATGTTGTCTCGTCGAGAATCGAATCCGATCTCATTTTTCCTTAGCGGACTGCCGCTAAGTGTGTTCACAGGAAGTCAAAATTGCCAAGGCAAATCCTTCCTCCCACTGTATATTAAAACAACATCCAGGCCAACGAGCTCTTTTTGTTTTGAAAATGTTTTAATTTTGTAAGTAAGGCCGATTGCCAAACTAATAAAACAGAAAAATAAGAATGTTTCCCGAAGGGAATTAAGTACTACTCAATTCTTCCGCTTTGAATTGATTCATTGTTAGCTCTCGGCTTAAAAGAAATTAGCTAAGCATAATATCAATTATCATACTTAGCATATTTTTGTAAAATATTAAAAAGACTAAAAATAAAGAAATGAAAAGAAATTTTATAGAATAAAGAAGCAAGACAAGAATTCAAAGACAAAGTGATGAATCTAAGGCCTTACCCATAGAGGGTATTTATAGGCTACTAATATCCTAAAAATAATAAACTAATTCAAAAATAAAATAAAAGATAAAAAGATATTTCTTGAGTTTAAAATTTAAAAACAAAATATTTTATCCTAAAAATCTTCTCAAATCTTGTTGCTGAACCGTCTCCAGAATTCTCTCAAATCTCACTGACTGGACTGTCTCCAGAATCTTCTAGAAACTGTCACATCAGCATTTCTTCATTCTCGGCGTCGTTTTTTTAATCATCAATTGTAGAAACAGGTCACTGCAGAAATTGTTTAAACGGATTCTCTGTAATGCATTTTTAGACATTTACGTTTTAATCGCAACAAAATGAATACCGAATATTTTTAAATCATATTTTATGAGTTCAAATAGTTAATTATGGTCTTTTGAAGAAAATTATACAGATTAATCTAAAATTTTTAGCTTTTTACTTGGTTAAAATTCGAATGGATTCTCTATAAAGCATTTTTAGACATGCACGTTTTAATCCCAACAAAATGAAAACCAAATGTTATTAAATTAAATTTTAAGAGTTCAAATAGTTACATATGGGCTTTTGAACAAAATTGTATAGATTAATAAAAAATTTTCAGCTTTTTACTCAGTTAAAATTCAAACGGATTCTCTATAAATCATTTTTAGACGTGCACGTTTTAATCCCAACAAAATGAAAACCAGATGTTATTAAACCAAATTTTATTAGTTCAAATTGTTAATTATGGGCTTTTGAACAAAATTATATTGATTAATCTAAAATTTTTAGAGTTTTACTTAGTTAAAATTCTAACAGATTATCTATAAAGAGTTTTTAGACATACACGTTTTAATCTCAACAAAATAAAAACCAGATATTTTTAAATCATATTTTATGAGTTCAAATAGTTAATTATGGGGTTTTGAAGAAAATTATACAGATTAATCTGAAATTTTCAGCTTTTTACTCGTTTAAAATTTGAACGGATTCTCTATAATGCATTTTTAGGCAGCCACATTTTAATCCCAACAAAATGAAAACCAGATGTTTTTAAATCATATTTTATGAGTTAAAGTATTTTATTATGGGCTTTTGAAAAAAATTAGACAGATTAATCTAAAATTTTCATCTTTTTACTCTGTTAAAATTCAAACAGATTCTTTATAATGCATTTTTAGACATTTACGTTTTAATCCGAACAAAATGAAAACTAGATGTATTTAAATCATATTTTATGAGTTCAAATAGTTAATTATGGGGTTTTGAACAAAATTATACAGATTAATCTAAAATTTTCAACTTTTTACTCGGTTAAAATTCGAACGGATTCTCTATAAAGCATATTTAGACATTCACGTTTTAATCCCAACAAAAAGAAAACCAGAAGTTTTTAAATCATATTTTATGAGTTCAAATAGTTAATTATGGGATTTTGAACAAAATTATGCAGATTAGTCGAAAATTCTCAGCTTTTTACTCAATTAAAACTCGAACGGATGAGACAATAATGCATTTTTAGGCATGCAGATTTTAATCCCAAGAAAACGAAAAACATATGTTATTATAACAAATTTTATGAGTTCAAATATTTGAATATGGGCTTTTGACATGCACGTTTTAATAATAAACGAAAATCAGATGTTATTAAATTAAATTTTATAAGTTCAAATAGTTAAATATGGGATTTTGAATAAAATTATACAGATTACTCTAAAATTTTCAGATTTTTACTCGTTTAAAATTCGAACAGATTATCCATAAAGCATTTTTAGACATACACGTTTTAATCCCAACAAAATGAAAACCAGATGTTTTAAATCATATTTTATGAGCTCAAATAGTTAATTATAGGCTTTTGAACAAAATTATACAGATTAATCTAAAATTTTCAGCTTTTTACTCAGTTAAAATTTGAACAGATTCTCTATAATGCATTTTTAGGCATGCACGTTTTAATCCCAACAAAACGAAAACTAGATGTTGTTAAATCAAATTTTATGATTTTAAATAGTTAATTATTGGATTTTGAACAAAATTATACAGATTAATCTAAAATTTTCAGCTTTTTACTCGGTTAAAATTCGAACGAATTCTCTATAATGCATTTTTAGCCATGCACGTTTTAATACCAACAAAACGACAACCAGATGTTATTGATTCAAATATTATGAGTTCAAATAGTTAAATTTGGGCACTTGAACAAAATTATATAGATTAATCTAAAATTTTCAGCTTTTTATTCAGTTAAAATTCGAATGGATTCTCTATAAAGCATTTTTAGACATGCACGTTTTAATCCCAACAAAATAAAAACCAGATATTATTAAATCAAATTTTATGATTTCAAATATTTAAATATTGGCTTCTGAACAAAATTATACAGATTAATATGAAATTTTCAGCTTTTTACTCGGTTAAAATTCGAAAACATCCTCTATAAAGTATTTTTAGACATGCACGTTTTAATCGCAACAAAATGAAACCAGATGTTTTTAAATCAAATTTTATGAGTTCAAATAGTTAATTATGGGCTTTTGAACAAAATTATACAGATTAATCTAAAATTTTCAGCTTTTTACTCAGTTAAAATTCGAGCGAATTCTCTATAAAGCATTTTTAGATATGCACGTTTTAATCCCAACAAAATGAAAACCATATGTTATTAAATCAAATTTTATGAGTTCAAATTGTTAAATATGGGCTTTTGAATAAAATTATACAGATTAATCTAAAATATTCAGCTTTTTACTTTGTTAAAATTCGAACGGATTCTCTATAATGCATTTTTAGGCATGCACGTTTTAATCCCAACAAAACAAAAACCAGATGTTATTGATTCAAATATTATGAGTTCAAATAGTTAAATTTGAGCTTTTGAACAAAATTATTCAGTTTAATTTAAAACTTTTAGCTTTTTACTCGGTTAAAATTCGAACGGATTCTCTATAAGGCATTTAGATATGCACGTTTTAATCCCAACAAAACGAAAACTAGATGTTATTAAATCAAATTTTATGAATTCAAATAGTTAATTATGGGCTTTTGAACAAAATTATACAGATTAATCTAAAATTTTTAGCTTTTTACTCGGTTAAAATTCGAACATATTCTCTATAATGCGTTTTTAGGCATACACGTTTTAATCCCCAAAAAACAAAAACCATATGTTATTGAATCAAATTTTATGAGTTCAAGTAGTTATATATGGGCTTTTGAACAAAATTATACAGATTAGTCTAAAATTTTCAGCTTTTTACTCAGTTAAAATTCGAATGGATTCTCTATAAAGTATTTTTAGACATGCACGTTTTATTCCCAACAAAATGAAAACCAGATGTTATTAAATCAAGTTTTATGATTTCAAATATTTAAATATGGGCTTTTAAACAATATTATACTGATTAATATAAAATTTTAAGCTTTTTACTCATTTAAAATTCGAACGGATTCTCTATAAAGCATTTTTAGACATACACGTTTTAATCCCAACAAAACGAAAACCAAATGTTATTAAATCAAATTTTATGAGTTTAAATAGTTAATTATGAGCTTTTGAACAAAATTATACAGACTAATCTAAAATTCTCAGGTTTTTACTCGGCTAAAGTTTGATCGGATTCTCTATAAAGCATTTTTAGACATGCACGTTTTAATCCAACAAAACGAAAACCAGATGTTATTAAATCAAATTTTATGAGTTTAAATAGTTAATTATGGGCTTTTGAACAAAATTATACAGATTAATCTAAAATTTTCAACTTTTTACTCGGTTAAAATTCGAAAGGATTCTCTATAAACCCTTTTTAGGCATTCACGTTTTAATCTCAACCAAACGAAAATAAGATGTTATTAAATCAAATTTTATGAGTTTAAATAGTTAAATATGGGTTTTGAACGAAATTATACAAATTAATCTAAAATTTTCAACTTTTTACTCGGTTAAAATTTGAATGGATTCTCTATAAATCATTTTTAGAAATACACGTTTTAATCCCAACAAAATGAAAACCAGATTTATTAAATCAAATTTTATGAGTTCAAAAATTTTAATATGGGCATTTAAACAAAATTATACAAATTAATTTAAAACTTTCAGCTTTTTACTCGGTTAAAATTTGAAAAGATCCTCTACAAAGCCTTTTTAGACATGCACGTTTTAATAAAAAGAACGAAAACCAGATGTTATTAAATCAAATTTTATAAGTTTAAATAGTTAAATATGGGCTTTTGAACAAAATTATACAAATTAATCAATATTTTTTAGTTTTTTACTCAGTTAAAATTCGAAAAGATCATCTATAAAGCCTTTTTAGACATGCACGTTTTAATAAAAAACAAAAACTATATGTTATTAAATCAAATTTTATGAGTTCAAATAGTTAAATATGGGCCTTTGAATAAAATTGTACAGATTAATCTAAAATTTTCAGTTTTTTACTCGGTTAAAATTCGAACAGATTCTCTATAAAACCTTTTTAGACATGCAGGTTTTAATCTCAACAAAACGAAAATTGGATGTTATTAAATCAAATTTTATGAGTTCAAATAGTTAAATATGGGCTTTTAAATAAAATTATACAGATTAATCTAAAATTTTCAGCTTTTTACTCTGTAAAAATTCGAATAAATTCTCTATAAAGCCTTTTTAGACATGCAGGTTTAATGCGAGCAAAACGATAACCAGTTTTTATTGAATCAAATTTTATGAGTTTAACTAGTTAATTATGGGCTTTTGAACAAAATTATACAGAATAATCTAAAATTTTCAACATTTTATTCGGTTAAAATTCGAATGGATTCTCTCTAATGCATTTTTAGGCATGCACGTTTTAATCCCAACAAAACAAAAACCAGATGTTATTAAATCAAATTTTATGTGTTCAAATAGTAAAATATGGTCTTTTGAACAACGTTATACAAATTAATCTAAATTTAAGTTTTTTACTCGGTTAAAATTCAAACAGATTATCTATAAAGCCTTTTTAGACATGCAGGTTTAATCCGAAAAAAATGATAACCAGTTTTTATTGAATCAAATTTTATGAGTTCAACTAGTTAAATAGGCTTTTGAAAAAAATTGTACAGATTAATCTAAAATTTTCAGCTTTTTACTTGGTTAAAATTCAAACGGATTCCCAATAATGTATTTTTCGGCATGCACGTTTTAATCCCAACAAAACGAAAACCAGATGTTATTGAATCAAATTTTTTGAGTTCAAATAGTTAAATATGGGCTTTTGAACAAAATTATAAAGATTAATGTAACACCTGAAATCCAAAAAATAAATAAAGGAAAGAAATTTGTGATTGTGGGGTTTTGAACCCACAACCTCCAGTCTGTTCAACCAGTGACCCAACCAACTAAGCTAGATAGCTCTTGGGTGATTTTATCCCAGGTCCTACTTTTAATCCATTCCTGTGTCGAATAATAATAATAATAATATTAGATTCGAAGTATATCTGTTGGTTTGTTAGATCCTTTTTAGATCAAAAATAACCCCTCCCTGACTTCGATACCCCTCTCCAGCTCCCATCTTCGACCACCGCCTGAACCCGCCACCGTCGCACCGCGTCTTGCACCGCCACCGCCGTCGTGACCGCCGCAACCCCCGGAGCAAAACCCCTCTACCGACGCGTCGTACCGCCGCCTGAGTCGTCGGTAATCGAGGAGAGAACGTTCGACTGAAAACCTAGGGTTCCGTCGAACGCTTAAACTGGTTTTTCGGCCGTTCCAGCGACTGAACCGGCGCGTCGACGTCTTCCCCGCATCCTCTGTTGAAGGGCGAGCGGAAGCCCTCCGAGAACGCCTCCACCTGACGCCGGCAGAGACCTCGTCGGAGTTCATATCCGATTGTTGAAAGGGTGAGTTTTGAACCCTTTAATCTTGTCTTTTTCTGGCTTTTTGGTTGAAACTATGGTGTTAAATCTGATCCTGGAGTTTTTCCGAGCCTAGAGAGGTGTTTTCCGACCGTTTTAGGCCGCGCGTGGGCTCCATGCGCCGTCACGGGCGATTTCCAGCCATCGTGGACGGCTGCTGGGAGCCAGCCGGTCTAAACCGGTCAACCCGAGTCAAACCGAACCGGTCCAACCCGAATCGAATCGACCCGACCCGTTGACCGACCCGTTGACCGACCCGACCCGTTGACCAATGACGTCAGCGTTGACTGCTAACGTGGCAGCTTACGTGGAAGCTGACGTTAGCGTTGACTGCTGACATGGTAGCTGACGTCAGCATTGACTGCTGACGTGGCAACTGACGTGGCAGCTGACGTCAGCGTTGACTTTGCTGACATCAGCGTTGACTTTGACCAAAAAGTCAAAATTTTCAAAAACCCCTATTTTATGTTTTTCGACGTCTTGAGTCCATCCGTGAAGTCCGTTTTTCGAAATTCAATCCTGAAAGCCTCCAAATTGGACTTTAAAGTCTTGAGTTAAACTTTTCTTCTAAGTTAAGTTAAGTTCAGAGTTTTAATCTGGGTCTAATATCGATACCTGTTTACTTGTAGGATCTCATAGTCCTCCCGATCGAGTACCGACCTTGCCTGGTTCATCCCGGTTCGACCCGACTCGTGATCCGATCGTGACTCGTATGTATTCTCTCTCTAGTGAATAAATCCAGTATCTAGATTCCTGTATGGATATAAAACCTTATCGTGTACCTATAGGGTCCAGTACTGCTGCAGAGCGAGGCTCAGCCGCCCAGTAGACCACCTGTGTGCTTCTACTCTTTTGAGGTGTGTTCCCTTACGTGCTATATGTTGTATATCATTGTTTTTCCGTTTTTACAAACCAAGCATGTACACATAAGTATCTCTGGAATTTACCTTGACACACATGTTGAACTTGATCACACTCTGCTTTGCTATATGCCTGATATATTTTATATGACATGTCCTGATTTAGCATTGCATGATATCTGGATAAATACTGTCACTGCCATCATTATACCTGATATTACTGCATGCCTGTCACTTTAGGTTTGGGGATGATGAGTAGAGCCTATTATTCGGTTCAGCCTTGATCCAGCTGGTAATTCCGTCCTGTTACGGTTCCTAGCTACGATTAGGGTAATTCCGTCCTGTTTACGGTACCTTTGCCCCTTTGGGCTTAGGTTAATGCCTATACTAGATACTGTTCTGGGGAACTGTATCCTTGAGATCGGTTGGGGGTAGTATATCATGCCATGCATTTTATGCATTATTTTTCTGATATCATTATATATTGTCTTACCTGTGATTTTTATGCACTGCTGGAACACATTGGGCTCCATAGCTCATACTTGTTTTCTTCCCCCTTTCAGATAACCGTAGATAGGCATCCCAGATTTCGGCACTCGGAGGATCTACACCTCCCAGACTATCTTTTGATGTAACGCTTATATTTTCCGGGTTTTTAATTATGGTGACATGTGCCTTATTTCGCTACTGTTATGCCTATATTTTGTTACAGAATGGTTTTAACTCACTATGTTTCATTACTGTGATATGGATTGTTTTACAAGCAATGTTTTGGACGCACATTACTTTTGAGATTAACAGGTTACTATGATCATATGAATTATGGTCGAATTTATGATTTTGACGGAACTGTCATCTTTATAGGATATTTTGATTTTGGTTGAACTTGTATTTGCTTATATATATTCGTTTTGGAAAAAAAATGTGACTACTTTAGGTCGGGCTTTTCGCATAGGCCGGTCTAGGGGGTTACATTTAGTTGGTATCAGAGCTTTTGGTTTTAAGATTCTCGGACTGTGATGGATCCTAAATAAAACGTTTTCTGCTAAACTGTTTTTAATTAATATCTGAAAGGCCATATCACCTATATCTTTTTTGTATCGTGTATGATTCTCCAATGCCAATTCTAATCCCATAAACTCTATTCTTGTAGATTACCTGAGACTCATGAGTGTCCGTAGAGCTCGTCGGACCACCCGAGGGCGTGGTCGTGCGACTAGCTTCGTCGATCCTATAGAGGAGCCTATCAGCGTCCCTCCGTCCATTACTCCTGTAGACCCTCCCGTTCCTGCTAGCACCACTGTACCGCCTGGCCCACATCCCCCTACGGGTATAAGTATGTCTACCCCGGTCAGAGGGGCACCTGTACCGAGCACCGAGCCTGCTACTACAGTGACAGACGAGACCCTTAGTAGACAGTTCCTTCAGCTGATACAGGGAGCTGTCAGAGCTTCAGGTGCTATGCTAGATACTCCTATCTCTCAGATCCTGATCGCCAATGGAGTGAGGACTTTTTCTGGATCCCTGACAGGTGCACCTTCTAAGGCTGAGTCATGGTTGTATGACACTGAGAGACGCATGGACCAGCTGGGTTTGGAGCCAGCTAAGAGATATTTGGGAGCTGTTTCTATGCTTGATGGTAATGCCCACGTCTGGTGGGAGTCTGTGGTTAGCAGTGTATCGCCTGATATGTTGACTTGGGACTTCTTCAAGGAGCGGTTCAGGAATCGTTTCCTGGGGAAGCGTTATCTGAGAGAGAGGCGTCAGGCCTTCAAGGACTTGATTCAGGGTACCATGACAGTGGCCGAGTATGAGTTACAGTTTCTGGATCTGATGAGGTATAGTGTTGGGTTAGTGTCTACAGAGAAGGATAGGTGCGACAAGTTTCTTGAGGGTCTCCGTATCGGTATCAGAGACAGAGTAGCCACGCACCATGATACAGTATTTGAGGATCTTGTGAATCGTGCCAAGACAGTTGAGGACTTGGAGAAGCTTTCTGATAGTCAGATTATCAGGGATCAGGATCGTGATAGGGGAAGAGATAGGGATTGCAGGAAGGACCGTAACCGATCCGGGGGACACGGCCATGGAGAATCCTATAGTCGCCCTGATAAGAGGGCTCGATCTGCACCGAGTCAGAGAGGTGGTTTACACCATCGGCCTACGACACCTCCGGACTCTGCCGTCAGCCGAGGTGGTTCTTCTGGGTTTCCGACTATATCAGCATGTGACTTTTGTGGCAATCTGCATAAGGGCGAGTGTAGGAAGAAGACTGAAGCATGTTTTCGATGTGGATCTTCCGAGCACTTTCTGAGAGACTGCCCACACCCACCTTCTGCTGGTCGACCATCGACCCATACCCCTGTGCACACTCAGACTCCATCCCGATCTCAGACATCTGTCCAGACACCTGCTATGGGGCATTTTCAGGGTAGAGCTTCTGGGTCTGTTACTAGATCCGATACCCGGGGCCGAGGCCATCAGAGTGGTGGACCACCTGTTTCTAAGGCTCGTCAGCTAGCACTAGTTTATGCTACCAGACGTCGTGATGACCGAGACGAGCCAGATGTTATCGTAGGTACTTTTACCATCCTTTCTGTCCCGTACTTTGCCTTGCTTGACAATGGTTCCACCCATTCCTATGTATCCAAGTCAGTATCTGGCGATCTTCCGATCTCTGTTGAGGACACCGAGAGTGTTGTGACCGTTATGAGCCCCGTGGGACAATCCTTATCTGTGAATAAGGTGTTTCGGAGATGTCCCCTCGTTGTGGAAGGGGAAGTGTTTCTGGCGGACCTTATGGAACTTCCTTTACAGGAGTTCGATCTCATCTTGGGGATGGATTGGTTATCTGAGCATCGTGTTAGTCTGGACTGTGAGACCAAAAGGGCCATGTTAAGGACTCAGGATGGACAATCCGTAGTTTTGGTTGGTGAACGTCGAGGCTATCTGACCAACGTTGTATCAGTTTTGACTACTGACAGGATGATCCGTAAGGGATACGAGACCTTTATCGCCTGCTTCCTTAACACAAAAGGGTCTCTATCTAAGATCGAGGAAATTCGCACTGTTAGCGAGTTTCCTGAAGTTTTTCCTGAGGAGTTACCGGGTCTCCCTCCAGACAGGGAGGTTGAGTTCGAGATTGAGACTTATCCTGGATCAGCACCAGTTTCTATGGCCCCGTACCGTATGGCTCCGAAAGAGTTGAAGGAGTTAAAAGTTCAGTTATAGGAACTGCTTGACCGAGGGTTTATCCGACCTAGCTCTTCCCCCTGTGGAGCTCCAGTGCTCTTTGTTAAAAAGAAGGATGGTTCCCTTCGGTTGTGTATCGACTACCGGAAGCTGAACAAGCTAACGGTGAAGAACAAGTACCCTCTACCTAGGATTGATGACTTGTTTGACCAGTTTCGGGGAACCACAGTCTTCTCGAAGATTGATCTTCGATCTGGGTACTATCAGTTGAAGGTTAAGGGCTCGGATGTTGCTAAGACTGCTATCCGCACCAGGTATGGGCATTACGAGTTTTTAGTGATGCCTTTCGGGTTGACTAATAAAGCATTTTTAGACATGCACATTTTAATCCCAACAAAATGAAAACTAGATGTTGTTGAATCAAATTTTATGAGTTTAAATAATTAAATATTGACTTTTGAACAAAATTATACAGATTAATCTAAAATTTTCAACTTTGTACTAAGTTAAAATTCGAATGGATTCTCTATAAATGAAACTAGATATTTTTAAATCAAATTTTATAAGTTCAAATAGTTAATTATGGGCTTTTGAGTAAAATTATACATATTAATCTATAATTTTTAGCTTTTTACTCGGCTAAATTCAAACGAATTCTCTATAATGCATTTTTAGGCATGCACATTTTAATCCCAACAAAACAAAAAACAGATGTTATTAAATCAAATTTTATGAGTTTAAATAGTTAAATTTGTGCTTTTGAGCAAAATTATATAGATTAATCTAAAATTTTTAGCTTTTTATTCGGCTAAATTCAAACACATTCTCTATAATACTGTTTTAGACATGAACATTTTAATCACAACAAAACGAAAAACAGATGTTATTAAATCAAATTTTATGAGTTTAAATGGTTAAATATGGGCTTTTGAGCAAAATTATACAGATTAATCTAAAATTTTCAGCTTTTTACTTGGTTAAAATTCCAACAGATTCTCTATAAAGCCTTTTTAGACATACACGTTTTAATCCCAACAAAATGAAAACCATATGTTTTTAAATCATATTTATAAGTTCAAATAGTTAATTATGGGCTTTTGAAGAAAATTATACAGGTTAATCTAAAATTTTCACCTTTTTACTTGGTTAAAATTTTTACCTTTTCACTCGATTAAAATTCAAACAGATTCTCTATAATGCATTTTTAGGCATGCACGTTTTAATCTCAATAAAAAGAAAACTAGATATTATTGAATCAAATTTTATGAGTTCAAATAGTTAATTATGGGTTTTTGAATAAAATTATACAGATTAATCTAAAATTTTCAGCTTTTTACTCAGATAAAATTCGAATGGATTCTCTATAAAGTAGTTTTAGACATGCACGTTTTAATCCCAACAAAATGAAAACTAGATGTTGTTGAATCAATTTTATGAGTTTAAATAGTTAAATATGGGCTTTCAAACAAAATTATACAGATTAATCTAAAATTTTCAGCTTTTTACTAAGTTAAAATTCGAATGGATTCTCTATAAATGAAACCAGATGTTTTTAAATCAAATTTTATAAGTTCAAATAGTTAATTATGGGCTTTTGAGTAAAATTATACAGATTAATCTAAAATTTTAAGCTTTTTACTCGGCTAAATTCAGACGAATTCTCTATAATGCATTTTTAGACATGCACATTTTAATCCCAACATAACAAAAAACAGATGTTATTAAATTAAATTTCATGAGTTTAAATAGTTAAATATGGGCTTTTGAGCAAAATTATACAGATTAATCTAAAATTTTCAGCCTTTTACTTGGTTAAAATTCCAACGGATTCTCTATAAAGCCTTTTTAGACATACAAGTTTTAATCCCAACAAAATGAAAACCCGATGTTTTTAAATTATATTTTATGAGTTCAAATAGTTAATAATGGGCTTTTGAAGAAAATTATACAGATTAGTCTATAATTTTCACATTTTTACTCGGTTAAAATTCGAACGAATTCTCTATAATGCATTTTTAGACATGCACGTTTTAATCCAAAAAACGAAAACCATATGTTATTAATCAAATTTTATGTGTTCAAATAGTTAAATATGGGCTTTTGAATAATATTATACAAATTAATCTAAGATTTTAAGGTTTTTTGTTAGTTAAAATTCGAATGGGTTCTCTATAAAACTTTTTTAGACATGCACGTTTTAATCCCAACAAAATGAAAATCATATGTTTTTAAATCATATTTATAAGTTCAAATAGTTAATTATGGGCTTTTGATGAAAATTATACAGGTTAATCTAAAATTTTCACCTTTTTACTTTGTTAAAATTTTCACCTTTTTACTTCGTTAAAATTTTTACCTTTTTACTCGATTAAAATTCAAACAGATTCTCTATAATGCATTTTTAGGCATGCACGTTCTAATCCCACTAAAATGAAAACCAGATGTTTTTAAATCATATTTTATGAGCTCAAATAGTTAATTATGGGCTTTTGAACAAAATTATACAAATTAATCTAAAATTTTCAGCTTTTTACTCAGTTAAAATTTGAACAGATTCTCTATAATGCATTTTTAGGCATGCACGTTTTGATCCCAACAAAACGAAAACTAGATGTTGTTAAATCAAATTTTATGATTTTAAATAGTTAATTATTGGATTTTGAACAAAATTATACAGATTAATCTAAAATTTTCAACTTTTTACTCGGTTAAAATTCGAACGAATTCTCTATAATGCATTTTTAGCCATGCACGTTTTAATACCAACAAAACGACAACCAGATGTTATTTATTCAAATATTATGAGTTCAAATAGTTAAATTTAGGCACTTGAACAAAATTATACAGATTAATCTAAAATTTTCAGCTTTTTATTCAGTTAAAATTCGAATGGATTCTCTATAAAGCATTTTTAGACATGCACGTTTTAATCCCATCAAAATAAAAACCAGATGTTATTAAATCAAATTTTATGATTTCAAATATTTAAATATTGGCTTTTGAACAAAATTATACAGATTAATATGAAATTTTCAGCTTTTTACTCGGTTAAAATTCGAAAACATCCTCTACAAAGTATTTTTAGACATGCACGTTTTAATCGTAACAAAATGAAACCAGATGTTTTTAAATCAAATTTTATGAGTTCAAATAGTTAATTATGGGCTTTTGAACAAAATTATACAGATTAATCTAAAATTTTCAGCTTTTTACTCAGTTAAAATTCGAGCGAATTCTCTATAAAGCATTTCTAGATATGCACGTTTTAATCCTAACAAAATGAAAACCATATGTTATTAAATCAAACTTTATGAGTTCAAATTGTTAAATATGGGCTTTTGAACAAAATTATACAGATTAATCTAAAATATTCAGCTTTTTACTCTGTTAAAATTCGAACGGATTCTCTATAATGCATTTTTAGGCATGCATGTTTTAATCCCAACAAAACAAAAACTAGATGTTATTGATTCAAATATTATGAGTTCAAATAGTTAAATTTGAGCTTTTGAACAAAATTATTCAGTTTAATTTAAAACTTTTAGCTTTTTACTCGGTTAAAATTCGAACGGATTCTCTATAAGGCATTTAGATATGCACGTTTTAATCCCAAGAAAACGAAAACTAGATATTATTAAATCAAATTTTATGAATTCAAATAGTTAATTATGGGATTTTGAACAAAATTATACAGATTAATCTAAAATTTTTAGCTTTTTACTCGGTTAAAATTCGAACGTATTCTCTATAATGCGTTTTTAGGCATACACGTTTTAATCCCCAAAAAACAAAAACCATATGTTATTGAATCAAATTTTATGAGTTCAAGTAGTTATATATGGGCTTTTGAACAAAATTATACAGATTAGTCTAAAATTTTCAGCTTTTTACTCAGTTAAAATTCAAATGGATTCTCTATAAAGCATTTTTAGACATGCACGTTTTAATCCCAACAAAATGAAAACTAGATGTTATTAAATCAAGTTTTATGATTTCAAATATTTAAATATGGGCTTTTAAAATATATTATACAGATTAATCTAAAATTTTAAGCTTTTTACTCATTTAAAATTCGAACGGATTCTCTATAAAGCATTTTTAGACATACACGTTTTAATCCCAGCAAAACGAAAACCGAATGTTATTAAATCAAATTTTTTGAGTTTAAATAGTTAATTATGAGCTTTTGAACAAAATTATACAGACTAATCTAAAATTTTCAGGTTTTTACTCGATTAAAGTTTGATCGGATTCTCTATAAAGCATTTTTAGACATGCACGTTTTAATCCAACAAAACGAAAACCAGATGTTATTAAATCAAATTTTATGAGTTTAAATAGTTAATTATGGGCTTTTGAACAAAATTATACAGATTAATCTAAAATTTTCAACTTTTTACTCGGTTAAAATTCGAAAGGATTCTTTATAAACTGTTTTTTGGCATTCACGTTTTAATCTCAACAAAACGAAAATAAGATGTTATTAAATCAAATTTTATGAGTTTAAATAGTTAATTATGGGCTTTTGAAGAAAATTATACAGGTTAATCTAAAATTTTCACCTTTTTACTTGGTTAAAATTTTTACCTTTTTACTCGATTAAAATTCAAACAGATTCTCTATAATGCATTTTTAGGCATACACGTTTTAATCCCAATAAAACGAAAACTAGATATTATTGAATCAAATTTTATGAGTTCAAATAGTTAATTATGGGTTTTTGAATAAAATTATACAGATTAATCTCAAATTTTCAGCTTTTTACTCAGATAAAATTCGAATAGATTCTCTATAAAGTAGTTTTAGACATGCACGTTTTAATCCCAACAAAATGAAAACTAGATGTTGTTGAATCAAATTTTATGAGTTTAAATAGTTAAATATGGGCTTTTGAACAAAATTATACAGATTAATCTAAAATTTTCAGCTTTTTACTTAGTTAAAATTCGAATGGGTTCTCTATAAAGCTCTTTTAGACATGCACGTTTTAATCCCAACAAAATGAAAACCATATGTTTTTAAGTCATATTTTATAAGTTCAAATTGTTAATTATGGGCTTTTGAAGAAAATTATAATGATTAATCTAAAATTTTTACCTTTTTACTCGGTTAAAATTCGAACGAATTCTCTATAATGTATTTTTAGGCACGCACGTTTTAATCCCAACAAAACAAAAAACAGATGTTATTAAATCAAATTTTATGAGTTTAAATAGTTAAATATGGGCTTTTAAAAAAAATTACACAGATTAATCAAAAATTTTCAGCTTTTTACTCGGTTAAAGTTCAAATGGATTCCCTATAAAGCATTTTAAGACATGCACGTTTTAATCCCAACAAAATGAAACCAGATGTTTTTGAATCATATTTTATGAGTTCAAATAGTTAATTATGGGCTTTTGAAGAAAATTATACAGAATAATCTAAAATTTTCAGCTTTTTACTTAGTTAAAATTCGAACGAATTCTCTATAAAGCCTTTTTAGACATACACATTTTAATCCCAACAAAATGAACACCCGATGTTTTTAAATTATATTTTATGAGTTCATATAGTTAATAATGGGCTTTTGAAGAAAATTATACAGATTAATCTAAAATTTTTACCTTTTTACTCAGTTAAAATTCGAACGAATTCTCTATAATGCATTTTTAGGCATGCACGTTTTAATCCCCCAAAACGAAAACCATATGTTATTGAATCAAATTTTATGAGTTCAAATAGTTAAATATGGGCTTTTAAACCAAATTATACAGCTTAATCTAAAATTTTCAGCGTTTTACTCAATTAAAATTTGAACGGATTCTCTATAAAGCATTTTTAGACATGCATGTTTTAATCCCAACAAAACGAAAATCATATGTTATTAAATAAAATTTTTTGACTTCAAATAGTTAATTATGGTCTTTTGAACAAAATTATACAGATTAATCTAAAACTTTCAGCTTTTTACTCGGTTAAAATTCGAACGAATTCTCTATAATGAATTTTTAGGCATGCACGTTTTAATCCAAAAAAAAAATCATATGTTATTAAATCAAATTTTATGAGTTCAAATAGTTAATTACGGGCTTTTGAACAAAATTATACAGATTAATCTAAAATTTTCAGCTTTTTACTCAGTTAAAATTCGAACTGATTCTCTATAAAGCCTTTTTAGACATATACGTTTTAATTCCAACAAAATGAAACCCCGATGTTTTTAAATTATATTTTATGAGTTCAAATAGTTAATTATGGGCTTTTGAAGAAAATTATAAAGATTAATCTAAAATTTTCACCTTTTTACTCGATTAAAATTCAAAGGAATTCTCTATACTGCATTTTTAGGTATACACGTTTTAATCCCAAAAAAAACGAACACCATATGTTATTGAATCAAATTTTATGAGTTCAAATAGTTAAATATGGGCTTTCGAACAAAATTATACAAATTAATCTAAAATTTTCAGCTTTTTACTCAGTTAAAATTCGAATGGATTCTCTATAAAGCATTTTTAGACATGCACATTTTAATCCCAACAAAACAAAAACCATATATTTTTAAATCATATTTTATAAGTTCAAATTGTTAATTATGGGCTTTTGAAGAAAATTATACAGATTAATCTAAAATTTTTACCTTTTTACTCGGTTAAAATTCGAGCGAATTCTCTATAATGCATTTTTAGGCATGCACGTTTTAATCCCCAAAAAACGAAAACCATATGTTATTAAATCAAATTTTATGAGTTCAAATAGTTAAATATGGGCTTTTGAAGAAAATTATACAGATTAATCTAAAATTTTCAGCTTTTTACTTAGTTAAAATTCGAATGGGTTCTCTATAAAGCTTTTTTAGACATACACGTTTTAATCCCAACAAATTGAAAACCATATGTTTTTAAATCATATTTTATAAGTTCAAATTGTTAATTATGGGCTTTTGAAGAAAATTATACAGATTAATCTAATATTTTCACCTTTTTACTCGGTTAAAATTCGAACGAATTCTCTATAATGTATTTTTAGGCACGCACGTTTTAATCCCAAAAAAACAAAAACTAGATGTTATTGAATCAAATTTTATGAGTTCAAATACTTAAATTTGGGCTTTTGAACAAAATTATACAAATTAATCTAAAATTTTCAGCTTTTTACTCAGTTAAAATTCGAATGGATTCTCTATAAAGCATTTTTATACGTGCACGTTTTAATCCCAACAAAATGAAAACCATATATTTTTAAATCATATTTTATAAGTTCAAATAGTTAATTATGGACTTTTGAAAAAATTATGCAGATTAACCTAAAATTTTTACCTTTTTACTCGGTTACAATTGAACGAATTCTCTGTAATGCATTTTTAGGCATGCACGTTTTAATCCCAAAGAAACAAAAACTAGATGTTATTGAATCAAATTTTATGAGTTCAAAAGTTAAATATGGGCTTTCAAACCCAATCTTACAAATTAATCTAAAATTTTCAGCTTTTTACTCGGTTAAAATTCGAGCGAATTCTCTATAATGCATTTTTAGGCATGCACGTTTTAATCCCAAAAAAAC
Organism: Abelmoschus esculentus; assembly: GCA_035048815.1. Classification (NCBI taxonomy): domain Eukaryota; kingdom Viridiplantae; phylum Streptophyta; class Magnoliopsida; order Malvales; family Malvaceae; genus Abelmoschus; species Abelmoschus esculentus. The sequence continues at coordinate 10,293,698 of JAUCBN010000036.1, forward strand.
GAAAACCATATGTTATTGAATCAAATTTTATGAGTTCAAATAGTTAAATATGGGCTTTTGAACAAAATTATATAGATTAATCTAAAATTTTCTGCTTTTTATTTAGTTAAAATTCGAATGGGTTCTCTATAAAGCTTTTTTAGACATGCACGTTTTAATCCCAACAAAATGAAAACCATATGTTTTTAAATCATATTTTATAAGTTCCAATTGTTAATTATGGGCTTTTGAAGAAAATTATACAGATTAATCTAAAATTTTCACCTTTTTACTCGGTTAAAATTCGAACGAATTCTCTATAATGTATTTTTAGGCACGCACGTTTTAATCCCAAAAAAACAAAAACTAGATGTTATTAAATCAAATTTTATGAGTTCAAATACTTAAATATGGGCTTTTGAACAAAATTATACAAATTAATCTAAAATTTTCAGCTTTTTACTTAGTTAAAATTCGAATAGATTCTCTATAAAGCATTTTTATACGTGCACGTTTTAATCCCAACAAAATGAAAACCATATATTTTTAAATCATATTTTATAAGTTCAAATAGTTAATTATGGGCTTTTGAAAAAATTATACAGATTAACCTAAAATTTTCACCTTTTTACTCGGTTAAAATTGAACGAATTCTCTATAATGCATTTTTAGGCATGCACGTTTTAATCCGAAAGAAACAAAAACTAGATGTTATTGAATCAAATTTTATGAGTTCAAATAGTTAAATATGGGCTTTCAAACCAAATTTTACAAATTAATCTAAAATTTTCACCTTTTTACTTGGTTAAAATTTGAACGAATTCTCTATAATGCATTTTTAGGCATGCACGTTTTAATCCCAAAAAAATTAAAACCATATGTAATTGAATCAAATTTTATGAGTTCAAATAGTTAAATATGGGCTTTTGAACAAAATTATACAGATTAATCTAAAATTTTCAGCTTTTTACTCAGTTAAAATTCGAATGGGTTCTCTATAAAGCTTTTTTAGACATGCACGTTTTAATCCCAACAAAATGAAAACCATATGTTTTTAAATCATATTTTATAAGTTCAAATTGTTAATTATGGGCTTTTGAAGAAAATTATACAGATTAATCTAAAATTTTCACCTTTTTACTCGGTTAAAATTCGAACGAATTCTCTATAATGTATTTTTAGGCACGCACGTTTTAATCCCAAAAAAACAAAAACTAGATGTTATTAAATCAAATTTTATGAGTTCAAATACTTAAATATGGGCTTTTGAACAAAATTATACAAATTAATCTAAAATTTTCAGCTTTTTACTCAGTTAAAATTCGAATAGATTCTCTATAAAGCATTTTTATACGTGCATGTTTTAATCCCAACAAAATGAAAACCATATATTTTTAAATCATATTCTATAAGTTCAAATTGTTAATTATGGGCTTTTGAAGAAAATTATACAGATTAATCTAAAATTTTCACCTTTTTACTCGGTTAAAATTCGAACGAATTCTCTATAATGTATTTTTAGGCACGCACGTTTTAATCCTAAAAAAAAAACTAGATGTTATTGAATCAAATTTTATGAGTTCAACAAGTTAAATATGGGCTTTCAAACAAAATTATACAAATTAATTTAAAATTTTTAGCTTTTTACTCAGTTAAAATTCGAATGGATTCTCTATAAAGCATTTTTAGACATGCACGTTTTAATCCCAACAAAACAAAAACCATATGTTATTAAATCAAATTTCATGAGTTCAAATAGTTAATTATGGGCTTTTGAACAAAATTATACAGATTAAGATAAAATTTTCAGCTTTTTACATAATTAAAATTCGAACGGATTCTCTATAAAGCATTTTTAGACATGCACGTTTTAATTCCAACAAAATGAGAACCCAAGGTTTTTAAATCATATTTTATGAGTTCAAATAGTTAATTATGGGCTTTTGAAGAAAATTATACAGATTAAGCTTAAATTTTCAGCTTTTTACTTAGTTAAAATTCGAACGGGTTCTCTATAAAGCATTTTTAGATATGCACGTTTTAATCGCAACAAAATGAAAATCCGATGTCTTTAAATTATATTTTAGGAGTTCAAATAGTTAATAATAGGCTTTTGAAGAAAATTATACAGATTAATTTTAAATTTTTAGCTTTTTACTCGCTTAAAATTTGAACGGATTCTCTATAATATATTTTTAGGCTTGCACGTTTTACTCGCAATAAAACAAAAACTAAATGTTATTGAATTAAATTTTATGATTTCAAATAGTTAAATATGAGCTTTTAAACAAAATTACATAGATTAATCTAAAATTTTCAGCTTTTTATTCGGTTAAAATTCAAATGGGTTCTCTATAAAGCATTTTTAGACATGCATGTTTTAATCCCAACAAAATGAAAACCATATGTTTTAAAATCATATTTTATGAGTTCAAATAGTTAATTATGGGCTTCTGAAGAAAATTATACAGATTAATCTAAAATTTTCACCTTTTTACTCGGATAAAATTCGAATGAATTCTCTGTAATGCATTTTTAGGCATGCACGTTTTAATCCAAAAAAACAAAAACTAGATGTTATTGAATCAAATTTTTTGAGTTCAAATACTTAAATATGGGCTTTTAAACAAAATTATATAAATTAATTTAAAATTTTCAGCTTTTTACTCAGTTAAAATTCGAATGGATTCTATATAAAGTATTTTTATAAATGCACATTTTAATCCAAATAAAATGAAAACCATATGTTTTCAAATCATATTTTATAAGTTCAAATAGTTAATTATGGGCTTTTGAAGAAATTATACAGATTAATATAAAATTTTCACCTTTTTACTCGGTTAAAATTGAACGAATTCTCTGTAATGCATTTTTAGGCATGAACGTTTTAATCCTAACAAAATGAAAACCATATGTTATAAAATCAAATTTTATGAGTTCAAAAAGTTAATTATGCGCTTTTGAACAAAATTATACAGATTAAGATAAAATTTTCAGCTTTTTACATAATTAAAATTCGAACGGATTCTCTGTAAAACATTTTTAGACATGCACGTTTTAATCCCAACAAAATAAAAACCCGAGGTTTTTAAATCATATTTTATGAGTTCAAATAGTTAATTATGGGCTTTTGAAGAAAATTATACAGATTAAGCTTAAATTTTTAGCTTCTTACTTAGTTAAAATTCGAACGGGTTCTCTATAAAGCATTTTTAGACATGTACGTTTTAATCCCAACAAAATGAAAACCCGATATTTTTAAAACATATTTTATGAGTTCAAATAGTTAATTATGGGCTTTTGAAGAAAATTATACTGATTATTATTAAATTTTTAGCTTTTTACTCGCTTAAAATTCGAACGGATTCTCTATAATGCATTTTTAGGCTTGCACGTTTTAATTTCAATAAAACAAAAACTAAATGTTATTGAATTAAATTTTATGAGTTCAAATAGTTAAATGTGGGCTTTTAAACAAAATTACATAGATTAATCTAAAATTTTAAGCTTTTTACTCGGTTAAAATTCAAATGGATTCTCTATAAAGCATTTTTAGACATGCACGTTTTAATCCTAATAAAATGAAAACCAGATGTTTTTAAATCATATTTTATGAGTTCAAATAGTTAATTATGGGCTTTTGAAGAAAATTATACAAACTAATCTAAAATTTTCAGCTTTTTACTCAGTTAAAATTCGAACGGATTCTCTATAAAGTCTTTTTAGACATACACGTTTTAATCCCAACAAAATGAAAACCCGATGTTTTTAAATTATATTTTATGAGATCAAATAGTTAATATTGGGCTTTTGAAGAAAACTATACAGATTAATCTAAAATTTTCACCTTTTTACTCAGTTAAAACTGGAACGAATTCTCTATAATGCATTTTTAGGCATGCACGTTTTAATCCAAAAAAACGAAAACCATATGTTATTGAATCAAATTTTATGAGTTCAAATAGTTAAATATGGGCTTTTGAACAAAATTATACAAATTAATCTAAAATTTTTAGTTTTTTACTCAGTTAAAATTCGAATGGGTTCTCTATAAAGCTTTTTTAGACATGTACTTTTTAATCCCAACAAAATGAAAACCATATGTTTTTAAATCAAATTTTATAAGTTCAAATAGTTAATTATGGACTTTTGAAGAATATTATGCAGATTAATCTAAAATTTTCACCTTTTTACTTGGTTAAAATTCGAACGAATTCTCTATAATGCATTTTTAGGCATGCACGTTTTAATACCAAAAAAAACTAGATGTTATTAAATCAAATTTTATGAGTTCAACTAGATAAATATGGGCTTTCAAACAAAATTATACAAATTAATTTAAAATTTTCTGCTTTTTACTCAGTTAAAATTCGAATGGATTCTCTATAAAGCATTTTTAGACCTGCACGTTTTAATCCCAACAAAACAAAAACCATATGTTATTAAATCATATTTCATGAGTTCAAATAGTTAATTATGGGCTTTTGAACAAAATTATACAGATTAAGATAAAATTTTCAGCTTTTTACATAATTAAAATTCGAACGAATTCTCTATAAAGCATTTTTAGACATGCACGTTTTAATCCCAACAAAATGAAAACCCAATGTTTTTAAATCATATTTTATGAGTTCAAATAGTTAATTATGGGCTTTTGAAAAAAATTATACAGATTAAGCTTAAATTTTTAGCTTTTTACTTAGTTAAAATTCGAACGGGTTCTCTATAAAGCATTTTTAGATATGCACGTTTTAATCGCAACAAAATGAAAACGCGATGTCTTTAAATCATATTTTATGAGTTCAAATAGTTAATTATGGGCTTTTAAAGAAAATTATACAGATTAATATTAAATTTTTAGCTTTTTACTCGCTTAAAATTCTAATGGATTCTCTATAATGTATTTTTAGGCTTGCACGTTTTAATCGCAATAAAACAAAAAAATGTTATTGAATTAAATTTTATGAGTTCAAATACTTAAATATGGGCTTTTAAACAAAATTACACAGATTAATCCCAACAAAATGAAACCCAGATGTGTTTAAATCATATTTTATAAGTTCAAATAGTTAATTATGGGCTTTTGAAGGAAATTATACAGATTAATCTAAATTTTTCAGCTTTTTACTCAGTTAAAATTCAAACGGATTCTCTATAAAGTCTTTTTAGACATACATGTTTTAATCTCAACAAAATGAAAACCCGATGTTTTTAAATTATATTTTATGAGTTCAAATAGTTAATAATGGGTTTTAAAGAAAATTATACAGATTAATCTAAAATTTTCACCTTTTTACTCGGTTAAAATTCAAACGAATTCTCTGTAATGCATTTTTAGGCATGCACATTTTAATCCCAAAAAAACGAAAACCATATGTTACTGAATCAAATTTTATGAGTTCAAATAGTTAAATATGGGCTTTTGAACAAAATTATACAGATTAATCTAAAATTTTCAGCTTTTTACTCAGATAAAATTCGAATGGGTTCTCTATAAAGCTTTTTTAGACATGCACGTTTTAATCCCAACAAAACGAAAACCATATGTTATTAAATCAAATTTTACGAGTTCAAATAGTTAATCATGACCTTTTGAACAAAATTATACAGATTAAGATAAAATTTTCAGCTTTTTACATAATTAAAATTCGAACGGATTCTCTATAAAGAATTTTTAGACATGCACGTTTTAATCCCAAAAAAAACTAGATGTTATTGAATCAAATTTTACGAGTTCAAATACTTAAATATGGGCTTTTGAACAAAATTAAACAAATTAATCTAAAATTTTCAGCTTTTTACTCAGTTAAAATTCGAATAGATTCTCTACAAAGCATTTTTAGACATGCACGTTTTAATCCCAACAAAACGAAAACCATATGTTTTTAAATCATATTTTACAAGTTCAAATAGATAATTATGGGCATTTGAAAAAATTATACAGATTAATCTAAAATTTTCACCTTTTTACTCGATTATAAATGAATGAATTCTCTGTAATGTATTTTTAGGCATGCACGTTTTAATCCAAAAAAAACAAAAATTAGATGTTATTGAATCAAATTTTAAGAGTTCAAATAGTTAAATATGGGCTTTCGAACAAAATTATACAAATTAATCTAAAATTTTCAGCTTTTTACTCAGTTAAAATTCGAATGGGTTCTCTATAAAGATTTTTTAGACATGCACGTTTTAATCCCAACAAAATAAAAACCTTATGTTTTTAAATCATATTTTATAAGTTCAAATAGTTAATTATGGGATTTTGAAGAAAATTATATAGATTAATCTAAAATTTTTACCTTTTTACTCAATTAAAATTCGAATGAATTCTCTATAATGCATTTTTAGGCATGCACGTTTTAATCCCAAAAAAACAAAAACTAGATGTTATTGAATCAAATTTTATGATTTCAAATACTTAAATATGGTCTTTTGAACAAAATTATACAAATTTTCCCCTTTTTTGTTTCTTTTCTGTACACAGGGTCTTTTTGCCTTACTTAATGCTGAGCAATCCTCTGGTGAACTCCCGGGGCTTTGCGCTAGCAGAAATGGGCCACGTGTCAATCATCTTCTTTTTGCAGACGACTGTGTTGTTTTTATCAAGACCGAAATGGCCGAAGTACAGCGCCTTCGGGACGTTCTGCATATTTATGCCACTTCGTCTGGGCAGGCAGTGAATTTTGAGAAATCTACTATTTTCTATTCTCGGAAAACCCCCTTGTCACTTCAAATAGCCATCAATGACATACTGCATGTCAGGGAGGTGAATGACCCTGGGCTTTACTTAGGAGTCCCTCTTCTCATTGGAAAGAATAAAACTGCTGCTCTGGGATTTACCAGAGATAAAATGATTGCCAGAATGAACAGCTGGGACAAGCATCTCCTCTCTTTTGGTGGGAGAGAAGTCTTCATCAAATCCGTTCTACAATCTATGCCTCAATATGTAATGTCTTGCTACCTTCTGCCACTCAATATTATTGATGACATGACTACTTCTATACGCCGTTACTGGTGGTCTGGAAAATCTGGCAAAAAAGGATGGCACATGCTTCCCTGGGATACTGTCTGTCTCCCGAAAGCGGCTGGGGGAATCGGCTTTCGTGACCTACACCATTTTAATATTGCTTTACTCGGTAAGCAGATTTGGCGCCTTCTGTGTACTCCTAGGAGCCTTCTTAGTCAAATTTACAAATGCAAGTACTACCCGAATGGTTCTTTATTAGACTCTGTTTCTTCGCGGAGTTCCTCCTTTGCCTGGAAAGGGCTTAGTGTAGCTATTTCTAAACTTCGTGATGGATTTTTTATACGTCCAGGTATGAATAGTACTATCCAGATCCACTTTGACAATTGGGGTGGCTCTCAGCCTTTACGCCTTTATGGTGATTATGAGATCAATGATGAAGTGCCTTTGCGCGCTAGCACTTTTATGATACCTAACTTGCCCCGATGGGATGAATCCAAAGTTAGGAATTACTTTACACATGAGGATGCTAATACTATCCTTAATGTTCCGATTATTAATGATATGACGGATACCACCCTCTGGGGTAACCATGATGCTGGTATCTATTCTGTGCGATCGGGCTATCAATTTTTGACGCATCAGCCAGGTCCAGTTAACAGGCCCTCTAAACTTTGGAAAATTCTCTCTAAATTACCCACTCTTCCGAAGGTACGTTCTTTTGCTTGGCGTTTGTGCCACAATGCACTACCGTCTGGTCACAAAATCCTTCAGGCCAATCTTGGTTCGGGGATTTGCCCTATATGCAATTTGGCCATTGAAACCACCATCCATGCTATAAGGGACTGCCCTTGTACTAGGGAGGCGTTCCAGTTGGCAGGACTCCCATCTCGACTTCTCTCTCCTGTTTATACCTCCCCTCATCAGTGGCTTTCTGCGGCAGCTGGCTTTCTTTCTCTTCAGCAATTCTCTTTATTTCTTACGATCTTATGGAATCTCTGGAACCGTCGGAATGACTTTGTCCATAATAACCATCTTCAACCGGTTTGGTTAACCGTTGCTAATGCTCTCAGCCTTTCACATGATTACACCTTAGCTAATAATGCCTCCCGTCTACATTCCCGGCTAGCTGAGCCCACTTTTGCTCTTGCTAGATGGACGAAACCAGACCCTGGTTATGTCAAGATTAACACGGACGGTACTTTCGACCCCGTGTTAAAAGGAGCAGCAGCTAGTGTCATTGTTAGGGATTCCTCTGGCATTGTCTGTGGCGGTTGTTCTTTGCCTCTCCTCTGTCCGGATCCTGCCTCTGCTGAAGCTCTTGTCCTCCTGGAAGGTTTGAAGCTTGCCATTTCTAATGGCTGGACCCGTGTTGTCTTCGAGACTGACTCCGCTTCTATTGCTAATAAGGTCAATGATCCCCTTTACCAAGACCGTTCCTCTGTGCAACCTTTGGTATCTCGTATCCGTTCCACTCTTGGTACTTTGCCTGACTGTAAGATTTGTTATGTACCTAGAGAGGCTAATGTTGTAGCCCATGTGTTAGCTACTAGGGCTTTGCGCTCCTTCTCTTCTTGCTTTTTCTCCTGTGACTTTCCCGATTTTATTCGGGCTTCTGTAAACTCGGAGAGGTTCTCCTCCCCTTCGCAATAAGATCATGGGTACTCTTTTATCCATAGGGGCCTTCTTGCCCCTCGGGGTGGTTGGCTATAGGGTTTTTTTAATGAGGCCCTTTTCTCAAAAAAAATTCGAATGGATTCTCTATAAAGCATTTTTATACATGTACGTTTTAATCCCAACAAAATGAAAATCATATATTTTTAAATCATATTTTATAAGTTCAAATAGTTAATTATGGGCTTTTGAAAAAATTATACAGATTAATCTAAAATTTTTACCTTTATACTCGATTAAAATTGATCGAATTCTCTGTGATGCATTTTTCGGCATGCACGTTTTAATCCCAAAAAAACAAAAACTATATGTTTTTGAATCAAATTTTAAGAGTTCAAATAGTTAAATATGGGCTTTCGAACAAAATTATACAAATTAATCTAAAATTTTCACCTTTTTACTCGGTTAAAATTCGAACGAATTCTCTATAATGCATTTTTAGGCATGCACGTTTTAATCCCCAAAAAAACCATATGTTATTGAATCAAATTTTATGAGTTCAAATAGTTAAATATGGGCTTTTGAACAAAATTAAAAAGATTAATCTAAAATTTTTAGCTTTTTACTCAGTTAAAATTCGAGTGGGTTCTCTATAAAGCTTTTAGACATGCACGTTTTAATCCCAACAAAATAAAAACCATATATTTTTAAATCATATTTTATGAGTTCAAATAGTTAATTATGGGCTTTTGAAGAAAATTATATAGATTAATCTAAAATTTTCAGCTTTTTACTCAGTTAAAATTCGAATGGATTCTCTCTAAAGCATTTTTAGACATGCACGTTTTAATCCTAACAAAACGAAAACCATATATTATTAAATCAAATTTTATGAGTTCAAATAGTTAATTATGGGCTTTTGAACAAAATTATATAGATTAAGATAAAATTTTCAGCTTTTTACATAATTAAAATTCGAACGGATTCTCTATAAAGCATTTTTAGACATGCACGTTTTAATCCCAACAAAATGAAAACCCGAGGTTTTTAAATCATATTTTATGAGTTCAAATAGTTAATTATGGGCTTTTGAAGAAAATTATACAGATTAAGCTTAAATTTTCAGCTTCTTACTTAGTTAAAATTCGAACGGGTTCTCTATAAAGCATTTTTAGACATGTACGTTTTAATCCCAACAAAATGAAAACCCGATGTTTTTAAATCATATTTTATGAGTTCAAATAGTTAATTATGGGCTTTTGAAGAAAATTATACTGATTATTATTAAATTTTTAGCTTTTTACTCGCTTAAAATTCGAACGGATTCTCTATAATGCATTTTTAGGCTTGCACGTTTTAATTTCAATAAAACAAAAACTAAATGTTATTGAATTAAATTTTATGAGTTCAAATAGTTAAATATGGGCTTTTAAACAAAATTACATAGATTAATCTAAAATTTTAAGCTTTTTACTCGGTTAAAATTCAAATGGATTCTCTATAAAGCCTTTTTAGACATACACGTTTTAATCCCAACAAAATGAAAACCCGATGTTTTTAAATTATATTTTATGAGATCAAATAGTTAATATTGGGCTTTTGAAGAAAACTATACAGATTAATCTAAAATTTTCACCTTTTTACTCAGTTAAAACTGGAACGAATTCTCTATAATGCATTTTTAGGCATGCACGTTTTAATCCAAAAAAACGAAAACCATATGTTATTGAATCAAATTTTATGAGTTCAAATAGTTAAATATGGGCTTTTGAACAAAATTATACAAATTAATCTAAAATTTTTAGCTTTTTACTCAGTTAAAATTCGAATGGGTTCTCTATAAAGCTTTTTTAGACATGTACTTTTTAATCCCAACAAAATGAAAACCATATGTTTTTAAATCAAATTTTATAAGTTCAAATAGTTAATTATGGACTTTTGAAGAATATTATGCAGATTAATCTAAAATTTTCACCTTTTTACTCGGTTAAAATTCGAACGAATTCTCTATAATGCATTTTTAGGCATGCACGTTTTAATACCAAAAAAAACTAGATGTTATTAAATCAAATTTTATGAGTTCAACTAGATAAATATGGGCTTTCAAACAAAATTATACAAATTAATTTAAAATTTTCTGCTTTTTACTCAGTTAAAATTCGAATGGATTCTCTATAAAGCATTTTTAGACCTGCACGTTTTAATCCCAACAAAACAAAAACCATATGTTATTAAATCATATTTCATGAGTTCAAATAGTTAATTATGGGCTTTTGAACAAAATTATACAGATTAAGATAAAATTTTCAGCTTTTTACATAATTAAAATTCGAACGAATTCTCTATAAAGCATTTTTAGACATGCACGTTTTGATCCCAACAAAATGAAAACCCAATGTTTTTAAATCATATTTTATGAGTTCAAATAGTTAATTATGGGCTTTTGAAAAAAATTATACAGATTAAGCTTAAATTTTTAGCTTTTTACTTAGTTCAAATTTGAACGAGTTCTTTATAAAGCATTTTTAGATATGCATGTTTTAATCGCAACAAAATGAAAACCCGATGTCTTTAAATCATATTTTATGAGTTCAAATAGTTAATAATAGGTTTTTGAAGAAAATTATACAGATTAATATTAAATTTTTAGCTTTTTACTCGCTTAAAATTTGAACGGATTCTCTATAATGTATTTTTGGGCTTGCACGTTTTAATCGCAATAAAACAAAAACTAAATGTTATTGAATTAAATTTTATGAGTTCAAATACTTAAATATGGGATTTTAAACAAAATTACACAGATTAATCTAAAATTTTCAACTTTTTACACGGTTAAAATTCAAATGGATTCTCTATAAAGCATTTTTAGACATGCACGTTTTAATCCCAACAAAATGAAACCCAGATATGTTTAAATCATATTTTATAAGTTCAAATAGTTAATTATGGGCTTTTGAAGAAAATTATACAGATAAATCTAAAATTTTCAGCTTTTTACTCAGTTAAAAATCAAACGGATTCTCTATAAAGTCTTTTTAGACATACATGTTTTAATCCCAACAAAATGAAAACCCGATGTTTTTAAATTATATTTTATGAGTTGAAATAGTTAATAATGGGCTTTTGAAGAAAATTATACAGATTAATCTAAAATTTTCACCTTTTTACTCGGTTAAAATTCGAATGGGTTATCTATAAAGCTTTTAGGCATGCACGTTTTAATCCCCAAAAAACAAAAACTAGATATTTTTGAATCAAATTTTATGAGTTCAAATAGTTAAATATGGGCTTTCGAACAAAATTATACAAATTAATCTAAAATTTTTAGCTTTTTACTTAGTTAAAATTCGAATGGATTCTCTATAAAGCATTTTTAGACATGCACGTTTTAGACATGCAAGTTTCAATCCTACCAAAACGAAAACCAGATGTTATTAAATCAAATTTTATGAGTTCAAATAGTTGAATACGGTCTTTTAAACAAACTTATACAAATTAACATAAAATTTTTAGCTTTTTACTCGGTTAAAATTCCAACAAATTCTCTATAAAGCCTTTTTAGATATGCACAATTTAATCCAAACAAAACAAAAACAAGATTTTATTAAATCAAATTTTATGGGTTCAAATATTTAATTTTGAGCTTTTAAACAAAATTATACAGATTAATCTAAAATTTTCAGCTTTTTACTTTGTTAAAATTCGAACGGATTCTCTATAAAACCTTTTTAGACATGCACATTTTAATCCCCACAAAACAAAAATCAGATGTTGATAAATCAAATTTTACGAGTTCAAATAGTTAATTATGGGCTTTTGAACAAAATTATACAGATTAATCTAAAATTTTCAACTTTTTACTCGGTTAAAATTCGAACGGATTCTCTATCAAGCCTTTTTAGACATGCACGTTTTAATCCCAATAAAATGAAAATAAGATATTATTTATGAGTTCATATAGTTAATAGGGCTTTTGAACAAAATTATACAGATAAATCTAAAATTTTTAGGTTTTTACTCGTTTAAATTCGAACGGATTCTCTATAAAGCCTTTTAGACATGTACGTTTTAATCCTAGTAAAACGATAACTAGATGTTATTAAATCAAATTTTTTGATTTTAAATAATTAATTATGGACTTTTGAACAAAATTATACAGATTAATCTAAATTTTCAGCTTTTTACTCGGTTAAAATTTGAACGGATTCTCTATAAAGCCTTTTTAGACATGCACGTTTTAACCTGAACAAAACGATAACTAGATATTATTAAATCAAATTTTATGAGTTCAAATAATTAATTATGGGATTTTAAACAAAATTATGCAGATTAATCTACAATTTTTAGCTTTTTACTCAGTTAAAATTTGAACAGATTCTCTTTAAAGCGCATTTACACATGGACGTTTGAATCCCAACAAAACGAAAACCAGATTTTATTAAATGAAATTTCACGAGTGCAAATAGTTAATTTTAAGCTTTTGAACAAAATTATACTTATTAATCTAAAATTTCCATCTTTTTACTCGGTTAAAATTCGAACGAATTCTCTATAATGTATTTTTAGGCATGCACGTTTTAATCCCCAAAAAACAAAAACTAGATGTTATTGAATCAAATTTTATGAGTTCAAATAGTTAAATATGGGCTTTCGAACAAAATTATACAAATTAATCTAAAATTTTTAGCTTTTTACTCAGTTAAAATTCGAATCGATTCTCTATAAAGCATTTTTAGACATGCACGTTTTAATCCCAACAAAACGAAAACCATATGTTATTAAATCAAATTTTATGAGTTCAAATAGTTAATTATGGGCTTTTAAACAAAATTATACAGATTAAGATAAAATTTTCAGCTTTTTACATAATTAAAATTCGAACGGATTCTCTATAAAGCATTTTCAGACATGCACGTTTTAATCCCAACAAAATGAAAACCCGATGTTTTTAAATCATATTTTATGAGTTCAAATAGTTAATTATGGACTTTTGAAGAAAATTATACAGATTAAGCTTAAATTTTTAGCTTTTTACTTCGTTAAAATTCGAACGGGTTCTCTATAAAGCATTTTTAGACATGCACGTTTTAATCCCAACAAAATGTAAACCCGATGTTATTAAATCATATTTTATGAGTTCAAATAGTTAATTATGGGCTTTTGAATAAAATCATACAGATTAATCTAAAATTTTCAGCTTTTTACTCAGTTAAAATTCGAACGGATTCTCTATAAAACATTTTTAGACATGCACGTTTTAATCCTAACAAAATGAAAACTAGATGTTTTTAAATTATATTTTATAAGTTCAAATCGTTAATTACGGGCTTTTGAAGAAAATTATACAGATTAATCTAAAAATTTCAGCTTTTTACTCGGTTAAAATTTAAACGAATTCTCTATAAATCATTTTTAAGCATGCACGTTTTAATCCCAACAAAACGAAAACCATATGTTATTGAATCAAATTTTATGAGTTCAAATAGTTAAATATGGGCTTTTGAACAAAATTATACCGATTAATCTAAAATTTTCAGCTTTTTACTCAATTAAAATTTGAACGGATTCTCTATAAAGCATTTTTGGACATGCACGTTTTAATCCCAACAAAACAAAAACCATATGTTATTAAATCAAATTTTATGATTTCAAAGAGTTAATTATGGGCTTTTGAAGAAAATTATACTAGTTAATCTAAAATTTTCAGCTTTTTACTCGGTTAAAATTTGAACGGATTCTCTATAATGAATTTTTAGGCATGTACGTTTTAATCCCAAAAAACGAAAACCAAATATTACTGAATCAAATTTTATGAGTTCAAATAGTTAAAAATGGACTTTTGAACAAAATTAGACAGATTAATCTAAAATTTTCAGCTTTTTACTCAGTTAAAATTCGAATGGATTCTTTATAAAGCCTTTTTAGACATGCACGTTATAATCCCAACAAAATGAAAACTCGATGTTTTTAAATCATATTTTATGAGTTCAAATAGTTAATTATAGGATTTTAAACAAAATTATATAGATTAATCTAAATTTTTCAGCTTTTTACTCAGTTAAAATTTGAAAGGATTCTTTATAAAGCCATTTTAGACATGCACGTTTTAATCACGAAAAAACGAAAACTAGATGTAATTGAATCAAATTTTATTAGTTCAAATAGTTAAATATGGGCTTTTGAACAAAATTATACAGATTAAACAAAAATTTTTCAGGTTTTTACTCAGTTAAAATTCGAATGGATTCTCTATAAAGCATATTTAGACATGCACGTTTTAATCCCAACAAAACGAAAACTGTATGTTATTAAATCAAATTTTATGATTTCAAATAGTTAATTATGGGCTTTTGAACAAAATTATACTGATTAATCTAAAATTTTCAGCTTTTTACCCGTTTAAAATTTGAACGGATTCTCAATAAAGCATATTTAGACATGCATGTTTTAATCCAACAAAATGAAAACACGACGTTTTTAAATCATATTTTATGAGTTCAAACAATTAATTATGGGCTTTTGAACAAAATTATACTGATTAATCTAAAATTTTCAGCTTTTTACTCGGTTAAAATTCGAACGGATTCTCTATAATGCATTTTTAGGCATGCACGTTTTAATCCAAACAAAACAAAAATCATATGTTATTGAATCGAATGTTTATGAGTTCAAATATTTAAATATGGGCTTTTGAACAAAATTACATGGATTAATCTAAAATTTTCAGCTTTTTACTTTGTTAAAATTCGAATGGGTTCTCTATAATGTATTTTTAGGCATGCACATTTTAATCCCAACAAAACGAAAACCAGATGTTATTGAATCAAATTTTATTAGTTAAAATAGTTAAATATGGACTTTTGAACAAAACTATGCAAATTAAATTAAAATTTTTAGCTTTTTACTCGGTTAAAATTCGAACGGATTCTCTATAATGCATTTTTAGGCATGCACGTTTTAATCCCAACAAAATGAAACCAGATGTTATTAAATCAAATTTTATGAGTTCAAATAGTAAAATATGGACTTTTGAACAAAATTATACAGATTAATCTAAAATTTTCAGCTTTTTACTCAGTTAAAATTCGAACGGATTCTTTATAAAGCCTTTTTAGATATACACGTTTTAATCCCAACAAAATGAAAACCGTATGTTATTAAATCAAATTTTATAAGTTTAAATAGTTAATTATAATCTCCTGAATAAAACTATACAGATTAATCTAAAATTTTCAACTTTTTACTCAATTAAAATTTGAATGGATTCTCTATAATGAATTTTTAGGCATGCACGTTTTAATCCCAACAAAACGAAAACCAGATGTTATTGAATCGAATTTTTATGAGTTCAAATATTTAAATATGGTCTTTTGAACAAATTTATACAAATTAAACTAAAATTTTCAGCTTTTTACTCAATTAAAATTCGAACGGATTCTCTATAAAGCATTTTTAGACATGCACGTTTTAATCCCAACAAAACGAAAACCATATGTTATAAAATAAAATTTTATGAGTTCAAATAGTTAATTATGAGCTTTTGAAAAAAATTATACAGATTAATCTAAAATTTTCAGCTTTTTACTCATTTAAATACGAACGAATTTTCTATAAAGCAGTTTTAGACAGGCACGTTTTAATCCCAACAAAATGAAAACCATATGTTATTAAATCAAATTTTATGAGTTCAAATAGTTAAATATGGGATTTTGAACAATATTATACAGATTAATCTAAATTTTTCAGCTTTTTACTCGGTTAAAATTGGAACGAATTCTCTAAAAAATATTTTTAGGCATGCACGTTTTAATCCCAAAAAAACAAAAACCAGATGTTATTGAATCAAATTTTATGAGTTCAAATAGTTAAATATGGGCTTTTGAACAAAATTATACAGATTAATCTAAAATTTTTAGCTTTTTACTCGGTTAAAATTCGAACGGATTCTCTATAATTCAAGATTAGGCATGCACGTTTTAATCCCAACAAAATGAAAACCCGATATTTTTAAATCATATTTTATGAGTTGAAATAGATAATTATTGGCTTCTGAAGAAAATTATACAGAGCAATCTAAAATTTTCAGCTTTTTACTCGATTAAAATTCGAACGAATTCTCTATAATGCATTTTTAGGCATGCACGTTTAAATCCCAAAAAACGAAAACCAGATGTTATTGAATCAAATTTTATGAGTTCAATTATTTAAAAATGGGCTTTTGAAAAAATTTATATAGATTAATCTAAAGCATTTTACTCAATTAAAATTCGAATGGATTCTCTAAAGCATTTTTAGACATGCACGTTTTATTCCAAACAAAATGAAAACCAGAAGTTATTAAATCAAATTTTATGAGTTCAAATATTTCAATATGAGCTTTTGTACAAAATTATACAAATTAATTTAAATTATGGGCTTCTAAACAAAATTATACAGATTAATATAAAATTTTTAGCTTTTTACTCGGTTAGAATACGAACGGGTTCTCTATAAAGCCTTTTTAGACAAGCACGTTTTAATCCCAACAAAACGAAAACCAGATGTTAATAAATCAAATTTTATGAGTTCAAATTGTTAAATATGGGCTTGTGAACAAAATTATACAGATTAATCTAAAATTTTTAGTTTTTTACTCGGTTAAAATTAGAAAAAATTATCTATAAAGCATTTTTAGACATGTACATTTTAATCCCAACAAAATGAAAACTATATTTATTAAATCAAATTTTAGTAGTTCAAAAATTTAATTATGGGCTTTTGAACCGAATTATATAGATTAAACAAAATTTTTCAGCTTTTTACTCAATTAAAATTCGAATAGATTCTCTATAAAGTATTTTTAGACATACACGTTTAAATCCCAACAAAATGAAAACCAGATGTTTTTAAATCACATTTTATGAGTTCAAATAGTTAATTATGGGCTTTTAAACAAAATTATATAGATTAATCTAAAATTTTCAACTTTTTACTCGGTTAAATTTGAACGGATTTTCTATAAAGTAGTTTTAGACATGCACGTTTTAATCCCAACAAAATGAAACCCCGAAGTTTTAAAATCATATTTTATGTGTTGAAAAAGTTAATTATGGGCTTTTGAAGAAAATTATACTGATTAATCTAAAATTTTTAGCTTTTTACTCAGTTAAAATTCGAACCGATTCTCTATAATGCATTTTTAGGCATGCACGTTTTAATCCCCAAAAAACGAAAATCAGATGTTTCTGAATCAAATTTTATGAGATCAAATAGTTAAATACAGGCTTTAGAACAAAATTATACAGATTAATCTAAAATTTTCAACTTTTTACTCGGTTAAATTCGAACGGATTTTCTATAAAGTAGTTTTAGCCATGCACGTTTTAATCCGAACAAAATGAAAACCCGATGTTTTAAATCGTATTTTATGAGTTGAAATAGTTAATTATGGGCTTTTGAAGAAAATTATACTAATTAATCTAAAATTTTCAGCTTTTTACTCGGTTAAAATTCGAACGGATTCTCTATAATGCATGATTAGGCATGCACGTTTTAATCCCCAAAAAACGAAAACCAGATGTTACTGAATCAAATTTTATGAGTTCAAATAGTTAAATATGGGCTTTTGAACAAAATTATACAGATTAATTTAAATTTTTAGCTTTTTACTCAGTTAAAATTCGAATGGATTCTCTATAAAGTATTTTTAGACATGCACGTTTTATTCCCAACAAAATGAAAACCAGATGTTTTTAAATCATATTTTATGAGTTCAAAAAGTTAATTATGGGCTTTTAAACAAAATTATACAGATTAATCTAAAATTTTTAGCATTTTACTCGGTTAAATTCGAACGGATTTTCTATAAAGCAGTTTTAGACATGCACATTTTAATCCTAACAAAATGAAAACCATATATTATTAAATCAAATTTTTTGAGTTAAAATAGTTAAATATAGGCTTTTGAACAAAATTATACAGATTAGACTAAAATTCTAAGTTTTTTACTCAATTAAAATTCGAACGGATTCTCTATAACGCATTTTTAGACATGTAGGATTTAATCCCAACAAAACGAAAATTATAATTATTGAATCAAATTTTATTATTTCAAATATTTTATTATGGGCTTTTGAACAAAATTATACAGATTAAAATAAAATTTTCAACTTTTTACTCAATTAAAATTCGAACGGATTCTCTATAAAGCAATTTAGATATGCACGTTTTAATCCCCAAAAAACGAAAAGCAGATGTTACTGAATCAAATTTTATTATGAGTTCAAATACTTAAATATGGGCTTTTGAACAAAATTATATAGATTAATCTAAAATTTTTAACCTTTTACTCGGTTAAATTCGAATGGATTTTCTATAAAGCAGATTTAGACATGCACGTTTTAATCCCAACAAAAAGAAAACCCGATGTTTTTAAATCATATTTTATGAGTTAAAATAGTTAATTATTTTCTTTTGTAGAAAACTATACAGATTAATCTAAAATTTTCAGCTTTTTACTCGGTTAAAATTCGAACGGATTCTCTATAAAGCATTTTTAGGCATGCACGTTTAAATCTCAAAAAACGAAAATTAGACGTTATTGAATCAAATTTTATGAGTTCAAATAGTTAAATGTGGGCTTTTGAACAAATTTATACAGATTAATCTAAAATTTTCAGCTTTTTACTCAGTTAAAATTCGAACAGATTCTCTATAAAGCATTTTTAGATTTGCACGTTTTAATCCCAACAAAATGAAACCAGATGTTTTTAAATCAAATTTTATGAGTTCAAATTGTTAATTATGGGCTTTTGAACAAAATTATACATATTAATCTAAAATTTTCAGCTTTTTACTCAGTTAAAATTCAAATGGATTCTCTATAAAGCAGTTTTAGGCATGCACGTTTAAATCCAAAAAACGAAAACCAGGTGTTATTGAATCAAATTTTATGAGTTCAAATAGTTAAATATCGGTTTTTGAACAAATTTATAAAGATTAATCTAAAATTTTTAGCTTTTTACTCAATTATAATTCGAAAGGATTCTATAAAACATTTTTAGAGATGCAAGTTTTAATCCCAACAAAATGAAAACCGGATGTTATTAAATCAAATTTTATGAGTTCAAATATTTAAATATGAGCTTTTGTACAAAATTATACAGATTAATCTAAAATTTTAGATATGCATGTTTTAATCCCAACAAAATGAAAACCATATATTATTAAATCAAAATTTTTTAGTTCAAATAGTTAAATATAGGCTTCTGAACAAAATTATACAGATTAGACTAAAATTTTCTGCTTTTTACACAATTAAAATTTGAACGGATTCTCTATAATGCATTTTTAGAAATACACGTTTTAATCCCAACAAAACGAAAACTATATTTATTAAATCAAATTTTATTATTTCAAGTAGTTAATTATGTGCTTTTGAACAAAATTATACAGATTAAACGGAAATTTTCAGCTTTTTACTCAATTAAAATTCGAACAGATTCTCTATAAAGCAATTTAGACATGCATGTTTTAATCCCAACAAAATGAAAACCATATGTTGTTAAATCAAATTTTATGAGTTCAAATAGTTAATTATGCGCTTTTAAACAAAATTATACAGATTAAACTAAAATTTTCAGCATTTTACTCGGTTAAATTCGAACGTATTCTTTATAAAGCATTTTTAGACATGCTCGTTTTAATCCCAACAAAATGAATACCAAATGTTTTTAAATCAAATTTTATGAGTTCAAATATTTAAATATGGGCTTTTGAACAATATTATACAGATTAATATAAAATTTTTTGCTTTTTATTCGGTTAAAATTCGAACGGATTCTCTATAATGCATTTTTAGGCATGTACGTTTTAATCCCAACAAAACGAAAATAAGATGTTATTGAATCAAATTTTATGAGTTCAAATAGTTAAATATGGGATTTTGAACAAGTTTATACAGATTAATCTAAAATTTTGAGCATTTTACTCATTTAAAACTCAAAAGGATTCTATAAAGCATTTTTAGACATGCACGTTTTAATCTCAACAAAATGAAAACCAGATGTTATTAAATCAAATTTTATGAGTTCAAATATTTAAATATGAGCTTTTGTACAAAATTATACAGATTAATCTAAAATTTTCAGCTTTTTACTCGATTAAAATTGAAAAGATCCTCTATAAAGCCTTTTTAGACATGCACGTTTTAATAAAAAAACGAAAACCAGATGTTATTAAATCAAATTTTATGAGTTTAAATAGTTAAATATAGGCTTTTGAACAAAATTATACAGATAAATCTAAAATTTTTAACTTTTTACTCGGTTAAAATGAGAACAGATTGGTATTCTTTTCCCCATAGGGGCCTCCTAGCCCCTCGGGGAGGTTGGCTATAGGGTTTTTTTAATGGGGCCCTATCTTCAAAAAAAAATTAGAACAAATTATCTATAAAGCATTTTTAGACATGCACGTTTTAATACCAACAAAATGAAAAATATATTTATTAAATCAAATTTTATTAGTTCAAAAAGTTAATTATGGGCTTTTGAATAGAATTATACAGATTAAACTAAATTTTTCATCTTTTTACTCAATTAAAATTCGAATGGATTCTCTATAAAGCATTTTTAGATATGAACGTTTTAATCCCTATAAAATGAAAACCAGATGTTTTTAAATCATATTTTATGAGTTCAAATAGTTAATTATGGGCTTTTAAACAAAATTATACAAATTAATCTAAAATTTTCAGCTTTTTACTCGGTTAAATTCGAACGG
This sequence comes from Abelmoschus esculentus, assembly GCA_035048815.1. Taxonomy (NCBI): domain Eukaryota; kingdom Viridiplantae; phylum Streptophyta; class Magnoliopsida; order Malvales; family Malvaceae; genus Abelmoschus; species Abelmoschus esculentus. Next base: position 10,315,017 of record JAUCBN010000036.1, read on the forward strand.
ATTTTCTATAAAGCAGTTTTAGACATGCACGTTTTAATCCCAACAAAATGAAAACCCGATGTTTTTAAATCATATTTTATGAGTTGAAATAGTTAATTATGGGTTTTTCAAGAAAATTATACTGATTAATCAAATATTTTCATCTTTTTACTCGGTTATAATCCGAACGGATTCTCTATAAAGCATTTTTAGGCATGTACGTTTTAATCCCCAAAAAACGAAAACCATATGTTACTGAATCAAATTTTATGAGTTCAAATAGTTAAATATGGGCTTTTAAACAAAATTATACAGTTTAATCTAAAATTTTCAGCTTTTTACTCAATTAAAATTCGAATGGATTCTCTGTAAAGCATTTTTAGACATGCACGTGTTAATCCCAACAAATTGTAAACAAATGTTTTTAAATCATATTTTATGAGTTCAAATAGTTAATTATGAGCTTTTGAAGAAAATTATACAGATTAATCTAAAATTTTCAGCTTTTTACACGGTTAAAATTTGATCGGATTCTCTATAATGTATTTTTAGGCATGCACATTTTAATCCCAACAAAACGAAAATAAGATTTTATTGAATCAAATTTTATGAGTTCAAATATTTAAATATGAGCTTTTGTACAAAATTATACAGATTAATCTAAAATTTTTAGCTTTTTACTCGGTTAAAATTCGAAAAGATCCTCTATAAAGCCTTTTTAGACATGCACGTTTTAATAAAAAAACGAAAACCAGATGTTATTAAATCAAATTTTATGAGTTTAAATAGTTAAATATAGACTTTTGAACAAAATTATACAGATTAATCTAAATTTTTCATCTTTTTACTCAATTAAAATTCGACTGGATTCTCTATAAAGCAATTTTAGACCTGCACGTTTTATTCCCAACAAAATGAAAATCAGATGTTTTTAAATCATATTTTATGAGTTTAAATAGTTAATTATGGGCTTTCAAACAAAATTATACAGATTAATCTAAAATTTTTAGCATTTTACTCGGTTAAATTCGAACGGATTTTCTATAAAATAGTTTTAGACATACAGGTTTTAATCCCAACAAAATGAAAACCATATATTATTAAATCAAATATTTTGAGTTCAAATAGTTAAATATAGGCTTCTGAACAAAACTATACAGATTAGACTAAAATTTTCAGCTTTTTACTCAATTAAAATTCGAACGGATTCTATATAACGCATTTTTAGAAATGCACGTTTTAATCCCAACAAAACGAAAAATATATTTATTAAATAAAATTTTATTATTTCAAATAGTTAATTATGGGCTTTTGAACAAAATTATACAGATTAAACGAAAATTTTCAGCTTTTTACTCAATTAAAATTCGAACAGATTCTCTATAAATCAATTTAGACATGCATGTTTTAATCCCAACAAAATGAAAACCATATGTTATTAAATCAAATTTTATGAGTTCAAATAGTTAATTATGGGCTTTTAAACAAAATTATACAGATTAATCTAAAATTTTCAGCATTTTACTCGGTTAAATTCGAACGTATTCTCTATAAAGCATTTTTAGACATGCATGTTTTAATCCCAACAAAATGAATACCAAATGTTTTTAAATCAAATTTTATGAGTTGAAATATTTAAATATGGGCTTTTGAACAATATTATACAGATTAATATAAAATTTTCAACTTTTTACTCGGTTAAAATTCGAACGGATTCTCTATAATGCATTTTTAGGAATGTACGTTTTAATCCCAACAAAACGAAAATAAGATGTTATTGAATCAAATTTTATGAGTTCAAATAGTTAAATATGGGCTTTTGAACAAATTTATACAGATTAATCTAAAATTTTCAGCTTTTTACTCATTTAAAATTCGAAAGGATTTTATAAAGCATTTTTAGACATGCACGTTTTAATCCCGACAAAATGAAAATCGGATGTTATTAAATCAAATTTTATGAGTTCAAATATTTAAATATGAGCTTTTGTACAAAATTATACAGATTAATCTAAAATTTTTAGCTTTTTACTCGGTTAAAATTCGAAAAGATCCTCTATAAAGCCTTTTTAGACATGCACGTTTTAATAAAAAAACTGAAAACCAGATGTTATTAAATCAAATTTTATGAGTTTAAATAGTTAAATATAGGCTTTTGAACAAAATTATACAGATTAATCTAAATTTTTTAGCTTTTTACTCGGTTAAAATTAGAACAGATTGGTACTCTTTTCCCTATAGGGGCCTCCTCGCCCCTCGGGGTGGTTGGCTATAGGGTTTTTTTAATGAGGCCCTTTCTTCAAAAAAATTAGAACATATTATCTATAAAGCATTTTTAGACATGCACGTTTTAATCCCAACAAAATGAAAAATATATTTATTAAATCAAATTTTATTAGTTCAAAAAATTAATTATGGGGTTTTGAATAGAATTATACAGATTAAACTAAATTTTTCATCTTTTTACTTAATTAAATTTCGAATAGATTCTCTATAAAGCATTTTTAGACATGAACGTTTTAATCCCAATAAAATAAAAACCAGATGTTTTTAAATCATATTTTATGAGTTCAAATAGTTAATTATGGGCTTTTAAACAAAATTATACAAATTAATCTAAAATTTTCAGCTTTTTACTCGGTTAAATTCGAACGGATTTTCTATAAAGTAGTTTTAGACATACATGTTTTAATCCAAACAAAATGAAAACCCGATATTTTTAAATCATATTTTATGAGTTGAAATAGTTAATTATGGGCTTTTCAAGAAAATTATACCGATTAATCTAAAATTTTCATTTTTTTTACTCGGTTATAATTCGAACGGATTCTCTATAAAGCATTTTTAGGCATGTACGTTTTAATCCCCAAAAAACAAAAACCATATGTTACTGAATCAAATTTTATGAGTTCAAATAGTTAAATATGGGCTTTTGAACCAAATTATACAGTTTAATCTAAAATTTTCAGCTTTTTACTCAATTAAAATTCGAATGGATTCTCTATAAAGCATTTTTAGACATGCACATTTTAATCCCAACAAATTGTAAACAAATGTTTCTAAATCATATTTTATGAGTTCAAATAGTTAATTATGGGCTTTTGAAGAAAATTATACAGATTAATCTAAAATTTTCAGCTTTTTACTTGGTTAAAATTCGAACGGATTCTCTATAATGCATTTTTAGGCATACACGTTTTAATCCCAATAAAACGAAAACAAGATGTTATTGAAATAAATTTTAGGAGTTCAAATAGTTAAATATGAGCTTTTGAACAAAATTATACAGATTAATCTAAAATTTTCAGCTTTTTACACAGTTAAAACTTAAATAGATTCTCTATAAAGCATTTTTAGACATGCACGTTTTAATCCCAACAAAATGACAACCAGATATTTTTAAATTATATTTTATGAGTTTAAATTGTTAATTATGGGCTTTTGAAGAAAATTATACAAATTAATCTAAAATTTTCAGCTTTTTACTCGGTTAAAATTCGAACGGATTGGTTAAAATTAGAAAGAAATCTATAACAGAATGGATCTCTCCTCTCCTCTCCTCTCTTTTCCTCTCTCCGTACATTCTCCTCTCTTCATTCTTATCCTCCGCCGCCTTGGAGGTTTTTTTGCCAACGTCCTCCGGCGTCGCCTTGGTTCGTTCACCGCCGCCCGCCCCGGGGGAGGAGGGATTCGTCTCCGTCTTTGTCCGTTGCTTACCACCCTCGACGAGGGATTCTACCAACGCCGGGAACGGCAGATCCCTTTAATGTTTCGGATTCGATCGATCTTCTTGCCTTCCTCGATCGTTTTCGTGGCCTTGCAGGTTGCGATCCGACGGCTATGGTGGCTCTGTTTCTTCTCCATCACCGGCCTGTTTCCGTTGTTGCCTTCCGTTTTGCGTTCTTGGCCGCGTCTGGCCTCTCACTGGGCTCGTCATGTTCTTCTTCGCCATCCGATGATCAATCTTAATGAAGGAATCTACCAACGTCGGGAACGGCGGATCCTTTTAATGTTTTGGTTTCGATCGATCTTCTTGCCTTCCTTGACCATTTTCGTGGCTCTGCAGGTTGCGATCTGACGGCTCTGGTGGCTCTGCTTCTCCTCCATCACCGGCCTGTTTCTGTTGTTTCCTTCCCTTTTGCGCTCTTGGCCGCGTCTGGCTCCTCCCTGGGCTCGTCATGTTCCTTTTCGCCGTCCGATGATCAACCCTGATGAGGGCATCTACCAACGCCAGGAACGGCGGATCTTTTTACTATTTTCGTTATTGCTTTATCTCGACGAGAGACTCTACCGACGCCGGGAACAACGGTTCTCCTTTCTGCTTTGGTTTAGATCGAACTCCTTACCATCCACGTTCGTTTCCTGGGTTTTGCAGGTTGCGATCCGACGGCTATGGTGGCTTTGTTTCCTCTCCATCGCCGGTCTGTTTTTGTTGTTGCCTAACGTTTTGCGACCTTGGCCGCGTCTGGCTTATGATGGTGCTCTTGGCCGCGTCTGTGAGGGATGCCCTCGACGCGTCTCTTTCGTTTATCGTTCTGCTTTCTTCTTGCTGCTTCCTCTCTCGTGGCTATGGCTTTGCTGCGTTTGTCTCGACCATCGGCGGCCCCGTCCTGTCGAGTCTTCTTCTCTCCAGTGGCCGTTCATGTTGGCAAGTTTTGCTGCTGCTCAGGAGGATCTGCAGGGGCGGGGTGAGCAGCTGTTTGAAGCCCATGCAACGTACGTGCATGCGGCTCCTGCTGCTCACGTTAATTATGATGGTGGGGCGGTTTTAGCTCCAATGCGGCGTCGTATCGCCCTTAAGGGCCCGTTTTACCGAGATAGGTTCGATATTTTCTTGATGGTGCCTCTTTTACTCACATATTATCGACTGTTCTCTTCATGGTTTCGATATACAGTGCCTATGATTCATCGAATTGTATGTTTTTATACTACCTATTGTCATCTCTTTTCACTTGCCTTATTGATTGTTTTTGTCTTCTTTATATTTTCTTTACTGTTTTTGTTCTTGGTACTGCTACTGTTAATGTCAATATTATTAGTAATATCAATGTTACGTTGTGATCTCTTTCGTTTACCAACCTTTTATAAGGTTCATACCAACACCTCTCATGGTGTTTTGCTTAGACATTGGTCTGCTAATCAGACTTTTATGCCAACTATTATTTTTATTCTAATGATCTTCACAATCCTTCCATACTCTGATGTCGTTCCTTATGGACTCTTATTTTATTCCATTAAAAATATAATTTATACTCTTTTTCAAATTCTTATTTCTTTTTTTAAATACAATATTTATCCCTTTTCAACCTTTCCTATTATTTTTAATAGTTTTTTGGCCTTATCTTTCCAGCGATATTATCTCTTCTTTCTAAGATATTCTATTCCTTTTCAAACTCTTATTCTCTTTTTTAATCTTGATAAAACTCTTCTGCCTTAGTTTTCACCTCTATATAAGACCATAAGCTCTCTTCCTACTTTATTCTTTCCCATACTTTATTCCAATTGCCGCCCATCCTCTCCTCTTTTTCTTCTAATGGATTCCAAAACTTTTCTCCAACAACTCAGGAATATTCAATTCACTGAGGAAGAGCAATCTACCATCTTTCAAACCAACCTACCTTGGGACTCAGCTGATGCTGACTCTCATACGACCCTTCTAGGGAAAATGATCACCTCCAAGGATATTGATGATCAGATTATTATTAAAGCCTTCACCGGAATCTGGACCTCGGCTAAACTTTCCTCTATGCGTTTACTGCGGCCACGACTGTTTCTTATCTGCTTCAAGGATGAGAAGATTAAGGATGATATCCTATCTAGGGGACCATGGACATACAAAGATGAGTGACTTTCTCTCACTCAATATGACCCTACTATTAGCATTGATGATCACTCCTTCCTAACAATGAATGTGTGGGTGCGGATTTATAATATTCCGCCTATCCTTCTTGCTTTGGAGGAATCTGCTAACAATTCTGGTGAGTCACTCGGAGCTCTCATTGGAACTGTTACAAAGATTGATACGAGGAAAATGGATCTCAATATGGTTGACTATCTTCGGGTTGGATTAACTTTAGATGCTTCCAAACCAGTTCGACGTTGTGTTGCTATTGGTGGGGGTTCTTCTACCCGTTTTTGTCCTCTAAAATATGAACGCCTTCCCACTCTCTGCCACTGTTGTGGTCGTGTTGGCCACTCTATTGATTTTTGCACTATCCCGGTTGAGCAGAGACTTGAACATCTTCAATATGGTGACTGGCTTCGCTATCTCCCTAAGAAGAAGATTTCTCAACCTATGCAGAAAGGACGCATCCGTTATATTTCGCAAAACTCTCAAACATCTCCTTCTACGGGCTCTAATGATAAAGGCAAGGCTCCTGTGATAGATTACTCTGCTCAAGAGAACGCCCCTCCCTCTGAGTCTTTGCCTGTTTTCTCGCAAGGCCCTCGCACTCTTCCAACTGTCCCAAGTAAACTTTCTGTTCAGCGTGGCCCTACTCAGCTCTTGCAAACGGTTTTTCCGGATTTGGAACCCAATGTAACTACTCGGTCTAGGACCCCAGATGGTGATGCTAATGATAGCCTTTCGGTGCCAGAACTCCAAGATCTGGAGCTTGAGCTTGCCAATGACGCCGCCTTCCAAGAGGCTGCTGACTGGATTGAACATGCGTCGCCAGCCAAGAAGATTGCTCGTGCAGTTGCTACTAGGGGATCTAAAAGAACTCCACCATCTGATGAGGGCTCTCGACCCAAACGCCCTCGACCACCTCCTAAAGGATCTGCAGATAAAGCTGGGATGAGCAACACAAACAACTCTCCGGCGAAGGTTGACAGTGGTCAACCCCACCGAGACAAATGATCGATCTTCTCTGGAACTGTCATGGATTCTATACCACGGCAGTTCTCTCTTTAGTTTATCTCTTTACTTTTTTCGTTGTCTTTAGTTTCTTGAGTTTTTTAGGACAGTTTCTTTTTTTTTGCTTCGCTTTTTAGGTTTGTCTTCTAGTTTAATAATATTTCTTTTTCTTTGTTTTTTTACTTTGATTCTTTCTCTACTTTTTTTCTTTTTTGCTCTTCTCTTTTCTTTTCCTTTCTCTTTAGTACATATGTTATTCTACGATTACATATACCACCCTTAGAAAGGGATCTTTCCAACGTCTACTTTGACGTATCTTTACCTTTTAAGAGGAATTGCTTTCCTACTCTACTTACTTTCAATTTACATCTTTGGTTAGCTAGGATGAGCAGCGTTAACAACTCTCCAGCGGTGGTTGACGATGATCAACCCCGCCGAGAGAAATGAAAATCTTATGTTGGAACTGTCAGGGTCTTGGCAACGCCCAGGCAGTTCTTGCTTTAAAACGAGCTGTCTCCAAGCATGATGCTGATTGTCTCTTTCTCTGTGAGACCAGATTAAACAGACAAAACATGGATCGTATTAAGCTTAAACTTGGCATGCATGGTTGTCTAGCCGTTGATCCCAGGCTTTCCTGTACAGGACTTGCCATTATATGGAAGAACAATTCTTCTGTTGATCTCCTTTCGTATTCAGATCGACATATTGATGTTCTTGTTACATTCGAGCAACTTCAATTCCACTTTACTGGCATACACGGCTTCCCTGAAACTGCGAACAAACACAAGACTTGGCAATTAATAGACTCCCTGAATGCAGCCAGTTCTCTTCCTTGGCTTCTAGGGGGTGACTTTAATGAAATCCTTTACGACAACGAAAAACAAGGTGGTTCTCGCCGTGCTCGTTCATAAATTAACAATTTTCAAGAGTGCCTTGAAAATAATGATCTTTTCGACTGTAAACCAAACTCTAGATAGTTCACTTGGACTAGATCGGGACGCAACTCGGTTACCATTATGGAAAGACTTGACAGATTTCTTGGTAATTCAACATGGTTCAATACTTTTCCTAATTGCCAAGCTATCTCTTTCTTTCAGGCGCGTTCTGACCACTGTCCTATTTTAATGGATACTAGGCCTGTACCTCCAATTGTGCGGCCCAACACTTTGTTCCGCTATGAGAACTGTTGGGCTGATAATCCTGAGGTTCTTTTACGTATTAAAGAGCTATGGTCTACTCCATCTCGATCGACTCTAAGTAAACTGCACGACATTAGGCACTTCCTTGCTACTTGGCAAACTAACAAACGATTGAAGTCCAATAAGCGTATCTCCCAATTGAATGATTTCATTAACCTATGTCTAGCGCGCCATCTCTCCGACTCTGAAATCAATGGCCTTCTCTCTACTAAACGCGAGCTCGATAGCTTACTTAATGCGAAGGAAATCTACTGGGCTCAACGCGCTCGAACCCTCTGGTTAGAACACGGTGATAAAAACACCTCCTTCTTTCATGCCAGAGCGACTAGCCGTCGGAGGAAAAACCAGATTGTTGGTCTCTTTAACGGTCAAAATATTTGGCAAACTACTTCAAATGATATTATGACTACCGCTGTTACATACTTTCAAAATCTTTTTGCATCATCCTCTCCTATAATAGATTCATCAATTTTGAATAATATTCCCACAGTTGTTACTGATTCCATGAATAACGAACTTAATAAGGACTTCACTCCAGATGAAATTCATACTGCTTTTCGTGATATCGATCCGAGGAAGGCCCCGGGGGTTGACGGTTTCCCCAGCAGTTTCTTCCGAAAGCACTGGGATATCCTTGGTCATGACTTTATATCTCTCTGCCTCGGGCTTCTTCGAGGATCCATTAATATGGAAGAAGTCAATCGTACCATTATTGTGCTTATCCCCAAAACTGATGAACCTACTACAATGCGTCATCTTAGACCTATTAGTCTCTGTACAGTTATTTATAAAACTGTCTCGAAAGTACTGGTTAACCGGCTAAAATCTATCATACCCATTTGTATTAGTGGTAACCAAGCTGCTTTTGTTCATGGCAGGAACATTACGGATAATATTCTTATAGCCCACGAACTCATTCATACCCTTAATACTGATGCCACATCCCTAGCGAAAGGGGCTAGTTTAAAGTTAGATATGGAAAAGGCCTTCGACCGTGTTGAATGGACTTTTTTAGAACGTATTATGATTCGTTTAGGCTTTAACTCCAACTGGGTGTCCCTTATTATGAGGTGTATATCCTCGGTTACCTTTCAAGTTCGAGTGAATGATTCTCTTTCTCGGCCTTTTAAGCCCTTTAGAGGTTTACGACAAGGAGATCCTCTCTCCCCTTTTTTGTTTCTTTTCTGTACGCAGGGTCTTTCTGCCTTGCTTAATGCTGAGAAATCCTCGGGTGCTCTCCCGGGGCTTTGCGCTAGCAGAAATGGACCACGTGTCAATCATCTTCTTTTTGCAGACGACTGTGTTGTTTTTATCAAGACCAATATGGCAGAAGTGCAGCGCCTTCGGGACGTTCTGCACATTTATGCCACCTCGTCTGGACAAGCAGTGAACTTTGAGAAATCTACTATCTTCTACTCTCGGAAAACCCCCTTGTCACTCCGCATAGCCATCAATGACATACTGCATGTCAGGGAGGTGAATGATCCTGGGCTTTACTTAGGGGTCCCTCTTCTCATTGGAAAGAATAAAACTGCTGCTCTGGGTTTTACCAGAGATAAAATGATTGCCCGAATGAACAGCTGGGATAAGCATCTCCTCTCTTTCAGTGGGAGAGAAGTCTTCATCAAATCTGTTCTTCAATCTATGCCTCAATATGTTATGTCTTGCTACCTTCTGCCACTCAACATTATTGATGACATGACTACTTCTATACGCCGTTACTGGTGGTCTGGAAAATCTGGCAAAAAAGGTTGGCATATGCTTCCCTGGGATACTGTTTGTCTCCCGAAAGCGGCTGGGGGTATTGGCTTTCGTGACCTACACCTTTTTAATGTTGCCTTACTCGGTAAGCAGATTTGGCGCCTTGTGTGTACTCCTGGGAGCCTTCTTAGTCAAATTTATAAATGCAAGTACTACCCGACTGGCTCTTTATTAGACTCTGTTTCTTCACGGAGTTCCTCCTTTGCTTGGAAAGGGCTCAGTGTAGCTATCTCTAAACTTCGTGAGGGATTTTTTATACGGCCAGGTATGAATAGTTCTATCCAGATCCACTTTGACAATTGGGGAGGCTCTCAGCCTTTATGCCTTTATGGTGATTATGAGATCAATGATGAAGTGCCTTTGCGCGCTGACACTTTTATGCTACCTAACTTACCCCGATGGGATGAATCCAAAGTTCGGAATTACTTTACACATGAGGATGCTAATACTATCCTTAATGTTTCGATTATTAATGATACCAAGGATACCACCTTCTGGGGTAACCATGATTCTGGTATCTATTCTGTACGATCGGGCTACCAATTTTTGCAGCTTCAACCAGGTCCAGTTAACAGGCCCTCTAAACTTTGGAAAATCCTCTCTAAATTACCCACTCTTCCCAAGGTACGCTCTTTTGCTTGGAGGTTGTGCCACAATGCACTACCGTCTGGTCACAAAATCCTTCAGGCCAATCTCGGTTCGGGGATTTGCCCTTTATGCAATTTGGCCATTGAAACCACCATCCATGCTATAAGGGACTGCCCTTGCACTAGGGAGGCGTTTCAGTTAGCAGGACTCCCATCTCGACTTCTTTCTCCTGTTTATACCTCCCCTCATCAGTGGCTTTCTGCGGCAGCTGACTTTCTTTCTCTTCAGCAATTCTCTTTATTTCTTACGATCTTATGGAATCTCTGGAACCGTCGCAAAGACTTTTTCCATAATAACCATCTTTAACCGGTTTGGTTAACCGTTACTAATGCTTTCAGCCTTTTACATGATTACACCTCTACAAACACTGCCTCCCATCTACATTTCCGGCTAGCTGAGCCCACTTTTGCTCATGCTAGATGGACGAAACCAGACCCTGGTTTCGCAATAAGATCCTGGGTACTCTTTCCCCATAGGGGCTTTCCTCCCCCCGGGGGGGTTGGCTATAGGGGGTTTTTAACGAGGCCCTTTTCAAAAAAAAAAAAAATTGAACGGATTAACTAAAATGCATTTTTAGGCATGCACGTTTTAATCCCAACAAAACGAAAACAAGATATTTTTAAATCAAATTTTATGAGTTCAAATAGTTAAATATGGGCTTTTGAACAAAATTATACAGTTTAATCTAAAATTTTCAGCTTTTTACTCAATTAAAATTCGAATGGATTCTCTATAAAGAATTTTTAGACATGCACGTTTTAATCCCAACAAATTGTTAAGAAATGTTTTTAAATCATATTTTATGAGTTCAAATAGTTAATTATGGGCTTTTGAAGAAAATTATACAGATTAATCTATAATTTTTATCTTTTTACTTGGTTAAAATTCGAACGGATTCTCTATAATGCATTTATAGGCATGCATGTTTTAATCCCAATAAAACGAAAACCAAATGTTATTGAATAAAATTTTATGAGTTCAAATAGTTAAATATGGGCTTTTGAACAAAATTACACAGATTAATCTAAAATTTTCAGCTTTTTACTCAGATAAAATTCGAACGGATTCTCTATAAAACATTTTTAGACATGCACGTTTTAATCCCAACAAAATGAAAACCTCATTTTTTTAAATCATATTTTATGAGTTCAAATAGTTAATTATGGGATTTTGAAGAAAATTATACAAATTATTATAAAATTTTCAGCATTTTACTTGGTTAAAATTTGAACGGATTCTCTATAATACATTTTTAGGCATACACGTTTTAATCCCAATAAAACGAAAACTAGATGTTATTGAAATAAATTTTATGAGTTCAAATAGTTAAATATGAGCTTTTGAACAAAATTATACAGATTAATCTAAAATTTTCAGCTTTTTACTCAGTTAAAATTTAAATAGATTCTCTATAAAGCATTTTTAGACATGCATGTTTTAATCCCAACAAAATGAGAACCAGATGTTTTTAAATTATATTTTATGAGTTCAAATAGTTAATTATGGTCTTTTGAAGAAAATTATACAGATTAATCAAAAAATTTCAGCTTTTAATCGGTTAAAATTCGAACGGATTTTCTATAATGCATTTTTAGTCATTCACGTTTTAAACCTAAAAAAACGAAAACTAGATGTTATTGAATCAAATTATATGAGTTCAAATAGTTAAATATGGGATTTTGAACAAAATTATACAGATTAATCTAAAATTTTCAGCTTTTTACTCAGTTAAAATTAGAACGGATTCTCTATAAAGCATTTTTAGACATGCACGTTTTAATCCCAACAAAACGAAAACCATATGTTATTAAATCAAATTTCATGAGTTAAAATAGTTAATTATGGGCTTTTGAACAAAATTATACAGATTAATCTAAAATTTTCAGCTTTTTACTTAGTTAAAATTCGAATGGAATCTCTAGAAAGCATTTTTAGACAAGCACGTTTTAATCCCAACAAAATGAAAACCCGATATTTTTAAATCATATTTTATGAGTACAAATAGTTAATTATGGGCTTTTGAATAAAATTATACAAGTTAATATAAAATTTTCAGCTTTTTACTCTGTTAAAATTCGAAAGGATTCTCTATAAAGCATTTTTAGACATGCACGTTTTAATCCCAACAAAAAGAAAACCAGATGTTTTTAAATCATATTTTATAAGTTCAAATAGTTAATTATGGGCTTTTGAAGAAAATTATACAAACTAATTTAAAATTTTTATGTTTTTACACGGTTATAATTCGAACGGATTCTCTATAAAGAATTTTTAGACATGCACTTTTTAATCCTAAAAAAACGAAAACCATATGTTATTAAATCAAATTTTATGAGTTCAAATAGTTAATTATGGGCTTTTGAACAAAATTATACTAATGAACCTAAAATTTTTAGCTTTTTACTCGGTTAAAATTCGAACGGATTCTCTATAAAGCTTTTTTAGACATGCACATTTTAATCCCAACAAAATGAAAACCTTATATTTTTAAATCATATTTTATGAGTTCAAATATTTAATTATAGGCTTTTGAAGAAAATTATACAGATTAATCTAAAATTTTCAGCTTTTGAAGAAAATGATGGACGACCCCTATCTTTGACCTATTTTACGATGAATAAAACCCCCTCTATTCGAGTGCATGTCCAAGTGAGCAGTCCCTCTCTTTGGGCATATATCGTGATGGATGACCCCACTCTTTGAAAGTATGTCACGATGAATGACACCTCTCTCTGAGTGCATGTCATAATCAATAGTCCCTCTCTTTGCGCGTATACCATGATCGATGACCCTCTCTTTGAGCGTATGTTGCGATGAATGATTTCTCTCTTTGAGTGAATTTCATGGTGAACGGTTCCTCTCTTTGAGTGTATACTATGATGGACGACCACTCTCTTTGAGCGTATGTCGCAATGAATGACCCCACTTCGAGGGCATATCATAATGAAGGGCTCTTTGAGCGTATACCATGACCGAGACCCCTCTTTTTGAGCATATGTCGCGATAGATGACCACTCTCTTCTAGTGCCTGTCATGGTGAAAGATCCCTCTCTTTGAGCGAATACTGTGATGGACGACCCATCTCTTTGAGCATATGTCGCGATGAATGAACTCTCTTTTCGAGTTCATGTCATAATGAACGGTCTTTTTCTTAGACCGTATACCGTGATGGATGACCCCTCTCTTTGAGCGTATGTCGCGCTGAATGACCCCTCTCTTCGATTGCATGTCATAATGAATGATTCCTTTCTTAGAGAGTAAATCGTGATGGACAACCCCTCTCTTCGATTGTATGTCGTGATGGACAATCCATTTCCTAGAGCGTATACCGTGATGGATGTCACCTCTCTTTGAGCGTATATCGCCATGAAAGACCCCTCTCTCGGAGCGTATAATGAATGGGTCCCTCTCTTTGACCGTGTACCGTGATGGACGATCCCTCTCTTTTATCGAATATCACGGTGAATGACGCCTCACCATGAGAGTATGTCATAATGAATGGCCCTTCCCTTTGAGCATATGCCGTGATGGACGACCCCTCTCTTTGAGCCTATGTCGCGATGAATAAAACCTCTCTTCGAGTGTATGTCATGGTGAACGGTCCCTCTCTTGGAGCGTATAACACTCTCTTTGAGCGTATGTCACGATGAATGACCCCTCTCTTCGAGTGCCTATCATAATGAACGACCACTTTCTAAGAGCGTATACCGTGATGGACGGCTCCTCTTTTTGAGTATATGTCGTGGTGAATGACCCCTCTCTTCGAGAGTATGTCATAGTGAACAGTTCCTCTCTTTAAGCGTATGCCGTGATGGACGAACCCTCTCTTTGAGCGTATGTCGCGATGAATGACCCCTCTCTTCGAGTGCATGACATGGTGAATGATCCCTCTCCTTCAGCGTGTAATACCCTAAACATAGCTTAGAAGTTAAGGACTAAATAAATTAAATTAGAGCTTAATAAAATTCAAAGTTTAGTGACTAAATTGAATAAATTTGGAAATTAGAGGCCAATTTGAAAAGGGACCAAAAAGTGAAAATTCAAAAGAGGTGAGATTGCATGTAAGTTTTTAAGAAGTTGGTGGCCTTGGACACATGGAAAAACACCATGTGGCCAGCCACCCCTTGTCCATAATAATAGATTTGTTTAAATTAAAAAAAAATAATAAGAAAAGGGGAAAATGATGATTATATGTCATAGTGGGAGAGAGAAAGTTCTTTTTGTCATCTTCTTCACCCATTTCTTCCCTCTTGGCCGGCCATGGGAGAGAGTTTGAGAGAAAATATTTGCTTGCCTTGCATGTGAGATTTTAAGTGAGATTTTGAAGGTTTGAAGCAAGATTCTTGATTAGGGAGGTCAAACAAGCAAGGTAAGGTATTTTTCTTCTTCTAAGCTTAGCTAAAAATGTAGTTGAATATTGTTAGCTTGAAATCCATGGCTGAAAATTTAATATAGTGTTCTTAGTTAGCTTATTTTTAAGTTAGAAGTTGAATGCATGTTGCTGGAAAATACATGTTGTTATATTTGTTGAGTTTTTGAGCTTAAGGACTAAGTTGCATGGATTTGGAAATTATAGGGACTGTTTTATGGTTAAATTTAGGAAGGATTTTGATGTTAGGATGATTAAAATATTCATATGTGGACTGATTTGGGGTGAAAAGAAGCATGAGAAACTTGTTGCTAGGAAATTAAGTGATAAATGTGATTTTGGACTGTTTTACAAGAATTGAGAAATTAGTGGACTTAATTATTTTTGTTGAATCTGGAAATTCAGTATTTAATTCATAGGATAATGTGTTAAGAGTGAGGAAATTAAATTGTAGGTGCTTTGGTCGAATGGATGAAGGAAGGGAGGTGTTAGAATTAGTAAAGTGCTTTGGACTAGCTTATAGGTGATAATTTGGTAGCTTCATGGATTGAGCTGAAAACTCTATTTAAATGCAAAATTAAAAATGTTTGTATAGGTAAAATGTGCTTGAAATTGAGTCTACTAAAGTTTACAAGTGTTGGATGAGTTGAATTGGTGATAAGATTGATGAATTTTGAGCTAGAATTGATGTAGGAGAAATCTGTCCAGAATAGGCCCTGTTCTGGACAGTAGCTTCAAAAAAATTCCCTAAAATAATGTACAAGGAATTTAGGTCTGGAATTGATCAGTCTAGAACTTGGATGAGTATACTTTAATTAGAAAAAAACCTCACCTCGTTTGCCCTTGTAAATTAGGAGATATAAGAGAAACAAAAAGATTGGTCCAGACTGTCCCGAAACAGCACTGCTGTGTCTTTAAATTGAAAACTGGTATTGATGGGTTCGTAGGAAAAATTCAAGCTTTATATGGTTCAAAATATGGTTTCGTTAGCTTTCCAACAAGGTAAAGTGGACAATTTTTGGACATGTGGATCAAAAGATAAAAATAGTTTAGTGAGCATTGTACAATCTGTCCAAGAATATAATTTTACTGTTTTGGACTGTTTTAGAGTTGTTAATTATGAAATGTGTAGTTCGAATGTATTTTGATGATGTGCCATTGCTTTTGTGTATTTTAGAGGCTTTTAAAGAATTGGATAGTGAGGAAGAGCTGAGGCAAGAGCTTGCCAAAAGAAGGAGCAAGGGGCCAATCATCCATAATCCCTAGGAGTTTCGCTTGGATTGTTTGTGAGTGTGATTTTCTTTGGGGTTGGGACTAGGTCCTAACCCAATTCTGATTTTTGGTTGTTTATGATTAAACCGGTATGAAATATGACTGAATACAAACTTGGCTAATCTTTAAGGGAAGAGTGAAATACTATGAAAATTTGTTTGTTGCCATGTTACTTGTTAGCATGTTGATTGAATATGTATTACTTATTAAGTAATTGTTTTGGTTTGTTCATACCCATGCATTGCATATGCCGAGGTATGAATGGCATGCTTAAGCTTGGGACGCTAGGTACGTGTACATGCATTTGTTCCATGCAATTAAAGTTCTGATTTTTGCTTGTGCTTAACATGTTTGATATAATGTATAAGGAATGGCATGAAATGAATTTTTATGAGCCTAGGCATAATGGCCTAAGAGGCTTGGTCTATGAGGACCGTGTTATTGAAATGATAATGAATATTAGATTGATATGCTTAAATTGATAATCGACAACCTTGGTAGCTAGTTAGTTAGATAGGAGGGCATCCCTTAGAATCTAGAGCTCATTGTATCGGGTAGGACTTCGGTTCGGGGCAATTGGCCCTTATTGGCGACAGTTGGAGGGTACGTTTATGGTTAATTGGCGATAGTAGGAGGGTTTGACCAGCACTATAGGTGCATATTGTGGCGACAGTTGGTTGGAGATTCGATTATCTTCTAGCTAAATACCAAGGTGGTTGTAATGATTTAATTAACTTGAACTAGAATTGCACTATATTTTTTAGTTAAATGTAAGCCTGATTACTTCGTATGAAAATGTATTTGTTATTGGATTGTTACATGTATTTGGATTATTGTACATTGAATATTGGATTGTTACGTGTAATCGGATTGTCACATGTTGAACCTCGGATTGAATTGTTATACATTGAATTTGGTAAATGTGTACTTGAACTTGGTATGTTATGGTATATGTGAACTTAACTTGGCATATGATACATGTTTGGATTGTCTTGGATTGTTTTGATTTATTTTTTTTTGTTACCTCACTAAGTACCTTATGTACTTACCCCCGGTCCCTTTTGCTCTTCCCAAACATTTCAGGTCGATCGATTTATAGCTCGGTCCCGGATTTCCGTCGTTCGGATCAGCAGCAGCACAAGCCATGTATGTCTTTTTTTGAGATCTCCTAGTGGTGGCTAGTCTTGTTTTGTTAGACCATGCATTTTGATTACTTTAGACGGATGTATATAGTGAATCATTTTGGTAGCTTGGGACTTAAATTTGTATAACTTAAGAATGATGACATATTTGATACGTTTAATATGTATGTATATTTTATAATAGATTGCATGTTATGGAATGAAATGGAACGAACTATTGATATTGTTATATGGAATGGATAAATGAATTATAGAATTATTGAATGAACAATAGGTTTCGGGAATGTTTAGCAGTGAATATAAGTTGCTAAGTGGTTTTTAGGCCTAGTAAATTGAAAAGTTTTAATTTACCCCTAAAATCGGTACTTTCAGGTTAAGTTAAGTTGGTAAACCATTGTTCAGGCCGGGTTATCGGAGTGTTCAAGGACCGGTGACGCCCCTTTCCTATCGGCCTGGGGTGGGGGTGTCACACCTGATTTGTATCAGAGCGTTTATGTTAGGATTCTAGGACTAAAACCGAGTCCGCATACATCATATAGGGTCGAACTATGCCACCTAGGAGTTATATACAATAATGTGCTTGTGCTTGCTTGATCTAAACTCTTTCTTGTTTGCTTGTCAACAGTAGAATGTCCGATACGAGGTTGGCGGTGGTTGACCCGAATCCCGCAGCCTCTTCGACTGACGGATATAGTGTGGAGATGGGTCAGAACCCTCCGCAACAAGCTCCACCTCCTCCGCCCCCTGCTGCTCCTCAACCGGGAATTCCGGCAGTTCAGAACGTCCAGCAGGAATGTCTTCTTAGCATGAAGGAGATGTTCGATCAGCTTCTAGTGAATCTGAAGCAGAATCAGCAAGATGCTCCTGCCCCTGATGCGCCCGCTGTGCTCCGATAGATAAGCTTGCTCGGTATCGAGCTTATACATTTGTGGGTGTTAGTGAGGAGAAACCAGAGGATGTAGAGTATTGGTTAGAACGTACTACTCAGATTCTGACCAAGCAGCTCCATTGTTCGGACGAGCACAAGCTAGAGTGTGCCGTAGCCCTGTTGGCCGATGAAGCTCTGAGTTGGTGGGAAACCACTACATTGACTGCCCCGGCGGAAGCTGTTACATGGAAATTCTTTGTCGAGGAATTTAAGAAGAAATACATCAGTGAGCAATATCTAGCCGAGCACCGGAAGAAGTTCTTGTATCTGAAACAAGCCAACCGGCCGATCGAGCAGTATGTGGCCGATTTCTGCAAATATTGTAAGTATAGCTACGAGTACATTAAGACCGAGGAAGAAAAATGCCGGAAATTCACTGATGGTCTTAACGATGAGTTGAGCCCAATGTTTACGACCCTTGGGATTACCGACTTCCAGAACTTGGTGAATCGGGCCATTGCGACAGAGGCAAAGATGAAAGCTTCCAAGAAACGCAAGGGTGGTAGTTCCTGGAAGGACAAACGAGCCAGAACCGATGATAGGCCTCAGTGGAAGAACAAGAAGTCAAAGCAGACCAAGGAGTCTTCTTCTGGATATACCACTGTTCAGAGAGATGGATACATACCGAAGCCTCAGACAGTATCTAGGCACACAACCCCGGTCATTTCTGTGGATAGCACAGGGAATTCTAACAGAGGCACTCAGTATCCTGCCTGCAAGTTCTGCCAGAAACATCAGCCGGGTCAGTGTAGGACTCAGTAGAATCTATGCTACTTGTGCGAAGCTTCCGATCACTATATCAGGAACTGTCCTCAGAATCCCAACAAAATTCCTACTAGAGCTTCTGTTATGGACAGTGCTTCTCCGTATGCCAAAAACAAGGGTTCCAGACAGGCTCAATCTGGTAGTCAGGGGAAGAATAAGGGCCAGCCTTCTAGTGCCACACACCAGGAATCTCGGGCTCCTGCACGGATCTACCACATTAAAGGAAAGGACGATGAGGAATCTCCGGATGTAATCGCAGGTGTGATCGAATTAAATTCAAGTCCTACATATGCTTTGATTGATTCTGGGTCTACTCATTACTTTATTTGCTCTGCTATGGTTGCAAAAGCAAGTCTGAAACCTGAGGTAGTCACTAGGGGTCTTGTTGTGTCAAATCCTATAGGAGGTTTATTGAATATTAATCTTGTTTGTAAGAGCTCCCCTATTACAATTCGAAATGTCCCTTTCTGGGTTAACTTGTTTGTGCTACCGACATGTGAGTTTGACTTGGTTTTGGGCTTGGACTGGTTGGTTAAGCATGAGGCTTGGATTGATTGCCAAAATCAGAGACTCTACCTTCGGGGTTTGGGTAAGGAGTCTATCTTACTCATTGACAAGAAACCGACGTCAGTGTTTGCTGCCATGGTATTACAAGATGAGTATGACTTCGAGTTGCCTACTATTTCGGTTGTATCCGAGTTTATTGATGTTTTTCCCGAAGAACTCCCTGGTCTTCCTCCGAACAGGAAAGTGGAATTCAGAATTGAGGTCCAGCCTGGGACAAGTCCGGTGTCTATCACTCCCTATAGAATGGCACCGATAGAGTTGAAAGAGTTAAAGAAGCAACTCCAGGAACTGCAAGATAAGGGTTTCATTAGACCTAGTTCATCTCCTTGGGGTGCTCCAGTTTTATTTGTGAAGAAGAAAGATGGCTCAATGAGACTTTGTGTTGATTACAGGCAGTTGAACAAAGTCACTATCAAGAATAAGTATCCTTTGCCCAAATTGAAGACTTGTTTGATCAGCTTAAGGATGCTGCAGTGTTCTCAAAGATTGACTTACGATCAGGTTACTATCAGATGAAGGTAAAGGATGAGGATGTGCCTAAGACAGCTTTCAGGACTCAATATGGTCATTTCGAGTTCCTTGTGATGCCATTCGGTTTGACGAATGCTCCGACTGCTTTCAGGACTCAATATGGTCATTTCGAGTTCCTTTTAATCCAAACAAAACAAAATCAGATGTTATTAAATCAAATTTGATGAGTTCAAATAGTTAATTATGAGATTTTGAACAAAATGATAACTAGATGTTATTAAATCAAATTTTTTTAGTTCAAATAATTAATTATGAGCTTTTGAACAAAATTATGTAGATTAATCTAAAATTTTCAGCTTTTTACTCGGTTAAAATTCAAACGGATTCTCTATAAAGCCGTTTTAGACATGCACATTTTAATCTCAACAAAACGAAAACTAGATTTTTTTAAATGAAATTTTATGAGTTCAAATATTTAATTTTGAGCTTTTGAATAAAATTCTTCAGATTAATCTAAAATTTTTAGCTTTTTACTCGGTTAAAATTTGAATGGATTCTCTATAAAGCCTTTATAGACAATCACGTTTTAATCCCAACAAAACGAAAACCAGATGTTATTAAATCAAATTTTATGAGTTCAAATAGTTAATTACGGGCTTTTAAAAAAATTATACATATTAGTCTAAAATTTTCAAATTTTTAGTCAGTTAAAATTCGAACAGATTCTCTATAAAGCCTTTTTAGACATGCACGTTTTAATCCGAACAAAACAATTACTAGATGTTATTAAATCAAATTTTTTGAGTTCAAATAATTAATTCTGGGCTTTTGGACAAAATTATACAGATTAATCTAAAATTTTCAGCTTTTTACTCGGTTAAAATTCGAACGGATTCTCTATAAAGCCTTTTTAGACATGAACGTTTTTATCTGAACAAAATGATAAGTAAATGTTATTAAATCAAATTTTTTGAGTTTAAATAATTAATTATGGGCTTTTGAACAAAATTATAGAGATTAATCTAAAAGTTTCAGCTTTTTACTTGTTTAAAATTTGAACGGATACTCTATAAATCCTTTTTAGACGTGGACGTTTTAATCCGAACAAAACAAAACCAGATGATATTAAATCAAATATTATGAGTTCAATTAGTTAATTATGAGATTTTGAACAAAATTATTCCGATAAATCTAAAATTTTTAGCTTTCTACTCGGTTAAAATTCGAACGGATTCTCTATAAAGCCTTTTTAGACATGCACGTTTTAATACGAACAAAACAAAAACCAGATGTTATTAAATCTAATTTTATGAGTTCAAATAGTTAATTATGGGATTTTGAACAATATTATATAGATAAATCTAACATTTTCAGGTTTTTACTCGGTTAAATTCGAACGGATTCTCTATAAAGCCTTTTTAGACATGCACGTTTTAATCCGAACAAAATGATAACTAGATGTTATTAAATCAAATACTTAATTATGGGCTTCTGAACAAAATTATATAGATTAATCTAAAATTTTCAGCTTTTTAGTCGGTTAAAATTCGAATAGATTGTCTATAAAGCCTTTTTAGACATGCACGTTTTAATCCGAACAAAACAATTACTAGATGTTATTAAATCAAATAGTTAATTATGGGATTTTAAACAAAATTATACAAATAAATCTAAAATGTTTAGCTTTTTACTCGTTTAAAATTCGAACGGATTCTCTATAAAGCCTTTATAGACATGCACGTTTTAATCCCAACAAAATGAAAACCAGATGTTATTAAATAAAATTTTATGAGTTCAAATAGTTAATTACGGGCTTTTAAACAAAATTATACAGATTAATCTAAAATTTTCAACTTTTTAGTCGGCTAAAATTCAAACTGATTCTCTATAAAGCCTTTTTATACATGCACATTTTAATCCGAACAAAACAATTATTAGATGTTATTAAATCAAATTTTTTGAGTTCAAATAATTAATTATGGGCTTTTGAACAAAATTATACAGATTAATCTAAAATTTTCAGCTCTTTACTCGGTTAAAATTTAAACGGATTCTCTATAAATCCTTTTTAGACATGCACGTTTTAATTTGAACAAAACCAAAAACCAGATGTTATTAAATCAAATTTGATGAGTTCAAATAGTTAATTAAGGGCTTTTGAACAAAATTATACAGATTAATCTAAAATTTTCAGCTTTTTACTCGGTTAAAATTCAAATGAATTCTCCATAAAGCCTTTTTAGACATGCACGTTTTAATCCGAATAAAACGATAACAAGATGATATTAAATTAAAGTTTTTGATTTCAAATAATTAATTATGGGTATTTGAACAAAATTATGCAGATTAATCTAAAATTTTTAGCTTTCTAAAATTTTCAGATTAATCTAAAATTTTCAGTTTTCTACTCGGTTAAAATTTGAACGGATTCTCTATAAAGCCTTTTTAGACATGCACGTTTCAATACGAACAAAACAAAAACCAGATGTTATTAAATCTAATTTTATGAGTTCAAATAGTTAATTATGGGATTTTGAACAATATTATATAGATAAATCTAACATTTTCAGGTTTTTACTCGGTTAAATTCGAAAGGATTCTCTATAAAGTCTTTTTAGACATGCACGTTTTAATCCGATCAAAATGATAACTAGATGTTATTAAATCAAATTTTTTTAGTTCAAATAGTTAATTATGGGCTTCTGAACAAAATTATATAGATTAATCTAAAATTTTCAGCTTTTTAGTCGGTTAAAATTCGAACAGATTCTCTATAAAGCCTTTTTAGACATGCACGTTTTAATCCGAACAAAACAATTACTAGATGTTATTAAATCCAATAGTTAATTATGGGATTTTAAACAAAATTATACAAATAAATCTAAAATGTTTAGCTTTTTACTCGTTTAAAATTCGAACGGATTCTGTATAAAGCCTTTATAGACATGCACGTTTTAATACCAACAAAACGAAAACCAGATGTTATTAAATAAAATTTTATGAGCTCAAATAGTTAATTACGGGCTTTTAAACAAAATTATACAGATTAATCTAAAATTTTCAACTTTTTAGTCGGCTAAAATTCGAACAGATTCTCTATAAAGCCTTTTTAGCCATGCACGTTTTAATTCGAACAAAACGATAACTAGATGTTATTCAATAAAATTTTTTGAGTTCAAATAATTAATTGTGGGCTTTTGAACAAAATTATGCAGATTAATCTAAAATTTTCAGCTTTTTATTCGGTTAAAATTCCAACGGATTCTCTATAATTCCTTTTTAGACATGAACGTTTTAATCTGGAAAAAATGATAAGTAGATGTTATTAAATCAAATTTTTTGAGTTCAAATAACTAATTACGGGCTTTTAAACAAAATTATACAGATTAATCTAAAATTTTCAACTTTTTAGTCGATTAAAATTCGAACAGATTCTCTATAAAGCTTTTTTAGACATGCACGCTTTAATTCGATCAAAACAATTACTAGATGTTATTAAATCAAATTTTTTGAGTTCAAATAATTAATTATGGGTTTTGAACAAAATTATACAGATTAATCTAAAATTTTTAGCTTTTTACTCGGTTAAAATTTGAACGGATTCTCTATAAAGCCTTTTTAGACATGCACATTTTAATCCGAATAAAACCAAAACTAGATGTTATTAAATCAAATTTTATGAGTTCAAATATTTAATTAAGGGCTTTTGAACAAAATTATACAGATTAATCTAAATTTTTTAGCTTTTTACTCGGTTAAAATTCAAACGGATTCTCCATAAAGCCTTTTTAGACATACACGTTTAATCCGAATAAAACGATAACTAGATGTTATTAAATCAAATTTTTTGATTTCAAATAATTAATTATGAGCTTTTGAACAAAATTATGCAGATTAATCTAAAATTTTCAGCTTTTTACTCGGTTAAAATTCGAACAGATTCTCTTTAAAGCCCATTTACACATGCATATTTTAATCCCAATAAAACGAAAACCAGATTTTATTAAATGAAATTTTTTGAGTTCAAATAGTTAATTTTGAGCTTTTGCACAAAATTATACAGATTAATCTAAAATTTTCAACTTATTAGTCGATTAAAATTCGAACAGATTCTCTATAAAGCATTTTTAGACATGCACGCTTTAATCCGATCAAAACAATTACTAGATGTTATTAAATCAAATTTTTTGAGTTCAAATAATTAATTATAGGCTTTTGAACAAAATTATACAGATTAATCTAAAATTTTCAGCTTTTTATTCGGTTAAAATTCCAACGGATTCTCTATAATTCCTTTTTAGACATGAACGTTTTAATCTGGAAAAAATGATAAGTAGATGTTATTAAATCAAATTTTTTGAGTTCAAATAACTAATTACGGGCTTTTAAACAAAATTATACAGATTAATCTAAAATTTTCAACTTTTTAGTCGATTAAAATTCGAACAGATTCTCTATAAAGCTTTTTTAGACATGCACGCTTTAATTCGATCAAAACAATTACTAGATGTTATTAAATCAAATTTTTTGAGTTCAAATAATTAATTATGGGTTTTGAACAAAATTATACAGATTAATCTAAAATTTTCAGCTTTTTACTCGGTTAAAATTTGAACGGATTCTCTATAAAGCATTTTTAGACATGCACATTTTAATCCAAATAAAACCAAAACTAGATGTTATTAAATCAAATTTTATGAGTTCAAATATTTAATTAAGGGCTTTTGAAAAAAATTATACAGATTAATCTAAATTTTTTAGCTTTTTACTCGGTTAAAATTCAAACGGATTCTCCATAAAGCCTTTTTAGACATACACGTTTAATCCGAATAAAACGATAACTAGATGTTATTAAATCAAATTTTTTGATTTCAAATAATTAATTATGAGCTTTTGAACAAAATTATGCAGATTAATCTAAAATTTTCAGCTTTTTACTCGGTTAAAATTCGAACAGATTCTCTTTAAAGCCCATTTATACATGCATATTTTAATCCCAATAAAACGAAAACCAGATTTTATTAAATGAAATTTTTTGAGTTCAAATAGTTAATTTTGAGCTTTTGCACAAAATTATACAGATTAATCTAAAATTTTCAACTTATTAGTCGATTAAAATTCGAACAGATTCTCTATAAAGCATTTTTAGACATGCACGCTTTAATCCAATCAAAACAATTACTAGATGTTATTAAATCAAATTTTTTGAGTTCAAATAATTAATTATAGGCTTTTGAACAAAATTATACAGATTAATCTAAAATTTTCAGCTTTTTACTCGGTTAAAATTTGAACGGATTCTCTATAAAGCATTTTTAGACATGCACATCTTAATCCGAATAAAACCAAAATTAGATGTTATTAAATCAAATTTTATGAGTTCAAATACTTAATTAAGGGCTTTTGAACAAAATTATACAGATTAATCTAAAATTTTCAGCTTTTTACTCGGTTAAAATTCAAACGGATTCTCTATAAAGCGTTTTTAGACATGCACGTTTTAATCCGAACAGAACGATAACTAGATGTTATTAAATCAAATTTTTTGATTTCAAATAATTAATTATGGGCTTTTGAACAAAATTATGCAAATTAATCTAAAATTTTCAGCTTTTTACTCGGTTAATATTCGAACAGATTCTCTTTAAAGCCCATTTA
Organism: Abelmoschus esculentus; assembly: GCA_035048815.1. NCBI lineage: Eukaryota > Viridiplantae > Streptophyta > Magnoliopsida > Malvales > Malvaceae > Abelmoschus > Abelmoschus esculentus. The sequence continues at coordinate 10,340,632 of JAUCBN010000036.1, forward strand.
CACATGTATATTTTAATCCGAACAAAACGAAAACCAGATTTTGTTAAATGAAATTTTTTGAGTTCAAATAGTTAATTTTGAGCTTTTGCACAAAATTATACTTCTTAATCTAAAATTTTCAGCCTTTTACTCAGTTAAAATTCCAACTCTATCAAGCCTTTTTAGACATGCACGTTTTAATCCCAACAAAACAAAAATTAAATGCTATTAAATCAAATTTTATCAGTTCAAATAGTTAGTTAAGGGATTTTGAACAAAATTATACAGATTAATATAAAATTTTCAGCCTTTTACTCGGTTAAAATTCAAACGGATTCTCTATAAAGTCTTTTTAGACATGCACGTTTTAATCCGAACAAAACGATAACTAGATGTTATTCAATAAAATTTTTTGAGTTCAAATAATTAATTAAGGGCTTTTGAACAAAATTATACAGATTAATTAAAAATTTTCAGCCTTTTACTCGGTTAAAATTCAAACGGATTCTCTATAAAGCCTTTTTAGACATGCATGTTTTAATCCAAACAAAACGATAACTAGATGTTATTCAATAAAATTTTTTGATTTCAAATAATTAATTATGGGCTTTTGAACAAAATTATGCAGATTAATCTAAAATTTTCAGCTTTTTACTCGGTTAAAATTCGAACAGATTCTCTTGAAAGCCCATTTACACATGCACGTTTTAATCCCAACAAAACAAAAATCAGATTTTATTAAATGAAATTTTATGAGCTCAAATAGTTAATTTTGAGCTTTTGAACAAAATTATACTTATTAATCTAAAATTTTCAGCTTTTTACTCGGTTAAAATTCCAACGGATTCTCTATCAAGCCTTTTTAGACATGCACGTTTTAATCTCAATAAAACGAAAACCAGATGTTATTAAATCAAATTTTATGAGTTCAAATAGTTAATTATGGGCTTTTAAACAAAATTATACAAATTAATCTAAATTTTTAGCTTTTTACTCTATTAAATTCGAACGGATTCTCTATAAAGTCTTTTTAGACATGCACGTTTTAATCCGAATAAAACAATAACTAGATGTTATTAAATCAAATTTTTTGATTTCAAATAATTAATTATGGGCTTTTGAATAAAATTATGCAGATTAATCTAAAATTTTCAGCTTTTTACTCGGTTAATATTCGAACAGATTCTCTTTAAAGCCCATTTATACATGCACGTTTTAATCCTAAAAAACGAAAACAAGATTTTATTAAATTAAATTTTATGAGTTCAAATAGTTAATTTTGAGCTTTTGAACAAAATTATACTTATTAATCTAAAATAATTAATTATGGGCTTTTTAAAAATTATACAGATTAATCTAAAATTTTCAGCTTTTTACTCGGTTAAAATTCGAACGGATTCTCTATAAAGCAATTTTAGAAATGCAAGTTTTAATGCTACCAAAACGAAAACTAGATGTTATTAAATCAAGTTTTACGAGTTCAAATAGTTTAATATGGTCTTTTAAACAAAATTATACATATTAACGTAAAATTTTTTGCTTTTTACTCGGTTAATATTCGAACGGATTCTCTATAAAGCCTTTTTAGACGTAGACGTTTAATCCGAACAAAACAAAAACCAGATGTTATTAAATCAAATTTTATGAGTTCAAATAGTTAATTATAGACTTTTGAACAAAATTATACAGATTAATCTAAATTTTTAGCTTTTTACTCTATTAAATTCGAACGGATTCTCTATAAAGTCTTTTTAGACAAGCACGTTTTAATCCGAATAAAACAATAACTAGATGTTATTAAATCAAATTTTTTGATTTCAAATAATTAATTATGGGCTTTTGAATAAAATTATGCAGATTAATCTAAAATTTTCCGCTTTTTACTCGGTTAATATTCGAACAGATTCTCTTTAAAGCCCATTTACACATGCACGTTTTAATCCTAAAAAACGAAAACAAGATTTTATTAAATTAAATTTTATGAGTTCAAATAGTTAATTTTGAGCTTTTGAACAAAATTATACTTATTAATCTAAAATAATTAATTATGGGCTTTTTAAAAATTATACAGATTAATCTAAAATTTTCAGCTTTTTACTCGGTTAAAATTCGAACGGATTCTCTATAAAGCAATTTTAGAAATGCAAGTTTTAATGCTACCAAAACGAAAACCAAATGTTATTAAATCAAGTTTTACGAGTTCAAATAGTTTAATATGGTCTTTTAAACAAAATTATACATATTAACGTAAAATTTTTTGCTTTTTACTCGGTTAATATTCGAACGGATTCTCTATAAAGCCTTTTTAGACGTAGACGTTTAATCCGAACAAAACAAAAACCAGATGTTATTAAATCAAATTTTATGAGTTCAAATAGTTAATTATAGACTTTTAAACAAAATTATACAGATTAATCTAAAATTTTTAGCTTTTTACTCGGTTAAAATTAGAACGGATACTCTATAAAGCCTTTTTAGACATGCACGTTTTAATCCGAACAAAATGAAAACTAGATATTATTAAATCAAATTTTTTGAGTTCAAATAATTAATTATGGTCTTTTGATCAAAGTTATACAGATTAATCTAAAATTTTCATTTTTTTACTCGTTTAAAATTTGAACGGATTCTTTAGAAAGCCTTTTTAGACATGGACGTTTTAATCAAAACAAAACAAAACCAGATGTTATTAAATCAAATTTGATGAGTTAAAATAGTTAATTATGGGCTTTTGAACAAAATTACGTAGATTAATCTAAAATTTTTAGCTTTTTACTAGGTTTAAATTCGAACGGATTCTCTATCAAGCCTTTTTAGACATGTACGTTTTAATCCCAACAAAACGAAAACCATATTTTATTAAATGAAATTTTATGAGTTCAAATATTTAATTTTGAGCTTTTGAATAAAATTATACAGATTAATCTAAAATTTTTAGCTTTTTACTCGGTTAAAATTCGAACGTTTTCTCTATAAAGCCTTTATAGACATGCACGTTTTAATCCCAACAAAACAAAAACCAGATGTTATTAAATCAAATTTTATGAGTTCAAAGAATTAATTATGGGCTTTTAAACAAAATTATACAGATTAATATAAAATTTTTAACTTTTTAGTCGGTTAAAATTTGAACGAATTTTCTATAAATCCTTTTTAGACATGCACGTTTTAATACAAACAAAATGATAACTAGATGTTATTAAATCAAATTTTTTAAGTTCAAATAATTAATTATGGGCTTTTGAACAAAGTTATACAAATTAATCTAAAATTTTCATCTTTTTACTCGTTTAAAATTTGAACGGATTCTCCATAAAGCCTTTTTAGATATGCACGTTTTAATCTGAGTAAAACAATAACTAGACGTGCACGTTTTAATGGATTCTCTATAAAGCCTTTTTAGACATGCACGTTTTAATCCGAACAAAACAAAACCAGATGTTATTAAATCTAATTTTATGAGTTCAAATAGTTAATTATGGCTTTTAAACAAAATTATACAGATTAATCTAAAATTTTCAACTTTTTAGTCGGTTAAAATTCGAATGGATTCTCTATAAAGCCTTTTTAGACATGCACGTTTTAATCCGAACATAATGATAACTAGATGTTATTAAAACAAATTTTTTGAGTTCAAATAATTAATTATGGGCTTTTGAAAACAAAATTATATAGATTAATCTAAAATTTTCAGCTTTTTACTCGGTTAAAATTTGAACGGATTCTCTATAAACCCTTTTTAGATATGCACGTTTTAATCCAAACAAAATGATAACTAGATGTTATTAAATCAAATTTTTTGAATTCAAGTAATTAATTATGGGCTTTTAAACAAAGTTATACAGATTAATCTAAAATTTTCATCTTTTTACTCGTTTAAAATTTGAACGGATTCTCCATAAAGCCTTTTTAGATATGCACGTTTTAATCCGAGTAAAACGATAACTAGGCGTGCATGTTTTAATGGAATCTCTATAACGCCATTTTAGACATGCAAGTTTTAATCCGAATAAAACAAAAACCAGATGTTATTAAATCTAATTTTATGAGTTCAAATAGTTAATTATGGGATTTTGAACAATATTATACAGATAAATCTAACATTTTTAGGTTTTTACTCGGTTAAATTCGAACGGATTCTCTATAAAGCCTTTTTAGACATGCACGTTTTAATCCGAACAAAATGATAATTAGATGTTATTAAATCAAATTTTTTTAGTTCAAATAATCAATTATGGGCTTCTATACAAAATTATATAGATTAATCTAAAATTTTCAGCTTTTTACTCCTTTAAAATTTGAATGGATTCTCTATAAAGCCTTTTTAGACGTGGACATTTTAATCCGAACAAAAAAAAACCCAGATGTTATTAAATCAAATTTTACGAGTTCAAATAATAAATTATAAGATTTGGAACAAAATTATACAGATAAATCTAAAATTTTCAGCTTTTTACTCGGTTAAAATTCGAACAGATTCTCTATAAAGCCTTTTTAGACATACAAATTTTAATCCGAACAAAACAAAAACCAGATGTTATTAAATCAAATTTTATGAGTTCAAATAGTTAATTAAGGGCTTTTGAAAAAAATTATACAAATTAATCTAAAATTTTCAGCTTTTTACTTGGTTAAAATTTAAACGGATTCTCCATAAAGTCTTTTTAGACATACACATTTAATCCAAATAAAACGATAACTAGATGTTATTAAATCAAATTTTTTGATTTCAAATAATTAATTATGGGCTTTTGAACAAAATTATGCAGATTAATCTAAAATTTTCAACTTTTTACTCGGTTAATATTCGAACAGATTCTCTTTAAAGCCCATTTACACATGCACGTTTTAATCCTAAAAAAGGAAAACAAGATTTTATTAAATGAAATTTTATGAGTTTAAATAGTTAATTTTGAGCTTTTGAACAAAATTATACTTATTAATCTAAAATTCTCAGCTTTTTACTCTGTTAAAATTCGAACGAATTCTCTATCAAGCCTTTTTAGACATGCACGTTTTAATCCAAACAAAACGAAAATCAGATGTTAATAAATCATATTTTATGAGTTCAAATAGTTAATTAAGGTCTTTTGAACAAAATTATACAGATTAATCTAAAATTCTTAGCTTTTTACTCGGTTAAAATTTGAACGGATTCTCTATAAAACCTTTTTAGCCATGTACGTTTTAATCCGGATAAAATGATATCTAGATGTTATTAAATCAAATTTTTTAAGTTCAAATAATTAATTATGGGCTTTTGAACAAAATTATACAGATTAATCTAAAAGTTTCAGCTTTTTACTCGGTTAAAATTTGAATGGATTCTCTATAAAGCCTTTTTAGGCAAGCACGTTTTCCAAACAAAACAAAAACCAGATGTTATTAAATAAAATTTTATGATTTCAAATAGTTAATTATGGGATTTTGAAAAAAATTATACAGATAAATCTAAAATTTTCAGCTTTTTACTCGGTTAAAATTCGTACGGATTCTCTATAAAGCAATTTTAGACATACAAGTTTTAATCCTACCAAAATGAAAACCATATGTTATTAAATCAAATTTTATGAGTTCAAATAGTTGAATATGGCCTTTTAAACAAAATTATACAGATTAACCTAAAATTTCTAGCTTTTTACTCGATTAATATTCGAACGGATTCTCTATAAAGCCTTTTTAGACGTAGACGTTTTAATCCAAACAAAACAAAGACCAGATGTTATTAAATCAAATTTTACGAGTTTAAATAGTTAATTATAGGCTTTTGAATAAAATTATAAAGATTAATCTAAAATTTTTAGATTTTTACTCGGTTAAAATTAAAACGGATACTCTATAAAACCTTTTTAGACATGCACGTTTTAATCCGAACAAAATGATAACTAGATGTTATTAAATCAAATTTTTTGAGTTCAAATAATTAATTATGGGCTTTTGAACAAAGTTATACAAATTAGTATAAAATTTTCATCTTTTTACTCGTTTAAAATTTGAACGGATTCTTTAGAAAGCCTTTTTAGACGTGGATGTTTTAATCCGAACAAAACAAAACCAGATGTTATTAAATCAAATTTGATGAGTTCAAATTGTTAATTATGGGCTTTTGAACAAAATTATGTACATTAATCTAAAATTTTTAGCTTTTTACTAGGTTTAAATTCAAACGGATTCTCTATCAAGCCTTTTTAGACATGCACATTTTAATCCGAACAAAACGAAAACCAGATTTTATTAAATGAAATTTTATTAGTTCAAATATTTAATTTTGATCTTTTGAATAAAATTATACAGATTAATCTAAAATTTTTAGCTTTTTACTCGGTTAAAATTTGAACGGATTCTCTATAAAGCCTTTATAGACATGCACGTTTTAATCCAAACAAAATGATAACTAGATGTAATTAAATCAAATTTTTTGAGTTCAAATAATTAATTATGGGCTTTTGAATGAAATTATATAGATTAATCTAAAATTTTTAGCTTTTTACTCGGTTTAAATTCAAACGGATTCTCCATAAAGCCTTTTTAGACATGCACGTTTTAATCCGTGTAAAACGATAACTAGACGTTATTAAATCAAATTATTTGATTTCAAATAATTAATTATGGGCTTTTGAACAAAATTATGCAGATTAATCTAAAATTTTTAGCTTTTTGCTCGGTTAAAATTCGAACAGATTCTCTTTAAAGCACATTTACACATGCACGTTTTAATCCCAACAAAACGAAAACCAGATTTTATTGAATGAAATTTTATGAGTTCAAATAGTTAATTTTGAGCTTTTGAACAAAATTATACTTATTAATCTAAAATTTTCAGCTTTTTACTCGATTAAAATTCGAACGGATTCTCATTCATGCCTTTTTAGACATGGACGTTTTAATCCCAACAAAACGAAAACCAAGTGTTATTAAATCAAATTTTATGAGTTCAAATTGTTAATTAAGGGCTTTTGAACAAAATTATACAGATTAATCTAAATTTTTTACCTTTTTACTCGGTTAAAATTCGAATGAATTCTCTATAATGCATTTTTAGGCATGCACGTTTTAATCCCAACAAAACGAAAACCATATTTTATTAAATGAAATTTTATGAGTTCAAATATTTAATTTTGAGCTTTTGAATAAAATTATACAGATTAATCTAAAATTTTTAGCTTTCTACTCGGTTAAAATTCGAACGTTTTCTCTATAAAGCCTTTATAGACATGCACGTTTTAATCCCAACAAAACGAAAACCAGATGTTATTAAATCAAATTTTATGAGTTCATATAGTGAATTAACGGCTTTTGAACAAAATTATACAGATAAATCTAAAATTTTCAGGTTTTTACTCGTTTAAATTCGAACGTATTCTCTATAAAGCCTTTTAGACATGCACGTTTTAATCCGAACAAAATGATAACTAGATGTTATTAAATCAAATTTTTGTGTTCAAATAATTAATTATGGGCTTTTCAACAAAATTATGTAGATTAATATAAAATTTTCAGCTTTTTACTCGGTTAAAATTCGAACGGATTCTCTATAAAGCCTTTTTATACATGCACGTTTTAATCCCAACAAAACGAAAACCAGATATTATTAAATCAAATTTTATGAGTTCAAATAGTTAATTATGGGCACTTAAACAAAATTATACAGATTAATCTAAAATTTTCAACTTATTAGTCGGTTAAAGTTCGAACAGTTTCTCTATAAAACCTTTTTAGACATGCACGTTTTAATCCGAACAAAACAAAAACCATATGTTATTAAATATAATTTTATGAGTTCAAATAGTTAATTATGGGATTTTGAACAATATTATGCAGATAAATCTAAAATTTTCAGCTTTTTACTCTGTTAAAATTCAAACGGATTCTCTATAAAGCCTTTTTAGACATGCATGTTTTAATCCATATAAAACGATAACTAGATGTTATTAAAACAAATTTTTTGATTTCAAATAATTAATTATGGGCTTTTGAACAAAATTATGCAGATTAATCTAAAATTTGCAGCTTTTTACTCGGTTAAAATTCGAACAGATTCTCTTTAAATCCCATTTACACATGCACGTTTTTATCCCAAAAAAAGAAAACAAGATTTCTTTAAATGAAATTTTATGAGTTCAAATAGTTAATTTTGAGCTTTTGAACAAAATTATACTTATTAATCTAAAATTTTCAGCTTTTTACTCGGTTAAAATTCGAACGGATTCTCTATCAAGCCTTTTTAGACATGCACGTTTTAATACCAACAAAATGAAAATAAGATGTTATTATATCAAATTTTATGAGTTCATATAATTAATTAAGGGATTTTAAACTAAATTATACAGATAAATCTAAAATTTTCAGGTTTTTAGTCGGTTAAACTCGAACGAATTCTCTATAAAGCCTTTTAGACATGCACGTTTTAATCCGAACAAAACGATAACTTGATGTTATTAAATCAAATTTTTTGAGTTCAAATATTTAATTATGGGCTTTTGAACAAAATTATACTGATTAATCTAAAATTTTCAGCTTTTTACTCAGTTAAAATTCGAACGGATTCTCTATAAAGCCTTTTTAGACATGCACGTTTTAATCCGAACAAAATGATAAGCAGATGTTATTAAATCAAATTTTTTGAGTTCAAATAGTTAATTATGAGATTTCGAACAAAATTATACAGATAAATCTAAAATTTTTAGCTTTTTACTCGGTTAAAATTCGAACGGATTCTCTATAAAGCCTTTTTTGACAAGCACGTTTTAATCTGAACAAAACAAAAATCGGATGTTATTAAATCAAATTTTATGAGTTCAAATAATTAATTAAGGGCTTTTCAACAAAATTATACAGATTAATCAAAAATTTTCAGCTTTTTACTCGGTTAAAATTTGAACGGATTCTCTATAAAGCCTTTTTAGATGTTGATGTTTTAATCTGAACAAAACAAAACCAGATGATATTAAATCAAATTTAATGAGTTCAAATAGTTAATTATGAGATTTCGAACAAAATTATACAGATAAATCTAAAATTTTTAGCTTTTTACTCGGTTAAAATTCGAATGGATTCTCTATAAAGCCTTTTTTGACAAGCACGTTTTAATCTGAACAAAACAAAAACTGGATGTTATTAAATTAAATTTTATGAGTTCAAATAGTTAATTAAGGGCTTTTGAACAAAATTATACAGATTTATCTAAAATTTTTAGCTTTTTACTCAATTAAAATCCAAACGGATTCTCCATAAAGCCCTTTTAGACATGCACGTTTTAATCCGAACAAAACGATAACTAAATGTTATTAAATCAAATTTTTTGAGTTCAAATAATTAATTATGGGCTTTTGAAAAAATTATGTAGATTAATCTAAAATTTTCAGCTTTTTACTCGGTTAAAATTCGAACATATTCTCTTTAAAGCACATTTACACATGCACGTTTTAATCCCAACAAAACGAAAACCAGATTTTATTAAATGAAATTTTATGAGTTCAAATTGTTAATTTTGAGCTTTTGAACAAAATTATACTTATTAATCTAAAATTTTCAGCTTTTTACTCGGTTAAAAATCGAACGGATTCTCTATCAAGCCTTTTAGACATGCACGTTTTAATCCCAACAAAACGAAAATTATAGGTTATTAAATCCAATTTTATGAGTTCAAATAGTTAATTAAGTACTTTTGAACAACTTTATACAGATTAATCTAAAATTTCAGCTTTTTACTCGGTTAAAATACGAACGAATTCTCTATAAAGCAATTTTAGATATGCAAGTTTGAATCCCACCAAAACGAAAACCAGATGTTATTAAATCAAATTTTATGAGTTCAAATAGTTGAATATGGTCTTTTAAACAAAATTATACTGATTAACCTAAAATTTTTAGCTTTTTACTCGGTTAAAATTCCAACGAATTCTCTACGAAGCCTTTTTAGACATGCATATTTTAATCTCAAAAAACGAACACAAGATTTTATTAAATGAAATTTTATGAGTTCAAATATTTAATTTTAAGCTTTTGAATAAAATTCTAAAGATTAATCTAAAATTTTCAACTTTTTACTTGGTTAAAATTCAAACGGGTTCTCTATAAAGCCTTTTTAGACATGCACGTTTTAATCCGAACAAAATGATAACTAGATGTTATTAAATCAAATTTTTTGAGTTCAAATAATTAATTATGGGCTTTTAAACAAAATTATACAAATTAATCTAAAATTTTCAGCTTTTTACTCGTTTAAAATTTGAAAGGATTCCCTATAAAGCCTTTTTAGACATGGATGTTTTAAACTGAACAAAACAAAACAAAACCAGATGTTATTAAATCAAATTGTATGAGTTCAAATCGTTAATTATGGGACTTTGAACAAAATTATACAGATAAATCTAAAATTTTCAGCTTTTTACTCTGTTAAAATTCGAACGGATTCTCTATAAAGCCTTTTCATATATGCACATTTTAATCTGAACAAAACAAAACCAGATGTTATTAAATAAAATTTTACGAGTTCAAATAGTTAATTATGGGATTTTGAACAAAATTATAAAGATAAATCTAAAATTTTCAGCTTTTTACTCGGTTAAAATGCGAACGGATTCTCTATAATGCAATTTTAGATATGTAAGTTTTAATCCCACCAAAACGAAAACCAGATATTATTAAATCAAATTTTATGAGTTCAAATAGTTGAATATGGTCTTTTAAACAAAATTATATAGATTAACCTAAAGTTTTTAGCTTTTTACTCGGTTAAAATTCCAACGAATTCTCTACGAAGCCTTTTTAGACATGCACATTTTAATCTCAACAAAACGAAAACAAGATTTTATTAAATGAAATTTTATGAGTTCAAATATTTAATTTTAAGCTTCTGAATAAAATTATAAATATTAATAAAAAAAATTTATCTTTTTACTCGGTTAAAATTCGAACGGGTTCTCTATAAAGCCTTTTTAGACATGCACGTTTTAATCCGAACAAAATGATAACTAGATGTTATTAAATCAAATTTTTTGAGTTCAAATAATTAATTATGGGCTTTTGAACAAAATTATGCAGATTAATCTAAAATTTTTAGCTTTTTACTCGGTTAAAATTTGAACGGATTCTCTATAATGCCTTTTTAGATTTGCACGTTTTAATCCGAACAAAACAAAAAACAGATGTTATTAAATCAAATTTTATGAGTTAAAATTGTTAATTATGGGATTTTAAACAAAATTATACAGATAAATCTAAAAATTTTAGCTTTTTACTCGATTAAAATTCGAACGGATTCTCTATAAAGCAATTTTAGAAATGCAAGTTTTATGGGCTTTGGAACAAAATTCTAACAGATTCTCTATAAAGCGTTTTTTAGACATGCACATTTTAATCCCAACAAAACAAGAATCATATGTTATTAAATCAAATTTTATGAGTTCAAATAGTTAACTATGGGCTTTTGAACAAAATTATACAGATTAATCTAAAATTGTTAGCTTTTTACACGGTTAAAATTCGAACGGGTTCTCTATAAAGCCTTTTTAGATAAGTACGTTTTAATCCCAACAAAACGAAAACCAGATGTTATTAAATCAAATTTTATGAGTTCAACAGATAACCATGGGCTTTTGAAAAAAATTATATTGATTAATCTAAAATTTTCAGCTTTTTACTCAGTTAAAATTTGAACGGATTCTCTATAAGGCCTTTTAAGACATGCACGTTTTAATCCAACAAAACGAACACCAAAAGTTATTAAATCAAATTTTATGAGTTGAAATAGTTAATTATTGGCTTTTGAACAAAATTATACAGATTAATCTAAAATTTTATACTTTTTACTCGGTTAAAATTCGAACGAAATTTCTATAAAGCCTTTTTAGACATGCACATTTTAATCCCAACAAAATGACAACCAAATGTTATAAATCAAATTTTATGAATTCAAATAGTTAACTATGGGCTTTTGAACAAAATTATACAGATTAATCTATTTTTTTATTTTTACTCGGTTAAAATTTGAACGGATTCTCTATAAAGCCTTTTTAGACATACATGTTTTAATCCCAACATAACGAAAACCAGATGTTATTAAATCAAATTTTATGAGTTGGAAGATATAATTATGGGCTTTTGAAAAAATTATACAGATTAATCTAAAATTTCAACTTTTTACTCTGTTAAAATTCGAACGGATTCTCCATAAAGCCTTTTTAGATATGCACGTTTTAATCCCAACAAAATAAAAAAAAAGATGTTATTAAATTAAATTCTATGAGTTCAAATAGTTAAATAAGGACTTTTGATAAAAATTATACAAATTAATCTAAATTTTTCAGCTTTTTACTCGGTTATAATTTGAACGGATTCTTTATAAAGCCTTTTTAGACATGCACATTTTAATCCAACAAAACAAAAACCAGATGTTATTAAATTAAATTTTATGAGTTCAAAAAGTTAACTATGGGCTTTTGAACAAAATTCTACAGACATGCACGTTTTAATCCAACAAAACGAAAACCATATGTTATTAAATCAAATTTTATGAGTTCAAATAGTTAACTATGGGCTTTTAAACAAAATTCTACAGATTAATCTAAAATTTTCAGCTTTTTTTCTCTCTTTCTCGCTCTCACTTCTATCTTTTACTTTTCTCCTTCGTTCTTGGTTTGGAGGCCGAGTTTGGTGATTTTCCCATGATGATTGTCTTACCAGCATCCACAGCTTCCACCGTCTTAGGAGAGAAGAGATTCAGAAGCCACTATTCTCTGCCACCCAAGTTAGGATAGGATTTTTATCTTTTTTTCTTCTTTTCCGAATCTTATATCTTGTTTTGATTCTTTCCACTATATGGTTTAATCTTTTTTTGAATTTCTTGTCTTTCTCTTTGATCTTAATTCAAAGAAGTCCAGGTTTGTTCCATATATATAGAAGCAGCTTCGACTGTGAACTGCATCCAATATTGTTTTTCTCTTTGTATTTGATTAAGAGAAGTCCAGGATTGATCCATATGTTTACAAACAGGTTTGTCTGCGACCTACTCCCCATATCGTCTTCTGTCCAGCCGATCAGGATTGCTCCAACATCATCTTCTCTTGCAACGAAGTTTCTTCTTACCACCCTTTACGAGGGACCTTTTCAACATCGGTATTGGTGGTCTATCATCAAATCGCTTTGTTATAGCAATCAACTTATTAAGACATTGTCAAACAAAACCGTTGGGGCTATGAGGTATAATTCTGGCGATCTGTATTTGTCTATGATTTGCTTTTCTCTTCTCATGGATCTTACCCTCTGGCGGCATACTCCAAGCTGTTGCGCTCTGTTTGATAACCTTGGTTTTCAAATTTTCATGCTCATAATATCACGTTCTTTAATTACTTTCCCACCTTACCTTTGTGTTATCTTTTCTACACAGACTAGCAGTTTTCCCTACTCTCTTCAGTTTCTGAAACCCTATTATTTCCATTCTCTGATTACTTGCAATGAATGTGCATTGCTTTTTGGTTTTACCATACGAACTCCATATAATACTATAATTCTTATTGGGTTTGTCTTCTTTTTAAACCCTTTTGGTTACCCGTAGCAATAAAACTCCTTTTCATGAGGTTCACAAAGTATCTTCTTCTCCGAATTCTAATATGGTTTGAACTATTTTTGCTTATTTTTTATTTTTTTGTCCGAGTCGTTCTCTGGCTAAACAATGTGATTCCATGAACATTAACGATTTGGTAGAGGCTCCTTTGTTTCTTCATGGCTATCCATGATAACAGTTAGTCTACTTCTACGGCCTCCCTTTTCTAAGTCCCGCTGATCTTCCACTATGCCTTCCTCGTTGTCTCCCTGGTGATTATAATGATTGGGGGAACACAACTCGCTTAAGCATTGGGATATCCTTGGCCAGGACTTTACCAATCTCTGCCTTGGGCTCCTGTAAGGGTCGATTAACATGGAAGAGGTTAATCGCACCATCATTGTTCTTATCCCAAAAATCAGCGACCCCACTACAATGCGTCACCTCACACCTATTAGCCTTTGTACAGTCATCTACAAAACTGTTTTGAAAGTACTTGTCAACCGTCTAAAATCTATCATACCCCTTGTGTATTAGCGGCAATCAAGCTGCTTTTATTCAAGGAAGGAACATTGTTGACAACATCCTTATTGCCCATGAGCTCATCCATACTTTAAATACTGATGCAACTTCCCTGGCAAAAGGTGCTAGCTTAAAGCTAGATATGGAAAAGGCCTTCAACCGAGTTGAATGGCCTTTTATAGAACAAAATATGATTCAACTAGGCTTCAACCCCAGCTGGGTATCCCTCATTATGAGGTGTGTGTCTTCCGTATCCTTCCAAGTGCGTATCAATGACTTCCTCTCACGACCTTTCAAACCTAATAGAGGATTACGGCAAGGGGACCCTCTTTCCCCTTTTCTTTTCCTTTTCTGTACTAAAGGTCTCTCAGCATTGCTCAGTGCTGAGCAAACAAATGGTAACCTCCCTGGACTTTGTACCAGTAGGAATGAACCACGTGTTAACTACCTCCTTTTTGCAGATGACTATGTTGTTTTCATTAAGAACACGACTACAGAAGCTCAACGGCTTAAGGATATTCTACTTACTTATACTGCTTCGTCTGAGCAGGCGGTAAACTTTGAAAAATCTACTATTTTCTTTTCACGGAAAACCTCTACATCGCTACGTTCAAAAATCAATGATATCCTCCATGTTAGAGAAGTGGATGATCCAGGAATTTATCTTGGAGTCCCTCTCCTAATAGGGAAGAATAAGACAATGGCTTTGGGGTTTACCAGGGATCATATGAATGCTCGATTAAGTAAATGGGACAAACACCTTTTTTCCTTTAGTGGAAGAGAGATCTTTATCAAATTTGTCATACAATCTATGCCTCAATACGTTATGTCTTGCTACCTTCTACCTCAGAACATTATTAATGATATGACCACTTCGATACGCCGTTATTGGTGGTCTAGAAAAGCTGACAAACGAGGTTGGCATATGCTCTCTTGGGATACTGTCTGTCTACCGAAAGTTGCAGGTGATCTTTGATTTCGTGATCTTCACCACTTTAATATTGCATTGCTAGGTAAACAGATCTGGCGATTCAAATAGTTAAATGTGGGCTTTTGAACAAAATTATACAGATTAATCTATTTTTTTATTTTTACTCGGTTAAAATTTGAACGAATTCTCTATAAAGCCTTTTTAGACATACATGTTTTAATCCCAACATAACGAAAACCAGATGTTATTAAATCAAATTTTATGAGTTGGAAGATATAATTATGGGCTTTTGAAAAAATTATACAAATTAATATAAAATTGTCAGCTTTTTACTTGGTTAAAATTCCAACAAATTCTGCATAAAGCGTTTTTAGAAATGCACGTTTTAAGCCCAACAAAACGAAAAACATATGTTATTTAATCAAATTTTATGAGTTCAAATAGTTAACTATGGGCTTTTGAACAAAATTATACAAATTAATCTAAAATTTTTAGCGTTTTACTCGGTTAAAATTTGAACGGATTCTCTATACGGCCTTTTTAAACATGCACGTTTTAATCCTAACAAAACAAAAACCATAGGTTATTAAATTAAATTTTATGAGTTCAAATAGTTAACTGTAGGCTTTTAAACAAAATTATACATATTAATCTAAAATTTTACCTTTTTACACTATTAAAATTCGAACGGATTCTCTATAGAGGCTTTTTAGACATTCATGTTTTAATCCCAACAAAACGAAAACTAGACGTTATTGAATCAAATTTTATGAGTTCAAATAGTTAACTATGGGCTTTTGAACAAAATTAAACAGATTAATATAAAATTTTCAGCTTTTTACTTTGTTAAAATTCGAATGGATTCTCTATAAAGCAATTTTAGACATGCAAGTTTTAATCCCACCAAATCGAATAAAAGATGTTACTAAATCAAATTTTATGAGTTCAAATAGTTAAATATGGGCTTTTGAACAAAATTATACAAATTAATCTAAATTTTTCATCTTTTTACTCGGGTAAAATTTAAACGGATTCTCTATAAAGCCTTTTTAGACATGCACGTTTTAATACCAACAAAACAAAAATTAGATGTTATTAAATCTTATTTTATGAGTTCAAATAGTTAATTATGGGCTTTTGAACAAAATTATATAGATTAATCTAAAATTTTCAGTTTTTTACTTGGTCAAAATTCGAACGAATTCTATATAAGGCATTTTTAAACATGCACGTTTTAATCCCAACAAAATGATAAACAAATGTTATTAAATAAAATTTTATGAGTTAAAATAGTTAAATATGGGGTTTTGAATAAAATTATACAAATTAATCAAAAATTTTCAGCTTTTTACACGGTTAAAATTCGAACAGATTGTCTAAAAAGGATTTTTAGACATGCACGTTTTAATCCCAACAAAACCAAAACCATGTGTTATTAAATCAAATTTTATGAGTTCAAATAGTTAAATATAGGCTTTTGAACAAAATTATATAAATTAATCTAAAATTTTTAGCGTTTTACAAGATTAAAATTCGAACGGATTCTCTATAAAGCCTTTTTAGACATGCACGTTTTAATCCCAACAAAACGAAAACCAGATGTTATCCAGAAGTAGAGATGCTTCCGATTTCCCTCAAATTCTCTTTTAAGTTGCATCTTGGGTTCACGTCTCTACACAACTTTAATCCTCCTAGCGTTGCCGTCTCCTGGTCCAGAAAGACAGTAAGGGCTTCGGTATCCCTGGTGTCAGTGACTAGGTTTTTCTTATTACGACCTCTCTGTTGCAGTGTTTCGTTTGGACATAGAGTGATCCATTATGCTCGACGCATATCGCCCCCTTCCTTGGATAACAACACGATCGTAAGTTCCATTATTTTTTTGCTGCTTCTGGTTACATGTGAAGCCTCTCTCCTAGGAAGCGTTTCTTCTACGACACCACAAATGAGTTCTTTTCCTTATCTTTTTACTATCCACACATGTACAATCTGATTGTCTACCGATTGGTCGCATGAATTTATACTACCCTTGCAAAGGGCTCCGATCAACACCTTCCATGGTGGTCTTCTGTTAAACAAATTTTACCTTCGTTTTATCTATATTAGTTCGGTTAAGATTTGTTTTTTCACCAGTTTAAACACATCTAGGAGTCTCCTTAGAAGCAACCCTCCTGTTCTGACTCCTGATGCTATAACCAATCCTTCATGTGTTTGGTTACGTAAACAACTTTGGAGGCTCCTGGATTTTGATGTAAACTCTAATACATTGTTATCTTTTTCAACATTATTTTTATTACTTCTAATTCCTTTAAGTTTCGCTCATTGGTTTATACTATGTGTTTCTCCTCAAGGTTTTCTAATCATAGGAGAGGAAGCTACAAGCTTCCCGAGGAACTATCCAATTTTGTCATTCCTTACCTATCTTTTTCCTTCTATTACTATCAGATTTGCTCCTAATATCATGGTTTGTGGGATCGTATCTTTCTATCGTTTTGACAGGTTTGACTCACAACCATGTTGTGCACCTACGTTTCATTTGGGGTCTACATCAAACTATATTCTCTATGATCACAGACTTCTCGATCTAACTACTCCAGACCTTGGCCTAGAAGCAATTCCAGTAATGTATCTATGGATCTCGCATCAATGCCTGTTGGACTCTGTTTCTTGTGTTGAATGGTTAGAGTTATACTTGGACTCTATATCTGTTTCTTTTTTTATGATCATATTGATATCTTATCTCTCTATTTTGTTGCTCTTGCTGACGACTTCCTTGGATTATCATGGTTCTTGGTCAGTTTGGCCTTTGTTTCAGATGCTAAGTCTCTATGATGATTTTGTCATCAGGTGTTGTCCAACTGTGGTTCATATCTCCCAAACCAACCGGAGCACTATAGCTTACTTATCTTGTTCGCCCATATCTCCGACTACGATTGTTTCCTGGTCGGTTTGGCTTAGTGCTGTTGGAGGCCTGTTGAGGTGTGGCCAAACCATGGTTCCTCCTTTGTTCTACATCAGGTGTAGTATGATTCAAGTCTCCTACAATAAGTATACCTTGAACTTTAACCGGTTTACTTTAATTTACTTTAATCAGTTTCGCCTATATTTAATTATTTTTCCATTACTTGAACTTTTTTCTATTATGGTAAGCTACTGTTGGATTTATACATTGAACTCATCCGTTGTTGGTAACTATAATATGTATAATTCTTCTATACCACCCTTTTATAAGGATTCTCTCAACACCTATTATGGTGCATACTCTACAAGGCTCTACATTGCAATTCCAGATTTGTTGGTACATATCAATTATCAGGCTTTATATACTAGTTGTACGTCTTTTATACTAATTATACTATGGACACTTAAAGTTTGTTTTTTATGACTTCTATATACTCTCAAATACCTATCCTTTTTCATATCACATGTGATAAGTTATTCTTGTCTACTTGTCTACTTCTTCTCAAATACATTATCTTAATTTATATTTTCCATATAATAACAATTTTTTTCCATTTATCTTTTTCTAATTTCTTCATATATAATCCTTGTATACTTGTAATACCCCAAAAATTATATCTAATTTTAAAAACCCTAATTTTAAAATCCCTAATTAAAAACTCTTTTCAGATTCCCAATTTTTGAAACCCTAATTTTTTTGAGGTTTTAAATTGATTTTCTATATTTAAGGGAAAATTTTTGAGATAAGATTATAAAGTTTTGAAAGTTTAAATATGAATTTAAAGATTAAAAGTTAAAATGATGTTTTAAAATTAGATGACTTTTTGGATACTAATTTGCTTTTAAACTGAGATTAATTATTTTTTTATTAAGAGTTTTTCTACAATCAATCTTTTTATTAAAAATATTATTTTATTTAATTATTATTTTATCAAAACTCTTTGTTTAATATTATATAAAGTCTCAAATAAAGATAAGAAGCTCATTTGAAATTATATAACCTTATTTTTTTTTATTATTATTATATTTATAATATGATCTAATAGAATTTTAATTTTACTTAAGCTCAGTTATTTTTCTCATTATAAATACATATTGTGATCTAAGAGAAATCACTACATTAATTTTCCTTAATCAAGATTCTCTAAAGTCTCTGTTCCCACTCTTTATTTCTGTCCGAGATCAAAACTATGTTATGCAATAATTTGAGTCGCTTTGGCTAAGGTGTGTTCTCTTACTAGTGCTATATGTTGTTTTTAAATATACTTTTCTGTGATATGCTTTAAAAATATTCGTGTTTTGCTGTCATGTTTAATTTTTGTATTGTGACTTTAATTGTGTATTTGTGTTTGAGATCTCACACTTTTGCGAGTAATTATGATTTTAAATTCTGTGAATTTATGTGTTTTGATAAATTAAGATTTCAGATAAATTATGATTTTAATATGTAGTTGTGATTTGTATTGTGTGTACATTATGTTTTTGCATTGTTTTATCTAAAATATTACTCTTGAGAAATAATTTTATAAACTTTGTTTTATTGATTTTATCTTCATCTTTAAGATACGCTAAGTTCTTTAGGGTTACTCCATCTTAGTTTTCTCTTATAAATCTTTGGGCTTTAGGCAATACGGTACCTTGAGAGTCTCATATTTTATCTGTTTTTTTATTATTCAATATAAAACAAACTATTAGATTTTCAAATTATTATTATTATTCAGGAAACTTTGATGCATTTGGGAATTAAGATTATTTTCAGTATACATAAATATTTTTTTATATTCAGATATTTAATTTGAAACATCAGATTATAATATTAATTTAATAGGTTTATGAGATAATGTATTTTGGGAATTTTAACTATTTTTAAATTATCAATTCTTAGTTATAATTTTAACCTTCGGATGTGATGAATTATTAAGAATTTAAATATTTTACAGTTATTATGAAATAATATAAATTAAACTAGTTTTGGGTTTAAAACTTTTAACGTTAACTTCCTAAATTCGACCTGTTTCTTCTTGTGCTAAATATATATTTATTTCTGTATTATTGTCGAATAAATTCAAATGTGTCTTTTCTTCTTGTGCTAAATGTGTATTCTTTTCTTGCGTTAAATATGTGAGTTTCCACGTGCTATTGTTAAATGAATATAAATGTGTGTTTTCCTCTTGTGCTAAATGTGTGTTTCTTCTTGTGCTATTGTAAAATAAATTTAAATGTGCATTCTCTTTATGTGCTAGATTTTCTGTGTATTGTACTTATCCGTTACTGAGAATTTACGGTATATCGACATGCTATATGATATTGTGAACATTGTGTTACACTATGAGATTGAGATCAGATTTACTGAATTGTGTGATTCGTATACTATACGGATATCTGTGTTGTGACATGAGATCATTGGCATTTATGGCATTACATGTGCATGGGATAGATTGTACAGAGGAAGGTGGTTTTACCACACTGTGTTTTGGCGAAATAAGGGGTGAGGGGTTCTGGGAAACTACCTCCACTGTGATCGGTTGGCTTTGCCACCACTGTGTTTGGCGTTCGGAGTATGGGACTGCATTCTCTGAGATATTGCATTTTCTGTGACATTGCATTCATCACTCTTTGTGTTTATTTACTACGGAAGTTATATTATAATTATGATTGTGATTTGAGTGATATTGTGATTTTTGACTGCACTTTAGAGGCACACTGGGCTTTATAGCTTATTCTTTTAGTTTATTTTTTTTTTCAGACATCTGGCCCTAAGAGTTGGTACTTGGAGATCTCTACTGGACAACATTTTTTTTGCAGTACGGTTATTTACAACCATTTTTATTTCAGTTATTTTGGGATTATCAGGGATCTAAGATGTTTTAAAATCTTATGCATAAAACTGTTTTATCCATTTTTAAATTAGAATATTTACTTTTTAATTATGTTTTTATCTTTTGGTTTACAAATTAGTTTTGTATCTTTTTTAAACTTTCTTGACATAAAAGCTTCAAAAATAATAATTTTAACCTACCGTACTCTTTAAGTTAAAATTAAGGGGTTACATTTTTTTAAAATTAGATATAATTTTTGGGATATTACAACTCTACCACCCTTAAAAGAAATTTTGTCCTCAAAATTTTTCAGACTTAACGGTAAATTTTCAAAAGCACAGTTGTTTAGAGAAAAGCTAAAAGAGCACTTAGGTTCAAGCAACAATTGACAATAAAAAGTTCTCAGAAAAGCTTTAATCTTAAATTCATAGGAATATGTACAGTTACGATATTTTGCTCGATAACTAAAGTTTGGGTTCTTAAGCAGAACTTGTATTGAGACTTATAAAGGTTACTCAAAAAAAAACATGACTCAAAGATTCACATGGTTCAAAGTCATCACTTTAAGGTCACAAAGCAAAAAAATTCTATATCATGAGTAGTAAGCACTAACTAACGGGTACACAATATTGCTATATCTGAATCTATATGAAACATACACAAATCAAAAACTTATGCAAGGTGACATAATAATTCATTTACTAAAGATGATAATACAAAGTAGTGTGTAAATAAATAACAAACCTAAAGTAAGATTTGGTACTGGAGTCTCAGATTTAAAACACATGAATAAATATTTTTTTCAAAATATCCCTTATCCCAAAAATATTTAATGCATGCATGTTTTTAAAAAAAAAATTATAAAACGCTTGTAATGGACTTCACAGTCCGAGTGTTGAACTCGGCTCTGATACCAAAAATGTAACCCTTAATTTTAACTTAAAGAGTACGATAGGTTAAAATTATTATTTTTGAAGCTTTTATGTCAAGAAATTTTAAAAAAGATACAAAATCAATTTATAAACCAAAAGATAAAAACATAATTAAAAAGTAAATATTCTAATTTAAAAATGGATAAAACAATTTTATGCATGAGATTTTAAAACATCTTAGATCCCTGATAATCCCAAAATAACTGAAATAAAAATGGTTGTAAATAACAGTACTGCAAAAAAAATGTTGTCCAGTAGAGATCTCCAAGTACCAACTCTTAGGGCCAGATGTCTGAAAAAAAATAAACTAAAAGAATAAGCTATAAAGCCCAGTGTGCCTCTAAAGTGCAGTCAAAAATCACAATATCACTCAAATCACAATCATAATTATAATATAACTTCCGTAGTAAATAAACACAAAGAGTGATGAATGCAATGTCACAGAAAATGCAATATCACAGAGAATGCAGTCCCAAACTCCGAACGCCAAACATAGTGGTGGCAAAGCCAACCGATCACAGTGGAGGTAGTTCCCCAGAACCCCTCACCCCTTATTTCTCCAAAACACAGTGTGGTAAAACCACCTTCCTCCGTACAATCCATCCCATGCACATGTAATGCCATAAATGCCAATGATCTCATGTCACAACACAGATATCCGTATAGTATACGAATCACACAATTCAGTAAATCTGACCTCAATCTCATAGTGTAACACAATGTTCACAATATCATATAGCATGTCGATATACCGTAAATTCTCAGTAACGGATAAGTACAATACACAGAAAATCTAGCACATAAAGAGAATGCACATTTAAATTTATTTTACAATAGCGCAAGAAGAAACACACATTTAGCACAAGAGGAAAGCACACATTTATATTCATTTAACAATAGCACGTGGAAACTCACATATTTAACGCAAGAAAAGAATACACATTTAGCACAAGAAGAAAAGACACATTTGAATTTATTCGATAATAACACAGAAATAAATATATATTTAGCACAAGAAGAAATAGGTCGAATTTAGGAAGTTAACGTTAAAAGTTTTAAACCCAAAACTAGTTTAATTTATATTATTTCATAATAACTGTAAAATATTTAAATTCTTAATAATTCATCACATCCGAAGGTTAAAATTATAACTAAGAATTGATAATTTAAAAATAGTTAAAATTCCCAAAATACATTATCTCATAAACTTATTAAATTAATATTATAATCTGATGTTTCAAATTAAATATCTGAATATAAAAAAATATTTATGTATACTGAAAATAATCTTAATTCTCAAATGCATCAAAGTTTCCAGAATAATAATAATAATTTGAAAATCTAATAGTTTGTTTTATATTGAATAATAAAAAAACAGATAAAATATGACTCTCCAGGTACCGTATTGCCTAAAGCCCAAAGATTTATAAGAGAAAACTAAGATGGAGTAACCCTAAAGAATTTAGCGTATCTTAAAGATGAAGATAAAATCAATAAAACAAAGTTTATAAAATTATTTCTCAAGAGTAATATTTTAGATAAAGCAATGCAAAAACATAATGTACACACAATACAAATCACAACTATATATTTAAATCATAGTTTAATCCAAAATCATAATTTATCTAAAATTTTAATTTATCCAAAAACACAAATTCACAAAATTTAAAATCATAATTACTCGCAAAAGTGTGAGATCTCAAACACAAATACACAATTAAAGTCACAATACAAAAATTAAACATGACAGCAAAACACGAATATTTTTAAAGCATATCACAGAAAAGTATATTTAAAAAAAACATATAGCACTAGTTGAGAATACACCTTAGCCAAAGCGACTCAAATTATTGCATAACATAGTTTTGATCTCGGACAGAAATAAAGAGTGAGAACAGAGACTTTAGAGAATCTTGATGAAGGAAAATTAATGTAGTGATTTCTCTTAGATCACAATATGTATTTATAATGAGAAAAATAACTGAGCTTAAGTAAAATTAAAATTCTATTAGATCACATTATAAATATAATAATAATAAAAAAATAAGGTTATATAATTTCAAATGAGCTTCTTATCTTTATCTGAGACTTTATATAATATTAAACAAAGAGTTTTGATAAAATAATAATTAAATAAAATGATATTTTTAATAAAAAGATTGATTGTAGAAAAACTCTTAATAAAAAAATAATTAATCTCAGTTTAAAAGAAAATTAGTTATCCAAAAAGTCATCTAATTTTAAAACATCACTTTAACTTTTAATCTTTAAATTCACATTTAAACTTTCAAAACTTTATAATCTTATCTCAAAAATTTTCCCTTAAATATATAAAATCAATTTAAAACCTCAAAAAAAAATTAGGGTTTCAGAAATTGGGAATCTAAAAAGAGTTTTTAATTAGGGATTTTAAAATTAGGGTTTTTAAAATTAGATATAATTTTTAGGGTATTACAATACTTCAAACTCTTCCTTTCCTATATATATATATATGCTCATCTCTCTCATCTCTTCTCATCTTCTATATATTCTACATGCCCCTCTCTTTTTTCTCTCAAATATTTCTTTACTCTTATCAACCTCTTACCAATGAATTCCAAGATCTTCCTCCAACAACTAGGCAATCTTCAATTTACTGCTGACGAGCGGGAGGCTATCTTCCAACCTAGTTTCTCTTGGGATTTCTTAGAGGAAGAAACACAATCCATCCTTCTAGGGAATCTTATTTCCTCCAAAGAGATTGATGATCAGGTGATTGTCAAAGCTTTTACTGAATTTGGACTATGGCCAAGCTTGATTCGATACGAATCTTGAAACCATATATATTCCTCATCCGTTTTAAGGATGCGAAGATCAAGGATGATTTCTTGGCCAGAGGACCCTGGACTTACAAGGATGAGTGGCTTGCTCTAACTCAATACAATCCCTCTATCAATATCGATGAGCATTCCTTTTCAAAGATGAATGTTTGGGTGCGTATTTATAATATTCCATACATTTTTCTTATAACGGAGGAGTCTGCCAATGACATTGGCAATCCTTAGGGGCCATAATCAGTATGGTAACAAAAATTAATACTAGAAAAATCGACTTTAACATGGTTGACTACCTACGGGTTGGTTCGACACTAGATGTTACACAGCGTATTCGGCGTTGTGTTGCTATTGGTGGAGGGCCCTCTATAAGGTTCTGTCTACTCCAATATGAACATCTTCCTATGATTTGTCACTATTGTGGCCGAATTTGTCATTCATTGGACTCTTACTCTATCCCAGTCGAATCACGACCTGATCAACTTCCATTTGGCGACTAACTAAGATATGTTCCTAAGAAGAAGGATACACAACCTACACAAAGAGGTCGTATTCGTTACATTGCCAATGAATCCAATGCTCAGCCTACGCCAATATCCTCCCAAACCTCTAATACTAATAACAACGATGGAAATGGTAAGGCCCCTATGGCACCCCTTTCGGCATCTGAATATGACTCTGCTCCAAGTAATGAACCTCCGCTTCATATCCCTAAAGGACCCAGACTCCTCCCAATGGCTCCTAGTAAACTATCTGCTCGTCGCTGCCCTGCACAACCACTACAAATGGTTTTTCCTGACCAAGGCCCTAATATTACTACCCGACAAAAGGCCAACGACAACAGTGGAGAGGTTAGCTTGTTGGATCCTGTTCTCCAAGATTTGGAGGCTGACCTAGCCAATGACCGTGACTTTCAGGAGGCAACTGAATGGCTTGATTCTGCGTTGACTCCTAAGCGAATTGTCTGACCGACTTCAAATCGAGGTGCTAAGAAAACTTCACCTTCAGATGAAAATACTAGGCTTAAGCGGCCTAGAGCTAGCAATGCACAAAATGAGAAAGTTGGGATGAGCAGCGCAAAACACTCTCCGGTGGAGGTTGACCATGATCAACCACGCTGAATAAAATGATTATTTTACGTTGGAACTGTCTGGGCCTTGGCAACACTCTGACAGTTCTTACTTTATAATATGCTATCTCTATGCATGATGTCGTTATTTTTCTTGTTTTTTCTTTTAAGTATATCAGTTTATTAGTATTTATTCTATTTTTGTTAGAACTACGTGACTGCATAGCTTTTGTCTTTATGCCTCTTATTTTGATGTTCCTTTTTATTTGGAATAATAATACCTTTACTGCTTTGTCTTTTTACTCCTTATGTCTTATTGTTGTTTTTACTATCTCTTTCCCTATTCTTATGTTAAATGTCTTTTTGATATATTTGTTTTGCTGGGTTCTAATGAGGAACTAATTTGTTATGATTTTCTACCATCATGGTATTTTTACTTCACTAAGCTCTTTTTTCCAATTACAAATCAATTTTTTTTTATTTTTCTGTTTGCTTTTATGTGTTACACCTAAATAACCCCCTTTTTTCTGTCTTTCTTGTCTACTATCTCTCTTTTATAAGGTTTTTTTTTATGAATGTATCACCCTTGCAAAGAGAATACTCCAACATCTTTCATGGTGTCGCTCTATCAAAAATGATTCTTAATATCAAGAACTTTAATCTTGAATTGCGAACTAACTTATATATTTTTATATGATTTGTTTGGGGTATTATCCCTCCTTTAAATCGGCATCCCTATCTTTATATATTGGTCGCAAGTATTATTTTTTAACTATTGTAATGACCATTACCAAGAGGCCTCGTTCTTCGGCCAAGGCCAATACTAATTTAGCTGGGATGAGCAGCGCAAAAAACTCTTCGGCGGTGGTTGATAGTGATCAACTCCGCCGAGAAAAATGAAACTCTTATGCTAGAACTATCAGGGTCTTGGAAACAACTAGGTAGTTCACGCATTACAACGTGCTACCACCAAGCATGACGCTAATTGTCTCTTTCTTTGTGAGACTAGATTGAACAAACACAATATAGAGCGAATTAAGCACAAGCTTGGCCTGCATGGCTGCATAGCTATTGAATCCAACCCTTCTTGTACAGGGCTTGCCATTATTTGGAACAATAAAACTACTATTGATTTTCTTTCTTACTCGTATCGGCATATTGATGTCATTATTTCTTTTAGACAAATATGATTCCATTTTTCTGGTTTACATGGATTCCCTGAAACTGCAAACAAATATAAAACTTGGCAGCTAATAGATACTCTCAAATCAACCTCAGCCCTTCCCTGGCTTTTAGGGGGGAATTTTAATGAAATTCTTTATGACAATGAGAAAAAAGGCGGTTCTCGTCGTGCACGATCACAAATCAATAATTTTCGAGATTGTCTTGACAAGAATGATCTATTCGACTGTAAACCAACGTCTGGATGGTTCACTTGGACTAGATCAGGTCGTAATACAGAAACCATTATGAAAAGAATTGATAGATTCCTTGGAAACTCCGCCTGGTTTAACACCTTTCCTAATTGCCAAGCTATATCTTTCTTTTAGGAGTGTTCTGACCACTGTCCTATCTTACTGGACACTAACCCATCACAAACTCTTTGATCTAAAACTCTAATACCCCTTTTCGCTGTGAGAATTGTTGGGCTGATAACTCGGAAATTTTTTCTCGAATTACGGAGATTTGGTCTAACCAATCTTGCTCGACTCTTAAGAAACTTCAAGATATTGGACGAGTCTTAGCTAAATGGAAAACTAATAAGCGCATTAAATCTATTGAACGCATCGCTCATCTGAATGATTTTATTAATATGTGTCTCAAACGCCAGCTTTCCGATACGGAAATCCACAACTTTATTTTCACTAAGAGTGAGCTTGATAGCTTGCTAAATGCGAAGGAAATCTATTGGGCTCAACGAGCTCGGACACACTGGTTAGAACACGGTGAAAAAATACCTCCTTTTTCCATGCCAGGGTGAATAGCTGACGGCGGAAGAATCATATTTCTAGACTTCTTAACAACCAGAATATATGGCAAACAAATACGGACGACATCATGTCTACTGCTATTAATTACTTTAAAAACCTTTTTTCGTCTTTCTCTCCTACTATAGCATCTTCTATCTTGGATAACATCCCCTCCATTGTTAACGAATCAATGAATAATGATCTTAATAAGGAATTCACTGCAGATGAAGTATCTATTGCTTTTTGTGATATCGACCCGAGGAAAGCCCCGAGAGTAGATGGCTTTCCAAGTGGTTTCTTCAGGAAGCATTGGGATATCCTTGGCCAGGACTTTACAAATCTCTACCTCAGGCTCTTGAGAGGGTCGGTTAATATAGAAGAGTTTAATCACACCATCACTGTTCTTATCCCCAAAATCACTGATCCCACTATGATACGTCATCTCCGACCTATTAGCCTTTGTGTAACCCCCTAGACCGGCCTATGCGAAAAGCCCGACCTAAAGTAGTCACATTTTTTTTCTTTTCCAAACGAATATAAAACAAATACAAGTTTAACCAAAATCAAGATATCCTGTAAAGATGACAATTCTATCAAAATCATAGTTACGATCATAAATCCAAGTGATCATATAAGATCATCAATCTCAAAGTAAAGTATGCTTAAAACGTTGTTCATGAAACATCCCATGTCACAATAATAAGACATGATAAGTTAAAACTAATCAGTAACAAAATATAGGCATATCAGTTGCAAAATAAAGGCACATGTCACCCTACTAAAAATCCGGAAAATATAAGTATTACATCAATAGATAATCTGGAAGGTGTAGATCCTCCGAGTGCCAAATCCGGGATGCCTATCTACGGTTATCTGAAAGGGAAAGAAAACAAGTATGAGCTATGGAGCCTAGTGTGTTCCAACAGTGCATAAAAATCACAGGTATAACGAATATATAATGATAGCAGAAGACAATGCATGAAATGCATGGCATGATATATTACCCTCCAACCGACCTCCAGGATACGGTTCCCCAGAACAGTATCTAATACAGGCATTAACCTAAGCCCAATGGGGCAAAGGTACCGGCCTAAGGAATCACCCTAGGTAACAGGCGGAATTACCCCGGCTGTAGCACGGGAACTGATATCAAGACAGAATTACCCTAACCGTAGCGAGAAACCGTAAACAAGACACAATTACCAGTTGGATCAAGGCTGAACCGAATAACAGGCACTACACATCATCCCCAAACCTAAAGTGACAGGCATGTAGTAATAACAGGTATAATGATGGCAGTGACAGTAATTATCCAGATATCATGTTTTGCTAAATCAGGACATGTCATGCAAAATATATCAGGCATACAATAAAACAGAATATGATCAAGTTCAACATATGTGTCTAGGTAAAATCCGAAAATAGTCATGTGCACATGTTTGGTTTGTAAAAACGGGAAAGCAATAATATACAACATATAGCACGTAAGGGAACACACCTCAAAAGAGTAGAAGCAAACAGGCGGTCTACTGGGCGGCTGAGCCTCGCTCTGCAGCAGTACTGGACCGGGCCACGATCGGATCACGAGTCGGGTGGAATCGGGAGGAACCGGGTTGGGTCGGTATTCGATCGGGAGGACTATGAGATCCCTTTCAAACGTTTGGGATTTTAGGTCCGACGAGGTCCCTGCCAACGTCGAATAGAGGCGTTCTCGGAGGGGTTTCGCTCGCCCTTTAACGGTGGACGCAAGGAAGCCGTCGACGCACCGGCTCGGTCATTGGAACGGCCAGAAAATCAGTTTAAAACCCCGACGGAACCCTAAGGTCTTTCTCGAAGGTTCACGCTTCGATTACTGGTTACTCAGGCGGCGGTACGGCGCGTTGATAGAGGGGTTTTGCTCCGGGGGTTGCGGCGGTCACGACGGCGGTGGCGGTCACGACGGCGGTGGCGGTGCAAGGCGCAGCGCGGCGGTGGGCGAGTTCAGGCGATGATCGGAGATGGGAGCTGGAGGGGGTATTCGAACAATCATGGGGGTTATTTTAGATCTAAAAAGGATTCTAACATGGGATAACATATAATATTCGAACTATTATTATTATTATTATTTATCAGAACTATTACAGGTACAGGTTAAGAGAAGAGAGGGGGAGTTTAAGTTGAAAGAGCTTGGTAGCTCAGTTGGCTAGGCACTTAGGCTAAAGACCATAAGGTTGTGGGTTCAACACCCTACAACCATATTTTCCCTTTTTTTTTCAAGTGTTACAACTCTCCCCCTCTAAAAAGAAATTTCGTCCTCGAAATTTACCTGAACTGAACAGATGCGGGAACTTCTCCCTCATAGACTCCTCCATATCCCAAGTGGCATCAGAAGGGTTACGGTTTCTCCACTAAACTTTAACCATAGGGATACGTCTCCTTCTCAGAACTCTCTCATCAAACTCTAAGATCTGAACAGGTTCCTTCTCATAAGACAAGTCTGGTCGTAACTCAACCTCCTGAACCTGAATGATGTTACTCGGATCCGGATGGTACTGTCTCAATATGAATACATGAAACACATCATGAATACGGCTAAGATGGGGAGGTAACTCTAGCTGATAAGCAACAGGCCCGATTCTTTTTAAAATACGGTATGGTCCAATATATCTTGGGATCAACTTGCCCTTACGCCCAAATCTCAGAACTTTCTTCCATGGAGAGACCTTCAAGAAAACCTGATCACCAACCTCAAACTCGATGTCCTTCCTCCTCCGAACAGCATATGATTTCTGTCTATCAAAAGCTTCCTTTGCGATCTCAGATCAAACTGACGGTCTCCTCGGTTTCCTGAATCAACTCGGGACCCAAAGTCTTTTGATCATACAACTCTGTCCAACAGATGGGGGTACGACACTTACGACCATACAAAGCCTCGTAAGGTGCCATACGGATGCTGGCCTGATAACTGTTATTATAAGCAAATTCTGCCAGAGGTAAGAAATCTTCCCAACTGCCTCGGAAGTCTAAGACACAACCCTGTAACATATCCTCCAGGATCGGTATCACTCTCTCAGACTGACCATCCGTCTGAGGATGAAAACATGTACTGGAATTCAGACGGGTACCCAAAGCAGACTGTAAAGCTGTCCAGAAACGGGAAGTAAACCTCGGATCTCGGTCTGAAATGATAGACAGGGGCACCCCATGCAATTTGACAATCTCAGAAATATACAGTCTAGCCAGCTTTTCCAAAGAATAAGTGACCCAAACAGGAATAAAGTGAGCTGACTTTGTAAGTCTATCAACAACAACCCAGACAGAATCTTTCTTAGACGGGGTTAGAGGCAAACCAGTAACAAAGTCCATCGTGATTTGCTCCAATTTCCATTCTGGAATCTTGATAGGTTGCAAGAGACCAGAAGGATGCTGATGTTCTGCTTTCACCTGCTGACATGTCAAGCATCTGGATACATAGTCTGAGATATCTTTTTTCATACCTACCCAATGGTATCTCTGTTTCAGGTTCTGATACATCTTATCTCCTCCGGGATGCATAGCATAAGGACTATTATGAGCCTCTCTGAGAATGGTTTGTCTCAACTCAGTATCCTTGGGTACACAGTATTGGCCGTTAAAACAAAGGACTCCATCCTGGTCAAAAGAATAAACAGAGGTGGATCCTTGCTCAACTTGTTGCATAATAGGAAGTAAGGAGTCATCTAACCGCTGCTTGGCCTTGATCTACTCGGCCAAGGTTGGTTTGACCTGTAACTCAGCTAGTAGGCTACCATCATCATATACATTCTTCCTGGAAAACAGGGATCTCATGTCTGATATGGTCTTACGACTCAAAGCATTAGCCACAACATTAGCTTTCCCCGGATGGTACTCAATCTCGCAGTCATAATCCTTAAGAATCTTCAACCAACGACGTTGTCTCAGGTTAAGCTCCTTCTGAGTGAGGAGGTACTTCAGGCTCTTATGATCGGTAAAGATATAACACTTCTCTCCGTAGAGATAGTGTCTCCAGATTTTCAAAGCAAAAACCACTGCAGCAAGCTCAAGATCATGAGTGGGATAGTTACACTCATGTGGTCTCAACTAGCGTGATGCATAAGCGATCACCTTACCATCCTGCATCAAAACACATCCAAGTCCAGAGTGCGAGGCATCACTAAAAACCGTAAAGTCCTTTCCGGACTCAGGTTGTGCTAAAACTAGAGCTTGAGTCAAAGCTGATTTCAACTGGTCAAAACTAGACTGCTGGGCCTCAGACCATACAAAAGGAACATCTTTCCTCAGAAGCTTTATTAAAGGGGCAGCCATGATGGAAAAACCCTCGATAAAGCGTCGGTAATACCCAACTAAGCCCAGAAAACTATGGATTTCAGACAAGTTTCTAGGAGGATTGCAACTAGTTATTGCATCAATTTTACTCGGATCTACCTGGATACCCTTAGTTGAAACAACATGTCCCAGAAAAGCCACCTCACTAAGCCAGAACTCACACTTACTTAGCTTGGCATATAACCGATGCTCTTTAAGAGTCTGCAGCACTACTCTCAGATGCCCAACATGCTCGTCCTCAGAGCGAGAGTAAACCAGGATATCATCAATGAACACCACAACAAACTGGTCCAGATAGGTTCGGAAGATACGATTCATCAGGTCCATGAAGGTAGCAAGAGCATTCGTCAAACCGAAAGGCATCACTAAAAACTCGTAATGCCCATACCTAGTGCGGATAGTAGTCTTAGCAACATCCGAGCCCTTAACCTTCAACTGATAGTACCCAGATCGAAGATCAATCTTCGAGAAGACTGTAGCTCTTCGAAACTGGTTAAACAAGTCATCAATCCTGGGTAAAGGTTACTTGTTTTTCACCGTTAGCTTATTCAGCTTGCGGTAGTCGATACACAACCAAAGGGAACCATCCTTCTTTTTAACAAAGAGTACCGGAGCTTCCCAGGGTGAAGAGCTAGGTCGGATGAACCCTCGGTCAAGCAGTTCCTGTAACTGAACTTTCAACTCCTTCAACTCTTTCGGAGCCATACGATACGTGGCCATAGAAACTGGTGCTGATCCAGGATAAGTCTCAATCTCAAACTCAACCTCCCTGTCTGGAGGGAGACCCGGTAGCTCCTCAGGAAACTCGCTAACAGTGCGAATCTCCTCGATCTTAGATAGAGACCCCTTTGTATTAAGGAAACACGCAATAAAGGTCTCATATCCCTTACGGATCATCCTGTCAGCAGTCAAAACTGATACAACATTGGTCAAATAGCCTCGACGTTCACCAACCAACACTACGGATCGTCCATCCTGAGTCCTAAAAGTGACGCTTTTGGCCTCACAGTCCAGACTAACACGATGCTCAGATAACCAGTCCATTCCCAGGATGAGATCGAACTCCTGTAAAGGAAGTTCCATAAGATCCGCAAGTAACACTTCCCCTTCCACAACGAGAGGAAATCTCCGAAACACCTTATTCATTGATAAGGATTGTCCCACGGGGCTCATAACGGTAACAACACTCTCAGTGTCCTCAATAGAGATCGAAAGATCACCAGCTACTGACTTGGATATGTAGGAGTGGGTGGAACCATTGTCAAGCAAGGCAAAGTACGGGACAGAAAGGATGGTAAAAGTACCTACGATAACATCTGGCTCATCTCGGTCATCACGACGTCTGGTGGCATAAACTAGCACTGGCTGACGAGCCTCAAAAACAAGTGGTCCACCACTCTTGTGGCCTCGGCCCTGGGTATCGGATGTAGCAACAGACCCAGAAGCTCTACCCTGAAAATGCCCCATAGCAGGTGTCTGAACAGATGTCTGAGATCGGGAAGGAGTCTGAGTGTGTACAGGGGTATGGGTCGATGGTCGACCAACAGAAGGTGGATGTGGGCAGTCTCTCAGAAAAGTGCTCGGAAGAACCACATCAGAAACATGCTCCAGTCTTCTTCCTACACTCGCCCTTATGCAGGTTGCCACAAAAGTCACATGCTGATACAGTCGGACACCCAGAAGAACCACCTCGGCTGACGGTAGAGTCCTGAGGTGCCGTAGGCCGATGATAGGAACCAACTCTCTGACTCAGTGCAGATCGAGCACTCTTATCAGGGCGACTATAGGACTCACCATGGCTGTGTCCCCCATATCGGTTACGGTCCTTCCTGCGGTCCCTATCTCTGCCCCTATCCCGATCCTGATCCCTGATAATCTGACTATCAGAAAGATTTTCCATGTCCTCAGTTGTCTTTTCACGGTTCACAAGATCCTCAAATACCGTATCATGGTGCGTGGCTACTCTGTCTCTGATACCAATACGGAGACCCTCAAGAAACTTATCGCACCTATTCTTCTCTGTAGCCACTAACCCAGCACCATACCTCATCAGATCCAGAAACTGTAACTCATACTCAGCCACTGTCATGGTACCCTGAATCAAGTCCTTGAAGGCCTGACGCCTCTCTCTCAGATAACGCTCCCCTAGGAAACGGTTCCTGAACTGCTCCTTCAAGAAGTCCCAAGTCAACACATCAGGCGATACACTGCTAACCATAAACTCCCACCAGACGTGGGCACTACCATCGAGCATAGACATAGCTCCTAAATCTCTCTTAGCTGGCTCCAAACCCAGCTGGTCTATGCGTCTCTCAATATCATACAACCATGACTCAGCCTCAGAAGGTGCACCTGTCAGGAATCCAGAAAAAGTCCTCACTCCATTGGCGATCAGGATCTGAGAGATAGGAGTATCTGGCATAGCACTTGAAGCTCTAAAAGCTCCCTGTATCAGTTGAAGGAACTGTCTACTAAGGGTCTTATCTGTCACTAAGGTAGCAGGCTCGGTGCTCGGTACTGGTACCCCTCTGATCGGGGTAGACATACCTATGCCCGTAGGAGGATGTAGGCCAGACGGTACAGTGGTGCTAGCAGGAATGGGAAGGTCTACAAGAGTAATGAGCGGAGGGCCACTGATAGGCTCCTCTACAGGATCGGCGAAGCTAGTCGCACGACCATACCCTCGGATGGTCCGACGAGCTCTACGGACACTCATGAGTCTCAGGTAAACTACAAGAATAGAGTTTATGGGATTGGAATTGGCACTGGAGAATCATACACTATACAAAGAGATATAGGTGACATGGCCTTTCAGATATTAATTAAAAACGGTTTAACAGAAAACATTTTATTTAGGACCCATCACAGTCCAAGAATCTTAAAACCAAAAGCTCTGATACCAACTAAATGTAACCCCTAGACCGGCCTATGCGAAAAGCTCGACCTAAAGTATTCACATTTTTTTTCCAAACGAATATAAAACAAATACAAGTTTAACCAAAATCAAGATATCCTGTAAAGATGACAATTCTATCAAAATCATAGTTACGACCATAAATCCAAGTGATCATATAAGATCATCAATCTCAAAGTAAAGTATGCTTAAAACGTTGTTCATGAAACATCCCATGTCACAATAATAAGACAGGATAAGTTAAAACCAATCAGTAACAAAATATAGGCATATCAGTTGCAAAATAAAGGCACATGTCACCCTATTAAAAACCCGGAAAATATAAGTATTACATCAATAGATAATCTGGAAGGTATAGATCCTCCGAGTGCCAAATCCGGGATGCCTATCTACGGTTATCTAAAAGGAGAAGAAAACAGGTATGAGCTATGGAGCCCAGTGTGTTCCAAAAGTGCATAAAAATCACAAGTATAACGAATATATAATGATAGCAGAAGACAATGCATGAAATGCATGGCATGATATACTACCCTCCAACCGATCTCCAGGATACGGTTCCCCAAAACAGTATCTAATACAGGCATTAACCTAAGCCCAATGGGGCAAAGGTATCGGCCTAAGGAATCACCCTAGGTAACAGGCAGAATTACCCTGGCTGTAGCACGAGAACCAATATTAGGACGGAATTACCCTAACCGTAGCTAGGAACCGTAAACAGGACAAAATTACCAGCTGGATCGAGGCTGAACCGAATAACAGGCACTACACATCATCCCTAAACCTAAAGTGACAGGAATATAGTAATAACAGGTATAATGATGGTAGTGACAGTAATTATCCAAATATCATGTAATGCTAAATCAGGACATGTCATGCAAAATATATCAAGCATACAGTAAAACAGAATATGATCAAGTTCAACATATGTTTCTAGGTAAAATTCGGAAATAGTCATATGCACATGATTTTGTTTGTAAAAACGGGAATGCAGTAATATACAACATATAGCACGTAAGGGAACACACCTCAAAAGAGTAGAAGCAAACAGGTGGTCTACTGGGCGGCTGAGCCTCGCTCTGTAGCAGTACTGGACCGGGTCACGATCGGGTCACGAGTCGGGTGGAATCGGGAGGACTATGAGATCCCTTTCAAACGTTTTAGATTTCAGGTCCGACGAGGTCCCTGCCGACATCGGATGGAGGCATTCTCGGAGGGGTTTCGCTCGCCCTTCAACGGTGGATGCGAGGAAGTCGTTGATGCACCGGCTCGGTCACTAGAACGGCCGAAAAATCGGTTTAAAACCCCGGCGGAACCCTAGGGTCTTTCTCAAAGGTTCACGCTTCGATTACTGGCAACTCAGGCGGCGGTAAGGCGCGTTGGTAAAGGGGTTTTGATCCGGGGGTTGCGGCGATCACGACGGCGGTGGCGGTGCAAGGCGCGGCACGACGGTGGGCGAGTTTAGGCGATGATCGGAGATGGGAGCTGGAGAGGGGTATTCGAACAGTCAGGAGGGGTTATTTTAGATCTAAAAAGGATTCTAACATGGTATAACATATAATATTCGAACTATTATTATTATTATTTATCAGAACTATTACAGGTACAGGTTAAGAGAAGGGAGGGGGAGTTTAAGTCACAAGAGCTTGGTAGCTCAGTCGGCTGGGCACTTGGGCTAAAGACCATAAGGTCGTGGGTTTAACACCCCACAACCACATTTTCCCTTTTTTTTATTTTTTTCAAGTGTTCCACTTTGCATAGTCATCTATAAAATTGTATCGAAATTACTCGTTGACATGTCTAAAATTTATCATAGCCTTATATATTAGTTGCAATAAAGCTGTTTTTATTCAAGGAAGGAACATTACTGACAATATCCTTATTGCCCATGAGCTCATCCATACTTTAAATACTGATGCAACATCCCTTGCAAAAGGTGCTAGCTTAAAGCTAGATATGGAAAAGGCCTTCGACCATGTTGAATGGCCTTACCTAAAACAAATTATGTCTCGCCTAGGATTCAACTCCAGTTGGGTTTCCCTTATTATGAGGTGTGTATCCTCAGTATCTTTTCAAGTTCGTATCAACGACTCCCTCTCACGATCTTTCAAACCCAATAGAGGTTTACGACAAGGGGACTGATGTGAGCACATCATGTCAAGTTCAACAGGTTGATCCGGAGGTCTTACCATCAGGACCTATCACACGTTCTAAGGAAAAGAAATACAGGGAAGCTCTTTTCCTTACTTGTGCTAACATTTCAGATTCATTTAAGAATGTTCATGCCTTAGAATATGTTGTTTATAATATGTTGCATGCTGATATGTGACATATTTAGGTATATATATTAGTATGTGTGTTTACTTATGTATATACTATGTTAATTATGTTTGCATTTGGTTTTAAGTGTGTTTGTATGGTTAAAATAAGACTACAAGGCTTTTTAGATGTGTTTGCCTTGTTCTAATATAGGTACTTAGGAGAACCTTAGCTCAAGTGGGCATACCCAGCTCATCTCCAGCTCAGGAGAGCGTATACAGTTCAATACCAGCTCAAGTGGATTATATTTAGCTCAGAAGAAGCTCAATGGTGTGCACGCAGCTCACCTTAGCTCGGGGCAGCTCAGAGGCTTAGCTCCCAGCTCCATTTAGCTCCTAACACTCTTAGCTAGTTCGTTTCAGCTCATCTCCATTTCCAGCTCAACTCAACTCAAGTTGAAGTGACCTACAGCAGCTGAAACCTATCGTACACGAAGAGCAGGTGTCCTACGCATGTGCCATGCATGTGGGGCCCACATAGCATCCTTTTCCACAAGTTTGGTCGTCCAAAAGCAAGCAAGCCAAACAAGGCCCTTGCTTTAAAGATCAATCAGCAATATTGGATAAGAATAAGTGGTTTCTTATTCAAATTCAAACATTAAACACATGTTTAATGTGTTTTAAGTGCCAAAACATGTGGCTAAGGATATTAGGAGCCTAGGAGAAGTTATTTGAGCATTTAAATTTTAATTTTCGTTTGAATTAAAGCTACAAATTCAAATTTGGCCAACTTCTCCTTTATTCCTATATATTTACTTAATTTTGTAAAGACAAGGGTAGATATTTTATGAATAAAATCACTTGTGAGATTTTCTCTCAATTTCAGTTCTTCATTGAACTTTTCTTGACAAATTCAGACTTTGTTTGAGCGTGTCAAATCCTTGATACTTCGGGTTCCTAGATCGCTATCTAGAGGGTCCAAGTCTGTTGACGAAGAACGTATTCGATTTGGGTCCGCTCAGTATATTGTTTGGGTTCTTTCGAGTTCAACGTCGTTGTTATTTCTCAGCAACTTAAACATCCAATTCTGCCATTCTGGACGTTTTAATGCTTCCATGAAAGCCCTCGGAGCATTTCATCTTCATTAACCTCCAGAAACTGCCAGAATTCCTTCATCCCTTTTCTTCTTTGTTTTAGTTTTTTTTTCTTTGTTTTCTTATTGGTTTAACATCATTCTAACATCCATAATGTTGTGTTTATTGCAGAGACTTGCTTGCTATTATCCTAGATCCGTTTCAATCAAGGATCGTTGTTTTTGAAGTAACGAATTCCCTAATATCATATGGTATCAGAGCCAAGTTAGATATTAGCACTTTCTGCACTACTTATATCAAAAACAACAAAAGAAAAAAAATTCGAAATTCTGCAAAAAAAAGAAAGTCAAAGTCAAAGTTTGACCAGAAAAGTCAAAGTCAACACAAGAAATTCGAAAAATTTGAAAAAAAAAATCACATTTGAATATTTAGTGTATTTTCATGTTTATATATGCTGTTTTACCACAAAAATGATGAAGGATGCTTACGTTTACCATGGAATGCTTCTAAATCACTTAAAATGACGTGTTCTTGTTTGTTCGGTGATAGGATTGTGGTAAGCATTTCTAATGCAGTAAGTACTTCATTTCCAGCCTTAATTCACTTTGTTCGTCATTAATTCCAGCTTTATTCTTGTTTTTCTTTTGTTTTTTTTTTCAGCCTTGTTTTTCTTTTGTTTTTTTACTTTCTAGCATTGTTTTTCTTTTGTTTTACTATCCAACCTTGCTTTTTGTTTGTTTTCTTTATTTTCCAGCCTTTGTGTCATCTAAACAGACCCTAATTCACTTTTAACTCTTGTTTGTACCACCGTTACATATATCTTGGAGTTTGACACAGATAACAAGTTTGAAGGATCAGATTAGTTCCTTAAAGAGCTGTTTGCAAGAGAACGAGTGGAAAAGGCATTTGAGAGTGTGAGCACAGAAGGGGAATCAAAAGAGCCATTCAAGTATTCCCGAGTGAAACACGAGCGCTGAGTGTTACTTTGCTGAGTGCATTGTTCTTTTGGAGTGATCTGCGAGAATTTGTTGTGTGTGTAATGAGGGACTTTAAAATTTCGTTTATTTAACATAATAGTTTTCTTTTCTTGTTTTTCGTTGCTGCAATTACAGGTAATGAAGATCGTAGTCTCGGTGGAAGTAATCCACCAGATTTGCAAATGCAGGCTTTTACTCGAACCTTGCAGCGTCTTTTAGACCAAGCATTGGAGCCTATTCAGTCTCGTTTGGATAGAATAGATGGGGGTGGTTCCCAATCTGTCCAAAATGAGAATCTTGATGAAAACGACGTCGAACAATCACCACGGATGAATCAACGACCAGGACGTGCAGTTCATGATAATATTTCTAACATAAAAGTTGCTATACCTTCTTTTCAGGGACGTTCAGATCCAGATGCTTATCTAACATGGGAAAGTAAAGTTGAACACGTTTTCGAGTGTTACAATTACTCGGAACAAAAGAAAGTACGACTAGCAACTTTGGAGTTTGTTGACTATGCACTATTGTGGTGGGATCAATTACTGGTTAGTCGACGACGTGCGGGTGAAGGACCAGTGAGAACATGGGACGAAATGAAGCGTATCATGCGGAAACGGTTTGTTCCTTCTCACTATCATCGTGATTTATTTCAGAAATTACAAACTTTGAAACAGGGAAATAAGAGCGTCGAGGACTATTTCAAGGAAATGGAGATGTCCATGATGCGTGCAAACATAGTTGAGGATCGTGAGGCGATTATGGCTCGGTTTATGGCAGGTTTGAATTCTGAAATTGCTAACGTTGTTGAATTGTAGCATTATGTCGAATTGGATGACATGGTGCATATGGCGATGAAAATTGAGCGACAACAACGTAGAAAAGTTTCTACTCGAGGTAATACTACTCCATTTAAATCTTTTACGAATCCATTATATACCCCTAACCATGCTAGGAAACAAGCACCACAAGCGCCACTTCGGATTCAAGAACAAGGCGAGTCCAGCAAGCCAAAGCCTCCCGTTGCTGATAATGGGCATGGTAAACAAAAAGTGGTTGTACGAGAGAGATCGAGAGATATTCAATGTTTTAAGTGCCTTGGTCGAGGACATGTTGCTAGCCAGTGTCCTAATCGTAGGGTTATGTTGATGCGAGATGATGGAGAGATTGAGTCAGATTCTAAAGAAGAACCACATGAGATCCCTGATGAAGATGATAAAGAGGATGTCCTAGAAGTTGCTGAGACTGGTAAGGTAATGGAAATTATGGTTGTTAAACGTAGTCTGAGTGTGCAACAGGTTCAGGATGAACAACAACGCGAGAATATATTTCACACGCGATGCAAAATTCAAGATAAGGTATGTGTTGTTATTATTGATAGCGGTAGTTGTACTAATGTTGCTAGTTCAGTGATGGTTGACAGGTTAGGTCTCAAGACAACAAAGCATCCAAATCCGTACAAATTGCAATGGTTGAATGACGGGGGAGAACTTAAAGTAACAAAACAAGTTGTTATACCGTTTTCGATCGGAAGTTACAAGGACGAGGTCCTTTGTGATGTTGTGTCGATGGATGCTACTCACCTTCTTTTGGGACGCCCTTGGCAATATGACAAGAAGGTAATGCATGATGGTTTTACAAATCGATACTCTTTTATGCATGCAGATAAGAAGATTACTTTGGCTCCTTTGACACCGAGTCAAGTGATGGAAGATCAAGCAAGCTTAAAAAAGAGTAAGGAAGCTGCAAAGGAGAAGAAAAAAAATGAATGTTTATGTAAGCAATCGAGAAATCAGGAAATGTCTTTCCTCTCACCAATCTTTGCTTGTTTTAATATTTAAAGATTATTGTTTATTGACCGACTTTCCTTCTGATTTGCCTGCATCAATTGTTTCCCTTTTGCAAGAATTTAAGGATGTGTTTCCAGAAGAAACACCGAGGGGATTGCCACCTCTTCGTGGCATTGAGTACCAGATTGACTTTATCTCAGGTGCTACTATTCCAAATCGACCAGCTTATCGAACTAACCCCGAAGAGACGAAAGAGCTTCAAAGACAAGTGACAAAATTAATGGACAAGGGTTATATTCGAGAGAGTCTGAGTCCGTGTGCTGTTCCGGTACTGTTAGTGCCGAAGAAAGATGGGTCTTGGAGGATATGCGTAGATTGTAGAGCTGTGAATCAGATTACAATTAAGTATCGTCATCCTATTCCCAGACTTGATGATATGTTGGACGATCTTTGTGGAGCCGTCATCTTCTCCAAAATTGACCTAAAGCGTGGATATCATCAGATTCGCATGCGAGAAGGCGATGAATGGAAGACAGCCTTCAAAACGAAGCTAGGTTTGTACGAATGGTTAGTAATGCCTTTTGGCTTAACTAATGCACCTAGTACTTTTATGCGATTGATGAATCATATTCTGCGACCTTTTATTGGAAAGTTTTGTGTTGTATATTTTGACGATATTTTGATTTATAGCAAGACTTTGCAGGATCATGTAGAACATTTGAGAGTTGTTTTACAAACTTTGCAAGAAGAAAGATTGTTTGGTAACATAGAGAAATGTGTTTTTTGTACTGACAAACTTACATTTCTTGGTTACATTGTTAGTGCACAGGGTGTTGAAGTCGATCCTGAGAAGATAAAGGCAATTCAGGAATGGCCACAACCGACATCGATTACTCAGGTTAGATCTTTTCATGGCTTAGCTAGTTTCTATCGTCGGTTTGTTCCTAACTTCAGTTCTATTACCGCACCCTTAACAGGGATTATTAAGAAGAATTCTAGCTTCTTATGGGGTAAAGAACAAGAAGATGCCTTTTTGAAAATTAAGGATTGTTTAACGAAGTCACCTGTGTTAGCCTTACCTAACTTTGATAAAACTTTTGAAATTGAATGTGATGCTTCTGGAGTTGGTATAGGCGTTGTGCTAATGCAGGAAAAAAGGCCCATTGCATACTTTAGTGAAAAGCTTAGTGGAACAACTTTGAATTATCCAGTCTACGACAAGGAGATGTATGCACTAATTCGGGCATTGGAGACATGGCAACATTACTTGTTGCCTAAGGAGTTTGTGATTCACACTGATCATGAGGCTTTATGATATATCACAGGTCAACATAAATTGAATAAACGACATGCTAAATGGGTTGAATTTTTAGAGTCTTTTCCTTATGTCATTCGTTACAAAAAGGGTAAAGATAATGTCGTTGCTGATGCTTTATCACGTAGATATGTGCTTTTGAATTACCTTGACTCACATTTGATTGGATTTGCATATATACGTGACTTGTATGTTGATGATTCTGATTTTAGAGATAAGTATAATGCTTGTGAGAAAGGTGCAGATGGAAAGTTTTACAGGCATGATGGTTATCTTTTCAAAGAAAATAGGATATGCATTCTATAGGGTTCAATGCGTGATATTCTGATCCGTGAAGCACATGAGGGTGGATTGATGGGTCACTTTGGAGTCACCAAGACGTTACAGACATTGAAAGAACATCTATTTTGGCCTAAGATGCGTAGAGACGTAGAAAGGTACTGTGAACGTTGTGTGACATGTAAGAAAGCAAAATCGAAGGTTTCACCACATGGTATGTGCTTACCTCTACCTATTCCTGATTCCCCTTGGACTGATATTTCAATGGATTTTGTTTTGGGATTGCCTCGAACTAGAAATGGTAGAGATAGTGTCTTTGTTGTGGTTGATAGATTCTCTAAGATGGCACATTTCATTGCATGCCATAAGACTGATGATGCTGTTAATGTGGCTAACTTATTCTTTAGAGAGATTGTTCGATTACATGGTATTCCTAGGTCAATTGTCTCTGACAGGGATGTTAAGTTTCTGAGTCATTTCTGGAGGACTCTTTGGAGCAAAATAGGTACAAAACTCATGTTTTCTACTACTTGTCATCCCCAGACTGATGGACAAACTGAGGTTGTTAATCGTGTTTTATCTACTTTGTTGTGTTCCATCATTAAAAAGAACATTAGGACTTGGGAAGATTGTTTGCCACATGTTGAGTTTGCGTATAATCGTGCTATACATTCTGCTACTAAGATGTCACCATTTGAGGTTGTTTATGGTTTTAACCCTATTACGCCTCTAGATTTGTTACCTTTGCCACAGGAAAAAGTGACGAACAGAGACGGTCAAGCGAAATCAGAATATGTGAAGAAGTTGCATCAACAGGTGAAGGAGAATTTAGAACAAAGGAATCAACAGTATGAAAAGCAAGCAAATAAGGGAAGAAAGCGAGTCACCTTTGATGTTGGTGATTGGGTTTGGGTTCACTTCCGAAAGGAACGATTTCCAGCCCAAAGGCGGTCTAAGTTGTTACCGCGAGGAGATGGTCCTTTTCAGGTGTTGGAGAAAGTGAATGAAAACGCCTACAAGATAGACTTACTGGGCGAGTACACTGTAAGTGCCACATTTAATGTTTCTGATTTAACCCCGTATGATATTTCTGTAGATTTGAGGTCAAATCCTTTTCAAGAAAGGGGGATGATGTGAGCACATCATGTCAAGTTCAACAGGTTGATCCGGAGGTCTTACCATCAGGACCTATCACACGTTCTAAGGCAAAGAAATACAGGGAAGCTCTTTTCCTTACTTGTGCTAACATTTCAGATTCATTTAAGAATGTTCATGCCTTAGAATATGTTGTTTATAATGTGTTGCATGCTGATATGTGACATATTTAGGTATATATATTAGTATGTGTGTTTACTTATGTATATATTATGTTAATTATGTTTGCATTTGGTTTTAAGTGTGTTTGTATGGTTAAAATAAGACTACAAGGCTTTTTAGATGTGTTTGCCTTGTTCTAATATAGGTACTTAGGAGAACCTTAGCTCAAGTGGGCATACCCAGCTCATCTCCAGCTCAGGAGAGCGTATGCAGTTCAATACCAGCTCAAGTGGATTATATTTAGCTCAGAAGAAGCTCAATGGTGTGCACGCAGCTCACCTTAGCTCGGGGCAGCTCAGAGGCTTAGCTCCCAGCTCCATTTAGCTCCTAACACTCTTAGCTAGTTCGTTTCAGCTCATCTCCATTTCCAGCTCAACTCAACTCAAGTTGAAGTGACCTACAGCAGCTGAAACCTATCGTACACGAAGAGCAGGTGTCCTACGCAAGTGCCATGCATGTGGGGCCCACATAGCACCCTTTTCCACAAGTTTGGGCGTCCAAAAGCAAGCAAGCCAAACAAGGCCCTTGCTTTGAAGACCAATCAGCAATATTGGATAAGAATAAGTGGTTTCTTATTCAAATTCAAACATTAAACACATGTTTAATAT
Source organism: Abelmoschus esculentus (assembly GCA_035048815.1). Taxonomy (NCBI): domain Eukaryota; kingdom Viridiplantae; phylum Streptophyta; class Magnoliopsida; order Malvales; family Malvaceae; genus Abelmoschus; species Abelmoschus esculentus. The sequence goes on from JAUCBN010000036.1 coordinate 10,385,046, forward strand.
GTTTTAAGTGCCAAAACATGTGGCTAAGGATATTAGGAGCCTAGGAGAAGTTATTTGAGCATTTAAATTTTAATTTTCGTTTGAATTAAGGCTACAAATTCAAATTTGGCCAACTTCTCCTTTATTCCTATATATTTACTTAATTTTGTAAAGACAAGGGTAGATATTTTATGAATAAAATCACTTGTGAGATTTTCTTTCAATTTCAGTTCTTCATTGAACTTTTCTTGACAAATTCAGACTTTTTTTGAGCGTGTCAAATCCTTGATACTTCGGGTTCCTAGATCGCTATCTAGAGGGTCCAAGTCCGTTGACGAAGAACGTATTCGATTCGGGTCCACTCAGTATATTGTTCGGGTTCTTTCGAGTTCAACGTCGTTGTTATTTCCCAGCAACTTAAACATCCAATTTTGCCATTCTGGACGTTTTAATGCTTCCATGAAAGCCCTCGGAGCATTTCATCTTCATTAACCTCCAGAAACTGCCAGAATTCCTTCACCCCTTTTCTTCTTTGTTTCAGTTTTTTTTTCTTTGTTTTCTTATTGTTTTAACATCATTCTAACATCCATAATGTTGTGTTTATTGCAGAGACTTGCTTGCTATTATCCTAGATCCGTTTCAAACAAGGATCGTTGTTTTTGAAGCAACAAATTCCCTAATATCAGGGACCCTCTCTCCCCTTTCCTGTTTCTTTTCTGTACTCAAGGCCTCTCAACCTTGCTCAACGTTGAGCAATCAAATGATAACCTCCCTGGACTTTGTACGAGCAGGAATGGACCACGTGTCAACCACCTCTTTTTTTGCGGATGATTGTGTCGTTTTCATTAAAAATACAACTACAGAAGCTTAACGCCTTAAGGACGTTCTGCATACTTACGCTACATCTTCCGTGCAGGCGATGAATTTTGAAAAATCTACTATTTTCTTTTCTCGAAAAACTTCAAGGTCGCTTCGGACGGATATCAATGATATCCTCCATGTACGAGAAGTGGATGATCCTGATATTTATCTGGGAGTCCCTCTCCTTATTGGGAAGAACAAAACAACAGCCTTGGGTTTCACTAGGGAAAAAATGAATGTCTGTCTAAGTTCAAATACTTAATTATGGATATTTTTAGACATGTACATTTTAATCCCAACAAAACGAAAACAAATGATATTAAATCAAATTTTATAAGTAAAAATAGTTAATTATGGGCTTTTAAACAAAACTATATAAATTAATCTAAAATTTTCAACTTTTTACTCGGTTAAAATTCAAACGAATAATCTATAAAGCCTTTTTAGACATACACGTTTTGATCCCAAAAAATAACTACCAGATGTTATTAAATTAAATTTTATGAGTTCAAATAGTTAATTCTGGGCTTTTAAACACAATTATACATATTAATCTCAAATTTTAAGATTTTTACTCGGTTAAAATTCGAACGAATTCTCTATAAAACCTTTTTAGACAAGAACATTTTCATCCCAAACAAATGAAAGCCAAATGCTATTAAATCAAAATTTATGAGTTTAAATAGTTAACAAAGGGCTTTTGAATAAAATTATACAAATTAATCTAAAATTTTTAGCTTTTTCGCAGTTAAAATTGGAACGGGTTCTTTATAAAGCCTTTTTAGACATACACGTTTAAATCCCAACAAAACAAAAACCAGATGTTATTAAATAAAATTTTATGAGTTCGAACAGTTAATTATGGTCTTTTGAACAAAATTTTATAAATTAATTTAAAATTTTCAGCATTTTACTCGATTAAAATTCGAATGGATTCTCTATAATGCCTTTTTAGACATGCACGTTTTAATCACAACAAAACGAAAACCAGATGTTATTAAATCAAATTTTATGAGTTTAAATACTTAATTAAGGCTTTTGAACAAAGTTATATAGATTAATCTAAAATTTTTAGCATTTTACTCGGTTAAAATTCGAACGGATTCTCTATAAAGCCTTTCAGACATGCACGTTTTAATCCCAACAAAACAAAAACCAAATGTTCTTAAATAATACTTTATGAGTTCAAATAGTTAATTATGGGCTTTTGAACAAAATTATACAAATTAATCTAAAATCTTCAACTTTTTACTAGATTAAATTCGAACGGATTTTCTATAAAGCCTTTTTAGACATGTACATTTTAATCCCAACAAAACAAAAACCTGATGTTATTAATCTCAAATTTTCAACTTTTTACTTAGTTAAAATTGGAACGGATCCTTTATAAAGCCCATTTTGACATGCACGTTTTAATCCCGAAAAAACGATAACCAAATGTTATTAAATCATATTTTATGAGTTTAAATAGTTAATTATGGGATTTTGAACAAAATTATACAAATTAGTAAAAAAATTTCAGCTTTTTACTCGGTTAAAATTCTAACGGATTCTCTATAAAACCTTTTTAGACATGCACGTTTTAATCCCAACAATACGAAAACCAGGTGTTATTAAATCAAATTTTATGAGTTCAAACAGATAACAATGGGCTTTTGAGCTAAATTATACAAATTAATCTAAAATTTTTAGCTTTTTACGTAGTTAAAATTAGAACAGATTCTTTATTAAACCTTTTTAGAGATACATGTTTTAATCCCAATAAAATGAAAACCAGATATTATTAATCTCAAATTTTCAACTATTTACTCGGTTAAAATTGGAACGGATCCTCTATAAAGCCAACTTAGACATACACATTTTAATCACAAAAAACGAAAACTAGATGTTATTAAATCATATTTATGAGTTAAAATAGTTAATTATGGGCTTTTGAACAAAATTATACAATTTAATAAAAAAATTTCAGCTTTTTACTCAGTTAGAATTCTAACGGATTTTCTATAAAGCCTTTTTAGACATGCAAGTTTTAATCCCAACAAAACGAAAACCATATGTTATTAAATAAAATTTTATTAGTTCAAATAGTTAATTATGAGCTTTTGATCAAAATTATACAGAGTAATATAAAATTTTCAACTTTTTACTCAGTTAAAATTCGAACAAATTCTCTATAAAGCCTTTTTAGACATGCACATTTTAATCACACCAGAACGAAAACTAGATGTTATTAAATCATATTTTATGTGTTCAAATAGTTAATTATAGTCTTTTGAATAAAATTATATAGATTAATCTAAAATTTTCTACTTTTTACACGGTTAAAATTTGAACGGATTCACTATAAGGCATTTTTAGACATTTACGTTTTAATCCCTAAAAAAATGAAAAACAAATGTTATTAAATCAAATTTTATGAGTTCAAATAGTTAATTATGGGCTTTTGAACAAAATTATATAAATTAATCTAAAATTTTTAGCTTTTTACTCGGTTAAAATTCGAACGGATTCTCTATAAAGCCTTTTTAGATATGCCTGTTTTAATCCCAACAAAACAAAAACCAAATATTATTAAATCAAGTTTTACGAGTTTAAATAGTTAATTATGGGCTTTTGAACAAAATTATACAAATTAATCTAAAATTTTCAGCTTTTTACTCGTTTAAAATTCGAACGAATTCTCTATAAAGTCTTTTAGACATGCACGTTTTAATCCCAACAAAACGAAAACTAGATTTTATTAAATAATATTTTATGAGTTCAAATTGTTAATTATAGGCTTTTGAACAAAATTATACAGATTAATCTAAGATTTTCAGCTTTTTACTCAGTTAAAATTCGAACGAATTATCTATAAAGCCTTTTTAGGCATGTACGTTTTGATCCCAAAAAAACAACTACCAGATGTTATTAAATCAAATTTTCTGAGTTCAAAAAGTTAATTATGGGCTTTTAAACAAAATTATACATATTAATCTAAAATTTTCAGCTTTTTACGTTGTTAAAATTGGAACGGATTCTTTATAAAGCCTTTTGAGACATACACATTTAAATCCCAACAAAATGAAAACCAGATGTTATTAAATCAAATTTTATGCGTTTAAATTGTTAATTATAGGCTTTTGAACAAAATTATACAGATTAATCTAAAATTTTCAGCTTTTTACTAGGTTAAAATTCGAACGGATTCTCTATAAAGTCTTTTTAGATATGCAAGTTTTAATTCCAACAAAACGAAAACCAGATATTATTAAATCAAATTTTAAGAGTTTAAATAGTTAAATATAGCTTTTGAACAAAATTATATAGATTAATCTAAAATTTTTAGCTTTTTACTCGGTTAAAATTCGAACGGATTCTCTATAACGACTTTTTGGTCATGCAAGTTTTAATCCCAATAAAACAAAAACCAAATATTATTAAATAAAATTTTATGAGTTCAATCAATTAACAATGGGCTTTTGAGCTAAATTAAACAAATTAATATAAAATTTTTAGCTTTTTACGCTGTTAAAATTGGAATGGGTTTTTTATAAAACCTTTTTAGACATGTACGTTCTAATCCAACAAAACGAAAACCAGATGTTATTAATCTCAAATTTTCAACTTTTTACTCAGTTAAAATTAGAACGGATCCTCTATAAGGCCCATTTAGACATGCACATTTTAATCCAAAAAAAAACAACAACCAGTTGTTATTAAATCAAATTTTAAGAGTTCAAGTAGTTAATTATGGGCTTTAGAACAAAATTATACAGATTAATCTAAAATTATCAACTTTTTACTCGGTTAAAATTCGAACATATTCTCTATAAAGCCTTTTTAGACATACGGATTTTAATCCAAACAAAACAAAAACCAGATGTCATTAAATCATATTTTATGAGTTCAAATAGTTACTTATAGTCTTTTGAATAAAATTATATAGATTAATCTAAATTTTTCAGCTTTTTACTCGGTTAAAATTCTAACGGATTCTCTATTAGGCATTTTTAGACATGGACGTTTTAATCCCAACAAAACGAAAACCAAATGTTATTAAATCAAATTTTATGAGTTCAAATAGTTAATTGTGGTCTTCTGAACAAGATTATATAAATTAATCTAAAATTTTCAGCTTTTTACTTGGTTAAAATTCGAACGGATTCTCTATAAAGCCTTTTTAGATATGCCTACTTTAATTCCAACAGAACAAAAACCAAATGTTATTAAATCAAATTTTATAAGTTTAAATAGTTAATTATGGGCTTTCGAACTAAATTATACAAATTAATCTAAAATTTTTAGCTTTTACAAGGTTAAAATTTCAACTGATTCTTTATAAAGCCTTTTTAGACATGCACGTTTTAATCCCAACAAAACAAAAACCAAATGTTATTAAATAATATTTTATGAGTTCAAATAGTTAATTATGAGCTTTTGAACAAAATTATACAAATTAATCTAAAATTTTCAGCTTTTTACTCGGTTAAAATTTGAACGAATTCTCTATAAAGCCTTTTTAGACAAGAATGTTTTAATCCCAAAAAAATGACTACCAGACGTTATTAAATCAAATTTTATGAGTTCAAATAGTTAAGAATGGGCTTTTGAACAAGATTATACAAATTAATCTAAAATTTTTAGCCTTTTACGGTGTTAAAATTGGAACGGATTCTTTATATAGCCTTTTTAGACATGCACGTTTTAATCCCAACAAAATGAAAACCATATGTTATTAAATCAAATTTTATGGTTTAAAATTGTTAATTATGGGCTTTTTAAAAAAATTATATATATTAATCTAAAATCTTCAACTTTTTACTCGGTTAAAATTGGAACGAATCCTCTATAAAGCCCATTTAGACATGCACGTTTTAATCCCAAAAAATTGACAACTAGATATTATTAAATCAAATTTTATGAGTTCAAATAATTGAATATGGACTTTTGAACAAAATTATACAGATTAATCTAAAATTTTAAGCTTTTTACTCGGTTAAAATTCAAACGGATTCTCGATAAATCATTTTTAGGCAAGCACGTTTCAATCCCAGCAAAACGAAAACCAGGTGTTATTAAATTAAATTTTATGAGTTCAAATAGTTAATTATGGGCTTTTTAACAAAATTATACAAATTAATCTAAGAATTTCAAGTTTTTACTCGGTTAAAATTCGAACGAATTATCTATAAAGCCTTTTTAGACATACACGTTTTGATCCCCAAAAAATGACTATCAAATGTTATTAAATCAAATTTTATGAATTCAAATATTTAATTATGGGCTTTTAAATAAAATTATTCATATTATTCTTAAATTTTCAGATCTTTACTCGGTTAAAATTCGAACGAATTCTCTATAAAACCTTTTTAGACAAGCACATTTTCATCCCAACAAAATGACAACCAAATTCTATTAAATCAAATTTTATGAGTTCTAATAGTTAACAATGGGCTTTTGAACAAAATTATACAAATTAATTTAAATTTTTACCTTTTTACACTGTTAAAATTGGAACGGATTCTTTATAAATCCTTTTTAGAAATACACGTTTAAATCCCAACAAAACGAAAACCAGATGTTATTAAATGAAATTTTATGAGTTCGAATAGTTAATTAGGGGCTTTTGAATTTTTTTTTACAAATTAATCTAAAATTTTCAGGTGTTTACTCGGTTAAAATTCGAATAGATTCTCTATAAAGCCTTTTTAGACATGCACGTATTAATCCCAACAAAACAAAAACTAGATGTTATTAAATAAAATGTTATTAGTTTAAATAGTTAATTATGGTTTTTGAACAAAATTATATAGATTAATCGAAAATTTTTAGCTTCTTACTCGTTTGAAATTCAAACGGATTCTTTGTAAAGACTTTTTAGACATGCAAGTTTTAATCCCAACAAAACGAAAATCAGATATTCTTAAATCAAATTTTATGAGTTCAAACTGTTAACTATGGCCTTTTGAGCTAAATTATACAAATTAATCTAAAATTTTTGCTTTTTACGCTATTAAAATTGGAACGGATTCTTTATAAAACCTTTTTAGATATGCACGTTCTAATCCCAACAAAACGGTAACCAGATTTTATTAATCTTAAATTTTCAACTTTTTACTCGGTTAAAATTGGAACGGATCCTCTATAAAGCCCATTTAGAAATGCACGTTTTAATCCCGAAAAAACGTCAACCAGATGTTATTAAATCAAATTTTAAGAGTTCAAATTATGGCCTTTTGAACAAAATTATAAAAATTAATCAAAAATTTTCAGCTTTTTACTCAGTTAAAATTCTAACGGATTTTCTATAAAGCAGTATTAGACATGCACATTTTATCCCCACAAAACGAAAATCAGATGTTATTAAATCAAATTTTATTAGTTTAGATAGTTAATTATGGGCTTCTGAATAAAAATATACAGATTAAACTAAAATTTTCAACTTTTTGCTCGATTAAAATTCGAACAAATTCTCTATAAAGCCTTTTTAGAACTGCACATTTTAATCCCAACAAAACGAAAACCAGATGTTATTAAATCATATTTTATGAGTTTAAATAGTTAATTATAGTCTTTTGAACAAAATTATGTAGATTAATCTAAAATTTTCAGCTTTTTACTCTGTTAAAATTGGAACGGATTCTCTATAAAGCCTTTTTAGACAAGCACGTTTTAATCCCAACAAAACAAAAACCAAATGTTATTAAATCAAATTTTATGAGTTCAAATAGTTAATATTGGGCTTTTGAACAAAATTATACAAATTAATCTAAAATTTTTAACTTTTCACTCGGTTAAAATTCCAACGGATTCTCTTAAATCCCATTTATACATGCACGTTTTAATCTCAAAAAAATGATAAAAATATGTTATTAAATAAAATTTAATGAGTTCAAATAGTTTATTATTGGCTTTTGAACAAAATTATACAGATTAATCTCAAATTTTCAACATTTTACTCGGTTAAAATTCGAACAGATTCTCTATAATGCCATTCTAGACATGCACATTTTAATCCCAACAAACGAAAACCAGATGTTATTAAACCATATTTTATGAGTTGAAATAGTTAATTAGTCTTTTGAACAAAATTATATAGATTAATCTAAAATTTTCAGCTTTTTACTCGGTTAAAATTCGAATCGATTCTCTACAAAGCCTTTTTAGACATGCACCTTTTAATTCCAACAAAACGAAAACCAGATTTTTTAAATGAAATTTTGAGTTTAAATATTTAATTTTGAGCTTTTGGATGAAATTATACAGATTAATCTAAAATTTTCAGCTTTTTACTCGGTTAAAATTCGAACGGATTCTCTATAAAGCTTTTTAGACATATACATTTTACTCCCAACAAAATGACAACAAAATATTATTAGATCAAGTTTTATGAGTTCAAATAGTTAATTATGGGATTTTGAACAAAATTATATAGATAAATATAAAATTTTCAGCTTTTTACTCGGTTAAAATTCAAACGGATTCTCTATAAAGCAGTTTTAGACATGTAAGTTTTAATCCCACCAAAAGGAAAACCAGATGTTATTAAATCAAATTTTATGAGTTCAAATAGTTAATTATTGGCTTTTGAACTAAATTATACAGATTGATCTAAAATTTTCAGCTTTTTACTCTATTTAAATTCGAACAGATTCTCTATAAAGCCTTTTTAGACATGCATGTTTTAATCCGAACAAAACGATAACTTGATGTTATTATATCAAATTTTTTGAGTTCAAACAATTAATTATGGTTTTTAAGCAAAATTATACATATTAATCTAAAATTTTCAGTTTTTTACTTGATTAAAATTTGAACAAATTCTCCATAAAAGCCTTTTTAGACATGCACGTTTTAATCCGAACAAAACAATAACCAGATGTTATTAAATAAAATTTTATGAGTTCAAATAGTTAATTATATGATTTTAAACAAAATTATACAAATAAATCTAAATTTTTCAGCTTTTTACTCGGTTAAAATTCGAACGGATTCTCTATAAAGCAATTTTAGACATGAAAGTTTTAATCCCACTAAAACGAAAACCTGATGTTATTAAATCAAATTTTATGAGTTCAAATAGTTGAATATGGTCTTTTAAACAAAATTTTACAGATTAATTTAAAATTTTTAGTTGTTTACTCGGTTAAAATTCTAACGAATTCTCTACAAAGCCTTTTTAGACATGCACATTTTAATCCCAACAAAACGAAAACCAGATTTTATTAAACGAAATTTTATGAGTTCAAATATTTAATTTTGAGCTTTTGAACAAAATTATGGAGATTAATCTAAAATTTTCAGCTTTTTACTCGGTTAAAATTCGAACGGACTCTTTATAAAGCCTTTTTAGATATACACGTTTTAATCCCAACAAAACGAAAACCAAATGTTATTAAATCAAATTTTATGAGTTCAAATAGTTAATTATGGTCCTTTGAACAAAATTATACAGATTAATGTAAAATTTTCAGCTTTTTACTCGGTTAAAATTCGAACAGATTCTCTATAAAGCCTTTTTAGACATGCACGTTTTAATCCGAACAAAACAAAAATCAGATGTTATTAAATTAAATTTTATGAGTTAAAATAGTTAATTATGGGCTTTTGAACAAAATTATACAAATTAATCTAAAATTTTCAACTTTTCACTCGGTTAAAATTCGAACGGATTCTCTTAAATCCCATTTATACATGCACATTTTAATCTCAAAAAAATGATAACAATATGTTATTAAATAAAATCTAATGAGTTCAAATAGTTAATTATTGGCTTTTGAATAAAATTATACAGATTAATCTCAAATTTTCAATATTTTACTCGGTTAAAATTCGAACAGATTCTCTATAATGCCTTTTTATACATGCACATTTTAATACCAACAAAACGAAAACCAGATGTTATTAAACCATATTTTATGAGTTCAAATAGTTAATTAGTCTTTTGAACAAAATTATACAGATTAATTTAAAATTTTCAGCTTTTTACTCGGTTAAAATTCGAACAGATTCTCTATAATGCTTTTTTAGACATATACATTTTATTCCCAACAAAATTATAACAAAATATTATTAAATCAAATTTTATGAGTTCAAATAGCTAACTATGGGCTTCTGAACAAAATTATACAGATTAATATCAAATTTTCAGCTTTTTACTCGGTTAAAATTCGAACGGATTCTCTATAATGCCTTTTTAGACATGCACGTTTTAATAAGACAAAACAAAAACCAAATGTTATTAAATCAAATTTTATGAGTTCAAATAGTTAATTATGGGATTTTGAACAAAATTATATAGATAAATATAAAATTTTCAGCTTTTTACTCGGTTAAAATTCAAACAAATTCTCTATAAAGCAGTTTTAGACATGCAAGTTTTAATCCCACCAAAAGGAAAACCAGATGTTATTAAATCAAATTTTATGAGTTCAAATAGTTAATTATTGGCTTTTGAACTAAATTATACAGATTGATCTAAAATTTTCAACTTTTTACTCTGTTTAAATTCGAACAGATTCTCTATAAAGCCTTTTTAGACATGCCTGTTTTAATCCGAACAAAACGATAACTTGATGTTATTAAATCAAATTTTTTGAGTTCAAATAATTAATTATGGGTTTTGAGCAAAATTATACAGATTAATCTAAAATTTTTAGCTTTTTACTCAGTAAAAATTTGAACAGATTCTCTATAAAGCCTTTTTAGACATGCACGTTTTAATCCGAACAAAACAAAAACCATATTTTATTAAATAAAATTTTATGAGTTCAAATAGTTAATTATATGATTTTAAACAAAATTATACAGATAAATCTAAATTTTTCAGCTTTTTACTCGGTTAAAATTCGAACGGATTCTCTATAAAGCAATTTTAGACATGAAAGTTTTAATCCCACCAAAACGAAAACCTGATGTTATTAAATCAAATTTTATGATTTCAAATAGTTGAATATGGTCTTTTAAACAAAATTATACAGATTAATTTAAAATTTTTAGTTGTTTACTCGGTTCAAATTCTAACGAATTCTCTACAAAGCCTTTTTAGACATGCACATTTTAATCCCAATAAAACGAAAACCAGATTTTATTAAATGAAATTTTATGAGTTCAAATATTTAATTTTGAGCTTTTGAACAAAATCATGCAGATTAATCTAAAATTTTCAGCTTTTTACTCTGTTAAAATTCGAACGGACTCTTTATAAAGCCTTTTTAGATATGCACGTTTTAATCCCAACAAAACGAAAACCAGATGTTATTAAATCAAATTTCATGAGTTCAAATAGTTAATTATGGGCCTTTGAACAAAATTATACAGATTAATGTAAAATTTTCAGCTTTTTACTCAGTTAAAATTTGAACAGATTCGGTTAAAATTTGAACGGGTTTGTTACTCAGTTAAAATTAGAATGGAATGGATGTTTCTTTCTTTTCTCTCTTCTCTCTCTTCTTCTTCTCTCCTTTTATGGTTTTCGTCTTAGCCGCCGCCTTCTTCCTCACATCAACCGACTTGGTGCCGATCGGTTTTCCCAGTTTGCCTCCACCTCACCTTCGCCTGAGAGAGGAAGAAACATCCACCATCGTTCTTATCGCCGCCTCTTTGACGGATGAATCTTTTGTCGTTCTTCTCACTGTTGTTGCGACGGGAGACACATCCACTGTTTCTTCTCACAATGAGGTCTTCTCCTTCCTCTCGACTCCATACCTGTGGACGTTATACGCTATTGCTTCGTTACTGTCCATCTTTGCTTCTACCGGAAGAGCTTCGAGGCGGTTCGTTTCCTTGTCATCGACAGTTCCTTGTCGGATTTCCGGGTTTCATAATAGAACAGTATCTCTCTCCTTCTGCGCAAGACTTCCATTACCCTTTGCAGGCGGCCTCTCCTTATGTCCCAGTAAGAGTCTGGAAGCTTGTTCTATCGATCTTTAACGTCTGGCTCTGCATGATCTACAGTTTGTTTCATGTCTGGCTCAAGTTTCGTTTTTGGGATCGAGAGCTATGCTTAAGGTACGGTGTTCTGGTTTCCTTTCCTCTCTTTTTTAGTCATCTTTTCAACTCTCTTCTCTCTTCGTGTTTTTCCTTTTCGTCCATATATTGGTGTTTCCTTTCGTTTACTCTTGGTTTACGTTCTGTGTGTTTTGGCTTACAGTTTCCTTGTTTCTTTATTAGATTCGTTTTGTTTTCTTCCTTCTTTTGTGTTCTTTTGGTCTATGCTTTGTTGCACTTTTCGCTGGTTTTGTTCTTGTGGTTATTAGTTTCAGTTTGCTGGGGTTTAGTTCCGTCTAGCGTGGTTCTGTTTTCCTTTGTTTTCCGCTCTGTGCGTTTTCTTTATTTCCTTGTTAGTTTCGTTTCGTCCTTTTGTGTTTTCTTTCTCCATGCTCTGCTGCTCTTTGCGTTGTCTTCGTTCTTGTGGTTGTTTGTTTCAGTTTTATGGTCCTTTGTTTCTTCCAACTGCGGTCTGTATGGTTTTTAGGTCGAGTCTCCGGGCCTTTCGGCTTTTGCTTGCCGTAGCCGGTCTCTCATGCATGTGGGCTCTCCTTCTTGCTTTACGGCAAATGGGGGTCACGCCTATCTCTAGATGCCAGTTAGGTTTGTTACGACATATAAATTTGCTTATATACCACCCTTTGATAGGGATTTGTCCAACACCCTTAATGGTGTCCTACTTTCGCCAACCTTTCTTCGGTTATACACTACTATACTTTTTTATATATTTTTTCGACACTTTCCTTTTGATGTTTGTACTTTTAAAGGAGTTTTTATAATTTCTTTTCACATTCCCTGTTCGTACCAAACTCCTTTTCCTATTTTTTCTATGTTCATAAGTGTTAAGCTTTTATTATCTTTCTATTCTCCAATTTGTTCTATCTATTTGTTTTCTCCTTCCTCTTTTTTAAACTGTAATTCTACTTTATATCAAACTCTTCTATCTTTTCTTAACTATAATCCTACTTTATGTCCAACTCTTTCCTCCCTATATAAACCCTTAGGTCCTCACTTCTTGTCATCTACACGCCTATCTTTCTTTCTCTCTTGGATCTTCTCTTTTGTTTTTTACATTCTCTTTATAGTGGATTCCAAGTCCTTCCTCCAGCAATTTGGCAATATTCAATTTACTGCTGAGGAACAAGCTACTGTTTTTCAACCAGGTACTTCCTGGGGCTTATCTGAAGAGGAAACTCACTCCACCATCCTCGGGAAACTTATCTCTTCTCGGGTGTTTGATGACCAGGTGATTATTAAGGCCTTCACGGGTATCTGGACTCCAACTAAGCTACTTTCTATGAGTATCTTGAAGCCACACACGCATGTTCCTTATCCGGTTTAGGGACGAGAAGATTAAGGATGATATTTTATCAAGAGGACCTTGGACTTACAAAGATGACTGGCTTGCTCTCGCCCAGTATAATCCCTCTATCACTCCTGATGAACATTCGTTCTCTACAATGAATATTTGGGTACGCATTTACAACATCCCCCATATTTTCCTGGCCTCTGAAGATTCTGCTCATGACATTGGTAAATCATTGGGATCCCTAATTGGTCTTATCACAAAAATTGATACGAGGAAGATCGACTCTAACATGGTTGATTACCTGCGAGTTGGGTTATCCCTTGAGGCCACTCAGCCTATTAGGCGCTGTGTTGCTATTGGAGGAGGACCCTCCACAAGATTCTGTCCACTTCAATACAAACGCCTACCAACCTTTTGCTACTGCTGTGGTTGTATTGGACATTCCTTAGATTTTTGCTCCGTTCTGGCTGATTCACGACCTGAGCAACTTCCTTTCGGCGATTGGCTACGGCATGTGCCTAAAAAGAAGGATCCTCAACCTTCTCAACGTGGACGAATCAGATATATCACAAATGACGCAAATGCTTAGCCAATGCCTACACCATCCCAAACCTCCGACCCTAATTCTAGCAATGGGAAGGGTAAAGGGGTTATGTCTTCGAACAGTGGTATTGCAACTACTCCAAGCGCCGAGCCTCCGGTTTTCTCCAAAGGGCCCAAACTCCTTCCAACGGTTCCCAGCAAGCTCTCTGCTCGTCGCTATCCTACACAGACATTGCAAATGGTCCTTCCTGACCAGAATTCTAATGTTACTTCTAGGCAATCATCCAACGTTAACACTGGGGATGTGAGTCTTCTGGATCCTGAACTACAAGACCTGGAGGCTGACTTAGCCAATGATCAAGATTTCCAAGAAGCCACTGAATGGCTCGAATCTGCTCCAACTCCTCGACGTGTTGCTCGGTTAACCTTAGGACGAGGTGCGAAGCGAACTCTTCCCTCTGATGAGAATGCTAGGGTCAAGCGCCCTCGTGCTGGCAATGCGCCTATTGAGAAAGCTGGGATGAGTAGCGCTAAAAACTCTACGGCGGAGGTTGACTCGGATCAACCCCGCCGACAGAAATGAGTTGTTTTCTTTGGAACTGTCAGAGCTATGGCATTGCTTTGACAGTTCTTGTCCTACCACTTGGGTTCATGCATGTTGGTTTTCTTCTTATTCTTTTTCTTTTTCTTTTTCTTTGTTTTAGATTTCCTTGCTTTTTGGTTTTGTTAGGAGCCTTTGGCTACTTTAGTTTTGTCTTTCATGTCTTGTTGTCCTTTGTCTTTTGGAATAATAATACTCTTTCTGTTTTATCTGTTTACTTTTCTTGCATCTTTGTTGTTTCTTCTTTTGTTCATTTGGGTTTTCTTTTTGAGATATATGTTGTTATTTCTTTTATTCTTTTGGGTTTTCTTTTTGAAATACGATCTATTTTTCTTCTCTTTCCTATCTTTTCTATTTCCTATATTTCTTTTACTGAGTTTCTCTCTACTCTGACCTTACCACCCTTTTATAGGGATTTCTCTAACATCTTGAATGATGTCGCTTCAACCCGTTCTCTTATCATAGTCCTCAATTTCCGTCGCCAACTTCAAGGATGTTCTCCTCCCGTTACTTCTTTTTCTTTATCTTTTTTCCTTAGCGGTTCGGCTTATCTACCTTTTAAAGAGATTTTAACTACTTTGACTATTCCACCCTATTTTAGGGAATTCTCTAACATCTTTAATGATGTCGTTCCTTTCCGATTCCTTATCTTTTTTTTCGGCTTATGCCTGCGACCTCTCGGGTATTATACTTCTTTTCGTTCGATTTATCTATCTTCTGTAATAGTTACACTTATTTGGCTTTGTTTTTCGAGCTGGGCCAGGTTATACTTAGCTGGGATGAGCAGCATTAAAAACTCTACGGCAGAGGTTGATGTGTATCAACCCCGCCGAGTTCAATGAAACTCTTATGTTGGAACTGTCAGGGTCTTGGCTGTTACCCAGGCAGTTCTTGCGCTTCAACGTGCTACTTCAAAGTATGATGCTGATTGTGTCTTTCTTTGCGAAACGAGATTGAATCAATCCAATATGGATAGAATTAAACACAAGCTGGGCATGCATGGATGCATTACTGTTGATTCCAGGCCCTCTTGTACCAGGCTTGCTTTAATTTGGAATAACAAGGTCTTAGTTGACTTGCTTTCCTACTTTGATCGTCATATTGATGTCGTTATCTCTTACGGGGCAGTACAGTTCCATTTTTCTGGGTTACATGGGTTCCCTGAAACTACCAACAAACATAAAACTTGGCAGCTAATAGATTCTCTTAATTCTAATTCAACCCTCCCCTGGCTTTTAGGGGGGGATTTTAATGAAATTCTTTATGATTATGAAAAACAAGGTGGCCTTCGATGCGCTAGATCACAAATTAATAGTTTTCGGGATTGTCTCGATAAGAATGATCTTTTCGATTGTGAACCTACAACTGGTTGGTTCACTTGGACTCGCTCTAGACGTGTTACGGAAACTATTATGGAACGACTTGATCGTTTCCTCGGAAATTCAGCTTGGTTTCATGCTTTCCCTAATTGTCAAGCTATGTCCTTTTTCCAAGCACGTTCTGACCACTGCCCTATCTTAATGGATACAAACCCCTCTCAAATTCCATGTTCTACGCGCTTTCGTATTCCTTTTCGCTACGAGAGTTGCTGGGCTGACAACTCAGAGGTTCTATCTCGAATTGCTGATGTCTGGTCTAACCGAAATCGTTCGACTCTTCAGAAGCTTCAAGATATTGGACGCTTCTTGGATAAATGGCAATCTAATAAGCGTATTAAATCCTCTGAACGTATCACTCAGCTTAATGACTTTATCAATATGTGTCTCCAACGTCAACTCCCGGCTACAGATTCTCATAACTTCCTTGCTGCTAAGAGCGAGCTTGATCGCTTACTTCCGGAGAAGGAAATTTATTGGGCTCAACGAGCTCGGGCGCACTGGCTAGCACATGGTGACAAAAACACTTCCTTCTTTCATGCAAGGGCAACCAACCGGCGATGGAAGAATCATCTTGCTAGGCTTTTTAATGATCAGAATCTCTGGCATACTGATTCGCACGATATTCTGTCTATTGCTGTCAGTTATTTTCAACATCTTTTTACTTCTTCCTCTCCTACTTTAGCGTCTTCCATATTGGATAACATTCCTTCTATTGTTACCGACTCAATGAATACTGAGCTTAACAAGGCTTTCACAGCAGATAAAGTTTTTGTTGCCTTTCGTGATATTGACCCGAGGAAAGCACCTGGTGTTGATGCTTTCCGAGCGGTTTCTTCCGAAAATATTGGGACATTCTTGGTTCAGATTTTATTAATCTCTGCCTCGGGCTTTTACATGGGTCTGTTAATTTAGAAGAGGTCAATCGTTCCATTATTGTTCTTATTCCTAAAGTTAGTGACCCTACTACTATGCGACATCTCCGACCTATTAGTCTTTGCACAGTCATTTATAAAAATGTGTCGCAAGTTTTAGTCAATCGGCTAAAATCTATCATGCCCTTATGCATTAGTGGTAACCAGGCTGCTTTCGTTCGCGGGCGAAACATTACTGATAACATCCTTATCGCTCATGAGCTTATTCATACTCTCAAATCTGATGTTACTTCCTTGGCAAAAGGTGCTAGTCTAAAGCTAGATATGGAAAAAGCCTTCGACCGTGTTGAATGGCCCTTTCTTGAACAAGTTATGCTTCGTCTAGGCTTCCACACCAACTGGGTTTCTCTCATTATGCGGTGTATCTCTTCGGTATCTTATCAAGTTCGAATTAATGATTCCCTTTCACGGCCCTTCAAACCCCGTAGAGGGTTACGGCAAGGAGACCCCCTCTCTCCTTTTTTATTTCTTTTCTGCACTCAAGGTCTTTCTGCCTTGCTCAATGCTGAACAAGCCACTGGTCATCTCCCTGGTCTTCGTGCTAGTAGGAATGCCCCCCGCATTAATCACCTTCTCTTTGCGGATGACTGTGTTGTTTTTATCAAAAATACAACCACAGAGGCTCAGCGACTCAAGGATGCTTTGCAGACTTACGCTTCCTCGTCGGGACAAGCGGTGAATTTTGAGAAATCTACTATCTTTTTCTCACAGAAAACCTCTGCGCTGCTCAGGGCAGAAATTAATGATATCCTTCGTGTAAGAGAAGTGGATGACCCTGGTATTTATCTAGGGGTTCCCCTCCTTGTTGGGAATAACAAAACTGCAGCCTTAGGGTTCACCAGGGAAAATATGAATGCCCGACTAAGTACTTGGGATAAACATCTTCTTTCCTTCAGTGGTCGTGAAGTCTTCATTAAAGCGGTTATCCAATCTATGCCTCAATATGTTATGTCCTGTTACCTTTTACCACAAAATATTATTGATGATATGACTACCGTCATACGTCGATATTGGTGGTCCGGGAAAGCTGGCAAACGTGGGTGGCACATGCTTCCCTGGGATACTCTTTGCCTCCTTAAAGCTGATGGAGGTGTAGGGTTTCGCGATCTTCACCATTTTAATATCTCTCTGCTAGGCAAACAAATTTGGCGATTAATTTGTGAACCTGATAACCTTCTAAGTCAGGTCTACAAATGCAAATACTTTCCTACGGGCTCCGTCTTAGAGTCCGCTCATACGCGAAGTCCTTCCTTTACTTGGAAGGGTCTAAGTATTGCTATTTCTAAGCTTCGTCACGGGTTCTTCAAATGCCCTGGCATGTCCAGTAACGTTCAGATTCATTTTGATAGGTGAGGTGGTTCTCAGCCCGTTCACCTTTATGGTGATTATGAAATAAATGATGAAGTCCCTCTTCGTGCAGGATCCTTCATGCTCCATAATTTACCCCGTTGGGATGAAGGAAAAGTGAGAGACTATTTTTCATATGAAGATGCTAATACCATCCTTAACGTCCCAATTATTAACGATATTCATGACTCTACTCTTTGGGGTTACCATGATGCAGGTGTCTATACGGTCCGCTCTGGTTATCATTTTTTGCAGTCGCAATTAGGGCCTGTTAACAGGCCTTCTAAACTTTGGAAAATCTTGGCTAAGTTGCCTACTCTGCCCAAAGTTCGTTCCTTTGGATGGCATTTATGTCATGATGCGTTACCCTCCGGCCAAAAAATATTGCAGGCTAACCTTGGTCCTGGAGTTTGTCCTATTTGCAACCTGACTGTCGAATCTTCTATCCATGCTATGCGTGATTTTCCTAGTGCTAAGGAGGCGATCCTCTTGGCAGGCCTTCCCCATAGGTTGTTGTCCAATGTCTATACTTCTCCCCTTCAATGGCTTTCTGATGCTGCTGGTTTTCTCTCCCTACACCAATTTTCTCTTCTTATCACACTTTTATGGAACCTTTGGAACCGCCGTAATGACTTTGTTCATAACAACCATATTCAACCAATTTGGTTAACTGTTGCCTCTGCCCAAAAACTTCTAACTGATTATACATCCTCTAATGATGAGGCCCGCCAATCCTCCCAGCTAGCTGAGCCCACTCTTGCTCCAGCTAGATGGATGAAACCGGCTCCTGGTTTTGTCAAAGTTAACACGGATGGGGCTTTTGACCCTGTTCTGAGAGGAGCTACTGCTCGTGTTATTGCTCGTGATTCTTATGGTACCGTGCTTGGTGGCTGTTTCATGCCCCTTCTTTGTCCGGATTCTGCCTCTGCTGAGGCTCTTGCTATTTTGGAAGGATTACGGCTCGCTGTCGCCAATGGATGGTCCAATGTGATCCTGAAAACTGACTTTGCGTCCATTGCCAACAAAATTAATAATGCTCCGCCTCGAGATCTTTCCACAGTGCAGCACTTGATAACTCGAATTCGTGCCACTCTGGGTAATATACCTAATTGTAAGATTTGTTATGTGCCTAGAGATGCAAATTTTGTAGCCCATACTCTAGCTAGTAGGGCTTCGCGTTCCTTTTCTTCTTGTTCTTTTGATTGCTTCTTTCCCGATTTTATTCGGGCCTCTGTAAACTTGGAGAGGTTCTCCTATTCTTCTCAATAATACTTTGGGTACTCTTTTCCCCATAGGGGCCTTCTCACCTTTCGGGGTGGTCGGCTATAGGGTTTTTTTAATGAGGCCCTTTCCTTCAAAAAAAATTCGAACAGATTCTCTATAAAGCCTTTTTAGACATGTATGTTTTAATCCGAAAAAAACAAAAACCAGTTGTTATTAAATCAAATTTCATGAGTTCAAATAGTTAATTATGGGATTTTGAACAAAATTATACTGATAAATCTAAAATTTTCAGCTTTTTACTCGGTTAAAATTCAAACGGATTCTCTATAAAGCAGTTTTAGACATGCCTGTTTTAATCCGAACAAAACGATAACTTGATGTTATTAAATCAAATTTTTTGAGTTCAAATAATTAATTATGGGTTTTGAGCAAAATTATACATATTAATCTAAAATTTTCAGTTTTTTACTTGATTAAAATTTGAACAGATTCTCTATAAAGCTTTTTAGACATGCACGTTTTAATCCGAAGAAAACAAAAACCAGATGTTATTAAATAAAATTTTATGAGTTCAAATAGTTAATTATGTGATTTTAAACAAAATTATACAGATAAATCTAAAATTTTTAGCTTTTTACTCAGTTAAAATTCGAACGGATTCTCTATAAAGCAATTTTAGACATGAAAGTTTTAATCCCGCCAAAACGAAAACCTGATGTTATTAAATCAAATTTTATGAGTTCAAATAGTTGAATATGGTCTTTTAAACAAAATTATACAGATTAATTTAAAATTTTTAGTTGTTCACTCGGTTAAAATTCTAACGAATTCTCTACAAAGCCTTTTTAGACATGCACATTTTAATCCCATCAAAACGAAATCCAGATTTTATTGAATGAAATTTTATGAGTTCAAATATTTAATTTTGATCTTTTGAACAAAATTATGCAGATTAATCTAAAATTTTCAGCTTTTTACTCGGTTAAAATTCGAACAGACTCTTTATAAAGCCTTATAAAGAGCCTTTTTAGATATGCACGTTTTAATCCCAACAAAACGAAAACCAGATTTATTAAATCAAATATTATGAGTTCAAATAGTTAATTATGGGCCTTTGAACAAAATTATACAGATTAATGTAAAATTTTTTGCTTTTTACTCGGTTAAAATTCGAACAGATTCTCTATAAAGCCTTTTTAGACATGTATGTTTTAATCCGAACAAAACAAAAACCAGTTGTTATTGAATCAAATTTCATGATTTCAAATAGTTAATTATGGGATTTTGAACAAAATTATACTGATAAATCTAAAAATTTTAGCTTTTTACTCGGTTAAAATTCAAACGGATTCTCTATAAAGCAGTTTTAGACATGCAAGTTTTAATCCCACCAAAAGGAAAACCAGATGTTATTAAATCAAATTTTATGAGTTCAAATAGTTAATTATTGGATTTTAAACTAAATTATATAGATTGATCTAAAATTTTCAGCTTTTTACTCTGTTTAATTTCGAACAGATTCTCTATAAATCCTTTTTAGACATGTCTGTTTTAATCCGAACAAAACGATAACTTGATGTTATTAAATCAAATTTTTTGAGTTCAAATAATTAATTATGGGTTTTGAGCGAAATTATACATATTAATCTAAAATTTTCAGTTTTTTACTTGATTAAAATTTGAACAGATTCTCTATAAAGCCTTTTTAGACATGCACGTTTTAATCCGAACAAAACAAAAACCATATGTTATTAAATAAAATTTTATGAGTTCAAATAGTTATTTATATGATTTTAAACAAAATTATACAGATAAATCTAAATTTTTCAGCTTTTTACTCGGTTAAAATTCGAACGGATTCTCTATAAAGCAATTTTAGACATGAAAGTTTTAATCCCACCAAAACGAAAACCTGATGTTATTAAATCAAATTTTATGAGTTCAAATAGTTGAATATGGTCTTTTAAACAAAATTATACAGATTAATTTAAAATTTTCAGCTTTTTACTCGGTTAAAATACGAACGGATTCTCTACAAAGACTTTTTGGACATGCACGTTTTAATCCCAACAAAACGAAAACCAGATGTTATTAAATCAAATTTTATGACTTCAAATAGTTAATTATGGGCTTTTGAACAAAATTATACAGATTAATCTAAAATTTTCAGCTTTTTACTCGGTTAAAATTCGAACATATTCTCTATAAAGCGTTTTTAGACATGCATGTTTTAATCCGAACAAAACGATAACTAGATGTTATTGAATCAAATTTTTTGAGTTCAAATAATTAATTATGGGCTTTTGAAAAAAATTATGCAGATTAATCAAAAATTTTCAGCTTCTTACTCGGTTAAAATTTGAACGGATTCTCTATAAAGCCTTTTTAGACATGTACGTTTTAATCCGAACAAAACAAAAACCAGTTGTTATTAAATCAAATTTCATGAGTTCAAATAGTTAATTATGGGATTTTGAACAAAACTATACTGATAAATCTAAAATTTTCAGCTTTTTACTCGGTTAAAATTCGAACGGATTCTCTATAAAGTAATTTTAGACATGCAAGTTTTAATCCCTACAAAACGAAATCAAATTTTTTGAGTTCAAATAGTTGAATATGGGCTTTTGAACAAAATTATATAGATTAATCTAAAATTTTCAGCTTTTTACTCGGTTAAAATTCGAACGGATTCTCTACAAAGACTTTTTGGACATGCACGTTTTAATCCCAACAAAACGAAAACCAGATGTTATTAAATCAAATTTTATGAGTTCAAATAGTTAATTATGGGCTTTTGAACAAAATTATACAGATTAATCTAAAATTTTCAGCTTTTTACTTGGTTAAAATTTGAACATATTCTCTATAAAGCGTTTTTAGACATGCATGTTTTAATCCGAACAAAACGATAACTAGATGTTATTAAATCAAATTTTTTGAGTTCAAATAATTAATTATGGGCTTTTGAACAAAATTATACAGATTAATCAAAAATTTTCAGCTTCTTACTCGGTTAAAATTTGAACGGATTCTCTATAAAGCCTTTTTAGACATGTACGTTTTAATCCGAACAAAACAAAAACCAGTTGTTATTAAATCAAATTTCATAAGTTCAAATAGTTAATTATGGGATTTTGAACAAAACTATATTGATAAATCTAAAATTTTCATCTTTTTACTCAGTTAAAATTCGAATGAATTCTCTATAAAGTAATTTTACACAAGCAAGTTTTAATCCCTAAAAAACGAAATCAAATTTTATGAGTTCAAATAGTTGAATATGGGCTTTTGAACAAAATTATACAGATTAATCTAAAATTTTTAGCTTTTTACTCGGTTAAAATACGAACGGATTCTCTACAAAGACTTTTTGGACATGCACGTTTTAATCCCAACAAAACGAAAACCAGATGTTATTAAATCAAATTTTATGAGTTCAAATAGTTAATTATGGGCTTTTGAACAAAATTATACAGATTAATCTAAAATTTTCAGCTTTTTACTCGGTTAAAATTCGAACATATTCTCTATAAAGCGTTTTTAGACATGCATGTTTTAATCCGAACAAAACGATAACTAGATGTTATTAAATCAAATTTTTTGAGTTCAAATAATTAATTATGGGCTTTTGAAAAAAATTATACAGATTAATCAAAAATTTTCAGCTTCTTACTCGGTTAAAATTTGAACGGATTCTCTATAAAGCCTTTTTAGAACTGCACATTTTAATCCCAACAAAACGAAAACCAGATGTAATTAAATCATATTTTATGAGTTTAAATAGTTAATTATAGTCTTTTGAACAAAATTATGTAGATTAATCTAAAATTTTCAGCTTCTTACTCGGTTAAAATTTGAACGGATTCTCTATAAAGCCTTTTTAGACATGTACGTTTTAATCCGAACAAAACAAAAACCAGTTGTTATTAAATCAAATTTCATGAGTTCAAATAGTTAATTATGGGATTTTGAACAAAACTATACTGATAAATCTAAAATTTTCAGCTTTTTACTCGGTTAAAATTCGAACGGATTCTCTATAAAGTAATTTTAGACATGCAAGTTTTAATCCCTACAAAACGAAATCAAATTTTTTGAGTTCAAATAGTTGAATATGGGCTTTTGAACAAAATTATATAGATTAATCTAAAATTTTCAGCTTTTTACTCGGTTAAAATTCGAATAGATTCTTTATAAAGCCTTTTTAGATATGCACATTTTAATCCAAAAAAAAAACGAAAACCAGATGTTATTAAATCAAATTTTATGAGTTCAAATAGTTAATTATGGGCTTTTGAACAAAATTATAGAGATTAATCTAAAATTTTCTGCTTTTTACTCGGTTAAAATTCGAACAGATTCTCTATAAAGCCTTTTTAAACATGCATGTTTTAATCTGAACAAAATGATAACTAGGTGTTATTAAATCAAATTTTTTGAGTTCAAATAATTAATTATGGGCTTTTGAACAAAATTATAAAGATTAATCAAAAATTTTCAGCTTCTTACTCAGTTAAAATTTGAACAGATTCTCTATAAAGCCTTTTTAGACAAGTACGTTTTAATCCGAACAAAACAAAAAAGAGTTGTTATTGAATCAAATTTCATGAGTTCAATTAGTTGAGTATGAAATTTTGAACAAAATTATATAGATTAATCTAAAATTTTTAGCTTTTTACTCGGTTAAAATACGAACGAATTCTCTACAAAGACTTTTTGGACATGTACGCTTTAATGCCAACAAAACGAAAACCAGATGTTATTAAATCAAATTTTATGAGTTCAAATAGTTAATTATAGGTTTTTGAACAAAATTATACAGATTAATCTAAAATTTTCAGCTTTTTACTCGGTTAAAATTCGAAAAGATTCTCTATAAAGCGTTTTTAGACATGAATGTTTTAATCCGAACAAAACGATAACTAGATGTTATTAAATCAAATTTTTTGAGTTCAAATAATTAATTATGGGCTTTTGAACAAAATTATACAGATTAATCAAAAATTTCAACTTTTTACTCGGTTAAAATTTGAACGGATTCTCTATAAAGCCTTTTTAGACATGCACGTTTTAATACGAACAAAACAAAAACCAGTTGTTATTAAATCAAATTTCATGAGTTCAAATAGTTAATTACATGATTTTAAACAAAATTATACAGATAAATCTAAATTTTTCAGCTTTTTACACGGTTAAAATTCGAACGATTCTCTATAAAGCAATTTTAGACATAAAAGTTTTAATCCTACCAAAACGAAAACCTGATGTTATTAAATCAAATTTTATGAGTTCAAATAGTTGAATATGGTCTTTTAAACAAAATTATACAGATTAATCTAAAATTTTTAGCTGTTAACTCGGTTAAAATTCTAGCGAATTCTATACAAAGCCTTTTTAGACATGCACATTTTAATCCCAACAAAACGAAAACAAGATTTTATTAAATGAAATTTTATGAGTTCAAATATTTAATTTTGAGCTTTTGAACAAAATTATACAGATTAATCTAAAATTTTCAGCTTTTTACTCGGTTAAAATTCGAACGGACTCTTTATAAAGCCTTTTTAGATATGCACGTTTTAATCCCAACAAAACGAAAACCAGATGTTATTAAATCAAATTTTATGAGTTCAAATAGGTAATTATGGGACTTTGAACAAAATTATACAGATTAATCTAAAATTTTCAGCTTTTTACTCGGTTAAAATTCGAACAGATTCTCTATAAAGCAATTTTAGACAAGAAGGTTTTAAACCCTACAAAACGAAATCAAATTTTATGAGTTCAAATCGTTGAATATGGTCTGTTGAACAAAATTATATAGATTAATCTAAAATTTTTAGCTTTTTACTCGGTTAAAATGCGAACGGATTCTATACAAAGCCTTTTTAGACATGCACGTTTTAATCCCAACAAAACGAAAACCAGATGTTATTAAATCAAATTTTATGAGTTCAAATACTTAATTATGGACTTTTGAACAAAACTATACTGATAAATCTAAAATTTTCAGCTTTTTACTCGGTTAAAATTCGAACAAATTCTCTATAAAGCAATTTTAGACAAGAAGGTTTTAATCCCTACAAAACGAAATCAAATTTTATGAGTTCAAATCGTTGAATATGGTCTGTTGAACAAAATTATATAGATTAATCTAAAATTTTTAGCTTTTTACTCGGTTAAAATGCGAACGGATTCTATACAAAGCCTTTTTCGACATGCACGTTTTAATCCCATCAAAACGAAAACCAGATGTTATTAAATCAAATTTTATGAGTTCAAATACTTAATTATGGACTTTTGAACAAAATTATACAGATTAATCTAAAATTTTCAACTTTTTACTCAGTTAAATTCGAACAGATTCTCTATTAAGCCTTTTTAGACATGCACGTTTTAATCCGAATAAAACGATAACTAGATGTTATTAAATAAAAAATTTTATGTTCAAATAATTAATTATGGGCTTTCGAACAAGATTATACAGATTAATCTAAAATTTTCTGCTTTTTACTCGGTTAAAATTCGAATGGATTCTTTAAAAAGCCTTTTTAGACATGCTTGTTCTAATCCGAACAAAACAAAAACTAGATGCTATTAAATCAAATTTTACGAGTTCAAATAGTTAATTATGGGCTTTTAAATAAAATTATACAGATTAATCTAAAATTTTCAAGTTTTTACTCGGTTAAAATTTGAACGGATTCTCTATAAAGCATTTTTAGACATGAACGTTTTAATCCGAACAAAACGATTACTAGATGTTATTAAATCAAATTTTTTGAGTTCAAATAATTAATTATGGTATTTTGAACAAAATTATACAGACAAATCTAAAATTTTAACCTTTTTACTCGGTTAAAATTCGATCGCATTCTCTATAAAGCAAATTTAGATATGTAAGTTTTAATCCCAACAAACTAAAAACCAGATGTTGTTAAATCAAATTTTATGATTTCAAATAGTTAATTATAGGCTTCTGAACAAAATTATACAGATTAATATAAAATTTTTAGCTTTTTACTCGGTTAGAATACAAACGGATTCTCTATAAAGCCTTTTTAGACAAGCACGTTTTAATCCCAACAAAACGAAAATCAGATGTTATTAAATCAAATTTTATGAGTTCAAATAGTTAATTAAGGGCTTTTGAACAAAATTATACAGATTAAACTAAAATTTTCAGCTTTTTACTCGGTTAAAATTCGAACGGATTCTCTATAAAGTAATTTTAGACATGCAAGTTTTAATTCCAACAAAACGAAAACCAGATGTTATTAAATCAAATTTTATGAGTTCAAATAGTTGAACAAGGGCTTTGAACAAAATTATACAGATTAATCTAAAATTTTCAGTTTTTTACTCGGTTAAAATACGAACGGATTCTCTACAAAGCCTTTTTGGACATGCACGTTTTAATCCCAACAAAGCGAAAACAAGATGTTATTAATTCAAATTTTATGAGTTCAAATAGTTAATTATGGGCTTTTGAACAAAATTATACAAATTAATCTAAAATTTTCAGCTTTCTACTCGGTTAAAATTCGAACAGATTCTCTATAAAGACTTTTTAGACATGCATGTTTTAATCCGAACAACACAATAACTAGATGTTATTAAATCAAATTTTTTGAGTTCAAATAAATAATTTTGGGCTTTTGAACAAAATTATACAGATTAATCAAAAATGTTCAGCTTTTTACTCGGTTAAAATTTGAACGGATTCTCTATAAAGCCTCTTTAGACATGCACGTTTTAAATAGAACAAAACAAAAACCAGTTGTTATTAAATCAAATTTCATGACTTCAAATAGTTAATTTTGGGATTTTGAACAAAATTATATAGATAAATCTAAAATTTTTAGCTTTTTACTCGGTTAAAATTCAAACGGGATTCTCTATAAAGCAATTTTAGACAAGCAAGTTTTAATCCCTAAGAAATGAAATCAAATTTTTTGAGTTCAAATAATTAATTATGGGCTTTTGAACAAAATTATACAGATTAGTCAAAAATTTTCAACTTCTTACATAGTTAAAATTTGAACGGATTCTCTATAAAGCCTTTTTAGACATGTAAGTTTTAATCTGAACAAAACAAAAACCAGTTGCTATTAAATCAAATTTCATGAGTTCAAATAGTTAATTATGGGATTTTGAACAAAATTATATAGATAAATCTAAAATTTTTAGCTTTTTACTCGGTTAAAATTCGAACGGATTCTCTATAAAGCAATTTTAGACAAGCAAGTTTTAATCCCTACAAAACGAAATCAAATTTTATGAGTTCAAATAGTTGAATAATGGCTTTTAAACAAAATTATACATATTAATCTAAAATTTTTAGCTTTGTACTCGGTTAAAATGCGAACGGATTCTCTAAAAAGCCTTTTTCGAATTTCGAATAACGGACATCATCATTGGATTCAGGACATCGAAAAACATAAAGTGGGCCCGGGTCGAAAAAGTCAACTGCTAACGTCAGCATTGATCAACACTGTCGTCAACAGTGACGTCATCAGTCAACGCTGACATTAACAGTGACGTCAGCAATGACGTCAGCAGTGACGTTAGTGATGACGTCAGCCGGGTAAGGAACGGATCAGAGGTCGGGTCGGGTCGGACGGTCGGGTCGGGTCTGGGTTCAGGTTCGGGTCGCGGTTCGGTTTGTGCCGGTCAGTCTGGGCCTGTTCGGGTGAGCCGGTCGGTCTAGTTCACACTGGGCCGGTTTCCAGGGGTGTTTGTTTCCCAGGAAAATCTGGAAAATTTCCAGATTTTTCTCAGAAACCAAACACTCATTTTCTTTGATTTTTAAACCCCTTTTCACTCGATTTCAACTCCCTATTCGATCCAAAAACAACCCTCAACAAACCCTTACCGAATCTAGCATAAAATATCACTTGAATCGAATCAAAAACAACTTTCCCCTCTTTTTTTGTTTTAATCGAACCAAACAACAAAACTTTTTTCCCCTCCTTATTTGAACCACTATCAAAACTAGACAACAAAACCCCCATTCATATAGAATTAAACCTACTGAACGAAATCACTAACATACTCAGTAAACAACTAAAAATACCAATCCAAGGATCAATACTTACCCACACACACCAGGATCGGTGAACACCCGATAATGCTAGAAAGGAAACTTGAGAGGGAGAGTTCAAAACAATTAGAGAAAGAAAAACAGATTCACTAACAAGGGAAACGAAATTAAAAAGGACCTAAACAGTGAATCTGACATTAAAGATGAAATTACTCTCCCATATCTGAACTGAAACGGAAATTAGGGAGGGAAGGAGACGTTTCCCTTGAAAAATGGTATAATTACCATTCAGGGTCCTAAAATTTTTGAATTCTTACATTATAACCCTTAAGTTTTTAAAATTCTCTATTTAGTCCTCATTTTTCAAATTTTTTTAAATTCCCAAATTTTAGGGTTCGTTTAGGGATTTTGACTTAGATTTTCGGGTTATTACACAAATAGTTGAATATGAGCATTTGAACAAAATTATACAGATTAATCTAAAATCATTACCTTTTTACTCGATTAAAATTCAAACGGATTCTCTACAAAAAATTTTTAGACATGCACATTTTAATTCCAACAAAACGAAAACCAGATTTTATTAAATGAAATTTTATGAGTTCAAATATTTAATTTTGAGCTTTTGAACAAAATTATACAGATTAATCTAAAATTTTCATCTTTTTACTCGGTTAAAATTCGGACGGATTCTTTATAAATCCTTTTTATATATACACGTTTTAATCCCAAAAAAACGAAAGTCAGATGTTATTAAATCAAATTTTACGAGTTCAAATAGTTAATTATGTTCTTTTGAACAAAATTATACATATTAATCTAAAATTTTCAGTTTTTTACTCGGTTAAAATTTGAAGGGGTTCTCTATAAAGCCTTTTTAGACATGGACGCTTTAATCCGAACAAAAAAAACAGATGTTGTTAAATGAAATTTTATGAGTTCAAATAGTTAATTATTGAATTTTGAACAAAATTATACAAAAAAATCTAAAATTTTCATCTTTTTACTCGGTTAAAATTTGAACGGATTCTTTAAAAAGCAATTTTAGACAAGCTAGTTTAGTCCCAACAAAAAAAAAATTAGATGTTATTAAATCAAATTTTATGAGTTCAAATAGTTGAATATGGGCTTTGGAACAAAATTATACAGATTAATCTAAAATTTTTAGCTTTTTACTCGGTTAAAATTCGAATAGATTAACACGGATGGTGCCTTCGATCCCGTGTTAAAAGGAGCAGCAACTGGTGTAATTGCTAGGGATTCCTCTGGCATGGCCCTTGGCGGTTGTTCTTTGCCTCTCCTCTGTCCGGATCCTGCCTCTGCTTAAGCTCTTGCCCTCCTGGAAGGTCTGAAGCTTGCCATTTCTAATGGTTGGACCCCTGTTGTCTTTGAGACTGACTCTGCTTCCATTGCTAATAAGGTCAACAACCCCCTTTACCAGGACCTTTCCTCTGTGCAACCTTTGGTGTCTCGTATCCGTTCCACTCTTGGTACTTTGCCTGACTGTAAGATTTGTTATGTACCTAGAGAGGCTAATGTTGTAGCCCATGTGTTAGCCACTAGGGCTTTGCGTTCCTTTTCTTCTTGTTTTTTTTCCTGTGACTTTCCCGATTTTATTCGGGCTTCTGTAAACTTGGAGAGGTTCTCCTCCCCTTCGCAATAAGATCTTGGGTACTCTTTTCCCCATAGGGGCCTTCCTGCCCCCCGGGGTGGTTGGCTATAGGGTTTTTTTAATGAGGCCCTTTTCTCTCAAAAAAAAATTCGAATAGATTCTCTATAAAGCCTTTTTAGACATGCATGTTTTAATCCGAACAAAACGATAACTAGATGTTATTAAATCAATTTTTTTGAGTTCAAATAATTAATTATGGGATTTTGAACAAAATTATACAAATAAATCTAAAATTTTTAGCTTTTTACTCGGTTAAAATTCGAACGGATTCTCTATAAAGCAATTTTAGAAATGCAAGTTTTAATCCCAACAAAACGAAAACTAGACGTCATTAAATCAAATTTTATGAGTTCAAATAGTTGAATATGGGCTTATAAACAAAATTATACAGATTAATCTAAAATTCTTAGCTTTTTACTCGGTTAGAATTCAAACGGATTCTCTACAAAGCCTTTTTAGACATGCACATTTTAATCCCAACAAAACGAAAACAAGATTTTATTAAATGAAATTTTATGAGTTTAAATATTTAATTTTAAGCTTTTTAACAAAAACTGATTAATCTAAAATTTTCAGCTTTTTACTCGGTCAAAATTCGAACGGATTCTTTATAAAGCCTTTTTAGATATGCACGTTTTAATCCCAACAAAACGAAAAACAGATGTCATTAAATTAAATTTTATGAGTTCAAATAGTTAATTATGGGCTTTTGAAAAAAATTATACAGATTAATCTAAAATTTTTTGATTTTTACTCGGTTAAAATTCGAACAGATTCTCTGTAAATCCTTGTTAGACATACATGTTTTAATCTGAACAAAATGATAACTAGGTGTTATTAAATCAAATTTTTTGAGTTCAAATAATTAATTATGGGCTTTTGAACAAAATTATACAGATTAATCAAAAATTTTCAGCTTCTTATTCAGTTAAAATTCGAACGAATTCTCTATAAAACAATTTTAGACAAGCAAGTTTTAATCCCTACAAAATGATATCAAATTTTATGAGTTCAAATAGTTGAATATGGGCTTTTGAACAAAATTATACAGATTAATCAAAAATGTTTAGCTTTTTACCCGGTTAAAATACGAACGGTTTCTCTACAAAGTCTTTCTGGACATACACGTTTTAATCCCAACAAAACAAAAAACAGTTGTTATTAAATCAAATTTTATGTGTTCAAATAGTTAATTATGTGTTTTGAACAAATTTATACAGATAAATCTAAAATTTTCAACTTTTTACTCTGTTAAAATTCGAACAGATTCTCTATAAAGCCTTTTTAGACATGTACGTTTTAATCCCAACAAAACGAAAACCAGATGTTATTAAATCAAATTTTATGAGTTCAAATAGTTTATTATGGGATTTTGAACAAAATTATACAGATAAATCTAAAATTTTCAACTTTTTACTCGGTTAAAATTCGAACAGATTCTCTATAAAGCCTTCTTAGACATGCACGTTTTAATCCCAACAAAACGAAAACCAGATGTTATTAAATCAAATTTTAAGAGTTCAAATAGTTAATTATGGGCTTTTGAATAAAATTATACAGATTAATCTAAAATTTTAAGCTTTTTAATCGGCTAAAATTCGAATGGATTCTTTATAAAGCCTTTTTAGATAAGCACGTTTTAATCCAAACAAAACGAAAACCAGATGTTATTAAATCAAATTTTATGAGTTCAAATAGTTAATTAAGGGCTTTTGAACAAAATTATACAGATTAATCTAAAATTTTCAGATTTTTAATAGGTTAAAATTTTAGACAAGCAAGTTTTAATCCCTACAAACCGAAATCAAATTTTATGAGTTGAAATAGTTGAATATGGGCTTTTGAACAAAATTATACAGATTAATCTAAAAATTTTAGCTTTTTACTCAGTTAAAATGCAAACGGATTCTCTACAAAGCCTTTTTGGACATGCACGTTTTAATCCCAACAAAACGAAAACCAGATGTTATTAAATCAAATTTTATGAGTTCAAATAGTTAATTATGTGCTTTTGATCAAAATTATACAGATTAATCTAAAATTTTCAGATTTTTACTCGGTTAAAATTCGAAATGATTCTCTATAAAGCCTTTTTAGACATACATGTTTTAATCTGAACAAAATGATAACTAGATGTTATTAAATCAACTTTTTTGAGTTCAATTAATTAATTATGGGTTTTTGAGCAAAATTATACAGATTAATAAAAAAATTTTAGCTTTTTACTCGGTTAAAATTCGAACGCATTCTCTATAAAGCAATTTTAGAAACGCAAGTTTTAATCCCAACAAACCGAAAACCAGATGTTATTAAATCAAATTTTATGATTTCAAATAGTTAATTATGGGCTATTAAAAAAAATTATACAGATTAATCTAAAATTTTCAGCTTTTTACTCGGTTAGAATACGAACGGATTCTCTATAAAGACTTTTAGACATCTACGTTTTAATACCACCAAAACCAAAACCAGATGTTGTTAAATCATATTTTATGAGTTCAAATAGTTGAATATGGTCTTTTAAATAAAATTACACAGATTAATCTAAAATTTTTAGCTTTTTACTCGTTTAAAATTTGAACGGATTCTCTACAAAACCTTTTTAGACATACACATTTTAATCCCAACAAAACGAAAACAAGATTTTATTAAATGAAATTTTATGATTTCAAATATTTTATTTTGAGCTTTTGAACAAAATTATACAGATTAATCTAAAATTTTCAGCTTTTTACTCAGTTAAAATTCGAAAGGATTCTCTATAAATCTCATTTAGACATGCACGTTTTAATCTCAAAAAACAACAACGATATGTTATTAAATCAAATTTTATGAGTTCAAAAAGTTAATTATGGGATTTTGAACAAAATTATACAGACAAATCTAAAATTTCCAGCTTTTTAGTCGGTTAAAATTCGAACGGATTCTCTATAAAGCAATTTGAGACAAGTAAGTTTTAATCCGAACAAAATTTGAACGGATTCTCTACAAAGCCTTTTTAGACATGCACATTTCAATTCCAACAAAACGAAAACCAGATTTTATTAAATGAAATTTTATGAGTTCAAATAGTTAATTTTTAGCTTTTGAACAAAATTATAAAGATTAATCTAAAATTTTCAGCTTTTTACTCGGTTAAAATTTGAACGGATTCTTTATAAAGCCTTTTTATATATGCACGTTTTAATCCCAATAAAATGAAAATAAGATTTTATTAAATCAAATTTTACGAGTTCAAATAGTTAATTATGGTCTTTTGAACAAAATTATAAAGATTAATCTAAAATTTTTAGCTTTTTACTCGGTTAAAATTTGAACGGATTCTCTATAAAGCCTTGTTAGACGTGGACGTTTTAGTCCGAACAAAACAAAAACCAAATGTTATTAAATAAAATTTTATGAGTTTAAATAGTTAATTATGAGATTTTTAACAAAATTATACAAATAGATCTAATGTTTTCAGCTTTTTACTCGGTTAAAATATGAACGGATTTTTTACAAAGCCTTTTTGGACATGCACGTTTTAATCCCAACAAAACGAAAACCAGATATTATTAAATCAAATTTTATGAGTTCAAATAGTTAATTATGGGCTTTTGAATAAAATTATACAGATAAATCTAAAATTTTCAACTTTTTACTCGGTTAAAATTCGAACAGATTCTCTATAAAGCCTTTTTAGACATGCACGTTTTAATCCAAACAAAACGATAACTAAATATTATTAAATCAAATTTTTTAAGTTCAAATAATTAATTATGGGCTTTTGAACAAAATGATACAGATTAATCTAAAATTTTCAGCTTTTTACTCAGTTAAAATTTGAAAAGATTCGTTATAAAGCCTTTTTAGACATGCACGTTTTAATCCGAACAAAACAAAAACCATATATTCTTAAATAAAATTTTATGAGTTCAAATAATTAAATATGGAATTTTTAACAAAATTATACAGATAGATCTAATGTTTTCAGCTTTTTACTCGGTTAAAATTCGAACGAATTCTCTACAAAGCAATTTTAGACATGCAAGTTTTAATCCCACCAAAACGAAAACCAGATGTTATTAAATCAAATTTTATGAGTTCAAATAGTTGAATATGGTCTTTTAAACAAAATTATAAAGATTAATCTAAAATTTTTAGCTTTTTACTCGGTTAAAATTCAAACGAATTCTCTCAAAGCCTTTTTAGACATGCACATTTTAATCCCAACAAAACGAAAACAAGATTTTATTAAATGAAATTTTATGAGTTCAAATATCTAATTTTCAGCTTTAGAACAAAATTATTCAGATTAATCTAAAATTTTTAGCTTTTTACTCGGTTAAAATTCGAACGGATTCTCTATAAAGCAATTTTAGACAAGCAAGTTTTAATCCCAAGAAAACGAAAACCGAATATTATTAAATTGAATTTTATGAGTTCAAATAGTTGAATATGGGATTTTGAATAAAATTATACAGATTAATCTAAAATTTTTACCTTTTTACTCGGTTAAAATTCGAACGTATTCTCTACAAAGCCTTTTTGGACATGCACATTTTAATTCCAACAAAACGAAAACCAGATTTTATTAAATGAAATTTTATGAGTTCAAATATTTAATTTTGAGCTTTTGAACAAAATTATAAAGATTAATCTAAAATTTTCAGCTTTTTACTCGGTTAAAATTTGAACGGATTCTTTATAAAGCCTTTTTATATATGCACGTTTTAATCCCAACAAAACGAAAACCAGATGTTATTAAATCAAATTTTATGAGTTCAAATAGTAAATTATGGGCTTTGAACAAAATTATACAGATTAATCTAAAATTTTTATCTTTTTAGTCGGTTAAAATTTGAACAGATTCTCTATAAAGCCTTTTTACACATGCACGATTTAATCCGATCAAAACGATAACTAGATGTTATTAAATCAAATTTTTTGAGTTCAAATAATTAATTATGGGCTTTTGAACAAAATTATAAAGATTAATCTAAAAAAATCAGCTTTTTACTTGGTTAAAATTTGAACGGATTCTCTATAAAGCCTTGTTAGACGTGGACGTTTTAGTCCGAACAAAACAAAAACCAAATGTTATTAAATAAAATTTTATGAATTTAAATAGTTGATTATGAGATTTTTAACAAAATTATATAGATAGATTAATGTTTTCAGCTTTTTACTCGGTTAAAATATGAATGGATTTTTTATAAAGCCTTTTTGGACATGCACGTTTTAATCCGAACAAAACGAAAACCAGATGTTATTAAATCAAATTTTATGAGTTCAAATAGTTAATTATGGGCTTTTGAACAAAATTGTACAGATAAATCTAAAATTTTCAGCTTTTTAGTCGGTTAAAATTCGAACGGATTCTCTATAAAGCAATTTGAGACAAGTAAGTTTTAATCCCAACAAAACAAAAACCGAATATTATTAAATTGAATTTTATGAGTTCAAATAGTTGAATATGGGATTTTGAACAAAATTATACAGATTAATCTAAAATTTTTACCTTTTTACTCGGTTAAAATTCGAACGTATTCTCTACAAAGCCTTTTTAGACATGCACATTTTAATTCCAACAAAACGAAAACCAGATTTTATTAAATGAAATTTTATGAGTTCAAATATTTAATTTTGAGCTTTTAAACAAAATTATAAATATTAATCTAAAAT
This sequence comes from Abelmoschus esculentus, assembly GCA_035048815.1. NCBI lineage: Eukaryota > Viridiplantae > Streptophyta > Magnoliopsida > Malvales > Malvaceae > Abelmoschus > Abelmoschus esculentus. The sequence goes on from JAUCBN010000036.1 coordinate 10,420,574, forward strand.
TTTTAGCTTTTTACTCGGTTAAAATTTGAACGGATTCTTTATAAAGCCTTTTTAGATATGCACGTTTTAATCCCAACAAAATAAAAATAAGACTTTATTAAATCAAATTTTACGAGTTCAAATAGTTAATTATAGTCTTTTGAACAAAATTATACAGATTAATCTAAAATTTTTAGCTTTTTACTCGGTTAAAATTTGAACAGATTCTCTATAAAGCCTTTTTAGACATGTACGTTTTAATCCGAACAAAACGATAACTAGATGTTATTAAATCAAATTTTTTGAGTTCAAATAATTCATTATGGGCTTTTGAACAAAATTATAAAGATTAATCTAAAAAAATCAGCTTTTTACTCGGTTAAAATTTGAACGGATTCTCTATAAAGCCTTGTTAGACGTGGACGTTTTAGTCCGAACAAAACAAAAACCAAATGTTATTAAATAAAATTTTATGAGTTTAAATAGTTGATTATGAGAATTTTAACAAAATTATACAGATAGATTAATGTTTTCAGCTTTTTACTCGGTTAAAATATGAACGGATTTTTTACAAAGCCTTTTTGGACATGCACGTTTTAATCCGAACAAAACGAAAACCAGATGTTATTAAATCAAATTTTATGAGTTCAAATAGTTAATTATGGGCTTTTGAACAAAATTATACAGATAAATCTAAAATTTTCAACTTTTTACTCGGTAAAAATTCGAACAAATTCTCTATAAAGCCTTTTTAGACATGCACGTTTTAATCCGAACAAAACGATAACTAAATGTTATTAAATCAAATTTTTTGAGTTCAAATAATTAATTATGAGCTTTTGAACAAAATTATACAGATTAATCTAAAATTTTCAGCTTTTTACTCAGATAAATTTGAAAAGATTCGTTATAAAGACTTTTTAGACATGCACGTTTTAATCCGAGCAAAACAAAAACCAGATGTTATCAAATCAAATTTTATGAGTTCAAATAGTTAAGTATGGGATTTTTAACAAAATTATACAGATAGATCTAATATTTTCAGCTTTTTACTCGGTTAAAATTCGAACGAATTCTCTACAAAGCAATTTTAGACATGCAAGTTTTAATCCCACCAAAACGAAAACCAGATGTTATTAAATCAAATTTTATGAGTTCAAATAGTTGAATATGGTCTTTTAAACAAAATTATACAGATTAATCTAAAACTTTTAGCTTTTTACTTGGTTAAAATTCAAACGAATTCTCTATAAAGCCTTTTTAGTCATGCACATTTTAATCCCAACAAAACGAAAACAAGATTTTATTAAATGAAATTTTATGAGTTCAAATATCTAATTTTCAGCTTTAGAACAAAATTATTCAGATTAATTTAAAATTTTCAGCTTTTTACTCGGTTAAAATTCGAACGGATTCTCTATAAATCTCATTTAGACATGCACGTTTTAATCCCAAAAAACTACAACTATATGTTATTAAATCAAATTTTATGAGTTCAAATAGTTAATTATGGGCTTTTGAACAAAATTATACAGATAAATCTAAAATTTTCAACTTTTTAGTCGGTTAAAATTCGAACGGATTCTCTATAAAGCAATTTGAGACAAGTAAGTTTTAATCCCAACAAAACAAAAACCGAATATTATTAAATTGAATTTTATGAGTTCAAATAGTTGAATATGGGATTTTGAACAAAATTATACAGATTAATCTAAAATTTTTACCTTTTTACTCGGTTAAAATTCGAACGTATTCTCTACAAAGCCTTTTTAGACATGCACATTTTAATTCCAACAAAACGAAAACCAGATTTTATTAAATGAAATTTTATGAGTTCAAATATTTAATTTTGAGCTTTTAAACAAAATTATAAATATTAATCTAAAATTTTCAGCTTTTTACTCGGTTAAAATTTGAACGGATTCTTTATAAAGCCTTTTTAGATATGCACGTTTTAATCCCAACAAAATAAAAATAAGATTTTATTTAATCAAATTTTACGAGTTCAAATAGTTAATTATAGTCTTTTGAACAAAATTATACAGATTAATCTAAAATTTTTAGCTTTTTACTCGGTTAAAATTTGAACAGATTCTCTATAAAGCCTTTTTAGACATATACGTTTTAATCCGAACAAAACGATAACTAGATGTTATTAAATCAAATTTTTTGAGTTCAAATAATTAATTATGGGCTTTTGAACAAAATTATAAAGATTAATCTAAAAAAATCAGCTTTTTACTCGGTTAAAATTTGAACGGATTCTCTATAAAGCCTTGTTAGACGTGGACGTTTTAGTCCGAACAAAACAAAAACCAAATGTTATTAAATAAAATTTTATGAGTTTAAATAGTTGATTATGAGATTTTTAACAAAATTATACAGATAGATTAATGTTTTCAGCTTTTTACTCGGTTAAAATATGAACGGATTTTTTACAAAGCCTTTTTGGACATGCACGTTTTAATCCGAACAAAACGGAAACCAGATGTTATTAAATCAAATTTTATGAGTTCAAATAGTTAATTATGGGCTTTTGAACAAAATTATACAGATAAATCTAAAATTTTCAACTTTTTACTCGGTAAAAATTCGAACAAATTCTCTATAAAGCCTTTTTAGACATGCACGTTTTAATCCGAACAAAACGATAACTAAATGTTATTAAATCAAATTTTTTGAGTTCAAATAATTAATTATGGGCTTTTGAACAAAATTATACAGATTAATCTAAAATTTTCAGCTTTTTACTCAGATAAATTTGAAAAGATACGTTATAAAGCCTTTTTAGACATGCACGTTTTAATCCGAACAAAACAAAAACCAGATGTTATTAAATCAAATTTTATGAGTTCATATAGTTAAATATGAGATTTTTAACAAAATTATACAGATAGATCTAATTTTTTCAGCTTTTTACTCGGTTAAAATTCGAACGAATTCTCTACAAAGCAATTTTAGACATGCAAGTTTTAATCCCAGCAAAACGAAAACCAGATGTTATTAAATCAAATATTATGAGTTCAAATAGTTGAATATGGTCTTTTAAACAAAATTATACAGATTAATCTAAAATTTTTAGCTTTTTACTCGGTTAAAATTCAAACGAATTCTCTACAAAGCCTTTTTAGACATGCACATTTTAATCCCAACAAAACGAAAAAAAGATTTTATTAAATGAAATTTTATGAGTTCAAATATCTAATTTTCAGCTTTAGAACAAAATTATTCAAATTAATTTAAAATTTTCAGCTTTTTACACGGTTAAAATTCGAACGGATTCTCTATAAATCTCATTTAGACATGCACGTTTTAATCCCAAAAAACTACAACTATATGTTATTAAATCAAATTTTAGGAGTTCAAATAGTTAATTATGGGATAATGAACAAAATTATACAGATAAATCTAAAATTTTCAGCTTTTTAGTCGGTTAAAATTCGAACGGATTCTCTATAAAGCCTTTTTAGACATGCACGTTTTAATCCGAACAAAACGATAACTAAATGTTATTAAATCAAATTTTTTGAGTTCAAATAATTAATTATGGGCTTTTGAACAAAATTATACAGATTAATCTAAAATTTTCAGCTTTTTACTCGGTTAAAATTCGAACGTATTCTCTACAAAGCCTTTTTAGACATGCACATTTTAATTCCAACAAAACGAAAACCAGATTTTATTAAATGAAATTTTATGAGTGAAAATATTTAATTTTGAGCTTTTGAACAAAATTATACAGATTAATCTAAAATTTTCAGCTTTTTACTCGGTTAAAATTTGAACGGATTTTTTATAAAGCCTTTTTATATATGCACGTTTTAATCCCAACAAAATGAAAATAAAATGTTATTAAATCAAATTTTAAGAGTTCAAATAGTTAATTATGGTCTTTCGAATAAAATTATACAGATTAATCTAAAATTTTTAGCTTTTTACTCGGTTAAAATTTGAACGGGTTCTCTATAAAGCATTTTTAGACGTGAACATTTTAATCCGAACAAAATAAAAACCAGATGTTATTAAATGAAATTTTATGAGTTCAAATAGTTAATTATGAAATTTTGAACAAAATTATACAGATAAATTTAAAATTTTTAGCTTTTTACTCGGTTAAAATTCGAACGGATTCTCTATAAAGCAATTTTAGACAAGCTAGTTTTAGTCCCAATAAAACGAAAATTAAATGTTATCAAATCAAATTTTATTAGTTCAAATAGTTGAATATGGGCTTTTGAATAAAATTATAAGGATTAATCTAAAATTTTTAGCTTTTCACTCGGTTAAAATTCGAACGGATTCTCTAGAAAGCCTTTTTAGACATGCACATTTTAATCCCAACAAAACAAAAATCAGATTTTATTAAATTAAATTTTATGAGTTCAAATATTTAATTTTGAGCTTTCGAACAAAATTATACAGATTAATCTAAAATTTTTATCTTTTTACTCTGTTAAAATTCGAATGGATTCTCTATAAAGCCTTTTTAGATATGCACATTTTAATCCCAACAACACAAAAACCAGATGTTATTAAATTAAATTTTATGAGTTCAAATAGTTAATTAGGGACTTTTGAACAAAATTATGCAGATTAATGTAAAATTTTCAATTTTTTACTCGGTTAAATTTGGAACAGATTCTCTATAAAGTCTTTTTAGACATGCATCTTTTAATCCGAACAAAACGATAACTAGATTTTATTAAATCAAATTTTTTAAGTTCAAATAATTAATTATGGACTTTTAAACAAAATTATACAGATTAATCTAAAATTTTCAGCTTTGTACTCGGTTAAAATTTGAACGGATTCTCTATAAAGCCTTTTTAGACGTGGACGTTTTTATCTGAACAAAACAAAAACCAGATGTTATTAAATGAAATTTTATGAGTTCAAATAGTTAATTATGGGATTTTGGACGTGGATTCTCTATATTTGTTTTGCTGGGTTCTAATGAGGAACTAATTTGTTATGATTTTCTACCATCATGGTATTTTTACTTCACTAAGCTCTTTTTTCCAATTACAAATAAAATTTTTTATTTTTCTGTTTGCTTTTATGTGTTACACCTAAATAACCCCCTTTTTTCTGTCTTTCTTGTCTACTATCTATCTTTTATAAGGTTTTTTATTTTTATGAATGTACCATCCTTGCAAGGAGAATACTCCAACATCTTTCATGGTGTCGCTCTATCAAGAAAGATTCTTAATATCAAGAACTTTAATCTTGAATTGCGAACTAACTTATATATTTTCTATATGATTTGTTTGGGGTATTATCCCTCCTTTAAATCGGCATCCCTATCTTTATATATTGGTCGCAAGTATTATTTTTTAACTATTGTAATGACCATTACCAAGAGGCATCGTTCTTCGGCCAAGGCCAGTACTAATTTAGCTGGGATGAGCAGCGCAAAAAACTCTTCGGCGGTGGTTGATGGTGATCAACCCCGCCGAGAAAAATGAAACTCTTATGCTGAAACTGTCAGGGTCTTGGAAACACCTAGGTAGTTCACGCATTACAACGTGCTACCACCAAGCATGACGCTGATTGTCTCTTTCCTTGTGAGACTAGATTGAACAAACACAATATGGACCGAATTAAGCACTAGCTTGGCCTGTATGGCTGCATAGCTATTGAATCTAACCCTTCTTGTACAGGGCTTGCCATTTATTTGGAACAATAAAACTACTATTGATTTTCTTTTTTACTCGGATCGGCATATTGATGTTATTATTTCTTTTGGACAAATATGATTCCATTTTTCCGGTTTACATGGCTTCCCCGAAACTGAAAACAAATATAAAACTTGACAGCTAATAGATACTCTCAAATCAACCTCAACCCTTCCCTGGCTTTTAGGGGGGAATTTTAATGAAATTCTTTATGACAATGAGAAAAAAGGCGGTTCTCGTCGTGCACGATCACAAATCAATAATTTTCGAGATTGTCTTGACAAGAATGATCTATTCGACTGTAAACCAACGTCTGGATGGTTCACTTGGACTAGATCAGGTCGTAATACAGAAACCATTATGGAAAGAATTGATAGATTCCTTGGTAACTCCGCCTGGTTTAACACCTTTCCTAATTGCCAAGCTATATCTTTCTTTCAGGAGTGTTCTGACCACTGTCCTATCTTACTGGACACTAACCCATCACAAACTCTTTGATCTAAAACTCTAATACCCCTTTTCGCTATGAGAACTGTTGGGCTGATAACCCGGAAATTCTATCTCGAATTACAGAGATTTGGTCTAACCAATCTTGCTCGACTCTTAAGAAACTTTAAGATATTGGACGAGTCTTAGATAAATGGAAAACTAATAAGCGCATTAAATCTAATGAACGCATCGCTCATCTGAATGACTTTATTAATATGTATCTCAAACGCCAGCTTTTCGATACGGAAATCCACAACTTTATTTTCACTAAGAGTGAGCTTGATAGCTTGCTAAATGCGAAGGAAATCTATTGGGCTCAACGAGCTCCGACACACTAGTTAAAATACGGTGAAAAAACACCTCCTTTTTCCATGCCAGGGTGAATAGCTGACGGCAGAAGAATCATATTTCTAGACTTCTTAACAACCAGAATATATGGCAAACAAATACGGACGACATCATGTCTACTGCTATTAATTACTTTAAAATCCTTTTTTCGTCTTTCTCTCCTACTATAGCATCTTCTATCTTGGATAACATCCCCTCCATTGTTAACGAATCAATGAACAATGATCTTAATAAGGAATTCACAGCAGATGAAGTATCCATTGCTTTTCGTGATATCGACCCAAGGAAAGCCCCGAGAGTAGATGGCTTTCCAAGTGGTTTCTTCAGGAAACATTGGAATATCCTTGGCCAGGACTTTACAAATCTCTACCTCAGGCTCTTGAGAGGGTCGGTTAATATGGAAGAGTTCAATCGCACCATCATTGTTCTTATCCCCAAAATCACTGATCCCACTACGATACGTCATCTCCGACATATTAGCCTTTGTGTAACCCCTTAGACCGGCCTATGCGAAAAGCCCGACCTAAAGTAGTCACATTTTTTTCTTTTCCAAACGAATATAAAACATATACAAGTTTAACCAAAATCAAGATATCCTGTAAAGATGACAATTCTATCAAAATCATAGTTACGACCATAAATCCAAGTGATCATATAAGATCATCAATCTCAAAGTAAAGTATGCTTAAAACGTTGTTCATGAAACATCCCATGTCACAATAATAAGACAGGATAAGTTAAAACCAATCAGTAACAAAATATAGGCATATAAGTTGCAAAATAAAGGCACATGTCACCTGAAAAATATAAGTATTACATCAATAGATAATCTGGAAGGTGTAGATCCTCCGAGTGCTAAATCCGGAATGCCTATCTACGGTTATCTGAAAGGGGAAGAAAACAGGTATGAGCTATGGAGCCCAGTGTGTTCCAACAGTGCATAAAAATCACAGGTATAACGAATATATAATGATAGCAGAAGACAATGTATGAAATGCATGGCATGATATACTACCCTCCAACCAATCTCCAGGATACGGTTCCCCAGAACAGTATCTAATACAGGCATTAACCTAAGCCTGATGGGGCAAAGGTACCGGCCTAAGGAATCACCCTAGGTAACAGGCGGAATTACCCCGGCTGTAGCACGGGAACCGATGTCAAGACAGAATTACCCTAACCGTAGCTAGAAACCGTAAACAAGACAAAATTACCAGTTGGATCAAGGCTGAACCGAATAACAGGCACTACACATCATCCCCAAACCTAAAGTGACAGGCATGTAGTAATAGCATGTATAATGATGGCAGTGACAATAATTATCCAGATATCATGTTTTGCTAAATCAGGACATGTCATGCAAAATATATCAGGCATACAATAAAACAGAATATGATCAAGTTCAACATATGTGTCTAGGTAAAATCCGAAAATAGTCATGTGCACATGTTTGGTTTGTAAAAACGGGAAAGCAATAATATACAACATATAGCACGTAAGGGAACACACCTCAAAAGAGTAGAAGCAAACAGACGGTCTACTGGGCGGCTGAGCCTCGCTCTGCAGCAGTACTGGACCGGGCCACGATCGGATCACGAGTCGGGTGGAATCGGGAGGAACCGGGCTGGGTCGGTACTCGATCGGGAGGACTATGAGATCCCTTTCAAACGTTTGGGATTTTAGATCCGACGAGGTCCCTGCCAACGTCGAATAGAGGCGTTCTCGGAGGGGTTTCGCTCGCCCTTTAACGGTGGACGCAAGGAAGCCGTCGACGTACCGGCTCGGTCATTGGAACGGCCAGAAAATCAGTTTAAAACCCCGACGGAACCCTAAGGTCTTTCTCGAAGGTTCACGCTTCGATTACCGGTTACTCAGGCGGCGGTACGGCGCGTCGATAGAGGGGTTTTGCTCCGGGGGTTGCGGCGGTCACGACGGCGGTGGCGGTGCAAGGCGCGGCGCGGCGGTGGGCGAGTTCAGGCGATGATCGGAGATGGGAGTTGGAGGGGGTATTCGAACAGTCATGAGGGTTATTTTAGATCTAAAAAGGATTCTAACATGGGATAACATATAATATTCGAACTATTATTATTATTATTATTATTTATCAGAACTATTACAGGTACAGGTTAAGAGAAGAGAGGGGGAGTTTAAGTTAAAAGAGCTTGGTAGCTTAGTTGGTTGGGCACTTAGGCTAAAGACCATAAGGTTGTGGGTTCAACACCCTACAACCACATTTTCCCCTTTTTTTTCAAGTGTTACAACTCTCCCCCTCTAAAAAGAAATTTCGTCCTCGAAATTTACCTGAACTGAACAGATGCGGGAACTTCTCCCTCATAGAATCCTCCATCTCCCAAGTGGCATCAGAAGGGTTACGGTTTCTCCACTAAATTTTAACCATAGGGATACGTCTCCTTCTCAGAAATCTCTCATCGAACTCTAAGATCTGAACAGGTTCCTTCTCATAAGACAAGTCTGGTCGTAACTCAACCTCCTAAACCTGAATGATGTTACTCGGATCCGGATGGTACTGTCTCAATATGAATACATGAAACACATCATGAATACGGCTAAGATGGGGAGGTAACTCTAGCTGATAAGCAACAGGCCCGATTCTTTTTAGAATACGGTATGGTCCAATATATCTTGGGATCAACTTGCCCTTACGCCCAAATCTCAAAACTTTCTTCCATGGAGAGACCTTCAAGAAAACCTGATCACCAACCTCAAACTCGATGTCCTTCCTCCTCCGAACAGCATATGATTTCTGTCTATCAAAAGCTTCCTTTAAGCGATCTCAGATTAAACTGACGGTCTCCTCGGTTTCCTGAATCAACTCGGGACCCAAAGTCTTCCGATCATACAACTCTGTCCAACAGATGGGGGTACGACACTTACGACCATACAAAGCCTCGTAAGGTGCCATACGGATGCTGGCCTGATAACTGTTATTATAAGCAAATTCTGCCAGAGGTAAGAAATCTTCCCAACTGCCTCGGAAGTCTAAGACACAACCCTGTAACATATCCTCCAGGATCGGTATCACTCTCTCAGACTGACCATCCGTCTGAGGATGAAAACATGTACTGGAATTCAGACGGGTACCCAAAGCAGACTGTAAAGCTGTCTAGAAACGGGAAGTAAACCTCGGATCTCGGTCTGAAATGATAGACAGGGGCACCCCATGCAATTTGACAATCTCAGAAATATACAGTCTAGCCAGCTTTTCCAAAGAATAAGTGACCCAAACAGGAATAAAGTGAGCTGACTTTGTAAGTCTATCAACAACAACCCAGACAGAATCTTTCTTAGACGGGGTTAGAGGCAAACCAGTAACAAAGTCCATCGTGATTTGCTCCAATTTCCATTCTGGAATCTTGATAGGTTGCAAGAGACCAGAAGGATGCTGATGTTCTGCTTTCACCTGCTGACATGTCAAGCATCTGGATACATAGTCTGAGATATCTTTTTTCATACCTACCCAATGGTATCTCTGTTTCAGGTTCTGATACATCTTATCTCCTCCGGGATGCATAGCATAAGGACTATTATGAGCCTCTCTGAGAATGGTTTGTCTCAACTCAGTATCCTTGGGTACACAGTATTGGCCGTTAAAACAAAGGACTCCATCCTGGTCAAAAGAATAAACAGAGGTGGATCCTTGCTCAACTTGTTGCATAATAGGAAGTAAGGAGTCATCTAACCGCAGCTTGGCCTTGATCTGCTCGGCCAAGGTCGGTTTGACCTGTAACTCAGCCAGTAGGCTACCATCATCATATACACTCATCCTGGCAAACATGGATCTCATGTCTGATATGGTCTTACGACTCAAAGCATCAGCCACAACATTAGCTTTCCCCGGATGGTACTCAATCTCGCAGTCATAATCCTTAAGAAGCTCCAACCAACGATGTTGTCTCAAGTTAAGCTCCTTCTGAGTGAGGAGGTACTTCAGGCTCTTATGATCGGTAAAGATATAACACTTCTCTCCGTAGAGATAGTGTCTCGATATTTTCAAAGCAAAAACCACTGCAGCAAGCTCAAGATCATGAGTGGGATAGTTATACTCATGTGGTCTCAACTGGCGTGATGCATAAGCGATCACCTTACCATCCTGCATCAAAACACATCCAAGTCCAGAGTGCGAGGCATCACTAAAAACCGTAAAGTCCTTTCCGAACTCATGTTGTGCTAAAACTGGATCTTGAGTCAACGCTGATTTCAACCGGTCAAAACTAGACTGCTGGGCCTCAGACCACACAAAAGGAACATCTTTCCTCAGAAGCTTTGTCAAAGGGGCAGCGATGATGGAAAAACCCTCGACAAAGCGTCGGTAATACCCAGCTAAGCCCAGAAAACTGCGGATCTCAGACACGTTTCTAGGAGGCTTGCAACTAGTGATTGCATCAATTTTACTCGGATCTACCTGGATACCCTTAGCTGAAACAACATGTCCTAGAAAAGCCACCTCACTAAGCCAGAACTCACACTTACTTAGCTTGGCATATAACCGATGCTCTCTAAGAGTCTGCAGCACTACTCTCAGATGCCCAACATGCTCGTCCTCAGAGCGAGAGTAAACCAGGATATCATCAATGAACACCACAACAAACTTGTCCAGATAGGTTCGGAAGATACGATTCATCAGGTCCATGAAGGCAGCAGGAGCATTCCTCAACCCGAAAGGCATCACTAAAAACTCGTAATGCCCATACCTGGTGCGGATAGTAGTCTTAGCAACATCCGAGCCCTTAACCTTCAACTGATAGTACCTAGATCGAAGATCAATCTTCGAGAAGACTGTAGCTCCTCGAAACTGGTCAAACAAGTCATCAATCCTGGGTAAAGGGTACTTGTTTTTCACCGTTAGCTTATTTAACTTCCGGTAGTCGATACACAACCGAAGGGAACCATCCTTCTTTTTAACAAAGAGTACCGGAGCTCCCCAGGGTGAAGAGCTAGGTCGGATGAACCCTCGGTCAAGCAGTTCCTGTAACTGAACTTTCAAGTCCTTCAACTCTTTCGGAGCCATATGATACGGGGCCATAGAAACTGATGCTGATCCAGGATAAGTCTCAATCTCAAACTCAACCTCCCTGTCTAGAGGGAGACCCGGTAGCTCCTCAGGAAAAACATCAGGAAACTCGCTAACAGTGCGAATCTCCTCGATCTTAGATAGAGACCCCTTTGTGTTAAGGAAACACGCAATAAATGTCTCATATCCCTTACGGATTATCCTGTCAACAGTCAAAACTGATACAACATTGGTCAGATAGCCTTGACGTTCACCAACCAATATTACAGATTGTCCATCCTGAGTCCTTAAAGTGGCCCTTTTGGCCTCACAGTCCAGATTAACACGATGCTCAGATAACCAGTCCATTCCCAGGATGAGATCGAACTCCTATAAAGGAAGTTCCATAAGATCCGCAAGAAACACTTCCCCTTCCACAACGAGGGGACATCTCCAAAACACCTTATTCACTGATAAGGATTGTCCCACGGGGCTCATAACGGTAACAACACTCTCGATGTCCTCAACAAAGATCGAAAGATCACCACATACTGACTTGGATATGTAGGAGTGGGTGGAACCATTGTCAAGCAAGGCAAAGTACGGGACAAAAAGGATTGTAAAAGTACCTGCGATAACATCTGCCTCATCTCGGTCATCACGACGTCTGATGGCATAAACTCGCGCTGGCTGACGAGCCTCAGAAACAGGTGGTCCACCACTCTGGTGGCCTCGGCCCCGGGTATCGGATCTAGCAACAGTCCCAAAAGCTCTACCCTGAAAACGACCCGTAGCAGGTGTTTGAACAGATTTCTGAGATCGAGAAGGAGTTTGAGTGTGCACAGGGGTATGGGTCGATGGTCGACCAGCAGAAGGTGGATGTGGGCAGTCTCTCAGAAAGTGCTCGGAAGAACCACATCGGAAACATGCTCCAGTCTTCTTCCTAAACTCGCCCTTATGCAGGTTGCCACAAAAGTCACATGCTGATACAGTCGGAAACCCAGAAGAACCACCTTGGCTGACGGCAGAGTCCTGAGGTGTCGCAGGCCGATGATAGGAACCACCTCTCTGACTCGGTGTAGATCGAGCACTCTTATCAGGGCGACTATAGGACTCACCATGGCTGTGTCCTCCAGATCGGTTACGGTCCTTCCTGCGCTCCCTATCTCTGCCCCTATCCTGATCCTGATCCCTGATAATCTGACTATCAGAAAGCTTCTTCAAGTCCTCAGCTGTCTTTGCACGGTTCACAAGATCCTCAAATACTATATCATGGTGCGTGGCTACTCTGTCTCTGATACCAATACGGAGACCCTCAAGAAACTTGTGGCACCTATCCTTCTCTATAGCCACTAACCCAGCACCATACCTCATCAGATCCAGAAACTATAACTCATACTCGGCCACTGTCATGGTACCCTGAATCAAGTCCTTGAAGGCCTGACGCCTCTCTCTCAGATAACGCTCCCCTAGAAAACGATTCCTGAACTGCTCCTTGAAGAAGTCCCAAGTCAACACATCAGGCGATACACTGCTAACCATAGACTCCCACCAGATGTGGGCACTACCATAGAGCATAGACAAAGCTCCTAAATCTCTCTTAGTTGGATCCAAACCTAGCTGGTCCATGCGTCTCTCAGTATCATACAACCATGACTTAGCCTCAGAAGGTGCACTTGTCAGGGATCCAGAAAAAGTCCTCACTCCATTGGCGATCAGGATCTGAGAGATAGGAGTATCTGGCATAGCACCTGAAGCTCTGACAGCTCCTTGTATCAGCTGAAGGAACTGTCTACTAAGGGTCTCGTCTGTCACTAAGGTAGTAGGCTCGGTGCTCGGTACTGGTGCCCCTCTGACTGGGGTAGACATACCTATGCCCGTAGGAGGATGTGGGCCAGGCGGTACAGTGGTGCTAGCAGGAATGGGAGGGTCTACAGGAGTAATGGGTAGAGGGCCACTGATAGGCTCCTCTACAGGATCAGCGAAGCTAGTCGCACGACCACGCCCTCGGGTGGTCCGACGAGCTCTACAGACACTCATGAGTCTCAAGTAATCTACAAGAATAGAGTTTATGGGATTAGAATTGGCACTGGAAAATCATACACAATACAAAGAGATATAGGTGACATGGCCTTTCAGATATTAATTAAAAATGGTTTAACAGAAAACATTTTATTTAGGACCCATCACAGTCCGAGAATCTTAAAACCAAAAGCTATGATACCAACTAAATGTAACCCCCTAGACCGGCCTATGCGAAAAGCCCGACCTAAAGTAGTCACATTTTTTTTCCAAACGAATATAAAACAAATACAAGTTTAACCAAAATGAAGATATCCTGTAAAGATGACAATTCTATCAAAATCATAGTTACGACCATAAATCCAAGTGATCATATAAGATCATCAATCTCAAAGTAAAGTATGCTTAAAACGTTATTCATGAAACATCCCATGTCACAATAATAAGACAGGATAAGTTAAAACCAATCAGTAACAAAATATAGGCATATCAGTTGCAAAATAAAGGCACATGTCACCCTACTAACAACCCGGAAAATATAAGTATTACATCAATAGATAATCTGGAAGGTGTAGATCCTCTGAGTGCCAAATCCGGGATGCCTATCTACGGTTATCTGAAAGGGGAAGAAAACAGGTATGAGCTATGGAGCCCAGTGTGTTCCAACAGTGCATAAAAATCACAAGTATAACGAATATATAATGATAGTAGAAGACAATGCATGAAATGCATGGCATGATATACTACCCTCCAACCGATCTCCAGGATACGGTTCCCCAGAACAGTATCTAATACAGGCATTAACCTAAGCCCGATGGGGCAAAGGTACCGGCCTAAGGAACCACCCTAGGTAACAGGCGAAATTACTCTGGCTGTAGCACGGGAACCGATATCAGGACGGAATTACCTTAACTGTAGCTAGGAACCGTAAACAAGACTGAATTACCAGCTGTATCAAGGCTGAACCGAATAACAGGCACTACACATCATCCCCAAACCTAAAGTGACAGGCATGTAGTAATAGCAGGTATAATGATGGCAGTGACAGTAATTATCCAGATATCATGTAATGCTAAATCAAGACATGTCATGCAAAATATATCAGTCATATAGTAAAACAGAATATGATCAAGTTCAACATATGTGTCTAGGTAAAATCTGGAAATAGTCATATGCACATGCTTGGTTTGTAAAAACGGGAAAGCAATAATATACAATATATAGCACGTAAGGGAACACGCCTCAAAAGAGTAGAAGCAAACAGGCGGTCTACTGGGCGGCTGAGCCTCGCTCTACAGCAGTACTGGACCTGGTCATGATCGGATCATGAGTTGGGTCGAATCGGAAGGAACCGAGCTGGGTCGGTACTCGATCGGGAGGACTATGAGATCTCTTTCAAACGTTTCGGATTTCAGGTCGGACGAGGTCCCTTTCGACGTCGGATGGAGGCATTCTCGGAGGGGTTTCGCTCGCCCTTCAACGGTGGATGCGAGGAAGCCGTCGATACACCGGCTCGGTCACTGGAATGGCTGGAAAATCGGTTTAAAACCCCGACGGAGCCCTAGGGTCTTTCTCGAAGGTTCACGCTTCGATTACCGGCGACTCAGGCGGTGGTACGGCGCATCGGTAGAGGGGTTTTGCTCCGGGGGTTGCAGCGATCACGGCGCGGTGGCGGTGCAAGGCGCGACGCGGCGGTGGGCGAGTTCAGGCGATGATCGAAGATGGGAGCTGGAGAGGGGTATTCGAACAGTCAAGGGGGGTTATTTTAGATCTAAAAAGGATTCTAACATGGGATAACATATAATATTTGAACTATTATTATTATTATTATTTATCAGAACTATTACAGGTACAGGTTAAGAGAAGGGAGGGGGAGTTTAAGTCACAATAGCTTGGTAGCTCAGTTGGCTGGGTACTTGGGCTAAAGACCATAAGGTCGTGGGTTTAACACCCCACAACCACATCTTCCCTTTTTTTTTCAAGTGTTACACTTTGCATAGTCATCTATAAAACTGTATCGAAAGTACTCGTTAACATGTCTAAAATCTATCATACCCTTATATATTAATGGCAATAAAGCTGCTTTTATTCAAGGAAGGAACATTACTGACAATATCCTTATTGCCCATGAGCTCATCCATACTTTAAATACTGATGCAACATCCCTTGCAAAAGGTGCTAGCTTAAAGCTAGATACGGAAAAGGCCTTCGACCATGTTGAATGGCCTTTTCTAAAACAAATTATGTCTCGCCTAGGATTCAACTCTAGTTGGGTTTCCCTTATTATGAGGTGTGTATCCTCAGTATCTTTTCAAGTTCGTATCAACGACTCCCTCTCACGACCTTTCAAACCCAATAGAGGTTTACGATAAGGGGACCCTCTCTCGCCTTTCCTGTTTTTTTTTCTGTACTCAAGGCCTCTCAGCCTTGCTCAACATTGAGCAATCAAATGGTAACCTCCCTGGACTTTGTACGAGCAGGAATGGACCACGTGTCAACCATCTCTTTTTTGCGGATGACTGTGTCGTTTTCATTAAAAATATAACTACAGAAGCTCAACGCCTTAAGGACGCTCTGCATACTTACGCTACATCGTCTGGGCAGGCGATGAATTTTGAAAAATCTACTATTTTCTTTTCTCGAAAAACTTCAAGGTCGCTTCGGACGGATATCAATGATATCCTCCATGTACGAGAAGTGGATGATCCTGGTATTTATCTGGGAGTCCCTCTCCTTATTGGGAAGAACAAAACAACAGCCTTGGGTTTCACCAGGGAAAAAATGAATGTCTGTCTGAGTTCAAATACTTAATTATGGATAGTTTTAGACATGTTTGTTTTAATCCCAACAAAACGAAACCAAATGATATTAAATCAAATTTTATGCGTAAAAATAGTTAATTTTGGGCTTTTGAACAAAATTATATAAATTAATCTAAAATTTTCAACTTTTTACTCGGTTAAAATTCATACGAATAATCTATAAAGCCTTTTTAGACATGCACATATTAATCTCAAATTTTAAGATTTTTACTCGGTTAAAATTCGAACGAATTCTCTATAAAACCTTTTTAGACAAGCACATTTTCATCCCAAACAAATGACAAACAAATGCTATTAAATCCAAATTTATGAGTTTAAATAGTTAACAATGGGCTTTTGAACAAAATTATACAAATTAATCTAAAACTTTTAGCTTTTTCACAGTTAAAATTGGAACGGGTTCTTTATAAAGCCTTTTTAGACATACACGTTTAAATCCCAACAAAACAAAAACCAGATGTTATTAAATAAAATTTTATGAGTTCGAATAGTTAATTATGGTCTTTTGAACAAAATTTTACAAATTAATTTAAAATTTTCAGCATTTTACTCGGTTAAAATTCGAACGGATTCTCTATAATGCCTTTTTAGACATGCACGTTTTAATCACAACAAAACAAAAACCAGATGTTATTAAATCAAATTTTATGAGTTTAAATACTTAAGGCTTTTGAACAAAATTATATAGATTAATCTAAAATTTTTAGCATTTTACTCGGTTAAAATTCAAACGGATTCTCTATAAAGCCTTTTAGACATGCACGTTTTAATCCCAACAAAACAAAAACCAGATATTCTTAAATAATACTTTATGAGTTCAAATAGTTAATTATGGGCTTTTGAACAAAATTATACAGATTAATCTAAGATTTTCAACTTTTTACTAGATTAAAATCGAACGGATTCTCTATAAAGCTTTTTTAGACGTGCACATTTTAATCCCAACAAAACGAAAACCTGATGTTATCTCAAATTTTCAACTTTTTACTCAGTTAAAATTGGAACGGATCCTTTATAAAGCCCATTTTGACATGCACGTTTTAATCCCGAAAAAACGACAACCAGATGTTATTAAATCATATTTTATGAGTTTAAATAGTTAATTATGGGCTTTTGAACAAAATTATACAATTTAATAAAAAAATTTTAGATTTTTACTCGGTTAAAATTCTAACGGATTTTCTATAAAGCCTTTTTAGACATGCAAGTTTTAATCCCAACAAAACGAAAACCAGATGTTATTAAATCAAATTTTATTAGTTCAAATAGTTAATTATGGGCTTTTGATCAAAATTATACATATTAATCTAAAATTTTCAACTTTTTACTCGGTTAAAATTCGAACAAATTCTCTATAAAGCCTTTCTAGACATGCACATTTTAATCCCACCAAAACGAAAACCATATGTTATTAAATCATATTTTATGTGTTCAAATAGTTAATTATAGTCTTTTGAACAAAATTATATAGATTAATCTAAAATTTTCTGCTTTTTACATGGTTAAAATTCGAACGGATTCACTATAATGCATTTTTAGGCATGCACGTTTTAATCCCAATAAAACGAAAGCTAGATGTTATTGTATCATATTTTATGAGTTTAAATAGTTAATTATAGGCTTTTGAAGAAAATTATACAGATTAATCTAAAATTTTCAGCTTTTTACTCAGTTAAAATTCGAACGGATTATCTATAAAGCATTTTTAGGCATGCACGTTTTAATCCCAAAAAAAAGAAAACCATATGTTATTGAATCAAATTTTATAAGTTCAAATATTGAAATATGGGCTTTTGAACAAAAGTATACAGATTAATCTAAAATTTTCAGCTTTTTACTCGATTAAAATTCGAACGGATTCTCTATAAGCCTTTTTTGATATTCCCATTTTAATCCCCAAAAAATAAAAACCAGATATTATTAAATCAAATTTTATGAGTTTAAATAGTTAATTATGGGCTTTTGAATAAAATTATACAAATTAATCTAAAATTTTCAGCTTTTTAATCGTTTAAAATTCGAACGAATTCTCTATAAAGCCTTTTTAGACATGCACGTATTAATCCCAACAAAACAAAAACTAGATGTTATTAAATAAATTGTTATTATTTTAAATAGTTAATTATGGCTTTTGAACAAAATTATATAGATTAATCGAAAATTTTTAGCTTCTTACTCGTTTAAAATTCGAACGGATTCTTTATAAAGACTTTTTAGACATACAAGTTTTAATCCCAACAAAACGAAAACCAGATATTCTTAAATCAAATTTTATGAGTTCAAACTGTTAACTATGGGCTTTTGAGCTAAATTATACAAATTTATCTAAAATTTTTAGCTTTTTACGCTATTAAAATTGGAACGGATTCTTTATAAAACCTTTTTAGACATGCACGTTCTAATCCCAACAAAACGATAAACCAGATGTTATTAATCTTAAATTTTCAACTTTTTACTCGGTTAAAATTGGAGCGGATCCTCTATAAAGCCCATTTAGACATGCACGTTTTAATCCCAAAAAAACCATAACCAGATGTTATTAAATCAAATTTTAAGAGTTCAAATAGTTAATTATGGGCTTTTGAACAAAATTATAAAAATTAATCAAAAATTTTCAGCTTTTTACTCGGTTAAAATTCTAACGGATTCTCTATAAAGCAGTTTTAGATATGCACGTTTTAATCCCCACAAAACAAAAACAAGATGTTATTAAATCAAATTTTATTAGTTCAGATAGTTAATTATGGGCTTCTGAACAAAATTATACAGATTAAACTAAAATTTTCAACTTTTTGCTCGATTAAAATTCGAACAGATTCTCTATAAAGCCTTTTTAGAACTGCACATTTTAATCCCAACAAAACGAAAACCAGATGTAATTAAATCATATTTTATGAGTTTAAATAGTTAATTATAGTCTTTTGAACAAAATTATGTAGATTAATCTAAAATTTTCTGCTTTTTACTCTGTTAAAATTAGAATGGATTCTCTATAAAGCCTTTTTAGACATGCACGTTTTAATCCCAACAAAACAAAAACCAGATGTTATTAAATCAAATTTTAAGAGTTCAAATAGTTAATTATGGGCTTTTGAACAAAATTATACAAATTAATCTAAAATTTTTGACTTTTTACTCAGTTAAAATTCCAACGGATTCTCTTAAATCTCATTTATACATGCACGTTTTAATCTCAAAAAAATGATAACAATATGTTATTAAAAAAAATTTAATGAGTTCAAATAGTTAATTATTGGCTTTTGAACAAAATTGTACAGATTAATCTCAAATTTTCAACATTTTACTCGGTTAAAATTCGAACAGATTCTCTATAATGCCTTTTTAGACATGCATATTTTAATCCAAACAAACGAAAACCAGATGTTATTAAATCATATTTTATGAGTTCAAATATTTAATTAGTCTTTTGAACAAAATTATATAGATTAATATAAAATTTTCAGCTTTTTACTAGGTTAAAATTCGAACCGATTCTCTACAAAGTCTTTTTAGACATGCACCTTTTAATCCCAACAAAATGAAAACCAGATTTTTTAAATGAAATTTTATGAGTTTAAATACTTAATTTTGAGGTTTTGGACAAAATTATACAGATTAATCTAAAATTTTCAGCTTTTTACTCGGTTAAAATTCGAACGGATTCTCTATAATGCTTTTTAGACATATACATTTTATTCCCAACAAAATGACCACAAAATATTATTAAATCAAGTTTTATGAGTTCAAATAGCTAACTATGGGCTTCTGAACAAAATTAGACAGAATAATCTCAAATTTTCAGCTTTTTACTCGGTTAAAATTCGAACGGATTCTCTATAATTCCTTTTTATACATGCACGTTTTAATCCGAACAAAACAAAAACCAGATGTTATTAAATCAAATTTTATGAGTTCAAATAGTTAATTATGGGCTTTTGAACAAAATTATACAAATTAATCTAAAATTTTCAACTTTTCACTCGGTTAAAATTTGAACGGATTCTCTTAAATCCCATTTATACATGCACGTTTTAATCTCAAAAAAACGATAACAATATGTTATTAAATCAAATTTAATGATTTCAAATAGTTAATTATTGGCTTTTGAACAAAATTATACAGATTAATCTCAAATTTACAATATTTTACTCGGTTAAAATTCGAACAGATTCTCTATAATGCCTTTTTATACATGCACATTGTAATCCCAACAAAACGAAAACCAGATGTTATTAAACCATATTTTATGAGTTCAAATAGTTAATTAGTCTTTTGGACAAAATTATACAGATTAATCTAAATTTTTCAGCTTTTTACTCGGTTAAAATTCGAACGGATTCTCTATAAAGCTTTTTTAGACATATAGATTTTATTCCCAACAAAATGATAACAAAATATTATTAAATCAAATTTTATGAGTTCAAATAGCTAACTATGGGCTTCTAAACAAAATTATTCAGATTAATCTAAAATTTTCAGCTTTTTACTCGGTTAAAATTCGAACAGATTCTCTATAATGCCTATTTAGACTTGCACGTTTTAATCCGAACAAAACAAAAACCAAATGTTATTAAATCAAATTTTATGAGTTCAAATAGTTAATTATGGGATTTTGAACAAAATTATATAGATAAATATAAAATTTTTAGCTTTTTACTCAGTTAAAATTCAAACGGATTCTCTATAAAGCAGTTTTAGGCATGCAAGTTTTAATCCCACCAAAAGGAAAACCAGATGTTATTAAATCAAATTTTATGAGTTCAAATAGTTAATTATTGGCTTTTGAACTAAATTATACAGATTGATCTAAAATTTTCAGCTTTTTGCTCTGTTTAAATTCGAACAGATTCTCTATAAAGCCTTTTTAGACATGCCTGATTTAATCCTAACAAAACGATAACTTGATGTTATTAAATCAAATTTTTTGAGTTCAAATAATTAATTATGGGTTTTGAACAAAATTATACATATTAATCTAAAATTTTCAGTTTTTTACTTGATTAAAATTTGACCAGATTCTCTATAAAGCCTTTTTAGACATTTACGTTTTAATCTGAACAAAACAAAAACCAGATGTTATTAAATAAAATTTTATGAGTTCAAATAGTCAATTACATGATTTTAAACAAAATTATACAGATAAATCTAAATTTTTCAGCTTTTACACGGTTAAAATTCGAACGATTCTCTATAAAGCAATTTTAGACATAAAAGTTTTAATCCTACCAAAACGAAAACCTGATGTTATTAAATCAAATTTTATGAGTTCAAATAGTTGAATATGGTCTTTTAAACAAAATTATACAGATTAATCTAAAATTTTTAGCTGTTAACTCGGTTAAAATTCTAGCGAATTCTATACAAAGCCTTTTTAGACATGCACATTTTAATCCCAACAAAACGAAAACAAGATTTTATTAAATGAAATTTTATGAGTTCAAATATTTAATTTTGAGCTTTTGAACAAAATTATACAGATTAATCTAAAATTTTCAGCTTTTTACTCGGTTAAAATTCGAACGGACTCTTTATAAAGCCTTTTTAGATATGCACGTTTTAATCCCAACAAAACGAAAACCAGATGTTATTAAATCAAATTTTATGAGTTCAAATAGTTAATTATGGGACTTTGAACAAAATTATACAGATTAATCTAAAATTTTCAGCTTTTTACTCGGTTAAAATTCGAACAGATTCTCTATAAAGCCTTTTTAGACTTGCATGTTTTAATCTGAACAAACCGATAACTAGATGTTATTAAATCAATTTTTTTGACTTCAAATAGTTAATTATGGGATTTTGAACAAAATTATACTAATAAATCTAAAATTTTTAGCTTTTTACTCGGTTAAAATTCGAACGAATTCTCTATAAAGCAATTTTAGACAAGCAAGTTTTAATCCCTACAAAACGAAATCAAATTTTATGAGTTCAAATAGTTGAATATGAGATTTTGAACAAAATTATATAGATTAATCTAAATTCTTTAGCTTTTTACTCGGTTAAAATACGAAAAGATTCTCTACAAAGCCTTTTTAGACATGTACTTTTTAATCCCAACAAAACAAAAACCAGATGTTATTAAATCAAATTTTATGAGTTCAAATAGTTAATTACGGGCTTTCGAACAAAATTCTATAGATTAATCTAAAATTTCAGCTTTTTACTCGGTTAAATTTCGAACAGATTTTCTATAGAGCATTTTTAGACATGAATGTTTTAATCCGAACAAAACGATAACTAGATGTTATTAAATCAAATTGTTTGAGTTTAAATAATTAATTATGGGCTTTTGAACAAAATTATACAGATTAATCAAAAATTTTCACCTTCTTACTCGGTTAAAATTTGAACGGATTCTCTATAAAGCCTTTTTAGACATGTAAGTTTTAATCCGAACAAAACAAAAACCAGTTTTTATTAAATCAAATTTCATGAGTTCAAATAGTTATTTATGGGATTTTGAACAAAATTATACTGATAAATCTAAAATTTTCAGCTTTTTACTAGGTTAAAATTCGAACGGTTTCTCTATAAAGTAATTTTAGACAAGCAAGTTTTAATCCCTACAAAACGAAATCAAATTTTTTGAGTTCAAATAGTTGAATATGGGCTTTTGAACAAAATTATATAGATTAATCTAAAATTTTCAGCTTTTTACTTGGTTAAAATTCAAACCAATTCTTTATAAAGCCTTTTTAGATATGCACCTTTTAATCCCAAAAAACCAAAAACCAGATGTTATTAAATCAAATTTTATGAGTTCAAATAGTTAGTTATGGGCTTTTGAACAAAATTATACAGATTAATCTAAAATTTTCAGCTTTTTACTCGGTTAAAATTCGAACAGTTTCTCTATAAAGCCTTTTTAGACATGCATGTTTTAATCTGAACAAAATGATAACTAGATGTTATTAAATCAAATTTTTTGAGTTCAAATAATTAATTATGGGCTTTTGAACAAAATTATATAGATTAATCAAAAATTTTCAGCTTCTTACTCAGTTAAAATTTGAACGGATTCTCTATAAGGCCTTTTTAGACATGTACGTTTTAAACCGAAAAATACAAAAACCAGTTGTTATTAAATCAAATTTCATGAGTTTAAATAGTTAATTATGGGATTTTGAACAAAATTATACTGATAAATCTAAAATTTTTAGCTTTTTACTCGGTTAAAATTCGAACGAATTCTCTATAAAGCAATTTTAGACAAGCAAGTTTTAATCCCTACAAAACGAAATCAAATTTTATGAGTTCAAATAGTTGAATATGAGATTTTGAACAAAATTGTATAGATTAATCTAAATTTTTTAGCTTTTTACTTGGTTAAAATACGAACAGATTCTCTACAAAGCCTTTTTAGACATGTACGTTTTAATCCCAACAAAACCAAAACCAGATGTTATTAAATCAAATTTTATGAGTTCAAATAGTTAATTATGGGCTTTCGAACAAAATTCTATAGATTAATCTAAAATTTCAGCTTTTTACTCGGTTAAAATTCGAACAGATTTTCTATAGAGCATTTTTAGACATGAATGTTTTAATCCGAACAAAACGATAACTAGATGTTATTAAATCAAATTTTTTGAGTTCAAATAATTAATTATGGGCTTTTGAACAAAATTATACAGATTAATCAAAAATTTTCAGCTTTTTACTCGGTTAAAATTTGAACGGATTCTCTATAAAACCTTTTGAGACATGCACGTTTTAATCCGAACAAAACAAAAACCAGTTGTTATTAAATCAAATTTCATGAGTTCAAATAGTTAATTATGGGTTTTGAGCAAAATTATACAGATAAATCTAAAATTTTCAGCTTTTTACTCGGTTAAAATTCGAACAAATTCTCTATAAAGCAATTTTAGACAAGCAAGTTTTAATCCCTACAAAACGAAATCAAATTTTATGAGTTCAAATCGTTGAATATGGTCTGTTGAACAAAATTATATAGATTAATCTAAAATTTTTAGCTTTTTACTCGGTTAAAATGCGAACGGATTCTATACAAAGCCTTTTTGGACATGCACGTTTTATCCCAACAAAACGAAAACCAGATGTTATTAAATCAAATTTTATGTGTTCAAATAGTTAATTATGGACTTTTGAACAAAATTATACAGATTAATATAAAATTTTCAACTTTTTACTCGGTTAAATTCGAACAGATTCTCTATTAAGCCTTTTTAGACATGCACGTTTTAATCCGAATAAAACGATAACTAGATGTTATTAAATCAAAAATTTTGAGTTCAAATAATTAATTATGGTCTTTTGAACAAAATTATACAGATTAATCTAAAATTTTCAGCTTTTTACTCGGTTAAAATTCGAATGGATTCTTTATAAAGCCTTTTTAGACATGCTCCTTTTAATCCGTACAAAACAAAAACTAGATGCTATTAAATCAAATTTTACGAGTTCAAATAGTTAATTATGGGCTTTTAAATAAAATTATACAGATTAATCTAAAATTTTCAACTTTTTACTCGGTTAAAATTCGAACAGATTCTCTATAAATCATTTTTAGACATGAACGTTTTAATCCGAACAAAACAATAACTAGATGTTATTAAATCAAATTTTTTGAGTTCAAATAATTATTATGGTATTTTGAACAAAATTCTACAGATAAATCTAAAATTTTAACCTTTTTACCCGGTTAAAATTCGATCGCATTCTCTATAAAGCAAATTTAGAAATGTAAGTTTTAATCCCAACAAACTAAAAACCAGATGTTATTAAATCAAATTTTATGATTTCAAATAGTTAAATATGAGATTTTTAACAAAATTATACAGATTAAACTAAAATTTTCAGCTTTTTACTCAGTTAAAATTCGAACGGATTCTCTATAAAGCAATTTTAGACATGCAAGTTTTAATTCCAACAAAACAGAAAACCAGTATTATTAAATCAAATTTTATGAGTTCAAATTGTAACCCCAAAAATTAACCTAATTTCTTAGATTACAAGTTAGGGTTTACAAACAGAAAACTTGTTTCGCAAGTTAGGTTTTTACAAAAATAAAATAAAATATTCGGATAATTTATTAAATAATTAATAAATTAAAATAATAATGAAAATTAAACATTTACCAAATAAAGTTCAACCCATAATTTTATAAAATTATAATGTTGCAAATCCCAATAAATATTTAATGTTCGAATTATAGAAATTATTATTCAAATAAAAACAATCCGAAATTTAAAACTGTAAAAACATACTACTAATATGTATCGGAATCAGGGTCCTCCAAGTACCGTACCGAGCCTAGGATTGAGATCTGAAACAAAAATCTGAGAGGGTGTAAGCTATGGAGCCTAGTGTGTCTCTAGAACAGATAAACCGAATAACAGAACAGAATATGCAGAATAGACAGAGTATGCGTGATATGCACCCATCACCGAACACCACAGAAGAGTTGGTCCCTAGACCACTCTAACACCATCACACCAGCAGAAGTGGTATCTCGACCCGAAGGTGGAGCTACTAAACAGAAGTGATAAATCACTAACTTCCCCGTACACAGATAATATCCCAGATGCCATGTTATATAGAGGTACAGAATCAGAATGCATGCCTTATAGTCTAACAGGAGGCAAGCATGACAGAAATCAGAATCAGAAATAATATATCAGAATGATGCATGATCATACGGTTAACGGAATCGAATAAACAGAGTAACAGATTTACAGGATGAATGGGAGAGAACACACCTGTACCTGCATATAACATGTCGGAGATCGGGTCAACGCTAACGTCAGTAGTGACGTCAGCGATGACATCAGCCGGGTTGGGGAACGGGTCGGAGATCGGGTCGGGTCGGAAGGTTGGGTCAGGTCAGGGTTTGGGTCGCGGTTCGGGTGGGCCGGTCAGTCTGGGCCGGTTCGGGTGGGCCAGTCGGTCTGGTTCACACTGGCCAGTTTCCAGGGGTGTTTGTTTCCCAGGAAAATTTGGAAATTCTAGATTTTCCGGGAAAATCTGGAAAATTTCCAGATTTTTCTCGGAAACCAAACACTCATTTTCTTTGATTTTTAAACCCCTTTTCCCTCGATTTCAACTCCCTATTCGATCCAAAAACAACCCTCAACAAACCCTTACTGAATCTAGCATAAAACATCACTTGAATCGAATCAAAAACAACTTTTCCCTCTTTTTCTGTTTTAATCGAACCAAACACCAAAACTCTTTTCCCCTCCTTATTCGAACCACTATCAAAACTAGACAACAGAACCCCCATTCATATAGAATTAAACCTACTGAACGAAATCACTAACATACTCAGTAAACAACCGAAAATACCAATCCAAGGATCAATACTTACCCACACACACCAGGATCGGTGAACACCCGATAATGCTAGAAAGGAAACTTGAGAGGGAGAGTTCAAAACAATTAGAGAAAGAAAAACAGATTCACTAACAAGGGAAACGAATTAAAAAGGACCTAAACAATGAATCTGACATTAAAGATGAAATTACTCTCCAATATCTGAACTGAAATGGAAATTAGGGAGGGAAGGAGACGTTTCCCTTGCAAAATGGTATAATTACCATCTAGGGGCCTGAAATTTTTGAATTCTTACATTATAAACCTTAAGTTTTTAAACTTCTCTATTTAGTCCTCATTTTTCAAATTTTTTTAAATTCCCAAATTTTAGGGTTCGTTTAGGGATTTTGACTTTTATTTGGGGATTTTGACTTAGATTTTCGGGTTATTACACAAATAGTTGAATATGAGCATTTGAACAAAATTATACAAATTAATCTAAAACCATTACCTTTCTACTCGATTAAAATTCGAACGGATTCTCTACAAAGCCTTTTTAGACATGCAAATTTTAATTCCAACAAAACGAAAACCATATTTTATTAAATGAAATTTTATGAGTTCAAATATTTAATTTTGAGCTTTTGAACAAAATTATACAGATTAATCTAAAATTTTTAGCTTTTTACTCGATTAAAATTCGAATTGATTCTTTATAAAGCCTCTTTAGATATGCACGTTTTAATCCCAAAAAAACGAAAACTAGATGTTATTAAATCAAATTTTATGAGTTCAAATAGTTAATTATGGGCTTTTGAACAAAATTATATAGATTAATCTAAAATTTTTCGATTTTTACTCGGTTAAAATTGGAACAGATTCTCTGTAAAGCCTTTTTAGACATGCATGTTTTAATCTGAACAAAATGATAACTAGATGTTATTAAATCAAATTTTTTGAGTTCAAATAATTAATTATGGGCTTTTGAACAAAATTATACAGATTAATCAAAATTTTTCATCTTCTTACTCAGTTAAAATTTGAACGGATTCTCTACAAAGCCTTTTTAGGCATGTACGTTTTAATCCGAACAAAACAAAAACCAGTTGTTATTAAATCAAATTTCATTAGTTCAAATAGTTAATTATGGGATTTTGAATAAAATTATACTGATAAATATAAAATTTTCAGCTTTTTACTCGGTTAAAATTCGAACGAATTCTCTATAAAGCAATTTTAGACAAGCAAGTTTTAATCCCTACAAAACGAAATCAAATTTTATGAGTTCAAATAGTTAAATATGTACTTTTGAACAAAATTATACAGATTAATCTAAAATTTTTAGCTTTTTACTCGGTTAAAATACGAACGGATTCTCTACAAAGCCTTTTTGTACATGCACGTTTTAATCCCAACAAAATGAAAACCAGATGTTATTAAATGAAATTTTATGAGTTCAAATAGTTAATTATGGGCTTTAGAACAAAATTTTAAAGATTAATCTAAAATTTTCAGCTTTTTACTCGGTTAAAATTCGAACAGATTCTCTATAAAGCGTTTTTAGACATGCATGTTTAATTCGAATAAAAAGATAACTAGATGTTATTAAATCAAAAATTTTGAGTTCAAATAATTAATTATAGGCTTTTGAAAAAAATTATACAGATTAATCTAAAATTTTTAGCTTTTTACTCGGTTAAAATTTGAATGGATTCTTTATAAAGCCTATTTAGACATGCACGTTTTAATCCGAACAAAACAAAAACTAGATTCTATTAAATCAAATTTTACGAGTTCAAATAGTTAATTATGGGATTTTGAACAAAATTATACAGATTAATCTAAAATTTTCAACTTTTTACTCGATTAAAATTCGAACGGATTCTCTATAAAGCCTTTTTAGACATTAACGTTTTAATTCGAACAAAACGATAACTAGATGTTATTAAATCAAATTTTTTGAGTTCAAATAATTAATTGTGGTATTTTGAACAAAATTATACAGATAAATCTAAAGTTTTAACCTTTTTACTCGGTTAAAATTCGATCGCATTCTCTATAAAGCAATTTTAGAAATGTAAGTTTTAATCCCAACAAACCAAAAAACAGATGTTATTAAATCAAATTTTATGATTTCAAATAGTTAATTATGGGCTTCTTAACAAAATTATACAGATTAATGTAAAATTTTTAGCTTTTTACCAGTTAGAATACGAACGGATTCTCTATAAAGGCTTTTTAGACAAGCACGTTTTAATCCCAACAAAACGAAAATCAGATGTTATTAAATCAAATTTTATGAGTTCAAATAGTTAATTAAGGGCTCTTGAACAAAATTATACATATTAAACTAAAATTTTCAGCTTTTTACTCGGTTAAAATTCGAATGGATTCTCTATAAAGCAATTTTAGACATGTAAGTTTTAATTCCAACAAAACAAAAACCAGATGTTATTAAATCAAATTTTATGAGTTCAAATAGTTGAACAAGGGCTTTTGAACAAAATTATACGGATTAATCTAAAATTTTCAGCTTTTTACTCGGTTAAAATACGAACGGATTCTCTACAAAGCCTTTTTGGACATACACGTTTTAATCCCAACAAAGCGAAAACTAGATATTATTAAATCAAATTTTATGAGTTCAAATAGTTAATTATGGGCTTTTGAACAAAATTATACAGATTAATCTAAAATTTTCAGCTTTCACTCGGTTAAAATTCGAACAGATTCTCTATAAAGCCTTTTTAGACATGCATGTTTTAATCCGAACAACACGATAACTAGATGTTATTAAATCAAATTTTATGAGTTCAAATAGTTGAATATGGGCTTTTGAACAAAATTATATAGATTAATAAAAAATTTTCAGCTTTTTACTCGGTTAAAATTCGAACAGATTGATCTCCTCTCTCTTTTCTCTCCTCTCCTCTCTGTAACTCTTTTTTCTTTTCTCCTCCTTACGCCGCCTTTCACCTCCGTTTTTCTTACGCCTTGTTCGGCCTTGGGTTTATGGCACCGTCGTTCTTGGTGCTCTCCTTCACTCCCGGATCTGGCCGTGTGTTTGGGTCTCCGCCGTGGTGTATGGATGAGGTTTTCTTGGTCGTCATCTTGCTGGCTGTGATTGGCGACCACCACACCCAGTTTCTTGGGGCCGACAGCGATCACCTTCATTACTATTTCGTCACCTCTTTGAGAGAGGAGGCCTGGCCATCACTACTCCCACGTCTTTTTCGACGACGTTTCTTCCATGGATGTGCTGCTACTCTCCTCGTTCAGGACGGTGGTTTGCTCGACCAAATGAGTTTCGTCCGATTCGTTATCGTTCTTTGCCGATCTCTTGGTGGTTTTTTTCATTGGTCCTTTTATTGTGATCGACTTTTTGGAGCTTTCCTTCGCCCGAAGGAGGACGTCATAGTATTGGCCGGGACGCCCGGTGCTTCCATAGCTGTTACAACTATCTTTCCACCCTTTTTTGGGATTACAAACCATATTATTCTTCTATTCTTTCTATCTTAGATCTACTGGGTTGTTTTTACAGTCCATGTCTTTCTTGAATCCTTTCCTGGTTTATCTCAAGTTCGCTACCCTACCCGAGCCTGAGTGTTCGCGGTTGGTGTGGAGTCCAACTCCTGGGAGGACTTTCTCTTTTCCTTTTATATTGCTTTCTCATTCCTCCTTCTGTTTAAGGTTCCATTCACCATTAATGGCGAACGGAAGTTGGTCTCTTGTTCTCTTTTTCGATCAGCACCTTCTCCTTCTTTTCTTTGGTCTGTCTCTTGCTTTCGGTTCTCTCCTACATCCGTTTATGGTGTCCATTGTCTTCGGCTCTTCTTTAACTCCATCTTTGTCTTCCTGTTACCAGTTGGGACTCCTTTGTTACTGGGTCCTCTCTTCGTCACCTTCGGTGCATGGGCTTGTTTCTACTCGTCATGGTCTCTGGCAAGTATGTACTCGGCAATGCTTTTGACAGGATGGTCAACCTCAGTTGGGGAGAGCGGGAAGTTGGTAGATGTGGGGTGGCCATCTGTGTGGGTCCGGATTCTAACCGGGTGGGTAACTGCAGCTCTCTACATGTGGTCTCTCCTTGCTCCTATTCTGTTCCCAGACCTTTCGACTCGCTGGCCTGGTTCTCGAGATTCTATGTTTGGCTCTTTGTGGTATCTTTTATCGTTTCTTATTACTTTCATCAAACCACCCCATCGTTGGGTTATTTACAACACCTGTTATGGTGCAAACAATCTGTCCTATTATAGGGGCAGGTCTCTTACCATCTCTAAGATGTGTACCTCTTTTTCTTTCAATGTTTATTTATTCTCCCAGTCCTTTTCTATTACAACACTATCTCTTTCAATGGGTTTTATACTCTATTTTCGTTTTTTTATTCCATCACAAACTTCGTTATATTTTTTATTCTTTGTTACCTCGATTGCTATGTGCTTTCAAAACCCTACTTTGACTAATACTCCAATATTCTATATTATTGTATTTATCTTTATTATTTTCTCCAATTCCTCCAATTATACTCCCGCTCCACTTCAAACTCTACTCCCTTTCTATAAATACGTCCATCCTTTTCACACTTTATTCTTCACCACACGCCTTTCTTCTTCCTTTTCTCTAACGAATCCTTTTGTCCCCTTTATTCCTCCCTCTATGGATTCTAAGTCTTTCCTCCAACACATTGGTAATATCCAGTTCACTGCTGATGAGCAGGCAGCTATATTTCAACCCAATATTTCCTGGGGACTATCAGAAGATGAAACACGAGCAACCCTTCTCGGGAATCTTATTTCTTCAAAGGATATTGATGATCAGGTGATTGTCAAAGCTTTTACTGGCATCTGGACAATGGCTAAACTTGTTTCTATACAAATTCTAAAACCACATTTGTTCCTCCTCCATTTTAAGGATGAGAAAGTTAAGGATGATATACTCTCTAGAGGTCCTTGGACATAAAAAGATGAATGGCTTGCTCTTACTCCATACAATCCTTCTATCACGCATGAGGAGCATTCTTTTTCCACGATGAATATTTGGGTACGTATTTACATCATCCCACACATTTTTCTAGCCACGGAGGAATCGGCTAGCGAAATTGGCATGTCTCTTGGTTCCATTATTGGAGTTGTTACGAAAATTGATACAAGGAAAATTGATCTTAACATGTTTGACTATCTCCGGGTCGGTTTATCGATTGATGTCACATAGCCAATTCGGCGTTGTGTTGCTCTTGGAGGTGGACCATCCACCAGGTTCTGTTTGCTCCAATATGAACGTCTTCCTACGATTTGCTACTATTGTGGCCGTGTCGGCCATTCACTTGATTTTTGCTCTGTTCCAGTGGAATCGCGGACTGATCAACCCCCCTTTGGTGACTGGTTAAGGTACGTTCCTAAGAGGAAGGATCCACAACCTACTCAAAGAGGTCGAATCCGTTATATCACTAAGGATTATACTGCTCAGCAAATGCCTACCCCTTCTCATACATCTAATGCCAATGCCAGTGCTAACAAGGGTAAAGCCCCTTTGACATCCAACTTGACCAACGATGAGTCCGCCCCAAATACTGAATTGCTATCTATTCTGCCCAAAGGTCCCAGACTCCTTCCTACAGTCCATAGTAAACTCTCTGCTCGTCGATATCCTTCGCAACCACTGCAAATGATTTTTCCTGACCAAAGCTCTACTATTACTACAAGACAACAGCCCACTGCTAACATGGGGGATGTGAGTCTCTCTGACCCTGACCTTCATGAGCTGGAGGTTGATCTCGCCAATGACCATGACTTCTAGGAGGCAGCTGATTGGCTCGATTTTGCACCAACGCCTAAGCGTTCCGTCCGTCCAACCTCGAGTCGGGGTTCCAAAAGAACTCCTCCTTCTGATGATTCTACTAGGGTCAAGCGACCACGAGCTAGTGCGGCACCTTTAGAGAAAGCTGGGATGAGCAGCGCAAAAAACTCTGCGGCGGAGGTTGACCCAGATCAACCCCGCCGAGCAAAATGAGTAACTTATTTAGGAACTGTCGGGGCCTTGGCAGCGCTCTGACAGTTCTTATTTCACAACATGTTGTTTTCATGCATGATGTCTTTTCTTTTATGTTTTCACTTCTTCTTTTTTTAAGTCTTTTTGTTTCTCTTTTGTCTTTGTTAGATTCCTGTGGCCCCTTGGGCTCTCCTGTTTTGATGTTTACTTTTATTTAGAATAATAATACTTTTATTGTTTTGTTTTATTATTTTGATTTTTTTCCCGCTCGACTTTCCTTTGTGCTTATTTTTGTTTTATTTGTCTACTTTCTTTCTTTTATACGTTCTTTTCTTGATCCATATATACCACCCTTGCTAAGGGAATACTCCAACATCTGTTTTGATGTTAGGCCTTTTAAAGTTGACTTATGTATTAATCTGTATAGCTTCTATATGATTCGTTTATGGCTTTCGTTACTCTTACCTTTATATATGAGTCACCATACTTCCTTTTCTTCTTTTCTCATATATTTCGACAAACTTCGGGTTACTACTGTTTTAGCTAGGATGAGCAGCGCAAAAAACTCTTCGGCGGTGGTTGACTGTGATCAACCCCGCCGTGAGCAATGAAAATCTTATGTTGGAACTGCCAGGGTCTTGGTACTTCCCAGGCAGTTCATGCTTTAAAACATGCTACTACTAAGCATGATGTCGATTGTCTCTTTCTTTGCGAGACTAGATTGAACTCCTACCATATGGAACAGATTAAAATCAAACTTGGTATGCATGGCTGTTTCGCCGTTGCTTCAGGGTCTTTCTGTACTGGGCTTGCAATTCTTTGGAATTCCAAAACTTCAATTGATTTGCTCTCCTTCTCCGATCGTCATATTGGCGTCCTTATTTCCTTCGAATCAGTATATTTTCATTTCTCCGGCATACATGGCTTTCCCGAAACTGCAAACAAATGTAAAACTTGGCAGCTAATAGACTCTCTTCATTCAACCTCTACCCTCCCATGGCTCCTTGGGGGGGACTCTAATGAAATTCTTTCTGATGATGAGAAGCAAGGTGGTTCTCGCCGTGCGCGATCGCAAATTAATAACTTTCGTGACTGTCTTGGTCGGAATGACCTTTTTGACTACAAACCGACTTCTGGCTGGTTTACTTGGTCTAGATCATGTCGTACTACCAGAACCATTCTGGAAAGAATTGATTGTTTTCTTGGTAACTCTGCTTGGTTTCAGTCTTTTTCCCAACTGCCATGCCATGTCCTTTTTTCAGGCGCGTTCTGACCACTGCCCTATTTTCTTGGATACCAACCCTTCGCAACCATCGCGTTTTAATCGATCTAATACCCCTTTTCGTTATGAAAGTTGTTGGGCTGATAACCCAGACGTCCTCCGCCGTATTGCTGAGATTTGGTCTAACAAGACTTCCTCGACTCTTACGAAGCTTTCTGATATTGGAAGATTCTTAGCTGCGTGGCAGACTACTAAGCGTATTAAATCTAATGAGCGCATGACTCAGTTGACTACTTTTATCAATATGTGCCTCAAACGCCAGCTCTCCGATTTGGAAATTCAAAATTTTCTTTCTGCTAAAAGTGAGCTTGATAGCCTGCTCAATGCGAAGGAAATTTATTGGGCTCAACGAGCTCGAACACACTGGTTAACGTACGGTGACAAAAATACATCTTTCTTTCATGCTAGGGCAAACATTCGTCGTCAGAAGAATTTTCTGTCTGGACTATTTAACCACCAGAATATCTGGCAATCCAACACGGTGGACATTATGTCTACTGCTATTCACTACTTTCAAAACCTTTTTGCATCTTCCTCTCCCTCTATAGCTTCTTCCATCTTGGATAATATTCCTTCAATTGTTACCGAATCCATGAACAATGACCTTAACAGGGACTTCACGGCAGATGAAGTCTCTGTTGCTTTTCGTGATATTGACCCGAGGAAAGCTCCAGGCGTTGATGGCTTTCCGAGCGGTTTCTTCCGAAAGTATTGGAACATCCTCGGTCAGGATTTCACAAATCTTTGTCTCGGACTCCTAAGAGGGTCTGTCAATATGGAAGAGGTTAATCGATCCATCATTATTCTTATTCCCAAAATAAGTGACCCTACTACAATGCGGCACCTTCGGCCTATTAGTCTTTGTACAGTTATCTATAAAACTGTATCGAAAGTTTTAGTTAATCGTTTGAAATCTATTATACCTCTCTGTATTAGTGGTAATTAAGCTGCATTCGTCCAAGGACGGAACATTACTGATAACATTCTTATTGCTCATGAGCTTATTCATACGTTATATACGGATGCCACTTCTCTTGCGAGAGGTGCTTGCTTAAAACTCGATATGGAAAAGGCATTTGACCGTATGGAATGGTCCTTTCTCGAAAAAATTATGGTTCGCCTCGGGTTTAATCCGGGTTGGGTTGGCCTTATTATGAGGTGTGTTTCCTTGGTTTCTTTCCAAGTTCGTATAAATGGCTCTCTTTCGCGCCCTTTCAAACCCGAAAAGGGTTTACGTCAAGGGGATCCTCTCTCCCCTTTCCTGTTTCTTTTCTGTACTCAAGGACTTTCAGCCTTGCTCAATTTTGAGCAGACAAATGGTCACCTCCCTGGGCTCTGTGCTAGCAGGAATGGGCCTCGTGTCAACCATCTCCTTTTTGCAGACGATTGTGTTGTTTTCATAAAAAATACAACTATCGAAGCTCAACGCCTTAAGGATGTGCTGCATATTTACGCCACTTCGTCTGGCCAGGCGGTGAACTTTGACAAATCTACCATCTTTTTCTCACGGAAAACTTCCACTTTGCTTAGGGCGGATATCAATGCTATTCTTCATATCCGAGAGGTGGATGATCCAGGAATTTATCTCGACGTTCCTCTACTTATCGTAAAGAACAAAACTGTAGCTTTAGGTTTTACTAGAGACAATATTAATGCACGTTTGAGTACGTGGGATAAACATCTCCTTTCTTTTAGCGGTAGAGAGATTTTCATCAAATCTGTTATACAATCTATGCCTCAGTATGTTAAGTCTTGTTACCTTTTACCACATAATCTTATTGATGATATGACCACTGCGATACGTCGGTACTGGTGGTCTGGGAAAGCCCACAAACAAGGTTGGCATATGCTTCCATGGGATACTATTTGTCTTCCGAAAGTTGTTGGGGGTGTAGGATTTCGCGATCTTCATCACTTCAATATTGCATTACTCGGTAAACAAATTTGGCGATTAATTTGTGAGCCTGATAACCTTCTTAGTCAGGTGTATAAATACAAGTACTACCCAAGGAGTACAGTCCTTGACTCTTACTCCACTCGGAGTTCTTCCTTTGTCTGGAAGGGCCTTAGCATTGCTATTTCTAAGCTCTGCATGGGTTTCTTTAAATGCCCTGGAATGTTTAGTAATATCCAGATCCATTTTGACAAGTGGGGTGGTTCCCAGCCTGTACACCTTTACGGTGTGTATGAGGTGAACGAAGAAATCCCTCTTCGTGTAGGGACTTTCATGATGCATGGTTTACCCCGTTGGGACGAATCAAAGGTAAGAGAGTATTTCTGCTTCGAAGATGCTAATACCATACTTAATGTGCCAATTATAAATGATGTCAAGGATACCATTCTCTGGGGTCACCATGATGCTGGTATATATTCAGTTAGATCTGGTTATCAATTTCTGCAGTTACAACCAGGGCCTGTTAATAGGCCTTCTAAACTATGGAAAATCTTATCTAAATTGCCTACTCTTCCCAAAGTCTGTTCCTTTGGATGGCGGTTGTGTCATGATGCACTACCCTCTGGCCAGAAGATCCTTCATGCTAATCTTGGGCCAGGGGTCTGTCCTATCTGTAACTTGGCTGTTGAATCCTCCCTCCATGCTATGAGGGATTGTCCTAGTGCGAAAGAAACGCTCCTTTTGACAGGACTCCCAGGCCGAATTCTGTCCAACATTTATTCCTCCCCTCATCAGTGGCTTTCTGATGTTGCTGGTTTCCTTTCTTTGCATCAATTCTCGTTTCTTATCACAGTTTTATGGAACTTATGGAACCGCCGTAATGATTTTGTCCATAATAATCATCTTCAACTGGCTTGGTTAACTATTGCCAATGCTCAAAAACTTTTCACTGATTATACATCAAATAATGATGTGTCACGTCAGTGTTCCCGGCTAGCTGAGCCCACTTTCGCTCAAGTTAGATGGATGAAACCGGAGCCCAGTTTCGTTAAGATTAATACGGATGAGGCTTTTGACCCTATCTTAAGAGGGGCTGCGGCAGGTGTCATTGCTCGAGACTCTTCTGGCTCAGTCCTCGGTGGCTGCTCTTTACCTCTTATCTGTCCGGATCCTGCCTCTGTCGAGGCTCTCGCTGTTCTGGAAGGTTTACGTTTTGCTGCCACTCATGGTTGGTCTAATGTGATTATTGAAACGGATTCTGCCTCCATTGCCAACAAGGTTAACAATGATTCCTATCAAGATCTTTCCACAGTTCGGCACTTGGTGTCTCGCATCCGATCCACTCTTGGTACTATGCCTGACTGCAAGATTTGTTTTGTACCTAGAGCTGCCAATGTTGTAGCCCATATTTTGGCTACTAGGGCCTTACGTTCTTTTACTTCTTGTACCTTTGATTGTCTTTTTCCCGACTACATTCGGGCTTCTGTAAACTCGGAGAGGTTTTCGTCTTCTTCTCAATAATATCTTAGGTACTCTTTTCCCCATAGGGGACTCTCCACCTTCAGGGGTGATTGGCTATAGGGTTTTTTTAATGAGGCCCTTTCTCTCAAAAAAAAATCCGAACAGATTCTACAAAACGAAAACCAGATGTTATTAAATCAAATTTTATGAGTTCAAATAGTTAATTTTGGGCTTTTGAACAAAATTATACAGATTAATCTAAAATTTTTCGATTTGTACTCGGTGAAAATTCGAACAGATTCTCTGTAAAGCCTTTTTAGACATGCATGTTTTAATCTGAACAAAATGATAACTAGATGTTATTAAATCAAATTTTTTGAGTTTAAATAATTAATTATGGGCTTTTGAACAAAATTATACAGATTAATCAAAAATTTTCAGTTTCTTACTCATTTAAAATTTGAACGAATTCTCTATAAAGACTTTTTAGACATGTACGTTTTAATCCGAACAAAACAAAAATCAGTTGTTATTAAATCAAATTTCATGAGTTCAAATAGTTAATTATGGGATTTTGAACAAAATTATACTGATAAATAAAAAATTTTCAGCTTTTTACTCGGTTAAAATTAGAACGAATTCTCTATAAAGCAATTTTAGACAAGCAAGTTTTAATCCCTACAAAACAAAATCAAATTTTATGAGTTCAAATAGTTGATTATGGGCTTTTGTACAAAATTATACAGATTAATCAAAAATTTTTAGCTTTTTACTCGGTTAAAGTACGAACGGATTCTCTACAAAGCCTTTTTGGACATACACGTTTTAATACCAACAAAACTAAAATCAGATGTTATTAAAAAAAATTTTATGAGTTCAAATAGTTAATTATGAGATTTTGAACAAAATTATACATATTAATCTAAAATTTTCAGCTTTTTACTCGGTTAAAATTCGAACAGACTCTCTATAAAGCGTTTTTAGACAAGCATGTTTTAATCCGAACAAAACGATAACTTGATGTTATTAAATCAAATTTTTTGAGTTCAAATAATTAATTATGGGCTTCTGAACAAAATTATACAGATTAATCAAAAATTTTCAGCTTTTTACTCGGTTAAAATTTGAATGGATTCTCTATAAAGCCTTTTTAGACATGCACTTTTTAACCCGAACAAAACGAAAACCAATTGTTATTAAATCAAATTTCATGAGTTCAAATAGTTAATTATGGGTTTTGAGCAAAATTATACAGATAAATCTAAAATTTTCAGCTTTTTACTCGGTTAAAATTCGAATGAATTCTCTATAAAGCAATTTTAGACAAGCAAGTTTTAATCCCTACAAAACGAAATCAAATTTTATGAGTTCAAATAGTTGAATATGGGCTTTTGAACAAAATTATACAGATTAATCTAAAATTTTTAGCTTTTTACTCGGTTAAAATACGAACGAATTCTCTACAAAGCATTTTTGGACATGCACGTTTTAATCCCAACAAAACGAAAACTAGATGTTATTAAATCAAATTTTATGAGTTCAAATAGTTAATTATGGACTTTTGAACAAAATTATACAGATTAATCTAAAATTTTTAACTTTTTACTCGGTTAAATTTGAACAGATTCTTTATTAAGCCTTTTTAGACATTTACATTTTAATCCGAATAAAACGATAACTAGATGATATTAAATCAAAAATTTTGAGTACAAATAATTAATTAAGGGCTTTTGAACAAAATTATACAGATTAATCTAAAATTTTCAGCTTTTTACTCGTTTAAAATTCGAATGGATTCTTTATAAAGCCTTTTTAGACATACACGTTGTAATCCGAACAAAACAAAAACTAGATGCTATTAAATCAAATTTTACGAGTTCAAATAGTTAATTATGGGATTTTGAACAAAATTATACAGATTAATCTAAAATTTTCAACTTTTTACTCGGTTAAAATTCGAACGGATTCTCTATAAAGCC
The DNA here is from genome assembly GCA_035048815.1 of Abelmoschus esculentus. Lineage (NCBI taxonomy): Eukaryota > Viridiplantae > Streptophyta > Magnoliopsida > Malvales > Malvaceae > Abelmoschus > Abelmoschus esculentus. The sequence continues at coordinate 10,459,802 of JAUCBN010000036.1, forward strand.
TTTTTAGACATAAACGTTTTAATCCGAACAAAACGATAACTAGATGATATTAAATCAAATTTTTTGAGTTCAAATTATTAATTGTGGTATTTTAAACTAAATTATACAGATAAATCTAAAATTTTAACCTTTTTACTCGGTTAAAATTCGATCGCATTCTCTATAAAGCAATTTTAGAAATATAAGTTTTAATCCCAACAAACCGAAAACCAGATATTATTAAATCAAATTTTATGATTTCAAATAGTTAATTATGGGCTTTTAAACAAAATTGTACAGATTAATGTAAAATTTTTAGCTTTTTACTCGGTTAGAATACGAACGGATTCTCTATAAAGGTTTTGTAGACAAGCACGTTTTAATCCCAACAAAAAGAAAATCAGATGTTATTAAATCAAATTTTATGAGTTCAAATAGTTAATTAAGGGCTCTTGAACAAAATTATACAGATTAAACTAAAATTTTAAGCATTTTACTCGATTAAAATTCGAAAGGATTCTCTATAAAGCAATTTTAGATATGCAAGTTTTAATTCCAACAAAACGAAAACCAGATGTTATTAAATCAAATTTTATGAGATCAAATATTTGAACAAGGGCTTTTGAACAAAATTATACAGATCAATCTAAAATTTTCAACTTTTTACTCAGTTAAAATTCCAACGGATTCTTTATTATGCCTTTTTAGATATACACGTTTTAATCCGAACAAAACAAAAACCAAATGTTATTGAATAAAATTTTATGAGTTCAAATAGTTAATTATGGTATTTTGAATAAAATTATACAGATAAATTAAAAATTTTCAGCTTTTTACTCGATTAAAATTCGAACGGATTCTCTATAAAGCAATTTTAGACAAGCAAGTTTTAATCCCAACAAAACGAAAACTGAATGTTATTAAATCGAATTTTATGAGTTCAAATAGTTGAATATGGGATTTTGAACAAAATTATACAGATTAATCTAAAATTTTTAACTTTTTACTCAGTTAAAATTCGAACAGATTCTCTATAAAGCCTTTTCAGACATGCACGTTTTAATCCGAACAAAACGATAACTAGATGTTATTAAATAAAAGTTTATAAGTTCAAATAGTTAATTATGGGATTTTTAACAAAATTATACAGATTAATCTAAAATTTTCAACTTTTTACTCGGTTAAAATTCGAACAGATTCTCTATAAAGCCTTTTCAGACATGCACGTTTTAATCCGAACAAAATGATAACTAGATGTTATTAAATCAATTTTTTTGAGTTCAAATAATTAATTATGGTCTTTTGAACAAAATTATACAGATTAATCTAAAATTTTCAGCTTTTTACTAGGTTAAAAATCGAACGGATTCTGTTTAAAGTCTTTTTAGACGTGCATATTTTAATCCCAACAAAACAAAAATCAGATGTTATTAAATCAAATTTTACGAGTTCAAATAGTTAATTATGGGCTTTTGAACAAAATTATACAGATTAATCTAAATTTTTTAACTTTTTACTCGGTTAAAATTCAAACGGATTCTCTATAAAGCCTTTTTAGACATGCACGTTTTAATCCGAATAAAACGATAACTAGATGTTATTAAATCAAATTTTTTGAGTTCAAATAATTTATTATGGTGTTTTGAACAAAATTATACAAATTAATCTAAAATTTTCAGTTTTTTAATCGGTTAGAATTTGAACGGGTTCTCTATAAAGCCTTTTTAGACGTAGACGTTTTAATCCGAACAAAACAAAAATCAGATGTTATTAAACGAAATTTTATGAGTTTGAATAGTTAATTATTGGATTTTGAACAAAATTATACAAATAAATCTAAAATTTTCAGCTTTTTACTCGGTTAAAAATCGAACGGATTCTCTATAAAACAATTTTAGACAAGCAAGTTTTAGTCCTAACAAAATGAAAATTAGATGTTATTAAATCAAATTTTACGAGTTCGAATAGTTAATTATGGGCTTTTGAACAAAATTATACAGATCAATCAAAAATTTTCAACTGTTTACTCTGTTAAAATTCGAACGGATTCTCTATAAAGCCTTTTTAGACATGCACGTTTTAATCAAAACAAAACAAAAACCAAATGTTATTAAATAAAATTTTATGAGTTCAAATAGTTAATTATGGGATTTTGAACAAAATTATACAGATAAATCTAAATTTTTTAGCTTTTTACTCGGTTAAAATTCGAACATATTCTCTATAAAGCCTTTTTAGACATGAACGTTTTAATCCAAAAAAAATGATAACTAGATGTTATTAAATAAAAGTTTTTGAGTTCAAATAATTAATTATGGGCTGTTAAAAAAATTATACAGATTAATCTAAAATTTTCAGCTTTTTACTCGGTTAAAATTTGAAAGGATTCTTTATAAAGCCTTTTTAGACATGCACGTTTTAATCCAAACAAAACAAGAACCAGATGTTATTAAATAAAATTTTACGAGTTCAAATAGTTAATTATGGGCTTTTGAACAAAATTATACAGATTAATCTAAAATTTTCAACTTTTTACTCGGTTAAAATTCGAACGGATTCTCTATAAAGCCTTTTTAGACATGCACGTTTTAATCCGATCAAAACAAAAATCAGATATTATTAAATCATATTTTACGACTTCAAATAGTTAATTATGGGCTTTTGAACAAAATTATACAGATTAATCTAAAATTTTCAACTTTTTACTCACTTAAAATTCGAATGGATTCTCTATAAAGTCTTTTTAGACATGCACGTTTTAATCCGAACAAAACGATAACTAGATGTTATTAAATCAAATTTTTTGAGTTCAAATAATTTATTATGGGGTTTTGAACAAAATTATACAGATAAATCTAAAATTTTCAGCTTTTTACTCGGTTAAAATTTGAACCGGTTCTCTATAAAGCCTTTTTAGTCGTGGACGTTTTAATCCGAACAAAACAAAAACCAGATGTTATTAAATGAAATTTTATGAGTCCTAATAGTTAATTATTGGATTTTGTACAAAATTATACGAATAAATCTAAAATTTTCAGCTTTTTACTCGGTTAAAATTCGAGCGGATTCTCTATAAAGCAATTTTAGACAAGCAAGTTTTAGTAACAACAAAACGAAAATTAGATGTTATTAAATAAAATTTTACGAGTTCAAATAGTTAATTATGGGCTTTTGAACCAAATTATACAGATTAATCTAAAATTTTCAACTTTTTACTCGCTTAAAATTCGAACGGATTCTCTATAAAGCCTTTTTAGACATGCACGTTTTAATCCGAACAAAAGAAAAATTAGATGATATTAAATCATATTTTACGACTTCAAATAGTTAATTATGGGCTTTTGAACAAAATTATACAGATTAATCTAAAATTTTCAAGTTTTTACTCAGTTAAAATTCGAACGGATTCTCTATAAAGTCTTTTTAGACATGCACGTTTTAATCCAAACAAAACGATAACTAGATGTTATTAAATCAAATTTTTTGAGTTCAAATACTTTATTATAGGGTTTTGAACAAAATTATACAGATTAGTCTAAAATTTTCAGCTTTTTACTCGGTTAAAATTTGAACCGGTTCTCTATAAAGCCTTTTTAGTCGTGGACGTTTTAATCCGAACAAAACAAAAACCAGATGTTATTAAATGAAATATTATGAGTCCAAATAGTTAATTATTGGATTTTGAACAAAATTATACGAATAAATCTAAAATTTTCAGCTTTTTACTCGGTTAAAATTCGAACAGATTCTCTATAAAGCAATTTTAGACAAGCAAGTTTTAGTCCCAACAAAACGAAAATTAGATGTTATTAAATCAAATTTTTCGAGTTCAAATAGTTAATTATGCGCTTTTGAACAAAATTATACAAATTAATCTAAAATTTTCAACTTTTTACTCGGTTAAAATTCGAACAGATTCTCTATAAAGCCTTTTTAGACATGTACGTTTTAATTCGAACAAAACAAAAATCAGATGTTATTAAATCAGATTTTACGAATTCAAATAGTTAATTATGGGCTTTTGAACAAAATTAAACAAATTAATCTAAAATTTTCAAGTTTTTACTCAGTTAAAATTCGAACGGATTCTCTATAAAGTCTTTTTAGACATGCACGTTTTAATCCGAACAAAACGATAACTAGATGTTATTAAATAAAAGTTTATAAGTTCAAATAGTTAATTATGGGATTTTTAACAAAATTATACAGATTAATCTAAAATTTTCAGCTTTTTACTTGGTTAAAATTCTAATAGATTCTCTATAAAGCCTTTTCAGACATGCACGTTTTAATCCGAACAAAATGATAACTAGATGTTATTAAATCAATTTTTTTGAGTTCAAATAATTAATTATGGTCTTTTGAACAGAATTATACAGATTAATCTAAAATTTTCAGCTTTTTACTAGGTTAAAATTCGAACAGATTCTCTTTAAAGTCTTTTTAGACGTGCATATTTTAATCCCAACAAAATGAAAATCAGATGTTATTAAATCAAATTTTACGAGTTCAAATAGTTAATTATGGGCTTTTGAACAAAATTATACAGATTAATCTAAAATTTTCAAGTTTTTACTCAGTTAAAATTCGAACGGATGACATTAGGCACTTTCTTTCTACTTGGCAAACTAACAAACGTTTGAAGTCCAATAAGCGTATCTCCCAATTGAATGATTTTATTAACCTATGCCTCGCGCGCCATCTCTCCGACTCTGAAGTCAATAGTCTTCTCTCAGCTAAACACGAGCTCGATAGCTTAATGAATGCGAAGGAGATCTATTGGGCTCAACGCGCTCGAACTCTCTGGCTAGAACACGGTGATAAAACACCTCCTTCTTTCATGCCAGAGCGACTAGCCGTCGGAGGAAAAACCAGATTGTTGGTCTATTCGATGATCAGAATACTTGGCACACTAATTCAAATGACATTATGACTACCGCTGTTCTATACTTTCAAACTCTTTTTTCGTCATCCTCTCCTATTATAGATCCATCAATTTTGAACAATATTCCCACAGTTGTTACTGATTCTATGAATACTGAACTTAATAAGGATTTCACTTCAGATGAAATTCATACTGCTTTTCGTGATATCAATCCGAGGAAGGCCCCGGGGGTTGACGGTTTCCCAAGCAGTTTCTTCCGGAAGCACTGGGATATCCTTGGCCACGAATTTACATCTCTATGCCTCGGGCTCCTTCGTGGGTCCATTGATATGGAGGAAGTCACTCGTACCATTATTGTGCTTATCCCTAAAATTGATGAACCTACTACAATGCGTCATCTTAGACCTATTAGTCTCTGTACAGTTATTTATAAAACTGTCTCGAAAGTTCTTGTTAATCGGCTAAAATCTATCATACCTATTTGTATTAGTGGCAACCAAGCTGCTTTTGTTCACGGCAGGAATATCACGGATAATATTCTTATAGCTCATGAACTCATCCATACCCTTAATACTGATGCTACATCCCTTGCGAAAGGGGCTAGTTTAAAGCTAGATATGGAAAAGGCATTCGACCGTGTTGAATGGACTTTTTTAGAACATATTATGATTCGTCTAGGCTTTAACTCCAACTGGGTGTCCCTTATTATGAGGTGTGTATCCTCAGTTACCTTTCAAGTTCGAGTGAATGATTCCCTTTCTCGACCTTTTAAGCCCTTTAGAGGTTTACGACAAGGGGACCCTCTCTCCCCCTTTTTGTTTCTTTTTTGCACACAGGGTCTTTCGGCCTTACTTAATGCTGCGCAATCCTCTGGTGTCCTCCCGGGGCTTTGCGCTAGTAGAAATAGACCACGTGTCAATCATCTTCTTTTTGCAGACGATTGTGTTATCTTTATCCGAACCAAAATGGCAGAAGTGCAGCGCCTTCGGGATGTTCTGCACATTTATGCCAATTCGTCTGGGCAAGCAGTGATCTTTGAGAAATCTACTATTTTCTATTCTCGGAAAACCCCTTTGTCACTTCGAACAGCCATCAATGACATACTACGTGGCAGGGAGGTGAATGATCCTGGACTTTACTTAGGAGTCCCTCTTCTCATTGGGAAAAATAAAACTGCTGCTCTGGGCTTTACCAGAGATAAAATGACTGCCCGAATGAACAGCTGGGACAAACATCTCCTCTCTTTTAGTGGTAGAGAAGTCTTTATCAAATCTGTTCTTCAATCTATGCCTCATTATGTGATGTCTTGCTACCTTCTGCCACTCAATATTATTGATGACATGACTACTTCTATACGCCGCTACTGGTGGTCTGGGAAAGCTGGTAGAAAAGGATGGCACATGCTTCCCTGGGATACTGTCTGTCTCCCGAAAGCGGATGGGGGAGTCGGCTTTCGTGATTTACACCATTTTAATATTGCTTTACTTGGTAAGCAGATTTGGCGCCTTGTGTGTGCTCCTGGGAGCCTCCTTAGTCAAATTTACAAATGCAAGTATTACCCGGCTGGTTCTTTACTTGACTCTGTTTCTTCACGGAGTTCCTCCTTTGCTTGGAAAGGGCTCAGTGTAGCTATTTCTAAACTTCGTGATGGATTTTTTATACGTCCAGGCATGAATAGTACTATCCAGATCCACTTTGACAACTGGGGTGGCTCCCAGCCGTTGCGCCTTTATGGTGATTATGAGATCAACGATGAAGTGCCTTTGCGCGCCGGCACTTTTATGATACCTAACTTACCCCGCTGGGATGCATCCAAAGTTCGGAATTACTTCACATATGAGGATGCTAATACCATCCTTAATGTTCCGATTATTAATGATACACAAGACACCACCCTCTGGGGTAACCATGATTCTGGTATCTATTCTGTACGTTCGGGCTATCAATTTTTGATGCTTCAGCCAGGTCCAGTTAATAGGCCCTCTAAACTCTGGAAAGTCCTTTCTAAATTACCCACTCTTCCTAAGGTACGTTCTTTTGCTTGGCGTTTGTGTCACGATGCACTTCCCTCTGGTCACAAAATCCTTCAGGCCAATCTAGGTCCGGGGATTTGCTCTTTATGCAATTTGGCCATCGAAACTACCATCCATGCTATACGGGACTGCCCTTGCACTAGAGAGGCGTTCCAGTTGGCAGGTCTCCCATCCCGACTTCTTTCTCTTGTTTATACCTCCCCTTACCAATGGCTTTCTGTGGCAGTTGGCTTTCTTTCTCTTCAGCAATTTTCTTTACTTCTCACGATTTTATGGAATCTTTGGAACCGTCGCAATGACTTTGTCCATAATAACCATCTTCAACCGGTGTGGTTAACTGTTTCTAATGCTCTAAGTCTTTTACATGATTACACCTCAGCTAACAGTGCCTCCCGCCTACATTCTCGGCTAGCTGAGCCCACTCTTGCTCTTGCTAGATGGACGAAGCTAGACCCTGGTTACGTCAAGATTAACACGGATGGTGCGTTCGACCCCGTGTTAAAAGGAGCAGCAGCTGGTGTCATTGTTAGGGACTCCTCTGGCATTGTCCTTGGCGGCTGTTCTTTGCCTCTCCTCTGTCCGGATCCTGCCTCAGTTGAAGCTCTTGCCCTCTTGGAAGGTCTGAAGCTTGCCTCTTCCAATGGCTGGACCCGTGTTGTCTTCGAGACCGACTCTGCTTCCATTGCTAACAAGGTCAACGACCCCCTTTACCAGGATCGTTCCTAGGTGCAACCTTTGGTGTCTCGTATTCGCTCCACTCTTGGTACCTTACCTGACTGTAAGATTTGTTATGTACCTAGAGAGGCTAATGTTGTAGCCCATGTATTAGCTACTAGGGCTTTGCGTTTCCTTTTCTTCTTGTTTTTTCTCCTATGACTTTCCCGATTTTATTCGGGCTTCTGTAAACTCGGAGAGGTTTTCCTCCCCTTGTTAATAAGATCTTGGGTACTCTTTTCCCCATAGGGGCCTTCCTGCCCTCCGGGCGGTCGGCTATAGGGTTTTTTTAATGAGGCCCTTTCTCAAAAAAAAATAAAATCGAACGGATTCTCTATAAAGTCTTTTTAGACATGCATGTTTTAATCAGAACAAAACGATAACTAGATGTTATTAAATCAAATTTTTTGAGTTCAAATAATTTATTATGGGGTTTTGAACAAAATTATACAGATTAATCTAAAATTTTTAGCTTTTTACTCGGTTAAAATTTGAACCGGTTCTCTATAAAGCCTTTTTAGACATGCACGTTTTAATCAAAACAAAACAAAAACCAAATGTTATTAAATAAAATTTTATGAGTTCAAATAGTTAATTATGGGATTTTGAACAAAATTATACAGATAAATCTAAATTTTTTAGCTTTTTGCTCGGTTAAAATTCGAACATATTCTCTATAAAGCCTTTTTAGACATGCACGTTTTAATCCGAAAAAAAACGATAACTAGATGTTATTAAATCAAATTTTTTGAGTTCAAATAATTAATTATGGGCTGTTGAAAAAAATTATACAGATTAATCTAAAATTTTCAGCTTTTTACTCGGTTAAAATTTGAAAGGATTCTTTATAAAGCCTTTTTAGACATGCACGTTTTAATCCAAACAAAACAAGAACCAGATGTTATTAAATAAAATTTTACGAGTTCAAATAGTTAATTATGGGCTTTTGAACAAAATTATACAGATTAATCTAAAATTTTCAACTTTTTACTCGGTTAAAATTCGAACGGATTCTCTATAAAGCCTTTTTAGACATGCACGTTTTAATCCGAACAAAACAAAAATCAGATATTATTAAATCATATTTTACGACTTCAAAAAGTTAATTATTGGCTTTTGAACAAAATTATACAGATTAATCTAAAATTTTCAAGTTTTTACTCACTTAAAGTTTGAATGGATTCTCTATAAAGTCTTTTTAGACATGCACGTTTTAATCCGAACAAAACGATAACTAGATGTTATTAAATCAAATTTTTTGAGTTCAAATAATTTATTATGGGGTCTTGAACAAAATTATACAAATAAATCTAAAATTTTCAGCTTTTTACTCGGTTAAAATTTGAACCGGTTCTCTATAAAGCCTTTTTAGTCATGGACGTTTTAATCCGAACAAAACAAAAACCAGATGTTATTAAATGAAATTTTATGAGTCCAAATAGTTAATTATTAGATTTTGAACAAAATTATACGAATAAATCTAAAATTTTCAGCTTTTTACTCGGTTAAAATTCGAGCGGATTCTCTATAAAGCAATTTTAGACAAGCAAGTTTTAGTAAAAACAAAATGAAAATTAGATGTTATTAAATAAAATTTTACGAGTTCAAATAGTTAATTATGGGCTTTTGAACAAAATTATACAAATTAATCTAAAATTTTCAACTTTTTACTCGGTTAAAATTCGAACGGATTCTCTATAAAGCCTTTTTAGACATGCACGTTTTAATCTGAACAAAACAAAAATCAGATGTTATTAAATCAGATTTTACGAATTCAAATAGTTAATTATGGGCTTTTGAACAAAATTAAACAAATTAATCTAAAATTTTCAAGTTTTTACTCAGTTAAAATTCGAACGGATTCTCTATAAAGTCTTTTTAGACATGCACGTTTTAATCCGAACACAACGATAACTAGATGTTATTAAATCAAATTTTTTGAGTTCAAATAATTTATTATGGGGTTTTGAACAAAATTATACAGATTAATCTAAAATTTTCAACTTTTTACTCGGTTAAAATTTGAACCGGATCTCTATAAAGCCTTTTTAGTCGTGGACGTTTTAATCCGAACAAAACAAAAACCAGATGTTATTAAATGAAATTTTATGAGTCCAAATAGTTAATTATTGGATTTTGAACAAAATTATACAAATAAATCTAAAATTTTCAGCTTTTTACTCGGTTAAAATTCGAAAGGATTCTCTATAAAGCAATTTTAGACAAGCAAGTTTTAGTCCCAACAAAACAAAAATTAGATGTTATTAAATCAAATTTTACGAGTTCAAATAGTTAATTATGGGCTTTTGAACAAAATTATACAGATTAATCTAAAATTTTCAACTTTTTACTAAGTTAAAATTCGAACAGATTCTCTATAAAGCCTTTTTAGACATGCACGTTTTAATCCGAACAAAACGATAACTAGATGTTATTAAATCAAATTTTTTGAGTTCAAATAATTAATTATGGGCTTTTTTACAAAATTATACAGATTAATCTAAAATTTTCAACTTTTTATTTGGTTAAAATTCGAACGATTCTCTATAAAGCCTTTTTAGACATGCACGTTTTAATCCGAAAAAAACGATAACTAGATGTTATTAAATAAAATTTTTTGAGTTCAAATAACTAATTATGGGATTTTGAACAAAATTATACAGATTAATCTAAAATTTTCAGCTTTTTACTTGGTTAAAATTTGAAAGGATTCTATATGAAGCCTTTTTAGACATACACGTTTTAATCCGAACAAAACAAATAGCAGATGTTATTAAATAAAATTTTATGAGTTCATATAGTTAATTATGGGTTTTTAACAAAATTATACAGATAGATCTATAATTTTCAGCTTTTTACTCGGTTAAAATTCGAACGGATTCTCAATAAAGCAATTTTAGTCATGCAAGTTTTAATCCCATCAAAACGAAAACCAGATGTTATTAAATCAAATTTTATGAGTTCAAATAGTTGAATATGGTCTTTTAAACAAAATTATATAGATTATTCTAAAATTTTCAGCTTTTTATTCGGTTAAAATTCGAACGAATTCTCTATAAAGTCTTTTTAGACATGCACGTTTTAATCCCAACAAAACAAAAATCAGATGTTATTAAAACAAATTTTACGAGTTCAAATAGTTAATTAAGGGCTTTTGAATAAAATTGTACAGATTAATCTAAAATTTTCAACTCTTTACTCGGTTAAAATTTGAAAGGATTCTATATAAAGCCTTTTTAGACATGCACGTTTTAATCCGAACAAAACAAAAACCAGATGTTATTAAATAAAATTTTATGAGTTCAAATAGTTAATTATGGGATTTTTAACAAAATTATACAGATAGATCTAAAATTTTCTGCTTTTTACTCGATTAAAATTCGAACGGATTGAACAGATGGAACTGATGATTATAGCTTCTCTCCTCTCCCACCTCTCTCCTCTCCTTCTCTCTTCCGCTTCATCTTGTTTTTTCTTCTTCTTCATGCTTTCTGTTTTTTCTGCATTTACCACCGATCACCCATGGGGTTTCTGATCGGCCGACCACCACCAACGCCATCTTCAGGAGAGGAAGAAGCTTCACCGTCACCGACCAATATCTCCAGGTATAACAAAACTGTTTTTGTATGTTTCTTGCCATCGTTCTTTCATGTTTCTTGCCTATCTTGCTTTCTTTTGATCGTTGCCCTGCCGATGGCTTCCTCCGATCTGGCTCGGTTCATTTATCATCGCCAACCCTTCCCAGGTATTTAACCACCACAGTAATCTGTGGCTCACATCACCCACTCGATACGTTCTGGAGATGGGTTCTCTTTTTCATGATCTTTCTTTTACGTCTCTTTTCTGGAAGGTGTTGTTGCTCCTGTTCCTGGAGGATTTGGAGGATCAGTTTCCATGGCGGCGTCTACATCTCCACCTCTGTTGAGGGATCTAACAACTGTAAGCCGTCATCGCTTCCATGTGAATCACCTTCAACGCGCTTTTCGCTGGTTTCTGTCCAGGCTCGGTATCTGCCTGGCTCGGTTTGGTTCCCACTTCATCTTAAACTCATGGTTTTATGTTCAACACGGTCTCTTCCCCTCCGAACCCTGGTATGGAATGTTCTGCTCCTTCTTCCGGGGTTTATTCGCACCATCGTGCTTCTGTGGTCCACCGGATCCACCACCACGATCGAACCCAATTTGGAGAACAGCACCAACAATCGGATCGACCTTAACAAGCACAGGGATATCACCCAGTCCAAGAACCGAAAGCATATCGAATGTTTCCTTATCAACTTTGAGTTGCTCAACCTTGATGGTAGATTCATCGGGGACGAAATCCATGCGACGTTTCTTTTCTTCCCCCTGAACCTTCAACGAAATTCCACGAACCGGACCCTTCTGGATACACTTCATCAGGAGGGCTGCTTTCGCTCTTCACCTCCGTTGGCTCCGATCACCTTTCGTTCTGGCGACCTCCATAAGGGACCTTTTTAGAGCTGTCTATGTGTTTGGCTGTCTCTCGCCGACCCTCTGCTTGGTTTCCTTCGGGTTTGGCCGCGTCTGGCCGTTCGTTTAAGGTGGCTCCATGTACGGGTCACCTTTAAGACATGGTTGGCCTCCCGTTGGCCCTCGTCCTCGCTTTCGATCTGTCTCCTTTGGAGGACAGGAGTTTGCTTTATATCGACGGTGGTGGTATCTGTTCGTCGGTTTTACTGGTTGTTGTGCTTGCTTCGCCGGTTCTTGATCGCTTCTTGGCCGGCATGGAGGGTTGAATATCGCCTTGAGCCCACTCCCTGCTCCCTGGTCTTGAGTCGTCTGCGGCCGAGCCCTTGCATGGAGTGGGACGACGTGGCCCTTCTATATGGGTTTGGTGAAGGGCGGGATGGTCCGTCTGTTTTTTCGGGCTCGGTTGGGTGCGGAAAACGGGTTATCCTTTTGGATTCAATTTACTGTATTAGGTATGATATAATTCTAAATTACCGTATGTTCTCTTTATGGTTACGATATAAATTGGCTTTGGTGTATCAATTTACATGTTGCCCTGTTTTGTATCGTTATTTTATTCTCCTACCTTCTCTTGTTGTTATTGTTTTCGTTTTTATTTTTACGTTTTTGTTTATACTGATGCGTTATTTATTTCTTCTGTGGCCTTTTCTTATGCCTTGTATTTACTTCACCTTCTCTTATTTGTTACCAACCTTATATAAGGTTCATACCAACACCTTACATGGTGTCCTTGTCAAACTTTGGTCTGGCTATCAGTCTTTTATACCAACTGCTACTTTGTGTCTCATCCTCTATATAATCTTAACTTTTTCCAGTTTTGGACTATTTGACCTTTTTATTAAAAATATAATATTTATTCCTTTCCTAACTCTTCTACTTTCTTTACTAGCTTTTTGGTCTCTCTTTTCCAGTTCTTTTATCTTATTTTTTGCAAGAAGTTCTATTCCTTTCCAGACTCTTCCGCTCTTTCCTACTCCTAGTGAAATTCTTATTTCTTACATTCACATGGACTCTTCACCTATATATATGATCATATATTTCACTAGTGCTTTATGCTTTCTTCTATTTTCTTCATCTTGCCGCCCTTACTCTCTTCTCTCTTCTCTGATGGATTCCAAATCTTTTCTCCAACAACTCGGGAATATTCAATTTACTGAGGAAGAACAATCCACTATCTTTCAAACAAACCTTCCTTGGAATTCTGCTGATGCTGATTCACATACAACTTTGCTAGGTAACATGATTACCTCGAAGGACATTGACGATCAAATTATCATTAAAGCCTTTACTGGTATTTGGACTCCGGCTAAATTATCTTCTATGCGCGCCTTGCGACCACGGCTGTTCCTCATCTGCTTCAGGGATGAAAAGATTAAGGATGATATTCTGTCCAGGGGGCCATGGACCTATAAGGATGAGTGGCTTTCCCTCACTCAATATGATCCTGCTATTAGCCTTGATGACCATTCCTTTATGCTAATGAACGTGTGGGTACGAATCTATAATATCCCACCTATCCTTCTTGCTTCGGAGGAATCTGCTAACAATACTGGTGAGTCACTCGGAGCTCTCATTGGATCTGTTACAAAGATTGACACAAGGAAAATGGACCTCAATATGGTTGACTATCTCCGGGTAGGAGTCTCTCTAGATGCCTCTAAACCAGTCCGACGGTGTGTTGCTATTGGTGGGGGGTCTTCTACCCGGTTTTGTCCGCTGCAATATGAACGCCTTCCCACTCTCTACCACTGTTGTGGTCGTGTTGGCCACTCTCTTGACTTTTGTACTATCCCGGTCGAGCAGAGGCCTGAACAACTTCAATATGGTGACTGGCTTCGCTATCTCCCTAAGAAGAAGATTTCTCAACCTTTGCAGAGAGGACGCATCCGTTACATTTCGCAAAACTCTCAAGCATCTCCTTCCACGGGTTCTAATGATAAAGGCAAGGCCCCGGTGACAGATCTGTCTGCCCAGGAGAATGCCCCTCCTTCTGAGTCTTTGCCTGTCTTCTCACAGGGTTCTCGCACTCTTCCAACTATCCCAAGTAAACTACCTGCTCGGTGTGGCCCTACTCAGCCCTTGCAAACGGTTTTTCCGGATTTGGAACCCAATATAACTACTCGTTCTAAGACTCCTGATGGTGATGTTGATGATAGTCTGTCGGCGCCAGAACTTCAAGATCTGGAGCTTGATCTTGCTAATGATGCCGCTTTCTAGGAAGCTGCTGACTGGATTGAACATGCGCCACCACCGAAGAGACTTGCTCGTGCAGTTGTTACTAGGGGGTCTAAAAGAACTCCGCCATCTGATGAGGGCTCTCGACCTAAACGCCCTCGGCCACCTCCTAAAGGATCTGCAGAAAAAGTTGGGATGAGCAGCACAAACAACTCTCTGGCGGAGGTTGACAGTGGTCAACCCCGCCGAGCCAAATGATCGATCTTTTTTGGAACTGTCATGGCTTTTATACCATGGCAGTTCTACCTTTAGTTTTTTTCTTTCTTTTTTTCATTGTTTTTAGTCTTTTGAGTTTTTTAGGAAAGTTTTTTTCTTTTGTCTTTCTTTTTAGGTTTGTTTTCAGGTTTAATAATATTTCCTTTTCTTTGTTTTTTTACTTTGCTTCTTTTTCTATTCTTCCTCTCTCTTCCTCTCCTTTTTTCCTTTCTCTTTTCTTTCGTACCTATGTTTTACTACGTTTACATATACAACCCTTTGTAAGGGATCTTTCCAACGTCTTCTTTGACGTATCTTTACCTACGGAGAGGAATAGCTTTCTTCCTCTACTTCGTGTCACTTTACATTATTGGCTAGCTGGGATGAGCAGCTTTAACAACTCTCCGACGGTGGTTGACGATGCTCAACCCCGCCGAGCGAAATGAAAATCTTATGTTGGAACTATCAGGGCCTTGGCAACGCCCAGGCAGTTCTTGCGTTACAACGTGCTGTCTCTAAGCATGATGCTGATTGTCTCTTTCTTTGCGAGACCAGATTAAACAGACAAAACATGGATCGTATTAAGCTCAAAATTGGTATGTATGGTTGTCTCGCCATTGATCCCAGGCCTTCATGTACAGGACTTGCCATCCTCTGGAAGAACAATTCTTCTGTTGATCTCCTCTCATATTCAGATCGGCATATTGATGTTCTTGTTACATTTGAACAAATTCAATTCCACTTTACTGGCATACACGGTTTTCCTGAAACCGCAAACAAATACAAGACTTGGCAATTAATAGATTCCCTGAATGTAGCCAATTCTCTTCCCTGGCTTTTAGGGGGGGATTTTAATGAAATTCTTTATGACAACGAGAAACAAGGTGGTTCTCGCCGTGCTCGTTCGCAAATTAACAATTTTCAGGAGTGCCTTGATAATAATGACCTTTTCGATTGTAAACCTAAGTCTGGATGGTTCACTTGGACCAGATCGGGATGCAACTCGGTTACCATTATGGAAAGACTAGATAGATTTCTTGGTAATTCAACCTGGTTTAATACTTTCCCTAGTTGCCAAGCTATCTCTTTCTTCCAGGCTCGCTCTGACCACTGTCCTATTTTAATGGATACTAGGCCTGTATTGGGTCCCCCAATTATGCGGCCCAACACCTTGTTCCGCTATGAGAACTGCTGGGCTGATAATCCTGAGGTTCTTTTACGTATTAAAGAGCTATGGTCTACTCCATCTCGATCGACTCTAAGTAAATTGCATGACATTAGGCACTTTCTTGCTACTTGGCAAACTAACAAACGTTTGAAGTCCAATAAGCGTATCTCCCAATTGAATGATTTTATTAACCTATGCCTCGCGCGCCATCTCTCCGACTCTGAAGTCAATAGTCTTCTCTCAGCTAAACACGAGCTCGATAGCTTAATGAATGCGAAGGAGATCTATTGGGCTCAACGCGCTCGAACTCTCTGGCTAGAACACGGTGATAAAAACACCTCCTTCTTTCATGCCAGAGCGACTAGCCGTCGGAGGAAAAACCAGATTGTTGGTCTATTCGATGATCAGAATACTTGGCACACTAATTCAAATGACATTATGACTACCGCTGTTCTATACTTTCAAACTCTTTTTTCGTCATCCTCTCCTATTATAGATCCATCAATTTTGAACAATATTCCCACAGTTGTTACTGATTCTATGAATACTGAACTTAATAAGGATTTCACTTCAGATGAAATTCATACTGCTTTTCGTGATATCAATCCGAGGAAGGCCCCGGGGGTTGACGGTTTTCCAAGCAGTTTCTTCCGGAAGCACTGGGATATCCTTGGCCACGAATTTACATCTCTATGCCTCGGGCTCCTTCGTGGGTCCATTGATATGGAGGAAGTCAATCGTACCATTATTGTTCTTATCCCTAAAATTGATGAACCTACTACAATGCGTCATCTTAGACCTATTAGTCTCTGTACAGTTATTTATAAAACTGTCTCGAAAGTTCTTGTTAATCGGCTAAAATCTATCATACCTATTTGTATTAGTGGCAACCAAGCTGTTTTTTTTCACGGCAGGAATATCACGAATAATATTCTTATAGCTCATGAACTCATCCATACCCTTAATACTGATGCTACATCCCTTGCGAAAGGGGCTAGTTTAAAGCTAGATATGGAAAAGGCATTCGACCGTGTTGAATGGACTTTTTTAGAACATATTATGATTCGTCTAGGCTTTAACTCCAACTGGGTGTCCCTTATTATGAGGTGTGTATCCTCAGTTACCTTTCAAGTTCGAGTGAATGATTCCTTTTCTCGGCCTTTTAAGCCCTTTAGAGGTTTACGGCAAGGGGACCCTTTCTCCCCCTTTTTGTTTCTTTTTTGCACACAGGGTCTTTCGGCCTTACTTAATGTTGCGCAATCCTCTGGTGTCCTCCCGGAGCTTTGCGCTAGTAGAAATGGACCACGTGTCAATCATCTTCTTTTTGCAGACGACTGTGTTGTCTTTATCCGAACCAAAATGGCAGAAGTGCAGCGCCTTCGGGATGTTCTGCACATTTATGCCAATTCGTCTGGGCAAGCAATGAACTTTGAGAAATCTACTATTTTCTATTCTCGGAAAACCCCTTTGTCACTTCGAACAGCCATCAATGACACACTGCGTGTCAGGGAGGTGAATGATCCTGGACTTTACTTAGGAGTCCCTCTTCTCATTGGGAAAAATAAAACTGCTGCTCTGGGCTTTACCAGAGATAAAATGACTGCCCGAATGAACAGCTGGGACAAACATCTCCTCTCTTTTAGTGGTAGAGAAGTCTTTATCAAATCTGTTCTTCAATCTATGCCTCATTATGTGATGTCTTGCTACCTTCTGCCACTCAATATTATTGATGACATGACTACTTCTATACGCCGCTACTGGTGGTCTGGGAAAGCTGGTAGAAAAGGATGGCACATGCTTCCCTGGGATACTGTTTGTCTCCCGAAAGCGGCTGGGGGAGTCGGCTTTCGTGATTTACACCATTTTAATATTGCTTTACTTGGTAAGCAGATTTGGCGCCTTGTGTGTGCTCCTGGGAGCCTCCTTAGTCAAATTTACAAATGCAAGTATTACCCGGCTGGTTCTTTACTTGACTCTGTTTCTTCACGGAGTTCCTCCTTTGCTTGGAAAGGGCTCAGTGTAGCTATTTCTAAACTTCGTGATGGATTTTTTATACGTCCAGGCATGAATAGTACTATCCAGATCCACTTTGACAACTGGGGTGGCTCCCAGCCGTTGCGCCTTTATGGTGATTATGAGATCAACGATGAAGTGCCTTTGCGCGCCGGCACTTTTATGATACCTAACTTACCCCGCTGGGATGCATCCAAAGTTCGGAATTACTTCACATATGAGGATGCTAATACCATCCTTAATGTTCCGATTATTAATGATACACAAGACACCACCCTCTGGGGTAACCATGATTCTGGTATCTATTCTGTACGTTCGGGCTATCAATTTTTGATGCTTCAGCCAGGTCCAGTTAATAGGCCCTCTAAACTCTGGAAAGTCCTTTCTAAATTACCCACTCTTCCTAAGGTACGTTCTTTTGCTTGGCGTTTGTGTCACGATGCACTTCCCTCTGGTCACAAAATCCTTCAGGCCAATCTAGGTCCGGGGATTTGCTCTTTATGCAATTTGGCCATCGAAACTACCATCCATGCTATACGGGACTGCCCTTGCACTAGAGAGGCGTTCCAGTTGGCAGGTCTCCCATCCCGACTTCTTTCTCTTGTTTATACCTCCCCTTACCAATGGCTTTCTGTGGCAGTTGGCTTTCTTTCTCTTCAACAATTTTCTTTACTTCTCACGATTTTATGGAATCTTTGGAACCGTCGCAATGACTTTGTCCATAATAACCATCTTCAACCGGTGTGGTTAACTGTTTCTAATGCTCTAAGTCTTTTACATGATTACACCTCAGCTAACAGTGCCTCCCGCCTACATTCTCGGCTAGCTGAGCCCACTCTTGCTCTTGCTAGATGGACGAAGCTAGACCCTGGTTACGTCAAGATTAACACGGATGGTGCGTTCGACCCCGTGTTAAAAGGAGCAGCAGCTGGTGTCATTGTTAGGGACTCCTCTGGAATTGTCCTTGGCGGCTGTTCTTTGCCTCTCCTCTGTCCGGATCCTGCCTCTGCTGAAGCTCTTGCCCTCTTGGAAGGTCTGAAGCTTGCCTCTTCCAATGGCTGGACCCGTGTTGTCTTCGAGACCGACTCTGCTTCCATTGCTAACAAGGTCAACGACCCCCTTTACCAGGATCGTTCCTAGGTGCAACCTTTGGTGTCTCGTATTCGCTCCACTCTTGGTACCTTACCTGACTGTAAGATTTGTTATGTACCTAGAGAGGCTAATGTTGTAGCCCATGTATTAGCTACTCTAGGGCTTTGCGTTCCTTTTCTTCTTGTTTTTTCTCCTATGACTTTCCCGATTTTATTCGGGCTTCTGTAAACTCGAAGAGGTTTTCCTCCCCTTCTCAATAAGATCTTGGGTACTCTTTTCCCCATAGGGGCCTTCCTGCCCTCCGGGCGGTCGGCTATAGGGGTTTTTCAGCTTTTTACTCGGTTAAAATTCGAACATATTCTCTATAAAGCCTTTTTAGACATGCACGTTTTAATCCGAAAAAAAACGATAACTAGATGTTATTAAATCAAATTTTTTGAGTTCAAATAATTAATTATGGGCTGTTGAAAAAAATTATACAGATTAATCTAAAATTTTCAGCTTTTTACTCGGTTAAAATTTGAAAGGATTCTTTATAAAGCCTTTTTAGACATGCACGTTTTAATCCAAACAAAACAAGAACCAGATGTTATTAAATCAAATTTTACAAGTTCAAATAGTTAATTATGGGCTTTTGAACAAAATTATACAGATTAATCTAAAATTTTCAACTTTTTACTCGGTTAAAATTCGAACGGATTCTCTATAAAGCCTTTTTAGACATGCACGTTTTAATCCGAACAAAACAAAAATCAGATATTATTAAATCATATTTTACGACTTCAAAAAGTTAATTATTGGCTTTTGAACAAAATTATACAGATTAATCTAAAATTTTCAAGTTTTTACTCATTTAAAGTTTGAATGGATTCTCTATAAAGTCTTTTTAGACATGCACGTTTTAATCCGAACAAAACGATAACTAGATGTTATTAAATCAAATTTTTTGAGTTCAAATAATTTATTATGGGGTCTTGAACAAAATTATACAAATAAATCTAAAATTTTCAGCTTTTTACTCGGTTAAAATTTGAATCGGTTCTCTATAAAGCCTTTTTAGTCGTGGACGTTTTAATCCGAACAAAACAAAAACCAGATGTTATTAAATGAAATTTTATGAGTCCAAATAGTTAATTATTGGATTTTGAACAAAATTATACGAATAAATCTAAAATTTTCAGCTTTTTACTCGGTTAAAATTCGGGCGGATTCTCTATAAAGCAATTTTAGACAAGCAAGTTTTAGTAACAACAAAACGAAAATTAGATGTTATTAAATAAAATTTTACGAGTTCAAATAGTTAATTATGGGCTTTTGAACAAAATTATACAAATTAATCTAAAATTTTCAACTTTTTACTCGGTTAAAATTCGAACGGATTCTCTATAAAGCCTTTTTAGACATGCACATTTTAATCCGAACAAAACAAAAATCAGATGTTATTAAATCAGATTTTACGAATTCAAATAGTTAATTATGGGCTTTTGAACAAAATTAAACAAATTAATCTAAAATTTTCAAGTTTTTACTCAGTTAAAATTCGAACGGATTCTCTATAAAGTCTTTTTAGACATGCACGTTTTAATCCGAACAAAACGATAACTAGATGTTATTAAATCAAATTTTTTGAGTTCAAATAATTTATTATGGGGTTTTGAACAAAATTATACAGATTAATCTAAAATTTTCAGTTTTTTACTCGGTTAAAATTTGAACCGGTTCTCTATAAAGCCTTTTTAGTCGTGGACGTTTTAATCCGAACAAAACAAAAACCAGATGTTATTAAATGAAATTTTATGAGTCCAAATAGTTAATTATTGGATTTTGAACAAAATTATACAAATAAATCTAAAATTTTCAACTTTTTACTCGGTTAAAATTCGAACGGATTCTCTATAAAGCAATTTTTGACAAGCAAGTTTTAGTCCCTACAAAACGAAAATTAGATGTTATTAAATCAAATTTTACGAGTTCAAATAGTTAATTATGGGCTTTTGAACAAAATTATATAGATTAATCTAAAATTTTCAACTTTTTACTCGGTTAAAATTCGAACGGATTCTCTATAAAGCCTTTTTAGACATGCACGTTTTAATCCGATCAAAACAAAAATCAAATGTTATTAAATCAAATTTTACGACTTCAAATAGTTAATTATGGGCTTTTGAACAAAATTATACAGATTAATCTAAAATTTTCAAGTTTTTACTCAGTTAAAATTCGAACAGATTCTCTATAAAGTCTTTTTAGACATGCATGTTTTAATCCGAACAAAACGATAACTAGATGTTATTAAATCAAATTTTTTGAGTTCAAATAATTTATTATGGGGTTTTGAACAAAATTATACAGATTAATCTAAAATTTTCAGCTTTTTACTCGGTTAAAATTTGAACCGGTTCTCTATAAAGCCCTTTTAGTCGTGGACGTTTTAATCCGAACAAAACAAAAACCAGATGTTATTAAATGAAATATTATGAGTCCAAATAGTTAATTATTGGATTTTGAACAAAATTATACGAATAAATCTAAAATTTTCAGCTTTTTACTCGGTTAAAATTCGAACGGATTCTCTATAAAGCAATTTTAGACAAGCAAGTTTTAGTCCCAACAAAACGAAAATTAGATGTTATTAAATCAAATTTTACGAGTTCAAATAGTTAATTATGCGCTTTTGAACAAAATTATACAAATTAATCTAAAATTTTCAACTTTTTACTCGGTTAAAATTCGAACGGATTCTCTATAAAGCCTTTTTAGACATGCACATTTTAATCCGAACAAAACAAAAATCAGATATTATAAAATCAGATTTTACGACTTCAAATAGTTAATTATGGGCTTTTGAACAAAATTAAACAAATTAATCTAAAATTTTCAAGTTTTTACTCTGTTAAAATTCGAACGGATTCTCTATAAAGTCTTTTTAGACATGCACGTTTTAATCCGAACAAAACGATAACTAGATGTTATTAAATCAAATTTTTTGAGTTCAAATAATTTATTATGGGGTTTTGAACAAAATTATACAGATTAATCTAAAACTTTCAACTTTTTACTCGGTTAAAATTCGAACGGATTCTCTATAAAGCCTTTTTAGACATGCACGTTTTAATCCGAACAAAACAAAAATCAGATGTTATTAAATCACATTTTACGACTTCAAATAGTTAATTATGGGCTTTTGAACAAAATTAAACAAATTAATCTAAAATTTTCAAGTTTTTACTCGGTTAAAATTCGAACGGATTCTCTATAAAGTCTTTTTAGACATGCATGTTTTAATCCAAACAAAACGGTAACTAGATGTTATTAAATCAAATTTTTTGAGTTCAAATAATTTATTAGGGGGTTTTGAACAAAATTATACAGATTAATCAAAAATTTTCATCTTTTTACTCGGTTAAAATTTGAACTGGTTCTCTATAAAGCCTTTTTAGTCGTGGACATTTTAATCCGAATAAAACAAAAACCAAATGTTATTAAATGAAATTTTATGAGTCCAAATAGTTAATTATTGGATTTTGAACAAAATTATACAAATAAATCTAAAATTTTCAGCTTTTTAGTCGGTTAAAATTCGAACGGATTCTCTATAAAGCAATTTTAGACAAGCAAGTTTTAGTCCCAACAAAACGAAAATTAGATGTTATTAAATCAAATTTTATGAGTTCAAATAGTTAATTATGGGCTTTTGAACAAAATTATACAGATTAATCAAAAAATTTCATCTTTTTACTTGGTTAAAATTTGAACCGTTTCTCTATAAAGCCTTTTTAGTCGTGGACATTTTAATCCGAATAAAACAAAAACCAAATGTTATTAAATGAAATTTTATGAGTCCAAATAGTTAATTATTGGATTTTGAACAAAATTATACAAATAAATCTAAAATTTTCAGCTTTTTAGTCGGTTAAAATTCGAACGGATTCTCTATAAAGCAATTTTAGACAAGCAAGTTTTAGTCCCAACAAAACGATAACTAGATATTATTAAATCAAATTTTTTGAGTTCAAATAATTAATTATGGGCTTTTGAACAAAATTATACAGATTAATCTAAAATTTTCAACTTTTTACTTGGTTAAAATTTGATCGGATTCTACATAAAGCCTTTTTAGACATGCACGTTTTAATCCGAACAAAACAAAAACCAGATGTTATTAAATAAAATTTTATGAGTTCATATAGTTAATTATGGGTTTTTAACAAAATTATACAGATAGATCTATAATTTTCAGCTTTTTACTCGGTTAAAATTCGAACGGATTCTCTATAAAGCAATTTTAGTCATGCAAGTTTTAATCCCATCAAAATGAAAACCAGATGTTATTAAATCAAATTTTATATGTTCAAATAGTTGAATATGGTCTTTTAAACAAAATTATACAGATTAATCTAAAATTTTCAGCTTTTTACTCGGTTAAAATTCGAACAGATTCTCTATAAAGTCTTTTTAGACATGCACGTTTTAATCCCAACAAAACAGAAATCAGATGTTATTAAATCAAATTTTTTGAGTTCAAATAGTTAATTATGGGCTTTTGAACAAAATTATACAGATTAATCTAAAATTTTCAACTTTTTACTCAGTTAAAATTCGAAAGGATTCTCTGTAACCCCCTTAGCTCGGCTTATACGGAACCAGCACTAATGGGTCACACGGGGAATATCGAACCAAACCCGTAAGGGTCCGATCCGATAAACGACCCTGAAAACCGTAACATTTTTTTTATCTTACCTAGATGCACGATTAATCTCCTATGTGTAATTAACTCAAGTAGGACAGAGACGGACGCAGTTCAACCATTATAAATAAATCATTTAAACGCATATAGGATTAGGGACCAAAATGTAAAGAACTAATTGCATCACCATATCCACGAACAATTCATCGGATAACAATTAAACAAGCTTAACATATTCACCATACAATTCAGATCAAACGAGGTATCTTAATTAATCGATTTTATGTTCTAGCATTTATGGACTTAATTGCAAAATATGTAATATTAGTTATTTCATCCATCTTAAATCATTCGATGTGTGTTCGGGTTAAAACATGAATCATGGTGTCACAACATCTCCTAAATTACTCATAAATCTATTGTATTCGCTTACTAAATTAAATTCTACGTTTCATGCATTCAAACTCTCAAATTGCTCTTTTTAAACCAGGTGTTTCGAAACAGCTTTGGGGTGTTTCGGAACACATGTGCCCAGTGAACCCATGGTTCGAACTATGGCTATCTGTTTCGAAACAGGCCATAGGGTGTTTCGGAACAGACATGTCCAGTAGTATTTGGTACCGAACCCTGGTTCGATACAGGCGTCCAAATAGGCATAGAGGTATCGGTACTGCCACAGGGTGTTTCGATACCCCCTGTTTTCTGGACTGAGTGAGACGTATTAAGCTCATTTAAACCACTCAAGCATAAACATTAATAATCCGAAGCTATATGCAATATTCCTAGGCATCACCATCAACATAACCACACCTCAAAACATCAGAAAAGATCACAAGGAGACCTATAGGCATGCTTCCTAAAGAATGAATGGCAACATAACAAACATGCTAGTTCATGCTTCAACAACTCAAACAAATCCAAAGTTCAACAATTAACAATCAAACAATAATGGTCTTATTACAACATAAACCAAAGCCTAAGTACATATTTCCCCCATAGGTTGTGTTACACATTGCCTTGCCCAATTTTATTTGCCAAAAACATACCAAATTCAAAGTGAACTTCACCTTGGTTCCCTTGCATCGAACGATGCCCAAAGTGCCTTTATTTTTTCTGCAAGGATGAAAAGAGAGCTTAAGCAAACATGCTTAGTGAGGTAGCTGCACAAAAGATCATCAATGCATCTATTTAAAACCATGTGGAAACCATAATTTGCAATACTTTGTCAAATCATGCATGCCAATATTACATGCCCAAATTCATTAAATCATATGCATCCTTGAGTTCACATAACCTTGTCAAAACAATTTATAAATGATGCTCAAACCTCTTCTCAATTTCATGTATGAATATTGGCTTTCTAGTGACCACTTAATGTGAATCTTGAGTTCACCGAATACACGGATCCATGACACCATTATCTCGTCATGACACGAAGTCACCATTGACATGACACGAAGTCACCATTAGCACTACCACGCACGATTGGACACATAGTCACCCTTGTTACGTGTAGGCGGCTCTACCACGCACGGTTGGACACAAAGTCACCCTTGTTACGTGTAGGCAATATTCTGTATTTTCAGTTTTGATTATAATGCACTTAAGACAATCCTAATGTCATGTCATTCGTATTCGAATCTAAAGTTAGTGTCACTAAGCCAATATCATAATCAAATGTGCATGATAACTTGCTGCTCACAATGCATGCATAATATGTTCAACAAATGAACCAAAAGCCATGCCCAAAGGCACCATCATATATAAGGCAAATAACCATGTTGTATTCTAAATCATTTCTCATAATTTTCCATAATCATGGATGCTAAATAAGCTATGCATTTCAGCAAGTATCTCTCATGTATGCATCAATTCAAAACATGCTCATGCACTTCCATAAATCCCATTACATTACCAATAAAATACCTTGTCAAAAAAAATAGCCGAAACTCATATCGGTTAATCAAAACAATTACTTTACTTACTCTTGAACTATGGAAGGTTTTCACACTCTTCCATATCCCCCATAAACAGAACGTATCAAACGCGATTCGCTTTAAAATCCGTAACCACTCACCAACAAGCGAAATGAGCTTTCGCCGCTATCCGATGATCGCACCAACGCACCAGCAATCAAGCTTCTTCTTGTTCCTCTTCTACAACATTAAAAACAGAGTATTCTCACATCATAACATGCTAAAACCAACAGCCATATCCGATCACCATTAAACTACCAAAAACTTAGCCGAAAAGACCGAAAACTAAGCCGAAACGCATCCAAACAACATCAGCACAAAACCTAACGAATCTAACATCTAATCCACCTCAATTATGATCCAAAAACACATCCAAACCATCCTTATACCTCCAACAACATTTAAGCATCTAAAACAGCCCATAAAACAACCGAAAAGCACCTTAAAACTACACCGATTGCATTATTCCGGGATTAAATTAATGTGCTATCAAAAGAAGACTCAATTAATCATTAAATCAACATAAAAACATGATTGAATTCATCTAATTTCCAGCATTAAATGAGATCCAAAAAGATTTCACAAAAACATGACAAAATCACTAGATCTAACATTAAAAACATAGAATCAAGTTTTTATTCAAAGATTAGCAAGCTAATACTTGGGAATTTCAATAAAGAACCTTAGAAAAGAATAAAAATCCAGAAAATTACCTTCAAGATCTATTTACCAAATATATGTAATTTTCCCCTTCTTGATTCCTTGCAATTTGATGTAGATTTGATGAAATTGATGCTTAGGTTTTGTAAAGGATGGAAAGATGATGCAAGTGATGTAATCTTTGTGGAAAAAGATGCAAAAATCAGCAAGGAATTGAAGAGAAAAGATGAAGAGAAAGTGGAGAGAAAATGAGAGAAAAAGATGAGAGAGAAAATGAGAGAAAAGTGGTTTTTGAGAAAAATGATTAAAAATCCAATTAAAGTCATTAAAAACACTTTTTGGTGAAAAAATCATTATTAAAAATTAGAAATGGGTTTATGGCCCTCTAAGGATTCTAAGTTTAGCTTGCTTTTCAATTTAGTCACTAAAATAACATAATTTCCGAAAATCCAAATTAAGTCCCCCAATTTTCCAAAAATTACAAATTGGTCATTTATGCATAATTAAGCATAATTAAAAATCATTATAAAATCCAAATTATTTTCTTTTAAATTTTGAAACATATTTTTAATATTTCAAACCACCTTCCAAATTATTATTTTTCTTAATTAAAAATATCCTTATTTTATTTTTCCCGGAATTAATGAACCGGAGAACCCGATTCGACCCGAATCGAATTCGCCTAACTAAGCCTAAACTAATAACCCCAAAAATGGGATGTTACAACTCTCCCCCTCTTAAGAATATTTCATCCTCGAAATTTACCTAAAGTAAACAAGTGAGGAAACTGCTCCTCCATGCTTTTCCTTGTGTCTCAAGTTGCTTCTCCAACACCTCGGTGTTTCCAAAGCACTTTAACCAAATCTATGGTCTTCCCTCGAAGAACCTTTCTATCCACATCCAAAATCCTCATTGGTTCTTCCTCATAACTCATATCCTCTCTTAACTCGATCTCCTCAACTAGAACAATATGAGAAGGATCCGATCTATATCTACGAAGCATTGATACAAGAAAAACATCATGCATCTTACTCAACTCATCCGATAACCTCAACCTATAAACAACAGGACCAACACGCTCCAACACATCATATGGTCCAATAAAACGAGGACTCAACTTACCCTTACGACCAAACCTCATCACCTTCTTCCATGGAGAAACCTTAAGAAACACTTTGTCCCCAACATCATATTCTATCTCCCTACGTTTCAAATCGGCATAGGATTTCTGCCTATCCTAAGCTTCCTTAAGTTTAGTACATATCAACTTAACTTTCTCATCCGTATCCTTCAACACTTGAGGCAAAGAAACATACTTCTGTCCAACTTCCTTCCAACACAAAGGTGTACGACACTTACGCCCATATAACGCCTCAAACGGTGCCATCTGTATACTCGTCTGAAAACTATTATTATAAGCAAACTCTACCAACGACAATTGCTTCTCCCAAGAACCCCGAAACTCGATGATACAACACCTCAACATATCCTCTAAAGTCTGAATAACACGCTCAGACTGTCCATCTGTCTGTGGATGATAAGCCGTACTAAAACTAAGCCTCGTACCCAAAGCTGTCTACAAACTCCTCCAAAACTTGGATGTAAACCGCGGATCTCTATCCGATATGATCGACTTAGGCACCCCATGCAATCTCACCACCTCAGAAACATACAAATCCGCCAACTTATCCATGGAGTACGTTGTATGCACGGCAAGAAAATGTGCACACTTTGTAAACCTATCAACAACCACCCATATAGAATCCTTTTTGGACGGTGTTAAAGGTAACCCCGTCACAAAATCCATGGTGATTCTCTCCCATTTCCATTCCGGAACTTGAACCAGCTGTAATAAACCTGAAGGGAACTGATGTTTAGCTTTCACTGGCTGACACACCATACAACGAGATACAAACTCTGTCACATCCTTCTTTAAACCAACCCAAAAGTACACACCTTTGAGATCTCTATACATCTTCACACTACCCGGATGCATAGCAAACAGACTAGTATGAGCTTCCACCAAGATAACTTGCCCCAACTCCAGATCATCCGCCACCACAATCCGACCTCTAAAACACAACACCTCATCATCATCAAAATGATACTCGGGCGGTCTACCCTTAGCCATATCCTCCACAAAAGATACCAACGTCTCATCCTCTAACTGTTTCATCTTGTCATCACAACCAAGATAGGTTTTACTTACAACTCCACCACTCAACCACCTTTCTTTGAAATACTCAACTTAGAAAACATCACTCTCAACTCAACTGCCTTCCTACGGCTCAAAGATTCAGCCATCACCTCAGTTTTCCCCGAATGGTAAGCAACAGACAACCCACACTTACCCTCTTCGGACAACCAACAAGTTTCTTCCTCACACCAAAGCAACAATGCACAACCTGCCACACCATCTCAACCTCTATAGAAAACATAACTCAAAAGAAAACCCCATAAGGTTGATAACCGACTTTTGACAACCGCAACAGTTTCCATATCACCACCATCGAACCAACCTTAATTTTGACATCCTCCCACATACCAGGTAACCAACTAAGCCTTTCACCAACCTTCACTCCACACAACAAACTTCAGACTAACTTTGCACAAAACTGTCAACATTGTCTTAAGCAAGCTCCACCACCAACAACAACTTCATTATGAGTCATATTAACCATATCACAACGTCACAACATATCACCCATTTACTTATGAATGATAAAACCCAACATCCAAACGGCAACCTATGTCGGTCTTAAAAACTTTCAAATCTTAACATATTATAGATACACCATTCACACACCTTTCCAAAGGGACTTAGAAACCCAAGAAAACCGTACTCAAACAAACGATTAATCCAACAACCCTCATAAGAAAACTCTATATCATCCATAGAACTTACTACCAAACTTATGATGATTCTTTCCGACTTCATCCTTTGTACCTTTACTACTAATAATAACCCAAAGAAAATTGATACTCACTTACCTTATCAGCATGATAAACATTTACATATGATTCAAACATAATCCAAACCAGTTTAGTCGAAACATATGTTTTTCCCCAACTCCTACCACAACACTTACCACCAAACTCATGGAAAAAGATTACCATAAGCCTTGCTCAAGATACCATCCCATCTCGAAACTTTCCGTAACAACCATGCGGTTAACATAACACAAAAAGATTCTCAACACAAAACTAAACCTTGCCCAGAACATATCCTTCACTAGACCCTCAACAAACACTTTACCACGACTAGTCCCAGATCAACTTCACCAAGTTTGAATTTCGCTCATAGATCCACCATTTAACTAGGTCTCCCTATAGGTTAACCGAACATCTTCCCTCGTAACTCCACAACAACCCTGGATTACCCCACATAACAAACTCTCATTGAAAGCATGCTTATGTAAGCCAAGTCATCCCCAGTTGCTAATATTCTACAAAACATATCATACAAGAAACTTACCAAATTTGTGTCAACCTCAACATTATACTCATTATAACGGTAATATCTCCAACTTAAGGTTTAGCCACCATAACCAACTCCACCAAGGTTCAAAATTTAAAATCTACACATCATTAAGTGCCTTGACACTTAACCCAAAACCCTTTTTTTTTCATTATCAAATCATCGACAAACCAACTCCTACATTAGCTATACCACAAAAAAATCTAAACATGTAGAACCATTCCTTCCACTAGCTCCAACATCTTTTATTTTATAACCTTGCCAAAGCGGTAATCATAATGATGAAACATCCACTAACACGAACCCACCGAACATAAAAACCTCAAGATACTTTTCGATAAAAACAAACCCATAAGACTGAATAATCGATACAAACCATAAATTGTCCAGCGATCCACATTACACCACTTCAGACATCATCAAAGACTAACTTACCCGAAGTATATCCAACTTAACATCCTGCAAACACAACGTGTACACTTTCCTCCTTTATAGTACAACCAAACCTCTCAAGGTCACAACAATCTATGATTCAAACCCTCGATTTCACAACTCTCATACCAATATGTATCTCATATTTTACTTCCATCCTGACCATACCAGATTGGTCACAACCTCCGATCTAACTGCACACTAACCACACTACAAAGAATTCCATGTAATTTCCACAAAATAGTTTCACATCACTCAAAAAAACACCAACCCGCCTTATTCTACAAAACATGTTGTAACCTTGTTACAACCTCCAGATCTTAACTAGAAAGAATCCGCAAAACTCGGCCCTTCCTTTAGTAATGACCAACTCAAACTAACCATAACACAGTGTACGTACCTTGGTTTCAAACATTCACAACTCCGAGACCAACCACTCATTTTTCATCCATGACCATTCCTTAACCAAAAGGATAGCTTGCCCACTACACATTCAGCTTAACACCACAAGAAAGTTCTTTCAACCTCTTCTTTTTTCCCCACACCTTCACCTTAAAAGAACCAACCACACTCCACTTACACCCTCAAGGAGCTACTCGCAAGTGTGAACAAATGTATGCATGATTTCCTGTATGCCCTCATAAATGCCTATGCAAATGCATGTGCATGTAAATGCAATTTCTAATGTCATGCTCAAGAATGCATGCATGTCCTACATTATCTATAGATATATACATATATGTGCTCTTATTCTATGCATGATTATTGTTCACACTCATAAATAACATCCTCAATTCCAACAACTTCAACTACCAACTTGTTAACCACTCCTTAGTTAGATTAGCAACTGTTGTACCAGCTTCAGCAGTCCAAAACACACCCAAAAGAACGGTGCAACACCACAAACTAACCTTCCAGCCTAACCGAAGGCACACTTACAGAGGAGGAAGAATTTACTCTTCCCTAGCAGTCGTTTCATCTTCAATCTTGACCATCAAAGTTCATACCAACAGTATCTAGTGACTTACGTCTTAGAAACATATTCAAAAACTTTAAACATGCAGTTTAAAACATAATGTTCAAATAAAACAAACTTACATTCGGGCAAGATCCAAGGGAAAACTAAGAGCATCTGAAAATATGTTGGCATTGGCAATGTGTAACCGATAACCCCAGTTTAACCATCATTACGCAAAGTACAATCATCACGAATAGATTTTCCCACTCCAACAACATATCATTCTCAATCACACATATCATGATCAATCGCACATTTAAGCACATAACTTAGCAATCCTATACATGCTTTAACTAACCAACTACACACTTTACAAATCAACAACAAATTTTACAAACCTTACAACACACTTTTCAAACCTGGCTCTGATACCACCAAATGTAACCCCCTTAGCCCGGCTTAGACGGAACGAACACTAATGGGTCACACGGGGAATATCGAACCAAACCCATAAGGGTCCGATCCGATAAACGATCCTGAAAACTGTAACATTTTTTTATCTTACCTAGATGGACGATTAATCTCCTGTGTAATTAACTCAAGTAAGACAGAGATGGACGCAGTTCAACCATTATAAATAAATTATTTAAACGCATACAGGATTAGGGACCAAAATGTAAAGAACTAATTGCATCACCATATCCACGAATAATCCATCGGATAACAATTAAACAAGCTTAACATATTCACCATACAATTCAGATCAAACGAGGTATCTTAATTAATCGATTTTACGTTCTAGCATTTATGGACTTAATTGCAAAATATGTAATATTAGATATTTCATCCATCTTAAATCATTCGATGTGTGTTCGGGTTAAAACATGAATCATGGTGTCACAACATCTCCTAAATTACTCATAAATCTACTGTATTCGCTTACTAAATTAAATTCTACGTTTCATGCATTCAAACTCTCGAATTACACTTTTTAAGCCAGGTGTTTCGAAACAGCTTTGGGGTGTTTCGGAACACATGTGCCCAGTGAACCCATGGTTCGAACTATGGCTATCTATTTCGAAACAGGCCATAGGGTGTTTCGGAACAAACATGTCCAGTAGTATTTGGTACCGAACCCTGGTACGATACAGGCGTCTAAATAGGCATAGGGGTATCGATACTTCCACAGGGTGTTTCGATACCCCATGTGTTCTGGACTGAGTGAGACGTATTAGCTCATTTAAACCACTCAAGCATAAACATTAATAATCCGAAGCTATATGCAATATTCCTAGGCATCACCATCAACATAACCACACCTCAAAACATCAGAAAAGATCACAAGGAGACCTATAGGCATGCTTCCTAAAGAATGAATGACAACATAACAAACATGCTAGTTCATGCTTCAACAACTCAAACAAATCCAAAGTTCAACAATTAACAATCAAACAATAATGGTCTTATTACAACATAAACCAAAGCCTAAGTACATATTTCCCCCATAGGTTGTGTTACATATTGCCTTGCCCAATTTTATTTGCCAAAAACATACCAAATTCAAAGTGAACTTCACCTTGGTTCCCTTGCATCGAACGATGCCCAAAGTGCCTTTATTTTTTTCTACAAGGATGAAAAGAGAGCTTAAGCAAACATGCTTAGTGAGGTAGCTGCACAAAAGATCATCAATGCATCTATTTAAAACCTTATTGAAACCATAATTTTGCAATACTTTGTTAAACCATGCATGCTAATATTACATGCCCAAATTCATTAAATCATATAGATTCTTGAGTTCACATAACCTTATCAAAACAATTTATGAATGATTCTCAAACCTTTTCTTAATTTCATGTATGTATATTGGCTTTCTAGTGATCACTTAATGTGAACCTTGAGTTCACCGAATACACGGATCCATGAGACATTTGTCTCGTCATGACACGAAGTCACCATTGACATGACACGAAGTCACCATTGACATGACACAAAGTCACCATTGACATGATACGAAGTCACCATTGACATGATACGAAGTCACCATTAGCACTACCACGCACGATCGGACACATAGTCACCCTTGTTACGTGTAGGCGGCTCTACCACGCACGGTTGGACACAAAGTCACCCTTGTTACGTGTAGGCAATATTCTGTATTCTCAGTTTTGATTATAGTGCACTTAAGACAATCCTAATGACATGTCATTCGTATTCGAATCTAAAGTTAGTGTCACTAAGCCAATATCATAATCAAATGTGCATGATAACTTGCTGCTCATAATGCATGCATAATATGTCCAACAAATGAACCAAAAGCCATGCCCAAAGGCACCATCATGTATAAGGCAAATAACCATATTGTATTCCAAATCATTTCTCATAATTTTCCATATTCATGGATGCTAAATAAGCTATGCATTTCAGCAAGTGTCTCTCATGTATGCATCGATTCAAAACATGCTCATACACTTCCATAAATCCCATTGCATTACTAATAAAATACCTTTGTCGAAAATAGCCGAAACTCATATCGGTTCATTAAAACAAATACTTTACTTACTCTTGAACTATGGAAGGTTTTCACACTCTTCCATAGCCCCCAAAAACAGAACGTACCAAACGCGATTCGCTTTAAATCCGAATTCACTCACCAACAAGCGAAACGAGCTTTCGCCGCTATCCGATGATCGCACCAACGCACCAGCAACCAAGCTTCTTCTTGTACCTCTTCTACAACATTAAAAACAAAGTATTCTCACATCATAACATGCTCAAACCAACAGCCACATCCGATCAACATTAAACTACCAAAAACTTAGCCGAAAAGACCGAAAACTAAGCCGAAACGCATCCGAACAACATCAGCCCAAAACCTAACGAATCTAACATCTAATCCACCTCAATTATGATCCAAAAACACATCCAAACCATCCTTATACCTCCAGCAACATTTAAGCATCTAAAACAGCCCATAAAACAACCGAAAAGCACCTTAAAACTACACCGATTGCATTATTCCGGGATTAAATTAATGTGATACCAAATCAAGACTCAATTAATCATTAAATCAATATAAAAACATGATTGAACTCATCTAATATCCAGAATCAAATGAGATCCAAAAAGATTTCACAAAAACATCCCAAAAACATTAGATCTAATATTAAAAACATAGAATCAAGTGTTTATTCAAAGATTAGCAAGCTAATACTTGGGAATTTCAATAAAGAACCTTAGAAAAGAATAAAAATCCAGAAAATTACCTTCAAGATCTATTCACCAAAAATATGAGATTTTCCCCTTTTTGATTCCTTGCAATTTGATGTAGATTTGATGAAATCAATGCTTAGGTTTTGTAAAGGATGGAAAGATGATGCAAGTGATGTAATCTTTGTTGAAAAAGATGCAAAAATCAGCAAGGAATTGAAGAGAAAAGATGAAGAGAAAGTGGAGAGAAAATGAGAGAAAAAGATGAGAAAAGTGGTTTTTGAGAAAATGATTAAAAACCCAATTAAAGTAATTAAAATATATTTTGGTGAATAAATCATCATTAAAAATTAGAAATGGGTTTATGGCCCTCTAAGGATTCTAAGTTTAGCTGCTTTTCAATTTAGTCACAAAAATATTATAATTGCCGAAAATTACACAATAAGTCCTCTAATTTTTCCAAAAATTACAAATTGGTCATTTATGCATAATTAAGCATAATTAAAAATCATTATAAAATCCAAATTATTTTCTTTTAATTTGAAACATATTTTTAATATTTCAAACCACCTTCCAAATTATTATTTTTCTTAATTAAAAATATCCTTATTTTATTTTTCCCGGAATTAATGAACCGGAGAACCCGATTCGACCCGAATCGAATCCTCCTAATCAAGCCTAAACTAATAACCCCAAAAACGGGATGTTACAACTCTCCCCCTCTTAAGAATATTTCATCCTCGAAATTTACCTAAAGTAAACAAGTGAGGAAACTGCTCCTCCATGCTTTTCCTTGTCTCCCAAGTTGCTTCTTCAACACCTCGGTGTTTCCAAAGCACTTTAACCAAATCTATGGTCTTCCCTCGAAGAACCTTTGTATCCACATCCAAAATCCTCACCGGTTCTTCCTCATAACTCATATCCTCTCTTAACTCGATCTCCTCAACCGGAACAACATGCACATTTGAAAGGATTCTATACAAAGCCTTGGCACATGAAAAACAAAATTATATCCAAGAAGCATTGACACATGAAAAACAAAATTATACAGATTAATCT
The DNA here is from genome assembly GCA_035048815.1 of Abelmoschus esculentus. NCBI lineage: Eukaryota > Viridiplantae > Streptophyta > Magnoliopsida > Malvales > Malvaceae > Abelmoschus > Abelmoschus esculentus. The sequence continues at coordinate 10,495,063 of JAUCBN010000036.1, forward strand.
AAAATTTTCAGCTTTTTACTCGGTTAAAATTTAAACGGATTTTCTATAAAGTCATTTTAGACATGCACGTTTTAATCCCAACAAAACAAAAATCAGATATTATTAAATCAAATTTTACGAGTTCAAATAGTTAACTATGGCCTTTTGAACAAAATTATATAGATTAATCTAAAATTTTCAACTTTTTACTCAGTTAAAATTCGAAAGGATTCTCTATAAAGTCTTTTTAGATATGCACGTTTTAATCCGAACAAAACGATAACTAGATGTTATTAAATCAAATTTTTTGAGTTCAAATAATTTATTATGGGGTTTTGAACAAAATTATACAGATTAATCTAAAATTTTCAGCTTTTTACTCGGTTAAAATTTGAACGGGTTCTCTATAAAGTCTTTTTAGACTCGTACGTTTTAATTCCAACAAAACGAAAATCAGATGTTATTAAATCAAATTTTACGAGTTCAAATAGTTAATTATAGGCTTTTGAACAAAATTATACAGATTAATCTAAAATTTTCAACTTTTTACTTGGTTAAAATTTGAACCGATTCTCTATAAAGCCTTTTTAGTCATGCACGTTTTAATCCGAACAAAAAGATAACTAGATGTTATTAAATCAAATTTTTTGAGTTTAAATAAATAATTATGGGGTTTTGAATAAAATTATACAGGTTAATCTCAAATTTTCAGCTTTTTACTCGGTTAAAATTCGAACGGATTCTCTATAAAGCAAATTTAGACAAGCAAGTTTTAGTCTCAACAAAACAAAAATTAGATGTTATTAAATCAAATTTTACGAGTTCAAATATTTAATTATGGGCTTTTGAACAAAATTATACAGATTAATTTAAAATTTTCAACTTTTTACTCGGTCAAAATTCGAACGGATTCTCTATAAAGCCTTTTTAGACATGCACGTTTTAATCCGAACAAAACGATACGTAGATGTTATTAAATCAAATTTTTTGAGTTCAAATAATTAATTATGGGGTTTGGAATAAAATTATACAGATTAATCTAAAATTTTCATCTTTTTACTCGGTTAAAATTCGAACGGATTCTCTATAAAGCAATTTTAGACAAGCAAGTTTTAGTCTCATCAAAACAAAAATTAGATATTATTAAATCAAATTTTACAAGTTCATATAGTTAATTAGGGGCTTTTGAACAAAATTATACAGATTAATCTAAAATTTCCAACTTTTTACTCGGTTAAAATTCGAACGGATTCTCTATAAAGATTTTTTAGACATGCACGTTTTAATCCGAACAAAAAGATACCTAGATGTTATTAAATCAAATTTTTCGAGTTCAAATAATTAATTATGGGCTTTTGAATAAGATTATACAGATTAATCTAAATTTTCAGCTTTTACATGGTTAAAATTTGAAGGAATTCTATATAAAGCCTTTTTAGACATGAACGTTTTAATCCGAACAAAACAAAAACCAGATGTTATTAAATAAAATTTTATGAGTTAAAATAGTTAATTATGGGATTTTTAACAAAATTATACAGATAGATCTAAAATTTTCAGCTTTTTACTCTTTTAAAATCGAACAGATTCACTATAAAGCAATTTTAGACATGCAAGTTTTAATCCCACCAAAACGAAAACCAGATGTTATTAAATCAAATTTTATGACTTCAAATAGTTGAATATGGTCTTTTAAACAAAATTATACAGATTCATCTAAAATTTTTAGCTTTATACTCGGTTAAAATTCGAACGAATTCTCTATAAAGCCTTTTTAGATATGCACATTTAAATCCCAACAAAACGAAAACAAGATTTTATTAAATCAAATTTTATGTGTTCAAATATTTTATTTTGAGATTTGAACAAAATTATACAGATTAATCTAAAATTTTCAGCTTTTTACTCGATTAACTTTCAAACGGATTCTCTTTAAAGTCTTTTTAGACATGCACGTTATAATCCCAACAAAATGTAAATCAGATGTTATTAAATCAAATTTTACGAGTTCAAATAGTTAATTATGGGCTTTTGAACAAAATTATACAGATTAATCTAAAATTTTCAACTTTTTACTCGGTTAAAATTCGAACAGATTCTCTATAAAGCCTTTTTAGACATGTACGTTTTAATCAGAACAAAACGATAACTAGAAGCTATTAAATAAAATTTTTTGAGTTCCAATAATTTTTATGGGGTTTTGAACAAAATTATATAGATTAATCTAAAATTTTCAGCTTTTTTCTCGGTTAGAATTTAACGGTTTCTCTATAAAACCTTTTTAGACGTTGTCTTTTTAATCCGAACAAAACAAAAAACAGATGTTATTAAATAAAATTTTATGAGTTCAAATAGTTAATTATTGGATTTTGGAAAAAATTATACAAATAAATCTAAAATTTTCAGCTTTTTACTTGGTTAAAATTCGATCGGATTCTCTATAAAGCAATTTTAGACAAGCAAGTTTTAGTCCCAATAAAATGAAAATTAGTTGTTATTAAATCAAATTTTACGAGTTCGAATAGTTAATTATGGGCTTTTGAACAAAATTATACAGATCAATCTAAAATTTTCAACTGTTTACTTGGTTAAAATTCGAACGGATTCTCTATAAAGTCTTTTTAGACATGCACGTTTTAATCCCAATAAAACAAAAATCAGATGTTATTAAATCAAATTTTACGAGTTCAAATAGTTAATTATAAGCTTTTGAACAAAATCATACAGATTAATCTAAAATTTTCAACTTTTTACTCGGTTAAAATTCGAACCGATTCTCTATAAAGCCTTTTTAGACATACACTTTTAATCCGAACAAAACGATAACTAGATGTTATTAAATCAAATTTTTTGAGTTCAAATAATTAATTATGGGCTTTTAAACAAAATTATACAGATTAGTCTAAAATTTTCAGCTTTTTACTTGGTTAAAATTTGAAAGGATTCTATATATATCCTTTTTAGACATGAACGTTTTAATCCGAACAAAACAAAAACCATATGTTATTAAATAAAATTTTATGAGTTCAAATAGTTAATTATGGGATTTTTAACAAAATTATACAGATAGACCTAAAATTTTCAGCTTTTTACTCTATTAAAATTCGAACGGATTCTCTATAAAGCAATTTTAGACATGCAAGTTTTAATCCCACCAAAACGAAACCAGATGTTATTAAATCAAATTTTATGACTTCAAATAGTTGAATATGGTCTTTTAAACAAAATTATACAGATTAATCTAAAATTTTTAGCTTTTTACTCGGTTAAAATTCGAACGAATTCTCTACAAATCCTTTTTAGACATGCACATTTTAATCCCAACAAAACGAAAACAAGATTTTATTAAATCAAATTTTATGAGTTCAAATAGTTTAATATGGTCTTTTAAACAAAATTGTACAGATTAATCTAAAATTTTTAGCTTTTTACTCGGTTAAAATTCGAACGAATTCTCTATAAAGCCTTTTTAGACATGCATGTTTTAATCCCAATAAAACAAAAACAAGATTTTATTAAATCAAATTTTATGGGTTCAAATAGTTGAATATGGTCTTTTAAACAAAATTATACAAATTAATCTAAAATTTTTAGCTTTTTACTCGGTTAAAATTCGAACGAATTCTCTACAAATCCTTTTTAGACATGCACATTTTAATCCCAACAAAACGAAAACAAGATTTTATTAAATCAAATTTTATGACTTCAAATAGTTTAATATGGTCTTTTAAACAAAATTATACAGATTAATCTAAAATTTTTAGCTTTTTACTCGTTTAAAATTTGAACGGATTCTCTACAAATCCTTTTTAGACATGCACATTTTAATCCCAACAAAATGAAAACAAGATTTTATTAAATCAAATTTTATGAGTTCAAACAGTTTAATATGGTCTTTTAAACAAAATTATACAGATTAATCTAAAATTTTTAGCTTTTTACTCGGTTAAAATTCGAACGGATTCTCTATAATGTCTTTTTAGACAATGCACGTTTTAATCCCAACAAAACTAAAATCAGATGTTATTAAATCAAATTTTACTAGTTCAAATAGTTAATTATAGGCTTTTGAACAAAATTATACAGATTAATCTAAAATTTTCAACTTTTTACTCAGTTAAAATTCGAACCGATTCTCTATAAGGCCTTTTTAGACATGCATGTTTTAATCCGAACAAAACAATAACTAGATGTTATTAAATCAAATTTTTTTAGTTCAAATAATTAATTATGGGCTTTTGAACAAAATTATACAGATTAATCTAAAATTTTCAGCTTTTTACTTTGTTAAAATTTGAATGGATTCTATATAAATCCTTTTTAGACATGAACGTTTTAATCCTAACAAAACAAAAAACAGATTTTATTAAATAAAATTTTATGAGTTCAAATAGTTAATTATGGGATTTTTAACAAAATTATACAGATAAATCTAAAATTTTTAGCTTTTTACTCAGTTAAAATTCGAACGGATTCTCTATAAAGCAATTTTAGATATGCAAGTTTTAATGCCACCAAATCGAAAACCAGATGTTATTAAATCAAATTTTATGACTTCAAATAGTTGAATATGGTCTTTTAAACAAAATTATACAGATTAATCTAAAATTTTTAGCTTCTTACTCGGTTAAAATTCGAACGAATTCTCTACAAAGCCTTTTTAGACATGCACATTTTAATCCCAACAAAACGAAAACAAGATTTTATTAAATCAAATTTTATGAATTCAAATAGTTGAATATAGTCTTTTAAACAAAATTATACAGATTAATCTAAACTTTTTGGCTTTTTTCTCGGTTAAAATTCGAACGCATTCTTTATAAAGCCTTTTTAGACATGCACATTTTAATCCCAACAAAACGAAAACAAGATTTTATTAAATGAAATTTTTTGAGTTCAAATATTTAATTTTGAGCTTTTGAACAAAATTATACAGATTAATCTAAAATTTTTAGCTTTTTACTCGGTTAAAATTTGAACGGGTTATCTATAAAGCCTTTTTAGACGTGGATGTTTTAATCTGAACAAAACAAAAACTAGATGTTATTAAATGAAATTTTATGAGTTCAAATAGTTAATTAAGTAATTTTGAAAAAAATTATACAGATAAATATAAAATTTTCAGCTTTTTACTCTGTTAAAATTCGAACGGATTCTCTGTAAAGCAATTTAAGACAAGAAAGTTTTAGTCCCAACAAAACGAAAATTAGATGTTATTAAATCTAATTTTAGAAGTTCAAATAGTTGAATATGGGCTTTTGAACAAAGTTATACAGATTAATCTAAAATTTTAAGCTTTTTACTCGGTTAAAATTCGAACGGATTCTCTGTAAAGTCTTTTTAGGCATGCACGTTTTAATCCCAACAAAATGAAAATCAGATGTTATTAAATCAAATTTTACGAGTTCAAATAGTTAATTATGGGCTTTTGAACAAAATTATACAGATTAATCTAAAATTTTCAGCTTTTTACTCTGTTAAAATTTGAACGGGTTCTCTATAAAGCCTTTTTAGACTTGTACGTTTTAATCCGAACAAAAAAACAACAAGATGTTATTAAATGAAATTTTATGAGTTCAAATAGTTAATTATTGGACTTTGAAATAATTTATACAGATAAATCTAAATTTTTCAGCTTTTTACTCGGTTAAAATTCGAACGGATTCTCTATAAAGCAATTTTAGACAAGCAAGTTTTAGTCCTAACAAAACGAAAATTAGATGTTATTAAATCAAATTTTACGAGTTCAAATAGTTAATTATGGGCTTTTGAACAAAATTATATAGATTAATCTAAAATTTTCAACTTTTTACTCGGTTAAAATTCGAACGGATTCTCTATAAAGCCTTTTTAGACATGCAAGTTTTAATCCGAACAAAACGATATCTAGATGTTATTAAATCAAATTTTTTGAGTTCAAATAATTAATTATGGGATTTTGAACAAAATTATACAGATTAATCTAAAAATTTCAGCTTTTTACTCGGTTAAAATTTGAATCGGTTCTCTATAAAGCCTTTTTAGTCGTGGACATTTTAATCCGAACAAAACAAAAACCAGATGTTATTAAATAAAATTTTATGAGTTCAAATAGTTAATTATCGGATTTTTAACAAAATTATACAGATAGATTTAAATTTTTTAGCTTTTTACTCGGTTAAAATTCGAACGGATTCTCTATAAAGCAATTTTATACAAGCAAGTTTTAGTCCTAACAAAAAGAAAATTAGATGTTATTAAATCAAATTTTACGAGTTCAAATAGTTAATTATGGGCTTTTGAACAAAATTATAGAGATTAATCTAAAATTTTCAGCTTTTTACTCTGTTAAAATTCGAACGGATTCTCTATAAAGCCTTTTTAGACATGCACGTTTTAATCCGGATAAAACGATAACTAGATGGCTTTAAATCAAATTTTTTGAGTTCAAATAATTAATTATGGTGTTTTGAATATAATTATACAGATTAATCTAAAATTTTCAGCTATTTACTCGGTTAAAATTTGAACGGGTTCTTTATAAAGCCTTTTTAGACGTGGATGTTTTAATCCGAACAAAACAAAAACTAGATGTTATTAAATGAAATTTTATGATTTCAAATAGTTAATTAAGGAATTTTGAAAAAAATTATACAGATAAATCTAAAATTTTTAGCTTTTTACACTGTTAAAATTCGAACGGATTCTCTATAAAGCAATTTAAGACAAGAAAGTTTTAGTCCCAACAAAACGAAAATTAGATGTTATTAAATCAAATTATACAAGTTCAAATAGTTGAATATGGGCTTTTGAACAAAATTATACAGATTAATCTAAAATTTTTAGCTTTTTACTCGGTTAAAATTCGAACGGATTCTCTTTAAAGTCTTTTTAGATTTGCACGTTTTAATCCCAACAAAACGAAAATCAGATGTTATTAAATCAAATTTTACGAGTTCAAATAGTTAATTATGGGCTTTTGAACAAAATTATACAGATCAATCTAAACTTTTCAACTTTTTACTCGGTTAAAATTCGAACGGATTCTCTATAAAGCCTTTTTAGACATGCACGTTTTAATCCGGATAAAACGATAACTAGATGGCTTTAAATCAAATTTTTTGAGTTCAAATAATTAATTATGGTGTTTTGAATATAATTATACAGATTAATCTAAAATTTTCAGCTTTTTACTCGGTTAAAATTTGAACGGATTCTTTATAAAGCCTTTTTAGACGTGGATGTTTTAATCCGAACAAAACAAAAACTAGATGTTATTAAATGAAATTTTATGAGTTCAAATAGTTAATTAAGGAATTTTGAAAAAAATTATACAGATAAATCTAAAATTTTTAGCTTTTTACTCTGTTAATATTCGAACGGATTCTCTATAAAGCAATTTAAGACAAGAAAGTTTTAGTCCCAACAAAACGAAAATTAGATGTTATTAAATCAAATTATACAAGTTCAAATAGTTGAATATGGGCTTTTGAACCAAATTATACAGATTAATCTAAAATTTTTAGCTTTTTACTCGGTTAAAATTCGAAGGGATTCTCTTTAAAGTCTTTTTAGATATGCACGTTTTAATCCCAACAAAACGAAAATCAGATGTTATTAAATCAAATTTTACGAGTTCAAATAGTTAATTATGGGCTTTTGAACAAAATTATACAGATCAATCTAAACTTTTCAACTTTTTACTCGGTTAAAATTCGAACAGATTCTCTATAAAGCCTTTTTAGACATGCACGTTTTAATACTAACAAAACGATAACTAGATGTTATTAAATCAAATTTTTTGAGTTCAAATAATTAATTATGGGATTTTGAACAAAATTATACAGATTAATCTAAAATTTTCAGCTTTTTACTACGTTAAGATTTGAAAGGATTCTTTATAAAGCCTTTTTAGACATGCACGTTTTAATCCGAACAAAACAAAAACCAGATGTTATTAAATAAAATTTTATGAGTTCAAATAGTTAATTATTGGATTTTTAACAAAATTATACAGATAGATGTAAATCTTTTAGCTTTTTACTCGGTTAAAATTTGTACGGATTCTTTATAAAACAATTTTAGACATGCAAGTTTTAATCCCACCAAAACGAAAAACAAATGTTATTAAATCAAATTTTATGAGTTCAAATAGTTGAATATGGTCTTTTATACAAAATTATACAGATTAATCTAAAATTTTTAGCTTTTACTCAGTTAAAATTCAAACAAACTCTCTACAAAGCCTTTTTAGACATGCACATTTTAATCCAACAAAACGAAAAAAAGATTTTATTAAATGAAATTTTATGAGTTCAAATATTTAATTTTGTCTTTTGAACAAAATTATACAGATTAATATAAAATTTTCAACTTTTTACTCGGTTAAAATTCGAACGGATTCTCTATAAAACCTTTTTAGACATGCACGTTTTAGTCCAAACAAAACAATAACTTGATGTTATTAAATCAAATTTTTTAAGTTCAAATAATTACTTATTAGGTTTCGAACAAAATTATAATGATTAAATCTAAAATTTTCAGCTTTTTACTCGGTTAAAATTTGAACGGGTTCTCTATAAAGCCTTTTTAGACGTGGACGTTTTAATCCGAACAAAACAAAAAACAGATGTTATTAAATGAAATTTTATGAGTTCAAATAGATAATTATTGGATTTTAAACAAATTTATACAGATAAATCTAAAATTTTCAGCTTTTTACTCGGTTAAAATTCGAACGGATTCTCTATAATGCAATTTTAGACAAGCAAGTTTTAGTCCTAACAAAACGAAAATTAGATGTTATTAAATCAAATTTTACGAGTTCAAATAGTTAATTATGGGCTTTTGAACAAAATTATATAGATTAATCTTAAATTTTCAACTTTTTACTCGGTTAAAATTAGAACGGATTCTCTATAAAGCCTTTTTAGACATGCACGTTTTAATCCGAACAAAACGATATCTAGATGTTATTAAATCAAATTTTTTGAGTTCAAATAATTAACTATGGGATTTTGAACAAAATTATACAGATTAATCTAAAATTTTCAGTTTTTACTTGGTTAAAATTTAAAAGGATTCTTTATAAATCCTTTTTAGACATGCACGTTTTAATCCGAACAAAACAAAAACCAGATGTTATTAAATAAAATTTTATGAGTTCAAATAGTTAATTATCGGATTTTTAACAAAATTATACAGATAGATTTAAATTTTTTAGCTTTTTACTCGGTTAAAATTCGAACGGATTCTCTATAAAGCAATTTTAGACAAGCAAGTTTTAGTCCTAACAAAAAGAAAATTAGATGTTATTAAATCAAATTTTACGAGTTCAAATAGTTAATTATGGGCTTTTGAACAAAATTATATAGATTAATCTAAAATTTTCAACTTTTTACTCGGTTAAAATTCGAACGGATTGTCTATAAAGCCTTTTTAGACATGCATATTTTAATCTGGATAAAACAATAACTAGATGTTTTTAAATCAAATTTTTTGAGTTCAAATAAGTAATTATGGGGTTCTGAATATAATTATACAGATTAATCTAAAATTTTCAGCTTTTTACTCGGTTAAAATTTGAACGGGTTCTCTATAAAGCCTTTTTAGACGTGGATGTTTTAATCCGAATAAAACAAAAACCAGATGTTATTAAATGAAATTTTATGAGTTCAAATAGTTAATTAAGGAATTTTAAAAAAAATTATACAGATAAATCTAAAATTTTCAGCTTTTTACTCTGTTAAAATTCGAACAGATTCTCTATAAAGCAATTTAAGACAAGAAAGTTTTAGTCCCAATAAAACAAAAATTAGATGTTATTAAATCAAATTTTACAAGTTTAAATAGTTGAATATGGGCTTTTGAACAAAATTATACAGATTAATCTAAAATTTTCAGCTTTTTACTCGATTAACTTTCAAACGGATTCTCTTTAAAGTCTTTTTAGATATGCACGTTTTAATCCCAACAAAACGAAAATCAGATGTTATTAAATCAAATTTTACGAGTTCAAATAGTTAATTATGGGCTTTTGAACAAAATTATACAGATTAATCTAAAATTTTCAACTTTTTACTCGGTTAAAATTCGAACGGATTCTCTATAAAGCCTTTTTAAACATGTACGTTTTAATCCGAACAAAAGGATAACTAGATGTTATTAAATCAAATTTTTTGATTTCAAATAATTTATTATGGGGTTTTGAACAAAATTTTACAGATTAATCTAAAATTTTCAACTTTTTACTCGGTTAGAATTTGGACGGGTTCTCTATAAAGCCTTTTTAGACGTGGACGTTTTAATCCGAACAAAACAAAAACCAGATGTTATTAAATGAAATTTTATGAGTTCAAATAGTTAATTATTGGATTTTGAACAAAATTATACAAATAAATCTAAAATTTTTAGCTTTTTACTCGGTTAAAATTCGAGCGGATTCTCTATAAAGCAATTTTAGACAAGCAAGTTTTAGTCCCAACAAAACAAAAATTAGATGTTATTATATCAAATTTTATGAGTTCAAATAATTAATTATGGGCTTTTGAACAAAATTATACAGATTAATCTAAAATTTTCAACTTTTTACTCGGTTAAAATTCGAACGGATTCTCTATAAAGCCTTTTTAGACATGTACGTTTTAATCCGAACAAAACGATAACTAGATGTTATTAAATCAAATTTTTGGAGTTCAAATATTTAATTATGGTCTTTTGAACAAAATTATACAGATTAATCTAAAATTTTCAGTATTTTACTTGGTTAAAATTTGAATGGATTCTATATAAAGCCTTTTTAGACATGCACGTTTTAATCTGAGCAAAACAAAATTAGATGTTATTAAATAAAATTTTATGAGTCCAAATAGTTAATTATGGGATTTTTAACAAAATTATACAGATATATCTAAAATTTTTCAGGTTTTTACTCGATTAAAATTCAAAAGGGTTCTCTATAAAGCAATTTTAGACATGCATGTTTTAATCCCACTAAAACGAAAACAAGATGTTATTAAATCAAATTTTATGACTTCAAATAGTTGAATATGGTCTTTTTAAAAAAATTATACAGATTAATCTAAAACTTTTAGCTTTTTACTCGGTTAAAATTCGAACGAATTCTCTACAAAGCAATTTTAGACAAGCAAGTTTTAGTCCCAACAACACAAAAATTAGATGTTATTAAATCAAATTTTACGAGTTCAAATAGTTAATTATGGGCTTTTGAACAAAATTATACAGATTAATCTAAAATTTTCAACTTTTTACTCGGTTAAAATTCGAACGGATTCTCTATAAAGCCTTTTTTAACATGTACGTTTTAATCCGAACAAAAGGATAACTAGATGTTATTAAATCAAATTTTTTGATTTCAAATAATTTATTATGGGGTTTTGAACAAAATTTTACAGATTAATCTAAAATTTTCAGCTTTTTACTCGGTTAGAATTTGGACAGGTTCTCTATAAAGCCTTTTTAGACGTGGACGTTTTAATCCGAACAAAACAAAAACCAGATGTTATTAAATGAAATTTTATGAGTTCAAATAGTTAATTATTGGATTTTGAACAAAATTATACAAATAAATCTAAAATTTTTAGCTTTTTACTCGGTTAAAATTCGTGCGGATTCTCTATAAAGCAATTTTAGACAAGCAAGTTTTAGTCCCAACAAAACAAAAATTAGATATTATTATATCAAATTTTATGAGTTCAAATAATTAATTATGGGCTTTTGAACAAAATTATACAGATTAATCTAAAATTTTCAACTTTTTACTCGGTTAAAATTCGAACGGATTCTCTATAAAGCCTTTTTAGACATGTACGTTTTAATCCGAACAAAACGATAACTAGATGTTATTAAATCAAATTTTTGGAGTTCAAATATTTAATTATGGTCTTTTGAACAAAATTATACAGATTAATCTAAAATTTTCAGCATTTTACTTGGTTAAAATTTGAATGGATTCTATATAAAGCCTTTTTAGACATGCACGTTTTAATCTGAGCAAAACAAAATTAGATGTTATTAAATAAAATTTTATGAGTCCAAATAGTTAATTATGGGATTTTTAACAAAATTATACAAATATATATAAAATTTTCAGCTTTTTACTCGATTAAAATTCAAAAGGGTTCTCTATAAAGCAATTTTAGACATGCAAGTTTTAATCCCACTAAAACGAAAACAAGATGTTATTAAATCAAATTTTATGACTTCAAATAGTTGAATATGGTCTTTTTAAAAAAATTATACAGATTAATCTAAAACTTTTAGCTTTTTACTCGGTTAAAATTCGAACGAATTCTCTACAAAGCAATTTTAGACAAGCAAGTTTTAGTCCCAACAACACAAAAATTAGATGTTATTAAATCAAATTTTACGAGTTCAAATAGTTAATTATGGGCTTTTGAACAAAATTATACAGATTAATCTAAAATTTTCAACTTTTTACTCGGTTAAAATTCGAACGGATTCTCTATAAAGCCTTTTTTAACATGTACGTTTTAATCCGAACAAAAGGATAACTAGATGTTATTAAATCAAATTTTTTGATTTCAAATAATTTATTATGGGGTTTTGAACAAAATTTTACAGATTAATCTAAAATTTTCAGCTTTTTACTCGGTTAGAATTTGGACAGGTTCTCTATAAAGCCTTTTTAGACGTGGACGTTTTAATCCGAACAAAACAAAAACCAGATGTTATTAAATGAAATTTTATGAGTTCAAATAGTTAATTATTGGATTTTGAACAAAATTATACAAATAAATCTAAAATTTTTAGCTTTTTACTCGGTTAAAATTCGTGCGGATTCTCTATAAAGCAATTTTAGACAAGCAAGTTTTAGTCCCAACAAAACAAAAATTAGATATTATTATATCAAATTTTATGAGTTCAAATAATTAATTATGGGCTTTTGAACAAAATTATACAGATTAATCTAAAATTTTCAACTTTTTACTCGGTTAAAATTCGAACGGATTCTCTATAAAGCCTTTTTAGACATGTACGTTTTAATCCGAACAAAATGATAACTAGATGTTATTAAATCAAATTTTTGGAGTTCAAATATTTAATTATGGTCTTTTGAACAAAATTATACAGATTAATCTAAAATTTTCAGCATTTTACTTGGTTAAAATTTGAATGGATTCTATATAAAGCCTTTTTAGACATGCACGTTTTAATCTGAGCAAAACAAAATTAGATGTTATTAAATAAAATTTTATGAGTCCAAATAGTTAATTATGGGATTTTTAACAAAATTATACAAATATATATAAAATTTTCAGCTTTTTACTCGATTAAAATTCAAAAGGGTTCTCTATAAAGCAATTTTAGACATGCAAGTTTTAATCCCACTAAAACGAAAACAAGATGTTATTAAATCAAATTTTATGACTTCAAATAGTTGAATATGTCTTTTTAAAAAAATTATACAGATTAATCTAAAACTTTTAGCTTTTTACTCGGTTAAAATTCGAACGAATTCTCTACAAAGCAATTTTAGACAAGCAAGTTTTAGTCCCAACAACACAAAAATTAGATGTTATTAAATCAAATTTTACGAGTTCAAATAGTTAATTATGGGCTTTTGAACAAAATTATACAGATTAATCTAAAATTTTCAACTTTTTACTCGGTTAAAATTCGAACGGATTCTCTATAAAGCCTTTTTTAACATGTACGTTTTAATCCGAACAAAAGGATAACTAGATGTTATTAAATCAAATTTTTTGATTTCAAATAATTTATTATGGGGTTTTGAACAAAATTTTACAGATTAATCTAAAATTTTCAGCTTTTTACTCGGCTAGAATTTGGACGGGTTCTCTATAAAGCCTTTTTAGACGTGGACGTTTTAATCCGAACAAAACAAAAACCAGATGTTATTAAATGAAATTTTATGAGTTCAAATAGTTAATTATTGGATTTTGAACAAAATTATACAAATAAATCTAAAATTTTTAGCTTTTTACTCGGTTAAAATTCGAGCGGATTCTCTATAAAGCAATTTTAGACAAGCAAGTTTTAGTCCCAACAAAACAAAAATTAGATGTTATTATATCAAATTTTATGAGTTCAAATAATTAATTATGGGCTTTTGAACAAAATTATACAGATTAATCTAAAATTTTCAACTTTTTACTCGGTTAAAATTCGAACGGATTCTCTATAAAGCCTTTTTAGACATGTACGTTTTAATCCGAACAAAACGATAACTAGATGTTATTAAATCAAATTTTTGGAGTTCAAATATTTAATTATGGTCTTTTGAACAAAATTATACAGATTAATCTAAAATTTTCAGCATTTTACTTGGTTAAAATTTGAATGGATTCTATATAAAGCCTTTTTAGACATGCACGTTTTAATCTGAGCAAAACAAAATTAGATGTTATTAAATAAAATTTTATGAGTCCAAATAGTTAATTATGGGATTTTTAACAAAATTATACAAATATATATAAAATTTTCAGCTTTTTACTCGATTAAAATTCAAAAGGGTTCTCTATAAAGCAATTTTAGACATGCAAGTTTTAATCCCACTAAAACGAAAACAAGATGTTATTAAATCAAATTTTATGACTTCAAATAGTTGAATATGGTCTTTTTAAAAAAATTATACAGATTAATCTAAAACTTTTAGCTTTTTACTCGGTTAAAATTCGAACGAATTCTCTACAAAGCAATTTTAGACAAGCAAGTTTTAGTCCCAACAACACAAAAATTAGATGTTATTAAATCAAATTTTACGAGTTCAAATAGTTAATTATGGGCTTTTGAACAAAATTATACAGATTAATCTAAAATTTTCAACTTTTTACTCGGTTAAAATTCGAACGGATTCTCTATAAAGCCTTTTTTAACATGTACGTTTTAATCCGAACAAAAGGATAACTAGATGTTATTAAATCAAATTTTTTGATTTCAAATAATTTATTATGGGGTTTTGAACAAAATTTTACAGATTAATCTAAAATTTTCAGCTTTTTACTCGGTTAGAATTTGGACAGGTTCTCTATAAAGCCTTTTTAGACGTGGACGTTTTAATCCGAACAAAACAAAAACCAGATGTTATTAAATGAAATTTTATGAGTTCAAATAGTTAATTATTGGATTTTGAACAAAATTATACAAATAAATCTAAAATTTTTAGCTTTTTACTCGGTTAAAATTCGAACGGATTCTCTATAAAGCCTTTTTAAACATGTACGTTTTAATCCGAACAAAAGGATAACTAGATGTTATTAAATCAAATTTTTTGATTTCAAATAATTTATTATGGGGTTTTGAACAAAATTTTACAGATTAATCTAAAATTTTCAACTTTTTACTCGGTTAGAATTTGGACGGGTTCTCTATAAAGCCTTTTTAGACGTGGACGTTTTAATCCGAACAAAACAAAAACCAGATGTTATTAAATGAAATTTTATGAGTTCAAATAGTTAATTATTGGATTTTGAACAAAATTATACAAATAAATCTAAAATTTTTAGCTTTTTACTCGGTTAAAATTCGAGCGGATTCTCTATAAAGCAATTTTAGACAAGCAAGTTTTAGTCCCAACAAAACAAAAATTAGATGTTATTATATCAAATTTTATGAGTTCAAATAATTAATTATGGGCTTTTGAACAAAATTATACAAATTAATCTAAAATTTTCAACTTTTTACTCGGTTAAAATTCGAACGGATTCTCTATAAAGCCTTTTTAGACATGTACGTTTTAATCCGAACAAAACGATAACTAGATGTTATTAAATCAAATTTTTGGAGTTCAAATATTTAATTATGGTCTTTTGAACAAAATTATACAGATTAATCTAAAATTTTCAGTATTTTACTTGGTTAAAATTTGAATGGATTCTATATAAAGCCTTTTTAGACATGCACGTTTTAATCTGAGCAAAACAAAATTAGATGTTATTAAATAAAATTTTATGAGTCCAAATAGTTAATTATGGGATTTTTAACAAAATTATACAGATATATCTAAAATTTTTCAGGTTTTTACTCGATTAAAATTCAAAAGGGTTCTCTATAAAGCAATTTTAGACATGCATGTTTTAATCCCACTAAAACGAAAACAAGATGTTATTAAATCAAATTTTATGACTTCAAATAGTTGAATATGGTCTTTTTAAAAAAATTATACAGATTAATCTAAAACTTTTAGCTTTTTACTCGGTTAAAATTCGAACGAATTCTCTACAAAGCAATTTTAGACAAGCAAGTTTTAGTCCCAACAACACAAAAATTAGATGTTATTAAATCAAATTTTACGAGTTCAAATAGTTAATTATGGGCTTTTGAACAAAATTATACAGATTAATCTAAAATTTTCAACTTTTTACTCGGTTAAAATTCGAACGGATTCTCTATAAAGCCTTTTTTAACATGTACGTTTTAATCCGAACAAAAGGATAACTAGATGTTATTAAATCAAATTTTTTGATTTCAAATAATTTATTATGGGGTTTTGAACAAAATTTTACAGATTAATCTAAAATTTTCAGCTTTTTACTCGGTTAGAATTTGGACAGGTTCTCTATAAAGCCTTTTTAGACGTGGACGTTTTAATCCGAACAAAACAAAAACCAGATGTTATTAAATGAAATTTTATGAGTTCAAATAGTTAATTATTGGATTTTGAACAAAATTATACAAATAAATCTAAAATTTTTAGCTTTTTACTCGGTTAAAATTCGTGCGGATTCTCTATAAAGCAATTTTAGACAAGCAAGTTTTAGTCCCAACAAAACAAAAATTAGATATTATTATATCAAATTTTATGAGTTCAAATAATTAATTATGGGCTTTTGAACAAAATTATACAGATTAATCTAAAATTTTCAACTTTTTACTCGGTTAAAATTCGAACGGATTCTCTATAAAGCCTTTTTAGACATGTACGTTTTAATCCGAACAAAACGATAACTAGATGTTATTAAATCAAATTTTTGGAGTTCAAATATTTAATTATGGTCTTTTGAACAAAATTATACAGATTAATCTAAAATTTTCAGCATTTTACTTGGTTAAAATTTGAATGGATTCTATATAAAGCCTTTTTAGACATGCACGTTTTAATCTGAGCAAAACAAAATTAGATGTTATTAAATAAAATTTTATGAGTCCAAATAGTTAATTATGGGATTTTTAACAAAATTATACAAATATATATAAAATTTTCAGCTTTTTACTCGATTAAAATTCAAAAGGGTTCTCTATAAAGCGATTTTAGACATGCAAGTTTTAATCCCACTAAAACGAAAACAAGATGTTATTAAATCAAATTTTATGACTTCAAATAGTTGAATATGGTCTTTTTAAAAAAATTATACAGATTAATCTAAAACTTTTAGCTTTTTACTCGGTTAAAATTCGAACGAATTCTCTACAAAGCAATTTTAGACAAGCAAGTTTTAGTCCCAACAACACAAAAATTAGATGTTATTAAATCAAATTTTACGAGTTCAAATAGTTAATTATGGGCTTTTGAACAAAATTATACAGATTAATCTAAAATTTTCAACTTTTTACTCGGTTAAAATTCGAACGGATTCTCTATAAAGCCTTTTTTAACATGTACGTTTTAATCCGAACAAAAGGATAACTAGATGTTATTAAATCAAATTTTTTGATTTCAAATAATTTATTATGGGGTTTTGAACAAAATTTTACAGATTAATCTAAAATTTTCAGCTTTTTACTCGGTTAGAATTTGGACAGGTTCTCTATAAAGCCTTTTTAGACGTGGACGTTTTAATCCGAACAAAACAAAAACCAGATGTTATTAAATGAAATTTTATGAGTTCAAATAGTTAATTATTGGATTTTGAACAAAATTATACAAATAAATCTAAAATTTTTAGCTTTTTACTCGGTTAAAATTCGAGCGGATTCTCTATAAAGCAATTTTAGACAAGCAAGTTTTAGTCCCAACAAAACAAAAATTAGATGTTATTATATCAAATTTTATGAGTTCAAATAATTAATTATGGGCTTTTGAACAAAATTATACAGATTAATCTAAAATTTTCAACTTTTTACTCGGTTAAAATTCGAACGGATTCTCTATAAAGCCTTTTTAGACATGTACGTTTTAATCCGAACAAAACGATAACTAGATGTTATTAAATCAAATTTTTGGAATTCAAATATTTAATTATGTTCTTTTGAACAAAATTATACAGATTAATCTAAAATTTTCAACATTTTACTTGGTTAAAATTTGAATGGATTCTATATAAAGCCTTTTTAGACATGCACGTTTTAATCTGAGCAAAACAAAATTAGATGTTATTAAATAAAATTTTATGAGTCCAAATAGTTAATTATGGGATTTTTAACAAAATTATACAAATATATCTAAAATTTTCAGCTTTTTACTCGATTAAAATTCGAAAGGGTTCTCTATAAAGCAATTTTAGACATGCAAGTTTTAATCCCACTAAAACGAAAACAAGATGTTATTAAACCAAATTTTATGACTTCAAATAGTTGAATATGGTCTTTTTAAAAAAATTATACAGATTAATCTAAAATTTTTAGCTTTTTACTCGGTTAAAATTCGAACGAATTCTCTACAAAGCAATTTTAGACAAGCAAGTTTTAGTCCCAACAACACAAAAATTAGATGTTATTAAATCAAATTTTACGAGTTCAAATAGTTAATTATGGGCTTTTGAACAAAATTATACAGATTAATCTAAAATTTTCAACTTTTTACTCGGTTAAAATTCGAACGGATTCTCTATAAAGCCTTTTTAGACATTCACGTTTTAATCTGAACAAAACGATAACTAAATGTTATTAAATCAAATTTTTTGATTTAAATAATTAAGTATGGGCTTTTGAACAAAATTATACAGATCAATCTAAAATTTTCAACTTTTTACTCGGTTAAATTCGAACGGATTCTCTATAAAGCCTTATTAGACATGCACGTTATAATCCGAGCAAAACAAAAACCAGATGTTATTAAATAAAATTTTAAAACTTCAAATAGTTAATTATGGGATTTTTAACAAAATTATACAGATAGATCTAAAATTTTACGCTTTTTACTCGGTTAAAATTCGAATGGATTCTCTATAAAGCAATTTTAGACTTGCAATTATTAATCCCACCAAAATGAAAACCAGATGTTATTAAATTAAATTTTATGACTTCAAATAGTTGAATATGGTCTTTTAAACAAAATTATACAGATTAATCTAAAATTTTTAGCTTTTTACTCGGTTAAAATTCGAACGAATTCTCTACAAAGCCTTTTTAGACATGCCTATTTTAATCCCCACAAAACGAAAACGAGATTGTATTAATTCAAATTTTATGAGTTCAAATGGTTGAAAATGGTCTTTTAAACCAAATTATATAGATTAATTTAAAAATTTTAGCTTTTTACTCGGTTAAAATTCGAACGAATTCTCTACAAAGCCTTATTAGACATGCACATTTTAATCCAAAAGAAACGAAAACAAGGTTTTATTAAATGAAATTTTATGAGTTCAAATATTTAATTTTGAGCTTTTGAACAAAATTATACAGATTAATCTAAAATTTTTAGCTTTTTACTCGGTTAAAATTCGAATGGATTCTCTATAAAGTCGTTTTAGACATTCACGTTTTAATCCCAACAAAACGAAAATCAGATGTTATTAAATCAAATTTTACGAGTTCAAATAGTTAATTATAGGCTTTTGAACAAAATTATACAGATTAATCTAAAATTTTCAAATTTTTACTCGGTTAAAATTCGAACGGATTCTCTATAAAGCCTTTTTAGACATGCACGTTTTAATCCGAACAAAACGATAACTAGATGTTATTAAATCAAATTTTTTGAGTTCAAATAATTTTTTATGGTGTTTTGAACATAATTATACAGATTAATCTAAAATTTTCAGCTTTTTACTCGGTTAAAATTCGAACGGATTCTCTATAAAGTCTTTTTAGACATGCACGTTTTAATCCGAACAAAACAATAACTAGATGTTATTAAATCAAATTTTTTGAGTTCAAATAATCAATTATGGGGCTTTGAACAAAATTATACAGATTAATCTAAAATTTTCAGCTTTTTACTCAGTAAAAATTTGAACGGATTCTCTATGAAGCCTTTTTAGACATTCACGTTTTAATCCGAACAAAACAAAAAATAGATGTTATTAAATAAAATTTTATGAATTCAAATAGTTAATTATGGGATTTTGAACAAAATTATACATATAAATCTAAAATTTTCTGCTTTTTACTCGGTTAAAATTTGAACGGATTCGCTATAAAGCAATTTTAGACAAGCAAGTTTTAGTCCCAACAAAACGAAAATTAGATGTTATTAAATCAATTTTTACAAGTTCAAATAGTTAATTTTGGGCTTTTGAACAAAATTATACAGATTAATATAAAATTTTCAACTTTTTACTCGGTTAAAATTCGAACGGATTCTCTATGAAGCCTTTTTAGACATGCACGTTTTAATCCAAACAAAACGATAACTAGATGTTATTAAATCAAATTTTTTGAGTTCAAATAATTAATTATAGGGCTTTGAACAAAATTATACATATTAATCTAAAATTTTTAGCTTTTTACTCAGTTAAATTTTGAACGGATTCTCTAAAAAGCCTTTTTAGACATACACGTTTTAATCCGAACAAAATAAAAAACAGATTTTATTAAACAAAATTTTATGAGTTCAAATAGTTAATTATGGTCTTTTGAACAAAATTAAACAGATAAATCTAAAATTTTCAGCTTTTTGCTGGGTTAAAATTCGAACGAATTATCTATAAAGCAATTTTAGACATGCAAGTTTTAATCCTACCAAAACGAGAACCAGATGCTATTAAATGAAATTTTATGAGTTCAAATAGTTGAATATGATCTTTTAAATAAAATTATACAAATTAATCTAAAATTTTTAACTTAATACTCGGTTAAAATTCGAACGAATTCTCTACAAAGCCTTTTTAGACATGCACATTTTAATCCCAATAAAACAAAAATAAGATTTTATTAAATTAAATTTTATGAGTTCAAAAATTTTATTTTGAGCTTTTGAACAAAATTATACAGATTAATATAAAATTTTCAGCATTTTACTCGGTTAAAATTCGAACAGATTCTCTATAATGCCTTTTTAGACATGCACGTTTTAATCCCATCAAAATCAAGATTAGATGTTATTAAATCAAATTTTACGATTTCAAATAATTAATTATGAGCTTTTGAACAAAATTATACAGATTAATCTAAAATTTTTAGCTTTTTACTCGGTTAAAATTTGAACGGATTCTCTATAAAACCTTTTTAGACGTAGACGTTTTGATCCGAACAAAACCAAAACCAGATGTTATTAAATCAAATTTTATGAGTTCAAATAGTTAATTATGGGATTTTGAACAAAATTATACAGATAAATTTAAAATTTTCAACTTTTTACTCGGTTAAAATTCGAATGGAGTCTCTATAAAACAATTTTACACAAGCAAGTATTAGTCCCAATAAATCGAAAATTAGATGCTATTAAATCAAATTTTATGAGTTCAAATAGTTGAATATGGGCTTTTGAACAAAATTATAAAGATTAATCTAAAATTTTCTGCTCTTTACTCGGTTAAAATTCGAACGGATTGATTATGGATTATGGCCTCCTCTCTCAATTCTCTCTCCCTTACCCCTCGTAGCTTTTCTTTTCTTATCTTTCCGCCGCCGCTCTCATCTTTGTTCTCCGCCGTCCTTCCCCCCCTCTTCTTCTTGGTTTTGACCCTTATTTTTTTTGTTTTGCCGTCTCATTTCTCCGATGCAGTGGTGGTTCTGTTCTCCGGCTTCCTCGGTTATCTTTTCCATGGCGGTTCTTGTCTGCCGTTTGAGGTTTCCAGGGAGTTCTTTTCTTTTTCTTGTTTCTTTCTTTTTGTCTGTTCTTCTTTGCAGGTTTTTCTCTTGCTGCTGGACGGAGATCACGGTTTTTCTTCACTGTTTCAGTCTTTTCTCCTCCCTGCCTCACCAACGTTTTTGCTTTTACTCGACACCTCTTTGAGAGAGGAGGCCTGGAGTCCATCGTACTTACCACGTTTATGGATCGAGGAGGGCAGGCCTCCACAACAATGCAGATCTTGTTTCCATGGCGATTGGTTCGCTTACGTCTCCACCTTCCCATCGCTGTTGGGTGTAAATCGACCTCGGCAATTCGTCTTTTTGTTCCTTCTTCTTCGTCTTTTCTCATTTGCTTATACCTGTGTTCGTCGAGCTTTATGTCTCCCTGTTGCATACTTTGGAGCTATGGACTGTACCTTTTATTTTGACCTCGGAGTATTTTCTTTTTCACCCGATAGTCGTCCTCCTTCCACGAGGACTTTATCGGTTTGTTATCCTCTACGTTATACCATCCTAGTTTAGGGCTTTCTCCAACACCTTCAATGGTGTTTTCTTTCATTTATCGTCGTTTATCCTTGTGTTATCGACTCCACGCAGTTTTGTTGTGCTTCGCTTGTTGATCTGATCATACGGAACTTCACAACTCTTATCCGATCTGTTTTCAGGTTACCCACTTCATTCAAACTCCTCCGTTCTTCCTGAATTCTACTTTGTTTTGTTTTGTTCTTTATTTATTCTCTGGGTCAGTTTTTGGCTACGCTCTGTGCCTCCATCGTTCCGATGAGCTATCGGTTTTCATTTTATGCGATGGGGACAAACCTGCCAGGGTTGATCTTTTTATCGAAACCAACAAGCTTTGCTCGTAAGGAACCCTCTATCTGTATGGGAATCTTTCTTTGTCTTCGATCTCGACCTTGGGGTCGGTTTAGTTTGCTGCTTCGCTGGGATAGGCCGGCTCGAGGAGGTTTGGTCATACGCGAATGTTCTTCCATCCTCTCTCCTTTTGCTTCTGGACATATTATCGACTCTTTTAGGGTTTTCTATTATTATACTTTTCGTCTTTCTGCTATGGTCTCTTTGTTTTGTTTCATCATTGACATACCTTCTTCTTTCTTGGATAAGATCAACTTTTTTGTGGTTCTTCAGTTTCTTTCATCGCCTATATGTCGAAGAAACCGGTCTGCAGTCCTTGGGCACGATGGTACGTGCCTTGTTCGATGGCGCCATGTTGGCTCACGCTTTGTAAGTAACCTGTTTTGGTTGTCCGTTAGGATCGATTCTCGATCTAATTTTATTCATATACCACCCTTATTTAGGGATTTATCACACTTTTTATAGTGTTCTATTCTCGCTAACCATTCTTTGGTTCTACACTATTATCTTTTTCAGTTTAAATCTTTATAGTTTTCTTTGGATTTATGCCTTCTCAGACCAAGACCTTTTCTTTGATCATATGACTATCACCAAGTTGAGTGTATAGCCTATTTCACCAGTTGCACCAAATTTTATTTAATTTCTAAGTACTCTTCAATTAAAACTAATCTTTTTAAAGAGGTATTTATATTTTATTCTCACACTCCTCTTTCAAACCAAACTTCTATATGTTTTCTAATTCCTAACTTTTCTCATATCTTAAGTGATAAGATACCCTTGCCAATCTTTTCTCACATATTCTATAATATTTTATTTTTTTCTAATTCTTTAAACTGTAATCCTGTTATACCTCTAACTCTTTCTTTCTTATATAAATCTGGCCTTCGCCTTCATATTTTCTCATCAACCTCACCTTCCATACGCCACCATCTCTTGTTTTCTCTCAAATTTTCCTTTGCTCCGTTTAAGCTTTTTCCAATGAATTCTAAGTCGTTCCTCCAGCATCTTGGCAATATTCAATTTACCGCTGATGAGCAGGCAACCATCTTCCAACCCACTATTTCTTAGGGTATACTAGAAGAAGAAACACAATCCTCTCTTCTCGGGAAACTTATTTCTTCAAAGGAGATTGACGATCTGATGATTGTCAAGGCTTTTACTAGCATCTGGACTACGGCCAAACTTGTATCTATGCGTATCT
This sequence comes from Abelmoschus esculentus, assembly GCA_035048815.1. NCBI lineage: Eukaryota > Viridiplantae > Streptophyta > Magnoliopsida > Malvales > Malvaceae > Abelmoschus > Abelmoschus esculentus. Next base: position 10,518,992 of record JAUCBN010000036.1, read on the forward strand.
TGAAACCTTATTTGTTCCTCATCCGGTTCAAGGATGAGAAAATCAAGGATGATATACTGTCTAGGGGGCCATGGACATACAAAGATGAGTGGCTTGCTCTTACTTCATACAATCTCTCTATCACGCCTGATGAACATTCTTTCGCTAAGATGAATATTTGGGTGCGCATCTACAACATCCCACACATTTTTTGACTACGGAGGAATCTGCTAATGATATTGGCAAATCCCTCAGGACCATAATTGGGACAATAACAAAAACTGATACGAGGAAAATTGAGTACAATATGGTTGACTACCTGCGGGTTGGTTTGACGATAAACGTCACTAAGCCAATTCGGTGTTGCGGTACTATTGGGGGAAGGCCCTCCACAAGATTCTGGCTACTCCAATATGAACGTCTTCCTACAATCTGCCACTACTGCGGTCATTTTGGTCATTCCTTAGACTTTTGTTCAATCCCGCTCGATTCACGACCTAAGCAACTTCCTTTTGGCGATTGGCTACGGTACCTTCCTAAGAAGAAGGATCCACAACCCAATCAACGTGGGCGTATCTGTTATATCACCAATGATACCAATGTTCCACGAATTCCTTCGTCCAACAACACCAACAATACCACTAATGGGAGGGACAAAGCCCCGTGACATCCCTTCCGACCAACAGCCATGAGTCTGCTCCAAGTAATGAACCTCCACCTTATATTTCCAAGGGTCCCAGACTCCTCCCAACGGTCCCTAGTAAACTCACTGCTCGTCGTTATCCAACGCAGCCGCTGCAAATGATTTTTCCTGATCAAAGCTCTACTATTACTACTAGGCAACAATCCAACGCTATCACGGGGGAGGTGAGTCTTTCTGATCCTGATCTCCAAGAGCTAGAGGCTGACCTAGACAATGACCATGATTTCCAGGAGGCAGCTGAATGGCTCGACTCTTCGCTAACGCCTAAGCGTCCTGTCCGTCCAACCTCAAGTCGAGGTGCTAAGAGAACTCCTCCCTCAGATGAATCTACTAGGGTCAAGCGACCAAGAGCTAGCATAACTTCTATTGAGAAAGTTGGGATGTGCAGCGCAAAAAACTCTACGGCGGAGGTTGACACTGATCAACCTCGCCGAGCAAAATGATTAATTTATATTGGAACTGTCTAAGCCTTGGCAACGCTCTGGCAGTTCTTATTTTACAACATGTTGTTATCATGCATGCTGCCTTTATCTTTCTTGTTTTTTCTTCTTGGTCTACCAGACTTTTACTATCCATTCTCCTTTTGTTAGGAACATGTGGCCGTTTAGGCTTTGTCTTTAAGTTTTTTGTTTTGATGTTCTTTTTGATATGGAATAATAATACCTTTACTGCTTTGTTTGTTTACTCTTTCTATTTTTCTGTTAAATATCTTTTTGATTTTTCAGTTTGCCGTTATGAGATACACCAAACTAACCCTCCTATAGCTAGATGTTTTATCTACTATCTATCTTATATAAGGTCTCTGAATGTACCACCCTTACAAAGGGAATACTCCAACATCTTTCATGATGACGCTCTTTCGCGGACAACTATTAATATCAGTTTCTTTAATCTTGATTTGCGATCTAACCTTTGTGTTCTCTATATGAGTTACCAACGTTCTCTCTTTAACAATCTTATGTCTATTGACATGTGGCCGCGTCCTTCGGCTAAGGCTAGAACTGATGTAGCTGGGATGTGCAGCGCAAAAAAACTCTACGGCGGAGGTTGACTGTGATCAACCCCGCCGAGAAAAATGAAACTCTTATGCTGGAACTGTCAGGGTCTTGGCAACACCTAGGCAGTTCATGCATTACAACGTGCTACTTCTAAGAATGACGCCGATTGTCTCTTTCTTTGTGAGACTAGATTGAACATACACAATATGGAACAAATCAAGCACAAGCTTGGCATGCATGGTTGCATAGCTATTAATCCAAGGCCTTCTTGTACAAGGCTTGCTATTATTTGGAATACCAACACTTCAATTGATTTGCTTTCTTACTCGGATCGTCATATTGATGTCATTATTTCTTTTGCGTCAATACGCTTCCATTTTTCCGGCTTACATGGTTTCCCTGAAATTGCAAACAAATATAAAACTTGGCAACTAATAGACTCTCTTAAATCAACCTCAACCCTTCCCTGGCTTTTAGGGGGGACTTTAATGAAATTCTTTATGATTATGAAAAACAAGGTGGTTCTCGCCGTGCACGATCGCAAATTAATAACTTTCGAGATTGTCTTGATAAGAATGATCTTTTCGACTACCAACCGACATCTAGTTGGTTCACTTGGACTAGAACAAGTCGTACTACCGACACCATTTTGGAAAGAATTGATCGATTCCTTGGTAACTCCACTTGGTTCACTTCTTTTCCTAATTGCCAAGCTATATCTTTTTTCCAGGCACGTTCTGACCATTGCCCTATCTTAATGGATACTAACCCTTCATAAACTCTGCAACCTAACCGTATTAATACCCCTTTCCGATACGAGAACTGTTGGGCTGATAACCTGATGTCCTATCCCGAATCACAGAGATTTGGTCTGACCAAACTTGCTCGACTCTTAAGAAGCTACAAAATATTGGATGATTCTTAGGTAAATGGCAAATTAATAAGCACATTAAATCTAATGAGCGCATCACTCAGCTGAATGACTTTATCAATATGTGTCTCAAACGCCAACTTTTAGATTCAGAAATTCACAACTTTATTTCTGCTAAAAGTGAGCTTGATAGCTTGTTCAATGCGAAGGAAATTTATTGGGCTCAACGAGCTCGGACACAATGGTTAGAGCACAGTGATAAAAACACCTCTTTTTTCATGCTAGGGCAAATAGCAGGCGGCGGAAGAATCGTATTGCTGGACTTTTTAACCACTAGAATATATGGCAAACCAACACAATTGACATTATGTCTACTGCTATTAATTACTTTCAAAACCTTTTTACATCTTCCTCTCATACTATAGCGTCTTCCATTTTCGATAACATTCCTTCTATTGTTACCGATTTAGTGAACAATGGCCTCAACAAGGACTTCACAGCAGATGAAGTCTCTACTGCTTTTCGTGATATTGACCCGAGGAAAGCCCCAGGAGTCGATGGCTTTCCGAGCGGTTTCTTCCGAAAGTTTTGGAATATTCTTGGCCAGGATTTTACTAATCTCTATCTCGGACTTCTGAAAGGGTCTGTTAATATGGAAGAGGTCAATCGTTCCATCATTGTTCTTATTCCAAAAATAAGCGACCCTACTATGATGCGACATCTCCGACCGATTAGTCTTTGCACAATAATCTATAAAACTATTTCGAAAGTATTAGTTAATCGTCTAAAACCTATTATACCCTTATGTATTAGTGGCAATCAAGCTGCTTTCGTTTATGGACGGAATATTACTGATAATATTCTTATTGCTCATGAGCTCATCCATACTTTAAATACTGATGCCACTTCTTTGGCCAAAGGTGCTAGCTTAAAGCTAGATATGGAAAAAGCCTTCGACCGTGTTGAATGGCCTTTTTCTTGAACAAATTATGTCTCACCTAGGCTTCAATCCAAGTTGGGTTTCCCTTATTATGAGGTGTGTCTCCTCAATATCTTTTCAAGTTCGTATCAATGACTCCCTTTCGCTCCCTTTCAAACCCTATAGAGGTCTAAGGCAAGGGGACCCTCTCTCCTCTTTTCTGTTTCTTTTCTGTACTCAAGGTCTTTCAGCTTTGCTCAATGCTGAGCAACGAAATGGTCACCTCCCTGGACTTTGTGCCAGCAGGAATGGGCCCCATGTCAACCACCTTCTCTTTGCGGATGACTGTGTCGTTTTCATTAAAAACACAACTATAGAAGCTCACCGCCTTAAGGATGCTTTGCATACTTACGCCACCTCGTCTGGGTAGGCTGTGAACTTTGAAAAATCTACCATCTTTTTTTCACGGAAAACTTCCACTTCGCTCCAGGCAGATATCAATGATATTCTCCATGTGCGAGAAGTGGATGATCCTGGTATTTATCTAGGAGTTCCTCTCCTTATCGGAAAGAACAAAACTGCCGCCTTGGGCTTCATCAGGGACAATATGAATGCCCGTCTAAGTACTTGGGATAAACATCTCCTATCTTTTAGCGGTAGAAAAATATTCATTAAATTTGTTATACAATCTATGCCTCAATACGTTATGTCTTGTTACCTTCTACCACATAATATTATTGATGACATGACCATCACGATACGTCGATACTGGTGGTCTGGGAAAGCTGACAAACGAGGGTGACACTTGCTTCCTTGGAACACTGTCTGTCTACCGAAAGCTGCTGGAGGTGTAGGATTTCGTGATCTTCACCATTTTAATATTGCATTGCTAGGTAAACAAATTTGGCGGTTACTTTGTGAGCCTGATAACCTTCTTAGTCAAGTATACAAATGCAAGTACTATCCAACGGGCTCAGTCCTTGATTCTGATTATACCCGGAGTTCCTCCTTTGCTTGGAAAGGTCTTAGCATTGCTATCTCTAAGCTTCGCAATGGCTTTTTCAAACGACCTGGCATTTCCAGTAATGTTCAGATTCATTTTGACAAGTGGGGTGGTTCTCAGCCTGTACACCTTTACGGTGATTATGAGGTGAATGACGAAGTCCCTCTTCGTGCAGGTGCTTTCATGGTACATAATTTACCCCGTTGGGATGAACCAAAAGTGAGAGAGTATTTTTCTCATGAAGATGCTAATACCATACTTAATGTTCCTATTATAAATGGTATAAAAGACACCACACTTTGGGGTCAATATGATGCTGGTATCTATATAGTTCGTTCTGGTTATCAATTTTTGTAGTTGCAGCCAGGGCCTATTAACAGGCCTTCTAAACTTTAGAAAATTTTATCCAAATTGCCTACTTTATCCAAAGTTTGTTCCTTTGGTTGGCGGTTATGTCATGATGCATTACCCTCTGGTCAGAAAATCCTTTAAGCCAATCTTGGCCCAGGGACTTGCCTTATTTGTATCATGGCCATTGAATCCTCCCTCCATGCTATGAGAGATTGTCCTAGTGCTAAGGAGGCGTTGCTTTTGGTAGGACTCCCCCCTCGAATTTTGTCTAATGCTTTTACTTCCCCCCATCAGTGGCTTTCTGATGTTGCTGGTTTCCTCTCCTTGCACCAATTCTCGTTCCTTATCACGGTTCTATGGAAATTATGGAACCGCTGTAATGATTTTGTTCATAACAATCATCTCCAACCGGTTTGAATAACTGTTGCTAATGCGCATAAACTTTTCACCGATTATAAATCAATTAATGATGCATCCCGCCAGCACTCTCGGCTAGTTGAGCCTACTCTCGCTCAAGCTAGATGGATGAAACCGGCTCTAGGTTTTGTCAAAATTAACACGGATGGGGCTTTTGACCTTGTCTTAAGGGGGGCTGCTGCAGGCGTCATTGCTCGAGATTCTTCTGGCTCCGTGCTCGGTGGCTGCTCTATGCCTCTTATTTGTTCGGATCTTGCCTCTGCCGAGGCTCTCGCCATTCTGGAAGGATTACGACTTGATGTTGCCAACGGATGGTCTAATGTGATTATTGAAACAAATTCTGCTTCCATTGCCAACAAAGTTAACAACTCTCTTTACCAAGATCTTTCCACAGTACAGCATTTGGTTACCTGCATCCGCTCCACTCTTGGTACTTTGCCTGATTGCAAGATTTGTTATGTGCCTAGAGCTGCAAACATTGTATCCCATGTTTTGGCTAATAGAGCTTTACGTTCTTTTACCTCTTTCACTTTTGATTGTTTCTTTCCCGATTTTATTCGGGCTTCTGTAAACTCAGAGAGGTTTTCCTCTCCTTCTCAATAATATCTTAGGTACTCTTTTCCTCGTAGGGGCCTTATAACCTCTCGGGGTGATTGGCTATAGGGGTTTTTTAATGAGGCCCTTTCCCTCAAAAAAAATTTGAACGGATTCTATATAAAGCCTTTTTAGACATGCACGTTTTATTCCGAACAAAACAAAAACCAAATGTTTTTAAATAAAATTTTATGAGTTCAAATAGTTAATTATGGGATTTTGAACAAAATTATACAGATAAATCTAAAAATTTCACTTTTTACTCGGTTAAAATTTGAACGGATTCTCTATAAAGCAATTTTAGACAAGCAAGTTTTAATCTCAACAAAACGAAAATTAGATGTTATTAAATCAAATTTTATGAGTTCAAATAGTTGAATATGGGCTTTTCAACAAAATTATACAGATTAATCTAAAATTTTTAGCTTTTTACTCGGTTAAAATTCAAACGGATTCTCTACAAAGCCTTTTTAGACATGAACATTTTAATCTCAACAAAACGAAAACCAGATTTTATTAAATGAAATTTTATGAGTTCAAATATTTAATTTTGAGCTTTTGAATAAAATTATACAGATTAATCTAAAATTTTTAGCTTTTTATTCGGTTAAAATTTGAACGGATTCTCTATAAAGCCTTTTTAGACATGCACGTTTTAATCCCAATAAAACAAAAACTAGATGTTATTAAATCAAATTTTATGAGTTCAAATAGTTAATTATGGGCTTCTGAACAAAATTATACAGATTAATCTAAAGTTTTCAACTTTTTACTCGATTAAAATTCGAACAGATTCTCGATAAAGCCTTTTTAAACATGCTCATTTTAATCCGAACAAAACGATAACAAGATGTTATTAAATCAAATTTTTTGAGTTCAAATAATTAATTATGGGCTTTTGAACAAAATTATACAGATTAATCTAAAATTTTCAACTTTTTACTCGGTTAAAATTTGAACGGATTCTCTATAAAGCCTTTTTAGATATGAACGTTTTAATCACAACAAAACAAAAATCAGATTTATTAAATAAAATTTTACGAGTTCAAATAATTAATTATGGGCTTTTGAACAAAATTATACAAATTAATCTAAACTTTTCAACTTTTTACTCGATTAAAATTTGAACAGATTCTCTATAAACCCTTTTTAGACATGCACGTTTTAATCCGAACAAAACGATAACTAGATGTTATTAAATCAAATTTTTTGATTTCAAATAATTAATTATGGGCTTTTGAATAAAATTATATAAATTAATCTAAAATTTTCAGTTTTTTACTCGATTAAAATTTGAACAGATTCTCTATAAAGCCTTTTCAGACATGCACGTTTTAATCTGAACAAAACAAAAACCAGATGTTATTAAATAAAATTTTATGAGTTCAAATAGTTAATTATGGGATTTTGAACAAAATTATACAGATAAATCTAAAATTTTTAGCTTTTTACTCGATTAAAATTTGTACGGATTCTCTATAAAGCAATTTTAGACATGCAAGATTTAATCCCACCAAAACGAAAATCAGATGTTATTAAATCAAATTTTATGAGTTCAAATAGTTGAATATGGTCTTTTAAACAAAATTATACAGATTAATCTAATATTTTTAGCTTTTTACTCGGTTAAAATTCAAACGAATTCTCTACAAAGCCTTTTTAGACAAACACATTTTAATCCCAACAAAACGAAAACAAGATGTTATTAAATCTAAAATTTTGAGCTTTTTAATTTTGAGCTTTTGAACAAAATTATACAGATTAATCTAAAATTTTCAGCTTTTTACTCGGTTAAAATTCGAATGGATTCTCTATAAAGTCTTTTTAGACATGCACGTTTTAATCCCAACAAAACAAAAATCAGATGTTATTAAATCAAGTTTTACGAGTTTAAATAGTTAATTATAGGCTTTTGAACAAAATTATACAGATTAATCTAAAATTTTCAACTTTTTACTCGGTTAAAATTTGAACAGATTCTCTATAAAGCCTTTTTAGACGTAGACGTTTTAATCCAAACAAAACAAAACCAGATGTTATTAAATCAAATTTTATGAGTTCAAATAGTTAATTATGGGCTTCTGAACAAAATTATACAGATTAATCTAAAATTTTCAACTTTTTACTCGATTAAAATTCGAACAGATTCTCGATAAAGCCTTTTTAAACATGCTCATTTTAATCCAAACAAAACGATAACTATATGTTATTAAATCAAATTTTTTGAGTTCAAATAATTAATTATGGGCATTTGAACAAAATTATACAGATTAATCTAAATTTTTTAGCTTTTTACTCGGTTAAAATTTGAACGGATTCTCTATAAAGCCTTTTTAGATATGAACGTTTTAATCTCAACAAACCGAAAATCAGATGTTTTTAAATCAAATTTTATGAGTTCAAATAATTAATTATGGGCTTTTGAACGAAATTATAAAAATTAATCTAAAATTTTCATCTTTTTACTCGATTAAAATTTGAACAGATTCTCTATAAACCCTTTTTAGACATGCACGTTTTAATCCGAACAAAACGATAACTAGATGTTATTAAATCAAATTTTTTGAGTTCAAATAATTAATTATGAGCTTTTGAATAAAATTATACAGATTAATCTAAAATTTTCAGCTTTTTACTCGTTTAAAATTTGAACGGATTCTCTATAAAGCCTTTTTAGATATGAACGTTTTAATCCCAACAAAACGAAAATCAGATGTTTTTAAATCAAATTTTGAGTTCAAATAATTAATTATGGGCTTTTGAACGAAATTATAAAAATTAATCTAAAATTTTCAACTTTTTACTTGATTAAAATTTGAACAGATTCTCTATAAACCCTTTTTAGACATGCACGTTTTAATCCGAACAAAACGATAACTAGATGTTATTAAATCAAATTTTTTGAGTTCAAATAATTAATTATGGGCTTTTGAATAAAATTATACAAATTAATCTAAAAATTTCAGCTTTTTACTCGGTTAAAATTCGAACAAATTCTCTATAAAGCCTTTTTAGACATGCACGATTTAATCCGAACAAAACAAAAATCAGATGTTATTAAATAAAATTTTATGAGTTCAAATAGTTAATTATGGGATTTTGAACAAAATTATACAGATAAATCTAAAATTTTCTGCTTTTTACTCGGTTAAAATTTGTACAGATTCTCTATAAAGCAATTATAGACATGCAAGTTTTAATCCCACCAAAATGAAAAGCAGATGTTATTAAATCAAATTTTATGAGTTCAAATAGATGAATATGGTCTTTTAAACAAAATTATACAGATTAATCTAATATTTTCAACTTTTTACTCGGTTAAAATTCGAACAGATTCTCTACAAAGACTTTTTAGACATGAACATTTTAATCTCAACAAAAGGAAAACCAGATTTTATTAAATGAAATTTTATGAGTTCAAATACTTAATTTTGAGCTTTAGAATATAATTATACAGATTAATCTAAAGTTTATAGCTTTTTACTCGGTTAAAATTCGAACGGATTCTCTATAAAGCCTTTTTAGACATGCACGTTTTAATCCCAACAAATCAAAAACCAGATGTTATTAAATCAAATTTTATGAGTTCAAATATTTAATTATGGGCTTTTGAACAAAATTATATAGATTAATCTAAAATATTAAATTTTTTAGTCATTTAAAATTTGATCAAATTCTCTATAAAGCCTTTTTAGACATGCACATTTTAATCCGAACACAACGATAACTAGATGTTATTAAATCAAATTTCTTGATTTCAAATAATTAATTATGGGATTTTGAACAAAATTATACTGATTAATCTAAAATTTTCAGCTTTTTACTTGGTTAAAATTTGAACGGATTCTCTCTAAAGCCTTTTTAGACGTGGACGTTTTAATCCGAACAAAACAAAAACCAGATGTTATTAAATGAAATTTTATGAGTTCAAATAGTTAATTATTGGATTTTGAACAAAATTATACCAATAAATCTAAAATTTTTAGCTTTTTACTCGGTTAAGATTCGAACGAATTCTCTACAAAGCCTTTTTAGACTTGCACATTTTAATCCTAACAAAACGAAAACAATATTTTATTAAATGAAATTTTATGAGTTCAAATATTTAATTTTGAGTTTTTGAACAAAGTTATACAGATTAATCTAAAATTTTAGCTTTTTACTCAGTTAAAATTCGAACGGATTCTCTATAAAGCCTTTTTAGACATGCACATTTTAATCCCAACAAAACGAAAATCAGATTGTATTAAATCAAATTTTATGAGTTCAAATAATTAATTATGTGCTTTTGAAAAAAATTATACAAATTAATCTAAAATTTTCAACTTTTTACTCGATTAAAATTCGAACAGTTTCTCTATAAAGCCTTTTTAGAAGTGGACGTTTTATTCTGAACAAAAAGATAACTAGATGTTATTAAATCAACTTTTTTGAGTTCAAATAATTAATTATGGGCTTTTGAACAAAATTATACAAATTAATCTAAAATTTTCAACTTTTTACTCGGTTAAAATTCGAACACATTCCCTATAAAGCCTTTTTAGACATGTACGTATTAAACCGAACAAAACGATAAGTAGATGTTATTAAATCAAATTTTTTGAGTTCAAATAATTAATTATAAGCTTTTGAACAGAATTATATAAATTAATCTAAAAGTTTCAGCTTTTTACTCTGTTAAAATTTGAACGGATTCTCTATAAAGCCTTTTTAGACATGCACGTTTTAATCCGAACAAAACAAAATCCAGATGTTATTAAATAAAATTTTATGAGTTCAAATAGTTAATTATGGGATTTTGAACAAAATTATACAGATAAATCTAAAATTTTCAGCTTTTTAATCAGTTAAAATTCAAACGGGTTCTCTATAAAGCAATTTTAGACATACAAGTTTTAATCCCACCAAAACGACAACCAGATGTTATTAAATCAAATTTTATGAGTTCAAATAGTTAAATATAGTCTTTTAAACAAAATTATACAGATTAATATAAAATTTTTAGCTTTTTACTCGGTTAAAATTCTAACGAATTTTATTAAATATAGCTTTTTACTCGGTTAAAATTCTTGGTTAAGATTTGAACGAATTCTCTACAAAGCCTTTTTAGACATGCACATTTTAATCCCAACAAAACGAAAACAAGATTTGTTAAATGAAATTTTATGAGTTCAAATATTTAATTTTGAGCTTTTGAACAAAATTATACAGATTAATCTAAAATTTTAAGCTTTTTACTCGGTCAAAATTCGAACGGATTCTTTTTAAAGTCTTTTTAGACATGCACGTTTTAATCCCAACAAAATGAAAATCAGATGTTATTAAATCAAATTTTACGAGTTCAAATAGTTAATTATAGTCTTTTGAACAAAATTATACAAATTAATCTATAATTTTCAGCTTTTTACTCGTTTAAAATTTGAACGGATTCTTTATAAAGCCTTTTTAAACATGGACATTTTAATCCGAACAAAACAAAAACCAGATGTTATTAAATGAAATTTTATGAGTTCAAATAGTTAATTATTGGATTTTAAACAAAATTATACAAATAAATCTAAAATTTTCAGCTTTTTTCTTGGTTAAGATTTGAACGAATTCTCTACAAAGCCTTTTTAGACATGCACGTTTTAATCCTAACAAAACGAAAACAAGATTTTATTAAATGAAATTTTATGAGTTCAAATATTTAATTTTGAGCTTTTGAACAAAATTATACAGATTAATCTAAAATTTTCAGCTTTTTACTCAGTTAAAATTCGAACGGATTCTCTATAAAGCCTTTTTAGATATTCACGTTTTAATCCCAACAAAACGAAAATCAGATTGTATTAAATCAAATTTTATGAGTTCAAATAATTAATTATGTGCTTTTGAACCAAATTATACAAATTAAACTAAAATTTTCAACTTTTTACTCGATTAAAATTCAAACAGTTTCTCTATAAAGCCTTTTTAGACGTGGACGTTTTAATCTAAACAAAAAGATAACTAGATGTTATGAAATCAACTTTTTTGAGTTCAAATAATTAATTATGGGATTTTGAACAAAATTATACAAATTAATCTAAAATTTTCAACTTTTTACTCGGTTAAAATTCGAACAGATTCTCTATAAAGCCTTTTTAGACATGCACGTATTAAACCGAACAAAACGATAAGTAGATGTTCTTGAATGAAATTTTATGAGCTCAAATAATTAATTTTGAGCTTTTGAACAAAATTATACAGATTAATCTAAAAGTTTCAACTTTTTACTCAGTTAAAATTTGAATGGATTCTCTATAAAGGGTTTTTAGACATGCACGTTTTAATCCGAACAAAAAAAAACCAGATGTTATTAAATAAAATTTTATGAGTTCAAATAGTTAATTATGGGATTTTGAACAAAATTATACAGATAAATCTAAAATTTTCAGCTTTATACTCGGTTAAAATTCGAACGGATTCTCTACAAAGCAATTTTAGACATGCAAGTTTTAATCCCACCAAAATGAAAACCAGATGTTATTAAATCATATTTTATGAGTTCAAATAGTTGAATATGGCGTATTAAACAAAATTATATAGATTAATCTAAAATTTTTTGGTTTTTACTCGGTTAATATTCGAACGGATTCTCTGTAAAGCCATTTTAGACATAGACGTTTTAATCCGAACAAAACAAAAACTAGATGTTATTAAATCAAATATTTTAAGTTCAAATAATTAATTATGGGCTTTTGAACAAAATTATACAAATTAATCTAAAATTTTGAACTTTTTAATCGGTTAAAATTCGAACAGATTCTCTATAAAGCCTTTTTAGACATGCACGTTTTAATCCGAACAGAACAATAACCAGATGTTATTAAATCAAATTTTTGGAGTTCAAATAATTAATTATGGGCTTTTGAACAAAATTATACAGATTAATCTAAAAATTTCAGCTTTTTACTCGGTTAAAATTTGAACGGATTCTCTATAAAGCAATTTTAGACATGCAAGTTTTAATCCTACCAAAACGAAAACCAGATGTTATTAAATTAAATTTTATGAGTTCAAAAAGTTGAATATGGTCTTTTAAACAAAATTATACAAATTAACCTAAAATTTTTACCTTTTTACCTGGTTAAAATTGCAACGAATTCTCTACAAAGACTTTTTAGACATGCACATTTTATTCCAAACAAAACGAAAACAAGATTTTATTAAATTAAATTTTATGAGTTCAAATATTTAATTTTGAGCATTTGAACAAAATTATACAGATTAATCTAAAATTTCTAGCTTTTTACTCGGTTAAAATTCGAACGGATTCTCTATAAAGCCTTTTTAGACATGCACGTTTAAATCCCAACAAAATGAAAATCAGATGTTATTAAATCAAATATTACGAGTTGAAATAGTTAATTATGGGCTTTTGAACAAAATTATACAGATTAATCTAAAATTTTCAGCTTTTTACTCGGTTAAAATTCGAACGGATACTCTATAAAGCCTTTTTAGACATACACGTTATAATCCGAACAAAATGATAACTAGATGTTATTAAATCAAATTTTTTGATTTCAAATAATTAATTATGGGCTTTTAAACAAAATTATACAGATTGATCTAAAATTTTCAGCTTTTTACTCATTTAAAATTTGAATAGATTCTCTAGAAATCCTTTTTTAGACGTGGACGTTTTAATTTGAACAAAACAAAACCAGATATTATTAAATCAAATTTGTTGAGTTCATATAGTTAATTATGTGATTTTGAACGAAATTATACAGATAAATCTAAAATTTTTAGCTTTTTACTCGGTTAAAATTCAAACGGATTCTCTATAAAGCCGTTTTAGACATACACGTTTTAATCCGAACAAAACGATAACTAGATGTTATTAAATTAAAGTTTTTGAGTTCAAATAATTAATTATGAGCTTTTGAACTAAATTATGTAGATTAATCTAATATTTTCAGTTTTTTACTCGGTTAAAATTCGAACGGATTCTCTATAAAGTCTTTTTAGACATGCACGTTTTAATTCGAACAAAATGATAAGTAGATGTTATAAAATCAAATTTTTTGAGTTCAAATAATTAATTATGGGCTTTTAAACAAAATTTTACAGATTAATCTAAAATTTTCAACTTTTTACTCGTTTAAAATTTCAACGGATTCTCCATAAAGCCTTTTTAGACGTGGACGTTTTAATCTGAACAAAACAAAACCAAATGATATTAATTCAAATTTTATGATTTCAAATAGTTAATTATGAGATTTTGAACAAAATTATACAGATAAATCTAAAATTTACAGCTTTTTACTCGGTTAAAATTCGAACGGATTTTCTATAAAGCCTTTTTAGACATGCAAGTTTTATTCCGAAAAAAACTAAAACCAGATGTTATTAAATCAAATTTTATGAGTTCAAATAGTTAATTATGAGATTTTGAACAAAATTATACAGATAAATCTAAAATTTTCAGCTTTTTACTCGGTTAAAATTCAAACGGATTCTCTAGAAAGCCTTTTTAGACATGAACATTTTAATCTCAACAAAACGAAAACCAGATTTTATTAAATGAAATTTTATGATTTCAAATATTTAATCTTGAGCTTTTGAATAAAATTATACTGATTAATCTAAAATTTTTAGCTTTTTACTCGGTTAAAATTCGAACGGATTCTCTATAAGGACTTCATAGACATGTACGTTTTAATCCCAACAAAATGAAAACCAGATGTTATTAAATCAAATTTTATGATTTCAAATAGTTAATTACGGACTTTTAAACAAAATTATACAGATTAATCTAAAATTTCAACTTTTTAGTCGGTTTAAATTCGAACAGATTCTCTATAAAGTCTTTTTAGACATGCACGTTTTAATCCGAACAAAACAATTACTAGATGTTATTAAATCAAATTTTTTGAGTTCAAATAATTAATTATGGACTTTTGAACAAAATTATACATACTAATCTAAAGTTTTCAGCTTTTTACTCGGTTAAAATTCAAACGTATTCTCTATAAAGCCTTTTTAGACATGCACGTTTTAATCCGAATAAAACGATAACTAGATGTTATTAAATCAAATTTTTTGAGTTCAAATAATTAATTATGGCCTTTTGAACAAAATCATACAGATTAATCTAAAATTTTCAGCTTTTTACTTGATTAAAATTTGAACGGATTCTCTATAAAGCCTTTTTAGACATACACGTTTTAATCCGAACAAAACGATAACTAGATTTTATTAAATCAAATTTTTTGATTTCAAATAATTAATTATGGGCTTTTGAACAAAATTATGTAGATTAATCTAAAATTTTCAGCTTTTTACTCGGTTAAAATTCAAACGGATTCTCTATAAAGCCTTTTTAGACATGCACATTTTAATCTCAACAAAACGAAAACCAGATTTTATTAAATGAAATTTTATGAGTTCAAATATTTAATTTTGATCTTTTGAATAAAATTATACAGATTAATCTGAAATTTTTAGCCTTTTACTCGATTAAATTCGAACGGATTCTCTATAAAGCTTTTATAGACATGCACGTTTTAATCCCAACAAAACGAAAACCAGATGTTATTAAATCAAATTTTATGAGTTCAAATAGTTGAATATGGTCTATTAAACAATATTATACAGATTAATCTAAAATTTTTAGCTTTTTACTCGGTTAATATTCGAACGGATTCTCAATAAAGCCTTTTCAGACGTAAACGTTTTAATCCGAACAAAACAAAAACCAGATATTATTAAATCAAACTTTTTGAGTTCAAATAATTAATTATGGGCTTTTGAACAAAATTATACAGATTAATCTAAAATTTTCAACTTTTTACTCGGTTAAAATTCGAACGGATTCTCTATAAAGCCTTTTTAAACATGCACGTTTTAATCCGAACAAAACGATAACTAGATGTTATTAAATCAAATTTTTTGAGTTCAAATAATTAATTATGGGCTTTTGAACAAAATTATACAGATTAATCTAAAAGTTTCAGCTTCTTACTCGGTTAAAATTTGAACGGATTCTCTATAAAGTCTCTTTAGACATGCACGTTTTAATCCGAACAAAACAAAAACCAGATATTATTAAATAAAATTTTATGAGTTCAAATAGTTAATTATGGGATTTTGAACAAAATTATACAGATAAATCTAAAATTTTCAGCTTTTTAATCGGTTAAAATTCGAAAGGATTCTCTATAAAGTAATTTTAGACATGCAAGTTTCAATCCTACCAAAACGAAAACCAGATGTTATTAAATCAAATTTTATGAGTTCAAATAGTGGAATACGGTCTTTTAAACAAAATTATACAAATTAACATAAAATTTTTAGCTTTTTACTCGGTTAAAATTCCAACAAATTCTCTATAAAGCCTTTTTAGATATGCACAATTTAATCCAAACAAAACAAAAACAAGATTTTATTAAATCAAATTTTATGGGTTCAAATATTTAATTTTGAGCTTTTAAACAAAATTATACAGATTAATCTAAAATTTTCAGCTTTTTACTTTGTTAAAATTCGAACGGATTCTCTATAAAACCTTTTTAGACATGCACATTTTAATCCCCACAAAACAAAAATCAGATGTTGATAAATCAAATTTTACGAGTTCAAATAGTTAATTATGGGCTTTTGAACAAAATTATACAGATTAATCTAAAATTTTCAACTTTTTACTCGGTTAAAATTAGAACGGATACTCTATAAAGCCTTTTTAGACATGCACGTTTTAATCCGAACAAAACTAAAACCAGATGTTATTAAATCAAATTTTTTGATTTCAAATAATTAATTATGGGCTTTTGAACAAAATTATGCAGATTAATCTAAAATTTTCAACTTTTTACTCGGTTAAAATTCGAACGGATTCTCTATCAAGCCTTTTTAGACATGCACGTTTTAATCCCAATAAAATTAAAATCAGATATTATTTATGAGTTCATATAGTTAATAGGGCTTTTGAACAAAATTATACAGATAAATCTAAAATTTTTAGGTTTTTACTCGTTTAAATTCGAACGGATTCTCTATAAAGCCTTTTAGACATGTACGTTTTAATCCGAGTAAAACGATAACTAGATGTTATTAAATCAAATTTTTTGAGTTTAAATAATTAATTATGGACTTTTGAACAAAATTATACAGATTAATCTAAATTTTCAGCTTTCTACTCGGTTAAAATTTGAACGGATTCTCTATAAAGCCTTTTTAGACATGCACGTTTTAACCTGAACAAAACGATAACTAGATATTATTAAATCAAATTTTATGAGTTCAAATAATTAATTATGGGATTTTAAACAAAATTATGCAGATTAATCTACAATTTTTAGCTTTTTACTCGGTTAAAATTTGAATAGATTCTCTTTAAAGCGCATTTACACATGGACGTTTGAATCCCAACAAAACGAAAACCAGATTTTATTAAATGAAATTTCACGAGTGCAAATAGTTAATTTTAAGCTTTTGAACAAAATTATACTTATTAATCTAAAATTTTCAGCTTTTTACTCGGTTAAAATTCGAACGGATTCTCTATCAAGCCTTTTTAGACATGCACGTTTTAATCCCAACAAAACGAAAATCAGATTTTATTAAATCAAATTTTATGAGTTCAAATAGTTAATTAAGGGCTTTTGAAAAAAATTATACAGATTAATCTAAAATTTTCAGCTTTTTACTCGGTTAAAATTCGAACGGATTCTCTATAAAGCCTTTTTAGACATACACGTTTTAATCCGAACAAAATGATAAGTAGATGTTATTAAATCAAATTTTTTGAGTTCAAATAATTAATTATGGGCTTTTTAAAAATTATACAGATTAATCTAAAATTTTCAGCTTTTTACTCGGTTAAAATTCGAACGGATTCTCTATAAAACAATTTTAGACATGCAAGTTTTAATCCTACCAAAACGAAAACCAGATGTTATTAAATCAAATTTTATGAATTCAAATAGTTGAATATGGTCTTTTAAATAAAATTATACAGATTAATCTAAAATTTTTAGCTTTTTACTCTGTTAATATTCGAACGGATTCTCTATAAAGCCTTTTTCGATGTAGACGTTTTAATCCGAACAAAACAAAAATCAGATGTTATTAAATCAAATTTTTCGAGTTTAAATAATTAATTACTGGCTTTTGAACAAAATTATACAAATTAATCTAAAATTTTCAACTTTTTACTCTGTTAAAATTCGAACGGATTCTCTATAAAGTCTTTTTAGACATGCACGTTTTAATTCGAACAAAACAAAAACCAGATGTTATTAAATCAAATTTTATTAGTTCAGATAGTTAATTATGGGATTTTGAACAAAATTATAAAGATAAATCTAAAATTTTCAGGTTTTTACTCGATTAAATTCGAATGGATTCTCTATAAAGCCTTTTTAGACATGCACGTTTTAATCCCAACAAAATGATAACTAGATGTTATTAAATCAAATTTTTTGAGTTCAAATAATTAATTATGGGCTTTTGAACAAAATTATATAGATTAATCTAAAATTTTAGTTTTTTATTCGTTTAAAATTTGAACGGATTCTCTATAAAGCCTTTTTAGACGTGGACGTTTTAATCCGAACAAAACAAAACCAGATGTTATTAAATAAAATTTTATGAGTTAAAATAGTTAGTTATGAGATTTAGAACAAAATTATATTGATTAATCTAAAATTTTTAGCTTTTTACTCGGTCAAAATTCGAACGGATTCTCTATAAAGCAATTTTAGACATGCAAGTTTTAGTCCTACCAAAACGAAAACTAGATGTTATTAAATCAAATTTTATGAGTTTAAATAGTTGAATATGGTCTTTTAAACAAAAATTATACAGATTAATCTAAAATTTTTAGCTTTTTACTCAGTTAATATTCGAACGGATTCTCTATAAAGCCTTTTTAGACGTTATCGTTTTAATCCGAACAAAACAAAAACGAGATATTATTAAATCAAATTTTTTAAGTTCAAAAAATTAATTATGGACTTTTAAACAAAATTATACAAATTAATCTAAAATTTTCAACTTTTTACTCGGTTAAAATTCAAACGAATTCTCTATAAAGCCTTTTTAGACATGAACGTTTTAATCCGAACAAAACGATAACTAGATGTTATTAAATCAAATTTTTTGAGTTCAAATAGTTAATTATGGGCTTTTGAACAAAATTATACAGATTAATCTAAAATTTTCAACTTTTTACTCGGTTAAAATTTGAACGGACTGTCAGTGTTCTCTCCCTCTTGATATCGATCTCTTTTCTCCGGGGTTCTTCCTTAGTTCTTTGTTTTTTGGTGCTACTGGGCATCGTTTCTTTATTCTCTTTTGTTTTCACTTTGTTTTTCTTCCTGCCCCGCTTTGTGCGATCTGTGTTTCGTTCGCCTTACTATTTCGTCTTCTTTGCTTCTTTGATCAGGTTATATTCACTTCCTTCTATGGTTTTCTTCTTGTTATTGGTTCTTTGCGTCTTTGTTTTTGTTACTGCTTCTGTGGTTTTCTTCTTGCTTTTTGTTCTTTGTTTCTGTGTTGTGTTTCTAGTTATTTTCACTCTCTTTGCTTCTTTGTTACTGTTTTGTTCTCTTTGTTGGTTCTCTTGATCACCCATTATGCAGGCACAAGCAGATACATGGCTCTCCTCTGCATGTGTATGGCCAAGGTAGTGAGTCCTCATGCCTGGTTTACAGGAGTGGTGCTTGGTGGCCCTCGGTTTGCTGCCTTGTTTCATGTTCGGCGGCGTGTGTTCCTTTGGCCATATTACCTTGTCTTCTCCTTTATCTTTGTTCTGGGTTTGTTCTCCTTATTTACTGCTCCTTTTCTTGTTATTTCTTATTTGCTGTCGTTGGCTCCTGCCGTCGCCCTCTTTCTGCCAGACGGATGTCTGGTTGGTCGTAGATGCTGCATTACGCAGCTAGCCCTCATGGTTTCTCTCTTCGTGAGTGTAGAAAAGGTTGTACAACCTTTTTGCCGATCTACACACGTGTTGCATGGGAGATTTCGTTTGTGCCTTCGTGCACTAATTAATTTGGGTAACAAATTGATCTTGTCATCTAGTATTCATTTTATTTATATACCACCCTTACATAGGGCTTTGTCCAACATCTTTAACGGTGTACTATCCTTACTAACCGATCATCGGTTTTACACTTGTACCGATTTTAGGTTACCTCTCTACAATTTTCTTTGGATCTATACTCCTTCGATACAATACTTTTATTATATTCATCCTATTAAAACTTGGCCTCTTAATGAGGTTTTTATATTTTATCTTTACATTCCTTCTCCATACCAAACTCTTTTCTCCTCTACTTCTCTTTTCATATATGATAAGTTATCTTTGTCTTTCTATTCTCAAATTCTTTATATTCTTTTATTTTCAATTCATACTATTATCTATCTCTTTCTTTTGTTATCCTATTCTTATTTTTTAAATTGTACTCCTGCTTCAATTCAAACTCTTCCAATATTATATAAACCTGGCTTTTGCTCTCATATTCTCTCCTGCACACGCCATCTTCTTCCTTTTCTTCTGATCCTCCTTTTTGCTCTTTGCTATTACTTTCCAATGGATTCTAAGTCATTCCTCCAGCATCTTGGCAATATTCAATTTACTACTGAGGAACAAGCAACTGTCTTCCAACCGGGTACTTCTTGGAGTACGTCTGAGGAGGAAACGCATTCCACCATTCTCGGGAAACTTATTTCTTCACGGAAATTTGATGATCAGGTGATCATCAAGGCTTTTACTGGCATCTGGACTACGGCCAAACTGTTATCTATGAGTATTCTGAAACCACGCATATTCCTCATCCGTTTTAGGTATGAGAAAATTAAAGATGATATTCTATCAAGGGGGCCTTGGACTTACAAAGATGACTGGCTTGCTCTTTCCCAGTATAACCCCTCTATCACTCCTGACGAACATTCATTCTCTACAAAGAACATTTGGGTCCGCATCTACAACATCCCACATATTTTCCTGGCCTCTGAAGAATCTGCTCATGATATTGGTAAATCCTTGGGATCTCTAATTGGTCTTGTCACTAAAATTGATACGAGGAAAATCGAATCCAACATGGTTGACTATCTACGGGTTGGATTGTCCCTTGAGGCCACTCAGCCTATTAGGCGTTGTGTTGCTATTGGAGGAGGGCCCTCCACAAGATTCTGTCCGCTTCAATATGAACGCCTTCCAACCTTTTGCCTCTACTGTGGCCGTATTGGACACTCCTTGGATTCTTGCTACATTCCGGCGGATTCGCGACCTGAGCAACTTCCTTTCGGTGATTGGCTACGGTATGTGCCTAAAAAGAAGGATCCTCAACCATCTCAACATGGACGAATCCGCTATATCTCCAATGACGCCAATGCTCAACACATGTCTACACCATCTCAACCCTCCAACCCTACTACTAGCAATGGGAAGGATAAAGGGGTTATGTCCTCCCTCTCGAACAGTGGCGCTGAACCTGCTCCAAGTACTGAGCCTCCAGTCTTTTCCAAAGGGCCCAGACTCCTCCCAACGGTCCCTAGCAAGATTACTGCTCGACGCTATCCTACACATCCGTTGCAAATGGTTTTTCCTGACCAAAGTTCTAATATTACTTCTAGGCAATCGTCCAACGTTAACACTGGGGATGTGAGTCTTTTGGATCCTGAACTCCAAGACTTGGAGGCTGATCTAGCCAATGATCAAGATTTCCAAGAGGCCACTGAATGGCTTGAATCTGCTCCAACTCCTCGGCGAGCTGCTCGGATAACCTCCGGACGAGGTGCGAAGCAAACTCCTCCTTCTGATGAGAATGCTAGGGTTAAGCGTCCTCGTGCTGGCACTGTGCCTATTGAGAAAGCTGGGATGAGTAGCGTTAAAAACTCTGCGGCGGAGGTTGACTCTGATCAACCCCGCCGACAGAAATGATTTATCTATACTGGAACTGTCAAAGCTATGGCTTTGCTTTGACGGTTCCTGTTCTACAACTTGCCGGGTTCAAGCATGTTGCCTTTTTTCATATCTTTTTTCCTTTTTCTTATGTTAGATTTCCTTGCTTCTTGGTTTTATTAGGAGCCTTTGGCTTTTTTAGTTTTGTCTTTCAGATTTTGTTGTTCTTTGCGTTTTGGAATAATAATATACTTTCTGTTTTGTTTGTTTACTTTTTTTCTTTCTATGTTGTGTTTTCTTTTATTCATTCGGATGTTCTTTTTGCGATACGACCAAATTTCTTTCACCTACCTATCTCTTCTACTACTTGCTATATTTCTTTTACAGAGTTTCTCTCTACTCTGATTTTACCACCCTTTTATAGGGATTTCTCTAACATCTTTAATGATGTCACTCTACTCAATTCTCTTTTCATAATTTTCAGCTTTTCTCTACCCTCTTTTTATAGTTGTTCAGTTTCTTTTTCCACAATACTTATTTTTATAAGGCCTTGTCTTTTGACAGGGCCAGGCTTGACTTAGCTAGGATGAGCAGCGTTAAAAACTCTTCGGCCGAGGTTGATAGTGATCAACCCCGCCGAGACAAATGAAGCTATTATGTTGGAACTGCCAGGGTCTTGGCAACACCCAGGCAGTTCTTGCACTCCAACGTGCTACTTCGAAGCATGATGCTGATTGTGTCTTTCTTTGTGAGACTAGATTGAATCATTCCAATATGGATAGAATTAAACACAAGCTTGGTATGCATGGATGCATTGTTGTGGATTCTAGACCCTCTTGTACTGGGCTGGCCTTACTTTGGAATAACAAAGTCTCAGTTGACTTGCTTTCCTACTCTGATCGTCATATTGATGTCGTTATTTCTTACGGGGCAGTTCCGTTCCACTTTTCTGGGTTACATGGGTTCCCTGAAACTGCCAACAAACATAAAACCTGGCAGCTAATAGATTCTCTTAGTTCTAGTTCAAACCTTCCCTGGCTTTTAGGGAGGGACTTTAATGAAATTCTTTATGATTATGAAAAATAAGGTGGCCCTCGGCGAGCTAGATCACAAATTAATAATTTTCGGGATTGTCTCGACAAGAATGATCTTTTTGATTGTGTACCCACATCTGGTTGGTTCACTTGGACTCGATCAGGACGTGTTACGGAAACCATTATGGAACGACTTGATCGTTTTCTCAGGAATTCGGCTTGGTTTCATGCTTTCCCTAATTGTCAAGCTATGTCCTTTTTCCAAGCACGTTCTGATCACTGCCCTATCTTAATGAATACAAATCCCTCTCAATTACCACGTTCTACAAGCATTCGCATTCCTTTTCGCTATGAGAATTGTTGGGCTGACAGCCCAGAGGTCTTTTCTCGTATTACTGATGTTTGGTCCAACCGACATTGCTCGACTCTTTAGAAGCTTCACGATATTGGACGCTTCTTAGATAAATGGCAATCTAATAAGCGTATTAAATCCACTGAACACATCGCTCAGCTTACTGACTTTATCAATATGTGTCTCCAATGTCAACTCTCGGATACGGATACCAATAACTTCCTTGCTGCTAAGAGTGAGCTTGATCGTTTACTTACTGAGAAGGAAATTTATTGGGCTCAACGTGCTCGGGCACACTGGCTCGTACATGGTGATAAGAACACTTCCTTTTTTCATGCTAGGGCAACCAACCGGCGAAGGAAGAACCATATTGCTGGGCTTTTTAATGAGCAGAATCTCTGGTGCACTGATTCGCACGACATTATGTCCATTGCTGTCAGTTATTTCCAACAGCTTTTTGCTTCTTCCTCTCCTACTATTGCGTCTTCCATTTTGGATAATATTCCTTCTATTGTTACCGATGCAATGAATACTGATCTTAACAAGGCTTTCACAGCAGATGAAGTTTTTGTTGCCTTTCGTGAAATTGACCCGAGGAAAGCACCTGGTGTTGATGGCTTTCCGAGCGGTTTTTTCCGAAAGTTTTGGGACATTCTTGGTTCGGATTTTATCAATCTTTGCCTCGGACTTTTACATGGGTCTGTTAATTTAGAAGAGGTCAATCGTTCCATTATTGTCCTTATTCCTAGAGTTAGCGATCCTACTACGATGCGACATCTCCGTCCCATTAGTCTTTGCACAGTCATTTATAAAACTGTGTCGAAAGTCTTAGTAAACCGACTAAAAGCTATCATGCCCTTATGCATTAGTGGTAATCAGGCTGCTTTCGTCCGTGGGCGGAACATTACTGATAACATACTTATTGCTCATGAGCTTATTCATACTTTAAACTCTGATGTTACTTCATTTGCAAAAGGTGCCAGTCTAAAGTTGGATATGGAAAAAGCCTTTGACCGTGTTGAATGGCCCTTTCTCGAACAAGTTATGCTTCGTTTAGGTTTCCACTCCAACTGGGTTTCTCTCATTATGCGGTGCATCTCTTCGGTTTCTTATCAAGTTCGAATTAATAATTCCCTTTCAAGGACTTTCAAGCCCGGTAGAGGGTTACGACAAGGAGACCCCCTCTCTCCTTTTTTATTCCTTTTCTGCACTCAAGGCCTCTCAACCTTGCTTAATGCTGAACAAGCCACTGGTCATCTCCCTGGCCTCCGTGCCAGTAGGAATGACCCCCGCATTAACCATCTTCTTTTCGCAGATGACTGTGTTGTTTTTATCAAAAATACAACCACAGAGGCTAAACGACTCAAGGATGCTTTGCAGACTTACGCTTCCTCGTCGGGACAAGTAGTGAACTTTGAAAAATCTACTATCTTTTTCTCACGGAAAACTTCCTCTTTGCTCAGGGCAGAGATTAATGATATCCTTTGTGTATGAGAGGTGGATGACCCTGGTATTTATTTAGGGGTCCCCATCCTTATTGGGAAGAACAAAACTGCAGCCTTAGGGTTTACTAGGGAAAATATGAATGCCCGGCTGAGTACTTGGGATAAATATCTCCTTTCCTTCAGTGGTCGTGAAGTTTTCATTAAAGCGGTTATCCAATCTATGCCTCAATATGTCATGTCTTGTTACCTCTTACCACAAAATATTATTGATGATATGACTACCGTCATACGTCGATATTGGTGGTCGGGGAAAGCTGGCAAACGTGGGTGGCACATGCTTCCCTGGGATACTCTCTGCCTCCCTAAAGCTGTTGGAGGTGTAGGGTTTCGTGATCTTCACCACTTTAATATCGCTCTGCTAGGCAAGCAAGTTTGGCGGTTAATTTTTGAGCCTGATAACCTTCTAAGTCAGGTTTACAAGTGTAAGTACTACCCTACGGGTTCAGTCCTAGAGTCTACTCGTACGCGAAGTTCTTCTTTTGCTTGGAAAGGTCTAAGTGTTGCTATTTCTAAGCTTCGTCACGGGTTTTTCAAACGCCCTGGCATGTCAAGTAACATTCAGGTTCATTTTGATAGGTGGGGTGGCTCTCAGCCCGTCCACCTTTATGGTAATTATGAAATGAATGATGAAGTCTCTCTTCGTGCAGGTTCCTTCATGCTCCATAATTCAACCCGTTGGGATGAAGCAAAAGTGAGAGGTTATTTTTCCCATGAAGATGCTAATACCATCCTTAACGTTCCAATTATTAATGATTGCAATGACTCTACTCTTTTTTGGGGTTACCATGATGCAGGTATATACACGGTTCGTTCTGGTTATCAATTTTTGTAGTCGTAATTAGGGCCTGTTAACAGGCCTTCTAAACTGTGGAAAATCTTGTCTAAGTTGCCTACTCTACCCAAAGTTCGTTCCTTTGGTTGGCGTTTATGTCATGATGCGTTACCCTCCGGTCAGAAAATTATGCAGGCTAATCTTCGCCCTGGAGTTTGCCCTATATGCAACTTGACTGTCGAAACCTCTATCCATGCTATGCGTGATTGTTCTAGTGCTAAGGAGGCGATCCTCTTGGCAGGCCTTCCCCATAGGTTGTTGTCTACTGTCTATACCTCTCCCCTTCAATGGTTTTCTGCTGCTGCTGGTTTCCTTTCCCTACACCAATTCTCTCTTCTTATCACAATCTTATGGAACCTATGGAACCGCCGTAATGATTTTGTTCATAACAACCATATTCAACCGATTTGGCTAACTGTTGCCTCCGCCCAAAAACTTCTCACTGATTATACATCCTCTAATGATGAGGCCCGCAAATCCTCCTGGCTAGCTGAGCCCACTCTTGCTCCAGCTAGATGGATGAAACCGGCTCCAGGTTTTATCAAAATTAACACGGATGGGGCTTTTGATCATGTTCTGAGAAGAGCTGCTGCTAGGGTTATTGCTCGCAATTCTTCTGGCTCCGTGCTTGGTGGTTGCTTTATGCCCCTCCTTTGCCCGGATCCTGCCTCTGTTGAGGCTCTTGCTATTCTGGAAGGCTTACGGCTTGCTGTCGCCAACGGATGGTCTAACGTGGTTCTGGAAACTGACTCTGCGTCCATTGCCAACAAAATTAATCATGCTCCGTCTCGAGATCTTTCCACAGTGCGGCACTTGATTGCTCGCATTCGTGCCACCCTGGGTACTGTGCCTAATTGTAAGATTTATTATGTGCCTAGAGATGCAAACGTTGTTGCCCATACTCTGGCTAGTAGGGCTTTGCGTTCTTTTACCTCTTGTTCTTTTGATTGTTTCTTTCCCGACTTTATTCGGGCCTCTATAAACCTGGAGAGGTTCTCCTCTTCTTCTCAATAAAACTTTGGGTACTCTTTTTCCCATAGGGGCCTTCCCACCTCTCGGGGTGGTCGGGTATAGGGGGGTTTTAATGAGGCCCTTTCCTTCAAAAAAAATTTGAACGTATTCTCTATAAAGTCATTTTAGACGAGGACGTTTTAATCCGAACAAAACAAGACCAGATGTTATTAAATCAAATTTAATGAGTTCAAATAGTTAATTATGAGATTTTGAACAAAATTATATAGATTAATCTAAAATTTTCAGCTTTTTACTCGGTCAAAATTCGAACAGATTCTCTATAAAGCCTTTTTAGAAATGCACGTTTTAATCAGAACAAAACAAAAACCAGATGTTATTAAATCAAATTTTATGAGTTTAAATAGTTAATTATGGGATTTTGAACAAAATTATATAGATAAATCTAAAATTTTCAGCTTTTTACTCGGTTAAAATTCGAACAGATTCTCTATAAAGCAATTTTAGACATGCAAGTTTTAATCCTACCAAAACAAAAACCAGATATTATTAAATCAAATTTTATGAGTTCAAATAGTTTAATATGGTCGTTTAAACAAAATTATACAGATTAATCTAAAATTTTTATCTTTTTACTCGGTTAATATTCGAACGGATTCTCTATAAAGCATTTTTAGACGTAGACGTTTTAATCCGAACAAAACAAAAACCAGATGTTATTAAATCAAATTTTTTGAGTTCAAATAATTAATTATGGGATTTTGAACAAAATTATACAAATTAATCTAAAATTTTCAACTTTTTACTCGGTTCAAATTCGAACAAATTCTCTATAAAGCCTTTTTAGACATGCACATTTTAATCCGAACAAAACGATAACTAGATGTTATTAAATCAAACTTTTGAGTTCAAATAATTAATTATGGGCTTTTGACCAAAATTATACAGATTAATCTAAAATTTTTAGCTTTTTACTCGTTTAAAATTCGAACGGATTCTCTATAAAGCCTTTTTAGACATGCACGTTTTAATCCGAACAAGACGATAACTAGATGTTATTAAAATTTTCAGCTTTATACTCGGTTAAAATTCGAATAGATTCTCTATAAAGCAATTTTTGACATACAAGTTTTAATCCTACCAAAACGAAAACCAGATGTTATTAAATCAAATTTTATGAGTTCAAAAAGTTGAATATGGTCTTTTAAAGAAAATTATACAGATTAACCTAAAATTCTTAGCTTTTTACTCGGTTAATATTCGAACGGATTCTCTATAAAGCCTTTTTAGACGTAGACGTTTTAATCCGAACGAAACAAAAACCAGATATTATTAAATCAAATTTTACGAGTTTAAATAGTTAATTATAGGCTTTTGAACAAAATTATACAGATTAATCTAAAATTTCAGCTTTTTACTCTGTTAAAATTAGAACGGATACTCTATAAAGCCTTTCTAGACATGCACTTTTTAATCCGAACAAAATGATAACTATATGTTATTAAATCAAATTTTTTGAGTTCAAATAATTAATTATGGGCTTTTTGAACAAAGTTATATAGATTAATCTAAAATTTTCATCTTTTTACTCGGTTAAAATTTGAACGGATTCTCTATAAAGCCTTTTTAGACATGCACGTTTTAATCCGAACAAAATGATAAGTAGATGTTATTAAATCAAATTTTTTGAGCTCAATTAATTAATTATGGGCTTTTGAACAAAATTATGCTGATTAATCTAAAATTTTCAGCTTTTTACTCGGTTAAAATTTGAACATATTCTCCATAATGCCATTATAGACATGCACGTTTTAATCCGAACAAAACAAGATCAGATGTCATTAAATCAAATTTTATGAGTTCAAATAGTTAAGTATGAGATTTTGAACAAAATTATACAGATTAATCTAAAATTTTCAGCTTTTTACTCGGTCAAAATTCGAACAGATTCTCTATAAAGCCTTTTTAAACATGCACGTTTTAATCAGAACAAAACAAAAACCAGATGTTATTAAATCAAATTTTATGAGTTCAAATAGTTAATTATGGGATTTTGAATAAAATTATATAGATAAATCTAAAATTTTCAGCTTTTTACTCGGTTAAAATTCGAACAGATTCTCTATAAAGCAATTTTAGACATGCAAATTTTAATCCTACCAAAACGAAAACCAGATATTATTAAATCAAATTTTATGAGTTCAAATAGTTGAATATGGTCTTTTAAACAAAATTATACAGATTAATCTAAAAGTTTTAGCTTTTTACTCGATTAATATTCGAACGGATTCTATATAAAGCATTTTTAGACGTAGACGTTTTAATACGAACAAAACAAAAACCAGATGTTATTAAATCAAATTTTTTTGAGTTCAAATAATTAATTATGGGATTTTGAACAAAATTATACAAATTAATCTAAAATTTTCAACTTTTTACTCGGTTAAAATTCGAACAAATTCTCTATAAAGCCTTTTTAGACATGAACGTTTTAATCCGAACAAAACGATAACTAGATGTTATTAAATCAAATTTTTTGAGCACAAATAATTAATTATGGGCTTTTGAACAAAATTATGCTGATTAATCTAAAATTTTCAGCTTTTTACTCGGTTAGAATTTCAACGTATTCTCTATAATGCCATTATAGACATGCACGTTTTAATCCGAACAAAATGGTAAGTAGATGTTATTAAATCAAATTTTTTGATTTTAAGCTTTTTACTCGGTTAGAATTTTAAGCTTTTGAACAAAATTATACTTATTAATCTAAAATTTTCAGCTTTTTACTCGGTTAAAATTTGAACGGATTCTCTATAAAGCCTTTTTGGACATGCACGTTTTAATCCGAACAAAACAAAAACAAGATGTTATTAAATCAAATTTTACGAGTTCAAATAGTTAATTATGGGCTTTTGAACAAAATTATACAGATTAATCTAAAATTTTTAGCTTTTTACTCAGTTAAAATTCAAACGGATTCTCCATAAAGCCTTTTTAGACATGCACGTTTTAATCCGAACAAAACGATAACTAAATGTTATTAAATCAAAATTATGCAGATTAATCTAAAATTTTCAGCTTTTTACTCGGTTAAAATTTGAACGGGTTCTCTATAAAGCCTTTTTAGACGTGGACGTTTTAATCCGAACAAAACAAAAAACAGATGTTATTAAATGAAATTTTATGAGTTCAAATAGATAATTATTGGATTTTGAACAAATTTATACAGATAAATCTAAAATTTTCAGCTTTTTACTCGGTTAAAATTCGAACGGATTCTCTATAATGCAATTTTAGACAAGCAAGTTTTAGTCCTAACAAAACGAAAATTAGATGTTATTAAATCAAATTTTACGAGTTCAAATAGTTAATTATGGGCTTTTGAACAAAATTATATAGATTAATCTTAAATTTTCAACTTTTTACTCGGTTAAAATTAGAACGGATTCTCTTAAAAGCCTTTTTAGACATGCCCGTTTTAATCCGAACAAAACGATAACTAGATGTTATTAAATCAAACTTTTTGAGTACAAATAATTAATTATGGGCTTTTGAACAAAATTATGCAGATTAATCTAACATTTTCAGCTTTTTACTTGGTTAATATTCAAATGGATTCTCTATAAAGCCTTTTTGGACATGCAAGTTTTAATCCCACCAAAACGAAAACCAGATGTTATTAAATCAAATTTTATGAGTTCAAATAGTTGAATATGGTCTTTTAAACAAAATTATACAGATTAATCTAAAATTTTTAGCTTTTTACTCGTTTAAAATTCGAACGAATTCTCTTCAAAGCCTTTTTAGATATGCACATTTTAATCCCAACAAAACGAAAACAAGATTTTATTAAATGAAATTTTATGACTTCAAATATAAAATTTTGAGCTTTTGAACAAAATTATACAGATTAATCTAAAATTTTTACCTTTTTACTCGGTTAAAATTCGAACGGATTCTCTATAAATCTCATTTAGACATACACATTTTAATCCCAAAAAACAACAACCATATGTTATTAAATCAAATTTTATGAGTTCAAATAGTTAATTATGGGATTTTTAACAAAATTATACAGATAAATCTAAAATTTTCAGCTTTTTACTCGGTTAAAATTCGAACGGATTCTCTATAAAGCAATTTTAGACAAGCAAGGTTTAATCCCAACAAAACGAAAACCGAATATTATTAAATTGAATTTTATGAGTTCAATTAGTTGAATATGGGCTTTTGAACAAAATTATACAGACTAATCTAAAATTTTTTACCTTTTTACTCTGTTAAAATTCGAACGGATTCTCTATCAAGCCTTTTTAGACATGCACGTTTTAATCCCAATAAAACGAAAATCAGATGTTATTTATGAGTTCATATAGTTAGTAGGGCTTTTGAACAAAATTATAAAGATAAATCTAAAATTTTCAGATTTTTACTCGTTCAAATTCAAACGGATTCTCTATAAAACCTTTTAGACATGCATGTTTTAATCCGAACAAAACGATAACTATATGTTATTAAATCAAATTTTTTGAGCTCAAATAATTAATTATGGGCTTTTGAACAAAATTATGCTGATTAATCTAAAATTTTCAGCTTTTTACTCGGTTAAAATTTGAACGTATTCTCTACAATGCCATTAAAAACATGCACGTTTTAATCCGAACAAAATGGTAAGTAGATGTTATTAAATCAAAATTTTTGAGTTCAAATAATTAATTATGGGATTTTAAACAAAATTATATAGATTAATCTAAAATTTTTAGCTTTTTACTCGTTTAAAATTTGAACGGATTCTCTATAAAGTCTTTTTAGATGTGGACGTTTTAATCCGAACAAAACAAAACCAGATGATATTAAATCAAATTTTATGAATTCAAATTAGTAATTATGAGATTTTGAACAAATTATATAGATAAATCTAAAATTTTCGGCTTTTTACTCCGTTAAAATTCGAATAGATTCTCTATAAAGCCTTTTTAGACATGCACGTTTTAATACGAACAAAACAAAAACCGGATGTTATTAAATCAAATTTTATGAGTTCAAATAGTTAATTATGGGATTTTGAACAAAATTTTACAGATAAATCTAAAATTTTTAGCATTTTGGTCGGTTAAAATTCGATCGGATCCCTATAAAGCCTTTTAGACATGCACGTTTTAATCCGAACAAAATGATAACTATATGTTATTAAATCAAATTTTTTGAGTTCAAATAATTAATTATGGGATTTTGAACAAAGTTATACAGATTAATTTAAAATTTTAATCTTTTTACTCGTTGAAAATTTGAACGGATTCTCTATAAAGCCTTTTCATACTTGGACGTTTTAATCCGAACAAAACAAAACCAGATGTTATTAAATCAAATTTGATGAGTTAAAATAGTTAATTATGAGATTTTGAACAAAATTATACAGATTAATCTAAAATTTTCAGCATTTTACTCGGTTAAAATTCAAACGGATTCACTATAAATCCTTTTTAGACATGCACGTTTTAATCCGAACAAAACGATAACTAGATGTTATTAAATCAAATTTTATGAGTTCAAATAGTTAATTATGGGATTTTGAACAAAATTATACAAATAAATCCAAAATTTTTAGCTTTTTACTCGGTTAAAATTCGAGCGGATTCTCTATAAAGCAATTTTAGACAAGCAAGTTTTAGTCCCAACAAAACAAAAATTAGATGTTATTATATCAAATTTTATGAGTTCAAATAATTAATTATGGGCTTTTGAACAAAATTATACAGATTAATCTAAAATTTTTAGCTTTTTACTCGGTTAAAATTCGAATGGATTCTCTTTAAAGTCTTTTTAGATATGCACGTTTTAATCCCAACAAAACGAAAATCAGATGTTATTAAATCAAATTTTACGAGTTCAAATAGTTAATTATGGGCTTTTGAACAAAATTATACAGATCAATCTAAAATTTTCAACTTTTTACTCGGTTAAAATTCGAACGGATTCTCTATAAAGCCTTTTTACGCATGCACGTTTTAATCCTAACAAAACGATAACTAGATGTTATTAAATCAAATTTTTTGAGTTCAAATAATTAATTATGGGATTTTGAACAAAATTATACAGATTAATTTAAAATTTTCAGCTTTTTACTATGTTAAGATTTGAAAGGATTCTTTATAAAGCCTTTTTAGACATGCACGTTTTAATCCGAACAAAACAAAAACCAGATGTTATTAAATAAAATTTTATGAGTTCAAATAGTTAATTATTGGATTTTTAACAAAATTATACAGATAGATGTAAATTTTTTAGCTTTTTACTCGGTTAAAATTTGTACGGATTCTTTATAAAGCAATTTTAGACATGCAAGTTTTAATCCCACCAAAACGAAAAACAAATGTTATTAAATCAAATTTTATGAGTTCAAATAGTTGAATATGGTCTTTTATACAAAATTATACAGATTAATCTAAAATTTTTAGCTTTTTACTCAGTTAAAATTCAAACAAATTCTCTACAAAGCCTTTTTAGACATGCACATTTTAATCCAACAAAACGAAAAAAAGATTTTATTAAATGAAATTTTATGAGTTCAAATATTTAATTTTGTCTTTTGAACAAAATTATACAAATTAATATAAAATTTTCAACTTTTTACTCGGTTATAATTCGAACGGATTCTCTATAAAACCTTTTTAGACATGCACGTTTTAGTCCAAACAAAACAATAACTTGATGTTATTAAATCAAATTTTTTAAGTTCAAATAATTAATTATTAGGTTTTGAACAAAATTATAATGATTAAATCTAAAATTTTCAGCTTTTTACTCGGTTAAAATTTGAACGGGTTCTCTATAAAGCCTTTTTAGACGTGGACGTTTTAATCCGAACAAAACAAAAAACAGATGTTATTAAATGAAATTTTATGAGTTCAAATAGATAATTATTGGATTTTGAACAAATTTATACAGATAAATCTAAAATTTTCAGCTTTTTACTCGGTTAAAATTCGAACGGATTCTCTATAATGCAATTTTAGACAAGCAAGTTTTAGTCCTAACAAAACGAAAATTAGATGTTATTAAATCAAATTTTACGAGTTCAAATAGTTAATTATGGGCTTTTGAACAAAATTATATAGATTAATCTTAAATTTTCAACTTTTTACTCGGTTAAAATTAGAACGGATTCTCTTAAAAGCCTTTTTAGACATGCCCGTTTTAATCCGAACAAAACGATAACTAGATGTTATTAAATCAAACTTTTTGAGTACAAATAATTAATTATGGGCTTTTGAACAAAATTATGCAGATTAATCTAACATTTTCAGCTTTTTACTCGGTTAATATTCAAATGGATTCTCTATAAAGCCTTTTTGGACATGCAAGTTTTAATCCCACCAAAACGAAAACCAGATGTTATTAAATCAAATTTTATGAGTTCAAATAGTTGAATATGGTCTTTTAAACAAAATTATACAGATTAATCTAAAATTTTTAGCTTTTTACTCGTTTAAAATTCGAACGAATTCTCTTCAAAGCCTTTTTAGATATGCACATTTTAATCCCAACAAAACGAAAACAAGATTTTATTAAATGAAATTTTATGACTTCAAATATAAAATTTTGAGCTTTTGAACAAAATTATACAGATTAATCTAAAATTTTTACCTTTTTACTCGGTTAAAATTCGAACGGATTCTCTATAAATCTCATTTAGACATACACATTTTAATCCCAAAAAACAACAACCATATGTTATTAAATCAAATTTTATGAGTTCAAATAGTTAATTATGGGATTTTTAACAAAATTATACAGATAAATCTAAAATTTTCAGCTTTTTACTCGGTTAAAATTCGAACGGATTCTCTATAAAGCAATTTTAGACAAGCAAGTTTTAATCCCAACAAAACGAAAACCGAATATTATTAAATTGAATTTTATGAGTTCAATTAGTTGAATATGGGCTTTTGAACAAAATTATACAGACTAATCTAAAATTTTTTACCTTTTTACTCTGTTAAAATTCGAACGGATTCTCTATCAAGCCTTTTTAGACATGCACGTTTTAATCCCAATAAAACGAAAATCAGATGTTATTTATGAGTTCATATAGTTAGTAGGGCTTTTGAACAAAATTATAAAGATAAATCTAAAATTTTCAGATTTTTACTCGTTCAAATTCAAACGGATTCTCTATAAAACCTTTTAGACATGCATGTTTTAATCCGAACAAAATGATAACTATATGTTATTAAATCAAATTTTTTGAGCTCAAATAATTAATTATGGGCTTTTGAACAAAATTATGCTGATTAATCTAAAATTTTCAGCTTTTTACTCGGTTAAAATTTGAACGTATTCTCTACAATGCCATTAAAAACATGCACGTTTTAATCCGAACAAAATGGTAAGTAGATGTTATTAAATCAAAATTTTTGAGTTCAAATAATTAATTATGGGATTTTAAACAAAATTATATAGATTAATCTAAAATTTTTAGCTTTTTACTCGTTTAAAATTTGAACGGATTCTCTATAAAGTCTTTTTAGATGTGGACGTTTTAATCCGAACAAAACAAAACCAGATGATATTAAATCAAATTTTATGAATTCAAATTAGTAATTATGAGATTTTGAACAAATTATATAGATAAATCTAAAATTTTCGGCTTTTTACTCCGTTAAAATTCGAATAGATTCTATATAAAGCCTTTTTAGACATGCACGTTTTAATACGAACAAAACAAAAACCGGATGTTATTAAATCAAATTTTATGAGTTCAAATAGTTAATTATGGGATTTTGAACAAAATTTTACAGATAAATCTAAAATTTTTAGCATTTTGCTCGGTTAAAATTCGATCGGATCCCTATAAAGCCTTTTAGACATGCACGTTTTAATCCGAACAAAATGATAACTATATGTTATTAAATCAAATTTTTTGAGTTCAAATAATTAATTATGGGATTTTGAACAAAGTTATACAGATTAATTTAAAATTTTAATCTTTTTACTCGTTGAAAATTTGAACGGATTCTCTATAAAGCCTTTTCATACTTGGACGTTTTAATCCGAACAAAACAAAACCAGATGTTATTAAATCAAATTTGATGAGTTAAAATAGTTAATTATGAGATTTTGAACAAAATTATACAGATTAATCTAAAATTTTCAGCATTTTACTCGGTTAAAATTCAAACGGATTCACTATAAATCCTTTTTAGACATGCACGTTTTAATCCGAACAAAACGATAACTAGATGTTATTAAATCAAATTTTATGAGTTCAAATAGTTAATTATGGGATTTTGAACAAAATTATACAAATAAATCTAAAATTTTGAGGTTTTTACTCGGTTAAATTCGAACGGATTCTCTATAAAGCCTTTTTAGACATGCACGTTTTAATCTGAACAAAATGATAACTAGATGTTATTAAATCAAATTTTTTGAGTTCAAATAATTAATTTTGGGCTTTTGAACAAAATTATATAGATTAATTTAAAATTTTCAGCTTTTTACTCGGTTAAAATTTGAACGTATTCTCTATAATGCCTTTAGAGACATGCACATTTTAATCTTAATAAAATGAAAACCAGATGTTATTAAATAAAATTTTATGAGTTCAAATAGTTAATTATAGGCTTTTGAAAAATAATTATACAGATTAATCTAAAATTTTTAACTTTTTACTCGTTTAAAATTCAAACGAATTCTCTTCAAAGCCTTTTTAGACATGCATATTTTAATCCCAACAAAACGAAAACAAGATTTTATTAAATTATGCAGATTAATCTAAAATTTTCAGCTTTTTACTCGGTTAATATTCGAATGGATTCTCTATAAAGTCTTTTTAGACATGCAAGTTTTAATCACACCAAAACGAAAACCAGATGTTATTAAATCAAATTTTATGAGTTCAAATAGTTGAATATGGTCTTTTAAAAAAAATTATACAGATTAATCTAAAATTTTTAGCTTTTTACTCGTTTAAAATTAGAACGAATTCTCTACAAAGCCTTTTTAGATATGCACATTTTATTCCCAACAAAACGAAAACAAGATTTTATTAAATGAAATTTTATGACTTCAAATATTAAATTTTGAGCTTTTGAACAAAATTATATAGATTAATCTAAAATTTTCAGCTTTTTACTCGGTTAAAATTTGAACGGATTCTCTATAAATCTCACTTAGACATACACATTTTAATCCCAAAAAACAACAACCATATGTTATTAAATCAAATTTTATGAGTTCAAATAGTTAATTATGGGATTTTTAACAAAATTATACAGATAAATCTAAAATTTTCAGATTTTTAGTCGGTTAAAATTTGAACGGATTCTCTACAAAGCAATTTTAGACAAGCAAGTTTTAATCCCTATAAAACGAAAACTGAATATTATTAAATTGAATTTTATGAGTTCAATTAGTTGAATATGGGCTTTTGAACAAAATTATATAGATTAATCTAAAATTTTACCTTTTTACTCGGTTAAAATTCGAACGGATTCTCTACAAAGCCTTTTTAGACATTCACATTTTAATTCCAACAAAACGAAAACCAGATTTTATTAAATGAAATTTTATGAGTTTAAATAATTTATTTTGAGCTTTTGAACAAAATTATACAGATTAATCTAAAATTTTCAGCTTTTTACTCGGTTAAAATTCGAACGGATTTTTTTATAAAGCCTTATTAGATGTGCACGTTTTAATCCCAACAAGACGAAAATCAAATGTTATTAAATAAAATTTTACGATTTCAAATAGTTAATTATGGTCTTTTGAACAAAATTATACAGATTAATCTAAAATTTTCAATATTTTACTCGGTTAAAATTTGAACGGATTCTCTATAAAGCCTTTTTAGACATGCACGTTTTAATCCGAACAAAACAATAACTAGATGTTATTAAATCAAGTTTTTTGAGTTCAAATAATTAACTATGTGCTTTTGAACAAAATTATATAGATTAATCTAAAATTTTTAGCTTTTTACTCTGTTAAAATTTGAACGGATTCTCTATAAAGCCATTTTAGACGTGGACATTTTATTTTGAACAAAATAAAATCCAGATGTTATTAAATGAAATTTTATGAGATCAAATAGTTAACTATGAGATTTTGAACAAAATTATACAGATAGATCTAAAATTTTCAGCATTTTACTTGGTTAAAATTCGAACGGATTCTTTAAAAAGCAATTTTAGAGATTAATCTAAAATTTTCTATTTTTTACTCGGTTAAAATACGAATGGATTCTCTACAAATCCTTTTTAGACATGCACGTTTTAATCCCAACAAAACAAAAACCAGATGTTATTAAATCAAATTTTATGAGTTCAAATAGTTAATTATGGGATTTTGAAAAAAATTATACAGATTAATCTAAAATTTTCAACTTTATACTCGGTTAAAATTCGAACAGATTCTCTATAAAGCCTTTTTAGACATGCATGTTTTAATCCGAACAAAACGATAACTAGATGTTATTAAATAAAATATTTTCAGTTCAAATAATTAATTATGGACTTTTGAACAAAATTATACAGATTAATCTAAAATTTTTAGCTTTTTACTCGTTTAAAATTTGAACGGGTTCTCTATAAAGTCTTTTTAGACGTGGATGTTTTAATCCAAACAAAACAAAATCCAGATGTTATTAAATGAAATTTTATGAGTTCAAATAGTTAATTATGGAATTTTTAACAAAATTATACAGATAAATCTAAAATTTTCAGCTTTTTACTCTGTTAAAATTCGATCGGATTCTCTATAAAGAAATTTTAGACAAGCAAATTTTAGTCCCAACAAAACAGAAATTAAATGTTATTAAATCAAATTTTATCAGTTCAAATAGTTGAATATGGGCTTTTGAACAAAATTCTACAGATTAATATAAAATTTTTAGCTTTTTACTCTGTTAAAATTCGAATAGATTCTCTACATAGCCTTTTTAGATATGCACGTTTTAATTCCAACAAAACGAAAATGAAATGTTATTCAATCAAATTTTACGAGTTCAAATAGTTAATTATGGGATTTTAAACAAAATTATACAGATTAATCTAAAATTTTCAACTTTTTACTCGGTTAAAATTAGAACAGATTCTCTATAAAGCCTTTTTAGACATGCACGTTTTAATCCGAACAAAACGATAACTAGATGTTATTAAATAAAATATTTTAAGTTCAAATAATTAATTATGCGCTTTTGAACAAAATTATACAGATTAATCTAAAATTTTTAGATTTTTACTCGGTTAAAATTCGAACGGGTTCTCTATAAAGCCTTTTTAGACGCGGATATTTTAATCCGAACAAAACAAAATCCAGATGTTATTAAATGAAACTTTATGAGTTCAAATAGTTAATTATGGAATTTTTAACAAAATTATACAGATAAATCTAAAATTTTCAGCTTTTTACTCTGTTAAAATTCGATCGAATTCTCTATAAAGAAATTTTAGACAAGCAAGTTTTAGTCCCAACAAAAAGAAAATTAGATGTTATTAAATCAAATTTTATCAGTTTAAATAGTTGAATATGGGCTTTTGAACAAAATTCTACAGATTAATCTAAAATTTTTAGCTTTTTACTCTGTTAAATTCGAATAGATTCTCTACAAAGCCTTTTTAGACATGCACGTCTTAATCCCAACGAAACAAAAACCAGATGTTATTAAATTAAATTTTATGAGTTCAAATAGTTAATTATGGGCTTTTGAACAAAATTATACAGATTAATCTAAAATTTTCAACTTTTTACTCGGTTTAAATTTTAACAGATTCTCTATAAAGCCTTTTTAGACATGCACGTTTTAATCCGAAGAAAATGATAACTAGATGTTATTAAATCAATTTTTTTGAGTTCAAATAATTAATTATGGGCGTTTGAACAAAATTATAAGGATTAATCTAAAGTTTTCAGCTTTTTACTCGGGTAAAATTCGAACGGATTCTCAATAAAGCCGTTTTAGACATGCACGTTTTAATCCGAACAAAACAAAAACCAAAAGTTATTAAATGAAATTTTATGAGTTCAAATAGTTAATTATGGGATTTTGAACAAAATTATACAGATAAATCTAAAATTTTCAGCTTTTTACTCGGTTAAAATTCGAACGGATTCTCTATAAAGCAATTTTAGACAAGCAAGTTTTAATCCTGACAAAACGATAACTAGATGTTTTTAAATCAAGTTTTTTGAGTTCAAATAATTTATTATGGGCTTTTGAACAAAATTATACAGATTAATCTAAAATTTTCAAGTTTTTACTCGATTAAAATTCGAACAGTTTCCCTATAAAGCCTTTTTAGACATGTACGTTTTAATCCGAACAAAACGATAACTAGATGTTATTAAATGAAATTTTATGAGTTTAAATAATTAATTTTGAGCTTTTAAACAAAATTATACAGATTAATCTAAAATTTTCAGCTTTTTACACGTTTAAAATTCG
Organism: Abelmoschus esculentus; assembly: GCA_035048815.1. Classification (NCBI taxonomy): domain Eukaryota; kingdom Viridiplantae; phylum Streptophyta; class Magnoliopsida; order Malvales; family Malvaceae; genus Abelmoschus; species Abelmoschus esculentus. The sequence continues at coordinate 10,558,852 of JAUCBN010000036.1, forward strand.
AACGGATTCTTTATAAATCCTTTTTAGATATGCACGTTTTAATCCCAACAAAACCAAAATAAATGTAATTAAATCAAATTTTACGAGTTCAAATAGTTAATTATGGTATTTTGAACAAAATTATACAGATTAATCTGAAATTTTCAATATTTTACTCGGTTAAAATTTGAACGGATTCTCTATAAAGCCTTTTTAGACATGCACGTTTTAATCCGAACAAAACGATAACTAGATGTTATTAAATCAAGTTTTTTGAGTTCAAATAATTAATTAGGGGCTTTTGAACAAAATTATACAGATTAATCTAAAATTTTCAGCTTTTTACTTGGTTAAAATTCGAACGGATTCTCTATAAAGCAATTTTAGACAAGCAAGTTTTAATCCCAACAAAACGAAAACCGAATATTATTAAATTGAATTTTATGAGTTCAATTAGTTGAATATGGGCTTTTGAACAAAATTATACATATTAATCTAAAATTTTCAACATTTTACTCGGTTAAAATTTGAACGGATTCTCTATAAAGCCTTTTTAGACATGCACGTTTTAATCCGAATAAAACGATAACTAGATGTTATTAAATCAAGTTTTTTGAGTTCAAATAATTAATTAGGGGCTTTTGAACAAAATTATACAGATTAATCTAAAATTTTCAGCTTTTTACTTGGTTAAAATTCGAACGGATTCTTTGTAAAGCCTTTTTAGATATGCACGTTTTAATCCCAACAAAACGAAAATCAAATGTTATTAAATCAAATTTTATGAGTTCAAATAGTTAATTATGGTCTTTTGAACAAAATTATACAGATTAATCTAAAATTTTCAACATTTTACTCGGCTAAAATTTGAACAGATTCTTTATAAAGCCTTTTTAGACATGCACGTTTTAATACGAGCAAAACGATAACTAGATGTTATTAAATCAAGTTTTTTGAGTTCAAATAATTAATTATGGGCGTTTGAACAAAATTATAAGGATTAATCTAAAATTTTCAGCTTTTTACTCGGGTAAAATTCGAACGGATTCTCTATAAAGCCGTTTTAGACATGCACATTTTAATCCGAACAAAACAAAAACCAAAAGTTATTAAATGAAATTTTATGAGTTCAAATAGTTTATTATGGGATTTTGAACAAAATTATACAGATGAATCTAAAATTTTCAGCTTTTTACTCGGTTAAAATTCGAACAGATTCTCTATAAAGCAATTTTAGACAAGCAAGTTTTAATCCCGACAAAACGAAAACCGGATGTTATTAAATCGAATTTTATGAGTTCAAATAGTTGAATATAGGCTTTTGAACAAAATTATACAGATTAATCTAAAATTTTCAAGTTTTTACTCGATTAAAATTCGAACAGATTCCCTATAAAGCCTTTTTAGACATGTACGTTTTAATCCGAACAAAATGATAACTAGATGTTATTAAATGAAATTTTATGAGTTTAAATAATTAATTTTGAGCTTTTAAACAAAATTATACAGATTAATCTAAAATTTTCAGCTTTTTACACGTTTAAAATTCGAACGGATTCTTTATAAATCCTTTTTAGATATGCACGTTTTAATCCCAACAAAACCAAAATAAATGTGATTAAATCAAATTTTACGAGTTCAAATAGTTAATTATGGTATTTTGAACAAAATTATACAGATTAATCTAAAATTTTCAATATTTTACTCGGTTAAAATTTGAACGGATTCTCTATAAAGCCTTTTTAGACATGCACGTTTTAATCCGAACAAAACGATAACTAGATGTTATTAAATCAAGTTTTTTGAGTTCAAATAATTAATTAGGGGCTTTTGAACAAAATTATACAGATTAATCTAAAATTTTCAGCTTTTTACTTGGTTAAAATTCGAACGGATTCTTTGTAAAGCCTTTTTAGATATGCACGTTTTAATCCCAACAAAACGAAAATCAAATGTTATTAAATCAAATTTTATGAGTTCAAATAGTTAATTATGGTCTTTTGAACAAAATTATACAGATTAATCTAAAATTTTCAACATTTTACTCGGCTAAAATTTGAACAGATTCTTTATAAAGCCTTTTTAGACATGCACGTTTTAATACGAGCAAAACGATAACTAGATGTTATTAAATCAAGTTTTTTGAGTTCAAATAATTAATTATGGGCGTTTGAACAAAATTATAAGGATTAATCTAAAATTTTCAGCTTTTTACTCGGGTAAAATTCGAACGGATTCTCTATAAAGCCGTTTTAGACATGCACGTTTTAATCCGAACAAAACAAAAACCAAAAGTTATTAAATGAAATTTTATGAGTTCAAATAGTTAATTATGGGATTTTGAACAAAATTATACAGATGAATCTAAAATTTTTAGCTTTTTACTCGGTTAAAATTCGAACAGATTCTCTATAAAGCAATTTTAGACAAGCAAGTTTTAATCCCGACAAAACGAAAACCGGATGTTATTAAATCGAATTTTATGAGTTCAAATAGTTGAATATAGGCTTTTGAACAAAATTATACAGATTAATCTAAAATTTTCAAGTTTTTACTCGATTAAAATTCGAACAGATTCCCTATAAAGCCTTTTTAGACATGTACGTTTTAATCCGAACAAAACGATAACTAGATGTTATTAAATGAAATTTTATGAGTTTAAATAATTAATTTTGAGCTTTTAAACAAAATTATACAAATTAATCTAAAATTTTCAGCTTTTTACACGTTTAAAATTCGAACGGATTCTTTATAAATCCTTTTTAGACATGCACGTTTTAATCCGAATAAAACGATAACTAGATGTTATTAAATCAAGTTTTTTGAGTTCAAATAATTAATTAGGGGCTTTTGAACAAAATTATACAGATTAATCTAAAATTTTCAATATTTTACTCGGTTAAAATTTGAACGGATTCTCTATAAAGCCTTTTTAGACATGCACGTTTTAATCCGAACAAAACGATAACTAGATGTTAATAAATCAAGTTTTTTGAGTTCAAATAATTAATTAGGGGCTTTTGAACAAAATTATACAGATTAATCTAAAATTTTCAGCTTTTTACTTGGTTAAAATTCGAACGGATTCTTTATAAAGCCTTTTTAGATATGCACGTTTTAATCCCAACAAAACGAAAATCAAATGTTATTAAATCAAATTTTACGAGTTCAAATAGTTAATTATGGTCTTTTGAACAAAATTATACAGATTAATCTAAAATTTTCAACATTTTACTCGGCTAAAATTTGAACAGATTCTTTATAAAGCCTTTTTAGACATGCGCGTTTTAATCCGAACAAAACGATAACTAGATGTTTTTAAATCAAGTTTTTTGAGTTCAAATAATTAATTATGGGCTTTTGAACAAAATTATACAGTTTAATCTAAAATTTTCAGCTTTTACTCGGTTAAAATTTGAACGGATTCTCTATAAAGCCTTTTTAGACGTGGACATTTTAATTTGAACAAAACAAAATCCAGATGTTATTAAATGAAATTTTATATATTCAAATAGTTAACTATGAGATTTTGAACAAAATTATACAGATAGATCTAAAATTTTCAGCATTTTACTCGGTTAAAATTCGAACGGATTCTCTAAAAAGCAATTTTAGAGAAGCAAGTTTTTATCCATAAAAAACGAATAGTTGAATATGGTCTTTTAAACAAAATTATACAGATTAATCTAAAATTTTTAGATTTTTACTCGGTTAAAATTTGAACGGATTATTATGGATCTCTCCTCTCCTCTCCTCTCTTTTCCTCTCTCCATACGTTCTCCTCTCTTCGTACTCTTCCTCCGCCGCCTTAGAGGCTTTTGTGCCAACGTCTTCCTGCGTCTCCATGGTTCGTTCACCGTCGCCCGCTCCTAGGGAGGAGGGATCCGTCATTGTCCGTTGCTTACCACCCTCGACGAGGGACTCTACCAACGCCGGGAATGGCGGATCTCTTTACTGCTTTGGTTTCGATCGATCTTCTTACCTTCCACGATCGTTTTCTGGGTTTTGCAGGTTGCGATCCGATCGGCCATCCGATCTGATGATGTCCTCGGTCTTGTGCGGCAGGTTCATCGATGCCGGCTATGGTGGCTTTGCTTCTTCTCTATCGCCGGCCTGTTTTCGTTGTTGCCTTACGTTTTGCGATCTTGGTCGCGTCTGGTTTCTCACTGGGCTCGTCATGTCCCTTTCCGCCATCCGATGATCAACCTCGACGAGGGACTCTACCAACGCCGGGAACGGCGGATCTCTTTACTGCTTTGGTTTCGATCGATCCTCTTATCTTTCACGTTCGTTTTCTGGGTTTTGCAGGTTGCGATCCGACGGCTATGGTGGCTTTGCTTCTTCTCCATCGCCGGTCTGTTTTCGTTGTTGCCTTACATTTTGCGATCTTGGCCGCGTCTGGCTTCTGATGGTGTTCTTTGCCGAGCTTGGCAGCGACATTGCCTCTGTGACGGATGTCCTCGACGCCGGCTATGGCGCTTCTCCTTCGTTTATCTTGTCGTTTTCTTTCTGCTGCTACCTCACTCGTGGCTATGGCTTTGGTGCGTTTTTCTCTCTTCTCTGGTTCTGGTTCTTGCCTACGACCATCGGCGGCCTCGTCCTGTCGAGTCTTCTTCTCTCCAGTGCCCGTTCGTGTTGGCGAGGTTTGCTGCCTTTCGTTTCTGGGTGCTTGCTGATCGGGAGGATTGGCAGGGGTGGGGCGAGCAGCTGTTTGAAGCCCATGCAACGTACGTGCATGCGGCTCCTCCTGCTGCTCATGTTGCTATTCTTGGTGGGGCGGTCTCAGCAGCGATTTCTGCTCCAATGCGGTGTCGTTTCGCCCTTAAGGGCCTGTATTATCAAGATAGGTTCGATATTTTCTTGGTGGTGCCTCTTTTACTCACATATTATCGAATGTTCTCTTCGTGGTTACGATATAAAGTGCCTATGAATCATCGAATTGTATGTTGTTATACTACCTATTGTCATCTCTTTTCACTTTCCTTATTTTTTGTTTTTGTCTTCTTTATATTTTCTTTACTGTGTTTGTTATTGTTAATGCTACTGTTAACGTCAATGTTATTAGTAATATTAATGTTACATCGTGATAACTTTCGTTTACCAACCTTATATAAGGTTCATACCGACACCTCTCATCGTGTTTTGCTGAGACAATGGTCTGCTAATCAGACTTTTATGCCAACTATTACTTTTTTTATTCTAATGATCTTCACAATCCTTTCATACTATGATGTCTTTCTTTATGGACTCTTATTTTATTCCATTAAAAATATAATTTATATTCCTTTTCAAATTCTTATTTCTTTTTTTAAATACAATATTTATCCCTTTTCAACCTTTTCTACTTTTTTTAATAGTTTTTTGGCCTTTTCTTTCCAGCGATATTATCTTTTCTTTATAAGATATTCTATTCCTTTTCAGACTCTTTTTCTCTTTTTTAATCCTGATAAAACTCTTCTGTCTTACTTTTCACCTCTATATAAGATCATAAGCTCTCTTCATACTTTATTCTTTCCCATACTTTCTTCCAATTACCGTCCATCCTCTCCTCTTTTTCTTCTAATGGATTCCAAAACTTTTCTCCAACAACTCGGGAATATCCAATTCACTGAGGAAGAACAGTCTACTATCTTTCAAACCAACCTACCTTGGGACTCAACTGATGCTGACTCTCATACGACCCTTCTAGGGAATATGATCACCTCCAAGGACATTGATGATCAGATTATTATTAAAGCCTTCACCGGAATCTGGACCTCGGCTAAACTTTCCTCTATGCGTTCACTGCGGCCACGACTGTTTCTTATCTGCTTCAAGGATGAGAAGATTAAGGATGATATCCTGTCTAGGGGACCATGGACATACAAAGATGAGTGGCTTTCTCTCACTCAATACGACCCCACTATTAGCATTGATGATCACTCATTCCTAACAATGAATGTGTGGGTACGGATTTATAATATTCCGCCTATCCTCCTTGCTTCGGAAGATTCGGCTAACAATATTGGTGAATCGCTCGGGGCGCTCATAGGGAACGTTACGAAAATTGACACAAGGAAATTGGATTTCAACATGGTTGACTATCTTCGGGTAGGGTTAACTCTCGATGCTTCTAAACCAGTTCGTCATTGTGTTGCTATTGGTGGGGGCTCTTCTACCCGTTTTTGTCCGCTACAATATGAACGTCTTCCCACTCTCTGTCACTGCTGTGGTCGTGTTGGTCACTCAATTGACTTTTGTGTTGTTCCTATTGAGGAGAGGCCTGAGCAACTTCAATATGGTGACTGACTTCGCTATCTACCCAAGAAAAAGGTTACTCAACCTCTGCAGAGAGGACGCATCCGTTATATTTTGCAGAACTCGCAGGCATCTCCCTCCACGACCACCAATGGTAAAGATAAGGGTCCTATGACATCCCTACCAGTTAAGGAAAACGCCCTGCCTTCTGAATCTGCTCCTGTTTTCTCCCAAGGTCCTCGTACCCTTCCAACTGTTCCAAGTAAGCTATCTGTTAGGCGCAGCCTGCTCAACTCCTACAAACGGCTTTTCCAGATCTGGATTCCAATATAACTACTCGAGCTAAGGTCCCCGATGGTGATGCTGGTGATGCTGATGGCAGCTTATCGGCACCAGAACTCCAGGATTTGGAGCTAGAACTTGCCAATGACACTGCCTTCCAGGAGGCTGCTGACTGGATTGAAAATGCACCGCCGGCCAAGCGAATGGTTCATGCTATCTCTACTAGAGGCACTAAAAGAACTCCGCCATCCAATGATGGTTCTAGGCCTAAACAGCATCGGCCACCTCCTAAAGGGTCTGCAGAAAAAGTTGGGATGAGCAGCGCAAACAACTCTCCGGCGGAGGTTGACAGTGGTCAACTCCGCCGAGCCAAATGATTGATCTTTTTTGGAACTGTCATGGCTTCTATACCATGGCAGTTCTAATTTTAGTTTATCTCTTTATTTTTTTCATTGTCCTTAGTTTCTTGAGTTTTTTAGGACAATTTCTTTTTTTTGCATCTCTTTTTGGGTTTGTTTTTTGGTTTAATAATAATTCTTTTTCTTTCTTTTTTTACTTTGGTTCTTTCTCTTCTTTTACTTTCTTTTGCTCCTCTTTTTTCTTTTCCTTTTTCTTTAGTACATATGTTATTCTACGATTACATATATCACCCTTCGAAAGGGATCTTTCCAACGTCTACTTTGACGTATCTTTACTTTTCAAGGGGAATTGCTTTCCTACTCTACTTCATTTCCATTTACATTATTGGCTAGCTGGGATGAGCAGCTTTAACAACTCTCTGGCGGTGGTTGACGATGATCAACCCCGCCGAAAGAAATGAAAATCTTATGTTAGAACTGTCAGGGCCTTGGCAATGCCCAGGCAGTTCTTGCTTTACAACGTGCTGTCTCCAAGCATGATGCTGATTGTCTCTTTCTCTGTGAGACCAGATTAAACAGACAAAACATGGATCGTATTAAGCTCAAACTTGGTATGCATGGTTGTCTAGCTGTTGATCCTAGGCCTTCCTGCACAGGACTTGCCATCATATGGAAAAACAATTCTTCTGTTGATCTCCTCTCGTATTCAGATCGACATATTGATGTTCTTGTTACATCTGAACAATTTCAATTCCACTTTACTGGCATACACGGCTTTCCGGAAACTGCGAACAAACACAAGACTTGGCAATTAATAGATTCCCTGAATGTAGCCAGTTCTCTTCCTTGGCTTTTAGGGGGGACTTTAATGAAATCCTTTACGACAACGAAAAACAAGGTGGTTCCCGCCGTGCTCGTTCACAAATTAACAACTTTCAAGAGTGCCTTGTTAATAATGATCTTTTCGACTGTAAACCAAAGTTTGGATGGTTCACTTGGACCAGATCGGGACGCAACTCGGTAACCATTATGGAAAGACTAGACAGATTTCTTGGTAATTCCACCTGGTTCACTACTTTCCCTAGTTTCCAAGCTATCTCTTTCTTTCAGGCGCGTTCTGACCACTGTCCTATTTTGATGGATACTAGGCCTGTTTTGAGTCCTACAATTGTGCGGACCAGCTCATTGTTCCGCTATGAGAACTGCTGGGCTGATAATCCTGAGGTTCTTTTACGTATTAAAGAGCTATGGTCTACTCCATCTCGATCGACTCTAAGTAAACTACACGACATTAGACATTTCCTTTCTACTTGGCAAACTAGCAAACGCTTGAAATCCAATAAGCGTATCTCCCAGTTGAATGACTTCATTAACCTATGTCTCACGCGACATCTCTCTGACTTTGAAATCAATGGCCTTCTCTCTGCTAAACGTGAGCTCGATAGTTTACTGAATGCGAAGGAAATCTATTGGGCTCAACGCGCTCGAACTCTCTGGTTAGAGCACGGTGAAAAAAACACTTCCTTCTTTCATGCCAGAGCGACTAGCTGACGGAGGAAAAACCAGCTTGTTGGTCTTTTCAACGGTCAAAATATTTGGCAAACTAATTCCAATGATATTATGACTACCGCTGTTACATACTTTCAAAATCTTTTTTCATCATCCTCTCCTATAATAGATTCATCAATCTTGACCAATATTCCCACAGTTGTTACTGACTCAATGAATAATGAACTTAATAAGGATTTCACTCTAGATGAAATTCATACTGCTTTTCGTGATATCGATCCGAGGAAGGCCCCGGGGTTGACGATTTCCCAAGCAGTTTCTTCCGGAAGCACTGGGATATCCTTGGCCATGAATTTATATCTCTCTGCCTCGGGCTTCTTCGAGGGTCCATTAATATGGAAGAAATCAATCGTACCATTATTGTGCTTATCCCTAAAATTGATGAACCTACCACAATGCGTCATCTTAGACCTATTAGTCTCTATACAGTTATTTATAAAACTGTCTCGAAAGTACTTGTTAATCAGCTAAAATCTATCATACCCATTTGTATTAGTGGCAACCAAGCTGCTTTTGTTCATGGCAGGAACATTACGGATAATATTCTTATAGCCCACGAACTTATCCATACCCTTAATACTGATGCTACATCCCTTACGAAAGGGGCTAGTTTAAAGTTAGATATGGAAAAGACCTTCGACCGTGTTGAATGGACTTTTTTAGAACATATTATGATTCGTCTAGGCTTTAACCCCAATTGGGTGTCCCTTATTATGAGGTGTGTATCCTCAGTTACCTTTCAAGTTCGAGTGAATGATTCTCTTTCTCAGCCTTTTAAGCCCTTTAGAGGTTTACGACAAGGGGACCCTCTCTCCCCTTTTTTGTTTCTTTTCTATACACAGGGTCTTTTTGTCTTACTTAATGCTGAGTAATCCTCTGGTGAACTCCCGGGGCTTTGCGCTAGCAGAAATGGGCCACGTGTCAATCATCTTCTTTTTGCAGACGACTGTGTTGTTTTTATCAAGACCGAAATGGCTGAAGTACAGCGCCTTCGGGACGTTTTGCATATTTATGCCACTTCGTCCGGGCAGGCAGTGAACTTTGAGAAATCTACTATTTTCTATTCTCGGAAAACCTCCTTGTCACTTCGAATAGCCATCAATGACATACTGCATGTCAGGGAGGTGAATGACCCTGGGCTTTACTTAGGAGTCCCTCTTCTCATTGGAAAGAATAAAACTGTTGCTCTGGGATTTACCAGAGATAAAATGATTGCCAGAATGAACAGCTGGGACAAGCATCTCCTCTCTTTTAGTGGGAGAGAAGTCTTCATCAAATCCGTTCTACAATCTATGCCTCAATATGTAATGTCTTGCTACCTTCTGCCACTCAATATTATTGATGACATGACTACTTCTATACGCCGTTACTGGTGGTCTGGAAAATCTGGCAAAAAAGGATGGCACATGCTTCCCTGGGATACTCTTTGTCTCCCGAAAGCGGCTGGGGGAATCGGCTTTCGTGACCTATACCATTTTAATATTGCTTTACTCGGTAAGCAGATTTGGCGCCTTGTGTGTACTCCTGGGAGCCTTCTTAGTCAAATTTACAAATGCAAGTACTACCCGAATGGTTCTTTATTAGACTCTGTTTCTTCGCGGAGTTCCTCCTTTGCCTGGAAAGGGCTTAGTGTAGCTATTTCTAAACTTCGTGATGGATTTTTTATACGTCCAGGTATGAATAGTACTATCCAGATCCACTTTGACAATTGGGGTGGCTCTCAGCCTTTACGCCTATATGGTGATTATGAGATCAATGATGAAGTGCCTTTGCGCGCTGGCACTTTTATGATACCTAACTTGCCCCGATGGGATGAATCCAAAGTTAGGAATTACTTTACACATGAGGATGCTAATACTATCCTTAATGTTCCGATTATTAATGATATGACGGATACCACCCTCTGGGGTAACCATGATTCTGGTATCTATTATGTGCGATCGGGCTATCAATTTTTAAACAAAATTATACAGATTAATCTAAAATTTTTAGCTTTTTACTCGGTTAAAATTCGAACGGATTCTTTATAAAGCCTTTTTAGATATGCACGTTCTAATCCCAAAAAAATGAAAATCAAATGTTATTAAATCAAATTTTACAAGTTCAAATAGTTAATTATGGTCTTTTGAACAAAATTAGACAGATTAATATAAAATTTTCAACATTTTACTCGGTTAAAATTTGAATGGATTCTCTATAAAGCCTTTTTAGACATGCACGTTTTAATCCAAACAAAACGATAACTAGATGTTATTAAATCAAGTTTTTTGAGTTCAAATAATTAATTATGGGCTTTTGAACAAAATTATACAGATTAATCTAAAATTTTCAGCTTTTTACTCGTTTAAAATTCGAACGAATTCTCTACAAAGCCTTTTTAGACATGCACATTTTAATCCCAACAAAACGAAAACAAGATTTTATTAAATGAAATTTTATGAGTTCAAATATTAAATTTTGCGCTTTTGAACAAAAGTATACAGATTAATATAAAATTTTCAGCTTTTTACTCGGTTAAAATTCAAATGGATTCTCAATAAATCTCATTTAGACATACACATTTTAATCCCAAACAACAACAACCATATGTTATTAAATCAAATTTTATGAGTTCAAATAGTTAATTATGGGATTTTTAACAAAATTATACAGATAAATCTAAAATTTTCAGTTTTTTAGTCGGTTAAAATTAGAACGGATTCTCTATAAAGCAATTTTAGACAAGCAAGTTTTAATCCCATCAAAACGAAAATCGAATATTATTAAATTGAACTTTAAATTTTAATTAGTTGAATATGGGCTTTTGAACAAAATTAAACATATTAGTCTAAAATTTTTACCTTTTTACTCGGTTAAAATTCGAACGGATTCTATACAAAGCCTTTTCAGACATGCACATTTTAATTCCAACAAAACGAAAACCAGATTTTATTAAATGAAATTTTGTGAGTTCAAATATTTGATTTTGAGCTTTTGAACAATACAGATTAATCTAAAATTTTCAGCTTTTTACTCGGTTAAAATTCGAACGGATTCTCTATAAAGAAATTTTAGACAAGCAAGTTTTAGTCGCAACAAAACGAAAATTAGATGTTATTAAATCAAATTTTATCAGTTCAAATAGTTGAATATGGGCATTTGAACAAAATTATACAGATTAATCTAAAATTTTTAGCTTTTTACTCTGATAAAATTCGAATAGATTCTCTACAAAGCCTTTTTAGACATGCACGTTTTAATCCCAACAAAACAAAAACCAATGTTATTAAACTAAATTTTATGAGTTCAAATAGTTAATTATGGGCTTTTGAACAAAATTATACAGATTAATCTAAAATTTTTAACTTTTTACTCGGTTAAAATTCGAACACATTCTCTATAAAGCCTTTTTAGACATGTACGTTTTAATCCGAACAAAACGATAACTAGATGTTTTTAAATCAAATTTTTTTGAGTTCAAATAATTAATTATGGGCTTTTGAACAAAATTATAAGGATTAATCTAAAATTTTCAGCTTTTTACTCGGTTAAAATTAGAACGGATTCTCTATAAAGCCTTTTTAGACATGCACGTTTTAATCCGAACAAAACAAAAACAAAATGTTATTAAATGAAATTTTATGAGTTCAAATAGTTAATTATGGGATTTTGAACAACATTATACAGATAAATCTAAAATTTTCAGCTTTTTACTTGGTTTAAATTCGAACGGATTCTCTATAAAGCAATTTTAGACAAGCAAGTTTTAATCCCAACAAAACGAAAACCGGATTAATCTAAAATTATACAGATTAATCTAAAATTTTTAGCTTTTTACTCGGTTAAAATTTGATCGGATTCTCTATAAAGCCTTTTTAGACGTGGATGTTTTAATCCGAACAAAACAAAATCCAGATGTTATTAAATGAAATTTTATGAGTTCAAATAGTTAATTATGGAATTTTTAACAAAATTATACCGATAAATCTAAAATTTTCAGCTTTTTACTCTGTTCAAATTCGATCGGATTCTCTATAAAGAAATTTTAGACAAGCAAGTTTTAGTCCCAACAAAACGAAAATTAGATGTTATTAAATTAAATTATATCAGTTCAAATAGATGAATATGGGATTTTGAACAAAATTCTACAGATTAATCTCAAATTTTTAGCTTTTTACTCTGTTAAACTCGAATTAATCCCAACGAAACAAAAACCAGATGTTATTAAATTAAATTTTATGAGTTCAAATAGTTAATTATGGGCTTTTGAACAAAATTATACAGATTAATCTAAAATTTTCAACTTTTACTCGGTTAAAATTCGAACAGATTCTCTATAAAGCCTTTTTAGACATGCACGTTTTAATCCGAACAAAACGATAACTAGATGTTATTAAATCAATTTTTTTGAGTTCAAATAATTAATTATGGGCTTTTGAACAAAATTATAAGGATTAATCTAAAATTTTTAGCTTTTTACTCGGGTAAAATTCGAACGGATTCTCTATAAAGCCGTTTTAGACATGCACGTTTTAATCCGAACAAAACCAAAACCAAAAGTTATTAAATGAAATTTTATGAGTTCAAATGGTTAATTATGGGATTTTGAACAAAATTATACAGATAAATATAAGATTTTTAGCTTTTTACTCGGTTAAAATTCGAACGGATTCTCTATAAAGCAATTTTAGACAAGTAAGTTTTAATCCCGACAAAACAAAAATCGGATGTTATTAAATCGAATTTTATGAGTTCAAATAGTTGAATATAGGCTTTTGAACAAAATTATACAGATTAATCTAAAATTTTCAACTTTTTACTCGATTAAAATTCGAATATATTCCCTATAAAGCCTTTTTAGACATGCACGTTTTAATCCGAACAACGATAACTAGATGTTATTAAATCAAATTTTTTGAGTTCAAATAATTAATTATGGGCTTTTGAACAAAATTATAAAGATTAATCTAAATTTTTCAGCTTTTTACTCGGTTAAATTCGAATGGATTCTCTATAAAGCCTTTTTAGACATGCCCGTTTTAATTCGAACAAAACGATAACTAGATGTTATTAAATAAAATTTTTTGAGTTCAAATATTTAATTTTGGGAATTTTAACAAAATTATACAAATTAATCTAAAATTTTTAGCTTTTTACTCGGTTAAAATTTGAACGGATTCTCTATAAGGCCTTTTTAAACATGCACGTTTTAATCCGAACAAAACAAAAACCAGATATTATTAAATAAAATTTTATGAGTTCAAATAGTTAATTATGGGATATTTAACAAAATTAAACAGATAAATCTAAAATTTTCAGCTTTTTACTCGGTTAAAATTCGAACGGATTCTCTATAAAGCAATTTTATACATGCAAGTTTTGATCCCACCAAAACGAAAACCAGATGTTATTAAATCAAATTTTATGAGTTCGAATAGTTGAATATGGTCTTTTAAACAAAATTATACAGATTAATCTAAAATTTTTAGCTTTTTACTCATTTAAAATTCGAACGAATTCACAACAAATCCTTTTAAGACATGCACATTTTAATCCCAACAAAACGAAAACAAGATTTTATTAAATGAAATTTTATGAGTTCAAATATTAAATTTTGAGCTTTTGAACAAAAGTATACAGATTAATATAAAATTTTCAGCTTTTTACTCAGTTAAAATTCGAACGGATTCTCTATAAATCTCATTTAGACATACACATTTTAATCCCAAAAAACAACAACCACATATTATTAAATTAAATTTTATGAGTTCAAATAGTTAATTATGGGATTTTTAACAAAATTATACAGATAAATCTAAAATTTTCAGCTTTTTAGTCGGTTAAAATTCGAACGGGTTCTCTATAAAGCAATTTTAGACAAGCAAGTTTTAATCCCAACAAAACGAAAACCGAATATTATTAAATTGAATTTTATGAGTTCAATTAGTTGAATATGGGCTTTTGAACAAAATTATATAGATTAATCTAAAATTTTACCTTTTTACTCGGTTAAAATTCGAACAGATTCTCTACAAAGCCTTTTTAGACATGCACATTTTAATTCCAACAAAACAAAAACCAGATATTATTAAATGAAATTTTATGAGTTTAAATAATTAATTTTGAGCTTTTGAAGAAAATTATACAGATTAATCTAAAATTTTCAGCTTTTTACACGGTTAAAATTCGAACGGATTCTTTATAAAGCCTTTTTAGATATGCACGTTTTAATTCCAACAAAACGAAAATGAAATGTTATTAAATCAAATTTTACGAGTTCAAATAGTTAATTATGGTATTTTGAACAAAATTATACAGATTAATCTAAAATTTTCAACATTTTACTCGGTTAAAATTTGAACGGATTCTCTATAAAGCCTTTTTAGACATGCACATTTTAATACGAACAAAACGATAACTAGATGTTATTAAATCAAGTTTTTTGAGTTCAAATAATTAATTATGGGCTTTTGAACAAAATTATACAGATTAAGCTAAAATTTTCAGCTTTTTACTTGGTTAAAATTCGAACGGTTTCTTTATAAAGCCTTTTTAGATATGGACGTTTTAATCCCAACAAAACAAAAATCAAATGTTATTAAATCAAATTTTACGAGTTCAAATAGTTAATTATGGTCTTTTGAACAAAATTATACAGATTAATCTAAAATTTTCAACAAAATTATACGGATTCTTTATAAAGCCTTTTTAGACATGCACGTTTTAATCCGAACAAAAAGATAACTAGATGTTATTAAATAAAGTTTTTTGAGTTCAAATAATTAATTATGGGATTTTGAACAAAATTATACAGATTAATCTAAAATTTTCAGCTTTTTACTCGGTTAAAATTTGAACGAATTCTCTATAAAGCCTTCTTAGACGTGGACATTTTAATTTGAACAAAACAAAATCCAGATGTTATTAAATAAAATTTTATATGTTCAAATAGTTAACTATGAGATTTTGAACAAAATTATACAGATAGATCTAAAATTTTCAGCATTTTACTCGGTTAAAATTCGAACGGATTCTCTAAAAAGCAATTTTAGACAAGCAAGTTTTAATCCATAAAAAACAAATAGTTGAATATGGTCTTTTAAACAAAATTATACAGATTAATCTAAAATTTTTAGCTTTTTACTCGTTTAAAATTCGAACGAATTCTCTACAAAGCCTTTTTAGACATGCACATTTTAATCCCAACAAAACGAAAACAAGATTTTATTAAATGAAATTTTATGAGTTCAAATATTAAATTTTGAGCTTTTGAACAAAAGTATACAGATTAATCTAAAATTTTCAGCTTTTTACTCGGTTAAAATTCAAATGGATTCTCAATAAATCTCATTTAGACATACAAATTTTAATCCCAAACAACAACAACCATATGTTATTAAATCAAATTTTATGAGTTCAAATAGTTAATTATGGGATTTTTAACAAAATTATACAGATAAATCTAAAATTTTCAGTTTTTTAGTCAGTTAAAATTAGAACGGATTCTCTATAAAGCAATTTTAGACAAGCAAGTTTTAATCCCAACAAAACGAAAACCGAATATTATTAAATTGAATTTTAAAGTTTAATTAGTTGAATATGGGCTTTTGAACAAAATTAAACATATTAATCTAAAATTTTTACCTTTTTACTCGGTTAAAATGGATTCTCTACAAAGCCTTTTTAGACATGCACATTTTAATTCCAACAAAACGAAAACCAGATTTTATTAAATGAAATTTTATGAGTTTAAATATTTGATTTTGAGCTTTTGAACAATACAGATTAATCTAAAATTTTCAGCTCTTTACTCGGTTAAAATTCGAACGGATTCTCTATTAAGAAATTTTAGACAAGCAAGTTTTAGTCTCAACAAAACGAAAATTAGATGTTATTAAATCAAATTTTATCAGTTCAAATAGTTGAATATGTGCATTTGAACAAAGTTATACAGATTAATCTAAAATTTTTAGCTTTTTACTCTGATAAAATTCGAATAGATTCTCTACAAAGCCTTTTTAGACATGCACGTTTTAATCCCAAAAAAACAAAAACCAGATGTTATTATACTAAATTTTATGAGTTCAAATAGTTAATTATGGGCTTTTGAACAAAATTATACAGATTAATCTAAAATTTTCAACTTTTTACTCGGTTAAAATTCGAACAGATTCTCTATAAAGCCTTTTTAGACATGCACGTTTTAATCCGAACAAAACGATAACTAGATGTTTTTAAGTCAAATTTTTTTGAGTTCAAATAATTAATTATGGGCTTTTGAACAAAATTATAAGGATTAATCTAAAATTTTCAGCTTTTTACTTGGTTAAAATTCGAACGAATTCTCTATAAAGCCTTTTTAGACATGCACATTTTAGTCCGAACAAAACAAAAACCAAATGTTATTAAATGAAATTTTATGAGTTCAAATAGTTAATTATGGGATTTTGAACAAAATTAACAGATAAATCTAAAATTTTCAGCTTTTAACTTGGTTGAAATTCGAACTATAAAGTAATTTTAGACAAGCAAGTTTTAATCCCAACAAAACGGAAACCGGATGTTATTAAAACGAATTTTATGAGTTCAAATAGTTGAATATGGGCTTCTGAACAAAATTATACAGATTAATCTAAAATTTTCAACTTTTTACTCGATTAAAATTCGAACAGATTCCTTATAAAGCCTTTTTAGACATGCACGTTTTAATCCGAACAAAACGATAACTAGATGCTATTAAATCAAATTTTTTGAGTTCAAATAATTAATTATGGGCTTTTGAACAAAATTATAAAGATTAATCTAAAATTTTCAGCTTTTTACTCTGTTAAAATTCGAACGGATTCTCTATAAAGCCTTTTTAGACATGCCCATTTTAATCCGAGCAAAACGATAACTAGATGTTATTAAATAAAATTTTTTGAGTTCAAATAATTAATTTTGGGCTTTTTAACAAAATTATACAAATTAATCTAAAATTTTTACCTTTTTACTCGGTTAAAATTTGAACGGATTCTTTATAAGGCCTTTTTAAGCATGCACGTTTTAATCCGAACAAAACAAAAAACAGATGTTATTAAATAAAATTTTATGAGATCAAATAGTTAATTATGAGATTTTTAAAAAAAATTAAACAGATAAATCTAAAATTTTCAGCTTTTTACTCGGTTAAAATTCGAACGGATTCTATATAAAGCAATTTTAGATATGCAAGTTTTAATCCCACCAAAACGAAAACTAGATGTTATTAAATCAAATTTTATGAGTTCAAATAGTTGAATATGGTCTTTTAAACAAAATTATACAGATTAATCTAAAATTTTTAGCTTTTTACTCGTTTGAAATTCAAACGAATCCTCTATAAAGCCTTTTTAGACATGCACATTTTAATACCAACAAAACGAAAACAAGATTTTTTTTAAATGAAATTTTATGAGTTCAAATATTTCATTTTGAGCTTTTGAACAAAATTATACATATTAATCTAAAATTTTCAGCTTTTTACTCGGTTAAAATTCGAACGGATTCTTTATAAAGCCTTTTTAGATATGCACGTTTTAATCCCAATAAAACGAAAATCAAATGTTATTAAGTCAAATTTTACAAGTTCAAATAGTAAATTATGGTCTTTTGAATAAAATTATACAGATTAATCTAAAATTTTCAATATTTTACTCGGTTAAAATTTGAACAGATTCTCTAGAAAGCCTTTTTAGACATGCACGTTTTAATACGAACAAAACGATAATTAGATGTTATTAAATCAAATATTTTGAGTTCAAATGATTAATTATGGGCTTTTGAACAAAATTATACAGATTAATCTAAAATTTTTAGCTTTTTACTCGGTTAAAATTTGAATGGATTCTCTATAAAGCCTTTTTAGACGTGGACATTTTAATATGATCAACACAAAAACCAGATGTTATTAAATGAAATTTTATGAGTTCAAATAGCTAATTATGAGATTTTGAACAAAATTATACAGATAGATCTAAAATTTACAACATTTTAGTCGGTTAAAATTCGAACGGATTCTCTAAAAAGAATTTTAGACAAGCAAGTTTTAATACCTAAAAAACGAAATCAAATTTTATGAGTTCAACTAGTTGAATATGGGCTTTTGAATAAAATTACACAGATTAATCTAAAATTTTCTATTTTTTACTCGGTTAAAATACGAACGGATTCTCTACAAAGCCTTTTTAGACATGCACGTTTTAATCCCAACAAAACGAAAACCAGATATTATTAAATAAAATTTTATGAGTTCAAATAGTTAATTATGGGATTTTTAACAAAATTAAACAGATAAATCTAAAATTTTCAGCTTTTTACTCGGTTAAAATTCGAACGGATTCTCTATAAAGCAATTTTAGACATGCAAGTTTTAATCTCACCAAAACGAAAACCAGATGTTATTAAATCAAATTTTATGAGTTCAAATAGTTGAATATGGTCTTTTAAACAAAATTATACATATTAATCTAAAATTTTTAGCTTTTTACTCGTTTAAAATTCGAACGAATTCTCAACAAAGCCTTTTAAGACATGCACATTTTAATCCCAACAAAACGAAAACAAGATTTTATTAAATGAAATTTTATGAGTTCAAATATTAAAATTTGAGCTTTTGAACAAAAGTATACAGATTAATTTTCAGCTTTTTACTCTGTTAAAATTCGATCGAATTCTCTATAAAGAAATTTTAGACAAGCAAGTTTTAGTCCCAACAAAACGAAAACTAGATGTTATTAAATAAACTTTTTTGAGTTCAAATAGTTGAATATGGGCTTTTGAAGAAAATTCTACAGATTAATCTAAAATTTTTAGCTTTTTACTCTGTTAAAATTTGAACGGATTCTCTATAAGGCCTTCTAAAACATGCACGTTTTAATCCGAACAAAACAAAAAACAGATGTTATTAAATAAAATTTTATGAGATCAAATAGTTAATTATGGGATTTTTAAAAAAATTAAACAGATCAATCTAAAATTTTCAGCTTTTTACTCGGTTAAAATTCGAATGGATTCTATATAAAGCAATTTTAGACATGCGAGTTTTAATCCCACCAAAACGAAAACTAGATGTTATTAAATCAAATTTTATGAGTTCAAATAGTTGAATATGGTCTTTTAAACAAAATTATACAGATTAATCTAAAATTTTTAGCTTTTTACTCGTTTAAAATTCAAACGAATCCTCTACAAAGCCTTTTTAGACATGCACATTTTAATACCAACAAAACGAAAACAAGATTTTTTTAAATGAAATTTTATGAGTTCAAATATTTCATTTTGAGCTTTTAAAAAAAATTATACATATTAATCTAAAATTTTTAGCATTTTACTCGGTTAAAATTCGAACGGATTCTTTATAAAGCCTTTTTAGATATGCACGTTTTAATCCCAATAAAACGAAAATCAAATGTTATTAAATCAAATTTTACAAGTTCAAATAGTAAATTATGGTCTTTTGAACAAAATTATACAGATTAATCTAAAATTTTTAACATTTTACTTGGTTACAATTTGAACAGATTCTCTAGAAAGCCTTTTTAGACATGCACGTTTTAATACGAACGAAACGATAACTAGATGTTATTAAATCAAATATTTTGAGTTCAAATAATTAATTATGGGCTTTTGAACAAAATTATACCGATTAATCTAAAATTTTTAGCTTTTTACTCGGTTAAAATTTGAATAGATTCTCTATAAAGCCTTTTTAGACGTGGACATTTTAATATGATCAAAACAAAAACCAGATGTTATTAAATGAAATTTTATGAGTTCAAATAGCTAATTATGAGATTTTGAACAAAATTATATAGATAGATCTAAAATTTTCAAAATTTTAGTCGGTTAAAATTCGAACGGATTCTCTAAAAAGCAATTTTAGACAAGCAAGTTTTAATACCTAAAAAACGAAATGAAATTTTATGAGTTCAACTAGTTGAATATGGGCTTTTGAACAAAATTACACAGATTAATCTAAAATTTTCTATTTTTTACTCGGTTAAAATACGAACGGATTCTCTACAAAGCCTTTTTACACATGCACGTTATAATCCCAACAAAACAAAAACCAGATGTTATTAAATCAAATTCTATGAGTTCAAATAGTGAATTATGGGCTTTTGAACAAAATTATACAGATTAACCTAAAATTTTCAACTTTTTACTCGGTTAAAATTCGAACAGATTCTCTATAAAGCCTTTTTAGACATGAACATTTTAATCCGAACAAAAAGCTAACTAGATGTTATTAAATAAAATTTTTTAAGTTTAAATAATTAATTATGGGCTTTTGAACAAAATTATACAGATTAATCTAAAATTTTTAGGTTTTTACTTGGTTAAAATTTGAACGGGTTCTCTATAAAGCCTTTTTAGACGTTGACGTTTTAATCCGAACAAAAGGAAAAACAGATGTTATTAAATCAAATTTTATGAGTTCAAATAGTTAATTATGGGATTTTGAACAAAATTATACAGATAAATCTAAAATTTTTAGCTTTTTACTCGGTTAAAATTCGAACGGAAACGGATGATGGCCTCCTCTCTCAATTCTCTCCTTTTCTCTCCGTAACTCTTTCTTCTTTTTTTCCTCCTTCTTTTCGCCGTCTTTCACTTCCGATTATCTTCTGTTTCGGCTTCGGTTTTATGGCGCCATCGTTCCTTCACGGTATCTTGGTGCTCTCCTTCCTCCCTGGTTTTGGCCATCTGTTTGGGTCTCCACCGTGGTGGATGGATGAGAGTTTCTTGGTCTTTATCTTGTCTGTAAGCGGCGACCACCACGCCCGGTTTCTTGAGGCCGACTGCGACCACGCTCTTTACACCTCATTGAGAGAGGAGGCCTGGCCGTTACCTTCTCCACGTCTTTTTCGACGATGTTTCTCCCACGTCTGTGTCGTTGCCTTTCTCGTTCGGGTTGGTGGCTTGATCGGCCGAATGAGGTTCGCCCGATCTTTTTTTGTTTTTTGCAAATCCTTTGATGTTATTTTTCACTGGTTCTTTTCTTGTGATCTGTTTTTTGGAGCTTCTTCTTGCTGGAGCGTCCGATACGGAACAGCCACGGCCGGGTTGCCCGGTGTTTCCATGGCTGTTATGGCCATCTTACCACCCTTTTTTGGGATCAAACACCATTTTTTTCTTTTATTCTTTCTAACCTACTGGGTTATTTTTATTGTCCAAGATTACTTTGAATCCTTTCCTGGCTTATCCCAGCTTTGTGGCTTCCCTACCCGAGCCTGAGTCTTCACGGTTGGTGTGGAGTCCAACTCCTGGGAGGATTTCTTCTCTTCCTCTTATATTTCGTTATCTTTTCCCTACCTGTCTATGGTCCTCTTCACCACTGGTGGCGGACGGACAAGGGTTTTTCCTTTTCTTTTCGTCTGGTGTCACGTGGTATATCAAATAGCATCTTCTTCTTCTTTTATTTGGTCTCTTGGTTGTGTCCCATGTATTCGGTTCTCTCCTACCTCCATTTATGGTGCCCGTCGGTTTTGTTTTTCCCTAACTCCATCTATGTCTTCCTGTTAACAGGCAGGTTTCATGTGTTGCCGGGTTTCTTCTTCTTTACTTTCGATGCATGGGTTTTCCATTGCTTCTACTCGTCATGGCGACTTTTCAGTGCTTGGGTTTGCTTTTACTCGCCATGGCGTCCTGTGGTCGTGCGAAGGACTTTGCTACGCAAGCCGTCTGGTTTGCCTGGCTTTCGTAGTGCCATGTTGGACCCGTCGGTCTTGGCTAATTGGCCTGGCTCTCGGGGTATCATGTTTGACTCTTTGTGGTCTTTTTTATCGTTTTATCTTATGTTCAGCATACCAACCCGTTGTTGGGTTATTTACTACACATTTTATGGTGCAAACAAACTGTCCTTCTATTATAGGGGCATGTCTATTACCATCTCTAAGATGTGTACCTCCTTTACTATCAATGTTTATTTCTTCTCTCAGTCCTTCTCTATTACAACACTATCTTTTTCAGTGGGTTTTGTACTCTATTCTAACTCTTTTATTCCATAACAAACTTTGTTATTTTTTCTATTCTTTGTTATCTTGACCGCTATGTGCCTTCAAAACCCTAATTTGTTTCATACTCCAATATTCTATAATATTTTATTTATCTTTACTATTTTTTTCTATCTATTGTACTTCTCTTGTTTCTCTAATTCCTCCAATTATACTCCTGTTCCACTTCAAACTCTATCCCCTCTCTATAAATACGTCCATCCCCTTCATGCTTTATCCTTCACCACACGCCCTTCTTCTTCTTTTCTCTAAAGACTCCTTTTGGTCTTTTTATTATTCCACTATGGATTCTAAGTCTTTCCTCCAACACATTGGTAATATCCAGTTCACTACTGATGAGTAGGCAGCTATAATATCAACCCAATATTTCCTGGGGACTATCTGAAGATGAAACTCGAGCAACCTTCTCGGGAATCTTATTTCTTCGAAGGATATCGATGATCAGGTGATTGTCAAAGCTTTTACTGGCATCTGGACAATGGCTAAGCTTGTTTCTATTCAAATTCTGAAATCACATATGTTTCTCCTCCGTTTCAAGGATGAGAAAATTAAGGATGATATACTCTCTAGAGGTCCTTGGACATACAAAGATGAATGGCTTGCTCTTACTCCTTATAATCCTTCTATCATGTATGAGGAACATTCTTTTTCCACGATGAATATTTGGGTACGTATTTACAACATCCTACACATTTTTCTGGCCACGGAGGAATCGGCTAGCGAAATTGGAATGTCTCTTGGAACCATTACTGGAGTTTTTACGAAAATTGATACGAGGAAACTTGATCTCAACATGGTTGACTATCTCCGGGTCGGTTTATCAATTGATGCCACGCAGCCAATTCGACGTTGTGTTGCTCTCGGCGGAGGACCATCCACTAGGTTCTGTTTGCTCCAATATGAACGTCTTCCCACGATTTGCTATTGCTGTGGCCGTGTCGGCCATTCACTTGATTTTTGCTCTGTTCCAGTGGAATCGCGGCCTGATCAACTTCCTTTTGGTGACTGGTTAAGGTACGTTCCTAAGAGGAAGGATCCACAACCTACTCAAAGAGGTCGTATCCGTTATATCACTAAGGATTCTAATGCTCAGCAAATGCCTACCCCTTCACAAACATCTAATGCCAATGCCAATACTGGAAAGGGTAAAGCCCCTTTAACATCCAACTCGACCAACGATGAGTCCGCTCCAACTACTAAATTGCCATCTATTCTGCCCAAAGGTCCCAGACTCCTCCCTACAGTACATAGTAAACTCTCTGCTCGTCGATATCCTCCGCAGCCACGGCAAATGGTTTTTCCTGACCAAAGCTCTACTATTACTACAAGACAACAGTCCAATGCTAACATGGGGGAAGTGAGTCTCTCTGACCCTGACCTTCATGAGCTGGAGGCTGATCTCGCCAATGACCATGACTTCCAGGAGGCAGCTGATTGACTCGATTCTGCACCAACGCCTAAGCGTTCTGTCCGTCCAACCTCGAGCCGGAGTGCCAAAAGAACTCCTCCTTCTGATGATTCTACTAGGGTGAAGCGATCACGAGCTAGCACGGCACCTATAGAGAAAGCTGGGATGAGCAGCGCAAAAACTTTGCGGCGGAGGTTGACTCAGATCAACCCCGCCGAGCAAAATGAGTAATTTATATTGGAACTGTCGGGGCCTTGGCAGCACTTTGACAGTTCCTGGTTCACAACATGCTGTTTTCATGCATGCTGTTTTTTTCTTTTACGCTTTCACTTCTTTTTTATTACGTCTTTTTGGTTTTCCTTTGTCTTGGTTAGGTTCTTATGGCCTCTTGGGCTTTCTCTTAATTCTTGTTCTGATGTTTTCTCTTATATGAAATAATAATACTTTTATCGTTTTGTTTTTTTATATTGATTGTTTTCCTGTTCGACTTTTCTTTGTTCTTCTTTTTGTCTTATTTGTCTACTTTTTTTCTTTTCTACGTTCTTTTCTTGATCTTACTATACCACCCTTGTTAAGGGAATATTCCAACATCTATTCTGATGTTCGGCCTTTTAAGGTTGATTCGCGTATTAATCTGTGTGGCTTCTATATACTCCGTTTATGGTGTTATATTTCCTCCCTTTCATTACTCTTACCTTTATATACGAGTCACAATATTTCTCTTTTCTCTCTTACTATCTATTTCGACAATATTCAGGCTAATACTGATTCAGCTGGGATGAGCAGCGCAAAAAACTCTTCGACGATGGTTGACTATGATCAACCCCGCCGTGAGAGATGAAAATCTTATACTGGAACTGCCAGGGTCTTGGCACTTCCCAGGCAGTTCATGCTTTACAACGTGCTACTACTAAGCATGATGCCGATTGTCTCTTTCTTTGCGAGACTAGATTGAATTCACACAATATGGAACAGATTAAGCTCAAACTTGGTATGCATGGTTGTTTCGCCGTTGCTTTTAGGCCTTCTTGTACTGGGCTTGCTATTATTTGGAATACCAAAACTTCAATTGATTTGCTCTCCTACTCCAATCGTCATATTGACGTCCTTATTTCATTCGAATCGGTACATTTTCATTTCTCCGGCCTACATGGTTTTCCTAAAACTGCAAACAAATGTAAAACTTGGCAGCTTATATATTCTCTCCATTCAACCTCAACCCTCCCATGGCTCCTAGGGGGGACTTTAATGAAATTCTTTCTGATGAAGAAAAACAAGGTGGTTCTCGCCGTGCGCGATCGCAAATTAATAATTTTCGAGACTGTCTTATTCGGAATAACCTTTTTGACTGCAAACCGACTTCTGGTTGGTTTACTTGGTCTAGATCATGTCATACTACCGGAACCATTCTAGAAAGAATTGATCGTTTTCTTGGTAATTCCGCTTGGTTTCAGTCCTTTCCCAACTGCCAAGCCATGTCCTTTTTTTCAGGAACGTTCTGACCACTGTCCTATTTTGCTGGATACTAGCCCTTTGCAACCTCAGCGTTTTAATCGATCTAATACCCCTTTTCGTTATGAAAGTTATTGGGCTGATAACCTAGACGTCCTTCTCCGTATCGCTGAGATTTGGTTGAACCAAACTTCCTCGACTCTTACGAAGCTTTATGATATTGGAAGATTTTTAGCTACGTGGCAGACTAATAAGTGTATAAAATCTAATGAGCGCATTACTCAGCTGACTACTTTTATCAATGTATGCCTCAAACGCCAGCTCTCTGATTTGGAAATTCAAAACCTGCTTTCTGCAAAAAGTGAGCTTGATAGCCTTCTCAATGCGAAGGAAATCTATTGGGCCCAACGGGCTCAAACACACTGGTTAGCGTCCGGTGACAAAAATACATCTTTCTTTCATGCTAGGGCAACATTCGTCGGCGGAAGAATCACTTGTCTGGGCTGTTTAACCACCATAATATCTGGCAAACCAACACGGTGGACATTATGTCCACTGCTATTAACTACTTTCAACAACTTTTTGCATCTTCTTCTCCCTCTATAGCTTCTTCCATCTTGGATAATATTCCTTTAATTGTTACCGAATCTATGAACAATGACCTTAACAAGGACTTCACGGCAGATGAAGTCCTTGTTGCTTTTCGTGATATTGACCCCAGGAAAGCTCCAGGTGTTGATGGCTTTCCGAGCGGTTTCTTCCGAAAATATTGGAACATCCTTGGTCAGGATTTCACAAATCTTTGCCTCGGACTCCTGAGAGGGTCTATCAATATGGAAGAGGTTAATCGATCCATCATTGTTCTTATTCCCAAAATAAGTGACCCTACTACAATCCAGCATCTCCGACCTATTAGTCTTTGTACAGTTATCTATAAAACTGTATCGAAAGTTTTAGTTAATCGTTTGAAATCCATTATACCTCTTTGTATTAGTGGCAATCAAGCTGCCTTCGTCCAGGGATGGAACATTACTGATAACATTCTCATTGCTCATGAACTTATTCATACGTTACATACGGATGCCACTTCTCTTGCGAGAGGTGCTTGCTTAAAACTCGATATGGAAAAGGCATTTGACCGTGTAGAATGGTCCTTTCTCGAACAAATTATGGTTCGCCTAGGTTTCAATCCGGGTTGGGTTAGCCTTATTATGAGGTGTGTTTTCTCGGTTTCTTTCCAAGTTTGTATAAATGGCTCCCTTTCGCGCCCTTTCAAACCCGAAAGAGGTTTACGACAAGGGGACCTTCTCTCCCCTTTCTTGTTTCTTTTCTGTACTCAAGGGTTTTCAGCCTTGCTCAATTTTGAGCAAACGAATGGTCATCTCCCTGGGCTCTGTGCTAGCAGGAATGGGCCTCGTGTCAACCATCTCCTTTTTGCAGACGACTGTGTTGTTTTCATAAAAAATACGACTACCGAAGCTCAACGCCTTAAGGATGTGCTGCATATTTACACCACTTCGTCTGGCCAGGCGGTGAACTTTGACAAATCTACCATCTTTTTTTCACGGAAAACTTCCACTTTGCTTAGGGCAGCTATTAATGCCATCCTTCATGTCCGAGAAGTGGATGATCCGGGTATTTATCTCAGTGTTCTTCTCCTTATCCGAAAGAACAAAACTACAGCATTAGGTTTTACTAGAGACAATATTAATACCCGTTTGAGTACGTGGGATAAACATCTCCTCTCTTTTAGCGGTAAAGAGATTTTCATCAAATCTGTAATACAATCTATGCCTCAGTACGTTATGTCTTGTTATCTTTTACCACATAATCTTATTGATGACATTACCACTGCGATACGTCGGTACTGGTGGTATGGGAAGGCTAACAAACAAGGTTGGCATATGCTTCCTTGGGATACTATTTGTCTCCCGAAAGTTGCTAGGGGTGTAGGATTTCGCGATCTTCATCACTTCAATATTGCATTACACGGTAAACAAATTTGGCGATTAATTTGTGAGCTTGATAACTTGCTTAGTTAGGTGTATAAATGCAAGTACTACCCAAGGAGTATAGTCCTTGACTCTGACTCCACTCGTTGTTCTTCCTTTGCTTGGAAAGGCCTTAGAATTTTTATTTCCAAGCTTCGCACGGGCTTTTTTAAACGTCCTGGAATGTTTAGTAATATTCAGATCCATTTTGACAGGTGGGGTGGTTCCCAGCCTTTTCACCTTTACGGTGTGTATGAGGTGAACGAAGAAATCCCTCTTCGTGTAGGGACTTTCATGATGCATGGCTCACCCCGTTGGGACGAATCAAAGGTTAAAGAGTATTTCTACTACGAAGATGCTAATACCATCCTTAATGTTCCAATTATAAATGATGTCAGGGACACCATTCTCTGGGGTCACCACGATTCTGGTATATATACAGTTAGATCTGGTTATCAATTTCTGCAGTTACAACCAGGGCCCATTAATAGGCCTTCTAAACTATGGAAAATCTTATCTAAATTGCCTACTCTACCTAAAGTCCATTCCTTTGGATGGCGGTTGTGCCATGATGCACTACCCTCTGGTCAAAAAATCCTTCAAGCTAATCTTGGGCCAGGGGTCTGTCCTATCTGTAACTTGGCTATTGAATCCTCCCTCCATGCTATGAGGGATTGTCCTAGTGCGAAAGAGACGCTCCTTTTGACAGGACTCCCAGGCCGAATTCTGTCCAACGTTTATTCCTCCCCTCATTAGTGGCTTTCTGATGTTGTTGGCTTCCTTTCTCTACACCAATTCTTGTTACTTATCACAGTTTTATGGAATTTATGGAACCGCCGTAATGATTTTGTCCATAATAATCATCTTCAACTGGCATGGTTAACTGTTGCCAATGCTCAAAAACTTTTCACTGATTATACATCAATTACTGATGTGTCACGTCAGTGTTCCCGGCTAGCTGAGCCCACTTTCGCTCAAGCTAGATGGACGAAACCGGATCCCAGCTTCGTTAAGATTAACACGGATGGGGCTTTCGACCTTGTCCTAAGAGGGGCTGCGGCTGATGTCATTGCTCGAGACTCTTCTGGCTCAGTCCTCGGTGCCTGTTATCTGCCTCTTATCTGTCCGGATCCTACCTCTACCGAGGCTCTCGCTGTTCTAGAAGGTTTATGTTTTGCTGCCACCCACGGTTGGTCTAATGTGATCATTGAAACAGATTTTGCCTCCATTGCGAACAAGGTTAACAACGCTCCTCACCAAGATCTTTCCACAGTTCGGCACTTGGTGTCTCGCATCCGATCCACTCTTGGTACTATGCCTGACTGCAAGATTTGTTTTGTACCTAGAGCTGCCAATGTTGTAGCCCATGTTTTGGCTACTAGGGCTTTACGTTCTTTTACTTCTTGTACTTTCGATTGTTTTTTTCCCGATTTCGTTCGGGCCTCTGTAAAC
Organism: Abelmoschus esculentus; assembly: GCA_035048815.1. Classification (NCBI taxonomy): domain Eukaryota; kingdom Viridiplantae; phylum Streptophyta; class Magnoliopsida; order Malvales; family Malvaceae; genus Abelmoschus; species Abelmoschus esculentus. Next base: position 10,587,596 of record JAUCBN010000036.1, read on the forward strand.
TCAGAGAGGTTTTCCTCTTCTTCTCAATAATAACTTGGGTACTCTTTTCCCCATAGGGGCCTCTTCATCTCCAAGGGTGATTGGCTATAGGTTTTTTTTAATGAGGCCCTTCCTTTCAAAAAAAATTCGAACGGATTCGCTATAAAGCAATTTTAGACAAGCAAGTTGTAGTCCCAACAAAACGAAAATTAGATGTTATTAAATCAAATTTTACGAGTTCAAATAGTTAATTATGGGCTTTTGAACAAAATTATACAGATTAATCTAAAATTTTTAACTTTTTACTCAGTTAAAATTCGAACGGATTCTCTATAAAGCCTTTATAGACATGCACATTTTAATCGCAACAAAACAATAACTAGATGTTATTAAATCAAATTTTTTGAGTTCAAATAATTAATTATGGGGCTTTGAACAAAATTATACAGATTAATCTAAAATATTCAGCTTTTTACTCAGTTAAAATTTGAACGGATTCTTTATAAAGCCTTTTTAGACATGCACGTTTTAATCCAAACAAAACAAAAAACAGATGTTATTAAATAAAATTTTATGAGTTCAAATAGTTAATTATGGGATTTTTAACAAAATTAAGCATATAAATCTAAAATTTTCAGCTTTTAACTATGTTAAAATTCGAACGAATTATCTATAAAGCAATTTTAGACATGCAAGTTTTAATCCCACCCAAACGAAAACTAGATTCTATTAAATCAAATTTTATGAGTTCAAATAGTTGAATATGGTCTTTTAAATAAAATTATACAGATTAATCTAAAATTTTTAGCTTTTTACTCGGTTAAAATTCGACCGAATTCTCTACAAAGCCTTTTTAGACATGCACATTTTAATCCCAACAAAACGAAAACAAGATTTTATTAAATTAAATTTTATGAGTTCAAATATTTAATTTTGAGCTTTTGAACAAAATTATACAGATTAATCTAAAATTTTCAGCTTTTTACTCGGTTAAAATTTGAACGGATTCTCTATAAAGCCTTTTTAGACATGCACATTTTAATCCCAACAAAACCAAGATCAGATGTTATTAAATCAAATTTTACGATTTCAAATAATTAATTATGGGCTTTTGAACAAAATTATACAGATTAATCTAAAATTTTTAGCTTTTTACTCGGTTAAAATTTGAACGGATTCTCTATAAAGCCTTTTTAGACATGGACGTTTTAATCCGAACAGAACAAAAACCAGATGCTATTAAATCAAATTTTTTGAGTTCAAATAGTTAATTATGGGATTTTGAATAAAATTATACAGATAAATCTAAAATTTTCAACTTTTTACTCAGTTAAAATTTGAACGGAGTCTCTATAAAATAATTTTACACAAGCAAGTATTAGTCCCAATAAATCAAAAATTAGATGCTATTAAATCAAATTTTATGAGTTCAAATAGTTGAATATGGACTTTTGAACAAAATTATAAAGATCAATCTAAAATTTTCAGCTTTTTACTCGGTTAAAATTCGAACGGATTGATTATGGATTATGGCCTCCTCTCTCAATTCTCTCTCCCTTACCCCTCGTAGCTTTTCTTTTCTTATCTTTCCGCCGCCGCTCTGCTCTTTGTTCTCCGCCGTCCTTCCCCCCCTCTTCTTCTCGGTTTTGATCCTCATTTTTTTGGTTTTGCCGTCTCTTTTCTCTAGTGAAGTGGTGGTTTTGTTCTCCGTATTCCTCGGTTATCTTTTCCATGGAGGTTCTTGTCTGCCGTTTGAGGTTTCCAGGGAGTTCTTTTCTTTTTCTTATTTCTTTCCTTTTGTCTGTTCTTCTTTGCAGGTTTTTCTCTTGCTGCTGGATGGAGATCACGGTTTTTCTTCACTGTTTCAGTCTTTTCTCCTCCCTGCCTCACCAACGTTTTTTCTTTTACTCGACACCTCTTTGAGAGAGGAGGCCTGGAGTCCATCGTACTTACCACGTTTACGGATCGAGGAGGGCAGGCCTCCACAACAATGCAGATCTTGTTTCCATGGCGATTGGTTCGCTTATGTCTCCACCTTCCCATCGCTGCTAGGTGTAAATCAACCTCAGTGGTTCTTCTTTTTGTTCCTTCTTCTTCGTCTTTTCTTTTTTCATTTGCTTATATCGGTGTTTGTCGACCTTTTTGTCTCCCTGTTGCATACTTTGGAGCTATGGACTGTACCTTTTATTTTGACCTTGGAGTATTTTCTTTTTCACCCGATAGTCGTCCTCCTTCCACGAGGACTTTATCGGTTTGTTATCCTCTACGTTATACCACCCTGGTTTAGGGCTTTCTCCAACACCTTCAATGGTGTTTTCTTTACATTTATCGTCGTTTATCCTTGTGTTATCGACTCCACGCAGTTTTGTTGTGCTTCGCTTGTTGATCTGATCATACGGAACTTCACAACTCTTATCCGATCTGTTTTCAAGTTATCCACTTCATTCAAACTCCTCCTTTTGAGTTCTCCCTGAATTCTACTTTGTTTTGTTTTGTTCTTTATTTATTTTCTGGGTCGGTTTTTGGCTACGCTTTGTGCCTCCATCGTTCCAATGAGCTATCGGTTTTTATTTTATGCGATGGGGACAAACCTGCCAGGTTGATCTTTTTAACGAAACCAACAAGCTTTGCTCGTAAGGAACCCTCTATCTGTATGGGAATCTTTCTTTCTCTCCGATCTCGGCCTTGGGGTCGGTTTAGTTTGCTGCTTCGCTAGGATAGGCCGGCTCAAAGAGGTTCGGTCATACACGAATGTCCTTCCGTCCTCTCTCCTTTTGCTGCTCGACATATTATCGACTCTTTTAGGGTTTTCTATTATTATACTTTTCGTCTTTCTGCTATGGTCTCTTTGTTTTGTTTCATTGTTGCCATACCTTCTTCTTTCTCGGCTAAGATCAGCTTTTTTGTGGTTCTTCAGTTTCTTTCATCGCCTATATGTCGAAGAAATCGGTCTGCAGTCCTTGGGCACGATGGTACGTGCCTTGTTCGATGGCGCCATGTTGGCTCACGCTTTGTAAGTAACCTGTTTTGGTTGTCCGTTAGGGTCGATTCTCGATCTAATTTTATTCATATACCACCCTTATTTAGGGATTTATCAAACACTTTTTATAGTGTCCTATTCTCGCTAACCATTATTTGGTTCTACACTATTATCTTTTTCAGTTTAAATCTTTACATTTTTCTTTGGATTTATGCCTTCTCAGACTAAGACCTTTTCTTTGATCATATGACTATCACCAAGTTAAGTGTTTCTCTTATAGCCTCTTTCACCAGTTGCACCAAATTTTATTTAATTTCTAAGTACTCTTCAATTAAAACTAATCTTTTTAAAGAGGTGTTTATATTTTATTCTCACACTCCTCTTCCAAACCAAACTTCTATATGTTTTCTATTTCCTAACTTTTCTCATATCTTAAGTGATAAGATACCCTTGCCTATCTTTTCTCACATATTCTATAATATTTTATTTTTTCTAATTCTTTAAACTATAATCCTGTCATACCTCTAACTCTTTCTTTCTTATATAAATCTGGCCTTCGCCTCCATATTTTCTCATCAACCTCACCTTCCATACACCACCATCTCTTGTTCTCTCTCAAATTTTCCTTTGCTCCGTTTAAACTTTTTCCAATGGATTCTAAGTCATTCCTCCAGCATCTTGGTAATATTCAATTTACCGCTGATGACCAGGCAACCATCTTCCAATCCACTATTTCTTGGGGTATACCAGAAGAAGAAACACAATCCTCTCTTCTCGGGAAACTTATTTCTTCAAAGGAGATTGACGATCAGGTGATTGTCAAGGCTTTTACTCGCATTTGGACTACGGCCAAACTTGTATCTATGCGTATCTTGAAACCTCATTTGTTCCTCATCCGGTTCAAGGATGAGAAAATCAAGGATGATATACTGTCTAGGGGGCCATGGACATACAAAGATGAGTGGCTTGCTCTTACTTCATACAATCCCTCTATCACGTCTGATGAACATTCTTTCGCTAAGATGAATATTTGGGTGCGCATCTACAACATCCCACACATTTTTTTGACTATGGAGGAATCTGCTAATGATATTGGCAAATCCCTCGGGACCATAATTGGGACAATAACAAAAATTGATACAAGGAAAATTGACTCCAATATGGTTGACTACCTGCGGGTTGGTTTGACGATAGACGTCACTCAGCCAATTCGGCGTTGCACTGCTATTGGGGGAGAGCCTCCACAAGATTCTGTCTACTCCAATATGAACGTCTTCCTAAAATCTTCCACTGCTACGGCCGTTTTGGTCATTCCTTAGACTTTTGTTCAATCCTGCTCGATTCACGACCTGAGCAACTTCCTTTTGGCGATTGGCTACGGTACCTTCCTAAGAAGAAGGATCCACAAACCAATCAACGTGGGCGTATCTGTTATATCACCAATGATACCAATGTTCCACGAATGCCTTCGTCCAACAACACCAACAATACCACTAATGGGAGGGACAAAGCCCCGGTGACATCCCTTCCGACCAACAGCCATGAGTCTGTTCCAAGTAATGAACCTCCACCTTATATTCCCAAGGGTCCCAGACTCCTCCCAACGGTCCCTAGTAAACTCACTGCTCGTCGCTATCCAACGCAGACGTTGCAAATGATTTTTCCTGATCAAAGCTCTACTATTACTACTAGGCAACAGTCCAATGCTATCACGGGGGAGTTGAGTCTTTCCGATCCTGATCTCCAAGAGCTGGAGGCTGACCTAGCCAATGACCATGATTTCCAGGAGGCAGCTGAATGGCTCGACTCTGCGCTAACGCCTAAACGTCCTGTCCATCCAACCTCAATTCGAGGTGCTAAGAGAACTCCTCCCTTAGATGAATCTACTAGGGTCAAGCGACCAAGAGCTAGCATGACTTCTATTGAGAAACCTAGGATGAGCAGCGCAAAAAACTCTATGGCGGAGGTTGACACTGATCAACCCCGCCGAGCAAAATGATTGATTTATATTGGAACTGTCTGAGCCTTGGCAACGCTCTGGCAGTTCTTATTTTACAACATGTTGTTATCATGCATGCTGCCTTTATCTTTCTTGTTTCTTCTTCTTGGTCTACCAGACTTTTACTATCCATTCTCCTTTTGTTAGGAACATGTGGCCGTTTAGGCTTTGTCTTTAAGTTTTTTGTTTTGATGTTCTTTTTGATATGGAATAATAATACCTTTATTGCTTTGTTTGTTTACTCTTTCTGTTTTTCTGTTAAACATCTTTTTAATTTTTCAGTTTGCCGTTATGAGATACACCAAACTAACCCTCCTATAGCTAGCTGTTTTATCTACTATCTATCTTATATAAGGTCTCTGAATGTACCACCCTTACAAAGGGAATACTCCAACATCTTTCATGATGACGCTCTTTCACGGACAACTGTTAATATCAGGTTCTTTAATCTTGATTTGCGATCTAACCTTTGTGTTCTCTATATGAGTTACCAACATTCTCTCTTTAACAATCTTATGTCTATTGACAAGTGGCCGCGTCCTTCGGCTAAGGCTAGAACTGATGTAGCTGGGATGAGCAGCGCAAAAAACTCTACGACGGAGGTTGACTGTGATCAACCCCGCCGAGAAAAATAAAACTCTTATGCTGGAACTGCCAGGGTCTTGGCAACACTCAGGCAGTTCATGCATTACAACGTGCTACTTCTAAGCATGACGCCGATTGTCTCTTTCTTTGTGAGCCTAGATTGAACACACACAATATGGAACAAATCAAGCACAAGCTTGGCATGCATGGTTGCATAGCTATTGATCCAAGGCCTTCTTGTACAGGGCTTGCTATTATTTGGAATACCAACACTTCAATTGATTTGCTTTCTTACTCGGATCGTCATATTGATGTCATTATTTCTTTTGGGTCAATACGCTTCCATTTTTCCGGCTTACACGAAACTGCAAACAAATATAAAACTTGGCAACTAATAGACTCTCTTAAATCAACCTCAACCCTTCCCTGGCTTTTAGGGGGGACTTTAATGAAATTCTTTATGATTATGAAAAACAAGGTGGTTCTCGCCGTGCATGATCGTAAATTAATAACTTTCGAGATTGTCTTGATAAGAATGATCTTTTCGACTGCCAACCGACATCTGGTTGGTTCACTTGGACTAGAACAAGTCGTACTACCGGTACCATTTTGGAAAGAATTGATCGATTCCTTGGTAACTCCGCTTGGTTCACTTCTTTTCCTAATTGCCAAGCTATATCTTTTTTCCAGGCGCGTTCTGACCACTGCCCTATCTTAATGGATACTAACCCTTCACAAACTCTGTGACCTAACCATATTAATACCCCTTTTCGATACGAGAACTGTTGGGCTGATAACCCTGATGTCCTATCCCGAATCACAGAGATTTGGTCTGACCAAACTTACTCGACTCTTAAGAAGCTTCAAAATATTGGACGATTTTTAGGTAAATGGCAAATTAATAAGCGCATTAAATCTAATGAGCGCATCACTCAGCTGAATGACTTTATCAATATGTGTCTCAAACGCTAGCTTTCAGACTCAGAAATTCACAACTTTATTTCTGCTAAAAGTGAGCTTGGTAGCTTGCTCAATGCGAAGGAAACTTATTGGGCTCAACGAGCTCGGACACACTGGTTAGAGCACGGTGATAAAAACACCTCTTTTTTCATGCTAGGGCAAATAGCGGGCAGCGGAAGAATCGTATTACTGGACTTTTTAACCACCAGAATATATGGCAAACCAACACGGTTGACATTATATCTACTACTATTAATTACTTTCAAAACCTTTTTACATCTTCCTCTCCTACTATAGCGTCTTCTATTTTGGATAACATTCCTTCTATTGTTACCGAATCAATAAACAATGACCTCAACAAGGACTTCACAGCAGATGAAGTCTCTGTTGCTTTTCGTGATATTGACCCGAGGAAAGCCCCAGGAGTCGATGGCTTTCCGAGCGGTTTCTTCTGAAAGTTTTGGAATATCCTTGGCCAAGATTTTACCAATCTCTGTCTCGGACTTCTGAGAGAGTTTGTTAATATGGAAGAGGTCAATCGTTCCATCATTGTTCTTATTCCCAAAATAAGCGACCCTACTACGATGCGACATCTCCGACCGATTAGTCTTTGCACAGTAATCTATAAAACTGTTTCGAAAGTATTAGTTAATCGTCTAAAATCTATTATAACCTTATGTATTAGTGGCAATCAAGCTGCTTTCGTTCATGGACAGAATATTACTAATAATATTCTTATTGCTCATGAGCTCATCCATACTTTAAATACTGATGCCACTTCTTTGGCCAAAGGTGCTAGCTTAAAGCTAGATATGGAAAAAGCCTTCGACCGTGTTGAATGGCCTTTTCTTGAACAAATTATGTCTCACCTAGGATTCAATCCAAGTTGGGTTTCTCTTATTATGAGGTGTGTCTCCTCAGTATCTTTTCAAGTTCGTATCAATGACTCCCTTTCGCGCCCTTTCAAACCCTATAGAGGTCTAAGGCAAGGGGACCCTCTTTCCCTTTTTCTATTTCTTTTCTGTACTCATGGCCTTTCAGCTTTGCTCAACGCTGAGCAACGAAATGGTCACCTCCCTGGACTTTGTGCCAGCAGGAATGGGCCCTGTGTCAACCACCTTCTCTTTGCGGATGACTGTGTCATTTTCATTAAAAACACAACTACAGAAGCTCACCGCCTTAAGGATGCTTTGCATACTTACGCCACCTCGTCTGGGCAGGCTGTGAACTTTGAAAAATCTACTATCTTTTTTTCACGGAAAACTTCCACTTCGCTCCGGGCAGATATCAATGATATTCTCCATGTGCGAGAAGTGGATGATCCTGGTATTTATCTAGGAGTTCCTCTCCTTATCGGAAAGAACAAAACTGCCGCCTTGGCCTTCACCAGGGACAATATGAATGCCCGTCTAAGTACTTGGGATAAACATCTCCTTTCTTTTAGCGGTAGAGAAATATTCATTAAATCTGTTATACAATCTATGCCTCAATACGTTATATCTTGTTACCTTCTACCACACAATATTATTGATGACATGACCATCGCGATACATCGATACTGGTGGTCTGGGAAAGTTGACAAACGAGGGTGGCACTTGCTTCCTTGGAACACTTTCTGTCTACCGAAAGTTGCTGGAGGTGTAGGATTTCGTGATCTTCACCACTTTAATATTGCATTGCTAGGTAAACAAATTTGGCGGTTACTTTGTGAGCCTGATAACCTTCTTAGTCAGGTATACAAATGCAAGTACTATCCAACGGGCTCAGTCCTTGATTCTGATTATACCCGGAGTTCTTCCTTTGCTTGGAAAGGTCTTAGCATTGATATCTCTAAGCTTCGCAATGGCTTTTTCAAACGACCTGGCATTTCCAGTAATGTTCAGATTCATTTTGACAAGTCGGTGGTTCTCAGCCTGTACACCTTGACGGTGATTATGAGGTGAATGACGAAGTCCCTCTTCGTGCAGGTGCTTTCATGGTACATAATTTACCCCGTTGGGATGAACCAAAAGTGAGAGAGTATTTTTCTCATGAAGATGCTAATACCATACTTAATGTTCCTATTATAAATGGTATAAAAGACACCACACTTTGGGGTCAACATGATGCTGGTATCTATACAGTTCGTTCTGGTTATCAATTTTTGCAGTTGCAGCCAGGGCCTATTAACAGGCCTTCTAAATTGCCTACTTTACCCAAAGTTCGTTTCTTTGGTTGGCGGTTATGTCATGATGCATTACCCTCTGGTCAGAAAATCCTTCAAGCCAATCTTGGCCTAGGGACTTGCCTTATTTGTACCATGGCCATTGAATCCTCCCTCCATGCTATGAGAGATTGTCCTAGTGCTAAGGAGGCGCTCCTTTTGGCAGGACTCCCTCCTCGAATTTTGTCCAATGCTTATACTTCCCCACATTAGTGGCTTTCTGATGTTGCCAGTTTCCTCTCCTTGCACTAATTCTCGTTCCTTATTACGGTTCTATGGAATTTATGCAACCGCCGTAATGATTTTGTTCATAACAATCATCTCCAACCGGTTTGGATAACTGTTGCTAATGCGCAGAAACTTTTCATTGATTATACATCAACTAATGATGCATCCCGCCAGCGCTCTCGGCTAGTTGAGCCCACCCTCGCTCAAGCTAGATGGATGAAACTGGCTCCAGGTTTCGTCAAAATTAACATGGATGGGGCTTTTGATCCTGTCTTAAGGGGGGCTGCAGGCGTCATGGCTCGAGATTCTTCTGGCTCCGTGCTCGATGGCTGCTCTATGCCTCTTATTTGTCCGGATCCTGCCTCTACCAAGGCTCTCGCCATTCTAGAAGCATTACGATTTGCTGTTGCCAACGGATGGACTAATGTGATTATTGAAACAGATTCTGCTTCCATTGCCAACAAAGTTAACAACGCTCTTTACCAAGATCTTTCCATAGTACAGTATTTGGTTACCCGCATCCGCTCCACTCTTGGTACTTTGCCTGATTGCAAGATTTGTTATGTGCCTAGAGCTGCAAACGTTGTAGCCCATGTTTTGGCTAATAGAGCTTTACGTTCTTTTACCTCTTTCTCTTTTGATTGTTTCTTTCCCGATTTTATTCGGGCTTCTGTAAACTCGGAGAGGTTTTCCTCTCCTTCTCAATAATATCTTGGGTACTTTTTTCCCCATAGGGGCCTTATCACCTCTCGGAGTGATTGGCTATAGGGTTTTTTTAATGAGGCCCTTTCCCTCAAAAAAAAATTCGAACGGATTCTCTATAAAGCCTTTTTAGACATGCACGTTTTAATCCGAACAAAACAAAAACCAAATGTTTTTAAATAAAATTTTATGAGTTCAAATAGTTAATTATGGGATTTTAAACAAAATTATACAGATAAATCTAAAATTTTCACTTTTTACTCGGTTAAAATTCGAACGGATTCTCTATAAAGCAATTTTAGACAAGCAAGTTTGAATCCCAACAAAACGAAAATTAGATGTTATTAAATCAAATTTTATGAGTTCAAATAGTTGAATATGGGCTTTTCAACAAAATTATACAGATTAATCTAAAATTTTTAGCTTTTTACTCGGTTAAAATTCGAACGGATTCTCTACAAAGCCTTTTTAGACATGCACATTTTAATCTCAACAAACGGAAAACCAGATTTTATTAAATAAAATTTTATGAGTTCAAATATTTAATTTTGAGCTTTTGAATAAAATTATACAGATTAATCTAAAATTTTTAGCTTTTTACTTGGTTAAAATTCGAACGGATTCTCTATAAAGCCTTTTTAGACATGCACGATTTAATCCCAATAAAACAAAAACCAGATGTTATTAAATCAAATTTTATGAGTTCAAATAGTTAATTATGGGCTTCTGAACAAAATTATACAGATTAATCTAAAATTTTCAACTTTTTACTCGATTAAAATTCGAACAGATTCTCGATAAAGCCTTTTTAAAAATGCTCGTTTTAATCCGAACAAAACGATAACTAGATATTATTAAATCAAAGTTTTTGAGTTCAAATAATTAATTTTGAGCTTTTGAACAAAATTATACAGATTAATCTAAAATTTTCAGCTTTTTACTCGGTTAAAATTTGAACGGATTCTCTATAAAGCCTTTTTAGATATGAACGTTTTAATCCTAACAAAACGAAAATCAGATGTTATTAAATCAAATTTTACGAGTTTCAATAATTAATTATGGGCTTTTGAACAAAATTATACAGATTAATCTAAAATTTTCAACTTTTTACTTGATTAAAATTTGAACAGATACTCTATAAACCCTTTTTAGACATGCACGTTTTAATCCGAACAAAACGATAACTAGATGTTATTAAATCAAATTTTTTGAGTTCAAATAATTAATTATGGGCTTTTGAATAAAATTATACAAATTAATCTAAAATTTTTAGCTTTTTACTCAGTTAAAATTTGAACAGATTCTCTATAAACCTTTTTAGACATGCACGTTTTAATCCGAACAAAACAAAAACCAGATGTTATTAAATAAAATTTTATGAATTCAAATAGTTAATTATGGGGTTTTGAACAAAATTATACAGATAAATCTAAAATTTTGAGCTTTTTACTCGGTTAAAATTTGTACGGATTCTCTATAAAGCAATTTTAGACATGCAAGTTTTAATCTCACCCAAAGGAAAACCAGATGTTATTAAATCAAATTTTATGAGTTCAAACAGTTGAATATGGTCTTTTAAACAAAATTATACAGATTAATCTAATATTTTTAACTTTTTACTCGGTTAAAATTCAAACGAATTCTCTACAAAGCCTTTTTAGACATGTACATTTTAATCCCAACAAAACGAAAACAAGATTTTATTAAATGAAATTTTATGAGTTCAAATATTTAATTTTGAACTTTTGAATAAAATTACACATATTAATCTAAAATTTTCAGCGTTTTACTCGGTTAAAATTCGAACGGATTCTCTATAAAGCCTTTTTAGACATGCACGTTTTAATCCAAATAAAACAAAAATCAGATGTTATTAAATCAAATTTTTTGAGTCAAAATAATTAATTATGGGATTTTGAATAAATTATACAGATTAATCTAAAATTTTTAGCTTTTTACTCGTTTAAAATTTGAACGGATTCTCTATAAAGCCTTTTTAGACGTGGACGTTTTAATCCGAAGAAAACAAAACCAGATGTTATTAAATCAAATTTGATGAGTTTACATAGTTAATTCTGAGATTTTAAACAAAATTATAAAGATAAATCTAAAATTTTCAGCTTTTTACTCGGTTAAAATTTGAACGGATTCTCTATAAAGCCTTTTTAGACGTAGACGTTTTAATCCAAACAAAACAAAACCAGATGTTATTAAATCAAATTTTATGAGTTCAAATAGTTAATTATGGGATTTTGAACAAAATTATACAGATAAATCTAAAATTTTCAGCTTTTTACTCGGTTAAAATTCAAACGGATTCTCTATAAAGCAATTTTAGACAAGCAAGTTTTAATCCCAACAAAAAGAAAATTAGATGTTATTAAATCAAATTTTATGAGTTCAAATAGTTTAATATGGGCTTTTGAACAAAATTATAAATATTAATCTAAAATTTTTAGCTTTTTACTCGGTTAAAATTCGAACAGATTCTCCACAAAGCCTTTTTAGACATGCACATTTTAATCTCAACAAAAGGAAAAACAGATTTTATTAAATGAAATTTTAGGAGTTCAAATATTTAATTTTGAGCTTTAGAATATAATTATATAGATTAATCTAAAGTATTTAGCTTTTTACTCAGTTAAAATTCGAACGGATTCTCTATAAAGCCTTTTTAGACATGCACCTTTTAATCACAACAAATCAAAAACCAGATGTTTTTAAATCAAATTTTATGAGTTCAAATAGTTAATTATGGGCTTTTGAACAAAATTATATAGATTAATCTAAAATTTTAAACTTTTTAGTCGGTTAAAATTCGAAAAGATTCTATATAAAGCCTTTTTAGACATGCACGTTTTAATCCGAACACAACGATAACTAGATGTTATTAAGTAAAATTACTTGAGTTCAAATAATTAACTATGAGATTTTAATCAAAATTATACAGATTAATCTAAAATTTTCTGCTTTTTACTCGGTTAAAATTTGAACGGATTCTCTATAAAGCCTTTTTAGACATGCACGTTTTAATCCGAATAAAACAAAAACCAGATGTTATTAAATAAAATTTTATGAGTTTAAATAGTTAATTATGGGATTTTGAATAAAATTATACACATAAATCTAAAATTTTTAGCTTTTTACTAGGTTAAAATTCAAATGTTTTCTCTATAAAGCAATTTTAGAAATGCACGTTTTAATCCCAACAAAACGAAAACCAGATGTTATTAAAGCAAATTTTATGAGTTCAAATAGTTGAATATGGTCTTTTAAACAAAATTATACATATTAATATAAAATTTTTAGCTTTTTACTCGGTTAAAATTTGAACGAATTCTCTACAAAGCCTTTTTAGACTTGCACATTTTAATCCCAACAAAACAAAAACAAGATTTTATTAAACGAAATTTTATGAGTTCAAATATTTAATTTTGAGCTTTTGAACATAATTATACAGATTAATCTAAAATTTTTAGCTTTTTACTCGGTTAAAATTCAAACGGATTCTCTATAAAGCCTTTTTAGATATACACGTTTTAATCCCAACAAAACGAAAATCAGATGTTATTAAATCAAATTTTAAGAGTTCAAATAATTAATTATGTACTTTTGAACAAAATTATAAAAATTAATCTAAAATTCTAAACTTTTTACTCGATTAAAATTCAAACAGATTCTCTATAAAGTCTTTTTAGACATGCACGTTTTAATCCGAACAAAAAGATTACTAGATGTTATTAAATCAACTTTTTTGAGTTCAAATAATTAATTATGGGATTTTGAACAAAATTATACAAATTAATCTAAAATTTTCAACTTTTTACTCGGTTAAAATTTGAACAGATTCTCTATAAAGCCTTTTTAGACATGCACGTATTAAACCGAACAAAACGATAAGTAGATGTTATTAAATCAAATTTTTTGAGTTCAAATAATTAATTATGGGATTTTGAACAAAATTATACAAATTAATCTAAAAGTTTCCAGCTTTTTACTCGGTTAAAATTTGAACGGATTTTCTATAAAGCCTTTTTAGACATGCACGTTTTAATCCGAACAAAACAAAATCCAGATGTTATGAAATAAAATTTTATGAGTTCAAATAGTTAATTATGGGATTTTGAACAAAATTATGCCGATAAATCTAAAATTTTCAGCTTTTTACTCGGTTAAAATTCGAACGAGTTCTCTATAAAGCAATTTTAGACATGTAAGTTTTAATCCCACCAAACCAAAAACCAGATGTTATTAAATCAAATTTTATGAGTTCAAATAGTTGAATATGATCTTTTAAACAAAATTATACAGATTAATATAAAATTTTTAGCTTTTTACTCGGTTAAAATTGGAACGGATTCTCTACAAAGCATTTTTATACATGCACATTTTAATCTCAACAAAAAGAAAACCAAATTTTATTGAATGAAATTTTATGTGTTCAAATATTTAATTTTGAGCTTTTGAATAAAACTATACAGATTAATCTAAAATTTTTAGCTTTTTACTCGGTTAAAATTCGAACGGAATCTCTATAAAGCCTTTTTAGATATACACGTTTTAATCCGAACAAAACGATAACTAGATGTTATTAAATCAAATTTTTTGAGTTCAAATAACTAATTATGGGCTGCTGAACAAAATTATACAGATTAATCTAAAATTTTTCAGCTTTTTACTCGGTTAAAATTTGAAAAGATTCTCTATAGAGCCTTTTTAGACATGCACGTTTTAATCCGAACAAAACAAAATCCAGATGTTATTAAATCAAATTTTATGAGTTCAAATAGTTAATTATGGGATTTTGAACAAAATTATACAGATAAATCTAAAAGTTTCAGCTTTTAACTCGGTTAAAATTCGAACGGGTTCTCTATAAGCAATTTCAGACATGCAAGTTTTAATCCCACCAAAACGAAAACCAGATGTTATTAAATCAAATTTTATGAGTTGAAATAGTTGAATATGGTCTTTTAAATAAAATTATACAGATTAATATAAAATTTTTAGCTTTTTACTCGATTAAAATTCGTACGAATTCTCTACAAAGCCTTTTTAGACATGCACATTTTAATCCCAACAAAACGAAAACAAGATTTTATTAAATGAAATTTTATGAGTTCAAATATTTAATTTTGAGCTTTTGAAGAAAATTATACAGATTAATCTAAAATTTTAAGCTATTTACTCAGTTAAAATTCGAACGGATTCTCTATAAAGCCTTTTTAGACATGCACGTTTTAATCCCAACAAAACGAAAATCAGATGTTATTAATATCATATTAAACGATTTCAAATAGCTAATTATGGTCTTTTGAACAAAATTATACATATTAATCTAAAATGTTCAGGTTTTTACTCGGTTAAAATTTGAACGGATTCTCTATAAAGCCATTTTAGACGTGAACGTTTTAGTCCGAACAAAACAAAACCAGATGTTATTAAATCAAATTTTAAGACTTTAAAAAGTTAATTATGAGATTTTGAACAAAATTATACAAATAAATCTAAAATTTTAAGCTTTTTACTTGGTTAAAATTCGAACGGATTCTCTATAAAGCAATTTTAGACAAGCAAGTTTTAATCCCAACAAAAAAAAATTAGATGTTATTAAATCAAATTTTATGAGTTCAAATAGTTGAGTATGGGCTTTTGAACAAAATTATACAGATTAATCTAAAATTTTTAGCTTTTTACTCGGTTAAAATTCGAACGGATTCTCTACAAAGCCTTTTTAGACATGCACATTTTAATCTCAACAAAAGGAAAACCATATGTTATTAAATCAAATTTTATGAGTTCAAATAGTTAATTATGGGCTTTTGAACAAAATTATACAGATTAATCTAAAATTTTCAACTTTTTAATCGGTTAAAATTCGAACAGATTCCTTATTAAGCCTTTTTAGACATGCACGTAATACAAACAATAGTATAACGAGATGTTATTTTATCAAATTTTTTGAGTTCAAATAATTAATTATGGGCTTTTGAACAAAATTATACAGATTAATCTAAAATTTCAGCTTTTTACTCGGTTAAAATTTGAACGGATTCTATATAAAGCCTTTTTAGACATGCACGTTTTAATTCGAACAAAACAAAAACCAGATGTTATTAAATAAAATTTTATGAGTTCAAGTAGTTAATTAAGGGCTTATGAAAAAAATTATACAGATAAATCTAAAATTTTCAGCTTTTTACTCGGTTAAAATTTGAACGGATTCTCTATAAAGCCTTTTTAGACATGCACGTTTTAATCCCAAAAAAACGATAACTAGATGTTATTAAATCAAATATTTTGAGTTCAAATAATTAATTATGGGCTTTTGAACAAAATTATGCAGATTAATCTAAAATTGTCAGCTTTTTACTCAGATAAAATTCGAACAGATTCTCTTTAAATCCCATTTACACATGCACGTTTTAATCCCAACAAAACAAAAACCAGATTTTATTAAATGAAATTTTATGAGTTCAAATAGTTAATTTTGAGCTTTTGAACAAAATTATACTTATTAATCTAAAATTTTTAGCTTTTTACTCAGTTAAAATTCGAACGGATTCTCTATCAAGACTTTTTAGACATGCACGTTTTAACCCCAACAAAACGAAAATCAGATGTTATTAAATCAAATTTTATGAGTTCAAATAGTTAATTAAGGTCTTTTGAACAAAATTATACAGATTAATCTAAAATTTTCAGCTTTTTACACGGTTAAAATTCGAACGGATTCTCTATCAAGACTTTTTAGACATGCACGTTTTAACCCCAACAAAACGAAAATCATATGTTATTAAATCAAATTTTATGAGTTCAAATAGTTAATTAAGGTCTTTTGAACAAAATTATACAGTTTAATCTAAAATTTTCAGCTTTTTACTCGGTTAAAATTTGAACGGATTCTCTATAAAGCCTTTTTAGAAATGCACGTTTTAATCCGAATAAAATGATAATTAGATGTTATTAAATCAAATTTTTTGAGTTCAAATAATTAATTATGGGATTTTGAACAAAACTGTACAGATAAATCTAAAATTTTCAGCTTTATACTCGGTTAAAATTCGAACGGATTCTCTATAAAGCAATTTTAGACATGCAAGTTTTAATCTCACCGAAACGAAAAACAGATGTTATTAAATTAAATTTTATGAGTTCAAATAGTTGAATATGGTCTTTTAAACAAAATTATACAGATTAATCTAAAATTTTTATCTTTTTACTCGGTTAAAATTCAAACGATTTCTCTACAAAGCCTTTTTAGACATGCACATTTTAATCCCAACAAAACGAAAACAAGATTTTATTAAATGAAATTTTATGAGTTCAAATATCTAATTTTCAGCTTTAGAACAAAATTATTCAGATTAATTTAAAATTTTCAGCTTTTTAATCGGTTAAAATTCGAACGGATTCTCTATAAATCTCATTTAGACATGCACGTTTTAATCCGAACAAAAAAAAAACAGATGTTATTAAATAAAATTTTATGAGTTCAGATAGTTAATTATGGGATTTGGAACAAAATTATACAGATAAATATAAAATTTTCCGCTTTTTACTCGGTTAAAATTCGAACGGATTCTCTATAAAGTAATTTTAGACATGTAAGTTTTAATCCTAACAAAATGATTACCAGATGTTATTAAATCAAATTTTATGAGTTCAAATAGTTGAATATGGTCTTTTAAACAAAATTATACAAATTAACCTAAAATTTTTAGCTTTTTACTCGGTTAAAATTGCAACGAATTCTCTACAAAGCCTTTTTAGACATGCACATTTTAATCCAAACAAAACGAAAACAAGATTTTATTAAATTAAATTTTATGAGTTCAAATATTTAATTTTGAGCTTTTGAACAAAATTATACAGATTAATCTAAAATTTCCAGCTTTTTACTCCGTCAAAATTCGAACGGATTCTCTATAAAGCCTTTTCAGATATGCACATTTTAATCCCAACAAAATAAAAATCAGATGTTATTAAATCAAATATTACGAGTTAAAATAGTTAATTATGGGCTTTTGAACAAAATTATACAGATTAATCTAAAATTTTCAGCTTTTTACTCGGTTAAAATTAGAACGGATACTCTATAAATCCTTTTTAGACATGCACGTTTTAATATGAACAAAATGATAACTAGATGTTATTAAATCAAATTTTTTGAGTTAAAATAATTAATTATGGGCTTTTGGACAAAATTATACAGATTAATCTAAAATTTTAAGCTTTTTACTCGTTTAAAATTTGAACAGATTCTCTAGAAAGCCTTTTTTAGACGTGGACGTTTTAATTTGAGCAAAACAAAACCAGATGTTATTAAATCAAATTTTTTTGAGTTCAAATAGTTAATTATGTGATTTTGAAAAAAATTATACAGATAAATCTAAAATTTTTAGCTTTTTACTCGGTTAAAGTTCAAACGGATTCTCTATAAAGCCTTTTTAGACATGCACGTTTTAATCCGAACAAAACGATAACTAGATGTTATTAACTCAAATTTTTTGAGTTCAAATAATTAATTATGGGCTTTTGAACTAAATTATGCAGATTAATCTAAAATTTTCAGCATTTTACTCGGTTAAAATTCGAACGGATTCTCTATAAAGCCTTTTTAGACATGCACGTTTTAATCCCAACAAAATGATAAGTAGATGTTATTAAATCAAATTTCTTGAGTTTAAATAATTAATTATGGGCTTTTAAACAAAATTATACAGATTATTCTAAAATTTTCAGCTTTTTACTCGTTTAAAATTTGAACGGATTGTCTATAAAGCCTTTTTAGATGTGGACGTTTTAATCCGAACAAAACAAAACCAGATGATATTAAATCAAATTTTATGAGTTCAAATAGTTAATTATGAGATTTTGAACAAAATTATACAGATAAATCTAAAATTTTCAGATTTTTTCTCAGTTAAAATTCGAATAGATTCTCTATAAAGCCTTTTTAGACATGCACGTTTTAATCCAAACAAAACGATAACGAGATGTTATTAAATCAAATTTTTTGAGTTCAAATAATTAATTATGGGCTTTTGAACAAAATTATACAGATTAATCTAAAATTTTCAACTTTTTACTCAGTTAAAATTCGAACGGATTCTCTATAAAGCCTTTTTAGACATGCACGTTTTAATCCGAACAAAATTATAACTAGATGTTATTAAATCAAATTTTTTGAGTTAAAATAATTAATTATGGGCTTTTGAACAAATTATACAGATTAATCTAAAAATTTTAGCTTTTTACTCGTTTAAAATTTGAACGGATTCTCTATAAAGCCTTTTTAGACGTGGATGTTTTAATCCGAACAAAACAAAACCAGATGTTATTAAATCAAATTTGATGAGTTCAAATAGTTAATTATGAGATTTTGAACAAAATTATACAGATTAATCTAATATTTTCAGCATTTTACTTGGTTAGAATTCGAACGGACGAACGGAAAAAATTCGAACTGAAGATATGGAATGCTCTCTCCTCTCCCCTCTCTCCTTCTTTTCCCCTTTTCTTCTTTTCTCGCTTTCTGCCGATGGCTCCTCTCCCTACCGATCCTCGTTTTTGATCGGCCACCTACCTCTTTCCCCCGCGGGAGAGGAAGACGCGTCCATTCTCATTATTCCAGCACCGCCGTTCGTGCAACCGGGCTTCCTCCTGGCCTCTTTCAGTGCGGATTTTCTCCGATACATGTTTCTCGTCCTTAGCATCCTTGGGGTCGCTCGAGGGTTTCTTTCAAGTTACCCTCTTATGGGTTTTCTTTTATTTGGCAATACAGTATCTTTTCTCATTTTCCCACCCCTCTCGGGGCTAACCATTCATACCATCTTGAAGATTACATGCTCGACAGATCGTCGCTTTTCTGTCACCTTGCAAGGGCTAGCTGCAGGTTTCTTGTGGTTGGTTTACAAGATAAGGTCTTCTTCCCAAGATGTTTTCCTGGATTCAGGGGTAAGGTTTTACGTTCATCGTTTATGTTTCACTGCCATTGTTTCTTTGTTTTGGCTTTCTTCGGGCTTCTACCGAGATCAATGGTATAACCTTTGTCTTTATCAGTTCTCTAGCAATGGACTCCAACTCTTTCCTTAAACATATTGGCAATCTCCAATTTACTGCTGATGGACAAGTAACTATTTTCCAACCTAATATTTCTTGGGGATTGTCAGAAGATGAAACACATGCATCCATCATTGGGAATCTTATTTCCTCCAAAGATATTGATGATCAGGTGATTGTCAAAGCCTTTACTGGTATATGGACAACGGCCAAGCTTGCTTCTATACGTATTTTGAAACCACATATGTTTCTAATCCGGTTTAAGGATGAGAAAGTGAAGGACGATATTCTATCCCGAGGTCCCTGGACATATAAAGATGAATGGCTTGCTCTTACTCAGTACAATCCTTCTATCGCGCTTGATGAGTATTCTTTCTCAAAGATGAACATTTGGGTGCGTATTTACAATATACCACATGTTTTCCTGGCCACGGAGGAATCGGCTAGTGACATTGGCATGTCCCTTGGGTCCATTATTGGAGCTGTCACGAAAATCGATACGAGGAAGATTGATTTCAACATGGTTGATTACCTGAGGGTTGGTTTGTCGCTAGATGCCACGCAGCCTATTCGACGTTGTGTTGCTCTTGGGGGTGGGCCTTCAACAAGGTTTTGTTTTCTACGATACGAACGTCTTCCTACAATTTGTTACTGTTGTGGCCGTGTTGGCCATTCTTTGGACTCTTGTACAATCCCAGTGGAATCGCGACCTGAACAACTTTCTTTTGGTGACTGGTTAAGGCATGTCCCTAAGAAGAAGGATTCACAACCTACTCAAAGAGGCCGTATCCGTTATATCACTAATGAAAACAATGGCCAGCAAATGCCTACGTCCTCCATCACCTCCAACACGGATACGAACAATGCAAAGGGTAAAGCCCCTTTGGCATCCCTTCCGACCAATGGTCATGAGGCTATTCCAAATACTGAACCACAAATTACTATTCCCAAAGGGCCCAGACTCCTTCCAACGGTCCATAGTAAGTTATCTGCTCGTCGATACCCTACGCAGCCGCTACAAACGATCTTTCCTGATCAAAGCTCGAATATTACTACTAGGTAACAGTCCAACACCAACATGGGGGATGTGAGTCTGTCTGATCCTGATCTCCAAGAGCTTGAGGCTGACCTAGCCAATGACCAGGATTTCCAGGAGGCAGCTGACTGGCTCGACTCTGCACCAACGCCTAAGCGTCAGGCTCGACCAACCTCAAGTCGAGATGCTAAGAGAAATCCTCCCTCAGATGAATCAACTAGGGTCAAGCGACCACGAGCTAGCATAGCACCTTTGGAGAAAGCTGGGATGAGCAGCGCAAAAAACTCTGCGGCGGAGGTTGACCCTGATCAACCTCGCCGAGCAAAATGATTATTTTCGTTCGGAACTGTCTGGGCCTTGGCAATGCTCTAACAGTTCTTGCTTTACAACATGTTGTTCTCATGCATGATGCCTTTTCTCTGTTGTTTTTTTTTTTGCAATTTTTCCGTCTTTCCTTCTTTGCTATGCCTTTGTTAGGATCATGTGGCCAATCCGGCTTTGTTTTTCTTTTTCTTGTTTTGATGTTTATCTTTATTTGAAATAATAAAACTCTTAAGTTTCTATTTTTTTTATTATTTCAGTCTCTCTTTTACGTTTCTTTTTGTTCTTCTATTTTGCTGTCATGAGTTGCGTCAAACTAATTTTTCTTTTGTACGAGTTTCTATTGCTTTGAACTTGCCACCCTTACAAAAGGATTACTTCTACATCTTTTATGATGTTCCTATTTCATGGATGACTTTTAAATCTTAGGATTGTTCCATTTCACTTGCTTCCCTATCTCTGTGTTCTCCATTTAAACCATTTATGCGGTTATATTCCTTTCCTCTGTCCACTTTTCTTTATCATTTTCAAATCTTCTTTCTTTTGCATTCCAATGTCTCTTGACAACATTACGGTCAGACCTAGAATAGTTGGGATGAGTAGCGTGCTTTCCGCTTTGAATTTGTCACCCTTACAAAGGGATTATTTCAACATCTTTCATGATGTCCCTATTCCATGGTTGCCTTTTATTTTTCGGATTATTCCATTTGACTTGCATCCTTGTCTCTGTGCTCTCCATTTAAACCATTTATGTGGTTATATTCCTTTACTACTTCCTTTTCTCATTCCCAAATTCTCTTTCTTTTGTACTCTTGTCTTTTGACGACTTTAAGACCAAACCTAGAATAGCTGGAGTAGCGTGAAAAACTCTTCGGCGGAGGTTGGCTGTGATCAACCCCGCCGAGAGAAATGAAAATCCTATGTTGGAACTGCCAGGGTCTTGGCACCTCCCAGGCAGTTCGTACATTACAACGTGCTACTACTATGCATGATGCCGATTGTCTCTTTCTTTGTGAGACTAGATTGAACACACACAATATGGACCAGATCAAGCACAAACTTGGCATGCATGGCTGCATAACCATTGATCCAGGCCTTCTTGTACTGGACTTGCTATTATCTGGAACATCAAAACTTCAATTGATTTGCTTTCCTATTTGGATCATCATATTGACGTTCTTATCTCTTTTGGGTCGTTACGATTTCATTTTTTCGGCTTACATGACTTCCCCGAAACTGCAAACAAATATAAAACTTGGCAATTAATAGACTCTCTTAAATCCTCTTCCACCCTTCCCTGGCTTCTAGGGGGGACTTTAATGAAATCCTTTACGATTGTGAAAAACAAGGTGGCTCTCGCCGTGCACGTTCACAAATCAATAACTTTCATGATTGTCTTGATAGGAATAATCTTTTCGACTGTAAACCGGTATCTGGTTGGTTCACCTGGTCACGTACAAGCCGCCCTACCGGTACCATCTTTGAACGAATTGATCGTTTTCTTGGTAACTCTGATTGGTTCCTCTCTTTCCCTAATTGCCAAGCTATATCCTTTTTCCAGGCACGTTCTGACCACTACCCTATTTTAATGGATACTAACCCTCTACAAATTTTGCGACCTACCCGTCTTAATACCTCTTTCCGGTATGAGAGTTGTTGGGCTGATAACCCTAAAGTTCTATCCCGTATCACAGAAATCTGGTCTGATCAAAACTGTTCGACTCTTTAGAAACTTCAAGATATTGGCCAATTCTTAAGTAAATGGCAAACTCAACAGCGTATTCAATCTAATGAGCGTATTATTCAGTTGAATGACTTTATCAATATGTGTCTCAAACGTCAGCTCTCTGATTCAGATATCCAAAGTTTCATTTCTGCTAAGAGTGAGCTTGATAGCTTGCTCAATACAAAGGAAATTTATTGGGCTCAAAGAGCTCGGACACACTGGCTGCAGTACGGTGATAAAAACACTTCCTTTTTTCATGCTAGGGCAAACAGCAGTAGGCGGAAGAATCGTATTGCTGGGCTTTGTAACCATTAGAATATATGGCAAACCAACACGATTGACATTATGTCTATTGCTATTGACTACTTTCAAAACCTCTTTACATCTTCCTCCCCTACTATTGCGTCTTCGATCTTGGACAACATCCCCTCTATCGTTACTGACTCAATGAATAATGACCTTAACAAGGACTTCACAGCAGATGAAATTTATGTTGCTTTTCGTGATATTGACCCAAGGAAAGCTCTAGGAGTTGATGGCTTTCCGAGTGGTTTCTTCCGTAAGCACTGGAATATTCTTGGTCAGGATTTTACCAATCTCTGCCTTGGTCTTCTGAGAAGGTCTGTTAATATGGAAGAGGTTAATCGTTCAATTATTATGCTTATTCCCAAAATTAGCAATCCTACTACTATGCGACATCTCCGTCCGATTAGTCTTTGTACGGTAATTTATAAAACCGTCTCGAAAGTCATAGCTAATCGTCTCAAATCTATTATTCCCTTGTGTATTAGTGGTAATCAAGCTGCTTTTATTCACGGACGGAATATTACTGATAACATTCTTATTGCTCATGAGCTCATCCATACTTTAAATACTGATATCACTTCTTTGGCCAAAGGTGCTAGCTTAAAGCTGGATATGGAAAAAGCCTTCGACCGTGTTGAATGGCCTTTTCTTGAACAAATTATGTCCCACCTAGGTTTCAATTCCAGTTGGGTATCCCTTATCATGAGATGTGTCTCTTCAGTAACTTTTCAAGTTCGTATCAATGATTCCCTCTCGCGCCCCTTCAAACCCAGTAGAGGTCTGAGTCAAGGGGACCCCCTCTCCCCTTTTCTCTTTCTTTTCTGTACTCAAGGTCTTTCGGCCTTGCTCAATGCTGAGCAACGGAATGGTCACCTCCCCGGTCTTTGTGCCAGTAGGAATGGGCCTCGTGTTAACCATCTTCTCTTTGCGGATGATTGTGTTGTTTTCATCAAAAACACGATTATAGAAGCTCAACGGCTTAAAGAGGTTTTACATACTTATACTACCTCGTCGGGGCAAGCTGTGAACTTTGAAAAATCTACTATCTTTTTTTCACGGAAAACTTCAACTTCGCTTCAGGCGGATATCAATGCTATTCTTCAGGTGCGAGAAGTGGATGATCCTGGTATTTATCTGGGTGTTCCTCTCCTCATCGGAAAAAACAAAATGGCTGCTTTGGGGTTCACTAAAGACAATATGAATGCTCGTCTTAGCACTTGGGATAAAAATCTCCTCTCTTTTAGTGGTCGAGAAATTTTTATTAAATCTGTTATCCAATCTATGCCTCAATATGTTATGTCTTGCTATCTTTTACCACTAAATATCATTGACGATATGACCGCCGCGATTCATCGTTACTGGTGGTCTGGGAAAGCTGACAAACAAGGGTGGCATTTGCTTCCTTGGAACACAGTTTGTCTACCGAAAGCTGCTGGTGGTGTTGGTTTCCGTGACCTTCATCACTTTAATATCGCTTTGCTAGGAAAACAAATTTGGAAGTTGCTTTGTGAGCTTGATAACCTTCATAGTCAGGTTTACAAATGCAAGTATTATCGGACAAGCTCGGTCCTCGATTCTGTTTATACCCGGAACTCATCCTTTGCTTGGAAAGGCATTAGCGTTGCTATCTCTAAGCTTCGTAATGGTTTCTTCAAATGTCCTGGTATCTCCAGTACTGTTAAAATTCATTTCGACAGGTGGGGAGGTTCTCAGCCTGTCCAACTATTTGGTAACTATGAGATAAATGACGAAGTACCTCTTCGTGCAGGTACTTTCATGGTACACAATTTACCCCGCTGGGATGAACCAAAGGTGCGATACTATTTTTCCAATGAAGATGCTAATACCATACTTAATGTCCCAATTATTAATGACTTCAAAGACACCACTCTTTGGGGTTACCACGATTCTGGTATCTATTCAGTGCGTACTGGTTATCAATTCTTGCAGCTGCAGTCAGGGCCCGTTAACAGGCCTTCGAAACTATGGAAGATTTTATCCAAGTTGCCTACTTTACCAAAAGTTCGTTCCTTTGGTTGGCGGTTATATAACGACGCACTACCCTCTGGTCAGAAAATCCTTCAAGCCAACCTTGGCCCGGGGGTTTGCCCTATTTGTACCATGGCCATTGAATCCTCACTCCATGCTATGAGAGATTGTCCTAGTGCTAAGGAGGCGTTACTCTTGGCAAGACTCCCCTCTCATATTTTGTCTAAGGCCTCTACTTCGCCTCTTCAGTGGCTCTCTGATGTCGCTAGTTTTCTTTCATTGCACCAATTCTCGCTTCTTAATACAGTTCTATGGAATCTATGGAACCGCCGTAATGATTCGGTTCACAACAATCACCTCCAATCGGTATGGATAACTGTTGCCAATGCACAGTCACTTTTTAGCGATTATGCATCACTTGATGATGCATCTCGCCAGCGTTCTCGACTAGCTGAGCCCACTCTCGCTCAGGCTAGATGGACGAAACCGGCTCCAGGTTTTGTCAAAATTAACACGGATGGGGCTTTTGACCATGTCTTAAGGGGGGCTGCTGCTGGTGTCATTGCTCGCGACTCTTCTGGCTCCGTGCTCGGTGGTTGCTCTATGCCTCTTATTTGTCCGAATGCTGCCTCTGTTGAGGCCCTTGCCATTCTAGCAGGATTACGTCTTGCTATCGTCAAAGGATGGACTAATGTGATTGTTGAAACAGATTCTGCTTCCATTGCCAATAAAGTTAACAACGCTCTTCACAACGATCTTTCCACAGTGCAACACTTAGTGACTCGCATCCGCTCTACTCTTGGTACTTTGCCTGCTTGCAAAATTTGTTATGTGCCTAGAGCTGCACACGTGGTAGCCCATATCCTGGCTAGTCGGGCTTTACGTTCTTTTTCGTCTTTTTCCTTTGATTGTATCTTTTCCGATTTCATTCGGGCTTCTGTAAACTCGGAGAGATTCTCCTCTTTTTCTCAATAATATCCTGGGTACTCTTTTCCCCATAGGGGCCTTATCACCTCTCGGGGTGTTTGGCTATAGGGGGTTTTAATGAGGACCTTTCACTCAAAAAAAGAATTCGAACGGATTCTCTATAAAGCCTTTTTAGACATGCACGTTTTAATCCGAACAAAACGATAACTAGATGTTATTAAATCAAATTTTATGAGTTTAAATAGTTAATTATGGGATTTTGAACAAAATTATGTAGATTAATCTAAAATTTTCAACTTTTTACTCGGTTAAAATTCAAATGGATTCTCTATAAAGCCTTTTTAGAAATGCACATTTTAATCTCAACAAAACGAAAACCATATTTTTTTAAATGAAATTTTATGAGCTCAAATATTTAATTTTGAGCTTTTGAATAAAATTCTACAGATTAATCTAAAATTTTTGCTTTTTACTCGGTTAAAATTCGAATAGATTCTCTATAAAGCCTTTATAGACATGCACGTTTTAATCGCAACAAAACGAAAACCAGATGTTATTAAATCAAATTTTATGAGTTCAAATAGTTAATTACAAGCTTTTAAATAAAATTATACAGATTAGTCTAAAATTTTCAACTTTTTTGTCGGTTAAAATTCGAACTGATTCTCTATAAAGTCATTTTAGACATGCACGTTTTAATCCGAACAAAACAATTACTAGATGTTATTAAATCAAATTTTTTTGAGTTCAAATAATTAATTATGGGCTTTTGAACAAAATTATATAGATTAATCTAAAATTTTCAGCTTTTTACTCAGTTAAAATTTGAACGGATTCTCTATAAAGCCTTTTTAGATATGCACGTTTTAATCCGAACAAAACCAAAACCAGATATTATTAAATCAAATTTTATGAGTTCAAATAGTTAATTAAGGGCTTTTGAACAAAATTATACAGATTAATCTAAAATTTTCAGCTTTTTACTCGGTTAAAATTCGAACGGATTCTCTATAAAGCCTTTTTAGACATAAGCATTTTAATCTGAACAAAATGATAAGTAGATGTTATTAAATCAAATTTTTGAGTTCAAATAATTAATTATGGGCTTTTAAACAAAATTATACAGATTAATCTAAAAGTTATGATAAGTAGATGCTTTCCCTAATTGTCAAGCTATGTCCTTCTTCCAAGCACGTTCTGATCACTGCCCTATCTTAATGGATACAAACCCCTCTCAAATTCCACGTTCTACGCGCTTTCGTATTCCTTTTCGCTACGAGAATTGTTGGGCTGACAACCCAGAGGTTCTATCTCGAATTAATGATGTTTGGTCTAACCGAAATTGCTCGACTCTTCAGAAGCTTCAAGATATTGGACGCTTCTTGGATAAATGGCAATCTAATAAGCGTATTAAATCTACTGAACGCATCACTCAGCTTAATGACTTTATCAATATGTGTCTTCAACGTCAACTCTCGGATATGGATACTCATAACTTCCTTGCTGCTAAGAGCGAGATTCATCGCTTACTTACTGAGAAGGAAATTTATTGGGCTCAACGAGCTCGGGCACACTAGCTAGTACATGGTGACAAGAACACTTCCTTTTTTCATGCAAGGGCAACCAACCGGCGACGGAAGAATCATATTGCTGGGCTTTTTAATGATCAGAATCTCTGGCACACTAATACGCACGACATTATTTCTATTGCTGTCAGTTATTTTCAACATCTTTTTGCTTCTTCCTCTCCTATTATTGCGTCTTCCATCTTGGATAACATTCCTTCTATTTTTACCGATTCAATGAATATTGATCTTAACAAGGCTTTCACAGGAGATGAAGTTGATGTTGCCTTTCGTGATATTGACCCGAGGAAAGCACCTGGTGTTGATGGCTTTCCGAGCGGTTTCTTCCGGAAGTATTAGGACATTCTTGGTCAGGATTTTATAAATCTCTGCCTCGGGCTTTTACATGGGTCTGTTAATTTAGAAGAGGTCAATCGTTCCATTATTGTTCTTATTCCTAAAGTAAGCGACCCTACTATGATGCGACATCTCCGACCTATCAGTCTTTGCACAGTCATTTATAAAACTGTGTCGAAAGTTTTAGTCAACCGGCTAAAATCTATCATGCCCTTATGCATTAGTGGTAATCAGGCTGCTTTTGTTCGCGGGTGAAACATTACTGATAACATCCTTATCGCTCATGAGCTTATTCATACTCTAAACTCTGATGTTACTTCCTTGGCAAAAGGTGCAAGCCTAAAGCTGGATATGGAAAAAGCGTTCGACCGTGTTGAATGGCCCTTTCTTGAACAAGTTATGCTTCTTCTAGGTTTCCACTCCAACTGGGTTTCTCTTATTATGAGGTGGATCTCCTCGGTATCTTATCAAGTTCGCATCAATGATTCCCTTTCAAGGCCCTTCAAACCCAGTAGAGGGTTACGACAAGGAGACCCCCTCTCTCCTTTTTTATTTCTTTTCTACACTCAAGGCCTCACAGCCTTGCTCAATGCTGAACAAGCTTCTGGTCATCTCCCTGGTCTCCGTGCCAGTAGGAATGGCCCTCGCATCAACCACCTTCTTTTTGCGGATGACTGTGTTGTCTTTATCAAAAATACAACCATAGAGGCTCAGCGACTTAAGGATGCCTTGCAGACTTACGCTTCCTCGTCGGGACAAGCGGTGAACTTTGAAAAATCTACTATTTTTTTTTCACGGAAAACTTCCTCTTTGCTCAAGGAAGAGATTAATGATATCCTTCGTATAAAGAAGTGAATGACCCTGGTATTTATTTAGGGGTTCCCCTCCTTATTGGGAAGAACAAAACTGCAGCCTTAGGGTTCACCAGGAAAAATATGAATGTCCGGCTGAGTACTTGGGATAAACATCTCCTTTCTTTCAGTGATCGTGATGTTTTCATTAAAGCGGTTATACAATCTATGCCTCAATATGTCATGTCTTGTTACCTTTTACCACAAAATATTATTGATGATATGACTACCGTCATACGTCGATATTGGTGGTCGGGGAAAGCTGGCAAACGAGGGTGGCACATACTTCCTTGGGACACTCTTTGCCTCCCTAAAGCTGCTGGAGGTGTAGGGTTTCGTGATCTTCACCACTTTAACATCGCTCTGCTAGGCAAACAAATTTGGCGATTAATTTGTGAGCCTGATAACCTTCTAAGTCAGGTCTACAAATGTAAGTACTATCCTACGGGCTCAGTCCTAGAGTCCGCTCATACGTGGAGTTCTTCCTTTGCTTGGAAAGGTCTAAGCATTGCTATTTCTAAGCTTCGTAACGGGTTTTTCAAACATCCTGGCATGTCTAGTAACGTTCAGATTCATTTTGGTAGGTGGGGTGGCTCTCAGCCCGTTCACCTTTATGGTAATTATGAAATGAATGACGAAGTCCCTCTTCGTGCAGGATCTTTCATGCTCCATAATTCGCCCCGTTGGGATGAAGCAAAAGTGAGAGGTTATTTTTCCCATGAAGATGCTAATACCATCCTTAACGTCCCAATTATTAATGATATAAACGATTCTACTCTTTGGGGTCACCATGATGCAGGTACCTACACGGTTCGCTCTGGTTATCAATTTTTGCAGTCGCAACTAGGGCCTGTTAACAGGCCATCTAAACTATGGAAAATTTTGTCTAAGTTACCTACTCTGCCCAAAGTTCGTTCCTTTGGATGGCGTTTATGTCATGATGCGTTACCCTCCGGTCAGAAAATTATGCAGGCTAATCTTGGTCCTGGGGTTTGCCCTATTTGCAACATGACTGTCGAAACCTCTATCCATGCTATGCGAGACTGTCCTAGTGCTTCGGAGGCGATCCTCTTGGCAGGCCTTCCCCATCGACTGTTGTCCAATGCTTACACCTCCCACCATCAGTGGCTTTCTGATGCTGTTGGGTTCCTCTCTTTGCACCAATTCTCTCTTCTTATTACAATTTCATAGAATCTGTGGAACCGCCGTAATGATTTTGTTCATAACAACCATATCCAACCGATTTGGTTAACTGTTGCCTCTGCCCAAAAACTCCTCACTGACTATACATCTTTTAATGATGAGTCCTGCCAGTCCTCCCGGCTAGCTGAGCCCACCTTCGCTCCGGCTAGATGGATGAAACCGGCTCCAGGTTTTGTCAAAATTAACACGGATGGGGCTTTTGACCCTGTCTTGAGAGGGGCTGCTGGTGGTGTTATTGCTCGTGATTCATCTGGCTCTGTGCTTGGTGGTTGTTTCATGTCCCTTCTTTGTCCAGATCCAGCTTCTGTAGAGGCTCTTGCTATCCTGGAAGGTTTACGCTTTGCTGTTGCCAACAGATGGACTAATGTGATTTTTGAAACTGACTCTGCGTCTATTGCAAACAAAATTAATAATGCTCCTCCTCGAGATCTTTCCACAGTGCAGCACTTGGTATCTCGCATCCGCGCCACTCTGGGTACTATGCCTAATTGCAAGATTTGTTATGTGCCTAGAGATGCAAACGTAGTAGCCCCTCTTTGGCTAATAGGGCTTTGCGTTCTTTTACTTCTAGTACTTTTGATTGTTTCTTTCCCGATTTTATTCGGGTCTCTGTAAACTCGGAGAGGTTCTCCTCTTCCCTATAAAGCCTTTTTAGACGTGGATGTTTTAATCCGAACAAAACAAAACCAGATGATATTAAATCAAATTTTATGAGTTCAAATAGTTAATTATGAGATTTTGAACAAAAGTATACAGATAAATCTAAAATTTTCAGCTTTTTACTCGGTTAAAATTCGAACGGATTCTCTATAAAGCCTTTTTAGACATGCACGTTTTAATCCGAACAAAACAAAAACCAGATGTTATTAAATCAAATTTTATAAGTACAAATAGTTAATTATGGGATTTTGAACAAAATTATACAGATAAATCTAAAATTTTTAGCTTTTTACTCGGTTAAAATTCGAACGGATTCTCTATAAAGCCTTTTTAGACATGCACGTTTTAATCCGAACAAAATGATAACTAGATGTTATTAAATCAAATTTTTTGAGTTCAAATAATTAATTATGGGCTTTTGAACAAGTTATATAGATTCATCTAAAATTTTTAGCTTTTTACTCGTTTAAAATTTGAACGGATTCTCTATAAAGCCCGTTTAACATGGAAGAGGTTAATCGCACCATCATTGTTCTTATCCCAAAAATCAGCGACCCCACTACAATGCGTCACCTCAGACCTATTAGCCTTTGCATAGTCATCTACAAAACTGTTTCGAAAGTACTTATCAACCGTCTAAAATCTATCATACCCTTGTGTATTAGCGGCAATCAAGCTGTTTTTATTCAAGGAAGGAACATTGCTGACAACATCCTTATTGCCCATGAGCTCATCCATACTTTAAATACTGATGCAACTTCCCTGGCAAAAGGTGCTAACTTAAAGCTAGATATGGAAAAGGCCTTCGACCGAGTTGAATGGCCTTTTATAGAACAAAATATGATTCAACTAGGCTTCAACCCCAGCTGGGTATCCCTCATTATGAGGTGTGTGTCTTTCGTATCCTTCCAAGTGCGTATCAATGACTCCCTCTCACGACCTTTCAAACCTAATAGAGGGTTATGGCAAGGGGACCCTCTTTCCCCTTTTCTTTTCCTTTTCTGTACTCAAGGTCTCTCAGCATTGCTCAGTGTTGAGCAAACAAATGGTAACCTCCCTGGACTTTGTGCCAGTAGGAATGAACCATGTGTTAACCACCCCCTTTTTGCAGATGACTGTGTTGTTTTTATTAAGAACACGACTCCAGAAGCTCAACGGCTTAAGGACATTCTACTTACTTATACTGCTTCGTCTGGGCAGGCGGTAAACTTCGAAAAATCTACTATTTTCTTTTCATGGAAAACCTCTACATCGCTACGTTCGGAAATCAATGATATCCTCCATGTTAGAGAAGTGGATGACCCAAGAATTTATCTTGGAGTCCCTCTCCTAATAGGGAAGAATAAGACAATGGCTTTGGGGTTTACCAGGGATCATATGAATGCTCGACTAAGTAAATGGGACAAACACCTTTTTTCCTTCAGTGGAAGAGAAATCTTTATCAAATCTGTTATACAATCTATGCCTCAATACGTTATGTCTTGCTACCTTCTACCTCAGAACATTATTGATGATATGACCACTTCGATACGCCGTTATTGGTGGTCTGGAAAAGCTGACAAACGAGGTTCGCATATGCTCCATTGGGATACTGTCTGTCTACCGAAAGTTGCAGGTGATCTTGGATTTCGTGATCTTCACCACTTTAATATTGCATTGCTAGGTAAACAGATCCCGCAATTCATCTGTGAACCTGATAACCTTCTTAGCCAGGTTTACAAATGCAAATACTACCCAACGAGCTCGATCCTTGATTCTGATTACACTCGAAGCTCTTCCTTTGCCTGGAAAGGTCTCAGCATAGCTATCTCAAAACTTCGCAATGGTTTCTTCAAACACCCTGATATATCCAGTAACGTTCAGATCCACTTTGACAAATGGGGTCGCTCTCAGCCTGTACTCCTCTATGGTGATTATGAGGTGAATGAAGAAATCCCTCTACGTGCAGGTACCTTCATGGAACCTAACCTACCCCGCTGAGACGAATCAAAATTATGAGATTACTTCTCCTATGAGGATGTTAACTCCATACTTACTATACCCATTCTTAATGACACAAAAGACACCATACTTTGGGGTCACCATGACTCTGGCATCTATACAGTACGCTCTGGTTATCAATTTCTACAGTTGCAGCCTGGACCTGTTAATAGGCCCTCGAAACTTTGGAAAATCTTATCCAAATTGCCTACTCTACCTAAGGTTCGCTCCTTTGGATGGCGATTGTGTCATGATGCCCTACCCTCTGGCTACAAAATTCTTCAAGCCAATCTCGGTACGGGGTCTGCCCTATATGCAACATGGCCATTGAGTCCACCCTACATGCTATGAGGGACTGTCCTAGTGCTTCGGAGGCGCTCCTTTTGGCAGGTCTCCCCACTCGAATCCTTTCCAATACCTATAACTCCCCCCACCAGTGGCTCTCTGATGTTGCTGGTTTTCTCTCTTTGCATCAATTCTCGTTCCTTATTACGATCTTATGGAATTTATGGAACCGCCGTAAAGAATTTGTCCATAACAATCATCTCCAACCGACTTGGTTGACTGTCTCCAATGCAAAAAAAACTTTTCTCTAACTATAAGTAAGCTAATGATGCCTTTCACGTACGTTCCCAGCTAGCTGATCCCACCCTCGCTCTAGTTAGATGGATGAAACTGGCCCCTGGTTTCGTTAAAGTTAATACGGATAGGGCCTTTGACCTTGTGCTTAGGGGTGCAGCTGCAGGTGTCATTGCTCGAGACTCCTCTGGCTCTGTACTCGGTGGTTGCTCTATGCCTCTTGTTTGCCCAGATCCAGCTTCTGCCGAGGCTCTTGCTATTCTAGAAGGCTTACGACTTGTTAGTGCCAATGGCTGGACTAAAGTGATCATTGAAACAGATTCTGCTTCCATTGCCAACAAAGTAAACAACACTCAGCACCAAGATCTTTTCACAGTGCAACATCTGGTGTCTCGCATCCGCTCCACTTTGGGCGCTTTGCTTGATTGTAAGATTTGTTATGTGCCTAGAGACACAAATGTTGTAGCCCATGTTTTAGCTATTAGGGCTTTACGTTCCTTTTCTTCTTGCTCCTTTGGTTATATCGTTCTCGACTTTATTCGGGTCTTTGTAAACTCGGAGAGGTTCTCTTCTTCTCAATAATACCTTGGGTACTCTTTTCCCCACAGGGGCCTACTCACCTCTCGGGGTGACTGGCTATAGGGGTTTATTAATGAGGCCCTTTACCTCAAAAGAAAAATTCGAACGAAATCTCTATAAAGCCTGTTTAGACATGCATGTTTTAATCCCAACAAAATTACAACCAAATGCTATTAAATAAAATTTTATGAGTTCAAATGGTTAAATATGGGCTATTGAACAAAATTATACAGATTAATCTAATTTTTTTTTATTTTTACTTGGTTGAAATTTGAACGAATTCTCTATAAAGCCTTTTTAGACATTCGCGTTTTAATCCCAACATAACGAAAACCAGATGTTATTAAATTAAATTTTATAAGTTCAAATAGTTAAATATGGGCTGTTGAACAAAATTATACAAATTAATCTAAAATTTAATCTAAAATTATATAAAATTATACAAATTAATCTAAAATTTTCATCTTTTTACTCGGTTAAAATTTGAGCTGATTCTCTATAAATCCATTTTAGACATGCACGTTTTAATCCCAACAAAATGAAAACAATATGTTATTAAATCAAATTTTATGAGTTCAAATAGTTAACTATGGGCTTTTGAACAAAATTATACAAATTAATATAAAATTGTCAGCTTTTTACTTGGTTAAAATTCCAACAAATTTTGTATAAAGCGTTTTTAGACATGCACGTTTTAAGCCCAACAAAACGAAAAATATATGTTATTTAATCAAATTTTATGAGTTCAAATAGTTAACTATAGGCTTTTGAACAAAATTAAACAAATTAATCTAAAATTTTTAGCGTTTTACTTGGTTAAAATTTGAACGGATTCTCTATACGACTTTTTTAGACATACACGTTTTAATCCTAACAAAATAAAAACCATATATTATTAAATTAAATTTTATGAGTTGAAATAGTTAACTGCGGGCTTTTGAACAAAATTATACATATTAATCTAAAATTTTAGCTTTTTACACGGTTAAAATTCGAACGGATTCTCTATAGAGGCTTTTTAGACATTCATGTTTTAATCCCAACAAAACGAAAACCAGATGTTATTAAATCAAATTTTATGAGTTCAAATAGTTAACTATGGGCTTTTGAACAAAATTAAATAGATTAATCTAAAATTTTCAGCTTTTTACTCGGTTAAAATTCGAACGGATTCTTTATAAAGCCTTTTTAAATATGCACGTTTTAATCCCAACAAAACGAATACAAGATGTTACTAAATCAAATTTTATGAGTTCAAATAGTTAAATATGGACTTTTGAATAAAATTATACAAATTAATCTAAATTTTTCATCTTTTTACTCGGGTAAAATTTAAACGGATTTTCTATAAAGCCTTTTTAGATATGCACGTTTTAATCCCAACAAAACGAAAACTAGATGTTATTAAATTTTATTTTATGAGTTCAAAAAGTTAATTATGGGTTTCGAACAAAATTATATAGATTAATCTAAAATTTTCAGTTTTTTACTTGGTCAAAATTCGAACGGATTCTCTATAAGGCATTTTTAAACATGCACGTTTTAATCCCAACAAAATGATAACCAAATGCTATTAAATCAAATTTTATGAGTTAAAATATTTAAATATGGGGTTTTGAATAAAATTATACAGATTAATCTAAAATTTTCAGCTTTTTACACGGTTAAAATTCAAACAGATTGTCTAAAAAGGATTTTTAGACATGCACGTTTTAATCCCAACAAAACGAAAACCATGTGTTACTACATCAAATTTTATGAGTTCAAATAGTTAAATATAGGCTTTTGAACAAAATTATATAAATTAATCTAAAATTTTTAGCGTTTTACAGGATTAAAATTCGAACGGATTCTCTATAAAGCCTTTTTAGACATGCACGTTTTAATCCCAACAAAACGAAAACCAGATGTTATCCAGAAGTAGAGATGCTTCCGATTTCCCTCAAATTCTCTTTTAAGTGCATTCTGGGTTCAGGTCTCTACACAACTTTAATCCTCCTAGCGTTGCCCTCTCCTGGTCCAGAAAGACAGTAAGGG
This sequence comes from Abelmoschus esculentus, assembly GCA_035048815.1. Classification (NCBI taxonomy): domain Eukaryota; kingdom Viridiplantae; phylum Streptophyta; class Magnoliopsida; order Malvales; family Malvaceae; genus Abelmoschus; species Abelmoschus esculentus. Next base: position 10,623,413 of record JAUCBN010000036.1, read on the forward strand.
CTTCGGTATCCCTGGTGTCAGTTACTAGGTTTTTCTTATTACGACCTCTCCATTGCAGTGTTTCGTTTGGACATTTAGGCAAGCTGATGAGAAAAATGAAGAGAACGTTGTTGTGCGATTGCATTGGACAGAAACAAGTCAATTGAATCCACTATACAACACAATTGGATCCTAGCCACTTTCTCTTTTTCATTTTCTATTATTATTTAGCATTCGTTATTTAGTTTAATCAAACCCAAAACCACTTGTGCTTTTATTTTATTTTACAGAGCAAGAAGACAAAAGAAGGCATATTAAGTATAACAATCCCTGTGAAAACGATACACGATTTTCTCATCACTTTATTACTTGCGACGTGTTCACTTGCACTAATTACGCATATTTGACACGCATCAGACCCCTTTTTTTTAGCGCATGTCGCGATGAATGACCCCTCTCTTTGAGTACATGTCATAATGAATGATCCCTTTCTTAGAACATATACCATGATGGATGACCCTTCTCTTTGAGCATATATCGCGGTGAATGACCCCTCTCTTTGAGCGCATAACGTGATCGATGACTCTCTCTTTGAGCGTATGTCGCAATAAATGATCCGTCTATTCGAGTGAATGTCATGGTGGACGATCCTTCCCTTGAGCAGATACCGTGGTGGACGTCCACTCTCATTGAGCGTATATCGCGATGAATGACCTCTCTCTTTGATTGCATGTCACAATGAACGGTCTCTCTCTTTGAGCGTATACCATGATCGATGACCCTCTCTTTGAGCGTATGTCGCTATGAATGACTCGTCTGTTCAAGTGCATGTAATGATGAACGGTCCCTCCCTTTGAGCGGATACCGTGATGGACGACCCCTCTCTTTGAGCGTATATCGTGATGAATGACCCCTCTCTTCGAGTGCATGTCATAATGAATGTTCCCTTTCTTAGAGCGTATACCGTGATGGACAACCCTTCTCTTTGAGCGTATGTCACGATGAATGACCCCTCTCTTCGAGTGCATGTCATAATGAAAGGTTCCTTTCTTAGAGTATATACCGTGATGGATGACCCTTGATATGATCACAACCAATAATGACTCAAAAGAATTTTGTATTGGACCTATGACGCGTGCTAAAACCAAGAAATTCCAAGAGGCCATGGGAAATCTATTTATTCAAGGCTGAAAATTAGAGAATGCAACATCAATTTTGTTGGAACAATACAGCCTCCTACTTATGCATGAGTTTGCATGAGTTCTTTCTTAAGTTTTTAAATTTAATTTCAGCATGTGTGCATGAATAAATAATGCTTGATGTTCATTTAAGCGTGTTAGTTCAATAAAATTCATTAGCTTAATTAATGCATGATAGTTCACTTAAAGCATGTTAGTTTTCTTATGTTTATAAGTTCATTTAGTGTGTGAGTTATATAATTAATTAAACTAGATCATTCAATGAAACTAGTTTCATTAATTAAACTAACTCATTAAATTTGTTTCATGCATTCACTTTTATTTTTATTTAATAAAGTTGTTATCTAATGGTTGCTTATATATTATTTCATCTAGGATATTCTTTTGGAGAAATGGTTGATCATATTCTCAGGAATGACAAGGCATTTACATCAATTAAAGTCCCTTGAAGGCCCATCAAGGCTGATTGGTTACAATGCAATTCAATGGAGCAATTACACCACATTAATGTTGTTATTTTCAGCCATGGTTTTAATGTTTTCAAGAGAGTCTTTACATCACTTTAAGGTTGTTAGTTTCAGCAAGCAAAAAAGAGAAGACATGCAATGAAAGCCTTCATTATCACCATTTAAGGGAGAGTAAAGGCAGGGGTTATAACAACACTCAAGGAGGAAATTTAAGGAATATCAATCAACTTGTTCGCCATTTTTGGATTAGATATGAGCATATTTGAGTCTTGAGGACTTGTTCAAACTTCTTCCCGTATTCCTTAGCTTTCCAACGTATTTTGAATCACCTCAATCTGATATTAGGAGCTTAAGATATGATTAAATTATTGAAGACAGTACATGCTGGAAATTCAATACGGGAATAGTTACAAGATGCTTCTTCCAAAAATTCAAGAGATCATTCAATTGCTGAATTCAATGTTTCATCAACAGCCCATTAAAGGAGGATGAATGATAACTTAATCAAGCATCAGCCCAAGGATTTCTACATGTGGGTGATATGTATGTCAACATTCATTCTAAGAATATCCATATTCATCCTTCTATATCAAACTTTTTGTAGTCAATTGGAGATGGAATAACCTACAAATTAATAGGCCTTTAACACTAGAATAATGAGTCTTTAATCTTTGTCTAGGTCAATCAATTTGTTGTTGTCTTACACCTATAAATAGGCACTCATTCCATTGTAAAAGATACAACATTTGACATATATTACAACTTGAGAGTGTTTCTCTTTTATAGTTCTTTTTGAACTTTATCGGATTGCAAGATTATTCTTGTGGTACTCATCCCTATTTATTTTTTTTATATTGCTGGTTCCTAGTTCTTATAACTAGAGGGTCACAATCCCTTAACCTTTCACCCAAGTCACTGTTTAAAAACTCTTAAGGAATGGGTCTTCACTTTTTAGTATTGGTTCCTCCTTTGTTTACACCGCACCATCAATTACATTCCTTATTTTCACTTCCATCATCCATACATCCATATACTCCATACTTCATCCTAAACACAACAACCATCTTATCATCATTCTATTTCACCAAACTCTCCATCCATTTCATATCATCTTGTAAGTTTTATTTCAAAATTCCTATTTTTCATTTCAGTTACTTACTAGAATCACGATCGGGCAATCACAAATACAAATTCGGATATTTTACAACCGGATTCATATCAACCCTTCTTTTTCAGTGCATGTCATAATAAACGGTCCCTCTCTTTGAGCATATACCGTGATCGATGACCCCTCTCTTTGAGCGTATGTCGCGATGAAAGACCCCTCTCTTCGAGTGCAAGTCATGGTGAAAGGTTCTCTTTAAGGGTATACCATAATGGATGACCCCTCTCATTGAGCGAATGTCGCGTTGAATGACCCCTCTCCTTGATTGCATGTCATAATGAATGGTCCCTTTCTTAGAGCGTATATCGTGATGGACGACACCTCTCTTTGAGCGTATGTCGCGGTGATTGATCTCTCTTCGAGAGTATGTCATAATGAATGGTCCCTCTCTTTGAGCGCATGCCGTGATGGACGACCCCTCTCTTTGAGCACATGTCGCGTTGAATAACCCCTCTCTTCTAGTGCATATTATGGTGAATGGTACCTCTCTTTAAGCGTATAACGAGATGGACGACCCCTCTTTTTTGGCGTATGTCGCAATGAATGACCCGTCTCTTCGACTGTAAGTCATAATGAATGCTCCATTTCTTAGAGCATATACCGTAATGGACGACTCTTCTCTTGGAGCATATGTTGCAGTGAATGACCCGTCTATTCGAGTGCATGTCAAGGTGAACGATCCCTCCCTTTGAGCGGATACGTGATGGACGACCCCTCTCATTGAGCGTATATCACGATTAATGACCTCTCTCTTCGATTGCATGTCATAACGAACGGTCCCTCTCTTTGAGTGTATACCGTGATCGATGACCCTCTCTTTGAGCGTATGTCGCGATGAATGACTTCTCTATTCGAGTGCATGTCATGGTGAACGATCCATCCCTTTGAGTGGATATCGTGATGGACAACCCCTCTATTTGAGCGTAAATCACGATGAACGACCCATCTCTTTGAGTGTATGTCATAATGAATGGTCCCTTTCCTAGAGCGTATACCGTGATGGACGACACCTCTCTTTGAGTGTATGTCACGGTGAATAACCCCTCTATTCGAGAGTATGTCATAATGAATGGTCCCTCTCTCTGAGCGTAAGTCGCGTTGAAGGACCCCTCTTTTTTAGCATATGTCGCAGTGAACGACCCCTCTCCTCGAGTGTATGTTATGCTGAACGGTCCCTCTCTTTGAGCGTATAACGAGATGGACGACCCCTCTTTTTTAGCGTAAGTCGCGTTGAATGATCCCGCTCTTCGAGTGCATGTCATAATTAACGGTCCCATTCTTAGATCGTATACTGTGGTTGACAACCCTTCTCAGTGAGCGTATGTGGCGATGAATGTCCCCTCTCTTCGAGTGCGTGTCATAATGAACGGACCCATTCTTAGAGAGTATACCTTGATGGACGACCCCTCTCTTTGAGCGTATGTAGCGGTGAATGCCCCCTCTCTTCGAAAGTATATCGTAATGTCCGATCCCTCTTTCTGAGAGTCTCCCGTGATGGACGACCCATCTCTTTGAGCGTATATCGTGATGAATGACCCCTCTCGTTAAGTGCATGTCATGGTGAATGGTCCCTCTCTTTGAGCGTATACTGTGATGGACGACTCCTCTCTTTGAACGTATGTCGCGATATAATAAATAGTCCCTTTCTTAGAGCGTATATCGTGATGGACGACCCTTCTCTATGAGCGTTTGTCGCGACGAATGACCCCTCTCTTCGAGTGCAAGTCATAATGAACGGTCCCATTCTTTGAGAGTATATTGTGATGGACGACACCTCTGTTTGACTGTATGACGTGGTCAATGACCCCTCTCTTCGAGCATGTCATAATGAACGGACCATCTCTTTGAGCGTATGCCGTAATGCACGACCCCTAACTTCGAGCGTAAGTCGCGATGAATGACCCCTCTATTCGAGTGCATGTCATGTTGAGTGGTCCCTCTCTTTGGGCGTATACCGTAATGGACGACCCCTCTCTTTGAGCATATGTCTCAATGAAAGACCCCTCTCTTTGAGAGCTTGTCATAATCATCGGTCGATCTCTTTGAGCGTATACTGTGATTGATGACCCTCTCTTTGAGCGTATGTCGTGATGAATGACCCCTCTCCTCGAGTGCATGTCATAATAAACAGTCCCTTTCTTAGAGCATATACCGTGTTGGACGATCCTTCTCTTTGAGCGTATGTCGAGATGAATGACCCTTCTTTTCGAGTGCAGGTCATTATGACCGGTCCCTTTCCTAGAGCGTATATCGTGATGGACGTCATCTCTCTTTGAGCGTACGTCGCGGTGAATGACCCCTCTCCTCGAGTGCATATCATAATGATCGATCACTTTCCTAAAGCGTATTCCGTGATGGACGACCTTATCTTTGAACGTATGTCGCGATGAATGACCTCTCTCTTCGAGCGCATATCATAATGAATGGTCCCTTTCTTAGTGTGTATATCGTGATGGACGACCCTTCTCTTTTAGTGTATGTCACGATGAATGACCCCTCTCTTCGAGTGCATGTCATAATAAATGATCCCTTTCTTAAGAGCGTATACCATGATGGATGACCCCTTTCTTTGAGCGTCTGTAGCAGTGAATGACCCTTATCTTCGAGCCCATAATGGATGACCCCTCTCTTAGAGCGTATGTCGTGTCGAATGACTCCTCTCTTGTAGTGCATGTTATGGTAAACGGTCCCTCTCTTTTAGCATATATCGAGATGGACAACCCCTCTTTTTTAGCGTGTGTCGAGATGAATGACCCCTCTCTTCGAGTGGATGTTATAGTAAACGGTCCCTTTCTTAGAGAGTATACCGTGATGGACAACCCTTCTCTTTGAGCGTATGTCGAGATGAATGACCCTTATTTTCGAGTGCATGTCATAATGATCGGTCCCTTTCCAAGAGCGTATACCATGATGGATGTCACCTCTCTTTGAGCGTATGTCGCGGTGAATGACCCCTCTCTTCAAGCGTATGTTATAATGAATGGTCCCTCTGTTTGAGCATATACCGTGGTGGACGACCCCATTCTTTTAGCGTATGTCGTGATAAATGACCCCTCTCTTCGATAGTATGTCATTATAAACGGGCCTCTCTTTGAGCGTATGCCATGATTGACGATCCCTCACTTTAAGTGTATGTCGCGATGAATGACCCTATTCTTCGAGTGCATGTCATGGTGAATGGTCCCTATTTTTGAGCGTATACTATGATGGACCACTCCTCTCTTTGAGAGTATGTCGCGATGAATGACTCCTCTCATCGAGGGCATGTCATAATGAATGGTCCCTTTCTTATAGCGTATACCGTTCTGGACGACCCTTCTCTTTGAGTGTATGTCGCGGTGGATGACCCCTCACTTTGAGTGCATGTCATAATGAAAGGTCCCTTTCTTAGTGTATACCGTGATGACGATCCCTCTCCTTGAGCGTATGTCGCAATGAATGACCGCTCTCTTCTAGTGCATGACATTGTGAATAGTGCCTCTCTTTGAGCGTATACCGTGATAGACGACCTCTCTATGAGCGTATCTCGCGATGAGTGACCTCTCTCGTTGAGTGCATGTCATAATAAATGGTTACTCTCTTTGAGCGTACATCGTGATCGATAACCCCTCTCTTTGAGCGTTTATCGTGATGGATGACCCCTCTCTTTGAGCATATGTCGCAATGAAAGACCCCCTCTTCGAGTGCATGTCATGGTGGAAGGTCCTTCTCTTTGATAGTATATCGTGATGGACGACACTTCTCTTTGAGCGAATGTCGCAATGAAAGACCCTTCTCTTCAACAACTTTTCATAATGAACGATCCCTTTCAAATATCACATACCGTGATGGTTGACCCTTCCCATTGAGCATATGTCGCGGTGAATGACCCCTCTTCGAGTTCATGTCATAATGAAAGGTCCCTTTCTTATAGCGTATAATATGATGATGATCCCTCTCCTTGAGCGTATGTCGTGATGAATGACTCCTCTCTTCGAGTGCATGACATGGTGAATAGTGCCTGTCTTTGAGCATATACCGTTATAAACGACCTCTCTATGAGCGTATGTCGCGATGAGTGACCTCTCTCGTTGTGTGCATGTCATAATAAACGGTTAATCTCTTTGAGCGTATACCGTGATCGATGACCTCTCTCTTTGAGCATTTGTCTTGATGGATGACCTCTCTCTTTGAGCATATGTCGCGATAAAAGACCCCTCTCTTCGAGTGCATGTCATGGTGAATGGTCCTTCTCTTTGAGAGTATACTGTGATGAAAGACCCTTCTCTTCGACTACTTTTCATAATGAACGGTCCCTTTCTTATATAATATACCATGATGGATGACCCTTCCCACTGAGCGCATGTCGCGATGAATGACCGCTCTCTTCTAGTGCGTCATGGTGAATGATCCCTCTCTTTGTGCGTATACCATGATGGATGACCCCTCTCTTTGAGCGTATGTCGCGACGAACGACCCCTCTCTTTGAGTGTATGTCATAATAAACAATCCCTCTCTTTGAGCGTATGTCGCGATGAATGACCCCTCTCTTCGAGTGCATGACATGGTGAACGGTCCCTCTCTTTGAGCGTATACGATGATGGTAACCTCTCTCTTTTAGCGTATGTCACGATGAATGACCCCACTCTTTCAGTGCATGTCGTAATAAATGGTCCCTCTCTTTGAGCGTATACCGTGATCGGTGACCCCTCTCTTTGAGCGTATGTCGTGATGAATGGCCCTTCTCTTTGACTGTATGTCATAATGAATGGTCCCTCTCTTTGAGCGTATACCATGATGGACGACCCCTCACTTTGAGCGTATGTCATGGTGAATGACCCCTCTCTTCGAGCATATGTCATAATGAACGGTCCCTCTCTTTAAGCGTATCCCGTGATGGACGATCCATCTCATTGAGCGTATGTCGCGATGAATGACCCCTCTCTTCGAGTGTATGTCTTAGTGGACGGTCCCTCTCTTTTAGCGTATACCATGGTGGATGACCCCTCTCTTTGAGCATATGTCGCGATGAATGACCCGTCTCTTGGAGTGCATTACATGGTGAACGGTCCCTCTATCTGAGCGTATACTAGGATGAACGATCCATCACTCTGAGCGTATGTCGTGATGAATGACCCCTCTCTTCGAGTGCATGTCATGGTGAACAGTTCCTCGCTTTGAGTATATACCGTGATAAATGACCCCTCTTTTAACAAATGTCGCGATGAATGACCCCTCTCTTCGAGTGTATGTCTTAATGGACGGTTCCTCTCTTTTAGCGTATACCATAATGGATGACCCCTCTCTTTGAGCATATGTCGCGATGAATGACCATTCTCTTGGAGTGCATGACATGGTGAAACGGTCCGTCTATCTGAGCGTATACCAGGATGGACGACCCCTCTCTTTGAGCGTATGTCATGATGAATGACCCCTCTCTTTGAGCGTACGTCGCGAGGAATGATCCTTTTATTCGAGTGTACATAATAATGAACGGTCTCTCTCTTTGAGCGTATACTATGATGGACAACCCTTTTCTTTGAGCATATATCGCTATTAATGACCCCTCTCTTCGAGTGCATGTCATAATAAACAGTCCCTTTCCTAGAGCGTATACCGTGATAGAGACCCCTCTCCTTTAGCGTATGTCGCGGTGAATAGTCCCTATCTCTGAGTGTTTACCGTATTGGACGACTGCTCTCATTGAGCGTATGGCGCGATAAAGGACCCTCTCTTCGAATGTATGTCATAATGAACGATCCCTCTCTTTGAGCGTTTACCGTGATGGACGACCCCACTCTTTGAGCGTCTATCGTGATGAATAACCCCTCTCTTTGAGTGCATGTCATAATGAACGGTCCCTCTCTTTGAGAGTATACCGTGATCGATGACCCATCTCTCTGAGTGTATGTTGCGATAAATGGCCTTCTCTTTGAGTGCATGTCATATGAACGGTTCCTCTCTTTGAGCGTATGCCGTGATGGACCACCCCTCTCTTTGAGCGTATGTCGACACGAATGGTTACTCTCTTCGAGTGTATGTCAAGGTGAACGCTCCCTCTTTTTGAGCGTATACTATGATGTACAACACCTCTCTTTGAGCGTGTCGTGATGAATGACTCTTCGAGTGCATGTCATAATGAACGGTCCCTTTCTTAGACCTTGATGGACGACCCTTATCTTTGAGCGTATGTCGCTGTGAATTACCACTCTCTTTGAATGCATGTCATAATGAACGGTCCCTTTCTTAGACCTTGATGGACGACCCTTATCTTTGAGCGTATGTCGCTGTGAATTACCACTCTCTTTGAATGCATGTCATAATGAACGGTCCCTTTCTTAGAGCTTGATGGACGACCCTTATCTTTGAGCGTATGTCGTTGTGAATGACCACTCTCTTTGAATGCATGTCATGCTGAACGACCCCTATCTTTGAGCATAAACCGTGATGGATGACCCCTCTCTTTGTGCGTATGTCGTGATGAATGACCCTTCTCTTTGAGTGCATGTCATGCTGAACGGCCCCTCTCTTTGACCGCATACCATGATGGATGACCCTTCCCGTTGAGTGTATGTCGCGATCAATGACCCTTCTATTCGAGTGCATCTCATAATGAACAATCCCTTTCCTAGAGCGTATACCATGATGGACATCACCTTTCCTTGAGCGTATGTCGCTGTGACAGACCCCTCTCTTTGAGCGTATGTCATAATTAACGGGTCCCTCTCTTTGAGCGTATACCGTGATGGACGACCCATCTCATTTAGCGTATGTCGCGGTGAATGATCCCTCACTTCTAGAGTATGTCATAATGAACGGCCCCTCTTTTTGAGCATATGCGCCATGATGGACGAGTCCTCTCATTAAGCGTATGTCGCGATGAATGACCCCTCTCTTCGAGTGCATGTCATAATGAATGGTCCCTTTCTTAGAGCGTATACCATGATTGACGACCCTTTCCTTTGAGCGTATGTCGCGATGAATGACCCCTCTCTTCGAGTGCATGTCATAATGAAAAGGTCTCTTTCTTAGAGCGTATACCATGGTTGATGACCCTTATTTTTGAGCGTATGTCGCATTTAATGACCCCTCTATTCGAGCGTATTTCACAATGAATGGTCTCTTTCTTAGAGCGTACCCGTGATGGATGACCCCTCTCTTTGAGCGTATGTCGCGGTGAATGACCCCTCTCTTCGAGCGTGTTTCATAATAAATGGTCCCTCTCATTGAGCGTATGTCGTGATGGATGATCCCTCTCTTTGAGCGTATGACGTGTTGAATGACCCCTCTCTTCGAGTGCATGTCATAATGAGCGGTCCCTTTCTTAGAGCGTATACCATGATTGACGACTGTAATCACCATTTTTATCCGGGTCTAACTCGTCACTTTTATATTTAAAATAATGGGCTTGGACGCTTTAATTTATGTACGGGTATTAATATTACGGTCATACATTTTACATTAATATTGCATGTTTGTACGTGTTTTTATTATAATAATATGTGTACTACGCATGTTAATATTCTACCTTACTATTTGTTTAAGTTTTATTGGTGTGTGTATATATAATATGTACTTGTGGATATTATGAAATCATCAAATGTGATATATTATGTTGCATAACTATTTATTAATATTGTATTTAATCAAATATATATGTATATATCGTTAGTAATGTATACAGGCGTCCTTGTTTTATTTAATTTATTCCTAAGCATGTCATTTTGTTTTATCCTTTATATATATATATATTACATGGTATTTAAATCAAAATCAATTGTTGCTTGCATGTGTATTTATTTATGTTTAATTCTTCATATTGTGGTAGAATAATAATGATATTTTATTTCTAGAATTTGTCTCACCAAATGCATGCGCTGAATCATTCGGTTATTTACCTTTGGATTCGTATCACTAGACTATAATCATTCACATAATTTAGTATTATTTATTTAGGTCAGTTTCTATTTATTTAATTGATTAGATTCTTAGAAAAGAGGTGACCATTAGTTTTTATGCTCGTGTCATAACGGTCCGAATCATCAGACGTTGACCGAAATATTAAAATTATTTTTCACCATCTCTAGGTAATTAAAATTAAAAGCCGACAAGATCATGACATCATTTCTTTTTATGTTGCATCATTCATAAAGGTGACGTGTGGGATATGAACCCTAAACTAATACGACAAACAATATTATTTGACGTTGATTTAATCTTTGATCTGGTGTATCATCAACCTTATTAATTAAATGCTTTATTGATTTGAATTCACCAATTAAATTAAACCCGTTTAATTAAGGTCAATTTTGAATTTAGAAAACGATTTAAAATTAAGTTAAAGTTGAAACATGATTTTTAAAGAAAATATTTTTGGTACCGATTTCAGAGAGTGATGGGGGTGCTAATCCTTCCCCATGCATAACCAACTCCAAAAACCCTTTTCAAAATAAATCTTTGGTTTCCCTTTTAAGGTGTCCGATCTACCTTAGTGACTGATGGCGGCTCCAAATTTATTTTTCAAAAAGAATTTATATTTTTTAAATAACATTTTCGAAGGGGATTAAATCAATACCACCAAAGACCTTGTACTCTTCAATACTTTTTCAAACTAATTTCCCATTTTCCATCTTTCAAACTGAAAAAGGTCGCTACAATGACCTTTCTCATTGTGTGTATGTCGCGATGAATGTCCCCTCTTATCGAGTGCATGTCATAATGAACGAGCCCTTTCTTTGAGCGTATCCCGTGATGGACGATCCTTCTCTTTGAGCGTATGTCGCGATGATTGACCGCTCTCTTCGATTGAATGTCATAATAAACGGTCCCTTTCGTAAAGCGTATACCGTGATGGACGACACCTCTCTTTAAGCGTAAAACCCTTTCTTAGAGCGTATATCATGATGGACGACCCCTCTCTTTGAGCGAATGACGTGGTGAGTGACCCCTCTCTTCGAGTGCATTTCATGGTGAACAGTACCTCTCTTTGAGCGTATACCGTCATGGACGACCACTCTCTTTTAGCGTATGTCACGATGAATGACCCCACTATTCGAGTGCATGTCATGGTAAACGATCCCCCTCTTTGATCGTATACCGTGACGGACGATCCCTCTCTTTGAGTGTATGTCGCGATGAATGGACCCCTCTCTTCGAGTGCATGTCATAATGAACGGTCCCTTTCATAGAGCGTATACCGTGATGGACGACCCCTCTCTTTGAGCGTATGTCGCGGTGAATGACCCCTCACTTCTAGAGTAAATCGTAATGACTTGTCCCTCTCTTTGAGCGTATCCCATGATGGACGACCCCTCTCTTTGACCATATGTCGCGATGAAAGACCCTTCGCTGTAAGTGCATGTCGTGGTGAACGGTCCCTCTCTTTGAGCATATATCACGATGAATGACCCCTCTCTTTAAGTGTATGTCATAATTAATGGTCCCTTTCTTAGTGCGTATACCGTGATGGACGACCCTACTCTTTAAGCGTATGTCGCGATGAATGACTCCACTCTTTGAGTGCATGTCATAATGAACGGCCCCTTTCTTAGAGTGTATACTGTGATGGATGAACCTTCTCTTTGAGAGTATGTCATAGGGATTGACCCCTCTCTTCGAGCGTATTTCGTAATGAACAGTCCCTTTCTTAGAGCGCATACCGTGATGGATGACCCTTCTCGCTGAGCGTATGTCGCGGTAAATGACCCCTCTCTTCGAGAGAATTTCATAATGAACGGTCCTTTTCTTTGAGCATATTCCGTGATGGATGACCCCTCTCTTTGAGCATATGTCACAGTGAATGACCCCTCTCTTCGAGCGTATTTCATAATGAATATTCCCTCTCCTTGAGCGTATGTCGTGATGGATGGCCCCTCTCTTTGAGTGTATGTCGCATTGAATAACCCCTCTCTTTGAGTGCATGTCATAATGAACGGTCTCTTTCTTAGAGTGTATACCGTGATGGATGACCCTTCTCATTGTGCATACGTTGCGATGAATGACCCTTCTCCTCTAGTGCATGTCTTAATGAACAGTACCATACTTTGAGCGTATATCGCGATGTACGACCCCTATCTTTGAGGGTATGTTGCGGTGAATGACCCCTCCCTTCGAGAGTTTGTCTTAATAATCGGTCCCTCTATTTGATTGTATCCCATGATGGACGACCCCTTTCTTTGAGCATATGTCTCGATGTGAATGACCCCTCTCTTTTAGTGCATGTCATGGTGAACGATCTGATGTGAGCACATCATGTTAAGTTCAACAGGTTGATCCCGAGGTCTTGCCATTAGGACCTATCACACGTTCTAAGGCAAAGAAATACAGTGAAGCTCTTTTCCTTGTGCTAACATTTCAGATTCATTTTGAGAATGTTCATGCCTTAGAATATGTTTTTTATAATATGTTGCATGCTGATATGTGACATATTTAGGTATATATATTAGTATGTGTGTTTACTTAAGTATATACTATGTTAATTATGTTTGCATTTGGTTTTAAGTGTGTTTGTATGGTTAAAATAAGACTACAAGGCTTTTTAGATGTGTTTGCCTTGTTCTAATATATGTACTTAGGAGAACCTTAGCTCAAGTGGGCATACTCAGCTCATCTCCAGCTCAGGAGAGCGTGCAGTTCAATACCAGCTCAAGCAGATTAAATTCAGCTCAGAAGAAGCTCAATGGTGTGCACGCAGCTCAACGCAGCTCGAGGCAGCTCAGAGGCTTAGCTCCCAGTTCCGTTTAGCTCCTGACACTCTTAGCTAGTTCGTTTCAGCTCATCTCCATTTTCAGCTCAACTCAACTCAAGTTGAAGTGACCTACAGTAGCTGAAACCTGTCGTACACGAAGAGTAGGTGTCCTACGCATGTGCCATGCATGTGAGGCCCACATAGCACCCTTCTCCACAAGTTTGGGCGTCCAAAAGCAAGCAAGCCAAACAAGGCCCTTGCTTTGAAGACCAATCAGCAACATTGGATAAGAATGAGTGGTTTCTTATTCAAATTCAAACATTAAACACATGTTTAATGTGTTTTAAGTGCCAAAACATGTGGCTAAGGATATTAGGAGCCTAGGAGAAGTTATTTGAGCATTTAAATTTAAATTTTTTTTTTTTGAATTAAGGCCACAAATTCAAATTTGGCCAACTTCTCCTTTGTTCCTATATATATTTACTTGATTTTGTAAAGACAAGGTTAGGCAATTTTATGAAACAATATTTTTGTGAGAAATTCTCTCAATTTCAGTTCATTGAACTTTCCTTGACATTTTCAGACTTTGTTTGAGTGTGTCAATTCCTTGATACTTTGGGTTCCTAGATCACTATCTAGAGGGTCCAAGTCCGTTGACGGAGAACATATTCGATTCGGGTCTACTCAGTATATTGTTCGAGTTCTTTCGAGTTCAACGTCGTTATTATTTTTCCAGCAACTTCAACATTCAATTCTGCCATTTTGGATATTATAATGCAACCATCAAAGCCCTTGAAGCATTTCATCTTCATTAAATCCTATAAACGCAGAATTCCTTCATCTTTTTCTTTCTTTGTTTTTTTTTAATTTTCTTTGTTTTCTAGTAATTTTAACACCATTCTTACGTCTATAATCTTATGTTTATTGCAGAGATATGCTTGCTACTATCCTAGATCCGTTTCAAACAATGATGGTTATTTTTGAAGCAACGTATCCGTTTATCACGATCCCTCTCTTTGAGCGTATACCATGATGGACGACCCCTCTCTTTGAACGTACGTCGTGATGAATGACCCCTCTCTTCAAGTGCATGTCATAATAAATAGTCCCTTTCTTAGAGCGTATACCCTGATGGACGACCCTTCTCTTTGAGCGTATGTCGCGATGATTAACCCCTCTCTTTGAGTGCTTGTCATAATGAACAATCCCTTTCTTAGAGCGTATGCCGTGATGGACGACACCTCTCTTTGAGCGTATGACGCGGTGAATGACCCCTCTCTTCTAGCATATGTCATAATGAATGTTCCCTCTCTTTGAGCATATGCTGTGATGGATGACCCCTCTCTTTGACCGTATGTCACGATGAATAAAAACCTCTCTATTCAAGTGCAAGTCATGGTGAGCAGTCCCACTCTTTGGGCGTATACCGTGATGGACTCTTTGAGAATATGTCGCGATGAATAAACACCCCTCTCTTTGAGCGTATGCCACGGTGAATGACCCCTCTCTTCGAGTGCATGTCATAATGAACGGTCCCTCTTTGTGAGCAGATACCGTGATAGAGGGCCCTTCTCGTTGATCGTTTGTCGCGATGAATGACCCCTCTCTTTGAGTGCATGTATAGATCCCTTCCTTAGAGGGTATACTGTGATGGACGACTCATCTTTTTGAGCGTATGTCGCGATGAATGAGCCATCTCTTCAAGTGCATGTTACAATGAAAGGTCCTTCTCTTTGAGCGTATACCGTGATGGACGACCCCACTTTTTGAGCGTATATCACGATGAATGACCGCTCTCTTCGAGTGCATGTCACAATGAATGGTCCCTTTCTTAGAGCGTATACCGTGATGGACGATCCCTCTCGCTGAGCGTATGTCGCTGTCAAAGACCCCTCTCTACGAGAGAATTTCATAATGAACAGTCATTTTCTTTGAGTGTATACCATGATGGATGACCTCTCTTTTTGAGCGTACGTCACAGTGAATTACCCCTCTCTTCGAGCATATTTCATAATGAACGTTCCCTCTCTTTGAGCGTATGTCGTGATAGATGACCCTTCTCTTTGAGTGTATGTCGCGATGAATGACCCCTCTCTTCGAGAGCGTGTCATAATGAACGGTCTCTTTCTTAGAGCGTATACCGTGATGGACGACCCTTCTCATTGTGCATATGTCGAAATGAATGACCCTTCTCTTCGAGTGCATGTCATAATGAACAGTACCATACTTTGAGCGTATATCGCGATGTACGACCCCTCTCTTTGAGGGTATGTTGCGGTGAATGACCCCTCCCTTCGAGCGTTTGTCGTAATAATCGGTCCCTCTCTTTGATTGTATCCCGTGATAGACGACCCCTTTCTTTGAGCATATATCTTGATGTGAATGGCCCCTCTCTTTTATTGCATGTCATGGTCAACGATCCCTCTCTTTGAGCGTATACCATGATGGACGACCCCTCTTTTTACACGTACATCATGATGAATGACCCCTCTCTTCAAGTGCATGTCATAATAAACAGTCCCTTTCTTAGAGCGTATACCCTGATGAACGACCCTTCTCTTTGAGCATATGTCGCAATGGTTGATCCCTCTCTTTGAGTGCTTGACATAATGAACAATCCCTTTCTTAGAGCGTATACCGTGATGGACGACACCTCTCTTTGAGCGTATGACGCGGTGAATGACCCCTCTCTTCTAGCATATGTCATAATGAATGGCCCTCTCTTTGAGCGTATACCGTGATGGACGACCCCTCTCTTTGACCGTATACCGCGATGAATAAAACCCCCTCTATTCGAATGCATGTCATGGTGAGCAGTCCCACTCTTTGGGCGTATATCGTGATGGACACTTTGAGAGTATGTCGCGATCAATGACACGTCTCTTTGAGTGAATGTCATAATCAACGGTCCCTCTCTTTAAGCATATACCGTGATCGATGACCCTCTCTTTGAGCGTACGTTGCGATGAATGACTCCTCTCTTCGAGTGTATTTCATGGTGAAGAGTCTCTCTCTTTGAGTGTATACTGTGATGGACGACCCCTCTCTTTGAGCGTAGGTTGCAATGAATGACCCCTCTTCGAGGGCATGTCATAATGAAGGCTTCTTTGAGTGTATACCGTGATCGAGACCCCTCTTTTTGAGTGTATGACGTGATGGATTGCCCCTCTCTTCAAGTGCATGTCATGGTGAAAGATCCATCTCTTTGAGCGAATACCGTGATGGATGACCCCTCTCTTTGAGCGTATGTCGCGATGAATGACCCCACTTTTCGAGTTCATGTCATAATGAACTGTCCCTTTTTTAGAGCGTATACCGTGATAGATGACCCCTCTCTTTGAGTGTATGTCGCGGTGAATGACCCCTCTCTTCGAGTGTATGTCATAAATAACGGTTCCTTTCTAAAAGCGTAAATCGTGATGGACGATCCCTCTCTTTTGCGTATGTCGCGGTGAATGACCGCTCTATACGAGCGTATGTCATAATAATCGGTCCCTCTCTTTGAACATATCCCATGATGGACATCCCCTCTCTTTGAGTATTTTTCGTAAGGAATGACCCCTCTCTTCGAGTGCATGTCATGGTGAACGGTCCCTCTCTATGAGCGTATCCCATGATGGACGATGCCTCTTTTTGTGCGTATGTCGCGATGAATGGCCCCTCTCTTTGAGTGCATGTCATGGTGAACGGTCCCTCTCCTTGAGCGTATACCATGATATACGACCCCTTGTGTTTATTCATATGTCGCGGTTCCTAACTCCACTCTTCGAGTGCATGTCATAATGAACGGTTCCTCTCTTTGAGCATATTTTGTGATGGACGACCCCTCTCTTTGAGCGTATGCCACGGTGAATGACCCCTTTCTTTGAATGCATGCCATAATGAACGGTCCCACTTTGTGAGCAGATACCGTGATGGTGAAAGATCCCTCTCTTTGAGTGAATACCGTGATGGACGACCCCTCGCTTTTAGTATATGTCGCTATGAATGACCCCTCTCTTCGAGTGCATATCATAATGATCAGTCCCTTTCTTAGAGCGTATACCGTGATGGATGACCCCTCTCTCTAAGCGTATACCACGATGAATGACCCCTGTTTTTGGGTGCATGTCATAATGAACAGTGCCTTTCTTAGAGCGTATACCATGATGGATGACCCCTCTCTCTGAGCGTATACCGCGATGAATGACCCCTCTCTTCAAGTGTATTCCATAATGAACGTTCCCTCTCTTTGAGCGTATGGCGTGATGGACAACACCTCTCTTTGAGCTTATGTCGCGTTGAATGACCCCTCTTCCAGTGCATGTCATAAGGAATGTTTCCTTTCTTAGAGCGTAAATCGTGATGGACAACCCCTCTCATTGAGCGTGTGTCGCGGTGAATAACCGCTCTATTCGTGCGTATGTCTTAATGACCGGTCTCTCTCATTGAGCGTATCTCGTGATGGACGACCGCTCTCTTTGAGCATTTGTCATGATGAATGACCCCTTTCTTCGAGTACATGTCATGGTGAATTGTCCCTCTCTTTGAGCGTATACCGTGATTGACGACCCCTCTCTTTGAGCGTATGTCGCGATGAATGGCCCTTATCTTTGAGTACAATTCATGGTGAACAGTCCCTCTCTTTGAGCGTATCCATGATGGACGATCCCTCTCTTTGAGCGTATGTCGCAGTGAATGACCCCTCTCTTCCAGTGCATGTCATAACGAATGGTTCCTTTCTTAGAGCGTAAATCGTGATGGACAACCCCTCTCATTGAGCATATGTCGTGGTGAATGACCGCCCAATTCGAGCGTATGTCATATTGATCGGTCCCTCTCTTTGAGCGTATCTCGTGATGAATGACCACTCTCTTTGTGCATTTGTCATGATGAATGACCCATTTCTTCGAGTGCATGTCATGGTGAATTATCCCGCTCTTTGAGCGTATACCGTGATGGACGACCCCTCTCTTTGAGTGTATGTCGCGATGAATAGCCCCTATCTTGAGTGCAATTCATGGTGAACGGTCCCTCTCTTTGAGCGTATACCGTGATGGACAACCCCTCTCTTTGAGCGTATGTCGTGATGGACGACCCCTCTCTTTGAGCGTATGTTGTGTTGGACGATCACTCTCTTTGAGCGTAAGTCGTGATGAATGATTCCTGTCTTCGACTTTATGTCCTGGTGAACAATCCTTCTCTTCTAGTGTATGTCATAATTAACGGTCCTTTTCTTAGAGCATATACCGTGATGGATGACCTTTTTCTTTGAGGATAAGTCGCTGTGAATGACCCCTCTCATCGAGAGTAGAACATAATGAATGATCCCTTTCTTAGCGCGTATACCGTGACGGACAACCCTTCTCTTTGAGCGTATATCACGGTGAATGACCCCTCTCTTCGAGTGTTAGTCGTAATGAATGGTCCCTCTCTTTAAGCGTATTTTGTGATGGACGACCACTCTCTTTGAGCGTAAGCCACGGTGAATGACCCCTCTCTTCGAGTGCATGACATAATGAATGATCCCTCTTTGTGAGCAGATACCGTGATGGATGACCCTTCTCTTTGAGCGTTTGTCGCGATTAATGATCCCTCTCTTTGAGTGCATGTAAGGATCCCTTTCTTATAGTGTATACTATGATGGACGACCCATCTCTTTGAGCGTATGTCGCGATGAATCAGCCCTCTCCTCGAGTGCAAGTTAAAATGAAAGGTCCCTCTCTTTGAGCATATACCGTTCTGGACGACCCCTCTCTTTGAGCGTATATCGCGATGAATGACCGCTCTCTTCGAGTGAATGTCATAATGAACGGTCCCTTTCTTAGAGCGTATATAGTGATGGACGACCTTTCTCAATGTGCGTATGTCGCGATGAATAACACCTCTCTTTGAGTGCATGTCATGGTGAATGGTTCCTCACTTTATGCGTCTACCGTGATGGATGTCTCCTCTCTTTGAGCGTATGCCGCGATGAATAGCTCCTCTCTTTGAGTGCATGTCATGGTGAACGGTCCCTCTCCTTGAGTGTATACCATGATATACGACCCCTTGCGTTTATGCATATGTCGCGGTGCATAACTCCTCTCTTCGAGTGCATGT
The DNA here is from genome assembly GCA_035048815.1 of Abelmoschus esculentus. Taxonomy (NCBI): domain Eukaryota; kingdom Viridiplantae; phylum Streptophyta; class Magnoliopsida; order Malvales; family Malvaceae; genus Abelmoschus; species Abelmoschus esculentus. Next base: position 10,642,970 of record JAUCBN010000036.1, read on the forward strand.
CATAATGAATGGTTCCTCTCTTTGAGCATATTTTGTGATGGACGACCCCTCTCGTTGAGCTTATGCCACGGTGAATGATCCCTTTCTTCGAGTGCATGCCATAATGAACGGTCCCAATTTGTGAGCGGATACCGTTATGGACGACCCTTCTCTTTGAGCTTTTGTCGTGATGAATGACCCCTCTCTTTGAGTGCATGTAATGATCCCTTTCTTAGAGTGTATACTATCATGGACGATCCATCTCTTTGAGCGTATGTCCCGGTGAATCAGCCCTCTCCTCGAGTGCATGTTAAAATGAAAGGAACCTATCTTTGAGCGTATACCGTGATGGACGACCCCTCTTTTTGAGCGTATATCGCAATGAATGACCCCTCTCTTCGAGTGTACGTCATAATGAACGGTTCCTTTCTTAGAGAGTAAATCGTGATGGACAACCCCTCTCGTTGAGCGTATGTCGAGGTGAATGACCGCTCCATTCGAGCGTATGTCATAATGACCAGTCCCTCTCTTTGAACGTATCTCGTGATGGACGACACCTCTCTTTGAGCATTTGTCATGATGAATGACCCCTTTCTTCGAGTGCATGTCATGGTTAATTTCCCTCTCTTTGAGCGTATACCGTGATAGACGACCCCTCTCTTTGAACGTATGTCGTGATGAATGACCCCTCTCTTCAAGTGCATGTCATAATAAATAGTCCCTTTCTTAGAGCGTATACCCTGATGGACGATCCTTCTCTTTGAGCGTATGTCGCGATGATTGACCCCTCTCTTTGAGTGCTTGTCATAATGAACAATCCATTTCTTAGAGAGTATACCGTGATGGACGACACCTCTCTTTGAGCGTATATCACGGTGAATGACCCCTCTCTTCGAGTGCTGGTCGTAATGAATGGTCTCTCTCTTTAAGCGTATTTTGTGATGGACGACCACTCTCTTTGAGCGTAAGCCACGGTGAAAGACCCCTCTCTTCGAGTGCATGACATAATGAACGATCCCTCTTTGTGAGCAGATACCGTGATGGACGACCTCTCTCTTTGAGCGTTTGTCGCGATTAATGATCCCGCTGTTTGAGTGCATGTAAGGATCCCTTTCTTATAGTGTATACTGTGATGGACAACCCATCTCTTTGAGTGTATATCGCGATGAATCAGCCCTCTCCTCGACTGCAAGTTAAAATGAAAGGTCCCTCTCTTTGAGCGTATACCGTGATGGACGACCCCTCTCTTTGAGCGTATATCGCGATGAATGACCGCTCTCTTCGAGTGAATGTCATAATGAACGGTCCCTTTCTTAGAGCGTATATAGTGATGGACGACCTTTCTCAATGTGCGTATGTCGCGATGAATAACACCTCTCTTCGAGTGCATGTCATGGTGAATGGTTCCTCTCTTTATGCGTCTACCGTGATGGATGTCCCCTCTATTTGAGCGTATGTCGCGATGAATAGCTCCTCTCTTTGAGTGCATATCATGGTGAACGGTCCCTCTCCTTGAGTATATACCATGATATACGACCCCTTGCGTTTATGCATATGTCGCGGTTCATAACTCCTCTCTTCGAGTGCATGTCATAATGAACGGTTCCTCTCTTTGAGCATATTTTGTGATGGACGACCTCTCTCATTGAGCTTATGCCACGGTGAATGACCCCTTTCTTCGAGTGCATGCCATAATGAACGGTCACACTTTGTGAGCAGATACCGTTATGGACGACCCTTCTCTTTGAGCTTTTGTCGTGATGAATGACCCCTCTCTTTGAGTGCATGTAATGATCCCTTTCTTAGAGTGTATACTATCATGGACGTCCCATCTCTTTGAGCATATGTCGCGGTGAATCAGCCCTCTCCTCGAGTGCATGTTAAAATGAAAGGAACCTATCTTTGAGCGTATACCGTGATGGACGACCCCTCTTTTTGAGCGTATATCGCAATGAATGACCCCTCTCTTCGAGTGTACGTCATAATGAACGGTTCCTTTCTTAGAGAGTAAATCGTGATGGACAACCCCTCTCGTTGAGCGTATGTCGAGGTGAATGATCGCTCCATTCGAGCGTATATCATAATGATCGGTCCCTCTCTTTGAGCGTAACTCGTGATGGACGACACCTCTCTTTGAGCATTTGTCATGATGAATGACCCCTTTCTTCGAGTGCATGTCATGGTTAATTTCCCTCTCTTTGAGCGTATGTCGCGATGAATGACCCCTATCTTTGAGTGCAATTCATGGTGAACGGTTCCTCTCTTTGAGCGTATCCGTGATGGACGACCCTTCTTTCTGAGCGTATGTTGCGGTGAATGACCCCTTTCTTTGAGTGCATGCCATAATGAACGGTTCCTCTCTTTTTGAGCGTATGTAGCAGTGAATGACCCCTCTCTTCTAGTGCATGTCATACTGAACGGTCCCCTTTCTTAGAACGTATACCATGATCGACGACCCCTCTCTTTGTGCGTATGTTGTTGTGAATGACCCCTCTCTTTGTGCGTATGTTGTTGTGAATGACCCCTCTCTTTGAGCGTATGTCACGATGAATGACCCCTCTCTTCGAGTGCATGTCGTAATAAATAGTCCCTTTCGTAGAGCGTATACCGTGATAGATGACCCCTCTCATTGAGAGTATGCCGCGATGAATGAAACCTCTCTTTGAGTGCATGCCATAATCAATGATCCCTTTCTTTGAGCATATACCGTGATCGACGATCCTCTCTTTGAGCCTACGTTACGATGAATGACCCCTCTCTTTGAGTGCATTTCATGGTGAACAATCCCTCTCTTTTAGCGTATACGATGATGGGCGACCCCTCTCTTTGAGCGTATGTCGCAATGAATTACCCCTTTCTTCGAGGGAATGTCATAATAAATGGTCGCACTCATTGACCGAATACCGTGATTGAGACACTTCTTTTTGAGCGTATGTCGCGATGAATGACCCTCTCTTCGAGTGCATGTCATGGTGAAAGATCCCTCTCTTTGATTGAATACCGTGATAGACGACCACTCGCTTTTATTATATGTAGCGATGAATGACCTCTCTCTTCGAGTGCATGTCATAATAATTGGTCCCTTTCTTAGAGCGTATCCCATGATGAGTGACCCCTCTCTCTGAGCGTATACCGCGATAAATGACCCCTCTTTTTGGGTGCATGTCATAATGAACAGTCTCTTTCTTAGAGCGTATACCATGATGGATGATCCCTCTCTCTGAGCGTATACCGCGATGAATGACCCCTCTCTTCAAGCGTATTCCATAATGAACGTTCCCTCTCTTTGAGCTTATGGAGTGATGGACGACCCCTCTCTTTGAGCGTAACTCGCGTTGAATGACCCCTCTCTTCCAGTGCATGTCATAACGAACGGTTCCTTTCTTAGAGCGTAAATCGTGATGGACAACCCCTCTCAATGAGCATATTTTATGGTGAATGACTGCTCTATTCGAGCGTATGTCATAATGACCGGTCCCTCTCTTTGAGCGTATCTCGTGATGGACGACCGCTCTCTTTGAGCATTTGTCAAGATGAATGACAGCTATCTTCGAGTGCATGTCATGGTGAATTGTCCCTCTCTTTGAGCGTATGTCGTGATGAATGGCCCCTATCTTTGACTGCAATTCATGGTGAACGGGCCCTCTCTTTGAGCGTATACCGTGATGGACAACCCCTCTCTTTGAGCGTATATCGCGGTGAAAGACCCATTTCTTCGATTGCATGTCATAATGAACGATTCCTCTCTTTGAGTGTATACCGTGATGGACGACCCCTCTCTTTGAGCGTATGTCACGATGAATGACCCTTCACTTTGAGTGCACGTCATGCTGAACAGCCCCTCTCTTTGAGCGTACACCGTGATGGATGACCCTTCCCGTTGAGCGTATGTCGCGATCAATGACCCTTCTGTTCGAGTGCATCTCATAATGAACAATCCCTTTCCTAGAGCGTATACCGTGATGGACATCACCTTTCCTTGAGCGTATGTCGCAGTGACAAACCCCTCTCTTCAAGCATATGTCATAATTAACGGGTCCCTCTCTTTGAGCGTATACCGTGATGGATGACCCCTCTCTTTTAGCGTATGCCGCAATGAATGACCCCTCACTTTTAGAGTATGTCATAATGAATGACCCCTCTTTTTGAGCATATGTGCCATGATGGACGAGCCCTCACTTTAAGCGTATGTCGCAATGAATGACCCCTCTCTTCAAGTGCATGTCATAATGAACGATCACAATGTACGAGCGTATACCGTGATAGACGAGTCCTCTCTTTGAGTGTAAGTCGTGGTGAATGACCCCTCTCTTCGAGTGCATGTCATAATAAACGGTTCCTCTCTTTGAGCGTATACCGTGATGGACGACCCCTCTCTTTGAGTGTATGTCGCGATGAATCACCCCTCTATTATAGTGCATGTCATGGTGAACGATCCCTATCTTTGAGCAGATACCATGATGGATGAACCTTCTCTTTGAGCGTATATCGCGATGAATGACCCCTCTCTTCAAATGCATGTAATAATGAACGGTCCCTTTCTTAGAGCGCATACTATGATGGACGACCCCTCTTTTTGAGCGTATGTAGCGGTGAATGATGCCTCTCTTCGGTGAATGACCCCTCGCTTTGAGTGCATGTAATGATCCCTTTCTTAGAGTGTATACCATGATGCACAACCCATCTCTTTGAGCGCATGTCGCGATGAATGTCCCCTCTCTTCGATTGCATGTTACAATGAAAGGTCCCTCTCTTTGAGAGAATACCATGATGGACGACCCCTCTCTTTCAGCGTATATCGCGATGAATGACCCCTCTCCTCGAGAGCAGATCATAATGAATGGTCCCTTTCTTAAAGCGTATACTGTGATGGACGACCCTTCTCTTCGAGCGTATGTCGCTATGAATGACCCCAATCTTCGACTGCTGGTCGTAATGAACGATCCCTCTCTTTGAGCGTATTTTCTGATGGACGACCCCTCTCTTTGAGCGTATTTTCTGATGGACGACCCCTCTCTTTGAGCATATGCCACAGTGAATGACCTCTTTCTTCGAGTGAATGTCATAATTAACGGTCCCTCTTTGTGAGCAGATACCGTGATGGACGGCCCTTCTCTTTGAGCGTTTGTCACGATGAATGACCACTCTCTTTGAGTGCATGCAATGATCCCATTCTTAGAGTGTATACTGTGATGGAAGACCCATCTCTTTGAGCGTATGTCGCGATGAATCAGCCCTCTCCTCGAGTGCATGTTAAAATGAAAGGTCCCTCTCTTTGAGCATATACTGTGATGGAAGACCCCTCTCTTTGAGCGTATATCGCGATGAATGACCCCTCTCTTCGCTTGTATGTCATAATAAACGGTCCCTTTCTTAGAGCGTATATAGTGATGGATCACCTTTCTCAATGTGCGTATGTCGCGATGAATAGCACCTCTCCTCGAGTGCATGTCATGGGGAATGGTTCCTCTCTTTGTACGTCTACCGTGATGGATGCCCCCTCTCTTTGAGCTAATATCGCGATTGATGACCCCTTTCTTCGATTGCATGTCATAATGAATGTTCACTTTCGTAGAGTGTATACCGTGATGGACGACCCCTCTCTTTGAGTGTATATCGCGGTGAATGACCCCTATCTTTGAGCGTATGTCGTTACAGACAAACCCACCCTTTAAGACTATGTCGCGATGATTGACCCCTCTCTTTGAGCATGACATTGTGAACGATTCCTCTCTTTGAGCGTAAACCATGGACGACCCCTCCATTTGATCGTAGGTCGCAATGAATGACCCCTCTCTTTGAGTGCATGTCATAATGAACGGTCCCTTTCTTAGAGCGTATACCGTGATGGATGACCCTTCTCTTTGGCGTATATCACGATGAATGACCCCTCTCTTTGAGGGTTTGTCATAATGAAAGACCCTTCTCTTTAAGAGTATACCGTGATCGATGACCCCTCTTTTTGAGTGTATGTCGCAATGAAGGACCCCTCTCTTCGAGTCCATGTCATGGTGAACAATCCCTCTCTTTGAGCATATACTATGATGGACGACCCCTCTCTTTGAGCGTATATCGCGATAAGTGACCCTTCTCTTCGAGTGCATGTCATAATGAACGGTCCCTTTCCTGGAGCGTATACCATGATGGACGACCCCTCTCGCTGAGCGTATGTCACGGTAAATGACCCCTCTCTTCGAGAGAATTTCATAATGAACGGTCGTTTTCTTTGATAGTATATCGTGGTGGATGACCCCTCTCTTTGAGCGTATGTCACAGTGAATGACCCTTCTCTTTGAGCGTATGTCACAGTGAATGTCCCCTCTCTTCGAGCGTATTTCATAATGTAAGTTCCTTCTCTTTGAGCGTGTGCCGTGATGGATGACCCCTCCCTTTGAGTGTTTGTCGCGTTGAATGACCACTCTCTTTGAGTGCTTGTAATAATGAACGGTCTCTTTTTTAGAGCGTATACCGTGATGGACGACCCTTCTCATTGTGCATATGTCGCGGTGAATGACCCTTCTCTTCGAGTGCATGTCATAATGAACGGTACCATACTTTGAGCGTATATCACGATGTACGATCCCTCTCTTTGAGGGTATGTTGCGGTGAATGACCCCTCCCTTCGAGAGTTTGTTGTAATAATCGGTCCCTCTCTTTGATTGTATCCCATGATGAACGACCTCTTTCTTTGAGCATATGTCTCGATCTGAATGACCCCCGTCTTTTAGTGCATGTCATGGTGAACGATACCTCTCTTAGGGCGTATACCATTCTGGACGACCCCTCTCTTTGAATGTACGTCGTGATGAATGACCCCTCTCTTCAAGTGCATGTCATAATATACAGTCCCTTTCTTAGAGAATATACCCTGATAGACGACCATTCTCTTTGAGTGTATGTCGCGATGATTGACCCCTCTCTTAGAGTGCTTGTCATAATGAACAATCCCTTTCTTAGAGCGTATACTGTGATGGACGACACCTCTCTTTGAGCGTATGACGCGGTGAATGACCCCTCTCTTCTAGCGTATGTCATAATGAATGGTCTCTCTCTTTGAGCACATACCGTGATGGATGACCCCTCTCTTTGACCATATGTCGCGATGAATAAAAACCCCTCTATTCGAGTGCTTGTCATGGTGAGCAGTCCTACTGTTTGGGCGTATAACGTGGACCCTTTGGGAGTATGTCTCGATGAATGACACGTCTGTTTGAGTGCATGTCATAATCAAAGGTCCTTCTCTTTGAGTGTATACCGTGATCTATGACCCTCTCTTTGAGCGTACGTTTCGATGAATGACTCCTATCTTCTAGTGCATTTCATGGTGAACAGTCCCTCTCTTTGAGTGTATACTGCGATGGACAACCCTTCTCTTTGAGAATAGGTCGCAATGAATGACCCCTCTTCGAGTGCATGTCATAATGAAGGATCCCTCTTTTTGAGCGTTTGTCGCGATGGATGACCCCTCTCTTCAAGTGCATGTCATGGTGAAAGATCCCTCTCTTTGGGCGAATACCGTGATGAACGGCCCCTCTCCTTGAGCGTATGTCGCGATGAATGACCCCTCTTTCGAGTTCATATCATAATGAACCGTCCCTTTCTTAGAGCGTATACCGTGATGGATGACCCCTCTCTTTGAGTGTGTATCGCGGTGAATGACCTCTCTCTTCGTGTCAATGTCAAAATGAACGGTTCCTTTCTAAGAGCGAAAATCGTGATGGACGACACCTCTCTTTTGTGTATGTCGCGGTGAATGACCGCTCATACTAGCGTATGTCATAATGACTGGTCCCTCTCTTTGAGCGTATCCCGTGATGGACATCCCCTCTCTTTGAGTGTTTTTCGTAATGAATGACCCCTCTCTTCGAGTGCATGTCATGGTGAACGGTCCCACTCTATGAACGTATCCCGTGATGGACGACTCTTCTCTTTGAGCATATGCCATGATGAATGGCCCCTCTCTTTGAGTGCATGTCATGGTGAACGGTCCCTCTCCTTGAGCGTATACCATGATATACGACCCTTGTCTTTGAGCATATGTCGCGGTGAATGACTCTTCTCTTCGAGTGCATGTTATAATGAACGGTCCCTCTGTTTGAGCGTATTTTGTGATGGACGACACCTCTCATTGAGCGTATTCCACGGTGAACGACCCCTTTCTTCGAGTGCATGCCATAATGAAGGGTCCCTCTTTGTGAGCAGATACCATGATGGACGACCCTTCTCTTTGAGCGTTTGTCGCGATGAAAGACCCCTTTCTTCGAGTGCATGTAATGATCCCTTTCTTTGAGTGTATATTGCGATGGACGACCCATCTCTTTGAGCGTAAGTCGCGATGAATCAGCCCTCTCCTTGAGTGCATGTTAAAATGTAATGTCCCTCTCTTTGAGCGTATACCGTGATGGACGAACCCTCTCTTTGAGCGTATATCGCGATGAATGACCCCTCTCTTCAAGTGTATGTCATAATGAACGGTTCCTTTCTTAGAGAGTAAATCGTGATGGTCAACCCCTCTCATTGAGCGTATGTCGCGGTGAATGACCGTTTTATTCGAGCGTATGTCATAATGACCGGCCCCTCTCTTTGAGCGTATCTCGTAATGGATGACACCTCTCTTTGAGCATTTGTCAGGATGAATGACCCCTTTCTTCGAGTGCATGTCATGCTGAATTGTCTCTGTCTTTCAGCGTATACCGTGATGGACGACCCCTCTCTTTGAGCGTATGTCGCGATGAATGACCCCTATCTTTGAGTGCAATTCATGGTGAACGTTCCCTCTCTTTGAGTGTATACCGTGATGGACGACTCCTCTCTTTGAGCGTATGTCGCGATAATTGAACGGTTCCTCTCTTTAAGCGTAAATCATGATGGACGACCCCTCTCTTTAATCGTACGTCGCGATGAATGACACCTCTCTTCGAGTGTATCTCATAATGAACGGTCCCTTTCTTAGAGCCTATGTCCTGGTGAACAGTCCCTCCCTTCTAGTGCATTTCATAATTAACGATCCCTTTTTTAGAGCGTATACCGTGATGGACGACCCCTCTCTTTGAGCGTATATCACGGTGAGTGACCCCTCTCTTCGAGAGTATGTTATAATTAAGCATATGCCGCGATGAATAACATCTTTCTTCGAGTGTATGCCGCGAAGGATGACCCCTCTCTTTGAGCGTATATTGCGATGAAAGACACCTTTCTTCGAGTGCATGACATGGTGAACAGTCACTCTCTTTGAGTGTATGTTGTTATATACGATCCTCTCTTTAAGCGTATGACGCGATGAATAACATCTCTCTTCCAGTGCAGGACATGGTGAACGGTCCCTCTCTTTGAGCATATACGGTGATGGACGAACCTCTCTTGCAGGATATGGTGAACGGTCCCTCTCTTCTATAGTATGTCGTAATGAACGGTCCCTCTCTTTGAGCGTATGTCGTAACGGACGACCCCTCACTTTGAGCGTATATCGTGATGAATGACCCCTTTATTAGAGAGTATACCATGATGAATGACCCCTCTCTTTGAGCATTTGCTATGATGGATGATGCCTCTGTTTGAGCGTATGTGGCGTTGAATGACCCCTTTCTTCCAGTTTATTTTAAATGAACGGTCCATTTCTTAGAGTGTATCCCGTGAAGAACGACCCCACCCCTCTCTTTGAGCGTCTGTCGCGATGAATGACCTCTATCTACGAGTGTATGTCATAATGAATAGTCCCTTTCTTAGAGGGTATACCGTGATAGATGACACCTCTCTTTGATTGTATGTCGCGAAGAATTACCCATCTCTTCGACCTTATATCATAATGACCGGTCCCTCTCTTTGAGCGTATCACATGATGGACGACCCCTCTCTTTAAGTGTATGTCGCGATGAATAACCACTCTCTTTGAGTGCTTGTTATAAAGAACGGTCCCTTTCTTATAGCGTATGCCGTGATGGATGACCCCTCCTTTGCTTGTATGTCGAGATGAATGACCCCTCTCTTCAGGTGCATGTCATAATGTTCGGTCCCTCTCTTTAAGCGTATACCGTGATCGATGACAACTCTCTCTGAGCGTATGTCGCGTTGAATGATCCCTTTCTTCGAGTTTTTGTCATAACGAACGGTTTATTTCTTAGAGCATGTCACGTGATAGACGACCATTCTCTTTAAGCGTATGTCACGATGAATGACCCCTCCCTACGAGTGCATGCCATAATGAACGAACCCATTCTTATAGGGTATACCGTGATGGACGACCTCTCTCTTTGAGTGTATTTCGGGAGAATGACCCATCTCTTCGAGCGTATATCATAATGACCGGTCCCTCTCTTTGAGCGTATCACATGATGGACGACCCCTCTCTTTGAGCTTATGTCGCGATGAATGACCCCTCTTTTGAGTGCATGTCATGGTGAACGATCCCCCTCTTTGAGCTTAGTCGTGATAGACGACCACTCTCTACGAGTGCATGTCATAATGAACAGTCCCTTTATTTGAGTGTATACCGTGATGGACGACCCCACTCTTTATGTGTATGTTGCGGTGAATGACCCTTGTCTTCGAGTGCATGTCATGGTGAACGTTCCCTCTCTTTGAACGTATGTCGCGATGAATGACCCCTCTCTTCGAGTGCATGTCATAATGAAAGGTCCCTTTCTTAGAGTGTATACCGTGATGGACGACTCTTCTATTTGAGCGTTTGTCACGATGAATGACCCATCTGTTCGAGTGCATGTCATAATGAATGGTCCCTTTCTTAGAGCGTATACCGTGATGAATGACCCTTCTCTTTGAGCGTATGTCGCGATGAATGACCCCTCTCTTAGAGTGCATGTCATAATGATCGGTCCCTCTCTTTGAGCGTATATCATGATCGATGACCACTCTTTTTGAGCGTATGTCGCGATGAATGACCCCTCTCTTCAAGTACATGTCATGGTGAACGATCCCTCTCTTTGAGCATATATCATGATGAACGAAACCTCTTTTTGAACGTATGTCGCAGTGAATGACCGCTCTGTTCTAGTGCATGTCATAATGAAAGGTCCCTTTCTTAGAGCGTATACCGTGATGGACGACCCTTCTCTTTGAGCGTTTGTCACGATGAATGACCCCTCTATTCGAGTGCATGTCATAATGAATGGTCCAATTCTTAGAGCGTATACCGTGATGGACAACCCTTCTCTATGAGTGTATGTCGCGACGAAGGACCCGTCTCTTCGAGTGCATGTCAAAATGAACAGTCCCTTTCTTTTAGCGTATACCGTGATGGACGACCCTCCTCTTTGACCGTATGTCGCGATGAATGACCCACTCTTTTAGTGAATGTCATAATGAACGGTCCCATTCTTAGAGCGTATACCGTGATGGATGACCCTTCTCCTTGAGTGTAACTCGCGATGAATGACCCCACTCTTCGAGTGTATGTCAAAATGAACGGTCCCTTTCTTAAAGCATATACTGTGATGGACGACCCCACTCTTTAAATGGATGTCGCGGTGAATGATCTCTCTCTTCGAGAGTATACCATAATGAATGGTCCCTCTCTTTGAGCGTATGTCGTGATTAATAACCCCTCTCTTTGAGCGTATGTCGTGATTAATAACCCCTATCTTCGAGTGCATGTCCTGTTGAACGATCCCTCTGTTCGAGCGTATGGGTTGATGGATGACCTCTCTCTTTAAGCGTATTTCGCATTGAATGACCCCTCTAGTTGAGTGCATGTCATTATGAATGATCTCTTTCTTAGAGTGTATACCATGATGGACGACCCTCTCTTTGAATGTATGTCGCGATGAATGACCCCTCTCTTCGAGTGCATGTCATAATGAATAATCCCTCTCTTTGAGAGTATATCGTGATGGACAATCCCTCTCTTTGAGCGTATTGCGCGATGAATGACCCATCTTTAAGTGTATGTCATAATGAACGATCCCTCTCTTTGAGCGTATACCGTGATGGATAACCCCTCTCTTTGAGCGTATGTCGCGATTAATGTCCCCTCTCTTCGAGTGCATATCATAATGATTGGTCCCTTTCTTATAGCATATACCGTTGTGGACGGCCCATCTCTTTGAGCATATGTCGCGGTGAATGACCCATTTCTTTGAAGGTATGCTGTAGTGACCGGTCCCCCTCTTTGAGCGTATTCTGTGATGGACGACCCCTATCTTTGAGCGTATGTCATGATGAATGACCCCTCTCTTTGAGTGTATATCATGGTGAACGGTCCCTCTTTTTGAGCGTATCCCGTGATGGACGACACCTCTCTTTGAGCGTATGTCACGATGAATGACCTCTCTCTTTGAGTGCATATCATAATAAATATTTCCTTTCTAAGAGCGTATATCATGATGGACGACCCCTCTCTTTAAGCGTATGTCACGATGAATAACCCTTCTCTTCGAGTGCATGTCATAATGATCGTTCCCTCTCTTCGAGCATATACCATGATCGATGACCCCTCTTTTTGAGTATATGTTGTGTTGAATGACCCCTCTCTTCGAGTGCATGTCATGCTGAATGATCCCTCTCATTGAGCGTATACCGTGATGGACAATCCCTCTTTTTGACTGTCTGTCACAACGAATGACCCTTCTCTTCTAGTAAATGTCATAATGAACGGTCACTTTCTTAGAGTGTATACCGTGATGGACGATGCTTCTCTTTGAGCGGAATGACCCCTCTTTTCGAGTGCATGTATTAATGAATGGTCACTTTCTTAGAGAGTATATTGTGATGGACGACCCCTCTCTTTGAGCGTATGTCGCCGTGAACGACCCCTCTCTTCGAGTACATGTCATAATGAATGGTCCTTTCTTAGAGCGTATATCGTGATGGACGACCCGTCTCTTTGAGTGGTGTCGCAGTGAATGACCCTTCTCTTCGAGTGTATATCATGGTGAACGGTCCCTCTTTTTGCGTGTATACCGTGATGGACGACACCTCTCTTTGAGCGTATGTCACGATGAATGACCTCTCTCTTTGAGTGCATATCATAATAAATATTACCTTTCTTAGAGCGTATACAGTGATGGACGACCCCTCTCTTTAAGCATACGTCACGATGAATAACCCCTCTCTTCCAGTGCATGTCATAACGATCAGTCCCTCTCTTCGAGCGTATGTATCGATGAATAACCATTCTCTTTGAGTGAATATCATAACGAACAGTCCCTTTCGTAGAGCGTATACCGTGATGGACGACCCCTCTTGGAGCGTATGTCGCGGTGAATAACCCCTCTCTTCGAGAGTATGTGGTAATGAACAGTCCCTCTCTTTGAATGTATGTCGTGATGGACGATCCTCTCTTTGAGCGTATGTCACGATGAATGACCCCTGTCTTCGAGTGCATGTCATGGTGAAGGGTCCATCTCTTTGAGCGTATACCGTGATGGACGATCCCTCTCATTGAGCGTATGTCGCATTGAATGACCCCTATCTTCGAGTGCAAGTCATAATGAATGATCTATTTTTTGGAGCGTATACTGTTATGGAAGACCCTTCTCTTTGAGCGTATGTCGCGATGAATGACCCCTCTCTTCGAGTACATGTCATGGTGAACGATCCCTCTCTTTGAGCGTATACCATGATGAACGAAACCTCTTTTTGAACGTATGTCGCAATTAATGACTCCTCTTTTCTATGCATGTCATAATGAACGGTCCCTTTCTTAGAGCGTATACCGTGATGGAAGAACCTTCTCTTTGAGCGTTTGTCACGATGAATGACCCCTCTATTCGAGTGCATGACATAATGAATGGTCCAATTCTTAGAGCGTATACAGTGATGGACAACCCTTCTCTTTGAGTGTATGTCATAATGAACGGTCCCGTTCTTAGAGCGTATACCGTGATGGACGAACCTTCTCCTTCATCGTATCTCTCGATGAATAACCCCGCTCTTCGAGTGTATGCCATAATGAATGATCCCTTTCTTAGAGCATATACAGTGATGAGCGACCCCACTCTTTAAGTGTATGTCACGGAGAATGACCCCTCTCTTCGAGAGTATACCATAATGAATGGTCCCTCTCTTTGAGCATATGTCGTGGTGGATGACCCCTCTCTTTGAGCATATATCGTGATAAATGACTCCTCTCTTCGAGTGCATGTCATGCTGAATGGTCCCTCTCCTTAAGGGTATTCCGTAATGGACGACCCCTCTCTTTGAGCGTATGTCGTGATGAATAACCCCTCTCTTCGAGTTCGTGTAATGTTGAACGATCCCTCTCTTTGAGCTTATGTCGTGATGGACGACCCCTCTTTTGAGTGTATGTCGTGATGAGTAACCCCTCTCTTCGAGTTCATGTCATGTTGAACGATTGCTCTCTTAGAGCTTTTGTCGTGATGGATGACCCCTCTCTTTGAGTGTATGTCGCATTGAATGGCCCCTCTCTTCGAGTTCATGTCATTATGAACAATCTGATTCTTAGAATGTATACCGTGGGGGATGACATCTCTCTTTGAGCGTATGTCGCGATGAATTTCCCCTCTCTTTGAGTGCATGTCATTGTGAATGGTTTCTCTCATCGTGCGTATACCATGATGGACGACCCCTCTCTTTGAGCGTATGTTGCAATGAATAACCCATCTCTTCGAGTGCTTGTCATAACGAATGGTCCGTTTCTTAGAGCGTATACCATGATGGACGACCCTTCTCTTTGAGCATTTGTCGCGATGAATGACCCCACTCTTCGAGGTTATGTCATAATGAATGGTCACCTTTTTAGAGCGTACAGCGTGGTGGACGACCTCTCTTGTTAAGCGTATGTCGCGGTGAATGACCCCTCTCTTCGAGAGTATGCCATATTGAATGGTCTCTCTCTTTGAGTGTATGCCGTGATAGACGACCCCTCTCTATAAGCGTATATCGTGATGAATGACCCCTCTCTTAGAGTACAGGTCACGGTGAACAGTCCCTCTTTTTGAGAGTATGTCGTGATGGACGACCCCGCTCTTTGAGCATATGTCGCGATGTATAACCCCTCTCTTCGAGTACATGTCCTGTTGAACGATCCCTGATACATGCATTAGAGGGCTAAAGTAATGCACATTGAGCATAAATATGAATCTGTTGGTAAAGTCTGGAAAGCCAGCCAACTTTCCTTGACTTTTTGGTTGTGTTTCGTGCATTTATGGGCAGAATTGTCTTCTAATAAATTGACCGTCATTCAATTAACTTTTCAATGCATCTTGAAACGCATCAATTGGATATCGGGAGCTCAAGATATGTTTGTTTTATCGAAGATTGCGCGTGCAGAGAACTAGATACAGGATTATTATGAGATTTTGTAAAATTCATCTCAAAAGCTAATATATAAAGTTTTTAGATGAATTAGACATTAAATAAATTAATTCAAAGGTGGATTATAAATCTTTGACCATTATTATTAGTATTTTATTTTATAACTTAGGATTCCTTTTAATTAGCTATCCATATGCTGATTTTAGGGGATTTATTTTATCAAGATATTAATATGTTGATATTTAGGGATTGATCAGCTATCTATTAGGCAATTCTAAGGTCTCCTCTAGACTATAAAAGGGGACAACTCTTTTCTTGTAAACACATGAAGAGTATGTTTTTCTGAGTTATATAAACTCTTGGCCTCGGGCCATTTTATTTGCAAGGTTGCCACCTTACTATTTTTCTTATCAAAAGTCTTCTTCAACATAAGTACTTCAAGTTTTTATGAGGAAGATTATCTTTACACTCTCGCTTGCCTAAGCAATCGCGTTTAGGAGAGTGAGTTAGAGATGATTAGGGTGTTTGCCTATCTAATTATGGATAGGGGGTGCCTAGGACAACAACATATCATCAATTCACTGGAGAGATTCGTTTCGTTTGCAGGTGTTTGCCTATTCAATTGCGATTAGGAGGGTGCCAAGGACAAATCAATCCAACATCATACCACCACCACCACCATCTATACTACTGTATTTTATATCAATCCCTCTGTTTGAGCGTATGTCGTGTTGGATGACCTCTCTCTTTAAGTGCATATCGCATTAAATGACCCCTCTTATTGAGTGCATGTCATTATGAACGATCCCTTTCTTAGAGTTTATACCGTGATGGACAAACCTCTCTTTGAACGTAGGTCGCGATGAATGAGCCCTCTCTTCGACTGCATGTCATAATGAAGGATCGCTATCTTTGAGAGTATACCGTGAATGGGCAACCCCTCTCTTTGACGGTATGTCGCGATGAATGTCCCCTCTCTTCGAGTGCATATCATAATGAACGATCCCTTTCTTATAGCGTATACCGTTATGGACGACCCACCTCTTTGAGTGTATGTCGCGATGATTGTCCCCTCTCTTTGAGTGCATATCATAATGAACGGTCCCTTTCTTATAGCATATACAGTTATGGACGACCCATCTCTTTGAGCGTATGTCGCGGTGAATGACCCCTTTCTTTGAAGGTATGTTGTAGTGATCGGTCCCCCTCTTTGAGCGTATCCTGTGATGGACGACCCCTGTCTTTGAGCGTATGTCGTGATGAATGACCCCTCTCTTCGAGTGCATGTCCTGTTGAACGATCCCTCTATTCGAGCGTATGTTGTGATGGATGACCTCTCTCTTTATGTGCATATCGCATTGAATGACCCCTCTTGTTGAGTGCATGTCATTATGAACGATCCCTTTCTTAGAGTTTACACCGTGATGGACGACCCTCTCTTTGAACGTTGGTCGCGATGAATGAGCTCTCTCTTCGAGTGCATGTCATAATGAACGACCGCTATCTTTGAGAGTATACCGTGATGGGCAACCCTCTCTTTAAGCGTATTGCTCGATGAATGACCCCTCTCTTTGAGTGTATGTCATAATGAATGATCCCTCTCTTTGAGGGTATACCGTGATGAACAACCCCTCTCTTTGAGCGTATATCGCGATGAATGTCCCCTCTCTTCGAGTGCATATCATAATGAACGCTCTCTTTCTTATAGCGTGTACCGTTATGGACGACCCATCTCTTTGAGCGTAAGTCGCGGTGAATGACCCATTTCTTTGAAGGTATGTTGTAGTGACCGGTCCCCCTCTTTGAGCGTATCCTATGATGGACGACCCCTGTCTTTGACCGTATGTCGCAACGAATGACCCTTCTCTTCTAGTAAATGTCATAATAAACGGTCACTTTCTTAGAGCGTATACCGTGATGGACGACCCTTCTCTTTAAGCGGAATGACCCCTCTTTTCGAGTGCATGATATAATGAATGGTCATTTTCTTGGAGAGTATATTGTGATGGACGACCCCTCTCTTTGAGCGTATATCGCCGTGAATGACCCCTCTCTTCGAGTACATGTCATAATGAACGGTCCTTTCTTAGAGCATATATCATGATGGACGACCCGTCTCTTTGAGCGATGTCGCGGTGAATGACCCTTCTCTTTGAGCGTATTTCATAATTACCGGTCTCTCTTTTAGCGTATCCCGTGATGGACGACCCCTCACTTTGAGCGTATGTCTCTATGAATGACCCCTCTCTTCGAGTGCATGTCATGGTGAACGTTCCCTCTCTTTGTGCGTATACCGTGATGACGTCCCCTCTTTTGGAGCGTAAGTCGCGATGAATGACCCCTCTCTTCGAGTGCATGTCGTAATGAACGGTCTCTTTCTTAGAGAATAGACCGTAATGGACAACCCTTCTCTTCGAGCGTATGTGTTGATGAATAACCCTTCTTTTTGAGTGCATATCATAATGAACAGTCCCTTAGTTAGAGCATCTACCGTGATGGACGACCCCTCTCGTAGCGTATATTGCGGTGAATAAACCCTATCTTCGAGAGTATATCATAAAGAATGGTCCCTCTCTTTGAAACGTATGCCGTGATGGAAGACCCCTCTCTTTGAGTGTATGTCGCGATGAATGACCCCTCTCTTCGAGTGCATGTCATGGTGAAGGGTCCATCTCTTTGAGCGTATACCGTGATGGACGACCCCTCTCATTCAGCGTATGTCGTATTGAATGACCCCTTTCTTCTAGTGCAAGTCATAATGAATGATCCATTTTTTGGAGCGTATATCATTATTGATGACCCTTCTCATTGAGCGTATGGTGCGATGAATGACCACTCTCTTCGAGTGCATGTCATAATGAACCATCCCTTTCTTAGAGAGTATACCGTGATGGACGACCCCTCTCTTTGATCGTTTGTCGCGGTGAATGACTGACCCCTCTCTTCGAGTGTATGTCATAATGAATGGTCCCTCTCTTTGAGCATTTGCCATGATGGACGACCCCTCTCTTTGAGCGTATGTCGCGATGAATGACCCCTCTCATCGAGTTCATATCATAATGAACGATCCCTTTCCTAGACCGTATATTGTGATGGACGACCCCTCTATTTGAGCGTATGTCCCAGTGAATGACCCCTCTCTTAGAGTGCATGTCATAATGAACGGTCCCTTTCTTAGAGCGTATACCGTAATGGACGACCCCTCTCTTTGAGCGTATGTCATGGTGAATGACCCTTCTCTTTGAGTGCATGTAATAATAATCAGTCTCTTTCTTTGAACGTCTACCGTGATGGACGATCCTCCTCTTTGAGCGTATGTCATAATGAATGACCTATAACACCCAACCTGGATGTCACACTGGGCCTCCGGCCCAAAACCCGTATTTAAAATTTTCCATTAAAAGTCCAATAATAAAATCACATATAGTTCAAAACCAATTTCTATAAAATCCACTTAAATTAAAACAAGCCCAAAATAGTTTAAAGAAATTCGGAGCTCCAAAATTATTACAGACCCGTTAAAACATTCGACCCAAATTTAATAAACAGAGTTACAATTACATATAGGGTTCAACATAGTACTATGCCCACTATATCTATAAGTGTACTCTGACAACTCGGTCGATGCTGAAATCCGAACCTTGATGGCACTCCACGGAACCCGCTTCACCTAACCTACGCACGAAAACAGATTTCGAACGCTGAGCCACACAAGCTCAGTGGATACGCCGAACTCGGCCAACATCATGCATATCAAAGCAGTAAAGCATGGCATATAAATCACATGCATGGTATGATGGTCTAGCATGCTTGCCTAACACATGGCATAAATGAGATGTATATTATCGCACACAGCATATACAATCAGCAAAACACACAAGGTAGTGAGGCCCGCATCCACACTGCATCGGGATCCTACACTACGAGTAGGGCCTGCGTCCACACAGCACCGGGATCCCCTACTCAAGGATGAGGCACGCGTCCACACAGCATCGGGATCCTACATCCGGGATTGAGGCATACATCCACACAACATCGGGATCCTACACTTGGGATAGTCGTCAAATCATCATCTAGAATGTTACATCGGATGGCCTTCGACGTGTTGCAACACTTATGGATATCCGGATTTCCAACGCTCAAGGACTCAAACCACACAAACGATCCATCTAGGATCTTATCACAACAAGGCATATTAAGTCTTGTCGTTCTTAAGCCTTTCGAGGTTATAATTATCAATCATAGATTAAAATTTCTTTCATAGCTTTTAAGATTAATGGAAGTATTAATTAAATCTCCGAGCCCCAAAACTCTACTCAAACTTAGCCAAAAACACAGGGGTATCGATACCCCATATTGCGGTAGCGAAACACCCAGCATCGATGCCCACCCAAAAAGGGTATCGGAACAAGGGTATCGATGCCAGTATCGATACTCTTTGACCACTTCAAAAGTCAACAAAAGGGGAAAGGACCGTTTCGATACAGGTATCGATACAAAAAGTTACTGGAAGCCTCGGTATCGAACCATGGTTCGATACCCCTAAACGACAAGCCAAAACACACTCATGGGTATCGACCGGTATCGATACCCCTGCACAAAATGCAGGTATGCACTTATAATTTCTAGATTTCCATCCCCAAACTTAATCTAACTGATTCTAAAGTCTTTCTACTCATTTTTAATAGTGATTAGGATGTTTTAACACCAATTTCCAACCATTGAACACATAAACTCGTATTTCATCATTAATGACCCATTTTCAAGCAAACCAAGCAAGACAACACACATACATGATTTCTCTATATGCTATGCATTCTACCATGAATGATGATGAAGAAAGAGTTAGGAGTACCAACCTCTTAGCAAAACAGCAGCAACTCGAGCTTCCTCTAGTCAAACTCTTCCTCTACCCAAGCTTGTTGATGGCTCACCACCTTCTTTCTCTACAAGAGAAAGATGAAGAACGGTTTAGGAAGAATTTAGGATAATTCCTCAAAGTCTAAGAACACAAAAAGGGACTGAGATTAAAGCTCCAAAACTCAATCCTTAGCTCCACCCAAAACCCCACAAGAACCTCCATCTAACACCAAAACCACACATCCTTACCTTGTTTTATAGATCCTTTACTGCTCTACAACCTTTCTTCAAGCATAAAAACGAGATTCCCACTAAGATTCTTAAATACCAAACCTTTTTACCTTACCTTCTTCTTGCTTCTATGATGGAGGAGGATGGAGAGTGAAGAGAGAAAAGAAATGAGGTCATTCCTCTGCAGAAATTAAACCCCCAAACCCCTCTCTTCCCATCTCTATTTGGTAATTACCAAATCACCCCCAACCCAACAACTAACAAGCTCAACAACCAGCCCAACCCATAAGCCTAAGGCCCAACAACCTAAGGTCCAAACTGTATAAACCTGAGGCCCAACACTTCGGGTTAACCCGACCCTCGAATATGGGAAATTTGGGATCGTTACAACTCTCCCCTCCTTGAGCGAATGTCACAATGAATGACCCCTCTCTTCAACTGCATGTCATAATGAATAGTCCCTTTCTTAAAGCGTATACTGTGGTGGACGACACCTCTCTTTGAGCGTATGTCGCGGTGAATGACCCCTCTCTTCGAGAGTTTGTCATAATGAATGGTCCATCTCCTTGAGCGTATGTCATGATGGACGACCCTTCTCTTTGAGCGCATGTTGCATTGAATGACCCCTCTCTTCGACTGCATGTTATGGTGAACGGTCCCTCTCTTTGAGCACACAACGAGATGGACGACACCTCTTTTTTTAGTATATGTCGCGATGAATGACCCCTCTCTTCGAGTGTATGTCATAATGAATGGTCCCTTTCTCAGAATATATACCGTGATGGATGATCCTTTTCTTTGAGCATATGTTACGGTGAATGACCCCTATCTTCGAGTGCATATTGTGGTAAACGGTCCCTCTCTTTGAGCGTATACCGTGATGGACGATCCCACTCTTTGAGCGTATACCGTGATGGACGACACCTCTCTTTGAACGTATGTCGTGATGAATGACCCCTATCTTCGAGTGCATATCATGGTAAACGGTCCCTCTCTTTGAGCGTATACCATGATGGACAACCCCTCTTTATGAGCGTATGTCGCAATGAATAATCCATCTCTTCGAGTGCATGTCATGCTGAAAGGTCCTTCTCTTTGAGAGTATACCGTGACGGACAGTCCCTCTCTTTGAGCGAATGTCACGATGAATGAACCCTCCCTTCGACTGCATGTCATAATGAACGGTACCTTTCTTAGATCTTATACTGTGGTGGACGACCCCTCTCTTTGGGAGTATTTGGCGATGCATGAACCCTCTCTTCGAGTGCATCATGGTGAACGATCCTTCTATTTGAGCGTATACCGTGATGGACGAGCCCTCTCTTTGAGCGTATGTTGCGATGAATGACCCCTCCGTTTGATTGTATGTCATAATAAACGATCCCTCTCTTTGAGCGTATGTCGCATTGAATGACCCCTCTCTTCAAGTGCATGACATGGTGAACGGTCCCTCTCTTTAAGCGTATACGGTGATGAACAACCCCTATCTTTGAGCGTATGTCACGATGAATGACCCCTCTCTTTCAGTGCATGTCCTAACAAATGGTCCATCTCTTTTAGCGTATACAATGATGGACGACCCCTCTTTTTTAGTTATGTCGCAATGAATGACCCCTCTTTTCGAGTGCATGTCATAATGAACGGTCTCTTTCTTATAGCGTATACCGTGATGACAACCCCTCGCTTTGAGCGTTTGTCGCGGTGAATGACCCCTCTCTTTGAGCGTATGTTGCGATGAATGACCCCTCTCTTCGAGTGCATGACATGGTGAATAGTTCCTCTCTTTGGGAGTATACTTGTTCCTGCACAGATATGAAAAATGCAGTAAAGTACGCCTTTTCTACAAATATTATCTTCAATGGTATAATCCCTAAATATATCACATTAAGCACATGCATTGGTTCAAGTAGGTGTAGATTTGATGATAAGTGACCATGAAAAGTGTAGAAAGTGATAGTGAATCGAGCACTTATCACCTCTCTTTGGGCATATACCGTGATGGACGACCCCTCTCTTTGAGAGTATGTCGCGATGAATGACACCACTCTTGGAGTGTATGTCATGGTGAACGGTCCCTCTCTTTAAGCGTTTACCGTAATGGACGACCCCTCTCTTTGAGAGTATGTCGCGATGAATGACCCCTCTCTTCGAGTGAATGTCATAATGAACGGTCCCTATCTTTGAGCGTATACCGTGATGGACGACCCCTCTCTTTGAGCGTATGTCGCGATGAATGACCCCTCTATTCTAGTGCATGTCATGGTGAACGGTCCCTCTCTTTGAGCGGATACCGTGATGGATGACCCCTCTCTTTGAGCGTATATCGCGATGAATGACCCCTATCTTCGAGTTCATGTCATAATGAACGTTCCCTTTCTTAGAGCGTATACTGTGATGGACGACCCCTTTTTTTGAGTTACGTCACAGTTATTGACCCTTCTCTTCGAGTGCATGTCATAATGAACGGTCCCCTTCTTAGAACGTATTCCGTGATTGACGACCCCTCTTTGAGCGTATGTCATTGTGAATGACCCCTTTTGATTGAGTGCATAGCATGCTGAACGGTCCCTCTCTTTGAGCGTATACCATGATGGATGACCCCTTTCTTTGACTGTATATCGCGATGAATGACCCCTCTCTTCGAGTGCTTGTCATAATAAACAGTCCCTTTCTTAGAACGTATACCTTGATGGTCGACCCTTCTCTTTGAGTGTATGTCATAATCAACAGTCCCACTCTTTGAGCGTATACAATTGTCGAATACCACACTCTTCGAGTGCATTTCATGATGAACAATCCATCTCTTTGAGTGTATACTGTGATGGACAACCCCTCTCTTTGAGCGTATGTTACGGTGAATGATATATGGATCCAAAGGATCCAAAGGGAACTTGTTATGAATGACTATCTCGAAAAGGGATATTTGGAAGATCTCTTCGAAAATGACCCTTTTGGAGGCCTCTACTTCAAGCAAAAGTTTCATCAGCTTGTTCCATCATTGAAGCAATTGGCTGCCTCGGCAATGATGATGTAAAGCAGTGAAAAAGTATGGACGATAATATAAGTAGGGTGGTAGATGAAAATCTTTAATATAAACTTAAATTGCGACTTTTCATGGCAGGGCCACGGTAATGAACTGCCTCGGCAGTGAATCTACACCCCCAAACTCAGATCGAGCATTTCCCTCAATACCTATATATATAGCAGAAAGCAGGAAACAAAAATTAACAAGTGAAGAAAAAAGATAAAAATAGGATAGAGGTATAAAAAGATTAAAGATCCTCCGAAGAACTGCTGTGAATGATTAGTTTTCTTGGCCTTGCTGCTGACAGTTTAGTTTTCGTTTTTTCTACTGCTGATTACTAAGCTTTGGCTGTTCTGGTGGGTGGTGTCCTTTGCAAAGGGGCGTTGACTTCTTCTCCTTCTTTCTCATCACCAATTTCTTCGGTGGGCATTATTTTTGTCCCGCCCTCATCTTTAACTTCCATTGCATCTGCCCAAGCGTGCTGAGTGCTTGTCCCGGCGGTGGAATGGAGCTGCTTCCTGACAAAGTCCATCTCCGACGAGAAACTCCTCATGATTATAGGAGAACCTTCTGGAGTGCTGAAGGTCGCTCTCCACCTGGATGGCCTTCGGCTGGCTGATGATGCCGCGACACGCTCTGGCGGCTGAGATGGGTCTAATGCATGGAATGGTTGTGATGGTCCAGTAGCATAAAATGGTCGTGATCCTCCTGGAACCGGAGTTGTTTCGGTGTATGGTGCAGCTGTGACAAACATATCAAGAGGGATTTCTGGAAACTACACCCCTTGGTTTTGAAAATTGGTGATCATCATCTGAGCTAATGTAGTGTTGAAATTTCTTTGGTACTCCATGTACCATTGTTGTCTTATATCTATGGCTGCGATCCTCTAGAGTATCTCCTGGTAAGTATCCGCTGGGGTAGTGTTGTGGGAAGCAGCAGGCATGTCCGCCGTGTATTGGGCCTCGATAATTGTATCGGTAGTGCCTGATTGTGGAGTTGCTTGGAATGGTTCCGCTTGTGTTATTTGCATGACTTTGTAATAGAACTCCCTTGTCCAACCGCGCCTTTGGACAATAATTTCGTCTATATCCTCGACTGGGACACCTGCGGTTGTGCAAAGACCCGTGATTAAACATGGAAAGCACAAAGGCCCTTTATCCTTACCACATTCGTAAATTTCACGTAGGATCAACTCTCCCACATTTATGATTCTTTTATTGATAATGGATTGAATGAGAGCCAATCTCCTTCTGTCGACTGTGTTGTTATGGGACGTTGGGATGAGGCGTCATTTTACCAACGTGGTCCACAACTTGGCCTCGGGCCTTAGGTTCTGTCTTGCCATGGAACCTTTGTGGGATCCGGTTTCCCAATGGGTGTTATCATAATAGAGATCATCTTTTATGAGTTCGTAGTCCTCGTTGTTGATATCCTCCATAAATGATCATGAGTAGGGTGGAGGCCATAGAACAAGTTGATGGTGTCGACATCATTTCTAATTGGTCTACCCCAGCAGTGGACATAAAGTGAATCTTTGCTTGGCCCATGAGCATAAAGTTCTCTCACAATCGTTGCATTGGCCTGGGCGGGTTGAAAGCAAAAGATTTGTCGCTCTTGATACACTATTTTATTGAACAAATAGTGCTCGATTCCATAGTTTTCCTCGTCTGAATGCTGGAATTCTTTCACTTCCCATAATTGCCTTGCAATAAAGGATCTGTTGAAGTATTCTTCAATAGCAGCGGGTGCAAATCTCTTGTAATATGCCATGGGGAATTGGTGAAAGTTTTTAAGAAATTTGAGAAAAACAAGCAACGAATTCTAAGAAATCAAGAATGTAAGAGTGAATAGTTCAAGGTGAGAAAGTGTTTATATAGATCTCGGCCTTGTACTACCGTGTTGATTTCGTTAACCCAACTAGCCATTTTTAGCTGTTGGCATTTACTGCCACGTCTGAAATTTCGCCCGACTAGCCGTTATGATGTTCTACCCGTTGGTAATTATGGCGACCCTAACACTGTGCACTACCGCGATAGCGGATTTTCTATCATGAATGACTTCACCTTCATTCTTGATTCTTGTCCTAAAAATAAACAACAAGAAAAGATAAAAAATTATGAACTAAAACTAATCCTAAAAGTACAATAAAACAAAGATAAGATGATAAAATTATGTCATGATAGGAGTGCATGCAAGTGCATCTCCTAAGGTGATGGTCTCCATAGTCCTCATATCATGTAGGCTAGAATAGTGCTTCAAACGTTGACCATTCACTTTGAACTCATGTCTATCCCTTTGTGATTTGATCATTACTGCACCATGTGGGTAAGCTTGAACAACTTCAAATGGGCCTGACTATCTGGACCTGAGTTTGCCTGGGAATAGTTTGAGTCTGAAATTGAAAAGGAGGACTTGTTGCCCGGGCAGTAGCTTACGGTCATGCCATCTTTTAGTCTTCTCTTTGTAAATCTTGGCATTTTCATAGATTGCTGCTCGGAGTTCTTCTATCTCATTGAGGTCTAGCAATCTTTTCTGGCCATCTTTCTCTCATTCCATGTTCAAAGTTTTTACTGCCCAATAGGCTTTATGCTCAATTTCCAGGAGCAAATGACACGCTTTTCCAAATACAAGCTTGTATGGAGATGTTCCCAATGGGGTCTTGTATGCTGTCCTATATGCCCAAAGGGTATCGTCGAGACAATGAGACCAATCCTTTCGAGATGGGTTTACCACCTTTTCAAGGATTTGCTTTAATTCCTTATTTGATATTTCAGCCTGCCCATTTATTTGTGGGTGATAGGCCGTAGCAATTCTGTGTGTGACGCTTAATTTCTTCAAGACCGCGACAATGATTCTATTGTCAAAGTGTTTGCCTTCATCACTAATTATAGCTCTAGGCACTCCAAATCTAATAAAGATATTTTTCTTGAGAAATTTCTAAACAATCTTGGAATCATTATGTGGTGTGGCAATTGCTTCGGCCCATCTTGACACGTAATCCACCGCTACTAGGATGTAGAGATTGCTTTGAACGTATATCGTGATGGACAACCCCTCTCTTTGAGCGTATGTCGAGATGAATTACCCCTCTGTTTGAGTGCATGTCATAACAAACGGTCCCTCTCTTTGAGCGTATACCGTGATGGACGACCCCTCTCCTTGAGCGTATGTCGCAGTGAATGACCCCTCTCTTTGAGTGCATGTCATAATAAACCGTCCCTCTCTTTAAACGTATATCGTGATGGACGACCCTTCTCCTCGAGAGTATGTCGCGGTGAATGTCCCCTCTCATTGAGTGCATGTCATAATAAACGATCCTTCTCTTTGGGCGTAAACCGTGATGGATGACCCTTCTCTTTGATCGTATTTTGCGATGAATGATTCCTCTCTTCAAATGCATGTCATAATAAACAGCTCCTTTCTTAGAGCGTATAGCATGATGGACGACCCTTCTCTTCGAGCATATGTCGCAATGAATGACTCGTCTCTTCTAGTGCATGTCATAATGAGCGATCCCTTTCTTAGAGCATATAACGTGATGGTCGAAACCTCCCTTGAAGCGTATGTCGTGGTGAATGACCCCTCTCTTCGAGTGTATGTCATAATAAACGGTCCCTCTCTTTGAGCGTATACCATGATGGACGACCCCTCTCCTTGAGCGTATGTCGCTGTGAATGACCCCTCTCTCCGAGAGTATATCATAATGAATGGTCCCTTTCTTTGATCGTAAATTATATGGACGACCCCTCTCTTTGTGCGTATGCCGCGTTGAATGAACCCTCTCTTCTAGTTCAAGTTATGGTGAACGGTCCCTCTCTTTGATTATTTACCGTGATGGACGACCTCTCTCTTTTACCGTATGTCATGATGAATAACCCCTCTCTTTAAGTGCATGTCATAATAAACGGCACCTCTCTTTGATGTATACCGTGATAGACGACCCCTCTCTTTGAGTGCATGTCATAATCAACAGTCCCTTTCTTTGAGCGTATACCGTGATGAACGACCCTCTCCTTGAGCGTATGTCACGGAAAATGACCCCTCTCTTTGAGTGCATGTCATAATAAATGGTCTCTCTCTTTGAGCGTATACCGTGATGGACGACCCCTCTCCTTGAGCGTTTATGGCGGTGAATGACCCCTCTCTTCGTGAGTATGTCATGATGGACGACCCCTCTCCTTGAGCGTATGTCGCGGTGAATGACCCCTCTCTTTGAGGGTATACCGTGACGGACGACCCCTCTCTTTGAGCACATGTCGCGATGAATAACCTCTCTCTTCGAATGCATGTCACAATGAATAGTCCGTTTCTTAGAGCGTATACCATGATGGACGACCCCTCTCTTTGAGCGTATATCACGATGAATGACCTCTCTCTTCGAGTACATATCATGGTGAGCGGTCTCTCTCTTTGAGCGTATACCGTGATGGACGACCCCTCTCTTTGAGCGCATGTCACGATGAATGATTTCTCTCTTCGAGTACATATCATGGTGAGCGGTCTCTCTCTTTGAGCGTATACCATGATGGACGACCCCTCTCTTTGAGCGTAGGTCGCGATGATTGACCCCTTTCCTCGAATGCATTTCATAATAAATAGTCCTTTCCTTAGAGCGTATACTGTGATGGACGCCCATTCTCTTTGACCATATGTCGCAATTCAATGACCCCTCTCTTCGAGTACATGTCATAATGATCGGTCCCTTTCTTAGAGCGTCCAACGTGATGGTCGATACCTTCCTGAAAGCGTGCGTCGCGGTGAATGACGACCCTTCTCTTCAAGTGTATGTCATAATAAATGGTCCCTCTCTTTGAGCGTATACCATGATGGACGACCCTTCTCCTTGAGCGTATGTCGCGGTGAATGGCCCCTGTCTTCGAGAGTATGTCATAATGAATGGTCCCTCTCTTTGAGCATATACTGTGATGGACGACCCCTCTCTTTGAGTATATGTCGCGTTGAATGACCCCTCCCTTCGAGCCATGTCGCAATGACCGATCCCTCTCTTTGAGCCTATATCATGTTGGACGACCCCTGGCCTTGAGCATATGTCGCGGTGAATGAGCCCTCTCTTCGTGAGTATGTCAAAATGAATGGTCCCTGTGTTTCAGCGTATGTCGTGAATGACGACCCCTCTCTTTGTGCGTTTGTCGCGTTGAATGACCCCTCTCTTCGATTGCATATCATGGTGAATCGTCCCTCTCTTTTAGCGTATATCGTGATGGACAACCCCTCTGAGCATATGTCACGATGGACAACCCCTCTCTTTGAGCGTATGTCACGATAAATGATCCCTCTTTTTAAGTGCACGTCATAATAAATGATACCTCTCTTTGAGAATATACCGTGATGGACGACTCCTCTATTTGAGCGTATGTCGCGATGAATGACCCCTCTCCTTGAGTGCATGTCATAATCAAAGGTCCCTCTCTTTGAGCGTATACCATGATGGACGACCCCTCTCCTTGAGCGTATGTCGCGGCGAATGACACCTCTCTTTGAGTGCATGTCATAATAAACGGCCCCTATCTTTCTGAGTATATCGTGATGGACGACGCCTCTTCTTGAGCGTATGTCACGGTGAATGACCCCAATCTTCGTGAGTATGTCATAATGAATGGTCTTTATCTTTGAGCGTATGTCGTGATGGACAACCCCTCTCTTTGTGTGTATGTCGCATTGAATGAACCTTCTCTTCTAGTGCATGTTACGGAGAACGATCCCTCTCTTTGAGCGTATACCGTGATGGATGACCCCTTTCTTTGAGTATATGTCGCGTTGAATGACCTCTCTCTTCGAGTGCATGTCATGGTGAACGGTCCCACTCTTTGAGCATATACCGTGATGGACGACCCCTCTCCTTGAGCGTATGCCGCGATGAATGACCGCTCTCTTCGAGTGCATGTCATAACGAACGATCCCTTTCTTAGAGCGTATATCGTGATGGATGACCCCTCTCTTTGAGCGTATGTCGTGGTGAATGACCCCTCTCTTCGAGCCTATGTCGCGATGATCGGTCCCTCTTTTTGAGCCTATATCAGGATGGACGACCCCTGTCCTTGAGCATATGTCACTGTGAATGACCCCTCTCTTTGTGAGTATGTCATAATGAATGGTCCTTGTGTTTGAGCGTATGACGCGTTGAATAACCCATCTCTTCGATTGCATGTCATGGTGAATCGTCCATCTCTTTGAGCGTATATAGTGATGGACAACCCCTCTCTTTGAGAGTATGTCATGATGAATGACCCCTCTCTTTTAGTTCACGTCATAATAAATGGTACCTCTCTTTGAGCATATACCGTGATGGACGACCCCTCTCCTTGAGAGTATACCGTGATGGACGACCACTCTCCTTGAGCGTATGTCGCGGCGAATTGCCCCTCTTTGAGTGCATTTCATAATAAACGGTCCCTCTCTTTCAGAGTATACCGTGATGGACGACGCCTCAACTTGAGCGTATGTCGCGGTGAATGACCCCTCTCTTTGTAAGTATGTCATAACGAATGGTCTTTCTCTTTGAGCGTATGTCGTGATGGACGATCCCTCTCTTTGGGTGTATATCGCGTTGAATGAACCCTCTCTTCTAGTGCATGTTACGGAGAAAGACCCCTCTCTTGGAGCGTATGTCGCAGTGTGTGACTACTTTATTCGAGTGTATGTCATAGTGATCGGTCCCTCCCTTTGAGCGTATCACGTGATGGACTACCCCTCTCTCTGAGCGTATGTCGTGATGAGTGATCCCTCTCTTTGAGCGTATGTCGCGATGAATGACCCCTCTTTTCGAGTGCATGTCATATTGAACGGTCACTTTCTAAGAGTGTATACCAGGATGGACGACTCCTCTCTTTGAGCGTATGTCGCGATGAATGACACCTCTCTTCGAGTGCATGTCATAATGAACGGTCACTTTCTAAGAGCGTATACCGAAAAGGACGACTCCTCTCTTTGAGCATATGTCGTGGTGAATGACCTCTCTCTTCGAGAGTATGTCATAATGAACAGTCTCTCTGTTTAAGAGTATGCAGTGACGGACGACTCCTCTCTTTGACCGTATGTTGCTATGAATGATCCCTCTCTTCGACTGCATGACATGGTGAATGATATCTCTCTTTAAGCGTATACCGTGATGGACGTCCCCTATATTTCAGCGCATGTCGCGATGAATGATCCTCTCTTCAAGGGCATGTCATAATGAACAGTCCCTTTCTTGGTGTGTATACCATGATGGACGACACTTCTCTTTGAGCGTATGTCGCTATGAATGACCCCTCTCTTCGAGGGTATTTAATAACGAACGGTCCCCCTTCTTGAGCATATCCCATGATGGACGACCCCTCTCTTTGAGCGTATGTCGCGATGAATGACCCATCTCTTCTAGTTCATGTTATAATTAACGGTCCCTATCTTAAAGCGTATACCGTGATGGACCCTTCTCTTTGAGCATATGTCGTGCTGAATGCCCCATTCTTCGAGTGCATGTCATAAGGAACAGTCCCTTTCTTTGAGCGTATACCATTATGGACGACCCCTCTCTTCGAGAGTATACCGTAATAATCGGTCTCTCTTTGAGCGTATAACCTACTGGACGACCCCCTCTCTTTTAACGTTTGTCGCGATGAATGACCCATATCTTCGGGTGCATGTCATAATAAATAGTCGATTTCTAAGAGCGTATCTCATGATGGACAATCCTTCTCTTTGAGCGTATGTCGCGATGATTGACCCCCCTCTCTTCGAGTGAGTGTGATAAAGAATGGTCCCTTTCTTAGAGCGTATACCGTGATGGATGATACCTCTCTTTTAGGGTATAACCGTTTTTTAGTGCGTACATCGTGGTGGACGACCCTTCTCTTTGAGCGTATGACACGGTGAGTGACCGCTCTCTTAGAGAATATGTCGTAATGATCGGTCCTTCTCTTTAGCGTATCCCGTGATGGAATGACCCCTCTCTTTGAGTGCATGTTACTGTGAACGGTCCCCATCTTTGAGTGCATGTTACTGTGAACGGTCCCCATCTTTGAGTGCATGTTACTGTGAACGGTCCCCATCTTTGAGCGTATACCGTGATGGGCGACCCCCCTCTTTGAGTGTTTGTCGCGATGAATGGCCCATCTCTTCGAGTTCATGTCATAATGAATGGTCCTTTCTTAGTGCATATACCGTGATGAATAACCCTTCTCTTTCAGCGCATGTCGCGATGAATGACCGCTCACTTCGAGTCCATGTCATAATGAACGGTCCCATTCTTAGAGTGTATACCGTGATGGATGACCCATCTCTTTAAGCGTATATCGCAGTGAATGACCCCTCTCTTTAAGCGTATGTCACAGTGAACGACCCCTTCTCTTTGAGCATATGCCTTGATGGACGACCCCTCTCGTTGGGAGTATCTCGCGATGAATGACCCCTTTCTTTGAGTGCATTTCATGGTGAATGGTCCCTCTCTTTGAGCGTATACTGTGATGGACGACCCTTGCTTTGAGCGTATGTCGTGATGAATGACCCCTCTCTTCAAGGGCATGTCATACTGAACAGTTCGTCTCTTTTAGCGTATACCGTGATCGATGAACCATCTTTTTGAGCGTATGTTGCAATGAATGACCCCTCTCTTCGAGTGCAAGTCATGGTGGCAATCCCTCTCTTTGAGCATATACCGTGATGGATGACCCCTCTCTTTCAACGTATATCACGATGAATGACACCTCTCTTGGTGTGCTTGTCATAATAAACAATCCCATTTTTGGAGCGTACACCGTGAAGGACGACCCTTCTCTTTTAGTGTATGTCACGATGATTAACCCTCTATTCGAGTGCATGTCATAATGAACGGTCCCTTTCTTAGAGCGTATATCGTGATGGACGACACCTCTCTTTGAGCGTATACCACTCTCTTCGAGTGCATGCCATAATGAACGATCCCTTTCTTTGAGCATATACCGTGATGACGACCCCTCTCTTTGAGTGTATGTCGCGATGAATGATCCCTCTCTTTGAGAGTATTCCGTAATGATCAGTCTCTCTCTTTGAGCGTATACCGTGATGGACGACCCCCTCTCTTTGTACGTATGTCGCGATGAATGACCCTTCTCTTCATGTGCATGTCATAATAAACAGTCCCTTTCTTAGAGCGTATCCCGTGATGACCGATCCTTCTCTTTGAGCGTATGTCGCGATGATTGACCCCTCTCTTCGAGTGTACGTCATAATGAACAGTCCCTTTCTTAGAGCGTATACCGTGATGGATGACACCTCTCTTCGAGCGTATAACCCTTTCTTAGAGTGTATATCGTGATGGACGACCCCTCTCTTCGAGAGTATGTCGTAATGATCGATCCCTCTCTTTGAGCGTATCTCGTGATGGAATACCCCTCTCTTTGAGTGCATATCATGGTGAACGATCTCTCTCTTTCGGCGTATACCGTGATTGATGACCCCTCTCTAAACGTATGTTGCGATGAATGACCTCATTCTTTGAGTGCATGTCATAATAAATAGTCCATTTCTTAGAGTGTATCCCGTGATGAACGACCCCTCTCTTTGAGTGTATGTCCCGATGGATGACCCCTCTCTTTGAGTGCATGTAAGTGTGAACGGTCCCCAACTTTGAGCGTATACCATGATGGACGACCCCTCTCCTTGAGTGTATGTCCCGATGAATGACCCATATCTTCGAGTGCATGTCATAATAAACGGTCCTTTCTTAGAGCGTATACTGTGATGGACGATCCTTCTCTT
The DNA here is from genome assembly GCA_035048815.1 of Abelmoschus esculentus. Lineage (NCBI taxonomy): Eukaryota > Viridiplantae > Streptophyta > Magnoliopsida > Malvales > Malvaceae > Abelmoschus > Abelmoschus esculentus. The sequence continues at coordinate 10,676,034 of JAUCBN010000036.1, forward strand.
TGAGCGTATGTCGCGATGAATGACCGCACACTTCGAGTGCATGTCATAATGAACGATCCCTTTCTTAGAGTGTATACCGTGATGGACGACCCCTCTCTTTAAGCGTATGCCACGGTGAATAACCCCTCTCTTCGAGAGTATGCCATAATGAAAGGTCACTCTCTTTGAGTATATGCCGTGATAAACGACCCCACTCATTAAACGTACGTCGCAATGAAGGAACCCTCTATTCGAGTGCATGTCATGGTGAGTGGTCCCTCTCTTTTGGCGTATACCGTGATGGATGAACCCTCGCTTTGAGCGTATGTCGCGATGAATGACCCTTGTCTTCGAGGACTTGTCATACTGAACGATTCCTTTCTTTGAGCGGATAACGTGATCGATGACCCTTCTTTTTGAGCATATGTCGTGATCGATGACCCCTCTTTTTGAGCACATGTCACGATGAATGACCCCTCTCTTCGAGTGCAAGTCATGGTGAACAATCTCTCTCTTTGAGCGTATGTCGCGTTGAATGACCCAATCTCTTCTAGTGCATGTCATAATGAACGGTCCCTTACTTAGAGCGTATGTCGTGATGGACAACCCTTCTCTTTGAGTGTATGTCGCGATGAATGACCCCTCTCTTCGAGTGCATGTCATAATTAATGGTCCCTTTCTTAGAGCGTATACCGTGATGGACGACCCTTCTCTTTGAGCATATGTCGCGATGAATGTCCCCTCTCTTCCTTCGAGTGCATGTCATAATGAAAGGTCCCTTTCTTAGAGCGTATACTGTGATGGATGACCCTTCTCTTTGAGCGTATGTCACGGTGAATGACCACTCTCTTCGAGCGTATTTCATAATGAACGATCCCTTTCTTAGAGAGTATCCCGTGATGGATGACGTTTCTCTTTGAGCGTATGTCGCGATGAATGACCCCTCTCTTCGAGCGTATTTCATAATGAACGGTCCTTCTCTTTGAGCGTATGCCGTGATGGATGACCCCTCTCTTTGAGTGTATGTCTCGATGAATGACCCATTTCTTCGAGTTAATGTCATAATGAACGGTCTCTTTCTTAGAGCGTATACCGTGATGGACAACTGTAATTACTATTTTTATCCGAGTCTAACTCGTCACTTTTATGTTTAAAATAATGGGCTTGGACGCTTTAATTTTTGTACGGATATTAATATTATGGGAATATATTTTACATTAATATTCCATGTTTGTACTTGTGTTTATCATAATAATATGTGAATTATGCATGGTAATATTCTACCTTACTACTTGTTTAAGTTTTATCGGTGTGAGTATATATATAATATGTACTTGTAGATATTATGAAATTATCAAATGTGATATATTATGTTGCATAAGTATGCATTAATAATGTATGTAATATATTTATGTTTGCATGTGCATCATGTTTGTTTTATTTTGCAGATATTAAATACGTATTGAGTCATGTATATATATTGTATGGCAATTAATGGTGTTACTAATATTCATGTATAATATTATTATAATAATAAACCCAATCTAAAATATAAAAATTATTATTATAAAATTAAAAAAGCCTAATAATGTTAATTGTCCATGTTCAATTAACAACCCACATTAAAGCCCAATATAATAAAACCCTAACTAATTTGCCCTACCTTTGCAGCCGCCTTCCAAATCTGTGCCATTGGATTAGATTATGATCAACGGCCAGATTGAAGAAGAAAGAGACCATTCAACTCCCCAAGGCGAGTACCAAGCACGCTACTGTCGTTCCATCTTTCCTTATGGCCGTTCAAGTCCCCACGCACCCAACACTCGAGGTGTTGACCGTTGACCTCTCAGATAGAACCACCAGAAATCCCGCTGCCATCGGATTTTATGCCGATTATGCGGCCGCCACTAATGCACAGAACCAAGAAAGGAAATGGTTAATATCACCAAGAATCCAAATTTGGAAACCCCTAATCAGATGTAATCAAAGATCTAAAATCCTAGGATCTATGACCAGATTTTCCGGATTTGTAAATGGGGATAAAAATCCCATAACTTCTTTGTAAGAGAACCAACATCAATAGAAAAGAAACTCCTCGATTTCTAAAGGTAAATATTTTTTGTTCTTTCGATCTCGCACACATGCAAAGCTAAAAGCAACAAAACAAGTAGAAGAAAGGATCTTACCTTTCGGATCTGAACCGTCGCTGCCGTGCGCGGTGTCCGAGGCTGATGTCACCGATGAACAACATCAATCTTTCATCCCTTTCTCTTTTTGTTTTGAAACAACCTCCAAGTTATTGACGAGGAGACTTTGACTCAAAGTATTGAAAATGGTAGAAATTTCTCAAAATGGTTTTGTCTGGAGTTCAAATCTGAAGCCTTCGACTTAAGGTCTGATTTTGAGTGAAGGAAAGGAATAAACATTCTTTTTTGAAAGTGGGTTTAAGTTTCCAGGTGGGTCATGATTCTTTTATGGAAGAACACGAGTTTTGGTTTTTCTTTTTAAGAAATATAACATTTTGGGGTATAAAGGGGATGAACAACACTTGATGTTCATCTAAAATCTCAGAGAATTTTAAGCATTTTTATTCCAGTGAAGGTTGAAATGAAGTTTTCTAAAAAATTGTCTTTTATATTTCACAAAAGGTGGTATAAATATTTTATTAAATTCCCATTTAATTTCTTTGTATTTTGAAAATTATATAAAAATCTCCATTAATCTCTGTTATTTTCTCTTTTTCATAAACGGTAGCAAACGTCTTTAATTTTTAGTATTGACTGCTGTGCCAATTTTGTATATTTTCAAGTTTCTTTTTTTTTCTAAAGTTTAAATATCTTATAGATGGTAAATATGGTAAATATGTTTTATATATTTTCTGAAAACATTAACTTGAAACTTATATATATATATATATATTATTTGTGTAATTTGTCGTTTTATTTTAAATTATGGTATCTTTATTGAATCGAATATATATGTATATATGCATGTTCATGTGTATCACTGGTTATGTATACAGGCGTCCTTGTTTTATTTAATTTATTCATAAGCATGTCATTTTGTTTTATCCTATATATATATATATATATATTACATGGTCTTTAAATCAAAATCAGTTGTTGCTTGCATGTGTATTTATTTATGTTTGATTCTTCATATTGAGGTAGTCATCCTATTGTTGCTATGCCACGTTGATAGAATATTAATGATATTTTATTTCTAGAATTTGTCTCACCAAATGCATGCGCTAAGTCATTCGATTATTTACCTTTGAATTTCGTATGTTTTTACTCATTCACTAAACTATAATCATTCACATAATTTAGTATTATTTATTTAGGTCAGTTTCTATATATTTAATTGATTAAATTCTAAAAAAAGAGGTGATCATTAGTTTTTATGCTCCTGTCGTAACGGTCCAAATCATTGGACGTTGACCGAAATATTAAAATTATTTTTCACCATCTATAGGTAATTAAAATTAAAAACCGACAAGATCATGACATCATTTCTTTTTATGTTGCACCATTCATAAAGGTGACGTGCGGGATCTGAACCCTAAACTAACGCGACGGTCGGTATTATTTGACGTCGATTTAGTCTTTGGTCTGGGGTATCGTCAACCTTATTAATTAAATGCTTTATTGATTTGAATTCACCAATTAAATTAAGCCCTTTAATTAAGGTTAATTTTAAATTTAGAAAATGATTTAAAATTAAATTAAAGTTAAAAAATGATTTTTTAAAATAATATTTTTGGTACGGATTTCAATGAGTGGTGGGTGTGCTAATCATTCCCCAAGCAGAACCAACTCCCGAACCCTTTTTCAAAATAAATCTTTGGTTTTCCTTTTAAGGTGTCCAGTCTACCTTAGTGACTGGTGGTGGCTCCAAATTTATTTTTCCAAAAGAATTTAAATTCTCCAAACTAAAGACCTTGTACTCCCTAATACTTTTGAAATTAATTTCCCGTTTTCCATCTTTCAAACTGAAACAGGTTGCTACAATGACCTTTCTCAATGTGCGTATGTCGCGATGAATGTCTCCTCTCATTGAGTGCAAGTCATAATGAACGGTCCCTTTCTTTGAGCGTATACCGTGATGGTCGACCCCTCTCTTTAAGCGTATGTCGCAATGAATGACCCCTCTCTTTGAGTGCATATCATGGTGAACGGTCACTCTCCTTGAGCGTATGTTGCGATGAATGACCCCTCTCGTCCAGTGCATGTCATAATGAACAGTCTCTATCTTAAAGTGTAAACCGTGATGGATGAACCTACTCTTTGAGCGTATGTCGAGGTGAATGAACCCCCCCTCTTCGAGCGTATTTCATAAAACGGTCCCTTTCTTAGAGTGTATACTGTGATGGATGACCCCACTTTAGGCGTATGTAGCGGTGAATGATCCTTCTCTTCGAGCATATAATGTAATGGATGACCCTCTCTTTGAGCATTTGTAGTTGTAAATGACCCCTTTCTTCGAGCGTATTTCGTAATAAACGATCCCTTTCTTAGAGCGTATACCGTGATGGATGACCCCTCTCCTCGAGCGTATTTCATAAAGAACGGTCCCTCTCTTTGAGCGTATGCCGTGATGAATGACCCCTCTCTTTGAGAGTATGTCGCGTTGAATGACCCCTCTCTTCGAGTGCATTTCATGGTGAACGACACCTCTCTTTGAGCGTTTACCATGATGGACGACCACTCTCTTTCAGCGTATGTCACGATGAATGACCCCCTCTTCGAGTGCATGTCATGGGGAACGATCCCTCTCTTTGAGTGTATACCGTGATGAATGACCCCTCTCTTTGAGTTTATGTTGCGATGAATGGACCCCTCCCATCGAGTGCATGTCATAATGAGTGGTCCATTTCATAGAGCGTATACCGTGATGGACGACCCATCTTTTTGAGCATATATCACGATGAAAGACCCCTCTCTTTGAGTGCATGTCATGGTTAACAGTCCCTCTCTTTGAGCGTATGTCGCGGTGAATGACCCCTCTCTTTTAGTGCATGTCATAATTAACAGTCCCTTTCTTAGTGTGTATACTGTGATGGACGACCCTTATCTTTGTGCGTATGTCACGATGAATGAGCCCTCTCGTCTAGTGCATATCATAATGAACGAACCCTTTCTTAGAGCGTATGCCGTGATGAATGAACCTTCTCTTTGAGCGTATGTTGTAGTGAATGACCCCTCTCTTTGAGCGTATTTCATAATGAACGGTCCCTTTCTTAGAGCGTAAACCGTGATGGATGACCCTTCTCGCTGAGTGTATGTCGCGGTAAATAACCCCTCTCTTCGAGAGTATTCAAAATGAATGGTTCTTCTCTTTGAGCGTATACCATGATGGATGACCCCTCGCTTTGAGTGTATGTCGCGGTGAATGACCCCTCTCTTCGAGCATATTTCATAATAAATGTTCCCTCTCTTTGAGCGTATGCCGTGATGGATAACCCCTCTTTTTGAGTGTATGTCGCATATACCATGATGGACGACCCCTCTCTTTGAACGTATGTCGTGATGAGTGACCCCTCTCTTCGAGTGCATGTTATAATAAACAGTCCCTTTCTTCGAGCGTATACCGTGATGGACGACCCTTCTCTTTGAGTGTATATCGTGATGAATGACCCCGCTCTCTGAGTACATGTCATAATGAATGGTCCCTTTCTTAGAGCGTATACCGTGATGGACAACCCTTCTCTTTGAGCGTATGTCGCGATGAATGTCCCCTCTCTTCGAGTGCATGTCAATGAAATGTCCCTTTCTTAGAGCGTATACTGTGATGGATGACCCTTCTCATTGAGCGTATGTCGTGGTGAATGACCACTCTCTTCGAGCGTATTTCATAATGAACGGTCCCTTTCTTAGAGCGTATACCGTGATGAACGACACCTCTCTTTGAGCATGTGATGCAGTGAATGACCCCTCTCTTCGAGCGTATGTCATAGTGAACGGTCCCTCTCTTTGAGTGTATGCCGTGATGGACGACCCCTATCTTCGACCTATTTCACGATGAAGAAAAACCCCTCTATTCGAGTGCATGTCATGGTAAGCAGTCCCTCTCTTTGGGAATATATCGTGATGGACGACCCCACTCTTTGAGAGTATGTCACGATGAATGACACCTCTCTTTGAGTGCATGTCATAATCAACAGTCCCTCTCTTTGCGCGTATACCATGATCGATGACCCTCTCTTTGAGCGTATGTTGCGATGAATGATTCCTCTCTTCGAGTGAATTTCATGGTGAACGGTCCCTCTCTTTGAGTGTATACTGTGATGGACGACCCCTCTCTTTGAGCGTATGTCGCAATGAATGACCCCACTTCGAGGGCATGTCATAATGAAGGGCTCTTTGAGCGTATACCATGACCGAGACCCCTCTTTTTGAGCGTATGTCACGATGGATGACCACTCTCTTCGAGTGCCTGTCATGGTGAAAGATCCCTCTCTTTGAGCGAATACCATGATGGACGACCCATCTCTTTGAGCGTATGTCGCGATGAATGAACTCTCTTTTCGAGTTCATGTCATAATGAACGGTCACTTTCTTAGATCGTATACCATGATGGATGACCCCTCTCTTTGAGCGTATGTCGCGCTGAATGACCCCTCTCTTCAATTGCATGTCATAATGAACGGTTCCTTTCTTAGAGAGTAAATCGTGATGGACAACCCTTCTCTTTGAGCGTATGTCGTAGTGAATGATCGCTATATTCGAGCATATGTCATAAAGATCGGTCCCTCTCTTTGAGCGTATCCCATGATGGACGACCCCTCTCTTTGAGCGTTTGTTATATAAGGGGTTCGTTGCTTCAAAAACAACGATCCTTGTTTGAAACAGATCTAGGATAATAACAAGTGATTTTATTCATAAAATGTCTAACCTTTTATCATTACAAAATACACATATATATAAGCAAGTATAAAATGTCTAACCTTTGCGCATATACTATGATGGACGACCCCTCTCTTTGAGCGTATGTCGCGATGAATGACTCTTCGAGTGCATGTCACAATAAACGATCCCTTTCTTAGAGCGTGATAGACGATCCTTCTTTTTGAGCGTATGTCGCTGTGAATGACCCCTCTCTTCGAGTGCATGTCATGCTGAACGACCCCCCTCTTTGAGTGCATGTTATAATAAACAGTCCCTTTCTTTGAGCGTATATCATGATGGACAACCCTTCCCGTTGAGCATATGTAACAATGAATGACCTTCTGTTTGAGTGCATCTCATAATGAACAATCCATTTCCTAGAGCGTATACCGTGATGGATGTCACCTCTCTTTGAGCGTATATCACCGTGAAAGCCCCTCTCTCCGAGCGTATAATGAATGGGTCCCTCTCTTTGACCGTGTATCGTGATGGACGACCCCTCTCTTTTATCGAATGTCACGGTGAATGACCCCTCACCACGACGAGAGTATGTCATAATGAACGGCCCTTCCCTTTAAGCATATGCCGTGATGGATGACCCCTCTCTTTGAGCGTATGTCGCGATGAATAAAACCTCTCTTCGAGTGTATGTCATGGTGAACGGTCCCTCTCTTTGAGCGTATAACACTCTCTTTGAGCGTATGTCGCGATGAATGACCCCTCTCTTCGAGTGCATGTCATAATGAACGACCACTTTCTAAGAGCGTATACCGTGATGGACGGCTCCTCTCTTTGAGCGTATGTCGTGGTGAATGACCCCTCTCTTCGAGTGTATGTCATAATGAACGGTTCCTCTCTTTAAGCGTATGCTGTGACGGACGAACCCTCTTTTGAGCGTATGTCGCGATGAATGACCCCTCTCTTCGAGTACATGACATGTTGAATATCCCTCTCCTTCAACGTATATCGTGATGGACGACCCCTCTCTTTTAGCGTATGTCGCGATGAATGACCCGTCTCTTCGAGTGCATGTCATAATGAACGACCACTTTCTAAGAGCGTATACCGTGATGGACGGCTCCTCTCTTTGAGCGTATGTTGTGGTGAATGGCCCCTCTCTTCGAGAGTATGTCATAATGAACGGTTCCTCTCTTTAAGCGTATGTCGTGACGGACGAACCCTCTCTTTGAGCGTATGTCGCGATGAATGACCCCTCTCTTCGAGTGCATGACATGGTGAATGATCCCTCTCCTTCAGCGTATACCGTGATGGATGACCGCTCTCTTTGAGCATATGTCGCGGTGAATGACCCCTCTCTTCAAGAGGTTGTCGTAATGACTGGTCCCTCTCTTTGAGCGTTTTTCGTGATGGACGATCCCTCTCTTTAAGCGTATGTCATGAAGAATGACCCCTCTCTCTAAGTGTATATCATGGTGAACGGTCACTCTCATGGAGCGTATACCGTGATGGACGACCCCTCTCTTTGAGTGCAGGTCATAATTAACAGTCCCTTTCTTAGTGCATATACCGTGATGGATGACCCTTCTCTTTGAGAGTATGTCACGATAAATGACCCCGCTCTTCGAGCGCATGTCATAATGAACGGTCCCTTCATTTAAAGTGTTTACCGTGATGAATGATCCTACTCTTTGAGCATATGTCGGGGTGAGTGACTCCTCCCTTCGAATGCATGTCATAATAACTAGTCCCTTTCTTAGAGCGTATACCATGATGGACGTCCTTTTCTTTCTTTGAGCATATGTCGCGATGAATGACCCCTCTCTTTGAGTACATGTCATAATGAACGGTCCCTTTCTTAGAGCGTATAACGTGATGGTCGACACCTCCCTTGAAGCGTATGTCGTGATGATTGACCACTCTCTTCGAATGCATGTCATAATAAATACTCCCTTTCTTAGAGCGTATACCGTGATGGACGATCCTTCTCTTTGAGCATATGTCGTGATGGATGACCCCTCTCTTTGAGTGCATGTTATAATGAACGGTCCCTTTCTTAGAGCATATAACGTGATGGCTGACACCTCCCTTGAAGCATATGTCGCGGTGATTGACCCCTCTCTTCAAGTGTATGTGATAACAAACTGTCCCTCTCTTTGAGTGTATACCGTTATGGACGACCCCACTCCTTGAGCTTATGTCGCCGTGAATGACCCCTCTTTTAGTGAGTATGTCATAATGAATGGTCCCTCTCTTTCAGCGTATGCCGTTATGGACGTCCCCTCTCTTCAAGCGTATGCCGTAATGAACGGTCCCTCTCTTCGAGCATATGCCGAGATGCACAACCCTTCTCTTTGAGCATATGTCGCGACAAATGACTCCGCTCATCGAATGCATGTCATAATAAACAGTCCCTTTCTTAGAGCGTATACCGTGATGGACGACCCTTGTCTTTGAGCATATGTCGCGATGAATGACCCCTCTCTTCGAGTGCATGTCATAATGAACGATCCCTTTCTTAAAGCGTATAACGTGATGGTCGACACCTCCCTTGAAGCGTATATCGCGTTGAATGACCCCTCTCTTCGAGTGTATGTAATAATAAACGGTCCCTCTCTTTGAACGTATACCGTGATGGACGACCCCACTCCTTGAGCGTATGCCGCGAGGAATGACCCCTCTCTTCGAAAGTATGTCATAATCAATGGTCCCTTTCTTTGAGCGTATGTCGTGATGGACGACCCCTCTCTTTGTGAGTATGGCGCGTTGAATGAATCCTCTCTACTAGTGCATGTTTTGGACAAACCCCTCTCTTTTAGCGTATGTTGTGATGAATGACCCCTCCCTTTGAGTGCATGTAATAATAAATGGTACCTCTCTTTGAGCGTATACAGTGTTGGATGACTCCTCTCTTTGTGCGTATGTCGCGTTGAATGACCCCTCTCTTTGAGTGTAAGTCATGGTGAACTGTCCCTCTCTTTGAGCGTATATCATGATGGACAACCCCTATCTTTGAGCGTATGTCGTGATGAATGACCCCTCTCTTGAGTGCATGTCATAATAAACGGTCCCTCTCTTTGAGCGTATACCGTGATGGGCGACTCCTCTCCTTGAGCGTATGTTGCGGTGAATGACCCCTCTCTTTGAGTGCATGTCATAATAAACGGTCCAGCTCTTTGAGCGTATACCGTGATGGACGACCTCTCTTATTTGAGTGTATGTCGCGGTGAATGATCCCTCTCCTCGAGTGCCTGTCATAATAAACGGTCCCTCTCTTTGAGCGTATACCGTGATGGATGACCCCTCTCCATGAGCGTAAGTTGCGGTGAATGACCCCTCTCTTTGAGTGCATGTCATAATAAACGGTCCCTCTCTTTGAGCGTATACCGTGATGGACGACCCCTCTCTTTGAATGTATATCACGATGAATGACCCCTCTATTCTACTGCATGTCATGGTGAACGGTCCCTCTCTTGAGCGGATACCGTGATGGAAGACCCCTCTCTTCGAGTGCATGTCATAATGAACGGTCTCTTTCTTAGAACGTATACCATGATGGACGACCCCTCTCTTTGAGCGTATGTCGCTGTGAATGACCCCTCTCTTTGAATGCATGTCATAATAAACAGTCCTGCTCTTTGAGCGTATACCGTGATGGACGACCCCTCTCTTTGAGCGTATGTCGCGATTAATGACCCCTCTCTTTGAGTGCATGTCATAATCAACGGTCCCTCTCTTTGAGCGTATAACGTGATGGAAGATCCTTCTCTTTGAGTGCATGTCATAATAAACGGTCCCTCTCTTTGAGCTTATACAGTGATGGACGACCCCTCTCCTTCAGCGTATGTCGCAGTGAATGACCCCTCTCTTCGTGAGTATGTCATAATGAATGGTCCCTCTCTTTGAGCGTATGTTGTGATCAACGAACCCTCTCTTGGAGTGCATGTCATGAGGAACGGTCCCTCTCTTAGAGAGTATACCGTGATGGACAACCCTTCTCTTTGAGCGTATGTCGCGAAGAATGACCCCTCTCTTCGAGTACATGTCATAATGAAAGGTTCCTTTCTTAGAGCGTATACCGTGATGGATGACCCTTGATATGATCACAACCAACAATGATTCAAAAGAATTTCCTATTGGACCTGTGACACGTGCTAAAGCCAAGAAATTCCAAGAGGCCATTAGAAATATATTTATTCAAGGCTGAAAATTAGAAAATGCAACATCAACTTTGTTGGAACAATACAGCCTCCTACTTGTGCATGAGTTTGCATGAGTTCTTTCTTAAGTTTTTAAATTTAATTTCAGTATGTGTGCATGAATAAATAATGCTTGATGTTCATTTAAGCATGTTAGTTCAATAAAGTTCATTAGCTTAATCAATGCATGATAGTTAACTTAAAGCATGTTAGTTTTCTTATGTTTATAAGTTCATTTAGTGTGTGAGTTATATATAATTAGTTAAATTAGATCATTCAATGAAACTTGTTTCATTAATTAAACTAACTCAGTAAATTTGTTTCATACATTCACTTTTATTTTTATTGAATAAAGTTGTTATCTAATGGTTGCTTGATATTGGGGATTCGTTGCTTCAAAAACAACGATCCTTGTTTGAAACGGATCTAGGATAATAGCAAACAAGTCTATGAAGTAAACACAATATTATGGATGTTAGAATGATGTTAAAACGATAAGAAAACAAAGAAAAAAAACTGAAACAAAGAAAGAAAAGGGATGAAGGAATTCTGGCAGTTTCTGGAGGTTAATGAAGATGAAATGCTCCGAGGTCTTTCATGGAAGCATTAAAACGTCCAAAATGGCAGATTTGGATGTTTAAGTTGCTGGAAAATAACAACGACGTTGAACTCGAAAGAACCCAAACAATATACTGAGCGGACCCGAATCGAATACGTTCTTCGTCAACGGACTTGGACCCTCTAGATAGCGATCTAGGAACCCGAAGTATCAAGGATTTGACACACTCAAACAAAGTCTGAATTTGTCAAGAAAAGTTCAATGAAGAACTGAAATTGAGAGAAAATCTCACAAGTGATTTTATTCATAAAATATCTAACCTTGTCTTTACAAAATTAAGTAAATATATAGGAATAAAGGAGAAGTTGGCCAAATTTGAGTTTGTGACCTTAATTCAAAGGAAAATTAAAATTTAAATGCTCAAATAACTTCTCCTAGGCTCCTAATATCCTTAGCCACATGTTTTGGCACTTAAAACACATTAAACATGTGTTTAATGTTTGAATTTGAATAAGAAACCACTCATTCTTATCCAATGTTGTTGATTGGTCTTCAAAGCAAGGGCCTTGTTTGGCTTGCTTGCTTTTGGATGCCCAAACTTGTGAAAAAGGGTGCTATGTGGGCCCCACATGCATGGCACATGCGTAGGACACCTGCTCTTTGTGTACGATAGATTTCAGCTGTTGTAGGTCAATTCAACTTGAGTTGAGTTGAGCTAGAAATGGAGATGAGCTGAAACGAACTAGCTAAGAGTGCTAGGAGCTAAATGGAGCTGGGAGCTAAGCCTCTGAGCTGCCCCGAGCTAAGGTGAGTTGCGTGCACACCATTGAGCTTCTTTTGAGCGGAATATAATCCACTTGAGCTGGTATTGAACTGCATACGCTCTCCTGAGCTGGAGATGAGCTGAGTATGCCCACTTGAGCTAAGGTTCTCCTAAGTACCTATATTTGAACAAGGCAAACACATCTAAAAAACCTTCTAGTCTTATTTTAACCATACAAACACACTTAAAACCAAATGCAAACATAATTAACATAGTATATACATAAACACACATACTAATAATATATACCAAAATATGTCACATATCAGCATGCAACACATTATAAACAACATATTCTAAGGCATGAATATTCTCAAATGAATCTGAAATGCTAGCACAAGGAAAAGAGCTTCCCTGTATTTCTTTGCCTTAGAACGTGTGATAGGTCCTGATGGTAAGACCTCCGGATCAACCTGTTGAACTTGACATGATGTGCTCACATCATTGCTTATATATTATTTCATTTAGGATATTCTTTTGGAGAGATGGTTGATCATATTCTCAGGAATGACAAGGCATTTACATCAATTAAAGTCCTTTGAAGACCCATTAAGGCTGATTGGTTACAATGCAATTCAATGGAGCAATTACACCACTTTAATGTTGTTATTTCCAACCATGGTTTTAAGGTTTTTAAGAGAGTCTTTACATCACTTTAAGGCTGTCAATTTCAGAAAGAAAGAAATAGAAGACATGCAATGAAAGCCTTCATTATATCCATTTAAGGGAGAGTAAAGGCAGGAGTTATAACAACACTTAAGGAGGGAATTCAAGGAATATCAGTCAACTTGTTCTCCATTTTTGGAATAGATACGAGCATATTTGAGTCTTGAGGTCTTGTTCAAACTTCCTCCACTATTCCTTAGCTTTCCAACACATTTTGAATCACCTCAATCCGATATCAGGAGCTTAAGATATATGATTAAATTATTGAAGACAGTACATAGTGGAAATTCAATAGGGAATAGTTTCAAGATGCTTCTTCCAAAAATTCAAGAGACCATTCAATTGCTGAATTCAATGTTTCATCAACAGCCCATTAAAGGAGGATGAATGACAACTTAATCAAGCATCAGCCCAAGCGTTTCTACATGTGGATGATATGTATGTCAACATTCATTCTAAGAATGTCCACATTCATCCTTCTATATCAAACTTTTGGATGTCAATTGGAGATGGGATAACCTACAAATTAATAGGCCTTTAACACTAGAATAATTAGTCTTTAATCTTTGTCTAGGTCAATCAATTTGTTGTTGTCTTACACCTATAAATAGGCACTCATTCCATTGTAAAAGATACAACATTTGACATATATTACAACTTGAGAGTGTTTCTCTTTTATAGTTCTTTTTGAACTTTATCGGATTGCAAGATTGTTCTTGTGGCATTATCCCTAATTATTTTTTTATATTGATGGTTCCTAGTTCGTATAACTAGAGGGTCACAATCCCTTAACCTTTCACCCAAGTCACGGTTTAAAAACTCTTAAGGAACGAGTCTTCACTTTTTACTGTTGTTTCCTCCTTTGTTTACACCGCACCATCAATTACATTCCTTATTTTCACTTCCATCATCCATACATCCATATTTTCCATACTTCATATTAAACAAAACAACCATCTTATCATCATTCTATATCACCATACTATTCATCCAATTCATATCATCTTGTAAGTTTTATTTCAAAATTCCTCTTTTCCATTTCAGTTACTTACTAGAATCACGATCGGGCAATCACAAATACAAATTAGGATATTCAGCAACCGGATTCGTACAAACCCTTCTCTTTGAGCGTAAGCCATGATGAATGACCACTCTTTTTCAGTGCATGTCATAATATACACTTCCTCTCTTTGAGCTATACCATGAGTGATGACCCCTCTCTTTGAGCGTATGTCGCGATGAAATACCCTCTCTTCGAGTGCAAGTCATGGTGAAAGGTCCTTCTCATTAAGAGTATACCGTAATGGATGACCCCTCCCTTCGACTGCATGTCATAATGAATGGTCACTTTCTTAGAGCGTATATCGTGATGGACGACACCTCTCTTTGAGCATATGTCACGATGAATGACCCCTCTCATCGAGTACATGTCATAATGAATGGTCCCTTTCTTAAAGCGTATACCGTTGGGACGACCCTTCTCTTTGAGCGTATGTTGCGGTGAATGACCCCTCACTTCGAGTGCATGTCATGATGAAAGGTCCATTTCTTATAGCGTATACCGTGATGACGATCCCTCTCCTTGAGCGTATGTCGCGACGAATGACCCCTCTCTTCGAGTGCATGACATGGTGAATAGTGCCTCTCTTTGAGCGTATACCGTGATGGACGACCTCTCTATGAGCGTATGTCGCGATGAGTGACATCTCTTATTGAGAGCATGTAATAATAAACGACTACTCTCTTTGAGCGTATACCGTGATCGATGACTCTCTCTTTGAGCGTATGTCGCGATAAATGACCCGTCTATTCAAGTGCATGTCAAGGTGAATGATCCCTCCCTTTGATTAATGACCTCTCTCTTCTAGTGCATGTCATAATGAACGGTCTCTCTCTTTGAGCGTATACCGTGATCGATGACCCTCTCTTTGAGCGTATGTCGCGATGAATGACCGGTCTATTCGAGTGCATGTCATGGTGAACGGTCCATCCGTTTGAGTGGATACCGTGATGGACGACCCCTCTATTTGAGCGTATATCGCGATGAATGATCCTTCTCTTCGAGTGCATGTCATAATCAATGGTCCCTTTCTTAGAGCCTATATTGTGATGGATGACACCTCTCTTTGAGCGTATGTCGCGGTGAATGACCCCTCTTTTTCAGAGCATCTCATAATGAAAGGTCCCTTTCTTAGAGCGTATACCGTGATGGATAACCCTTCTCTTTGATCGTATGTCAAGATGAATGACCCCTCTCTTTCACCATACTATCCATCCATTTCATATTATCTTATAAGTTTTATTCCAAAATTCTTATTTTTCATTTCAGTTACTTATTAGAATCACAATCGGGCAATCACAAATACAAATTAGGATATTCAGCAACTGGATTTGTACCAACCCTTCTCTTTGAGCGTATGCCACGATGAATGACCACTCTCTTTCAGTGCATGTCATAATATACACTTCTCCTCTTTGAGCTATACCATGAGTGATGATCCCTCTCTTTGAGCGTATGTCGCGATGAAATACCCCTCTCTTCGATTGCAAGTCTTGGTGAAAGGTCCTTCTCATTAAGAGTATACCGTAATGGATGACCCCTCCCTTCGACTGCATGTCATAATGAATGGTCACTTTCTTAGAGCGTATATCGTGATGGACGACACCTCTCTTTGAGCATATGTCACGATGAATGACCCCTCTCATCGAGTACATGTCATAATGAATGGTCCCTTTCTTAAAGCGTATACCGTTGGGACGACCCTTCTCTTTGAGCGTATGTTGCGGTGAATGACCCCTCACTTCGAGTGCTTGTCATGATGAAAGGTCCATTTCTTATAGCGTATACCGTGATGGCGATCCCTCTACTTGAGCGTATGTAGCGACGAATGACCCCTCTCTTCGAGTACATGACATGGTGAATAGTGCCTCTCTTTGAGCGCATACCGTGATGGACGACCTCTCTATGAGCGTATGTCGCGATGAGTGACCTCTCTTATTGAGAGCATGTAATAATAAATGACTACTCTCTTTGAGCGTATACCGTGATCGATGACTCTCTCTTTGAGCGTATGTCGCGATAAATGACCCGTCTATTCAAGTGCATGTCAAGGTGAATGATCCCTCCCTTTGATTAATGACCTCTCTCTTCGAGTGCATGTCATAATGAACGGTCTCTCTCTTTGAGCGTATACCGTGATCGATGACCCTCTCTTTGAGCGTATGTCGCGATGAATGACCGATCTATTCGAGTGCATGTCATGGTGAACGGTCCATCCGTTTGAGTGGATACTGTGATGGACGACCCCTCTATTTGAGCGTATATCACGATGAATGATCCCTCTCTTCGAGTGCATGTCATAATCAATGGTCCCTTTCTTAGAGCCTATACTGTGATGGATGACACCTCTCTTTGAGCGTATGTCGCGGTGAATGACCCCTCTTTTTTAGAGCATCTCATAATGAAAGGTCCCTTTCTTAGAGCGTATACCGTGATGGATGACCCTTCTCTTTGATCGTATGTCAAGATGAATGACCCCTCTCTTTCACCATACTATCCATCCATTTTATATTATCTTATAAGTTTTATTCCAAAATTCTGATTTTTCATTTCAGTTACTTACTAGAATCACGATCGGGCAATCACAAATACAAATTAGGATATTCAGCAACTGGATTTGTACCAACCCTTCTCTTTGAGCGTATGCCACGATGAATGACCACTCTCTTTCAGTGCATCTTATAATATACACTTCCTCTCTTTGAGCTATACCATGAGTGATGACCCCTCTCTTTGAGCGTATGTCGCGATGAAATACCCCTCTCTTCGAGTGCAAGTCATGGTGAAAGGTCCTTTTCATTAAGAGTATACCGTAATGGATGACCCCTCCCTTCGAATGCACGTCATAATGAATGGTCACTTTCTTAGAGCGTATACTGTGATGGATGACACCTCTCTTTGAGCGTATGTCGCGGTGAATGACCCCTCTTTTTCAGAGCATCTCATAATGAAAGGTCCCTTTCTTAGAGCGTATACCGTGATGGATGACCCTTCTCTTTGACCGTATGTCAAGATGAATGACCCCTCTCGTTCACCATACTATCCATCCATTTCATATTATCTTATAAGTTTTATTCCAAAATTCTTATTTTTTTATTTCAGTTACATACTAGAATCACGATCGGGCAATCACAAATACAAATTAGGATATTCAGCAACCGAATTTATACCAACCCTTCTCTTTGAGCGTATGCCACGATGAATGACCACTCTCTTTCAGTGCATGTCATAATATACACTTCCTCTCTTTGAGCTATACCATGAGTGATGACCCCTCTCTTTGAGCGTATGTCGCGATGAAATACCTCTCTCTTCGAGTGCAAGTCATGGTGAAAGGTCCTTCTCATTAAGAGTATACCGTAATGGATGACCCCTCCCTTCGACTGCATGTCATAATGAATGGTCACTTTCTCAGAGCGTATATCGTGATAGACGACACCTCTCTTTGAGCATATGTCGCCGTGAATGACTCCTCTTCGAGAGTATGTCATAATGAATGGTCCCTTTCTTTTAGCGTATGCCGTGATGGACGACCCCTCTCTTTGAGCATATGTCGGGTTGAATGAGCCCTCTCTTCGAGTGCATGTTTTGGTGAATGGTTCCTCCCTATAAGCGTATAACGAGATGGACGACCACTCTTTTTTAGCGTATGTCGCGATGAATGACCCTTCTCTTCGAGTGCATGTCATAATGAATGGTCCCTTTCTTAGAGCATATACCGTAATGGACGACCCTTCTCTTGGAGCATATGTCGCGGTGAATGACCCCTCTTTTCGAGTGCATATCATAATGGACGGTCACTCTCTTTGAGCGTATACCGTGATCGATGACCCTCTCTTTGAGCGTATGTCGCGATGATTGACCGGTCTATTCGAGTGCATGTCAAGGTGAACAATCCTTCCCTTTGAGAGGATACCGTGATGGACGACCCCTCTCATTGAGAGTATATAACGATTAATGACATCTCTCTTCGAGTGCATGTCATAATGAACGGTCTCTCTCTTTGAGCATATACCGTGATCGATGACCCTCTCTTTGAGCGTATGTCGCGATGAAAGGCCGGTCTATTCGAGTGCTTGTCATGGTGAACGGTCCATCCGTTTGAGTGGATACCGTGATGGACGACCCCTCTATTTGAGCGTATATCGCGTTGAATGATCCATCTCTTCGAGTGCATGTCATAATCAATGGTCCCTTTCTTAGAGCGTATATCGTGATGGACGACTCCTCTCTTTGAGCGTATGTCGCGGTGAATGACCCTACTCCTCGATAGTACGTCATAATGAATGGTCCCACTCTTTGAGCATATGCCGTGATGGACGACCCCTCTCTTTGAGCATATGTCGTATTGAATGACCCCTCTATTCGAGTGCATGTTTTAGTGAACGGTACCTCTCTTTGAGCCTATAACGAGATGGATGACCCCTCTTTTTTAGCTTATGTCGCGATGAATGACCCCTCTCTTCGAGTGCATGTCATAATAAATGGTCTATTTCTTAGAGCATATACCGTGATGGATGACCCTTCTTTTTGAGCATATGACACGGTGAATGACCACTCTCTTTGAGTGCATGTCATAATGGTCGGTCCCTCTCTTTGAGCGTATACCGTGATCAATGATCCTCTTTTTGAGCGCATGTTGCGATGAATGACCCCTCTCTTCGAGTGCATGTCATAATGAACGGTTCGTTTCTTAGACTGTATACTATGAGGGACGAGTTCTCTTTTTGAGCGTATGCCGCGATGAATGCACCTCTCTTCGAGTGTAGGTCATAATGAATGGTACCTTTCTTAGAACGTATATCGTGATGGACGACCCTTGTCTCCAAGCGTATCTCTCTCTGAATGACCCCTTTCTTTGAGTGCATGTCATGTTGAACAGTCTCTCTCTTTGAGCGTATACCTTGATGGACGATACCTCTCTTTGAGCGTGTGTCGCGATGAATGTCGCCTCTCTTCGAGTGCATGACATGGTGAACGGTCCCTCTCTTTGAGCGTATACGGTGATGGAAAATCGCTCTCTTTGAGGGTATGTCACGATGAATGACCCCTCTATTTCAATGCGTGTCATAATAAACGGCCCCTCTCTTAGAGCGTATACCGTGATCGATAACACCTCTCTTTGAGCGTATGTCGCGATGAAAGACACCTCTCTTCGTGTGCAAGTTAAGGTGAAAGTTAATTCTCTTTGAAAGTATACCGTGATGGATGAACCCTCTCTTTGAGCGTCTGTCGCCACGAATGACCACTCTCTTCGAGTGCATGTCATGGTGAACAGTCCCTCTCTTTGAGCGTATACTGTTATGGACAACGCCTCTCTTTGAGCGTATGTCGCGATGAATGACCCCTCTCGTTGAGTGCATGTGAAGGTGAATGGTCCCTCTCTTTGAGCGTATACCGTGATGGACGACCTATTTTTTGAACATATGTCGCGATATAATAATCAGTCCCCTTCTTAGAGCATCTAACGTGATGGACGACCCATCTCTTTGAGCGTTTGTCACGATGAATGACCCCTCTCTTCGAGTGCATGTCATAATGAACGGTCCCATTCTTTGAGAGTATATTGTGATGGACGACACCTCTCTTTGAGCGTATGACGCGGACAATAACCCCTCTCTTCGATCGTATGTCATAATGAACAGACCATTTCTTTTAGCGTATAACATAATGGACAACCCTATCTTCAAGCGTATGTCATGATGATGAATGATCCCTCTATTCGAGTGCATGTCATGGTGAGTGGTAATTCTCTTTGGGCGTATACCGTAATGGACGACCCTTCTCTTTAAGGATATTTCTCAATGAATGACCCCTCTCTTTGAGTGCATCTCATAATCAACGGTCGCTCTCTTTGAGTGTATACCGTGATCAATGACCCTCTCTTTGAGATATGTCGCGATGAATGACCCATCTACTTGAGTGCATGTCATAATGAATGGTACCTTTCTTAGAACGTAAATCGTGATGGACGACCCTTGTCTAACAAGCGTATGTCGCTATGAATGACCCTTTTCTTTAAGTGCATGTCATGTTGAACGGTCCCTCTCTTTGAGCGTATACCATGATGGACGATCCCTCTCTTTGAGCGTGTGTTGCGATGAATGTCGCCTTTCTTCGAGTGCATGACATGGTGAACGGTCCCTCTCTTTGAGCGTATACGGTGATGGAAAATTCCTCTCTTTGAGGGTATGTCACGATGAATGACCCCTCTCTTTCAGTGCGTGTCATAATAAGTGGCCCCTCTCTTAGAGCGTATACCGTGATCGATAACACCTCTCTTTGAGCGTATGTCGCGATGAAAGACACCTCTCTTCGTGTGCAAGTTAAGGTGAAAGTTAATTCTCTTTGAGAGTATACCGTGATGGATGAACCCTCTCTTTGTGCGAATGTTGCGATGAATGACCCCTCTCTTCGACTGCATGTCATAATGAACGGTCCGTTTCTTAGAGCGAAAACCGTGATGGACGACACCTCTCTTTGAGGTATGTCGTGGTGAATGACCCCTCTCGTTGAGTGCATTTCAACGTGAATGGTCCCTCTCTTTGAGCGTATACCGTGATGGATGACCCATCTCTTTGAGCGTTTGTCGCGATGAATGACCCCTCTCTTCGAGTGCATGTCTTAATGAACGGTCCCATTCTTAGAGAGTATATTGTGATGGACGACACCTCTCTTTGAGCGTATGACGCTGACAATAACCCCTGTCTTCGAGCATATGTCACGATGAATGACCCCTCTATTCGAGTGCATGTCATGGTGACTGGTCCCTCTCTTTGGGCGTATACCTTGATGGACGACCCTTCTCTTTGAGCATATTTCTCAATGAATGACCCCTCTCTTTGAATGCATCTCAAAATCAACGGTCTCTCTCTTTGAGCATATACCGTGATCGATGACCCTCTCTTTGAGATATGTCGCGATGAATGACCCCTCTATTCGAGTGCATGTTATAATAAACGGTCCCTTTCTTAGAGTGTATACCGTGATGGACGACCCGACCCTTCTCTTAGAGCGTGTGTCGAGATGAATGACCCTTCATTTCGAGTGCAGGTCATAATGACCGGTCCCTTTCCTAGAGCGTATACCGTGATGGACGTCACCTCTCTTTGAGCGTATGTCATGGTGAATGATCCCTCTCTTCAAGCGTATGTTATAATGAATGGTTCTTATGTTTGAGCATATACCGTGGTGGATGACCCCTCTCTTTTAGTGTATGTCGTGGTAAATGACCCCTCTCTTCGATAGTATATCATAATGAACGGTCCCTCTCTTTGAGCATATGTCTCGATGAATGACCCCATTCTTCGAGTGTATGTCATGGTGAATGGTCCCTATTTTTGAGCGTATACTGTGATGGACGACTCCTCTCTTTGAGCGTATATCGCGATGAATGACCCCTCTCATCGTGGGCATGTCATAATGAATGCCCCTTTCTTAAAGCGTATGCCGTTGGGACGACCTTTCTCTTTGAGCGTATGTCGCGGTGAATGACCCCTCTCTTCGAGTGCATGTCATGATGAAAGGTCCCTTTCTTATAGCGTATACCGTGATGACGATCCCTCTCCTTGAGCGTATGTCGCGACGAATGACCCCTCTCTTCGAGTGCATGACATGGTAAATAGTTCCTCTCTTTGAGCGTATACCATTATGGACGACCTCTCTGTGAGCGTATGTCGCGATGAGTGACCTCTCTCAGTGAGTGCATGTCATAATAAACGATTACTCTCTTTGAACGTATACCGTGATCGGTTACCCCTCTCTTTGAGCGTTTGTCATGATGGATGATCCCTCACCTTAAGCATATGTCGCGATGAACGTCCCCTCTCTTTGAGTGCGTGTCATGGTGAAAGGTCCTTCTCTTTGAGAGTATACCGTGATTAATGACCCTTCTCTTTGAGCAAATGTCGCGATGAACGGTCCCTTTCTTATATCATATACCGTGATGGACGACCCTTCCTATTGAGCACATGTCACGATGAATAACCCCTCTTTTCTAGTGCATCATGGTGAATGATCCCTCTCTTTGTGCGTATACCTTGATGGACGACCCCTCTCTTTGAGCGTATGCCGCGACGAACGACCCCTCTCTTCGAGTGT
Organism: Abelmoschus esculentus; assembly: GCA_035048815.1. Lineage (NCBI taxonomy): Eukaryota > Viridiplantae > Streptophyta > Magnoliopsida > Malvales > Malvaceae > Abelmoschus > Abelmoschus esculentus. Next base: position 10,698,265 of record JAUCBN010000036.1, read on the forward strand.
ATATCATACTAAACAATCCCTCTCTTTGAGTGTATACGGTGATGGATAAGCCCTCTCTTTGAGTGTATGTCGCGAAGAATGACCCCTCTTTTCGAGTGCATGACATTGTGAATGGTGCCTCTCTTTGAGCGTATACGGTGATGGTAACCCCTCTCTTTGAGCGTATGTCACGATGAATTACCCCTCTCTTTCAGTGCATGTCATAATAAACGATCCCTCTCTTTGAGCGTATACCATGATCGATGACCCCTCTCTTTGAGCATGTCGTGATGAATAACTACTCTCTTCGACTGTATGTCGTAATGAACGGTCCCTCTCTTTGAGCGTATACCATGATGGGCGACCCCTCACTTTGAGCGTATGTCTTGGTGAATGACCTCTCTCTTCAATCATATGTCATAATGAACGGTCCCCCTCTTTGAGCGTATCCCGTGATGGACGACACCTGTCTTTAAGCGTATGTCGTGATGAACGACCCCTCTCTTTGAGTGCATGTCATGGTGAATGGTCCTTCTTCTTGAGCGTATACCATGATGGACAACCCCTCTCTTTGAGCGTATATCGCGATGAATGACCCTTCTCTTGGAGTGCATAACATGGTGAACGGTCCCTCTATCTGAGCGTATACCAGGATGGACGACCCTTCTCTTTGAGCGTATGTCATGATGAATGACCCATCTCTTTGAGCGTACATTGCAAGTAATGACCCTTCTATTCGAGTGTACGTCATAATGAACGGTCTCTTTCTTTGAGCATATACCGTGATGGACGACCCTTCTCATTGAGCGTATATCGCGATTAAAACCCCTCTCTTCGAGTGCATGTCATAATGAACGGTCCCTTTCTTAGAGCGTTTACCATGATAGACGACCCCTCTCCTTGAGCGTATGTCGCGGTGAATGGTCCCTCTCTTTAAGTGTTTACCGTATTAGACGACCGCTCTCTTTGAGCGTATGCTGCGATAAATGACCCTCTCTTCGAGTGTATGTCAGAATGAGAGATCCCTCTCTTTGAGCGTTTACCATGATGGACGACCCAACTCTTTGAGCGTCTGTCCCGATAAATAACACCTCTCTTTGAGTGCATGTCATAATGAACGGTCCCTCTCTTTGAGTGTATACCGTGATCGATGACCACTCTCTTTGAGTGTATGTTGCGATGAATGACTTTCTCTTTGAGTGCATGTCATGGTGAACGGTTTCTCTCTTTGAGCATATGTCGCGGTGAATGAACCCTCTCTTCGAGAGTATATAATAATGAATGGTCCCTCTCTTTGAGCCTATGCCGTGATGGACGACCCCTCTCTTTGAGCGTCTGTCGCCACGAATGACCACTCTCTTCGAGTGCATGTCATGGTGAACAGTCCCTCTCTTTGAGCGTATACTGTTATGGACAACGCCTCTCTTTGAGCGTATGTCGCGATGAATGACTCTTCGAGTGCATGTCATAATGAACGGTCCCTTTCTTAGAGCATGATAGACGACCCTTCACTTTGAGCGTATGTCGCTGTGAATGACCACTCTCTTTGAGTGCATGTCATGCCGAACGGCCCCTCTCTTTGAGCGTATACCGTGATGGACGACTCCTCTCTTTGAGCGCATATCGTGATGAATGACCCTTCTCTTTAAGTGCATGTCATAATACATAGTGCCTTAGAGTGTATACCGTGATGGACGACCTTTCCCTATGAGCATATGTCGCGATGAATGACCCTTCTCTTCGAGTGCATCTCATAATGAACAATACCTTTCCTAGAGCGTATACCATGATGGATGTAACCTCTCTTTGAGCGTATGTCGCAGTGACAGACCTCTCTCTTCGAGCGTATGTCATAATTAACAGGTCCCTCTGTTTGAGCGTACACCGTGATTGACGACCCCTCTCTTTGAGCATATATCGCGGTTAATGACCCCTCACTACTAGAGTATGTTATAATGAACGACCCCTCTTTTTGAGCATATGCCGTGATGGACGACCCTCTCCTTGAGCGTAGGTCGAGATGAATGACCCCTCTATTAGAGTGCTATTCATAATGAACGGTCACAATCTAAGAGCGTATAACATGATAGACGACTCCTCTCTTTGAGTGTATGTCGTGGTGAATGAACCCTATCTTCGAGAGTATGTCATAATAAACGGTCCCTTTGTTTGAGCATATGCCATGACGGACGACCCCTCTCTTTGAGCGTATGTCGCGATGAATGACCCCTCTCTTCGAGTGCATGACAAGGTGAAAGATCCCTCTCTTTGAGCGTATACTGTGATGGACGACCCCTTTCTTTCACACTATGTCGCGATGAATGACCCCTCTCTTCGAGTGTATGTCATAATGAACGGTCCCTTTTCTATAGCGTTTGACGTGATGGATGTCCCTTCTCTTTGAGCGTATGTCACGGTGAATGACCCCTCTCTTCGAGCGTAGCTCATAATGAACGGACCCTTTCTTAGTGCGTCTACCGAGATGGATGACCCCTCTCTTTGAGTGTATGTCGCGGTGAATGACCCCTCTCTTCGAGCGTATTTCATAATGAACGGTCCCTTTCTTAGAGCATATACCGTGATGGACGACCCATCTCATTGTGCATATGTCGCGATGAATGATCCCTCTCTTCGAGTGCATGTTGTAATAAACAGTCCTTTTCATAAAAGCATATACCTTGATAGACGACTCTTCTCTTTGAGCATATGTTGCAGTGAATGACCCCTCCCTTTGAGCGTATGTCATGATGAACGATCCCTCTCTTTGAGCGTTCGTCGTGATGGATGACCCCTCTCTTTCAACGTATGTCGCGATGAATGTCCCCATTCTTCGAGTGCTTGTCATATTAAACAGTCCCTTTCTTAGAGTCTACGTACAACGTGATGGATGACCTTCTCTTTGAGCGTATGACGCGATGATTGAACCATCTCTTCGAGTGCATGTCGTAATGAACGGTCCATTTCTTAGAGCGTATACCATGATGGATGACACCTCTGTTTGAGCATATACCCCTCTCTTCGAGTGCATGTCATAATGAACGGTCCCTTTCTTTGAGCGTATACCGTGATAGACGACCTCTCTCTTTGAGCGTATGTCGCGGCGAACGACCCCTCTCTTCGAGAGTATGCCGTAATTATCAGACCCTCACTTTGAGCGTATATAGTGCTGGACGACCCCTCTCTTTTAATGTATGTCGCGACGAATGACCCTTCTCTTCGGGTGCATGTCATAATAAATAGTCCATTTCTTAGAGCGTATCCCGTGATGGATGATCCTTCTCTTTGAGCGTAAGTCACGATGATTGACCCCTCTCTTCGAGTGAATGTCATAAAAAATGGTCCCTTTCTTAAGGCGTATACCGTGATGGATGACACCTCTCTTTGAGCGTATAACCCTTTCTTTGAGCGTGTATCGTGATGGACAATCCCACTCTTTGAGCGTATGATACGGTGAGTGACCCCACTCTTTGAGAGTATGTCGTAATGACCGGTCCTTGTCTATGAGCGTATTCCGTGATGGAATGACCTCTCTCTTTGAGTGCATGTCATTGTGAATGATCGCTCTCTTTCAGCGTATACTGTGATAGACGACCCCTATCTTTGAATTTATGTCGCGATGAATGACCCCTTTCTTTGAGTGCATGTCATAATAAATAGTACCTTTCTTAGAGCGTATCCCATGATGGACGAACCCTCTCTTTGAGCATATGTCGCGATGAATGACCACTCTCTTCGAGTGCTTGTCAAGGTGAACGGTCTCCCTCTTTGAGCGTAAACCGTGATGGACGACCCTTTTTGCCCATACTTTTGCACTGTTTTTCAGTAGTATTGCCTTAGTTTATTCTTTTAAGGCAATAGAAATCTTTCTCCTTACCATGGTTAGATCCTATTTAGAGGACTTAACTCTAGAATACTTAAGGAAGACAACTAGAAGCTTGCTATAAGGTTGATCTTAAAAATACTTTTGGGACTTATTTGACTATAGGAATTCTTTTAATAAACTTAGGTGATAAAGACTTAGATTTTTAAAATTATGACTAGAGGTGCCTACCACCGGCTCTAGGAAGTACTCTTCTTCATGTTAGAGGTGCCCGAAATTGGCTCAAGAAATTGGTGTTTTTAAAGAAGAGAACATTAAATCCAAGTCTATTTGTCTTGAACTTAGAGTTTGTCTAAGAAGGCCTTTAATCAAACTTGTCCACAAAAACGCACACACTCACAAAATATTATAGTTTGTTTTCTAGGTAAACCCTTGGGTAACCAAAAGGTTAAGTCTAAAGAAGAGTCATAGTTATGGTGGGGAGAATAGATGAAAACATAAGACCAAGAAAGAATAAGATTTGATAATTTGATGGTTTGCATTGCTTGAGGACAAGCAATAGTTCGAGTTTGGGGGTGTGATAAGTGCTCAACTCACTATCACTTTTTACTCCTTTTGCAAGAATTAATCACCAAATCTACACCTACTTAGACAAATGCATGTACTTAATGTGAGATATTTAGAGGTTATACTGTTAAAGATGATATTTACAGAGAAAGCAAGTTTTACTATATTTTTGTATCTTTGCAGGAAAAGCTATTGCCACGGCAACAAATGAGGAGGAGGCAGGACCTGATGCCGAGGCAGCAGATAGGGACAAGTAGCGATATTGTAGGCAAGCTGATGAGAAAAATGAGGAGAACGTTGTTGTGCGATTGCATTGGACAGAAACAAGTCAATTGAATCCACTATACAATACAATTGCATCCTAACCACTTTCTCTTTTTGATTTTTCTATTATTATTTATCGTTCGTTATTTAGTTTAATCACACCCAAAACTACTTGTGCTTTTATTTTATTCTATAGAGCAAGAAGACAAAAGAAGGCGTATTAAGTATAACAATCCGTGTGGAGACGATACATGACTTTCTCATCATTTTATTACTTGCGACGTATTCACTTGCACTAATTACGCATACTTGACATGAATGACCCCTTTTTTTTAACGTATGTCGCAATGAATGACCCCTCTCTTCGAGTACATGTCACAATGAATTGTCCCTTAGAGCATATACCGTAATGGGCGACCCTTCTCTTTGAGCATATGCCGCGGTGAATAACCCCTCTATTCGTGATCATGTTATGGTGAACGGTCCCTCTCTTTGAGCGTATACCATGATGAATGACCCCTCTCTTCGAATGCATGACATGGTGAATGGTCCCTCTCTTTGAGCGTATACGGTGATGGAAAACCCCTCTCTTTGAGCATATGTCACAATGAATGACCCCTCTCTTTCAATGCATGTCATAACAAATGGTCCCTCTCTTTGAGCGTATACCGTGATAGATGACCCCTCTCTTCGAGTGTAAGTCATGGTGAAAGGTCCTTCTCTTTAAGAGTATACCATGATGGATGACCCCTCTCTTTCAGCAAATGTCGCGATGAATGACCCCTCTCTTCGACTGCATGTCATAATCAATGGTCCCTTTCTTAGAGCGTATACCGTGATGGACGACACCTCTCTTTGAGCGTATGTCGTGGTGAATGACCCCTCTCTTCGAGAGTATGTCATAATGAATGGTCCCACTCTTTGAGCGTATGGCATGATGGACAACCCTCTCTTCGAGTGTATGTTATGCTGAACGGTCCCTCTCTTTGAGCGTATAACGACATGGACGACCCCTCTTTTTTAGTGTATGACATGATGAAAGACCCCTCTCTTCGAGTGCATGTCATAATGAATGGTCTCTTTCTTAGAGCATATACCATGATGGACGACCCTTCTCTTTGAGCATATGTCACGGTGAATGTCCCCTCTCTATGAGTGCATGTCACAATGGATGGTCCCTCTTTTTGAGCGTATGTCACGATAAATGAGCCGTCTATTCGAGTGCATGTCATGGTGAACAATCCTTCCCTTTGAGCGGATACCGTGGTGGACGACCACTCTCATTGAGCATATATCGCGATGAATGACCTCTCTCTTCTATTGCATGTCATAATGAACGGTCCCTCTCTTTGAGCGTATACCATGATCGATGACCCTCTCTTTGAGCGTATGTCGCGTTGAATGACCCGTCTGTTCGAGTGCATGTCATGGTGAACAATCCTTCCCTTTGAGCGGATACCGTGGTGGACGACCACTCTCATTGAGCGTATATCGTGATGAATGACGCCTCTCTTCGAGTGCATTTCATAATGAATGCTCCCTTTCTTAGAGCGTATACTGTGATGGACAACCCTTCTCTTTGAGCGTATGTCGCGATGAATGACCCCTCTCTTTGAGTGCATGTCATAATGAAAGGTTCCTTTCTTAGAGCACATACCGTGATGGATGACCCTTGATATGATCAGAACCAACAATGATTCAAAAGAATTTCCTATTGTACCTATGACGCGTGCTAAAACCAAGAAATTCCAAGAGGCCATGGGAAATCTATTTATTCAAGTCTGAAAATTAGAGAATGCAACATCAACTTTGTTGGAACAATACAGCCTCCTACTTGTGTATGAGTTTGCATGAGTTCTTTCTTAAGTTTTTAAATTTAATTTCAGCATGTGTGCATGAATAAATAATGCTTGATGTTCATTTAAGCGTGTTAGTTCAATAAAGTTCATTAGCTCAATTAATGCATGATAGTTCACTTAAAGCATGTTAGTTTTCTTATGTTTATAAGTTCATTTAGTGTGTGAGTTATATAATTAATTAAACTAGATCATTCAATGAAACTAGTTTCATTGATTAAACTAACTTATTAAATCTGTTTCATGCATTCACTTTTATTTTTATTTAATAAAGTTGTTATTTAATGGTTGCTTATATATTATTTCATCTAGGATATTCTTTTGAAGAAATGGTTGATCATATTCTAAGGAATGACAAGGCATTTACATCAATTAAAGTCCTTTGAAGACCCATTAAGGCTGATTGGTTACAATGCAATTCAATGGAGCAATTACACCACTTTAATGTTGTTATTTCCAGCCATGATTTTAATGTTTTCAAGAGAGTCTTTACATCACTTTAAGGCTGTTAGTTTCAGCAAGAAAGAAAGAGAAGACATGCAATGAAAGCCTTCATTATCACCATTTAAGGGAGAGTAAAGGCAGGAGTTATAACAACACTCAAGGAGGGAATTCAAGGAATATCAGTTAACTTCTTCGGCATTTTTTGATCAGATACGAGCATATTTTAGTCTTGAGGACTTGTTCAAACTTTTTCTTTTATTCCTTAGTTTTCCAACGCATTTTGAATCACCTCAATCCGATATCCGGAGCTTAAGATATGATTAAATTATTGAAGACAGTACATGCTGGAAATTCAATACGGGAATAGTTACAAGATGTTTCTTCCAAAAATTCAAGAGATCATTCAATTGCTGAATTCAATGTTTTATCAACAGCCCATTAAAGGAAGATGAATGACAACTTAATCAAGCATCAGCCCAAGGGTTTCTACATGTGGATGATATGTATGTCAACATTCATTCTAAGAATGACCACATTCATCCTTCTATATCAAACTTTTGGCAGTCAATTAGAGATGGGATAACCTACAAATGAATAGGCCTTTAACACTAGAATAATGAGTCTTTAATCTTTGTCTAGGTCAATCAATTTGTTGTTGTCTTACACCTATAAATAGGCACTCATTCCATTGTAAAAGATACAACATTTGACATATATTACAACTTGAGAGTGTTTCTCTTTTATAGTTCTTTTTGAACTTTATCGGATTGCAAGATTGTTCTTGTGGCATTATCCCTAATTATTTTTTTATATTGATGGTTCCTAGTTCGTATAACTAGAGGGTCACAATCCCTTAACCTTTCACCCAAGTCACGGTTTAAAAACTCTTAAGGAACGAGTCTTCACTTTTTACTGTTGTTTCCTCCTTTGTTTACACCGCACCATCAATTACATTCCTTATTTTCACTTCCATCATCCATACATCCATATTTTCCATACTTCATATTAAACAAAACAACCATCTTATCATCATTCTATATCACCATACTATTCATCCAATTCATATCATCTTGTAAGTTTTATTTCAAAATTCCTCTTTTCCATTTCAGTTACTTACTAGAATCACGATCGGGCAATCACAAATACAAATTCGGATATTCTACAACAGGATTCATATCAACCTTCTTTTTCAGTGCATGACATAATAAACGATCCCTCTCTTTGAGCGTATACCGTGATCGATGACCCCTCTCTTTGAGCGTATGTCGCGACGAAAGACCCCTCTTCGAGTGCAAGTCGTGGTGAAAGGTCCTCTTTAAGAGTATACCGTAATGGATGACCCGTCTCTTTGAGCGAATGTCGCGTTGAATGATCCCTCTCTTTGACTGCATGTCATAATGGATGGTCCCTTTCTTAGAGAGTATATCGTGATGGACGACACCTTTCTTTGAGCGTATGTCGCGGTGATTGATCTCTCTTCGAGACTATGTCATAATGAATGGTCCCTCTCTTTGAGCTTATGCCGTGATGGACGACCCATCTCTTTGAGCATATGTCGCGTTGAATGACCCCTATCTTCGAGTGCATGTTCTGGTGAACGGTCCCTCTCTTTAAGCGTATAACGAGATGGACGACCCCTCTTTTTTAGCATATGTCGCAATGAATGACCCGTCTCTTCGAGTGCAAGTCATAATGAATGGTCCCTTTCTTAGAGCATATACCGTAATGGACGACCCTTCTCTTGGAGCATATGTTGCAGTGAATCACTCGTCTATTCGAGTGCATGTCATGACAGACGACCCCTCTCTTTGAGCGTATGTCGCGATGAACGACCCCTCTCTTCGAGTGTATGTCATAACGAATGGTCCCTTTCCTAGAGCGTATACCGTGATGGACGACCCATCGCTTTGAGCGTATGTCGTGATGAATGACCCCTCTCTTTTAGTGTATCTCATAATGAAAGGTCCATTTCTTAGAGCGTATACTGTGATGGATGACCCTTCTCTTTGACCGTATGTCAAGATGAATGACCCCTCTCGTTCAGTGCATATCATAATATACGGTCCCTCTCTTTGAGCGTATACCGTAATCGATGTCCCATCTCTTTGAGCGTATGTCACGATGAAAGACCCCTCTCTTCGAGTGGAAGTCATGGTGAAAGGATGACCCCTCTCTTTGAGAGAATGTCGCGATGAATAACCCCTCTATTCGACTACATGTCATAATGAATGGTCCCTTTCTTAGAGCGTATACCGTGATGGACGACACCTCTTTTTGAGCGTATGTCACGGTGAATGACCCCTCTCCTCTGTAGTATGTCATAATGAATGGTCCTCTCTTTGAGCGTATGTCGTGATGAACGATCCCTCTCTTTGAGCGTATGTCACGTTGAATGACTCCTCCCTTCGAGTTCATGTTTTAGTGAACGGTCCCTCTCTTTGAGCGTATAACGACATGGACGACCCCTTTTTTTAGCGTATGTCGCGATGAATGACCCCTCTCTTTGAGTGCATGTCATAATGAATAGTCCCTTTCTTAGACCGTATACCGTGAGGGACGAGTTCACTTTTTGAGCGTATGTCGCGGTGAATGCCCCTCTCTTCGAGTGCATGTCATAATGAATGGTACCCTTCTTGGAACGTATAACGTGATGGACGACCCCTGTCTTCAAGCGCATGTCGCTGTGAATGACCCCTATCTTTGAGTGCATGTCATGCTGAACGGTCTCTCTTTTTGAGCACATACCATGATGGTTGACCCCTCTCTTTGTGCGTATGTTGCGATGAATGACGCCTCTCATCGAGTGTATGACATGGTGAACGGTCCCTCTCTTTGAGCGTATACGGTGATGGAAAATCCCTCTCTTTGAGTGTATGTCATAATGAATGGTCCCTCTCTCTCAGCGTATGTCGCGTTGAATGACCCCTCTTTTTTAGCGTATGTCGCAGTGAATGACCCATCTCTTCGAGTGCATGTTTTGGTGAACTGTCCCTCTCTTTGAGCGTATAACAAGATGGACGACCCCTCTTTTTTAGCATATGTCGCGTTGAATGACCCCTCTCTTTGAGTGCATGTCATAATTAACGGTCCCATTCTTAGATCGTATACTGTGATGGACAAACCTTCTTAGTGAGCGTATGTCGCGATGAATGACTCCTCTCTTCGAGTGCGTGTCATAATGAACGGTCCCATTCTTAGAGAGTATACCGTGATGGACGACCCATCTCTTTGAGCGTATGTAGCGGTGAATAACCCTTCTCTTCGAGAGTATATCGTAATAACCGGTCCTTCTTTTTGAGAGTATCCCGTGATGGACGTCCCATCTCTTTGAGCGTATGTCGCAATGAATGACCCCTCTCTTTGAGTGCATGTCATGGTAAATGGTCCCTCTCTTTGAGCGTATACCGTGATGAACGACTCCTCTCTTTGAACGTATGTCGCGATATAATAAACAGTCCCTTTCTTAGAGCGTATACCGTGATGGACGACCCATCTCTTTGAGCATTTGTCACGATGAATGACCCCTCTCTTTGAGTCTATGTCATAATGAACGGTCCCATTCTTAGCGAGTATATTGTGATGGACGAGACCTCTCTTTGACCGTATGACGCGGTCAATGACCCCTCTCTTCGAGCATATGTCATAATGAACGGACCATCTCTCTGAGCATATGCCATAATGCACGACCCCTATCTTCGAGCGTATGTCGCGATGAATGACCCCTGTATTCGAGTGCATGTCATGGTGAGTGGTCCCTCTCTTTGGGCGTATACCGTAATGGACGTCCCCTCCCTTTGAGCATATATCTCAATGAATGACCCCTCTTTTTGAGTGCATGTCATAATCAACGGTCGATCTCTTTGAGAGTATACCGTGATGGACGATCCATCTCTTTGAGCATATGTCGCGATGAATGAACCCTCTCTTCGAGTGTATGTCTTAGTGGACGATCCCTCTCTTTTAGCGTATACGATGGTGGATGACCCCTCTCTTTGAGCGTAAGTCGCGATGAATGACCCTTCTCTGTGAGTGCATTACATGGTGAACGGTCCCTCTATCTGAGCGTATACTAGGATGGACGATCCATCTCTCTGAGCGTATGTCATGATGAATGACCCCTCTCTTCGAGTGCATGTCATGGTGAACGGTTTCTCGCTTTGAGTATATATCGTGGTAAACGACCCGTCTTTTAAGATATGTCGCGATGAATGACCCCTCTCTTCGAGTGTATGTCTTAATGGATGGTTCCTCTCTTTTAGCGTATACCACGATGTATGACCCCTCTCTTTGAACATATGTCGCGATGAATGACCATTCTTTTGGAGTGCATGACATGGTGAAAGGTCCGTCTATCTAAGCGTATGCCAGTATGGACGACCCCTTTCTTTGAGCGTATATCATGATGAATGACCCCTCTCTTTGAGCGTACGTCGCAAGGAATGATCCTTCTATTCAAGTGTACATCATAATGAACGGTCTCTCTCTTTGAGTGCACGTCATGGTGAACAGTTCTTCTCTTTGAGCGTATGTCGCAGTGAATGAACGCTCTCTTCGAGAGTATATAATAATGAACGGTCCCTCTCTTTGAGCGTATGCCGTGATGGACCACCCCTCTCTTTGAGCGTATGTCGCCACGAATGACCACTCTCTTCGAGTGCATGTCAAGGTAAACGATCCCTCTCTTTGAGCGTATACTGTGATAGACAATGAATGACTCTGTTTGAGCTTATGTCACAATGAATGACTCTTCGAGTGCATGTCATAATAAACGGTCCCTTTCTTAGAGCGTGACGGACGACCCTTCTCTTTGAGCATATGTCGCTCAGAATGACCGCTCTCTTTGAGTGCATGTCATGCTAAACGACCCCTCTCTTTGAGCGTATACCGTGATGGAGGACCCCTCTCTTTGAGCGTATGTCGTAAAGAATGACCCTTCTCTTTGAGTGTATGTCATGCTGAACAACCCCTCTCTTTGAGTGCATACTGTGATGGATGACCTTTCCCTTTGAGCGTATGTCGTGATCAAAGACCCTTCTGTTCGAGTGCATCTCATAATGAACAATCGCTTTCCTAGAGCGTATACCGTGATGGGCATCACCTTTCCTTGAGCGTATGTCACAGTGACAGACCCCTCTTCGAGCGTATGTCATAATTAACGGGTCCCTCTCTTTGAGCGTATACCATGATGGACGACCCCTCTCTTTTAGTGTATGTCGCGGTGAATGACCACTCACTACTAGAGTATGTCATAATGAACGGCCCCTCTTTTTGAGCATATGCCGTGATGGACGATCCCTATCTTTGAGCGTATGTCGCGATGAATGACCCCTCTCTTCAAGTGCATATCATAATGAACGATCACATCGTAAGAGCGTATACCGTGATAGACGACTCCTCTCATTGAGTGTATGTCGTGGTGAATTACCCCTCTCTTCTAGAGAATGTCATAATGAACGGTTCCTCTGTTTGAGTGTATGGCGTGAAGGACGACCCCTCTCTTTGAGCGTATATCGCGATGAATGACCCCTCTCTCCGAGTGCATGACATGGTGAATGATCTCTCTCTTTGAGCGTATACCGTGATGGACGACCCAACTCTTTCACCGAATGTCATGATGAATGACCCCTCTCTTCGAGTGCAGGTCATAATGAACGGTCCCTTTCCTATAGCGTATAACGTGATGGGTGTCCTTCTCTTTGAGCGTATGGCGCGGTGAATGACCCCTATCTTCGAGGGTAGTTCATAATTAACGAACCCTTTCTTAGTGCATCTACCATGATGGATGACCCCTCTCTTTGAGCGTATATCGCGGTTAATGACCCCTCTCTTCAAGCGTATTTCATAATGAACGATCCCTATCTTAAAGCGTATACCGTGACGACCCTTCTCATTGTGCATATGTCGCGATGAATGACCCCTCTCTTCGAGTGCACGTCATAATGAAATGTCCCTTTCCTAGAGCGTATATCGTGATGGACGATTCTCTTTGAGCATATCTTGCGGTGAATGACCCCTCTCTTTGAGAGTATGTCATAATGATCGGTCTCTCTCTTTGAGCGTATCCCGTGATGGACGACCCCTCTCTTTGGGCATATGTCGCGATGAATGACCCCTCTCTTTTTGTGCATGTCTTGGTGAACGGTCCCTCTATTTGAGTGTGTACCGTGATGGACGACCCCTCTCTTTGAGCGTATACAATGATGGACGACCCCTCTCTTCGAGCATATGTCGCGATGGATGACCCTTCTCTTCCAACGTATGTCGCGATGAATGACCCCTCTCTTCGAGTGCTTGCCATAATAAACACTCCCTTTCTTAGAGCGTACATCGTGATGGACGACCCTTCTCTTTGAGCGTATGACGCGATGATTAAATCCTCTTCGAGTGCATGTCGTAACGAACGGTCCATTTCTTAGAGGTAATACCGTGATGGACGACACCTCTCTTTGAGCGTATTCCCCTCTCTTCGAGTGCATGTCATAATGAACGGTCCCTTTCTTTGAGTGTGTACCGTGATAGACGACCTCTCTCTTTGAGCGTATGTCGCGGCGAACGACCCCTCTCTTCGAGAGTATGCCGTAATGATCGGTCCCTCTCTTTGAGCGTATACCGTGATGGACGACACCTCTCTTTGAATGTATGTCGCGATGAATGACCCCTCTCTTCGGGTGCATATCATAATAAACTGTCAATTTCTTACAGCGTATCCCGTGATTGACGATCCTTCTCTTTGAGCGAATGTCGTGATGATTGACCCGTCTCTTCGAGTGAATGTCATAATAAACGGTCCCTTTCTTAAAGCGTATACCGTGATGGACGACCCCTCTCTTTGAGCGTAAAACCCATTCTTAGAGCATATATCGTGATGGACGACCCCTCTCTCTGAGCGTATGACGTGGTGAGTGACCCCTCTCTTCGAGAGTATGTCGTAATGACCAGTCCTTGTCTATGAGCGTATTCCGTGATGGAATGACCCCTCTCTTTAAATATATGTCGCGATGAATGACCCCTTTCTTTGAGTACATGTCATAATAAATAGTCCCTTTCTTAAATCGTATCCAGTGATGGACGACCCCTCTCTTTGAGCATATGTCGCAACGAAAGAACCCTCTCTATGAGTGCATGTCAGGATGAACGGTCCCCCTCTTTGAGCGTATGTCGTGATGGATGACCCCGCCATGACCCATCTCTTCGGGTTAATGTCATAATGAATGGTCCATTTCTTAGAGCATATACCGTGATGGTCGACCCTTCTCCTTGAGCTTATGTTGCGATGAATGACTGCACACTTCGAGTGCATGTCATAATGAATGGTCCCTTTCTTATAGTGTATACCATGATGGACGATCCCTCTCTTTAAGCGTATGTCGCGGTGAATGACGCCTCTCTTCGAGAGTACGCCAAAATGAAAGGTCCCTCTCTTTGTGCATACGTCGTGATGTACGACCCCTCTCTTCGAGTGCATGTCATGGTGAACGGTCCCTCTCTTTGAGCGTATACCGTGATGTACGACCCCTCTCATTGAGCGTAGGTCGCGATGAATGACCCCTCTCTTCAAGGGCATGTCATACCGAACGGTTCCTCTCTTTGAGCCTACATCGTGATCGATGAACCCTCTTTTTAAGCATATGTTGCGATGAATGACCCCTCTCATTGAGTTCAAGTCTTGGTGAATAATCCCTCTCTTTAAGTGTATACCGTGGTGGATGACCCCTCTCTTTGAGCGTATGTTGCGTTGGATGACCCCTTTCTTCTAGTGCATGTCATAATGAACGGTCCCTTTTTTTGAGCGTATACAGTGATGGACGACCCTTTTCTTTGAGCGTATGTCGCGATGTATGACCCCTTTCTTCGAGTGCATGTCATTATGAATGGTCCCTTTCTTATAGCGTATACCATGATTGACGACCCTTTTCTTTGAGCGTATGTCGCGATGAATAACCCCTCTCTTCGAGTGCATGTTATAATGAAAGGTCCCTTTCTTAGAGCGTATACCGTGATGGATGACCCTTATCTTTCAGCGTATTTCACAATGAACGATCTCTTTCTTAGAGCGTACCTATGATGGATGACCTTTTTCTTTGAGCGTATGTCGTGGTGAATGACCTTTTTCTTTGAGCGTATGTCGCGGTGAATGACCCCTCTCTTCGAGCGTATTTCATAATAAATGGTCCCTCTCATTGAGCGTATGCCGTGATGGATGACCCCTCTCTTTGAGCATATGATGCGTTGAATGGCCCCTCTCTTTGAGTGCATGTCATAATGAATGGTCTCTTTCTTAGAGCTATACCATGATGGACGACTGTAATCACCATTTTATCTGGGTCTAACTCGTCACTTTTATGTTTAAAATAATGGTTTTGGACGCTTTAATTTCTGTACGGGTATTAATATTATGGTCATATATTTTACATTAATATTGCATGTTTGTACGTGTGTTTATTATAATAATATGTGTACTACGCATGTTAATATTCTACCTTACTATTTGTTTAAGTTTTATCGGTGTGTGTATATATATAATATGTACTTGTGGATATTATGAAATCATCAAATGTGATATATTATGTTGCATAACTATGTATTAATAATGTATGTAATCAAATATATATGTATATATCGTTAGTTATGTATACAGACGTCCTTGTTTTATTTAATTTATTCCTAAGCATGTCATTTTGTTTTATCCTTTATATATATATATATATATATATATATATATTACATGGTCTTTAAATCAAAATCAATTGTTACTTGCATGTGTATTTTTTTATGTTTAATTCTTCATATTGAGGTAAAATAATAATGATATTTTATTTCTAGAATTTGTCTCACCAAATGCATGCGCTGAATCATTTGATTTTTTACCTTTGGATTCGTATCATTAGACTATAATCATTCACATAATTTAGTATTATTTATTTAGGTCAGTTTCTATTTATTTAATAGATTAGATTCTAAGAAAAGAGGTGATCATTAGTTTTTATGCTCGTGTCATAACGGTCCGAATCATTGGACGTTGAGCGAAATATTAAAATTATTTTTCACCATCTCTAGGTAATTAAAATTAAAAGCCGACAAGATTATGACGTCATTTCTTTTTATGTTGCATCATTCATAAGGTGACATGCAGGATCTGAACCCTAAACTAACGCGACGAACAATATTATTTGACATTGATTTAGTCTTTGGTCCGGTGTATCGTCAACCTTATTAATTAAATGCTTTATTGATTTGAATTCACCAATTAAATTAAACAAATTTAATTAAGGTCAATTTTGAATTTAGAAAAGGATTTAAAATTAAATTAAAGTTGAAACATGATTTTTAAAGAAAATATTTTTGGTACCGATTTCAGAGAGTGATGGGGTTGCTAATCCTTCCCCATGCATAACTAACTCCAAAACCCTTTTTCAAAATTAATCTTTGATTTTCCTTTTAAGGTGTCCGGTCGACCTTAGTGACCAATGGCGGCTCCAAATTTATTTTTCCAAAAGAATTTATATTTTTTAAATAACATTTTCGAAGGGCATTAAATCAATACCACCAAAGATCTTGTCTCCTTAATACTTTTCAAACTAATTTCCCGTTTTCCATCTTTCAACCTGAAAAAGGTCGCTTCAACGACCTTTCTCATTGTGTGTATGTCGTGATGAATGTCCCCTCTCATGGAGTGCATGTCATAATGAACGGTTCCTTTCTCTGAGCGTATACCGTGATAGACGACCCTTCTATTTGAGCGTATGTCGCGGTGAATGACCCCTCTCTTCGAGAGTGTGTCGTAGTGATTGGTCCCTCTCTTTGAGCGCATCCAGTGATGGATGATCTCTCTCTTTGAGTGTATGTCGCGATGAATGCCCCTCTCTTTGAGTGCATATCATGGTGAACGGTCATTCTCTTTCAGCGTATACCATGATGGACGACCCCTCTTCCTGAACGTATGTCGCGATGAATGACCCCTCTCTTTGAGTGCATGTCATAATTAAAAGTCCCTTTCTTAGTGCGTATACCGTGATGGACGACCCTTATCTTTGAGCGTATGTCGCGATGAATGACCCCTCTCTTCGAGTGCATGTCATAATGAACGGTCCCTTTCTTAAAGCGTATAACGTGAGGAATGAACCTACTCTTTGAGTGTATGTCACGGTGAATGACCCCTCTCTTCGAGCGTACTTCATAATGAATGGTACTTTTCTTAGATCGTATACTGTGATGGATGACCCATCTCTTTGAGCCTATGTCGCGGTGAATGATCCCTCTCTTCGAGCGTATTTCATAATGAACAGTCCCTCTCTTTGAGCGTATGACGTGATGGATGACCCTCTCTTTAAGCATATGTGGATATGATTGACCCCTCTCTTCGAGCATATTTTGTAATGAACGATCCCTTTCTTAGAGCATATACCATGATGGCTGACCCCTCTCTTTGAGCGTAAGTCGCGTTGAATGACCCCTCTCTTCGAGTGCATTTCATGGTGAACGGTACATCTCTTTGAGCGTATACCGTGCTGGACGACCACTCTCTTTTAGCGTATGTCACGATGAATGTCCCTCTCTATTCGAGTGCATGTCATGGTAAATGATCCCCCTCTTTGATCGTATACCGTGATGGACGATCCCTCTCTTTGAGTGTATGTCGCGATGAATGGACCCCTCTCATCGAGTGCATGTCATAATGAACAGTCCCTTTTATAGAGCGTATACCGTGATGGACGATCCCACTCTTTGAGAGTATGTCGTAATGACCTGTCCCTCTCTTTGAGCGTATCCCATGATGGACAATCCCTCTCTTTGAGCATATGTCGCGATGAAAAACCCCTCTCTTTGAGTGCATTTCGTGGTGAACAATCCCTCTCTTTGAGCATATGTCGCGGTGAATGACCCCTCTCTTTGAGTGTATGTCATAATTAATGGTCCCTTTCTTAGTGTGTATATCGTGACGGACGACCATACTCTTTGAGAGTATGTCGCAATGAATGACTCCACTCTTCGAGTGCATGTCATAACGAACGACCCCTTTCTTAGAGCGTATACCATGCTGGATGAACCTTCTCTTTGAGTGTATGTCATAGTGACTGACCCCTCTCTTCGAGCGTATTTTGTTATGAACGGTCCCTTTCTTAGAGCGTATACCGTGATGGATGACTCCTCTCGCAGAGTGTATGTCGCGGTAAATGAACCCTCTCTTCGAGAGAATTTCATAATGAACGTTCCTTTTCTTTGACCGTATTCCGTGATGGATGACCCCTCTCTTTGAGCGTATTTCATAATGAACATTCGCTCTCTTTGAGCGTATGTCGTGATGGATGACCCCTCTCTTTGAGTGTATGTCGCGTTGAATGACCACTCTCTTCGAGTGCTTGTAATAATGAACGATCTCTTTCTTAGAGTGTATACCGTGATGGACGCCCCTTCTCATTGTGCATACGTCGCGATGAATGACCCTTCACTTCGAGTGCATATCATAATGAACAGTACCATACTTTGAGCGTATATCGCGATGTACGACCAGTCTCTTTGAGGGTATGTTGTGGTGAATGACCCCTCCCTTCGAGAGTTTGTCGTAATAATCGGTCTCTCTCTATGATTGTATCCCGTGATGGTCGACCCCTTTCTTTGAGCATATGTCTCGATGTGAAGGACCCCTCTCTTTTAGTGCATGTCATGGTGAACGATCCCTCTCTTTGAGCGTATACCATGATGGACGACACCTCTCTTTGAACGTACGTCATGATGAATGACCCCTCTCTTCAAGTGCATGTCATAATATACAGTCCCTTTCTTAGAGCGTATACCCTGATGGACGACCATTCTCTTTGAGCGTATGTCGCGATGATTGACCCCTCTCTTTGAGTGCTTGTCATAATGAACAATCCCTTTCTTAGAGCGTATACCATGATGGACGACACCTCTCTTTGAGCGTATGACGCAGTGAATGACCCCTCTCTTCTAGCATATGTCGTAATGAATGTTCCCTCTCTTTGAGCGTATACTGTGATGGGCGACCCCTCCCTTTGACCGTATGTCGCGATAAATAAAACCCCCTCTATTCGAGTGCATGTCATGGTGAGCAGTCCCACTCCTTGCGCGTATATCGTGATGGACTCTTTGAGAGTATATCGCGATGAATAAAGACCCCTCCCTTTGAGCGTATGCCACGGTAAATGACCCCTCTCTTCGAGTGCATGTCAAAATGAACGGTCCCTCTTTATGAGCGGATACCGTTATGACGACCCTTCTCTTTGAGCATATGTCACGTTGAATGACCCCTCTCATCGAGAGTAGGTCATAATGAATGGTCCCTTTCTTAGAGCGTATATCGTGATGGACGACCCCTCTCATTGATCGTATGCCACGTTGAATGACCCCACTCTTCGAGTGCATGTCATAATGAACGGTCCCTCTTTGTGAGTAGATACCGTGATGGACGATCCTTCTGTTTGATCGTTTGTCACGATGAATGACCCCTCTCTTTGAGTGCATGTATTGATCCCTTTCTTAGAGTGTATACGGTGATGGACGACCCATCTCTTTGAGCGTATGTCGCCATGAATGAGCCCTCTATTCGAGTGCATGTTACAATGAAAGGTCCCTCTCTTTGAGCATATACCGTGATGGACGACCCCTCTCTTTGAGCGTATATCGCGATGAATGACCCTTCTCTTCGAGTGCATGTCACGGTAAATGACCTCTCTCTTCGAGAGAATATCATAATGAACGGTCCTTTTCTTTGAGCGTATACCGTGATAAATGACTTCTCTCTTTGAGCGTGTCACAGTGAATGACCCCTCTCTTCGAGTTTATTTCATAATGAACGTTCACTCTCTTTGAGCGTATGTCGTGATGGATGACCCCTCTCTTTGAGTGTATGTCGCGTTGAATGACCCCTCTCTTCGAGTGCATGTCATAATGAACGGTCTCTTTCTTAGAGCGTATACCATGATGGACGACCCTTTTCATTTGTGCATATGTCGCGATGAATGACTCTTCTCTTCGAGTGCATGTCATAATGAATGGTACCATACTTTGAACGTATGTTGCGATGTACGATCCCTCTCTTTGAGGGTATGTTGCGGTGAATGACCCTCCCTTCGAGAGTTTGTCGTAATCATCGGTCCCACTCTTTGATTGTATCCCATGATGGACGACCCTTTCTTTGAGCATATATCTTGATGTGAATGACCCCTCTCTTTTAGTGCATGTCATGGTGAACGATCCGTCTCTTTAAGCGTATACCATGATGGACGACCCCTCTCTTTGAACGTACGTCGTGATGAATGACCCATCTCTTCAAGTGCATGTCATAATGAAAGTCACTTTCTTTGAGCGTATGTTGCGATGATTGACCCCTCTCTTTGAGTGCTTGTCATAATGAATCATCCCTTTCTTAAAGCGTATACCGTGTTGGACGACACCTATCTTTGAGCGTATGACGCGGTGATTGACCCCTCTCTTCTAGCATATGTCATAATGAATGGTCCCTCTCTTTGAGCGTATGACGCGGTGATTGACCCCTCTCTTCTTGCATACGTCATAATGAATGGTCCCTCTCTTTGAGCGTATACCATGATGGACGATCCCTCTGTTTGACCGTATGTCGCGATGAATAAAAACCCCTCTATTCGACTGCATATCATGGTGAGCAGTCCCACTCTTTGGGCGTATATTGTGATGGACTCTCTAAGAGTATGTCGCGATGAATGACACGTCTCTTTGAGTGCATGTCATAATCAACGGTCCCTCTCTTTGAGCGTATACCGTGATCGATGGCCCTCTCTTTGAGCGTACATTGTGATGAATGACTCCTCTCTTCGAGTGCATTTCATGGTGAACAGTACCTCTCTTTGAGTGTATACTGTGATGGAGGACCCCTCTCTTTGAGCGTAGGTCGCAATGAATGACCCCACTTCGAGGGCATGTCATAATGAAGGTTCCCTCTCCTTAAGCAAATATCGTGATCGAGACCCACTTTTTGAGCGTATGTTGCGATAAATGACCCCTCTTTGAGCGTATATCGTGATCGAGACCCACTTTTTGAGCGTATATCGCGATGGATGACCCCTCTCTTCAAGTGCATGTCATGGTGAAAGTTTCCTCTCCTTAAGCGTATGTCGCGCTGAATGACCCCTCTTTTCGAGTTCATGTCATAATGAACCGTCCTTTTCTTAGAGCGTATACCGTGATGGATGACCCCTCTCTTTGAGTGTATGACACGGTGAATGACCCCTCTCTTCGTGTCAATGTCATACTGAACGGTGCCTTTCTAAATGCGTAAATCGTGATGGACGACCCCTCTCTTTTGCGTACGTCGCGGTGAATGACCGCTCTATACGAGCGTATGTCATAATAATCGGTCCCTCTCTTTGAGCGTATCCCATGATGGACATTCCCTCTTTTTGAGTGTTTTTCGTAATGAATGACCCCTCTCTTTGAGTTCATGTCATGGTAAATTGTCCCTCTCCTAGAGCGTATACCATGATATACGACCCCTTGTGTTTGAGCATATGTCGCGATGAATGACTCCACTCTTTGAGTGTATGTCATAATGAACGGTTCCTCTCTTTGAGAGTATTTTTTGATGGACGACCCCTCTCTTTATGCGTATGCCACGGTGAATGACCCCTTTCTTCGAGTGCATGCCATAATGAACGGTCCCTCTTTGTGAGCAGATACAGTGATGGACGACCCTTCTCTTTGAGCGTTTGTCGCGATGAATGACCCTTCTCCTTGAGTGCATGTAATGATTCCTTTCTTAGAGTGTATACTGTGATGGACTACCCATCTCTTTGAGCGTATGTCGCGATGAATCAGCCCTCTCCTCGAGTGCATTTTAAAATGAAAGGTCCCTATCTTTGAGCGTTGATCCCTCTCTCTGAGCGTATATCGCGATGAATGACCCCTCTCTTCGAGTGTATGTCGTAATGAACGGTTCCTTTCTTAGAGAGTAAGTCGTGATGGATGACCCCTCTCATTGAGCGTATGTCATGGGCAATGACTGCTCTATTCGAGCGTAGGTCATAATGACCGGGCCCTGTCTTTGAGTGTATCTCGTGTTGGACGACACCACTCTTTGAGTATTTGTCATGATGAATGACCCCTTTATTCGAGTGCATGTCATGGTGAATTGTCCCTCTCTTTGAGCGTATACCGTGATGGACGATCCCTCTCTTTGGCGTATGTCGCGAATGGCCACCATCTTTGAGTGCAATTCATGGTGAATGGTCCCTCTCTTTGAGCGTATCCGTGACGGACGACCCCTCTCATTGAGCGTATGTTGCGGTGAATGACCCCTTTCTTCGAGTGCATGTCATAATGAACGGTTCCTCCCTTTTGAGCGTATGTCGCGGTGAATGACCCCTCTCTTCGAGTGCATGTCATAATGAACGGTCCCCTTCTTAGAACACATACCGTGATCGACGACCCCTCTCTTTGTGCGTACGTAGCTGTGAATGAACCTTCTCCTTGAGCATATGTCGCGATGAATGACCCCTCTCTTCGAGTAAATGTCGTAATAAATAGTCCATTTCTTAGAGCGTATACCGTGATGGATGACCCCTCTCTTTGAGAGTATGTCGCGATGAACGACACCTCTTTGAGTGCATGTCATAATCAACGATCCCTCTCTTTGAGCATATAGCGTGATCGACGATCCTCTCTTTGAGCATACGTTGCGATGAATGACCCCTCTCTTTGAGTGCATTTCATGGTGAACAGTCCATCTCTTTTAGCGTATATTGTGTCTCCAGACCCCTCTCTTTGAGCATATGTCGCAATGAATTACCCTCTCTTCGAGGGAATGTAATAATAAATGGTCCCTCTCTTTGAGAGAATACCATGATCAAGACACCTCTTTTTGAGCGTATGTCGCGATGGATAACCCCTCTCTTCGAGTGCATGTCATGGTGAAGGATCCCTCTCTTTGAGTGAATACCGTGATGGACGACCCCTCGCTTTTAGTGTATGTCGCTATGAATGACCCCTCTCTTCGAGTACATGTCATAATGATCGGTCCCTTTCTTAGAGCGTATACCGTGATGGATGACCCCTCTCTCTAGGCGTATATCGCGATGAATGACCCCTCTCTTCAAATGTACTCCATAATGAACGTTCCCTCTCTTTGAGCGTATGGCGTGATGGACGACCCCTCTCTTTGAGCGTATGTCGCGTTGAATGACCCCTCTCTTCCAGTGCATGTCGTAACGAATGGTTCCTTTCTTAGAGCGTATGTCATAATGACTGGTCCATCTCTTTGAGCGTATCTCATGATGGACGATCGCTCTCTTTGAGCGTTTGTCATGATGAATGACCCCATTCTTCGAGTGCATGTCATGGTGAATTGTCCCGCTCTTCGAGCGTATACCATGATGGACGACCCCTCTTTTTGAGCGTATGTCGCGAAGAATGGCCCCTATCTTTGAGTGTAATTCATGGTGAACAGTCCCTCTCTTTGAGCGTATACCGTGATGGACGACCCCTCTCTTTGAGCGTATATCGCGGTGAGTGACCCATTTCTTCGAGTGCCTGTCATAATGAACAGTTCCTCTCTTTGAGCGTATACTGTGATGGACGACCACTCTCATTGAGCGTATGTCACGATGAATGACCCCCTTCTCTTCGAGTGCATGTCATAATGAACGGTCCTTCTTTGTGAGCAGATACCGTGATGGACGACCCTTCTCTTCGATCGTTTGTCGCGATGAAGGACCCCTCTCTTTGAGTGCATGTATAGATCCCTTCCTTAGATGGTATACTGTGATGGGCGACTCATCTTTTTGAGCGTATGTCGCAATGAATGAGCCCTTCCTTCAAGTGCGTTTTACAATGAAAGGTCCCTCTCTTTGAGCATATACCGTGATGGACGACCCCTCTCTTTGAGCGTATATCGCGATGAATGAGCCGTCTTCGAGTGCATGTCATAATGAACGGTCCCTTTCTTAGAGCGTATACCGTGATGGACGACCCCTCTCGCTGAGCGTATGTCACGATCAATGACCCCTCTCTCCGAGAGAATTTCATAATGAACGGTCCTTTTCTTTGAGCGTATACCATGATGGATGACCCCTCTTTTTGAGCGTATGTCACAGTGAATTACCCCTCTCTTCGAGCGTATTTCATAATGAACGTTCCCTCTCTTTGAGCGTATGTCGTGATCGATGACCCCTCTCTTTTGAGTGTATGTCGCGATGAGTGACCCCTCTCTTCGAGTGCGTGTCATAATGAACGGTCTCTTTCTTAGAGCGCATACCGTGATGGACGACCCTTCTCATTGTGCATATGTCGCGATGAATGACCCTTCTCTTTGAGTGCATGTCATAATGAACGGTATCATACTTTGAGCGTATATCGCGATGTACGACCCCTCTCTTTGAGGGTATGTTGCGGTGAATGACCCCTCCCTCTCTTTGATTGTATCCTGTGATAAACGACCGCTTTCTATGAGCATATATCTTGATATGAATGGCCCCTCTCTTTTATTCCATGTCATGGTGAACGATCCCTCTCTTTGAGTGTATATCATGATGGACGACCCCTCTCTTTAAACGTACATCGTGATGAATGACCCCTCTCTTCTAGTGCATGTCATAATAAACAGTCCCTTTGTTAGAGCGTATACCCTGATGGACGACCCTTCTCTTTGAGCGTATGTCGCGATGATTGATCCCTCTATTTGAGTGCTTGACATAATGAACAATCCCTTCTTAGAGCATATACCGTGATTGACGACAACTCTCTTTGAGCGTATGACGCGGTCAATGACCGCTCTCTTCTAGCATATGTCATAATGAATGGTCCCTCTCTTTGACCGTATGCCGCGATGAATAAAACCCCCTCTATTCGATTGCATGTCGTGGTGAGCAGTCCCACTCTTTGGGCGTATATTGTGATGGACACTTTGAGAGTATGTCGCGATCAATGACACGTCTCTTTGAGTGCATGTCATAATCAACGGTCCCTCTCTTTAAGCATATACCGTGATCGATGACCCTCTCTTTGAGCGTACGTTGCGATGAATGACTCCTGTCTTCGAGTATATTTCATGGTGAAGAGTCTCTCTCTTTGAGTTTATACTGTGATGGACGACCCCTCTCTTTGAGCGTAGGTTGCAATGAATGACCCCTCTTCGAGGGCATGTCATAATGAACGACCCGTCTCTTTGAGCGTATATCGCGATGAATGACCCCTCTCTTCGAGTGCATGTCATAATGAACGGTCCCTTTCTTAGAGCGTATACCGTGATGGACGACCCCTCTCGCTGAGCGTATGTTGCGGTCAATGACCCCTCTCTCCGAGAGAATTTCATAATGAACGATCGTTTTCTTTGATAGTATATCGTGATGGATGACCCCTCTCTTTGAGCGTATGTCACAGTGAATGACCCCTCTCTTCGAGCGTATTTCATATGAAAGTTCCCTCTCTTTGAGCGTGTGTCGTGATGGATGACCCCTCCCTTTGAGTGTATGTCGCGTTGAATGACCACTCTCTTCGAGTGCTTATAATAATGAACGGTCTCTTTCTTAGAGCGTATACCGTGATGGACGACCCTTCTCATTGTGCATATGTCGCGATTAATGACCCTTCTCTTCGAGTGCATGTCATAATGAACGGTACCATTCTTTGAGCGTATATCGGATGTACGATACCTCTCTTTGAGGGTATGTTACGGTGAATGACCCCTTCCTTCGAGAGTTTGTTGTAATAATTGGTCCCTCTCTTTGATTGTATCCCGTGATGAACGACCCCTTTCTTTGAGCATATGTCTCGATCTGAATGACCCCCGTCTTTTAGTGCATGTCATGGTGAACAATCCCTCTCTTAGAGCGTATACCATGCTAGACGACCCCGATCTTTGAACGTATGTCGTGATGAATGACCCCTCTCTTCAAGTGCATGTCATAATATACAGTCCCTTTCTTAGAGAATATACCCTGATGGACGACCCATCTCTTTGAGTGTATGTCACGATGATTGACCCCTCTCTTTGAGTGCTTGTCATAATGAACAATCCCTTTCTTAGAGCGTATACCGTGATGGACGACACCTCTCTTTGAGCGTATGACGCGGTGAATGACCCCTCTCTTCTAGCATATGTCATAATGAATGGTCCCTCTCTTTGAGCGTATACCGTGATGGATGACCCCACTCTTTGACCATATGTCGCGATGAATAAAACCCCCTCTATTCGAGTGCTTGTCATGGTGAGCAGTCCCACTCTTTGGGCGTATAACGTGGACTCTTTGAGAGTATGTCGCGATGAATGACACGTCTCTTTGAGTGCATGTCATAATCAACGGTCCTTTTCTTTGAGTGTGTACCGTGATCTATGACCCTCTCTTTGAGCGTACGTTTTGATGAATGACTCCTATCTTCGAGTGCATTTCACGGTGAACAGTCCCTCTCTTTGAGTGTATACTGTGATGGACAACCCCTCTCTTTGAGAGTAGGTCGCAATGAATGACCCCTCTTCGAGGGCATGTCATAATGAAGGATCCCTCTTTTTGAGCGTATGTCACGATGGATGACCCCTCTCTTCAAGTGCATGTCATGGTGAAAGATCCCTCTCTTTGAGCGAATACCGTGATGGACAGCCCCTCTCCTTGAGCGTATGTCGCGCTGAATGACCCCTCTTTCGAGTTCATATCATAATGAACCGTCCCTTTCTTAGAGCGTATACCGTGATGGATGACCCCTCTTCTCGTGTCAATGTCAAAATAAACGGTTCCTTTCTAAGAGCGAAAATCGTGATGGACGACACCTCTCTTTTGTGTATGTCGCGGTGAATGACTGCTCTATACGAGCGTATGTCATAATGACCGGTCCCTATCTTTGAGCGTATCCCATGATGGACATCCCCTCTCTTTGAGTGTTTTTCGTAATGAATGACCCCTCTCTTCGAGTGCATGTCATAGTGAACGGTCCCTCTTTATGAACGTATCCCGTGATGGACGACTCCTCTCTTTGAGCGTATGTCGTGATGAATGGCCCCTCTCTTTGAGTGCATGTCATGGTGAACGGTCCCTCTCCTTGAGCGTATACCATGATATACGACCCTTATCTTTGAGCATATGTCGCGGTGAATGACTCCTCTCTTCGAGTGCATGTCATAATGAACGGTCCCTCTGTTTGAGCGTGTTTTGTGATGGACGACACCTCTCTTTGAGCGTATTCCACGATGAACGACCCCTTTCTTCGGGTGCATGTCATAATGAACGGTCCCTCTTTGTGAGCAGATACCATGATGGACGACCCTTCTCTTTGAGCGTTTGTCGCGATGAAAGACCCCTCTCTTCGAGTGCATGTAATGATCCCTTTCTTTGAGTGTATAATGTGATGGACGACCCATCTCTTTGAGCGTAAGTCGCGATGAATCAGCCCTCTCCTCGAGTGCATGCTAAAATGTAAGGTCCCTCTCTTTGAGTGTATACCGTGATGGACGAACCCTCTCTTTGAGCGTATATCGCGATGAATGACCCCTCTCTTCAAGTGTATGTCATAATGAACGGTTCCTTTCTCAGAGAGTAAATCGTGATGGACAACCCTCTCATTGAGCGTATGTCGCGGTGAATGACCGTTCTATTCGAGCGTATATCATAATGACTGGTCCCTCGCTTTGAGCGTATCTCGTGATGGATGACACCTCTCTTTGAGCATTTGTCATGATGAATTACCCCTTTCTTCGAGTGCATGTCATGCTGAATTGTCCCTCTCTTTGAGTGTATACCGTGATGGACGACCCCACTCTTTGATCGTAAGTCGCGATGAATGACCCCTCTCTTCGAGTGTATCTCATAATGAACGGTCCCTTTCTTAGAGCGTATACCGTGACGGATGACCCTTCTCTTTGGCATATATCGCGATGAGTGTCCCCTCTCTTTAAGGGTTTGTCATAATGAAAGACCCTTCTCTTTAAGCGTATACCGTGATCGATGACCCCTCATTTTGAGTGTTTGTCGCATTGAAGGACCCCCTCTCTTTGAGTGCATGTCATGGTGAACAGGCCCTCTCTTTAAGCATATACCGTAATGGACGACCCTTGTCTTTGAGTGTATCTCGCGATGAATAACTCCTCTCTTCGAGTGCATATCATAATGAATATTCTCTTTCTTAGAACATATACCGTGATGCACGACTCCTCCGTTTTAGCGTATGTCACGGTGAATGCACCTTTGTTCGAGAGTATTTCATAATGATCGGTCCCTCTCTTTGAGCGTATGTCGTGATGGACGACCCCTCTCTTTGAGTGTATGTCGTGTTGGACGACCACTCTCTTTGAGCGTAAGTCACGATGAATTATTCCTGTCTTCGACTGTATGTCCTGTGAACAGTCCTTCTCTTCTAGTGCATGCCATAACTAACAGTCTCTTTCTTAGAGCATATACCGTGATGACCGACCTTTCTCTTTGAGCATATGTCACGGTGAATGACCCCACTCTTCGAGTGTTGGTCGTAATGAACGGTCCCTCTCTTTGAGCGTATATTGTGTTGGACGACTCCTCTCTTTGAGCGTATGCCACGGTGAACGACCCTCTCTTCGAGTGCATGTCATAATCAACGGTCCCTTTTTATGAGCGGATACCGTGATGGACGACCCTTCTCGTTGAGCGTTTCTTGCGATGAATGACCCCACTCTTTGAGTGCATGTAATGATCCCTTTCTTAGAGTGTATACTGTGATGGACGACCCTTCTCTTTGAGCGTTTCTTGCGATTAATGACCCCTCTCTTCAATTGCATGTTACAATGAAAGATCTCTCTCTTTAAGCGTATACCATGATGGACGACCCCTCTCTTTGAGCATATATCGCGATGAATGACCCCTCTCTTCTAGAGTAGGTCATAATGAATGGGCCCATTCCTAGAGCGTATACTGTGATGGACGACCCTTCTCTTTGAGCGTATGTCGCGGTGTATGACCCATCTCTTCGAGTGCTGGTCGTAATGAACGGTCTCTCTCTATGAGCGTATTTTGTGATGGACGACCCCTCTCTTTGGGCGTATGCGAAGGTGAATGACTCCTCTCTTCAAGAGCATGTCATAATGAAAGGTCCCTCTCTTTGAGCGTATTTTGCGATGGACGACCCTTCTTTTTGAGCGTATGCCACGGTGAATGACCCTTTCTTCGAGTGCATGTCATAATGAACGGTCCCTGTTTGTGAGCAGATACCGTGATGGACGACCCTTCTCTTTGACTGTTTGTCGCGATGAATGACCCCTCTCTTTGAGTGCATGTAATGATCCCTTTCTTAGAGTGTATACTGTGACGGACGACCCATCTCTTTGAGCGTATGTCGCGATGAATCAGCCCTCTCCTCGAGTGCATGTTAAAATGAAAGGTCCCTCTCTTTGAGTGTATACCGTGATGGACAACCCCTCTCTCTGAGCGTATATTGCGATGAATAACCCCTCTCTTTGAGTGTATGCTATAATGAACGGTTCCTTTCTTAGAGGGTAAATCGTGATGGACAACCCCTCTCATTGAGCGTATGTCGCGGTGAATGACCGCTCTATTCGAGCGTATGTCATAATGACCGGTCCCTCTCTTTGAGCGTATCTCGTGATGGACGACACCTCTCTTTGAGCATTTGTCATGATGAATGACCCCTTTCTTCGAGTGCATGTCATGCTGAATTGTCCCTCTCTTTGAGCGTATATCATGATGGATGACCTCTCTTTTTGAGCGTATGTCGCGATGAATGGACCCTATCTTTGAGTGCAATTCATGGTGAACGGTCCCTCTCTTTTAGCGTATACCGCGATGGACGACCCATCTCTTTGAGCGTATATCACGGTGAATGACCCTGATAGGATGTGACAGCGGAATAAAGATAAATGCAATAACAAAAGAAAAATATTAGAATAAATGGACAATGGTGTAAAGAAGATGATTAAAAAAAACAAACTTATTTGAAAATGGATTGTGGACTTGCTGTGAATAGGATGGATTATGGAATAGATTTATGTCCTAGGAACCCTCTTGATCGCAATTGATCAAGCAAACTCCATGATAGGCTCTAACAGACCCTCCAAGAATTGATTATCTTGGCAACCGGAGTGTGAAGATGGCTTTTTCCATGAAAACTAAAAGGAAATTGTGTTGAAGACAAACTTCGAAGGCACAAGCTAAAATACTTGCAAAAATATACTCAATAACATTTATTCTCCAAAAGAAATATTCATATTGTGTGTCTTACAAGAGAATAGGCTGCCTCCTTTTATAGCCTAAAAGAGACAGCAAAACACCCTAAGAAATAGCTATTTCATCCCTAAAAATCAGCACACAGATAGCTAATTAGAAGGGATCAACAATTATTTAGGAAAATATGAATTAAAACATATGAAAAGTTGAAAAAAAAGATTCATAAAATCAGCACATGGAGCTGATCATTCCAGATTTTATTTATTTAATATATATAATTTATTTGGGCCTCAAATATGTTTTAAGGCATTTGGGCTTCTTGGACCATCAATGTAGCTTTTGTCACCTATGTGTTCTTGAGAGCTTGAGGACATAGGATTTTTTTCATTAAATGCTTGATTCGTCAAGAAGGCTTGCAAACCCTTGTTTACAAAATCTTGGACTGCTGAATGTATGTTGTCTCTGAGTTGCCTTGATTTTGTTCTTGTCATCGGGCCATGTGGTAATGTAAGCCCATCAGATGTAAGGGTCTTAGTGCATGCATCAGACCCATTTCTTTGAGTGCATGTCATAATGAACGGTTCCTCTCTTTGAGCGTATATCGTGATGGACGACCCCTCTATTTGAGCGTATGTCGCGATGAATGACCCCTCTATTCTAGTGCATGTCATGGTGAACGATCCCTATCTTTGAGCGGATACCGTGATGGATGATCCCTCTATTTGAGAGTATATCGCGATGAATGACCCCTCTCTAATGCATGTAATAATGAATGGTCCCTTTCTTAGAGCGCATACTGTGATGGACGACCCCTCTTTTTGAGCTATATCGTACTGAACGGTCCCTCTCTTCGAGTGCATGTCATGTTGAACGGTCCCCTTCTTAGAACATATACCGTGATGGATGGCCCCTCTCTTTGAGAGTATGTCGCGATGAATGACACCTCTCCTTGAGTGCATATCATAATCGATGGTCTCTCTCTTTGTGCGTACACCGTGATCGTTGACCCTATCTTTAAGCGTACGTTTCGATGAATGACCCCTCTCTTCGAGTACATTTCATGGTGAACAGTCCCTCTTTGAGCGTATACTATGATGGACGACTCCCTTCTTCGAGCGTATGCCGTGACGGACAAAGCCTCCCTTTGAGACTATGTCGCGATGAATGATCCCTCTCTTCGAGTGTATGTCATAATGAACGATCCCGTTCATAGAGCGTATACCGTGATGGATGACCTTTCTCTTTGGCATATATCGCGATGAATGACCCCTCTCTTTGAGGGTTTGTCATAATGAAAGACCCTTCTCTTTAAGCGTATACCGTGATCGATGACCCCTCTTTTTGAGTGTATGTTGCAATGAAGGACCCCTCTCTTCGAGTGCATATCATGGTGAAGAATCCCACTCTTTGAGCGTATACCGTAATGGACGACCCTTGTCTTTGAGTGTATCTCGCGATGAATAACCCCTCTCTTCGAGTGCATATCATAATAAACATTCCCTTTCTTAGAGCGCATACCGTAATGCACGACTCCTCTCTTTTAGCGTATGTCATGGTGATTGACACCTCTGTTTGAGAGTATTTCATAATGGTCGGTGCCTCTCTTTGAGCGTATGTCGTGATGGACGACCCCTCTCTTTAAGCGTATGTCGTGTTGGACGACCCCTCTCTTCGAGTGGTGGTAGTAACAAACAGTCCCTCTCTTTGAACTTATATTGTGATGGACAACCCCTCTCTTTGAGCGTATGCCACAGTGAATGACCCCTCTCTTCGAGTGCATGTCATAATGAACGGTCCCTCTTTATTAGCAGATAACGTGATGGACGACCCTTCTCTTTGAGCGTTTGTCGCGATGAATGACCCCTATCTTTGAGTGCATGTAATGATCCCTTTCTTAGAGTGTATACTGTGGTGGACGACCCATCTCTTTGAGCGTATGTCGGGATGAATCAGCCCTCTCCTCGAGTGCATGTTAAAATGAAAGGTCCCTATCTTTGAAAGTATACCGTGATGGACGACACCTCTCTTTGAGCGTATATCACGATGAATAACCCCTCTCTTCGAGTGTATGTCATAAGAAACGGTCCCTTTCTTAAAGCGTATATGGTGATGGATGACCTTTTTCAATGTGCGTATGTCGCGGTGAATAACACCTCTCTTCGAGTGCATGTCATGGTGAATGGTTCCTCTCTTTGTGCGTCTACTATGATGGACGTCCCCTCTCTTTGAGCGTATGTCGCGATTGATGACCCCTTTCTTCGATTGCATGTCAAAATGATCATTCATTTTTATAGAGCGTATACCGTGATGGATGACCCCTCTCTTTGAGCGTATGTCGCGGTGAATGACCCCTCTCTTTGAGCGTATGCCGTTACCGGCAAACCCTCCCTTTGAGACTATGTAGTGATGAATGACCCCTCTCTTTGAGCATGACATTGTGAACGATTGCTCTCTTTGAGTGTAAACCGTGGACGACCCCTCCGTTTGATCGTACGTCGCGATAAATGACCCCTCTCTTTGAGTGCATGTCATAATGAACGGTCCTTTACTTAGAGCGTATACCGTGATGGATGACCCTTCTCTTTGGCGTATATCGCAATGAATGACCCCTCTCTTTGAGGGTTTGTCAAAATGAAAGACCCTTCTCTTTAAGCGTATACTGTGATCGATGACCCCTCTTTTTGAGTGTATATCGCAATGAAGGAGCCCTCTATTCGACTCCATGTCATAGTGAACAATCCCTCTCTTTGAGTGTATATCGTAATGGACGACCCTTCTCTTTGATTGTATCTCGCGATGAATAACCCCTCTCTTCGAGTGCATATCATAATGAACATTCTCTTTCTATACCGTGATGCACGACTCCTCTCTTTTAGCGTATGTCACGGTGAATGACACCTCTGTTAGAGAGTATTTCATAACGATCGATCCATCTTTTTGAGCGTATGTCGTGTTGGATGACCACTCTCTTTGAGCGTAAGTCACGATGAATGATTCTTGTCTTCGACTGTATGTCCTGGTGACAGTCCTCTTCTAGTGCATGTCATAATTAACGATCCCTTTCTTAGAGCATATACCATGATGGACGACCCTTCCCTTTGAGCATATGTAGCGGTGAATGACCCCTCTCATCGAGAGTAGGTCATAATGAATGGTCCCTTTCTTAGAGCGTATACCGAGATGGACTGATACATGCATGAGAGGGCTAAAGTAATGCACATTGAGCATAAATATGAATCTGTTGGTAAAGTCTGGAAAGCCATCCAACTTGCCTTGACGTTTTGGATGTGTTCCGTGCATTTGTGGGCAGAGTTGTCTTCTAATAAATTGACCATTATTCAGTTACCTTTTCAACGCATCTTGAAAAGCATCAATTGGATATCGGGAGTTCAAGATATGTGTGTTTTACCGAAGATTGCGCGTGCAGAAAACTGGATACAGGATTATTATGAGATTTTGTAAAAATTCATCTCAAAAGCTAATATATAAAGTTTTGGATGAATTAGACATTAAATAAATTAATTCAAAGTTGAATTATAAAGCTTTGACCATTATTATTAGTATTTTATTTTATTACTTAGGATTCCTTTTAATTAGCTATTCATATGCTGATTTTAGGGGATTTATTTTCTCAAGATGTCAATATGCTGATGTTTAGGGATTGGTTAGCTATCTATTAGGCAATTCTAAGGTCTCCTCTAGACTATAAAAGGGGACAATTATTTTCTTGTAAACACATGAATAATATGAATTTCTGAGTTATAAAAACTCATGGCCTTGGGCCATTTTATTTCAAGGTTGTCACCTTGCTATATTTCTTATTAGAAGTCTTTTTCAACATAACTACTTCAAGTTTTTATGAGGGAGAATATCTTCACACTCTCGCTTGCCTAAGCAATCACGTTTAGGAGGGTGAGTTAGAGCTGATTATGATGTTTGCCTATCTAATTACGGATAGGAGGGTGCCTAGGACAACAACATATCATCAATTCATTGGAGAGATTCGTTTCGTTTGCAGGTGTTTGCCTATTCAATTGCGATTAGGAGGGTGCCAAGGACAAATCTATCCAACATCATACCACCACCACCATCTATCCTGTTGTATTTTAAATCACTCTTTAAGCGTATATCGTGACCGATGACCACCCATTTTGAGTGTTTGTCGCAATGAAGGACCCTCTCTTCCAGTGCATGTCATGGTGAACAATCCATCTCTTTGAGCGTATACCGTAACTGACGACCCTTCTCTTTGAGTGTATCTCGCGATGAATAACCCCTCTCTTCGAGTGCATATCATAATGAACATTCCCTTTTTTAGAGCGTATACCGTGATGCACGACTCCTCTCTTTTAGCGTATGTCGCGGTGAATGACCCCTCTGTTTGAGAGTATTTCATAATGGTCGGTCCCTCTCTTTGAACGTTATGCCATGATGGGCGACCATTCTCTTTGAGCGTATGTCGTGTTGGACGACCACTCTCTTTGAGCGTAAGTCGCGATGAATGATCCCTATCTTAGACTGTATGTCCTGGTGAACAGTCCCTGCCTTCTAGTGTATTTCATAATTAACGATCCCTTTTTTAGAGCGTATACTGTGATGGACGACCCCTCTCTTTGAGCGTATGTCACGGTGAATGACCCCTCTCTTCGAGAGTATGTCATAATTAATGGTCCCTCTCTTTAAGCGTATGCCGCGAAGGATGACCCCTCTCTTTGAGCGTATATTGCGATGAAAGACCCCTTTCTTCGAGTGCATGACATGGTGAACAGTCACTCTCTTTGAGTGTATGTTGTTATATACGATCCTCTCTTTAAGCGTATGTCACGATGAATAACATCTCTCTTCGAGTGCAGGACATGGTGAACGGTCTCTCTCTTTGAGCATATACCGTGATGGACGAACCTCTCTTGCAGGATATGGTGAACGGTCCCTCTCTTCGATAGTATGTCGTAATGAACGGTCCCTCTCTTTGAGCGTATGTCGTAACGGATAACCCCTCACTTTGAGCGTATATTGCGATGAAGGACCCCTTTATTAGAGAGTATACCGTGATGGATGACCCCTCTCTTTGAGCATTTGCTGTGATGGATGATGCCTCTGTTTGAGCGTATGTGGCGTTGAATGACCCCTTTCTTCCAGTTTATTTGAAATGAACGGTTCATTTCTTAGAGCATATCCCGTGAAGGACGACCCCTCTCTTTGAGCGTATGTCGCGATGAATGACCTCTATCTACGAGTGTATGTCATAATGAATGGTCCCTTTCTTAGAGGGTATACCGTGATAGACGACACCTCTCTTTGATTGTATGTCGCGAAGAATTACCCATCTCCTCGACCGTATATCATAATGACCGGTCCCTCTCTTTGAGCGTATCACATGATGGAAGACCCCTCTCTTTGAGCTTATGTCGCGATGAATGACCCCACTCTTTCGAGTGCATGTCATGGTGAACGATCCCCCTCTTTGAGCTTAGTCGTGATAGACGACCACTCTCTACGAGTGCATGTCATAATAAACAGTCCCTATCTTTGAGTGTATACCGTGATGGATGACCCCACTCTTTAAGTGTATGTTGCAGTGAATGACCCTTGCCTTCGAGTGATGTCATGGTGAACGTTCCTTCTCTTTGAACGTATGTCGCGATGAATGACACCTCTCTTCGAGTGCATGTCATAATGAAAGGTCCCTTTCTTAGAGTGCATACCGTGATGGACGACTCTTCTATTTGAGCGTTTGTCACGATGAATGACCCATCTGTTCGAGTGCATGTCATAATGAATGGTCCCTTTCTTAAAGCGTATACCGTGATGAATGACCCTTCTCTTTGAGCGTATGTCGCGATGAATGACCCCTCTCTTAGAGTGCATGTCATAAGGATCGATCCCTCTCTTTGAGCGTATATCATGATCGATGACCACTCTTTTTGAGCGTATGTCGCGATGAATGACCCCTCTCTTCGAGTACATGTCATGGTGAACGATCCATCTCTTTGAGCGTATATCATGATGAACGAAACCTCTTTTTGAACGTATGTCGCAATCAATGACCGCTCTCTTCTAGTGCATGTCATAATGAACGGTCCCTTTCTTAGAGTATATACCGTGATGGACGACTCTTCTCTTTGAGCGTTTGTCACGATGAATGACCCCTCTATTCGAGTGCATGTCATAATGAATGGTCCAATTCTTAGAGCGTATACCATGATGGACAACCCTTCTCTATGAGTGTATGTCGCGACGAAGGACCCGTCTCTTCGAGTGCATGTCAAAATGAACGGTCCCTTTCTTTTAGCGTATACCATGATGGACGACCCTCCTCTTTGAGCGTATGTCGCGATGAATGACCGACTCTTTTAGTGTATGTCATAATGAACGGTCCCATTCTTAGAGCGTATGTTAAACGAAGTCTGAGTGTGCAACATGTTCAGGATGAACAGCAACGCGAGAATATCTTTCACACACGATGCAAAATTCAAGATAAGGTATGTGTTATTATTATTGATAGCAGTAGTTGTACTAATGTTGCTAGTTCAGTGATGGTTGACAGGTTAGGTCTCAAGACAACAAAGCATCCGAATCCGTACAAATTGCAATGGTTGAATGACGGGGGAGAACTTAAAGTAACAAAACAAGTTGTTATACCGTTTTCGATCGGAAGTTACAAGGACGAGGTCCTTTGTGATGTTGTGTCGATGGATGCTACTCACCTTCTTTTGGGACGCCCTTGGCAATATGACAAGAAGGTAATGCATGATGGTTTTACAAATCGATACTCTTTTATGCATGCAGGTAAGAAGATTACTTTGGCTCCTTTGACACCGAGTCAAGTGATGGAAGATCAAGCAAGCTTAAAAAAGAGTAAGGAAGCTGCAAAGGAGAGGAAAAAGATGAATGTTTATGCAAGCAATCGAGAAATCAGGAAATGTCTTTCCTCTCACCAATCTTTGCTTATTTTAATGTTTAAAGATTATTGTTTATTGACTGACTTTCCTTCTGATTTGCCTGCATCAATTGTTTCCTTTTTGCAGGAATTTAAGGATGTGTTTCCGGAAGAAACACCGAGGGGATTGCCACCTGTTCGAGGCATTGAGCACCAGATTGACTTTATCCCAGGTGCTACTATTCCAAATCGACCAGCTTATCGAACTAACCCCGAAGAGACGAAAGAGCTTCAAAGACAAGTGACAGAATTAATGGACAAGAGTTATATTCGAGAGAGTCTGAGTCCTGTGCTGTTCCGGTACTGTTAGTGCCGAAGAAAGATGGGTCTTGGAGGATGTGCGTAGATTGTAGAGCTGTGAATTGGATTACAATTAAGTATCGTCATCCTATTCCCAGACTTAATGATATGTTGGACGAGCTTTGTGGAGCCGTCATCTTCTCCAAAATTGACCTAAAGAGTGGATATCATCAGATTCGCATGCGAGAAGGCGATGAATGGAAGACAGCCTTCAAAACGAAGCTAGGTTTGTACGAATGGTTAGTAATGCCTTTTGGCTTAACTAATGCACCTAGTACTTTTATGCGATTGATGAATCATGTTCTGCGATCTTTTATTGGAAAGTTTTGTGTTGTATATTTTGACGATATTTTGATTTATAGCGAGACTTTGCAGGATCATGTAGAACATTTGAGAGTTGTTTTACAAACTTTGCGAGAAGAAAGATTGTTTGGAAACATAGAGAAATGTGTGTTTTGTACTGACAAACTTACATTTCATGGTTACATTGTTAGTGCACAGGGTGTTGAAGTTGATCCTGAGAAGATAAAGGCAATTCAGGAATGACCACAACCGACATCGATTACTCAGGTTAGATCTTTTCATGGCTTAGCTAGTTTCTATCGTTGGTTTGTTCCTAACTTCAGTTCTATTATCGCACCCTTAACAAGGATTATTAAGAAGAATTCTAGCTTCTTATGGGGTAAAGAACAAGAAGATGCCTTTTTAAAAATTAAGGATTGTTTAACGAAGTCACCTGTGTTAGCCTTACCTAACTTTGATAAAACTTTTGAAATTGAATGTGATGCTTCTGGAGTTGGTATAGGCGCTGTGCTAATGCAGGAAAAACGGCCCATTGCATACTTCAGTGAAAAGCTTAGTGGAGCAACATTGAATTATCCAGTCTACGACAAGGAGATGTATGCACTAATTCGGGCATTGGAGACATGGAAACATTACTTGTTGCCTAAGGAGTTTGTGATTCACACTGATCATGAGGCTTTACGATATATCATAGGTCAGCATAAATTGAATAAACGACATGCTAAATGGGTTGAATTTTTAGAGTCTTTTCCTTATGTCATTTGTTACAAAAAGGGTAAAGATAATGTCGTTGCTGATGCTTTATCACGTAGATATGTGCTTTTGAATTACCTTGACTCACATTTGATTGGATTTGCATATATACGTGACTTGTATGTTGATGATTCTGATTTTAGAGATAAGTATAATGCTTGTGAGAAAGGTGCAGATGGAAAGTTTTACAGGCATGATGGTTATCTTTTCAAAGAAAACAGGATATGCATTCCACAGGGTTCAATGCGTGATATTCTGATCCGTGAAGCACATGAGGGTGGATTGATGGGTCACTTTGGAGTCACCAAGACATTACAGACGTTGAAAGAACATCTATTTTGGCCTAAGATGCGTAGAGACGTTGAAAGGTACTGTGAACGTTGTGTGACATGTAAGAAAGCAAAATCGAAGGTTTCACCACATGGTATGTACTTACCTCTACCTATTCCTGATTCCCCTTGGACTGATATTTCAATGGATTTTGTTTTGGGATTGCCTCGAACTAGAAATGGTAGAGATAGTGTTTTTTTTGTGGTTGATAGATTCTCTAAGATGGCACATTTCATTGCATGCCATAAGACTGATGATGCTGTTAATGTGGCTAACTTATTCTTTAGAGAGATTGTTCGATTACATGGTATTCCTAGGTCAATCGTTTCTGACAGGGATGTTAAGTTTCTGATTCATTTCTGGAGGACTCTTTGGAGCAAAATAGGTACAAAACTCATGTTTTCTACTACTTGTCATCCCCAGACTGATGGACAAACTGAGGTTGTTAATCGTGTTTTATCTACTTTGTTGCGTTCCATCATTAAAAAGAACATTAGGACTTGGGAAGATTGTTTGCCACATGTTGAGTTTGCGTATAATCGTGCTATACATTCTGCTACTAAGATGTCACCATTTGAGGTTGTTTATGGTTTTAACCCTATTACGCCTCTAGATTTGTTACCTTTGCCACAGGAACAAGTGACGAACAAAGACGGTCAAGCGAAAGCAGAATATGTGAAGAAGTTACATCAACAAGTGAAGAAGAATTTAGAACGAAGGACTCAACAGTACGAAAAGCAAGCAAATAAGGGAAGAAAGCGAGTCACCTTTGATGTTGGTGATTGGGTTTGGGTTCACTTCCGAAAGGAACGATTTCCAGCCCAAAGGCGGTCTAAGTTGTTACCGCGAGGAGATGGTCCTTTTCAGGTGTTGGAGAAAGTGAATGACAACGCCTACAAGATAGACTTACCAGGCGAGTACACTGTAAGTGCCACATTTAATGTTTCTGATTTAACCCCGTATGACATTTCTGTAGATTTGAGGTCAAATCCTTTTCAAGAAAGGGGGGATGATGTGAGCACATCATGTCAAGTTCAACAGGTTGATCCGGAGGTCTTACTATCAGGACCTATCATACGTTCTAAGGCAAAGAAATACAGGGAAGCTCTTTTCCTTACTTGTGCTAACATTTCAGATTCATTTGAGAATGTTCATGCCTTAGAATATGTTGTTTATAATGTGTTGCATGCTGATATGTGACATATTTAGGTATATATATATTAGTATGTGTGTTTACTTATGTATATACTATGTTAATTATGTTTGCATTTGGTTTTAAGTGTGTTTGTGTGGTTAAAATAAGACTACAAGGCTTTTTAGATGTGTTTGCCTTGTTCTAATATAGGAACTTAGGAGAACCTTAGCTCAAGTGGGCATACCCATCTCATCTCCAGCTCAGGAGAGCGTATGTAGTTCAATACCAGCTCAAGTGGATTATATTTAGCTCAGAAGAAGCTCAATGGTGTGCACGCAGCTCACCTTAGCTCGGGGCAGCTCAGAGGCTTAGCTCCCAGCTCCATTTAGCTCCTAACACTCATAGCTAGTTCGTTTCAGCTCATCTCCATTTCCAGCTCAACTCAACTCAAGTTGAAGTGACCTACAGCAGCTGAAACCTATCGTAAACGAAGAGCAGGTGTCCTACGCATGTGCCATGCATGTGGGGCCCACATAGCACCCTTTTCCACAAGTTTGGGCGTCCAAAAGCAAGCAACCCAAACAAGGCCCTTGCTTTGAAGACCAATCAGCAACATTGGATAAGAATGAGTGGTTTCTTATTCAAATTCAAATATTAAACACATGTTTAATGTGTTTTAAGTGCCAAAACATGTGGCTAAGGATATTAGGAGCCTAGGAGAAGTTATTTGAGCATTTAAATTTTAATTTTCGTTTGAATTAAGGCCACAAATTCAAATTTGTCCAACTTCTCCTTTATTTCTATATATTTACTTAATTTTGTAAAGACAAGGGTAGACATTTCATGAATAAAATCACTTGTGAGATTTTCTCTCAATTTCAGTTCTTCATTGAACTTTTCTTGACGAATTCAGACTTTGTTTGAGTGTGTCAAATCCTTGATACTTTGGGTTCCTAGATCGCTATCTAGAGGGTCCAAGTCCGTTGACGAAGAACGTATTCGATTCGGGTCCGCTCAATATATTGTTCGGGTTCTTTCGAGTTCAACGTCGTTGTTATTTCCCAGCAACTTAAACATCCAATTCTGCCATTTTGGACGTTTTAATGCTTCCATGAAAGCCCTCGGAGCATTTCATCTTCATTAACCTTCAGAAAATGCCAGAATTCCTTCATCCCTTTTCTTCTTTGTTTCAGTTTTTTTTTCTTTATTTTCTTATTGTTTTAACATCATTCTAACATCCATAATGTTGTGTTTACTGCAGAGACTTGCTTGCTATTATGCTAGATCCGTTTCAAACAAGGATCGTTGTTTTTGAAGCAACGAATTCCCCCCCATATCATATGGTAATCAGAGCTTTGGTTGGATATTAGCACTTTCTGCACTACATATATCAAAAGCAACAAGAGAAAAAAAAAAGAAAAAAATTCGAAATTCTGCAAAAAAAAGAAAGTCAAAGTCAAAGTTTGACCAGAAAAGTCAAAGTCAACAAAAGAAATTCGAAAAATTTGAAAAAAAAATCACATTTGAATATTTAGTGTATTTTAATGTTTATATGTGCTGTTTGACCACAAAAATGATGAAGGATGCTTACGTTTACCATGGAATGCTTCTAAATCACTTAAAACGACGTGTTCTTGTTTGTTCGGTGATAGGATTGTGGTAAGCATTTCTAATGCAGTAAGTACTTCATTTCCAGCCTTAATTCACTTTGTTCTTCATTAATTCCAGCCTTATTCTTGTTTTCCTTTTGTTTTTTTTGCAGCCTTGTTTTTCTTTCTTTTTTACTTTCTAGCATTGTTTTTCTTTTGTTTTACTATCCAACCTTGCTTTTTGTTTGTTTTCTTTATTTTTCAGCCTTTGTGTCATCTAAACAGACCCTAATTCACTTTTAACTCTTGTTTGTACCACCGTTACATATATCTTGGAGTTTGACACAGATAACAAGTTTGAAGGATCAGATTAGTTCCTTAAAGAGCTGTTTGCAAGAGAACGAGAGGAAAAGGCATTTGAGAGTGTGAGCACAGAAGGGGAATCAAAAGAGCCATTCAAGTATTCCCGAGTGAAAAATGAGCACTGAGTGTTACTTTGTTGAGTGCATTGTTCTTTTGGAGTGATCTGCGAGAATTTATTGTGTGTGCAGTGAGGGACTTTAAAATTTCGTTTATTTAACATAATAGTTTTCTTTTCTTGTTTTTCGTTGCTGCAATGACAGGTAATGACGATCGTAGTCCCGGTGGAAGTAATCCACCAGATTTGCAAATGCAGGCTTTTACTCGAACCTTGCAGCGTCTTTTAGACCAAGCATTGGAGCCTATTCAGTCTCGTTTGAATAGAATAGATGGGGGTGGTTCCCAATCTGTCCAAAATGAGAATCTTGATGAAAATGACGTCGAACAATCACCACAGACGAATCAACGACCAAGACGTGCAGTTGATGATAATATTTCTAACATAAAAGTTGCTATACCTTCTTTTCAGGGACGTTCAGATCCAGATGCTTATCTAACATGGGAAATTAAAGTTGAACACGTTTTCGAGTGTTACAATTACTCGGAACAAAAGAAAGTACGACTAGCAACTTTGGAGTTTGTTGACTATGCACTATTGTGGTGGGATCAATTACTGGTTAGTCGACGACGTGCGGGTGAAGGACCAGTGAGAACATGGGACGAAATGCAGCGTATCATGCGGAAACGGTTTGTTCCTTCTCACTATCATCGTGATTTATTTCAGAAATTACAAACTTTGAAACAGGGCAATAGGAGCGTCGAGGAATATTTCAAGGAAATGGAGATGTCCATGATGCGTGCGAACATAGTTGAGGATCGTGAGGCGACTATGGCTCGGTTTATGGCAGGTTTGAATTCTGAAATTGCTAACGTTGTTGAATTGTAGCATTATGTCGAATTGGATGACATGGTGCATATGGCGATGAAAATTGAGCGACAACAACGTAGAAAAGTTTCTACTCGAGGTAATAGTACTCCATTTAAATCTTTTACGAATCCATTATATACCCCTAACCATGCTAGGAAACAAGCACCACAAGCGCCACTTCGGATTCAAGAACAAGGCGAGTCCAGCAAGCCAAAGCCTCCCGTTGCTGATAATGGGCATGGTAAACAAAAAGTGGTTGTACGAGAGAGATCGAGAGATATTCAATGTTTTAAGTGCCTTGGTCGAGGACATGTTGCTAGCCAGTGTCCTAATCGTAGGGTTATGTTGATGCGAGATGATGGAGAGATTGAGTCAGATTCTGAACAAGAACCACATGAGATCCCTGATGAAGATGATAAAGAGGATGTCCTAGAAGTTGCTGAGACTGGTAAGGTAACGGAAATTATGGTTGTTAAACGTAGTCTGAGTGTGCAACATGTTCAGGATGAACAACAACGCGAGAATATCTTTCACACGTGATGCAAAATTCAAGATAAGGTATGTGTTATTATTATTGATAGCGGTAGTTGTACTAATGTTGCTAGTTCAGTGATGGTTGACAGGTTAGGTCTCAAGACAACAAAGCATCCGAATCCGTACAAATTGCAATGGTTGAATGACGGGGGAGAACTTAAAGTAACAAAACAAGTTGTTATACCGTTTTCGATCGGAAGTTACAAGGACGAGGTCCTTTGTGATGTTGTGTCGATGGATGCTACTCACCTTCTTTTGGGACGCCCTTGGCAATATGACAAGAAGGTAATGCATGATGGTTTTACAAATCGATACTCTTTTATGCATGCAGGTAAGAAGATTACTTTGGCTCCTTTGACACCGAGTCAAGTGATGGAAGATCAAGCAAGCTTAAAAAAGAGTAAGGAAGCTGCAAAGGAGAAGAAAAAGATGAATGTTTATGCAAGCAATCGAGAAATCAGGAAATGTCTTTCCTCTCACCAATCTTTGCTTATTTTAATGTTTAAAGATTATTGTTTATTGACTGACTTTCCTTCTGATTTGCCTGCATCAATTGTTTCCTTTTTGCAGGAATTTAAGGATGTGTTTCCGGAAGAAAC
The DNA here is from genome assembly GCA_035048815.1 of Abelmoschus esculentus. Classification (NCBI taxonomy): domain Eukaryota; kingdom Viridiplantae; phylum Streptophyta; class Magnoliopsida; order Malvales; family Malvaceae; genus Abelmoschus; species Abelmoschus esculentus. The sequence continues at coordinate 10,742,098 of JAUCBN010000036.1, forward strand.
ACCGAGGGGATTGCCACCTCTTGGAGGCATTGAGCAACAGATTGACTTTATCCCAGGTGCTACTATTCCAAATCGACCAGCTTATCGAACTAACCCCAAAGAGACGAAAGAGATTCAAAGACAAGTGACAGAATTAATGGACAAGGGTTATATTCGAGAGAGTCTGAGTCCTGTGTTGTTCCGGTACTGTTAGTGCCGAAGAAAGATGGGTCTTGGAGGATGTGCGTAGATTGTAGAGCTGTGAATTGGATTACAATTAAGTATCGTCATCCTATTCCCAGAATTGATGATATGTTGGACGAACTTTGTGGAGCCGTCATCTTCTCCAAAATTGACCTAAAGAGTGGATATCATCAGATTCGCATGCGAGAAGGCGATGAATGGAAGACAGCCTTCAAAACGAAGCTAGGTTTGTACGAATGGTTAGTAATGCCTTTTGGCTTAACTAATGCACCTAGTACTTTTATGCGATTGATGAATCATGTTCTGCGATCTTTTATTGGAAAGTTTTGTGTTGTATATTTTGACGATATTTTGATTTATAGCAAGACTTTGCAGGATCATGTAGAACATTTGAGAGTTGTTTTACAAACTTTGCGAGAAGAAAGATTGTTTGGTAACATAGAGAAATGTGTGTTTTGTACTGACAAACTTACATTTCATGGTTACATTGTTAGTGCACAGGGTGTTGAAGTTGATCCTGAGAAGATAAAGGCAATTCAGGAATGACCACAACCGACATCGATTACTCAGGTTAGATCTTTTCATGGCTTAGCTAGTTTCTATCGTCGGTTTGTTCCTAACTTCAGTTCTATTACCGCACCCTTAACAAGGATTATTAAGAAGAATTCTAGCTTCTTATGGGGTAAAGAACAAGAAGATGCCTTTTTGAAAATTAAGGATTGTTTAACGAAGTCACCTGTGTTAGCCTTACCTAACTTTGATAAAACTTTTGAAATTGAATGTGATGCTTCTGGAGTTGGTATAGGCGCTGTGCTAATGCAGGAAAAACGGCCCATTGCATACTTCAGTGAAAAGCTTAGTGGAGCAACATTGAATTATCCAGTCTACGACAAGGAGATGTATGCACTAATTCGGGCATTGGAGACATGGAAACATTACTTGTTGCCTAAGGAGTTTGTGATTCACACTGATCATGAGGCTTTACGATATATCATAGGTCAGCATAAATTGAATAAACGACATGCTAAATGGGTTGAATTTTTAGAGTCTTTTCCTTATGTCATTCGTTATAAAAAGGGTAAAGATAATGTCGTTGCTGATGCTTTATCACGTAGATATGTGCTTTTGAATTACCTTGACTCATATTTGATTGGATTTGCATATATACGTGACTTGTATGTTGATGATTCTGATTTTAGAGATAAGTATAATGCTTGTGAGAAAGGTGCAGATGGAAAGTTTTACAGGCATGATGGTTATCTTTTCAAAGAAAACAGGATATGCATTCCACAGGGTTCAATGCGTGATATTCTGATCCGTGAAGCACATGAGGGTGGATTGATGGGTCACTTTGGAGTCACCAAGACGTTACAGACGTTGAAAGAACATCTATTTTGGCCTAAGATGCGTAGAGACGTTGAAAGGTACTGTGAACGTTGTGTGACATGTAAGAAAGCAAAATCGAAGGTTTCACCACATGGTATGTACTTACCTCTACCTATTCCTGATTCCCCTTGGACTGATATTTCAATGGATTTTGTTTTGGGATTGCCTCGAACTAGAAATGGTAGAGATAGTGTTTTTGTTGTGGTTGATAGATTCTCTAAGATGGCACATTTCATTGCATGCCATAAGACTGATGATGTTGTTAATGTGGCTAACTTATTCTTTAGAGAGATTGTTCGATTACATGGTATTCCTAGGTCAATCGTTTCTGACAGGGATGTTAAGTTTCTGAGTCATTTCTGGAGGACTCTTTGGAGCAAAATAGGTACAAAACTCATGTTTTCTACTACTTGTCATCCCCAGACTGATGGACAAACTGAGGTTGTTAATCGTGTTTTATCTACTTTGTTGCGTTCCATCATTAAAAAGAACATTAGGACTTGGGAAGATTGTTTGCCACATGTTGAGTTTGCGTATAATCGTGCTATACATTCTGCTAGTAAGATGTCACCATTTGAGGTTGTTTATGGTTTTAACCCTATTACGCCTCTAGATTTGTTACCTTTGCCACAGGAACAAGTGACGAACAAAGACGGTCAAGCGAAAGCAGAATATGTGAAGAAGTTGCATCAACAGGTGAAGGAGAATTTAGAACGAAGGACTCAACAGTACGAAAAGCAAGCAAATAAAGGAAGAAAGCGAGTCACCTTTGATGTTGGTGATTGGGTTTGGGTTCACTTCCGAAAGGAACGATTTCCAGCCCAAAGGCGGTCTAAGTTGTTACCGCGAGGAGATGGTCCTTTTCAGGTGTTGGAGAAAGTGAATGACAACGCCTACAAGATAGACTTACCGGGCGAGTACACTGTAAGTGCCACATTTAATGTTTCTGATTTAACCTCGTATGATATTTCTGTAGATTTGAGGTCAAATCCTTTTCAAGAAAGGGGGGATGATGTGAGCACATCATGTCAAGTTCAACAGGTTGATCCGGAGGTCTTACCATCAGGACCTATCATACGTTCTAATGCAAAGAAATACAGGGAAGCTCTTTTCCTTACTTGTGCTAACATTTCAGATTCATTTGAGAATGTTCATGCCTTAGAATATGTTGTTTATAATGTGTTGCATGCTGATATGTGACATATTTAGGTATATATATATTAGTATGTGTGTTTACTTATGTATATACTATGTTAATTATGTTTGCATTTGGTTTTAAGTGTGTTTGTGTGGTTAAAATAAGACTACAAGGCTTTTTTCTAATATAGGAACTTAGGAGAACCTTAGCTCAAGTGGGCATACCCAGCTCATCTCCAGCTCAGGAGAGCGTATGCAGTTCAATACCAGCTCAAGTGTATTATATTTAGCTCAGAAGAAGCTCAATGGTGTGCACGCAGCTCACCTTAGCTCGGGGCAGCTCAGAGGCTTAGCTCCCAGCTCCATTTAGCTCCTAACACTCTTAGCTAGTTCGTTTCAGCTCATCTCCATTTCCAGCTCAACTCAACTCAAGTTGAAGTGACCTACAGCAGCTGAAACCTATCGTACACGAAGAGCAGGTGTCCTACGCATGTGCCATGCATGTGGAGCCCACATAGCACCCTTTTCCACAAGTTTGGGCGTCCAAAAGCAAGCAAGCCAAACAAGGCCCTTGCTTTGAAGACCAATCAGCAACATTGGATAAGAATGAGTGGTTTCTTATTCAAATTCAAACATTAAACACATGTTTAATGTGTTTTAAGTGCCAAAACATGTGGCTAAGGATATTAGGAGCCTAGGAGAAGTTATTTGAGCATTTAAATTTTAATTTTCGTTTGAATTAAGGCAACAAATTCAAATTTGGCCAACTTCTCCTTTATTTCTATATATTTACTTAATTTTGTAAAGACAAGGGTAGACATTTCATGAATAAAATCACTTGTGACATTTCTATATATAAAGTTTTTGGATGAATTAGACATTAAATAAATTAATTCAAAGGTGGATTAAAAATCTTTGACCATTATTATTAGTATTTTATTTTATTACTTAGTATTCCTTTTAATTAGCTATCCATATGCTGATTTTAGGGGATTTATTTTATCAAGATATTAATATGTTGATATTTAGGGATTGATCAGCTATCTATTAGGCAATTCTAAGATCTCCTCTAGACTATAAAAGGGGACAACTCTTTTCTTGTAAACACATGAAGAGTATGAATTTCTGAGTTATAAAAACTCTTGGCCTCGGGTCATTTTATTTGCAAGGTTGCCACCTTGCTATTTTTCTTATCAGAAGTCTTCTTCAATATAAGTACTTCAAGTTTTTATGAGGGAGATTATCTTTACACTCTCGTTAGCCTAAGCAATCGCATTTAGGAGGGTGAGTTAGAGCCGATTATGGTGTTTGCCTATCTAATTACGGATAGGGGTGCCTAGGACAACAACATATCATCAATTCACCGGAGAGATTCGTTTCGTTTGCAGATTTTTGCCTATTCAATTGCGATTAGGAGGGTGCCAAGGACAAATCAATCCAACATCATACCACCACCACCACCATCTATACTACTGTATTTTATATCAATCCCTCTGTTTGACCGTATGTCGTGATGGATGACCTCTCTCTTTAAGTGCATATCGCATTGAATGACCCCTCTTGTTGAGTGCATGTCATTTTGAACGATCCCTTTCTTAGAGTTTATACCGTGATGGACGACCCTCTCTTTGAACGTAGGTCGCGATGAATGAGCCCTCTCTTCGAGTGCATGTCATAATGAACGATCGCTATCTTTGAGAGTATACCGTGATGGGCAACCCCTCTCTTTGAGCGTATTGCACGATGAATGACCCTCTCTTTGAGTGTATGTCATAATGAACGATCCCTCTCTTTGAGCGTATACCGTGATGGACAACCCCTCTCTTTGAGCGTATGTCGCGATTAATGTCCCCTTTCTTACAGTGCATATCATAATGAACGGTCCCTTTCTTATAGCGTATACCGTTATGGACGACCCATCTCTTTGAGCGTATGTCGCGGTGAATGACCCCTTTCTTTGAAGGTTTGTTGTAGTGACCGGTCCCCCTCTTTGAGCGTATCCTGTGATGGACGACTCTTTGAGCGTATGTCATGATGAATGACCCCTCTCTTCGAGTGCATGTCCTGTTGAACGATCCCTCTATTTGAGCGTATATCGTGATGGATGACCTCTCTCTTTAAGTGCATATCGCATTGAATGACACCTCTTGTTGAGTGCATGTCATTATGAATGATCCCTTTCTTAGAGTTTATACCGTGATGGACGACCCTCTCTTTGGACGTAGGTCGCGATGAATGAGCCCTCTCTTCGAGTGCATGTCATAATGAATGATCGCTGTCTTTGAGAGTATACCGTGATGGGCAAGCCCTCTCTTTGAGCGTATTGCGCGATGAATGCCCCTCTCTTTGAGTGTATGTCATAATGAATGATCCCTATCTTTGAGGGTATACCGTGATGGACAACCCCTCTCTTTGAGCGTATGTCGCGATGAATGTCCCCTCTCTTCGAGTGCATATCATAATGAACGATCTCTTTCTTATAGCGTATACCATTATGGACGACGCATCTCTTTGAGCGTATGTCACGGTTAATGACCCCTTTCTTTGAAGGTATGTTGTAGTGGCCGGTCCCCCTCTTTAAGCGTATCTTATGATGGACGACCCTGTCTTTGACCGTATGTCGCAACGAATGACCCTTCTCTTCTAGTAAATGTCATAATGAACGGTCACTTTCTTAGAGCGTATACCGTGATGGACGACCCTTCTCTTTAAGCGGAATGACCCTCTTTTCGAGTGCATGATATATTGAATGGTCATTTTCTTGGAGAGTATATTGTGATGGACGACCCCTCTCTTTGAGCGTATATCGCCGTGAATGACCCCTCTCTTCGAGTACATGTCATAATGAACGGTCCTTTTTTAGAGTGTATATCATGATGGACGACTCGTCTCTTTGAGCGATATCGTGGTGAATGACCCTTCTCTTTGAGCGTATTTCATAATCACCGGTCTCTCTTTTAGCGTATCCCGTGATGGACGACCCCTCACTTTGAGCGTATGTCTTTATGAATGACCCCTCTCTTCGAGTGCATGTCATGGTGAACTTTCCCTCTCTTTGTGCGTATACCGTGATGACATCCCCTCTTTTGGAGCGTAAGTCGCGATGAATGACCCCTCTCTTCGAGTGTATGTCATAATAAACGATCCCTTAGAGAATATACCGTAATGGACAACCCTTTTCTTCGAGCGTATGTGTCGATGAATAACCCTTCTCTTTGAGTGCATATCATAATGAACAGTCCCTTAGTTAGAGCATATACCGTGATGGACGACCCCTCTCGGAGAGTACGTTGCGGTGAATAACCCTCTATCTTCGAGAGTATGTCATAATGAATGGTCCCTCTCTTTGAACGTATGCCGTGATGGAAGACCCCTCTCTTTGAGCGTATGTCGCGATGAATGACCCCTCTCTTCGAGTGCATGTCATCGTGAAGGGTCCATCTCTTTGAGCGTATACCGTGATGGACGACCCCTCGCATTCAGCGTATGTCGTATTGAATGACCCCTTTCTTCGAGTGCAACTCATAATGAATGATCCATTTTTTGGAGCGTATATCGTTATTGACGACCTTTCTCATTGAGTGTATGGCGCGATGAATGACCCCTCTCTTCGAGTGCATGTCATAATGAACCACCCCTTTCTTAGAGAGTATACCGTGATGGACGACCCCTCTCTTTGATCGTTTGTCACGGTGAATGACCCCTCTCTTCGAGTGTAGGTCATAATGAATGGTCCCTCTCTTTGAGCATTTGCCATGATGGACGACCCCTCTCTTTGAGCGTATGTCGCGATGAATGACCCCTCTCATCGAGTGCATGTCATAACGAATGGTCGCTTTCCTAGACAGTATATTGTGATGGACGACCCCTCTATTTGAGCGTATGTCCCAGTGAATGACCCCTCTCTTAGGGTTGATGTCATAATGAACGGTCCCTTTCTTAGAACGTATACCGTAATGGACGACCCCTCTCTTTGAGCGTATGTCACGGTGAATGACCCTTCTCTTTGAGTGCATGTAATAATAATCAGTCCCTTTCTTAGAACGTCTACCGTGATGGACGATCCTCCTCTTTGAGCGTATGTCGTAATGAATGACCTATAACATCCAACCTGGATTTCACACTGGGCCTCCGGCCCAAAAACCGTATTTAAAATTTTCCTTTAAAAATCCAATAATAATATCACATAGAGTTCAAAACCAATTTCCATAAAATCCACTTAAATTAAAACAAGCCCAAAATAGTTTAAAGAAATTCGGAGCTCCAAAATTATTATAGACCCGTTAAAACATTCGACCCAAATTTAATAAACAGAGTTACAATTACATATAGGGTTCAACATAGTACTATGCCCACTATATCTATAAGTGTACTCTGACAACTCGGTCGATGCTGAAATCCGAACCTTGATGGCACTCCACGGAACCCGCTTCACCTAACCTACGTACGAAAACAGATTTCGAACGCTGAGCCACACAAGCTCAGTGGATACGCTGAACTCGGCCAACATCATGCATATCAAAGCAGTAAAGTATGGCATATAAATCACATGCATGGTATGATGGTCTAGCATGCTTGCCTAACACCTGGCATAAATGAGATGTATATTATTATCGCACACAACATATACAATCAGCAAAACACACAAGGTAGTGAGGCCCGCATCCACACAGCATCGGGATCCTACACTACGAGTAGGGCCTGCGTCCACACAGCACCGGGATCCCTTACTCAAGGATGAGGCACGCGTCCACACAGCATCGGGATCCTACATCCGGGATTGAGGCACGCATCCATACAACATCGGGATCCTACACTCGGGATAGTCGTCAAATCATCATCCAGAATGTTACATCGGATGGCCTTCGACGTGTTGCAACACTTATGGATATCCGGATATCCAACGCTCAAGGACTCAAACCACACAAACGATCCACCTAGGATACTATCACAATAAGGCATGTTAAGTCTTGTCGTTCTTAAGCTTTTCGAGGTTATAATTATCAATCATAGATTAAAATTCCTTTCATATCTTTTAAGATTAATGGAAGTATTAATTAAATCTCCGAGCCCCAAAACTCTACTCAACTTAGCCAAAAACACAAGGGTATCTGATAAGAGGGCTCCTTGTTGAGGACGCCTTCTTGATTGTTTCGGATCTAGGATTGAAGTAAGATGTCTCCTGCAATAAGCATGGCTGCAAATTGGTGTTTAAAAGGGCTGAAAAATATAGGTAGACAGAATGTAGAAGATGAAGGCTCGGAGAAGTTGACAATGGTGGAACGTTGAAAGTATTGGTTTGGTTATGGCTAGGTTTGGTCTTTGGTGAGGTGACTGGTGAGAAATGAAGTTTCTGACAAGGTTGAAAAATAGGATGCAAGGGGTAGTACGAAAATGAAATAAAAACAAGGAAAAGAAATAAAATGAAACAAACTCCAAGGATGAACTCGAACAATCTGTTGAACGAACCCGAACCTTATCTTGAACTTGCTTCAGACGGACTTGGACCCTTCGATTATCTACAACCGAGAACCCAAAGTATCAAAGGGGTTGACCACGCAAGCAACGAACTTGAGAAGTCAGAAAGTTCTCAAAAGAACCGAAATGAGAGAAATTCTCACAAAAGTAAATTTCATTCAAATTTTCTTTTTTTTCCTTTACAAAGTATACATATATATAGGCTAGTACAAGGGAGTTGGCGCCTAGAATACTTGGCCAGAATTGAATTGGAAGTTTCAGATGAGTGGCTGAAATGTAAGCACAATTAACATGTGTTAATTATGTTAAATGTGGATGAGAAAACTACTCATCCTTATCCTTTGTGGCCGGCTGGTTTTGGAGGGAGGGAAGACTGAATTTCAAACATTTAACACATGTGTTTTATGTGTGAAATTCAAAGGAAATAACTCCTTGTCCTTATCTTACTTTGACGCCAACTTCAAGGAGGGAAATCTTGAAATTTGAATCTGCCACATGCCATGCACATGCACATGCTTGGAATGGATGGTGGACGCCCCTCATGCTGGTCACATGACCATGACACACTCTCCCACGTGGAGGACACCTTTGAGCTATCCCGGGACTCACCAGCTTGAGTTGAGCTAGTAGAGCTGGAGTTGAGCTGAATGGAGCTGAGTTGAGCTGAATTCAGCTAGCTGAAGTGTTGAGGATTAGTTGAGCTGAAACGAGCTGCTAGAAATCCATTGAGCTTTTCCCGAGCTAAGGTGAAGTCCTTCATTTGGTACTCTTCCTTGTGCCTATGAGAAAACAAAAGTTATACCATCATAAGTATTGTAAACTTATTAAAGAAAGTTAAAACAAGCTGAAAAACATAGTTATCATATTGGAAAACATGTAACAAGCTAAAGAAACATGGTAAACATGATTATGAGCTTGTGTTCTTATTGAACTTATTGAAAACACACCTATTTACATGCTTAATAAACACAATACTAGCTTAAGTACTATATAGTTACAAGATGTTACACATCAGTATGTAACATAGTGTAAAGTTTATTCTCTAAGGCATATGCATTATTAAGGGATTCTGAGACTTGTAAACATTTAAGAATAAGAACTTCCCTGAATTGCTTAGCCTTTGATCGAGTGATGGGTCCTGATGGTAAGACCTCCGGATCAGCTGTTTGAGCTTGTGTAGATGTGCTCACATCATCCCCCCCTTCTTGAAAAGGATTTGTCCTCAAATCTGCAGAATCATTAAAAGGGGATAAGTCGGAAACATTAAATGTAGCACTTACATTGTATTCACCCGGCAAGTCCAACTTGTAAGCATTGTCGTTCACTTTCTCAACCACTTGAAAAGGACCATCTCCTCGTGGTAACAGCTTGGACCGTCGTTGGGTTGGAAAACGTTCCTTTCGGAAGTGAATCCAAACCCAATCTCCAACATCGAAGGTAACTCGCTTACGTCCTTTGTTTGCTTGCTTCTCGTATTGTTGAGTCCTTCGTTCAAGGTTATCTTTAACCTGTTGATGCAACTTCTTTACATAATCAGCCTTGGATTGTCCGTCCCTATTCGTCACTTGTTCATATGGCAAAGGCAACATATCGAGAGGAGTGATAGGATTAAATCCATAAACAACCTCAAAAGGTGACATTTTAGTAGCAGAATGAACGGCATGGTTATATGCAAATTCAACATGCGGCAAACAATCTTCCCACGTCTTAATATTCTTTTTGATGATGGAACGGAGTAAAGTAGATAAAATACGATTAACAACCTCAGTTTGTCCATCAGTTTGGGGATGACAAGTAGTAGAAAACATAAGTTTCGTACCTAATTTGCTCCAAAGAGTCCTCCAGAAGTGACTCAAGAATTTTACATCCCTGTCAGAAACAATCGACCTAGGAATACCATGTAAACGCACAATTTCCTTAAAGAACAAGTTAGCCACATTAACAGCATCATCGGTCTTATGACACGCAATGAAGTGTGCCATCTTTGAGTACCTGTCAACCACAACAAAGATACTATCTCTACCTGTCCTAGTCCTAGGCAATCCCAACACAAAATCCATAGATATATCAGTCCAGGGGGAGTCGGGAATAGGTAAAGGTAAGTACAAACCGTGTGGTAATACCTTCGACTTTGCTTTCTTACATGTCACGCATCGTTCACACATCCTTTCGACGTCTCGTCGCATCTTTGGCCAGAATAGGTGCTCCTTGAGAATGTGTAACGTCTTGGTGACTCCAAAGTGTCCCATAAGTCCTCCTTCATGAGCTTCTCGAATTAGGACCTCTCGAATTGACCCTTGAGGAATGCAGAGTCTTCCTTCTTTGAAAAGATAATCATCATGTCGATAAAATTTCTCATCTGCACCCTTTTCACACAATGTATATCTTTCTCCAAAATCAGGGTCAGTAGCATATAATTCTTTGATATAGGCAAACCCAATCAAATGAGAGTCTAAGTAATTCAGAAGTGCATACCTACGGGATAAGGCATCTGCTACAACGTTGTCTTTACCTTTCTTATATCGAATGACATAAGGAAAAGATTCTAGAAATTCAACCCACTTAGCATGCCTTTTATTCAACTTATGCTGACCTGTTATGTGCTTCAAAGCTTCGTGATCGGTGTGAATTACGAATTCTTTCGGTAAGAGATAGTGCTGCCATGTTTCAAGAGCTCGAATCAATGCATACATCTCTTTGTCGTACACTGGATAATTCAAGGTAGCACCACTTAACTTCTCGCTGAAATAGGCAATAGGTCGCTTCTCCTGTGATAAAACGGCTCCAATTCCTATTCCTGAAGCATCACACTCAATCTCGAACATTTTATCAAAGTTAGGTAAGGCTAACACTGGGGCCTTAGTCAAATAATCCTTAATTTTCAAGAAGGCTTCTTCCTGTTCATCACCCCAATTGAAGACTGAATTCTTCTTTATAATCCCGGTTAAGGGGGCGGTAATGGAACTGAAATTAGGTACAAACCGACGATAAAAACTAGCTAAACCATGAAAAGATCTAACCTGACTTATTGATGTCGGTCGAGGCCAATCCTGAATCGCCTTCACCTTTTCTGGATCGACTTCCACACCCTGTGCAGTCACGATAAAACCAAGAAAGGTAACCTTATCAGTACAAAACATACATTTCTTCAGATTACCAAATAACCTTTCTTTTCTCAATGTGCCAAGAACATTCCTCAAGTGTTCCTCGTGATCCTGCAAAGACTTGCTGTATATAAGAATGTCATCAAAGTACACAACACAATATTTTCCAATGTAAGATCGTAAAACATGATTCATCAGACGCATAAAGGTGCTAGGTGCGTTAGTTAAACCGAAAGGCATCACTAACCACTCGTACAGACCCAATTTCGTTTTGAAGGCTGTCTTCCATTCGTCGCCTTCTCGCATCCGAATCTGATGATATCCACTCTTTAAATCAATTTTGGAAAATATGGTCGCACCACACAACTCATCTAGCATGTCATCAAGACGAGGAATGGGATGCCTATACTTGATGGTAATCTGATTCACCGCTCGGCAATCAACACACATTCTCCATGTTCCGTCTTTCTTGGGTACTAAAAGCACTGGTACAGCGCACGGACTTAAACTTTCCCGAATGTAACCCTTTTCCATCAACTCGGTGATTTGTTTTTGAAGTTCCTTTGTTTCTTCTGGATTACTTCGATATGCTGGCCGATTTGGAATGGTAGCTCCCGGAATGAAATCAATTTGATGTTCTATACCTCGAATAGGTGGCAACCCACTCGGTGTCTCATCCGGAAACACGTCTTCAAACTCCTGCAAAAGAGACGTAATAGATGTAGGCAAATCATTAGGAATATCAAATAACAAACAATACTCCTTATACATTAAAATAAGTAAAGTTTGTTGAGAGGAAAAACATTTCCTGATATCCTTGCCGCTCGCATATACGTTCGTCTTCTTCCTTTCTGTTTTGGCTTCCTCGACATTCTTTCTCAATCGAACCTGATCTTCTTGCACTTGACTCGGTGTCAAAGGTGCTAAGGTGATCTTCTTACCTGCATGTGTAAAAGAATATCGATTTGTAATTCCATCATGCAACGTACCTTTGTCGTATTGCCATGGACGTCCCAAAAGTAGGTGACACGCATCCATTGAGACGACATCACAAAGGATTTCATCTTTATACCTCCCTATGGTAAATGGTACCGAAACTTGTCTAGTAACTCGTACTTCTCCGCCATCATTTAACCATTGAAGACGGTATGGTTTGGGATGCTTCGTCGTCTTTAAGCCTAACTTATCAACCATGAAAGAACTTGCAACATTAGTACAACTACCACCATCAATAATGACAACACATACCTTGTCGTTAATGAGGCATCTAGTATGGAAGATGTTTTCTCGTTGCTGGTCGTCTTGTGTAGGTGTAGCATTTAGACTTCTTTTTATGACAAGTGCTTCACCGGTCATGTATGTATCCAAGGCATCATCCGCATCATCCTTGTCTTCCTCGTGTAAAGGTTCATGTTCTTCATTGTCGGATTCAGACTCAATCTCTCCGTTTTCTAACATCAACATAGTCTTCCGATTAGGACATTGGCTTGCAATATGTCCTCTTCCAAGACACTTAAAGCATTGAATATCCCTTGAGCGTTCTGGACGTTCTGGTTGTGCATTTTGCTTCCCACGCCCAACATCTACAATCGGGGCCTTTGGCTTGCTCGTTTCACCCTTCTCTCGGGATGACGACATCTTTCTTCGTTGCTGCCTCTCAACCTTAATTGCCATTTGCACCATTTCGTCTAATTCGACGTAATGTTGCAATTCAACAGCATTGGCAATGTCGGTGTTCAAACCTGAAAGGAATCGCGCCATGGTTGCTTCTCGGTCTTCCTCAATGTTAGCACGCATCATGGCCATCTCCATGTCTTTAAAATAATCTTCGACGCTTCGATTTCCTTGTTTCAAAGTTTGTAACCTTTGAAATAGGTCTCGATGGTAATGGGATGGTACGAATCTCTTTCTCAAAATTCTTTTCATCTCTGCCCATGTATTGATTGGACCTTCACCGGTTCGTCTTCTACTTAGAATCAATTGATCCCACCAAATTAAGGCATAGTCAACGAACTCCATCGCTGCCAATCGAACCTTCTTCTGGTCAGAATAATTGTAGCAATCAAAGACGTGTTCCACCTTGCTTTCCCACGCAAGATATGCATCCGGATCTGATCGTCCTTGAAAAGGGGGTATGGCAACTTTGATGTTGTTCAAATTGTCATCCAGTTGTGCCTGGTGTTGTACACGCCTCCCATTTGTTCTAGGAGCATTCTGCCTCGGTTCTTGCACTTCTTCAACGTCATCATTGTTGTCATCATGGGAATTGTTTTGAGATCCCTCGATCTTGTCCATTCTCACGTGCAATTGTTCAATCTCTGATTGCACTACTCTTCGGACTTCTCGAAGCATGGCTTGCATCATAAGGCTTGGTTGAACGTCGTTTTGTTGTTGATCATCACGATCTCCATTTGAACCTGCCATTGTTAGTAAAGAACAAACAACACAAAATAAAATAAGGATAAATGGACCTCACAAAGTACACACACAAGATCCTCACAAGTTCACTCCAAAGAAAAATAAAAATGGCACTCCAACACTCGTGTTTCACTCGGGAATACTTGAATGGCTCTTTTGATTCCCCTTCTGATCTCACACACACAAATGCCTTTTACCACTCCTTCTCTCGTTATAAGTTCTTTAGAGGACTAGCGTAGACTTTCTTCAAATCTGTCACAAGTGTTAGTCTTTAACAACAACGGTTAGTGACAATCGAAATGTAAGGTTCTGTCCAAAACAAATTCGGTTAGTGTTAAATGGAAAGAAAAGTGATGTAAAGTAAGGTAAAGGTTAGAAAGAAAGAAAAAGAAAAAAAAAAAAAATGGATTACTTACTACAAAGAAACACTTACTACTCTCCTTTCACCGAACAATCAATTCTTCATGCCCGGTTGATTATGGTAGTGTTTGATGCTGTAGAACACATTAAACTTGCATTTTCTTTCATCTTTTCAATACCATGAAGTGCTTTTCTTTCAACTATTGATATTCTGATTTTTTTTTGAATTTTCGAAATTTTTTTTTTTTAACTAGAGTTGACTTTGACTTTTTTTTTTTTTGACTTTTTTTTGTTTTTTGATTGTTTTTGCACTCACGAAGATGATTCTTACTTGTAATCCAACCTAGGCTCTGATTACCACATGATAAGAGGGCTCCTTGTTGAGGACGCCTTCTTGATTGTTTCGGATCTAGGATTGAAGTAAGATGTCTCCTGCAATAAGCATGGCTGCAAATTGGTGTTTAAAAGGGCTGAAAAATATAGGTAGACAGAATGTAGAAGATGAAGGCTCGGAGAAGTTGACAATGGTGGAACGTTGAAAGTATTGGTTTGGTTATGGCTAGGTTTGGTCTTTGGTGAGGTGACTGGTGAGAAATGAAGTTTCTGACAAGGTTGAAAAATAGGATGCAAGGGGTAGTACGAAAATGAAATAAAAACAAGGAAAAGAAATAAAATGAAACAAACTCCAAGGATGAACTCGAACAATCTGTTGAACGAACCCGAACCTTATCTTGAACTTGCTTCAGACGGACTTGGACCCTTCGATTATCTACAACCGAGAACCCAAAGTATCAAAGGGGTTGACCACGCAAGCAACGAACTTGAGAAGTCAGAAAGTTCTCAAAAGAACCGAAATGAGAGAAATTCTCACAAAAGTAAATTTCATTCAAATTTTCTTTTTTTTCCTTTACAAAGTATACATATATATAGGCTAGTACAAGGGAGTTGGCGCCTAGAATACTTGGCCAGAATTGAATTGGAAGTTTCAGATGAGTGGCTGAAATGTAAGCACAATTAACATGTGTTAATTATGTTAAATGTGGATGAGAAAACTACTCATCCTTATCCTTTGTGGCCGGCTGGTTTTGGAGGGAGGGAAGACTGAATTTCAAACATTTAACACATGTGTTTTATGTGTGAAATTCAAAGGAAATAACTCCTTGTCCTTATCTTACTTTGACGCCAACTTCAAGGAGGGAAATCTTGAAATTTGAATCTGCCACATGCCATGCACATGCACATGCTTGGAATGGATGGTGGACGCCCCTCATGCTGGTCACATGACCATGACACACTCTCCCACGTGGAGGACACCTTTGAGCTATCCCGGGACTCACCAGCTTGAGTTGAGCTAGTAGAGCTGGAGTTGAGCTGAATGGAGCTGAGTTGAGCTGAATTCAGCTAGCTGAAGTGTTGAGGATTAGTTGAGCTGAAACGAGCTGCTAGAAATCCATTGAGCTTTTCCCGAGCTAAGGTGAAGTCCTTCATTTGGTACTCTTCCTTGTGCCTATGAGAAAACAAAAGTTATACCATCATAAGTATTGTAAACTTATTAAAGAAAGTTAAAACAAGCTGAAAAACATAGTTATCATATTGGAAAACATGTAACAAGCTAAAGAAACATGGTAAACATGATTATGAGCTTGTGTTCTTATTGAACTTATTGAAAACACACCTATTTACATGCTTAATAAACACAATACTAGCTTAAGTACTATATAGTTACAAGATGTTACACATCAGTATGTAACATAGTGTAAAGTTTATTCTCTAAGGCATATGCATTATTAAGGGATTCTGAGACTTGTAAACATTTAAGAATAAGAACTTCCCTGAATTGCTTAGCCTTTGATCGAGTGATGGGTCCTGATGGTAAGACCTCCGGATCAGCTGTTTGAGCTTGTGTAGATGTGCTCACATCAGTATCGATACCCCATATTGGGGTATCGAAACATCCAGTATCGATGCCCACCCAAAAAGGGTATCGGAGCAAGGGTATCGATGCCAGTATCGATACTCTTTGACCACTTCAAAAGTAAACAAAAGGGGAAAGGACCGTTTCGATACAGGTATCGATACAAAAAGTTACTAGAAGCCTCGGTACCGAACCATGGTTCGATACCCCTAAACGACAAGCCAAAACACACTCATGGGTATCGACCGGTATCGATACCCCTGTACAAAATGCAGGTATGCACTTAGAATTTCTATATTTCCATCCCCAAACTTAATCTAACTGATTCTAAAGTCTTCCTACTCATTTTTAATAGTGATTAGGATGTTTTAACACCAATTTCCAACCATTGAACACATAAACTCGTATTTCATCATTAATGACCCATTTTCAAGCAAACCAAGCAAGACAACACACATACATGATTTCTCTATATGCTATGAATTCTACCATGAATGTATGATGAAGAAAGAGTTGGGAGAACCAACCTCTTATCAAAACAGCAGCAACCCGAGCTTCCTCTAGTCAAACTCTTCATCTACCCAAGCTTGTTGATGGCTCACCACCTTCTTTCTCTACAAGAGAAAGATGAAGAACGGTTTAGGAAGAACTTAGGATGATTCCTCAAAGTCTAAGAACACAAAAAGGGACTGAGATTAAAGCTCCAAAACTCAATCCTGAGCTCCACCCAAAACCCCACAAGAACCTCCATCTAACACCAAAACCACACATCCTTACCTTGTTTTATAGATCCTTTACTGCTCTACAACCTTTCTTCAAGCATAAAAACGAGATTCCCACTAAGATTCTTAAAGATCAAACCTTTTACCTTACCTTCTTCTTGCTTCTATGATGGGGGAGGATGGAGAGTGAAGAGAGAAAAGAAATGAGGTCATTCCTCTGCAGAAATTAAACCCCCAAACCCCTCTTTTCGCATCTCTATTTTGTAATTACCAAATCACCCCCAAACCAACAACTAACAAGCCCAACAACCAGACCAGCCCAAAAGCCTAAGGCCCAACAACCTAAGGTCCAAACTGTACAAACCTGGGGCCCAACACTTCGGGTTAACCCTACCCTCAAATATGGGAAATCCGGGTCGTTACAACTCTCCCTCCTTGAGCGAATGTCACAATGAATGACCCCTCTCTTCGACTGCATGCCATAATGAATAGTCTCTTTCTTAAAGTGTATACTGTGGTGGACGACACCTCTCTTTGAGCGTATGTCACGGTGAATGACCCCTCTCTTCGAGAGTTTGTCATAATGAATGGTCCCTCTCCTTGAGCGTATGTCATGATGAATGACCCTTCTCTTTAAGCGCATGTTGCATTGAATGACCCCTCTCTTCGACGACATGTTATGGTGAACGGTCCCTCTCTTTGAGCGTACAACGAGATGGACGACACCTCTTTTTTAGTATATGTCGCGATGAATGACCCCTCTCTTCGAGTGTATGTCATAATGAATGGTCCCTTTCTTAAAATATATACCGTGATGGATGACCCTTTTCTTTGAGCATATGTTACGGTGAATCACCCCTATCTTCGAGTGCATATTGTTGTTAATGGTCCCTCTCTTTGAGCGTATATCGTGATGGACGATCCCTCTCTTTGAGCGTATACCGTGATGGACGATCCCTCTCTTTGAACGTATGTCGTGATGAATGACCCCTATCTTCGAGTGCATATCATGGTAAACGGTCCCTCTCTTTGAGCGTATACCATGATGGACAACCCCTCTTTATGAGCGTATGTCACAATGAATAATCCATCTCTTCGAGTGCATGTCATGCTGAAAGGTCCTTCTCTTCGAGAGTATACCGTGACAGACAGTCCCACTCTTTGAGCGAATGTCATGATGAATGAACCCTCCCTTCGACTGCATGTCATAATGAACGGTACCTTTCTTAGATCTTATACTGTGATGGATGACCCCTCTCTTTGAGCGTATTTGGCGATGAATGAACCCTCTCTTCGAGTGCATCATGGTGAACGATCCTTCTATTTGAGCGTACACCGTGATAGATGAGCCTTCTCTTTGAGCGTATATCGCATTGAATGACCCCTCTCTTCAAGTGCATGACATGGTGAACGGTCCCTCTCTTTAAGCGTATACGGTGATGAACAACCCCTCTCTTTGAGCGTATGTCACGATGAATGACCCCTCTCTTTCAGTGCATGTACTAACAAACGGTCCCTCTCTTTTAGCGTATACCATGATGGACGACCCCTCTTTTTTAGTTATGTCGCAGTGAATGACCCCTCTTTTCGAGTGCATGTCATAATGAACGGTCCCTTTCTTATAGCATATACTGTGATGACAACCCCTCGCTTTGAGCGTATGTCGCGGTGAATGACCCCTCTCTTTGAGTGCATGTCATAATGAACGATCCCTTTCTTATAGCGTATACCGTGAAGACGACCCATCTCTTTGAGCGTATGTCACGATGAATGACCCCTCTCTTCGAGTGCATGACATGGTGAATAGTTCCTCTCTTTGGGTGTATACTTGTTCCGGCACAGATATGAAAATGCAGTAAAGTACGCCTTTTCTACAAATATTATCTTCAACGGTATAATCCCTAAATATATCACATTAAGCACATGCATTGGTTCAAATAGGTGTAGATTTGATAATAAGTGCCCATGAAAAGTGTAGAAAGTGATAGTGAGTCGAGCACTTATCACCTCTCTTTGGGCATATACCGTGATGGACGACCCCTCTCTTTGAGAGTATGTCGCGATGAATGACACCACTCTTTGACTGCATGTCATGGTGAACGGTCCCTCTCTTTGAGCGTTTACTGTAATGGACGACCCCTCTCTTTGAGAGTATGTCGCGGTGAATGACCCCTCTCTTCGAGTGCATGTCATAATGAACGGTCCCTATCTTTGAGCGTATACCGTGATGGACGACACCTCTATTTGAGCGTATGTCGCGATGAATGACCCCTCTATTCTAGTGCATGTCATGGTGAATGGTCCCTCTCTTTGAGCGGATACCGTGATGGATGACCTCTCTCTTTGAGCGTATATCGCGTTGAATGACCCCTATCTTTGAGTTCATGTCATAATAAACGGTCCCTTTCTTAGAGCGTATAGTGTGATGGACGACCCCTTTTTTTGAGTTATGTCGCAGTGATTGACCCCTCTCTTCGAGTGCATGTCATAATGAACGGTCCCCTTCTTAGAACGTATACTGTGATTGACGACCCCTCTTTGAGCGTATGTCACTGTGAATGACCCCTTTTGATTGAGTGCATGGCATGCTGAACGGTCCCTCTCTTTGAGCGTATACCATGATGGATGACCCCTTTCTTTGACCGTATGTCGCGATGAATGACCCCTCTCTTCGAGTGCTTGTCATAATAAACAATCCCTTTCTTAGAACATATACCTTGATGGGCGACCCTTCTCTTTGAGTGTATGTCATAATCAACGGTCCCACTCTTTGAGCGTATACAGTGTTCGATGACCACACTCTTCGAGTGCATTTCATGGTGAACAATCCATCTCTTTGAGTGTATACTGTGATGGACGACCCCTCTCTTTGAGCGTATGTTGCGGTGAATGATATATGGATCCAAAGGGAACTTGTTATGAATGACTATCTCGAAAAGGGATATTTGGAAGATCTTTTCGAAAATGACCCTTTTGGAGGCCTCTACTTCAAGCAAAAGTTTCATCAGCTTGTTCCATCATTGAAGCAATTGGCTGCCACTGCATCAATGATATATTCTTCAGAAAACCTTTTGACTTGAGGGGATGGTATGTGCATGCCCAACCGTAGTTTCTTCCCATACATAATATTAAGCTACTTCATTTCACACATGGGATCAAAGGGGAGTTATCTTGTTGATCTTCGTATTTATTACTTTTATATACTTTATTTTAAGCTACTTAAGAGTTATATTACTTAAGCTATAAAAATAAATAGTTATTATAACCACATTGGTTAAAGTTTTAGCTTAGTTCTAGACTCATCTTAAGTTATTTTAAGTATTCTCATTATTTCCATTATTATTTTTTTTATAGGACTTACCTACAGCTCAAGGAGTAAATATTAACTCGGTATCAACTCAATCAACTTAGAAGAAGTTAAACGGAAGCCAATGCTAGAAACACAAGGAGTCAACTACAGAATAGCTTGGAAATGCATGGAACACTCCTACTGTACTTAAAGGACTAAAGGATAGCTCCATGTCAGCTCACAAGTCCCATACGAGCTCAAATGAAGCATAATTCAAAACAACGCCTTAAGAGATTCAGATCAGCTACAAAACACTCCTCACACTAGAAGAGAGTATAAGGAAGCTAATGGATACAAGCAGAAATGGGTTTCGGTGTCTTCATGCAAGTTGTTCCCCTATCACTTATCTTTCCAACACATTTTCAATTGCATCAATCCGATGTCAAGAGCTCGAGATATGGCCAAATTACTGAGGTCAGTGCAGACTGGACCGAGAAGTTACATCTTTTCAAATAGATTTGGAGGGAGACACCATTCAAATGAATAGTTATCCGAATAGTTGAAGGTCATTTTGGCCAAACATCTTAAAAACTATAAATATGACTTAAATTACAATCACATATTTGATCAATACAAAATTACTATGTGAGTTTACTTTCAAACTTGTTCTTTTTAGAACTATATCGACTTATCAAATCTATTATATAGGTTTGTGACGTCTCCTATCTCTTCCATCCATACTTAGGATTCTAGGAACTTATTTCCTAAGGGTCTAAGTCTTATACCACCCTTAAAGCATACTATAAGTTAGGTTTATGCTTTCATAGAATAAGTTCTACTTTTGTTACCTTTAAATACTATTTCTTTATCACCTTACATACATTCCATCCTAACCATTTCATCCATCAACATATACGACTTTCTTAGCCTTCACTATCACCTTTTCCATTATTTCCTAACCAAAATATCACCTAACCATCCCTTACCAATTATACATATAACCTATACTTCCGCAACCCTCTTTACACCATTTCACCATCTTTTCTTCATCAAATAACAAAGAACGCGTACGAGGATCAAGGCTTGCTTGCAATCACGGTCGGGACAATCAAAGCTTCTCTACAACAACAATTGGAGAGTTGAAGCGTATCATATGGTATCAGAGCAAAGGAAGATTCAAGTAAGCCTCCTTCTTGTGAATTTTAGTTCAGAAAAAAGAATTTTCGAAATTTGTACAAAAATAGAAGTTGCAAATTCATGTTTCTCTCCTCTCAAAGAGTCTGAATTAGTAAAAAAAGTTCAAAAAAATCATATTCACATTTGAAGTGAAGGTAAGAAGCACAAAACAAGCAAATGACTAACTCGAACAGTTCCTCAAGTTTGATTGTTCACGATTGGTTTGTAAGTATGTTTTGTGGTAATGTACTATCTATCCTTTGTTATTTCATTCTATTCTTATACCATTTTCATATTAGTCCCTACACTTTTCTATTTTTATTTTATTTCTTCTTTCTCTTTCTTTTCCTTAACCTAGCCCTTATCTTGTAGTCCAAACGCCAACAACATCTATACTAATGTTTTGATAGGTTTTGAGTTAGTTCTATTAAGAATTTGTGACGAGAGGTCGAGTGATAAAAGGCAAGAGAGTTGTTAGATCAGAAGAGGACAGTAAAAGCCATTCTGTCCTAGAATGCAAACACGAGTGATTTAAGTAACAACTTCTTTTTCTTGGAGTGGCAGTGAGGATTTTTTTGAGTGTATTATGAGGTTTATATTTTTTTTCTTTTATTTTCACTAACCGTGTATCAGAATTCTTAGAACAATCCATCCTGGGAAAAAGAGAAAGTAAGTTTCAAGACGTGCTAGATGATCAACAAAGAACAAACATCATTTAGACACGATGCAATATAAATGGTAAAGTGTGCTCTGTTATCATAGACAATGAAAATTGTACAAACATTGCTAGCACTTATTTGGAGGAAAAGTTAGGACTCAAGGCAACCAATCATTCAAGCCCCTATTATTTGCAATGGTTAAACGATAAAGAATCATTTCTGGTCAAAGAACAAGTATTTGTACCATTCTCAATTGGAAGGTACAAAGATGAAATTATGTGTGACATAATGCTTATGAATACAAGTCATCTTCTTCTCGGACGACCATGAAAATTCGACAAGCGGGCCATCCATGATGGATTCACCAATCGGTTTTCATCTTCCTTTGAAGGCAGAAATATCACCTTAGCGCCTTTATCTCCAGAACAAGTGAAGGAAGATCAAATGCAATTGAAAAAGAACATTGAAACCATGAAAGGAATTGAGAAAATGAACAAAAAGAAGTGGATGATAGAATTGTTGGAGTTGAAAATAAAAGAATGGTTGACAAAAATAATAGGGTTGAAAATGATAAAATCAAAAAGAAAAAAGAAGTTAGAGTTGAAAAAGAAAAAAGGAAAAAAAACATATTTTATGACGTGTGCACATTTCTGCTCATTTATCTCATGCTTTCATGCTTCATTTCACTCATGGGATCAAAGGGAAGTTATCTTACCGATCTTTATTTATTACTTTTATATACTATATAGTAAACCACTTAAGAGTTATATTAATTAAGCTATAAACATGACTAGTCAATATGACCACATTATTAAGTTTTAGCTTAGATCTAAATTTATATTAAGTTATTTTAAGTATTCCCATTATTTCCATTATTATGTTTTTCTTCATAGGACTTACCTACAGCTCAAGGAGTAAATAGTAGCTCGGTGTCAACTCAGTCACCACAAAAGAAGCAAAACAGAAGACAATACTAGAAACACAAGGAGCGAACTTTAGAATAGCTTGGAAATGCATGGAACACTCCTATAGTACTTAAAGGACTAAAGGATAGCTCCATGTCAGCTCACAAGTCCCATACGAGCTCAAATGAAGCATAATTCGAAACGAGGCCTTAGGAGATTCAGATTAGCTCCAAAACACTCCTCACACTAGAAGGGAGTATAAGGAAGCTCATGGACCAGATCACTTTGCTAAATGCAACTTGGATTAGCTTATTTCAGCTTCAAACTTTAGCTAAGTCTTTCAGCTAGATAGCCCAGTTCAATCCAGCTTACTCCCAACTCGATTAACTCACCTCAACTCTAGCTATCACTCCCACCTCAACACCCGAAGGTCACCTACCCTTCACCAAGCATCATGTTTGTCCATTATCCACATTGGGCACCAAGATCACAGAGGGAAAGGAAGTGGACGCCAAAACAAAGAGATAGCACTTTTCATTGGACAAATTCATAATGGTCCACTTGTTTTCCATTTTCGAATAGGATACAAGCAGAACTGGGTTTCGGTGTCTTCATGAAAGTTGTTCCCCTATCTCTTATCTTTCCAGCGCATATTTAATCGCATCAATCCGATATCGGGATCTAGAGATATGGCCAAATTACTAAAGACAGTGAAGGCTGAACCAAGAATTTACATCTTTTCGAATAGTTTTGGAGGGAGACACTAGTCAAATGAATGGTTATCCGAATAGTTAAAGGCCATTTAGGCTAAATCCCTTAGAAAACTATAAATAGAACTTGGATTTCATTTTGTAAACACACCATTCAGATTATACAAAATTACTTGTGAGATTTTTCTCTCGCTTAGTTTTTCTTAGAACTTTATCGACTTATCAAGTACTTTTGTACTTGTGGCGTCAACCCTTTTCTATCCATTTTGATACTTCGGGTTCTTTTAGTTTAATATACTAAAAGGTTCAAAGTCCGTTTATCACCACCCCTTAAAGATCGATATAAGGTTTAGGATTAGGTTTTCTATAACCTAGTTTCTTCCTTAAGTATCTTTAAGATACTATTTTCATTTCACCATTCCTTACATTTCCTCTCATTCCATTCATCATTCTCAATCATTTTTCATCCCCACAAAATATCCTAAACATTCATTCACCCTTATCAACACCACACATCCTTCCGCTTCCATATCAGTCCCTGAACTATTCCTTTCATTCATTTCACCTATTCCTTTCATTCCTTATCCTTAATTCTCTATTTTGCAGCCACTTCTTGCGAGAGACTTGCTTCCTTCCTAGGTCCTACAATCAAAGTGTATCGTTCAGCATCCTCAGCTAGGCCGGCACATATCCTTTTATTTAACTCTACTTTTTTTATTCCTTCTTTTGTTTTGCAGGGCAATCCAAGAGTCTTATTTTTTCAAAGAGATGATCTAGTAATCATGCCTTTTGGAGAACTAAAGGATGTGTCCTTTGAAGCGTCAATAGCCACGACTTTTAGAGACACACAAGACAAGTCTTTTGATGTTTCAAAAGTTCTGACATATGAAGTTCCAATAGTTCAAATCTTTGACACTCCAAGTGTCTTGCAGATCTCGAAGAAAATTCAACAACAAGTGCCCATTAAACATCTACCATGGTTTGCAAATTCTTTTCATCTTGTTAAAGGTTCATTCTCTACTAAATATGGTTCATTTTGCAGTAAATTCATACATGGAATTGTACTTGCTTGTGAAGACCAATTCAAGGAGATGAAACAGGCACTATCAATCTATTCTAGAATGATAATATGGAAAGGCACAGGGATTAAAGTTGGAAAAACATACCTACTTGAAGTATTTCAAAGGAAAAATCTATATGCCAATGGTTGATAATTCAGAACGACACATAAAAAAGATAAGTCTCTAAACCCAGGGGTATAAAGATTCCAAGAGGTACGAGAGAAAGATCCAAAGGGAACATGTTGTGAATCGCTATCTCGAAAAAGAATATTTGGAAGATCTCTTTGAAAATGACCCTTTTGGATGCCTATACTTCAAGCAAAAGTTTTATCAACTTGTTCCATCATGGAAGCAATTGACCGCCCCTGCATCAAGGAATTACTCGTTGGAAAACCCTTTCGATTTGAGGACAAATCGCCTAAAAGATGGGGGGAATGATGCGTTCACATTTCTGCTCATTTATCTCATGCATTCATACTTCATTTCACGCACGGGATCAAAGGGGAGTTACCCTACAAATCTTAGTATTTATTACTTTTATATACTTTATAGTAAGCTACTTAAGAGATATATTAATTAGGCTATAACTATGAATAGTCAATATAAGCACATCATTAAGTTTCAGCTTAGATAAAAATTTATATTAAGTTATTTTAAGTATTCTCATTATTTTCGTTATTATGTTTTCTTCATAGGACTTACCTACAGCTCTAGGAGTAAATATTAGCTCGGTGTTAGCTCAGTCAGCTCAAAAGATGCTAAACGGAAGACAATGCTAGAAACACAAGGAGCCAATTTCAGAATAGCTTGGAAATGCATGGAACACTCCAATAGTACTTAAAGGACTAACGGCTAGCTCCATGTCAGCTCACAAATCCCATATGAGCTCAAATGAAGAATAATTCAAAACAAGGCTTTAGGAGATTTAGATCAGCTCTAAAACACTCCTCACACTGTAAGAGAGTATAAGAAAGCTAATGGAGTAACTCACTTTGCTAAAGGCAACTTGAATTAGATTATTTCAGCTTTAAACTTTAGCTAAGTCTTTCAGCTAGATAGCTTAATTCAACCTAGCTCACTTCCAGCTCGATTAGCTCACCTCAGCTCCAACTATCACTCCCAACTCAATACCCGAAGGTCACCAACCCTTCACCAAGTATCATGACCGACCATAATCCACATTGGACGCCAAGATCATGGAGGGAAAGCAAGTGGGCGCGAAAACAAAGAGATAACACTCTTCATTGGGCAGATTCATAATGGGCCACTTGTTTGCCAATTTCGAGCAGGATACAAGTCTAATTGGGTTTTGGTGTCTCCTGAAAGTTGTTCCTCTATCTCTTATATTTTCAACACATGTTGAATCGGATCAATCTAATATCGAGATCTCGAGATATGGCCCAATTACTGAAGACTGTGCAGGCTGAACCGAAAAGTTACAACTCTTCTAAGATATTTGGAGGGAGACACCATTCAAATGAATGATTATCAGAATAGTTAAATTCTATTTCGTCTAAACCCCTTAGAAAACTATAAATAGGACTTGAATTTCATTTTGTAAACACATGATTTAGATTATATAAAATTGCTTGTGAGATTTTTCTCTCGTTTAGTTCTTCTTAAAACTTTACCGACTTATCAAGTACTTTTGTACTTATGGCGTCAAACCCTTTCTATCCATCTTGATACTTCGGGTTCTTTTAGTTTAGTATACTAAAAGGGTCAAAGTCCGTTTATCACCACCCCTTAAAGATCAATATAAGGTTCAGGATTAGGTTTTCTATAACCTAATTTCAACCTTGAGTATCTTTAAGATACTATTTTCATTTCACCATCCTTATATACCATCTTATTCCATTCTCCATTCCCATCCTTTATCATCATCATAAAACGTCCTAAACACCCATTCACCCTTCCTCATCAACACCATACATCCTTCCGCTTCCAAATCAGTCCCTAAACTATTCCCTTCATTCATTTCACCTATTCCTTTCCTCCATTATCCTTAATTCTTCATTTTTGCAGCCACTTCTTGCGAGAGACTTCATTCCTTCATAGGTTCTACAATCAAAGTTTGCCGTTCAGCATCTTCAACAAGATCGGAACATATCACACCTTCATTTCCTTCCCTAATCAACCATCAACATACCCCATGCCATAACCTCTTCTTAAATTATTCTTATCTTATTTCCAACATCCTTTAATATTATTTGTTCAGGATACAAGCATGATACAAGGCTTGCTTGCATTCTAAGGTCCGGGCAATTAAAGCTTCTCTCTACAAGCATCTTTGGAGAGTTACAGCATAACAAATGGTATCAGAGAAAAGGAAAACTCAAGTAAGCCCTATTATTATCTGTTATTTCAATTTTGATCAAAAAAAGAAAAGAGAAGAAAGAAAAGCAAAAAAATCCATAGGAAGGTGTGATGTATTACAAGTGCCAATTTCCATAGGAAGTTACAAGGATGAATTCTTGTGTGATGTGTTGTTACCCATGAACTCCTGTCATATCATCCTTGGGAGGCCCTAACAATTTGATAAGAAGGCAATGTATGATGGTCACTTAAACCATTATGTTTTCAAGTTTGAAGGCTGGAAGATCACGTTGACACCTTCGATGCCAAAACAAGTGAGGAATGATCAAGATGCCTTGACAGAAAGCCTAGCGGCATGGAAGAAGTCCTCCAAAAAAGACACTAAGAAGATGACCTTTTATGCTCGTGGGAGGGACATTCGGAGGACCTTTCCACACGATAAAACGTGCTTGTACTTATGTACAAGGAAAGTTGTTTTAACACTAACACCCTTGAAGGTTTACCTTCAAATATTTCTCAACTTTTGCAGGAATTGAAGGATATGTTCCCTGATGATCTTCTTAGTGGGTGCCTCCCGTTAGAGGAATTGAGCACCAGATAGATTTCATACCTGGAGCCACCATTCCTAATAGACCTGCTTATAGGAGCAATCCAGAAGAGACCAAGGAGTTACAATACCAAATAAGAGAACTTACAGAGAAGGGCTATATTAGAGAAAGCTTGAGTCCTTAGACCGTGCCAGTTTTGTTAGTTCCAAAGAAGGATGGTTCATGGAGGATGTGTGTGGACATGTTACGTGTAGAAAGAGTTGCACAATTTGTGCAAGTGTATACTTCGCAAGTAATAATGTAATGAATATAGAGTATCATCTCCACAGGGATTGGTGTACTTAATATGTTTTCTTTCTCTTCTCGCTCTGCAAAAGAAATAAAATAAAAACATAGATCAATTTGATTATTCTGAATTAAACTAAAATAACGTAAATAATAAAAAGCCAGAGAATGAAAAGAAAATCAGATTGAGAGAATGGGCAGGATCCAGTTGAGTCGTATTGTAGGTTTAATTGACTTGTTTCTGTTTGATGCAATTATACAACACTACCCCAACAGAACTGCAGTTTTACTACCCTGACAGTGAAGGGTTATGTCCGCCGCGACAATCCCTTGCTGTTGGTGGACTTGCCAAGGTTCGACAAAGTGTCCTCTGATGACTCCGCTTATCCCTAAGTCGAAGTACTGTTGATGACTAGTCCTTGATGATACCTCCCGGCGTGAATCAACTATAACCACCAACCAATATCACACTTCTTTTAGCCGCTGAAACTCTAACCTATCCCTAGGCTGAGTTAGTATTTTCCATCTAGAAAAATACTGTACTTATTTATTTCGTGAATCTAACTCGCTCGATATTAGATAAATAAATCTCTCACAAACTTCTCTCCCGAGCTTGAATGCAAGAACAATGAAGGGAAAGAATAAGCAAAGCTCAATATTTTATTGCATGATACAAGAAAGCAAAGTACAATTTTCTCCCACAAATACTCTACAACTTTCACCTAAACCCTAGAAGAATTTAGAACATAATGAAAACAAAGAAATTTCTAAGATCTATCGTGAACTCCCCTCCTCTTTCTTCTTGAACGTCACATCCTTTATATAGGCTAAAATTAGAGCGACATCAGCCTTGGAGAAGAGGTAAAGTTGGTTTGGATGTTGCTTACCATAAAGAGGCGAGTCTCTTTAATTTAATGTAATTTAATGATTTTTGACCAAAACAAACTTTAACTTCTTTTCAACTTTTCACCGCCTTCCCAAACTCTAATTGCCATGCAGAGTGTCTAGAAAAATCCAGCTTTTTTTGCTCTTCAAATCGATCACCACTTTGACTTTTGATATTATGGAGATCTAAGTTTGAGTCTGCTCAGCTTCCATCAGTAGAAGCTCTCATCTGTGGCTGGTTCGATCGGGATCTACTTCATAGTTTATTGCCCTATTTTCGCTCATTACCCTTCGCTGCTTTCTAGGCTTTCTTATCATGCTGCCGCGACCTTAGAGTTCAGTTACTGCCCCGGCCCACAAATACCTACAAATGCACAAAGATGCATTAAAGCTTACATTTTCCATAAATATCATCCTTATATGTCACGAAGGCAAAGCATCAAAATATCACACATTAAGCTCATGCATTAGTCCAAGTAGGTGTAGATTAAGTAATTATTGTTCATGAAAAGTGTGAAAAATAATAGTCTTTTGAGCACTTATCGCACCCCCAAACTCGAACTATTGCTTGTCCTCAAGCAATGCAAAACATCAAATTGCCAAATCTTATTCTCTATCGGTCTTACTTTTTCATCTATTCTTCCCACCATAACTAGGCCTATTCTGGGTCTTAACCTTTCAGCTACCCAAGGTCTTACCCGGAATAAAGCTATAAAATTTTTTGAGTGTGTGAGTTCTTATGGACAAGTTTGATTAAAGGCTTTCATAGACAAACTCTAAGTTCAAGACAAATAGACTTGAAATTAATGTTCTCTTCTTATAACAACAGCTACTTGAGCTAATTTCGGGCTTCTCAAGGATTGTGTTTTATCGTCAAGATTTTTTTTGCATACTAGAGCCAATTTCGGGCACCTCTAGCATGAAGAAGACACTCGTCCTAGAGCCGGTGGTAGGCACCTTTAGCTAACATTTCCAAAAAATCTAAGCCTTTATCAACCTAAGTTCATTAAAAGAATTCCTATAATCAAACAAGTCCCAAAAGTGTTTTTAGAGTCAATACTATAGCATGCTTCTAAATTTTTATCCTTAAGTATCCTAAAGTTAATCCTTCTAAATAGGACCTATCCATGGTAAGGAGAAAGATTTCTATAGCCTAAGGAGAATAAACTGAAGCAATAATGATGTAAAGCAGTGCAAAAGGATGGACGATAATATAAGTAGGGTGGTAGATGAAAGTCTTTAATATAAACTTAAATTGCGACTTTTCATGGCAGGGCCGCGGTAATGAACTGCCTCGGCAGTGAATCTACACCCCCCAAACTCAGATCGAGCATTGCCTTCAATACCTATATATATAGCAGAAAGCAAGAAACAAAAATTAACAAGCGAAGAAAAGAGATAAAAATACCATAGAGGTATAAAAAGATTAAAGATCCTCTGAAGAACTGCTGTGAATGATTAGTTTTCTTGGCCTTGCTGCTGACAGTTTAGTTTTTGTTTTTTCTACTGGTGATTACTAAGCTTTGGCTATTCTAGTGGGTGGTGTCCTTTGCAAAGGGGCGTTGACTTCTTCTCCTTCTTTTTCATCACCAATTTCTTCGGTGGGCATTATTTTTGTCCCGCCCTCATCTTCAACTTCCATTGCATCTGCCCAAGCGTGCTGAGTGCTTGGCCCGGCGGTGAAATGGAGTTGCTTCCTGACAAAGTCCATCTCCGATGAGAAACTCCTCATGATTATAGAACCATCTGGAGTGCTGAAGGTCGCTCTCCACCTGGATGGCCTTCGGCTGGCTGATGATGCCGCGGCAGGCTCTGGCGGCTGAGATGGGTCTAATGCATGGAATGGTTGTGATGGTCCAGTAGCATAAAATGGTCGTGATCCTCCTGGAACCGGAGTTGTTTCGGTGTATGGTGCAGCTGTGACAAACATATCAAGAGGGAATTCTGGGAACTGCACCCCTTGGTTCTGAAAATTGGTGATCATCATCTGAGCTAATGTAGTGTTGAAATTTCTTTGGTACTCCATGTACCATTGTTGTCTTATATCTATGGCCGCGATCCTCTAGAGTATATCCTGGTAAGTATCCGCTGTGGTAGTGCTGTGGGAAGCAACAGGCATGTCCGACGTGTATTGGGCCTCGATAATTGTATCGGTAGTGCCTGATTGTGGAGTTGCTTGGAATGGTTCCGCTTGTGTTATTTGCATGACTTTGTGACAAAACACCCTTGTCCAACCGTGCCTTTAGACAATAATTTCGTCTATATCCTCGACTGGGACACCTGCGGCTGTGCAAAGACCCGTGATTAAACATGGAAAGCACAAAGGCCTTTTGTCCTTCTTACCACATTTGTAAATTTCACGTAGGATCAGCTCTCCCACATTTATGATTCTTTTATTGATAATGGATTGGATGATAGCCAATCTCCTTCTATCGACTGTGTTGTTATGGGACGTTGGGATGAGGCATCATTTTACGAACATGGTCCACAACTTGGCCTCGGGCCTTAGGTTCTGTCTTGCCACGGAACCTTTGTGGGATCCGGTTTCCCAATGGGTGTTATCATAATAGAGATCATCTTTTATGAGTTCGTAGTCCTCGTTGTTGATATCCTCCATAAATGATCATGAGTAGGGTGGAGGCCATAGAACAAGTTGACGGTGTCGACATCATTTCTAACTGGTTTGCCCCAGCAGTGGACATAAAGTGAATCTTTGCTTGGCCCATGAGCGTAAAATTCTCTCACAATCGTTGCATTGGCTTGGGCGAGTTGGAAGCAAAAGATTTGTCGCTCTTGATACACTATTTTATTGAATAAATAGTGCTCGATTCTATAGTTTTCCTCGTCCGAATGCTGGAATTCTTTCTCTTCCCATAATTGCCTTGCAATAAAGTATCTGTTGAAGCATTCTTCAATAGCAGCGGGTGCAAATCTCTTGTAATATGCCATGGGGAATTGGTGAAAGTTTTTAAGAAATTTGAGAAAAACAAGCAACGAATTCTAAGAAATCTGTAAGAGTGAATAGTTCAAGGTGAGAAGGTGTTTATATAGATCTCGACCCTGTATTGTCGTGTTGATTTCGTTAACCCAACTAGCCATTTTTTGCTGTTGGCATTTACTGCCACGTCTGAAATTTTGCCCGACTAGCCGTTATGCTGTTCTACCCGTTGGTAATTATGGCGACCTTAACACTGTGCACTACCGCGGCAGCGGATTTTCTGTCATGAATGACTTCACCTTCATTCTTGATTCTTGTCCTAAAAATAAACAAGAAAATATAAAAAATTCTGAACTAAAACTAGTCCTAAAAGTACAATAAAACAAAGATAAGAGATGAAATTATGTCACGATAGGAGTGCATGCAAGTGCATCTCCTAAGGTGATGGTCTCCATAGTCCTCATATCATGTAGGCTAGAATAGTGCTTCAAACATTGGCCATTCACTTTGAACTCATGTTCATCCCTTTGTGATTTGATCATTACTGCACCATGTGGGTAAGCTTGAACAACTTCAAATGGGCCTAACCATCTAGACCTGAGTTTTCCTGGGAATAGTTTGAGTCTGAAATTGAAAAGGAGGACTTGTTGCTCCGGCAGTAGCTTACGGTCATGCCATCTTTTAGTCTTCTCTTTGTAAATCTTGGCATTTTCATAGGCTGCTGCTCGGAGTTCTTCTATCTCATTGAGGTCTAGCAATCTTTCTGGCCAGCTTTCTCACATTCCATGTTCAAAATTTTTACTGCCCAATAGGCTTTATACTCAATTTCCAGGATCAAATCACACGCTTTTCCAAATACAAGCATGTATAGAGATGTTCCCAAAGGGGTCTTGTATGCTGTCCTATATGCCCAGAGGGCATCGAGATGGGTTTACCACCTTTTCAAGGATTTGCTTTAATTCCTTATTTGATATTTCAGCCTGCCCATTTATTTATCAATGGGTGATAGGCCGTAGCAATTCTATGTGTGACGCTTAATTTCTTCAAGACCGCAACAATGATTCTATTGTCAAAGTGTTTGCCTTCATCACTAATTATAGCTCTAGGCACCCCAAATCCAATGAAGATATTTTTCTTGAGAAATTTCTAAACAATCTTGGAATCATTATGTGGTGTGGCAATTGCTTCGGCCCATCTTGACACGTAATCCACCGCTACTAGGATGTAGAGATTGCTTTGAACGTATATCGTGATGGACAACCCCTCTCTTTGAGCGTATGTCGCGATTAATTACCCCTCTGTTTGAGTGCATGTCATAATAAACAGTCCCTCTCTTTGAGCGTATACCGTGATGGACGACCCCTCTCCTTGAGCGTATGTCGCGCTGAATGACCCCTCTCTTTGAGTGCATATCATAATAAACCGTCCCTTTCTTTAAACGTATACCGTGATGGACGACCCTTCTCCTTGAGAGTATGTCGCGGTGAATGTCCCCTCTCATTGAGTGCATGTCATAATAAACGATCCTTCTCTTTGGGCATAAACCGTGATGGACGACCCTTCTCTTTGAGTGTATTTTGCGATGAATGATTCCTCTCTTCGAATGCATGTCATAATAAATAGTCTCTTTCTTAGAGCGTATAGCATGATGGACGACCCTTCTCTTCGAGCATATGTCGCGATGAATGACTCGTCTCTTCTAGTGCATCTCATAATGAGCGATCCCTTTCTTAGACCATATAACGTGATGGTCGACACCTCCCTTGAAGCGTATGTCGCGGTGAATGACCCCTCTCTTCGAGTGTATGTCATAATAAACGGTCCCTCTCTTTGAGCGTATACCATGATGGACGACCCCTCTCCTTGAGCGTATGTCGCGGTGAATGACCCCTCTCTTCGAGAGTATATCATAATGAATGGTCCTTTTCTTTGATCGTATGTTATGTGGACGATCCCTCTCTTTGTGCGTATGCCGCGTTGAATGAACCCTCTCTTCTAGTGCAAGTTATGGTGAACGATCCCTCTCTATGATTATTTACCGTGATGGACGACCCCTCTCTTTTACCGTATGTCGTGATGAATAACCCCTCTCTTTGAGTGCATGTCATAATAAACGACACCTCTCTTTGATGTATACCGTGATGGACGACCCCTCTCTTTGAGTGCATGTCATAATCAACGGTCCCTCTCTTTGAGCGTATACCATGATGAACGACCCTCTCCTTGAGCGTATGTCACGCAAAATGACCCCTCTCTTCGAGTGCATGTCATAATAAACGGTCCCACTCTTTGAGCGTATACCGTGATGGACGACCCCTCTCCTTGAGCATATATGGCGGTGAATGACCCCTCTCTTCGTGAGTATGTCATGATGGACGACCCCTCTCCTTGAGCGTATGTCGCAGTGAATGACCCCTCTCTTTGAGTGTATGTCATAATAAACGGTCCCTCTCTTTGAGCATATACCGTGACGGACGACCCCTCTCTTTGAGCACATGTCGCGATGAATAACCTCTCTCTTCGAATGCATGTCATAATGAACAGTCCGTTTCTTAGAGCGTATACCATGATGGACGACCCCTCTCTTTGAGCGTATATCACGATGAATGACCTCTCTCTTCGAGTACATATCATGGCGAGCGGTCTCTCTCTTTGAGCATATACCGTGATGGACGACCCCTCTCTTTGAGTGCATGTCACGATGAATGATCTCTCTCTTCGAGTACATATCATGGTGAGCGGTCTCTCTCTTTGAGCGTATACCATGATGGTCGACCCATCTCTTTGAGCGTAGGTTGCGATGAATGCCCTTCTCTTTGAGCGTATACCGTAATGGACGACCCCTCTCTTTTTGCGTATGTCGCGATGATTGACCCCTTTCCTCGAATGCATGTCATAATAAATAGTCCTTTTCTTAGAGCGTATACTGTGATGGACGCCCCTTCTCTTTGACCATATGTCGCAATTCAATGACCCCTCTCTTCGAGTACATGTCATAATGATCGGTCCCTTTCTTAGAGCGTCCAACGTGATGGTCGATACCTCCCTTAAAGCGTACGTCGCGGTGAATGACGACCCCTCTCTTGAAGTGTATGTCATAATAAATGGTCCCTCTCTTTGAGCGTATACCGTGATGGACGACCCTTCTCCTTGAGTGTATGTCGCAGTGAATGGCCCCTGTCTTCGAGAGTATGTCATAATGAACGGTCCCTCTCTTTGAGCATATACTGTGATGGACGACCCCTCTCTTTGAGTATATGTCGCATTGAATGACCCCTCTCTTCGAGCCATGTCGCGATGACCGATCCCTCTCTTTGAGCCTATATCATGTTGGACGACCCCTGTCTTTGAGCATATGTCGCGGTGAATGACCCCTCTCTTTGTGAGTATGTCAAAATGAATGGTCCCTGTGTTTGAGCGTATGTCGTAAATGAAGACCCCTCTCTTTGTGCGTCTGTCGCGTTGAATGACCCCTCTCTTCGATTGCATATCATGGTGAATCGTCCCTCTCTTTGAGCGTATATCGTGATGGACAACCCCTCTCTTTGAGCATATGTCACAATGGACAACCCCTCTCTTTGAGCGTATGTCACAATAAATGACCCCTCTTTTTAAGTGCACATCATAACAAATGATACCTCTCCTTGAGAATATACCGTGATGGACGACCCCTCTCCTTGAGCATATGTTGCGATGAATGACCCCTCTCCTTGAGTGCATGTCATAATCAAAGGTCCCTCTCTTTGAGCGTATACCGTGATGGACGACCCCTCTCCTTGAGTGCATGTCATAATAAATGGGCCCTATCTTTCTGAGTATACCGTGATGGACGACGCTTCTCCCTGAGCGTATGTCGCAGTGAATGACCCTAATCTTTGTGAGTATGTCATAATGAATGGTCTTTATCTTTGAGCGTATGTCGTGATGGACGACCCCTCTCTTTGTGTGTATGTCGCGTTAAATGAACCCTCTCTTCTAGTGCATGTTACAGAGAATGATCCCTCTCTTTGAGCGTATACCGTGATGGATGACCCCTCTCTTTGAGTATATGTCACGTTGAATGACCCCTCTCTTCGAGTGCATGTCATGGTGAACGGTCCCCCTCTTTGAGCATATACCGTGATGGACCACCCCTCTCCTTAAGCGTATGCCGCGATGAATGACCGCTCTCTTCGAGTGCATGTCATAACGAACGATCCCTTTCTTAGAGCGTATATCGTGATGGACGACCCCTCCCTTTGAGCGTATGTCGCGGTGAATGACCCCTCTCTTCGAGCCTATGTCGCGATGATCGGTCCCTCTCTTTGAGCCTATATCATTATGGACGACCCCTGTCCTTGAGCATATGTCGCGGTGAATGACCCCTCTCTTCGATTGCATGTCATGGTGAATCGTCCCTCTCTTTGAGCATATATAGTGATGGACAACCCCTCTCTTTGAGAGTATGTCACGATGAATGACCCCTCTCTTTAAGTTCACGTCATAATAAATGGTACTTCTCTTTGAGTATATACCGTGATGGACGACCCCTCTCCTTGAGTGTATACCGTGATGGACGACCACTCTCCTTGAGCGTATGTCGCGGCGAATGGCCCCTCTCTTTGAGTGCATGTCATAATAAACGGTCCCTCTTTCAGAGTATACCGTGATGGACGACGCCTCAACTTGAGCGTATGTTGCGGTGAATGACCCCTCTCTTTGTGAGTATGTCATAACGAATGGTCTTTCTCTTTGAGCGTATGTCGTGATGGACGACCCCTCTCTTTGTGTGTATGTCACGTTGAATGAACCCTCTCTTCTAGTGCATGTTACGGAGAATGATCCCTCTCTTTGAGTGTATACCGTGATGGACGACCCCTTTGTTTTAGCGTATGTCGTGATGAATGACCCCTCTCTTTGAGTGCATTTAAAAATAAACGGTAACTTTATTTGAGCGTATACCGTGATGGACGACCCCTCTCCTTGAGCGTATGTCGTGGCGAATGACCCCTCTCTTTGAGTGCAAGTCATAATAAACGTCCCTTTCTTAGAGCGTATACCGTGATGGACAATCCTTCTCATTGAGCATATGTCGCAGTGAATGACCCTCTCTTCGAGTGCATGTCATAATGAACGATCCTATTCTTAGAGCGTATACCGTGAAGGACGACACCTCCCTTTTAGCATATGTTGCGGTGAATGACCCCTCTCTTTGAGAGTATGTCATAATGAATGGTCCCTTTCTTTGAGCGTATGCCATGATGAACGACCCCTCTCTTTGAGCGTATGACGCGTTGAATGATCCTCTCTTCGAGTGCATATTATGGTGAACAGTCCCTCCCTTTGAGGATATACCGAGATGGTGACCCCTCTTTTCTAGCGCATGTCGCGATAATTGACCTCTCTTCGAGTGCATGTCATAATAAACGGTCCCTTTCTTAGAGTGTATACCGTGATGGACGACCCCTCTCTTGGAGCGTATGTCGTAGTGTGTGACTGCTCTATTCGAGTGTATGTCATAATGATCGGTCCCTCTCTTTGAACGTATCACGTGATGGACGACCCCTCTCTCTGAGCGTATGTCATGATGAGTGATCCCTCTCTTTGAGCATATACCATGATGGACGACCCCTTTCTTTGAGCGTATGTCGCGATGAATGACCCCTCTTTTCAAGTGCATGTCGTAATGAACGGTCACTTTCTAAGAGCGTATACCGGAATGGACGACTCCTCTCTTTGAGCGTATGTCGCGATGAATGACACCTCTCTTCGAGTGCATGTTATAATGAACAGTCACTTTCTAAGAGCATATACCGGAAAGGACGACTCCTCTCTTTGAGCATATGTCATGGTGAATGACCTCTCTCTTCGAGAGTATGTCATATTGAACGGTCTCTCTGTTTAAGCGTATGCCGTGACGGACGACTCCTCTCTTTGACCGTATGTCGCTATGAATGATCCCTCTCTTCGACTGCATGACATGGTGAATGATCTCTCTCTTTAAGCGTATACCTTGATGGACGTCCCCTCTATTTCAGCGCATGTCGCGATGAATGACCCTCTCTTCAAGGGCATGTCATAATGAACAGTCCCTTTCTTAGTGCATATACCATGATGGACGACACTTCTCTTTGAGCGTATGTCGCTATGAATGACCACTCTCTTCGAGGGTATTTAATAACAAACGGTCCCCCTTCTTGAACATATCCCATGATGGACGACCCCTCTCTTTGAGCGTATGTCGCGATGAATGACCCATCTCTTCTAGTTCATGTCATGATTAACGGTCCCTATCTTAGAGCGTATACCGTGATGGACCCTTCTCTTTGAGCATATGTCGCGCTGAATGACCCCATTCTTCGAGTGCATGTCATAATGAACACTCCCTTTTTTTGAGCGTATACCGTGATGGACGACCCCTCTCTTCGAGCGTATGTCGAGGTGAATGCCCCCTCTCTTTGAGAGTATGCCGTAATAATCGGTCTCTCTTTGAGCGTATACCCTGATGGATGACCCCTCTCTTTGAACGTTTGTCGCGATGAATGACCCATCTCTTCGGGTGCATGTCATAATAATAGTCCATTTCTAAGAGCGTATCCCGTGATGGACAATCCTTGTCTTTGAGAGTATGTCACGATGATTTACCCCCCTCTCTTCGAGTGCGTGTGATAAAGAACGGTCCCTTTCTTAGAGCGTATACCGTGATGGATGACACCTCTCTTTTAGAGTATAACCCTTTCTTAATGCGTACATCGTGGTGGACGACCGCTCTCTTAGAGAATATGTCGTAATGGCCGTTCCTTCTCTTTGAGCGTATCCCGTGATGGAATGACCCTTCTCTTTGAGTGCATGTTATTGTGAACGGTCCCCATCTTTGAGCGTATCCCGTGATGGAATGACCCCTCTCTTTGAGTGCATGTTACTGTGAACGGTCCCCATCTTTGATCGTATACCGTGATGGACGACCTCCCTCTTTGAGTGTTTGTCTCAATGAATGACCCATCTCTTCGAGTTCATGTCATAATGAATGGTCCTTTCTTAGTGCATATACCGTGATGAATAACCCTTCTCTTTCAGCGTATGTCGCGATGAATGACCGCTATCTTCGAGTGCATGTCATAATGAATGGTCCCATTCTTAGAGTGTATACCGTGATGGACGACCCCTCTCTTTAAGCGTATGTCGCAGTGAATGACCCTCTCTTTAAGCGTATGTCGTAGTGAACGACCCCTTCTGTTTGAGCATATGCCGTGATGGACGACCCCTCTCTTTGGGAGTATCTCGCGATGAATGACCCCTCTCTTTAAGTGCATGTCATGGTGAACGGTCCCTCTCTTTGAGCGTATACCGTGATGGACGACCCCTCGCTTTGAGCGTATGTCGCGATGAATGACCCCTGTCTTTGAGGGCATGTCATACTGAACGGTTCGTCTCTTTTAGTGTATACCGTGATCGATGAACCATCTTTTTGAGCGTATGTTGCAATGAATGACCCCTCTCTTCGAGTGCAAGTCATGGTGGCAATCCCTCTCTTGGAGCATATACCGTGATGGATGACCCCTCTCTTTCAACGTATATCATGATGAATGACACCTCTCTTTGTGTGCTTGTCATAATAAATAATCCCATTTTTGGAGCGTACACTGTGATGGATGACCCTTCTCTTTTAGCGTATGTCACGATGATTAACCCTCTATTCGAGTGCATGTCATAATGAACGGTCCCTTTCTTAGAGTGTATATCGTGATGGACGACACCTCTCTTTGAGCGTATACCACTCTTTACGAGTGCATGCCATAATGAACGGCCCCTTTTTTTGAGCATATACCGTGATGACGACCCCTCTCTTTGAGAGTATTCTGTAATGATCGATCTCTCTCTTTGAGCGTATACCGTCATGGACGA
Organism: Abelmoschus esculentus; assembly: GCA_035048815.1. Taxonomy (NCBI): domain Eukaryota; kingdom Viridiplantae; phylum Streptophyta; class Magnoliopsida; order Malvales; family Malvaceae; genus Abelmoschus; species Abelmoschus esculentus. Next base: position 10,781,457 of record JAUCBN010000036.1, read on the forward strand.
CCCCCTCTCTTTGTACGTATGTCGCGATGAATGACCCCTCTCTTCATATGCATGTCATAATAAACAGTCCCTTTCTTAGAGCGTATCCCGTGATGGCCGATCCTTCTCTTTGAGCGTATGTCGCGATGATTGACCCCTCTCTTCGAGTGTATGTCATAATGAACGGTCCCTTTCTTAGAGCGTATACCGTGATGGACGACACCTCTCTTCGAGCGTATAACCCTTTCTTAGAGTGTATATCGTGATGGATGACCCCTCTCTTCGAGAGTATGTCGTAATGACCTATCCCTCTCTTTGAGCGTATCCCGTGATGGAATGCCCCTCTCTTTGAGTGCATATCATGGTGAACGATCTCTCTCTTTCAGCGTATACCGTGATTGATGACCCCTCTCTAAACATATGTTGCGATGAATGAGCCCTCTCGTCTAGTGCATATCATAATGAACGAACCCTTTCTTAGAGCATATGCCGTGATGAATGAACCTTCTCTTTGAGCGTATGTTGTAGTGAATGACCCCTCTCTTCGAGCGTATTTCATAATGAACGGTCCCTTTCTTAGAGCGTTTACCGTGATGGACGACCCAACTCTTTGAGCGTCTGTCGCGATGAATAACACCTCTCTTTGAGTACATGTCATAATGAACGGTCCCTCTCTTTGAGCGTATACCGTGATCGATGACCCCTCTCTTTGAGTGTGTTGCGATGAATGTCTTTCTCTTCGAGTGCATGTCATGGTGAACGATTCCTCTCTTTGAGCGTATGTCGCGGTGAATGAACCCTCTCTTCGAGAGTATATAATAACGAACGGTCCCTCTCTTTGAGCCTATGTCGTGATGGACGACCCCTCTCTTTGAGCGTATGTCGCCACGAATGACCACTCTCTTCGAGTGCATGTCATGGTTAACAGTACCTCTCTTTGAGCGTATACTGTTATGGACAACCCCTCTCTTTGAGCGTATGTCGAGATGAATGACTCTTCGAGTGCTTGTCATAACGAACGGTCCCTTTCTTAGAGCATGATAGACGACCCTTCACTTTGAGCGTATGTCGCTATGAATGACCACTCTCTTTGAGTGCATGTCATGCCGAACGGCCCCTCTCTTTGAGCGTATACCGTGATGGACGACTCCTCTCTTTGAGAGCATATCGTGATGAATGACCCTTCTCTTTGAGTGCATGTCATAATACACAGTGTCTTAGAGCATATACCGTGATGGACGACCCTTCCCTATGAGCGTATGTCGCGATGAATGACCCTTCTCTTCGAGTGCATCTCATAATGAACAATCCCTTTCCTAGTGCGTATACCATGATGGTTGTCACCTCTCTTTGAGCGTATGTCGCAGTGACAGACCCCTCTCTTCGAGCGTATGTCATAATTAATAGGTCCCTCTCTTTGAGCGTACACTGTGATTGAGGACCCCTCTCTTTTAGCATATGTCGTGGTGAATGACCCCTCACTACTAGAGTATGTTATAATGAACGCCCCTCTTTTTGAGCATATGCCGTGATGGACGACCCCTCTCCTTGAGCGTAGGTCGAGATGAATGACCCCTCTATTCGAGTGCTTTTCATAACGAACGGTCACAGTCTAAGAGCGTATAACATCATAGACGACTCCTCTCTTTGAGTGTATGTCGTGGTGAATGAACCCTTTCTTCGAGAGTATGTCATAATGAACGGTCCCTTTGTTTGAGCATATGCCGTGACGGACGACCCCTCTCTTTGAGCGTATGTCGCGATGAATGATCCCTCTCTTCGAGTGCATGACAAGGTGAATGATCCCTCTCTTTGAGCGTATACCGTGATGGACGACCCCTCTCTTTCACACTATGTCGCGATGAATGACCCCTCTCTTCAAGTGCATGTCATAATGAATGGTCCCTTTCATATAGCGTTTGACGTGATGAATGTCCCTTCTCTTTGAGCGTATGTCACGGTGAATGACCCCTCTCTTCGAGCGTAGCTCATAATGATCGGACCCTTTCTTAGTGCGTCTACCGTGATGGATGATCCCTCTCTTCAAGCGTATTTCATAATGAACAGTCCCTTTCTTAGAGCGTATACCGTGATGGACGACCCTTCTCATTGTGCATATGTCGCGATGAATGACCCCTCTCTTTGAGTGCTTGTTGTAATAAACAGTCCTTTTCATAAAGCATATACCTTGATAGACGACTCTTCTCTTTGAGCATATGTTGCGGTGAATGACCCCTCCCTTTGAGCGTATGTCATGATGAACGATCCCTCTCTTTGAGCATTTGTCGTGATGGATGACCCCTCTCTTTCAACGTATGTCGCGATGAATGTCCCCACTCTTCGAGTGCTTGTCATATTAAACAGTCCCTTTCTTAGAATCTACGTACACCGTGATGGACGACCCTTCTCTTTGAGCGTATGACGCGATGATTGAACCCTCTCTTCGAGTGCATGTTGTAAGGAACGGTCCATTTCTTAGAGCGTATATCGTGATGGATGACACCTCTGTTTGAGCGTATACCCCTCTCTTCGAGTGCATGTCATAATGAACGGTCCCTTTCTTTGAGCGTATACCGTGATAGACGACCTCTCTCTTTGAGCGTATGTCGCGGCGAACGACCCCTATCTTCGAGAGTATGCCGTAATGATCGGACCCTCTCTTTGAGCGTATATAGTGCTGGACGACCCCTCTCTTTGAATGTATGTCGCGAAGAATGACCCTTCTCTTTTGGTGCATGTCATAATAAACAGTCCATTTCTTAGAGCGTATCTCGTGATGGACGATCCTTCTCTTTGAGCGTATGTCACGATGATTGACCCCTCTCTTCGAGTGAATGTCATAAAAAACGGTCCCTTTCTTAAGGCGTATACCGTGATGGACGACACCTCTCTTTGAGCGTATAACCCTTTCTTTGAGCGTATATCGTGATGGACAATCCCACTCTTTGAGCGTATGATACGGTGAGTGACCCCTCTCTTCGAGAGTATGTCGTAATGACCGGTCCTTGTCTATGAGCGTATTCCGTGATGGAATGATCTCTCTCTTTGAGTGCATGTCATTGTGAACGACCTCTCTCTTTCAGCGTATACCATGATAGACGACCCCTATCTTTGAATTTATGTCGCGATGAATGACCCCTTTCTTTGAGTGCATGTCATAATAAATAGTACCTTTCTTAGAGCGTATCCCGTGATGGACGACCCCTCTCTTTGAGTGCTTGTCAAGGTGAACGGTCCCCCTCTTTGAGCGTAAACCGTGATGGACGACCCTCTCTTTGAGTGTATGTCGCGATGAATGACCCATTTCTTCGAGTTAATGTCATAATGAACAGTCCCTTTCTTAGAGCGCATACCGTGATGGACGACTGTAATCACCATTTTTATCCGGGTCTAACTCGTCACTTTAATATTATGGGCATATATTTTACATTAATATTGCATGTTTGTACGTGTGTTTATTATAATAATATGTGTACTACGCATGTTAATATTCTACCTTACTATTTATTTAAGTTTTATCGGTGAATGTATACATATAATATGTACTTGTGGATATTATGAAATCATCAAATGTGATAAGTTATGTTGCATAACTATGTATTAATAATGTATGTAATCGAATATATATGTATATATGCATATTTATATGCATCGTTAGTTATGTATACAAGCGTCCTTGTTTTATTTAATTTATTCCAAAGCATGTCATTTTGTTGTATCCTTTATATATATATATATATATATATATATGTTACATGGTCTTTAAATCAAAATCAATTGTTGCTTGCATGTGTATTTATTTATGTTTAATTCTTCATATTGAGGTAGAATAATAATGATATTTTATTTCTAGAATTTGTCTCGCCAAATGCATGCGCTTAGTCATTCGATTATTTACCTTTGGATTTGTATCACCAGACTATAATCATTCATATAATTTAGTATTATTTATTTAGGTCAATTTCTAGTTATTTAATTGATTAGATTCTAAGATAAGAGGTGATAATTAGTTTTTATGCTCGTGTCATAACGGTCTGAATCATCGGATGTTGATCGAAATATTAAAATTATTTTTCACCATCTCTAGGTAATTAAAATTAAAAACCGACAAGATCATGACATCATTTCTTTTTATGTTGTATCATTCAAAAGGTGACCTGCGGGATCTGAACCCTAAACTAACGCGACGAAGAATATTATTTGACGTCGATTTAGTCTTTGGTCCGTTGTATCGTCAACCTTATTAATTAAATGCTTTATTGATTTGAATTCGCCAATTAAATTAAACCCATTTAATTAAGGTCAATTTTAAATTTAGAAAACGATTTAAAATTAAAATAAAGTTGAAACATGATTTTTAAAGAAAATATTTTTGATACCGGTTTCAGAGAGTGATGGGTACTAATCCTTCCCCACACATAACCAACTCCAAAACCCTTTTTCAAAGTAAATCTTTGGTTTTCCTTTTCAGGTGTCCAGTCTACATTAGTGACCGGTGACGGCTCCAAATTTATTTTTCCAAAAGAATTTATATTTTTTAAGCAATATTTTTGAAGGGGATTAAATAAATACCACCAAAGACCTTGTACTCCCTAATAATTTTCAAATTAATTTCCAGTTTTCCATCTTTCAAACTGAAAAAGGTCGCTACAACGACCTTTCTCATTGTGCATATGTCGCGATGAATGTCCCCTCTCATCGAGTGCATGTCATAATGAACGATCCCTTTCTTTGAGCGTATACCGTGATGGATGACCCCTCTCTTTGAGCGTATGTCGCGGTGAATGACCCCTCTCTTTGAGCGTATCCTGTTGATGTGCGTGGTATAAGCGCTTTTTGAGTGCAAGTGTACACGTCATCAAGTAATAAAATAATAAGTATACCGTGTATCGTCACCACAGGGATTGGTATACTTAATATGTCTTCCTTCGTTCCCTTGCTCCTGAAAATAAAGTAAAAACACAAATAAGATGATTTGTTTTATCTAACTAAATATTTAAATAACAGAACATAAAATAAAAAGGGTTGAGAACGATTATAGAGAAAGTGGGTAGGATCCAGTTGCGTCAATTAGCGGATTCAATTGATCTTCTCCTTGTCCAATGCAATCACACAATACTGCTTCGATAGTACTGCAGATACTGCCTCGACAACACTGGTGCTCCTCTGCCGCGACAATCTCTTGCTCTTGGACAGAGGTATCAAAGTTCAGCAAAGTGTCCGTAAGTGACTCCGCTCATCTCTGAGTCAAATGTTGTTAATGCTCAGTCCTTGACGATACCTCTCGGCGTAAATCAAAGATAACCACCAACCAATCCAACACTTCTTTTAGCTGCTGAAACTCTTAACTACCCCTTAGTGCCTCCACAAAAGTATAGACCGAGTTAGTGTCTACAACACCGTACTTATCCCTTTCGTGAATCTACACCTCTCGATGCTAGATAAATAGATTACTTGCAAACTTCCCTCTCGGGCTTGGATACAAGAACAAAGAATGACAATAGGATAAGCAAACTTTGATTCTATTGCATAAGAACAAAGATACAAGAATCAATCTCCTCTCACTAATATCGACAACCTTCACCTATCCCTAAGAAGTTTAGAACATATTATCGTGTAAGTACAATTCTTAGGGAGGAAGGGTTTTCTCTACAAATCGGCTCTCCTAGACAATTTGGCCGGCTAGGGTATTTATAGTCTTAACCTAGGGCAAACCTTTCATAAATAGACTTCAACTTGGAGTAGGGAACAAGTCTTCTTCAAGGATTCTAATATTTCCAAGTTTGCCGCCTTGTAGAAGGGTTTTCCCGTTAGGTCTTTGAATTGGGCTTTCAGCACGCTAGCCTGGTCCAATTGATGCGTTCTATCTTCCAAAATGTTCTCTATATTTTTATATTTTAATGCGCCTCCATTGTTGGTGCTGCCACACTGGATTCTGCCGCGGCCATGCTTCTGCCTTGGCCTCAACTTTACTTTTCTGCCGCTTCGGCTTTGGATATTTCTGCATGTACAAAAATTGTAATAATATCAACATTCTCTATAAATATTAATTTTGTAAGAGATGATAACGGAATATAAAATATTTGAGCAAATAGTCTATATTTCGGTTCAAGTTGGTGTAGAATAGATGCTTAAAGTACCATGAGAAGGGTAGTAAATAACTGTCTTTTAGGCACTCATTACCCGTGATGAACGACCTCTCTCTTTGAGCCTATGTCGCGTTGAATGACCCCTCTCTTTGAGTGTATATCATGGTGAATGGTAACTCTCTTTGAGCGTACACCGTGATGGACGACCCCTCTCCTTGAACGTATGTCGCGATGAATGATCCCTCTCTTTGAGTGCATGTCATAATTAACAGTCCCTTTCTTAGTGCGTATACCATTACGGACGACCCTTCTCTTTGAGCGTATGTCGCGATGAAAGACCCCTTTCTTCGAGTGCATGTCATAATGAACGATCTCTTTCTTAAAGCGTATACCGTGATGGATGAACCTACTCTTTGAGTGTATGTCGCGGTGAAGGACCCCTCTCTTCGAGCGTATTTCATAATGAACGGTCCCTTTCCTAGACCGTATACTATGATGGATGACCCTCCTCTTTGAGCGTATGTCATAGTGATTGATCCCTCTCTTCGAGCGGATTTCATAATGAACGGTCCCTCTCTTTGAGCGTATGACATGATGGATGACCCTATCTTTGAGCATATGTAGTTATGAATAACCCCTCTCTTCGAGCGTATTTCTTAATGAACGATCCTTTTCTTAGAGCGTATACCGTGATGGATGACCCCTCTCTTTGAGCGTATGTTGCAGTGAATGACCCCTCTCTTTGAGCGTATTTCTTAATGAACGGTCCCTCTCTAAGAGCGTATGCTATAATGAATGACCCCTCTCAATGAGCGTATATCGCGTTGAATGACCCCTCTCTTCGAATGCATTTCATGGTGAACGGTACCTCTCTTTGAGCATATACCGTGATGGACGACCACTCTCTTTCAACATATGTCACGAAGAATGACCCCTCTCTTCGAGTGCATGTCATGGTAAACGATCCCCCCTCTTTGATCATATACCGTGATGGACGATCCCTCTCATCGAGTGCGTGTCATAATGAACGGTTCCTTTCATAAAGCGTATACCGTGATGGACGACCCATCTCTTTGAGAGTATGTTGCGGTGATTGACCCCTCACTTCGAGAGTATGACGTAATGATTTATCCCTCTCTTTGAGTGTAACCCGTGATGGACAACCCCTCTCTTTGAGCATATGTCACGATGAAAGAGCCCTCTCTTTTAGTGCATGTCATGGTGAACGGTCCCTCTCTTTGATCATATTTCGCGGTGAATGAACCCTCTCTTTGAGTGTATGTCATAATTAATGGTCCCTTTCTTAGTGAATGACCCCTCTCTTTGAGTGCATGTCATGGTGACGATTCCTCTCTTTGAGCATATTTCGTGTTAGACGACACTTCTCTTTGAGCGTATGTCGCGATGAATGATCCCTCTCTTCGAGTGCATGTCATAATGAACGGCCCCTTTCTTAGGGCGTATACCGTGATGGATGAACCTTCTCTTTGAGCGTATGTCGTAGTGAATGACCCCTCTCTTCAAGCATATTTCGTAATGAATGATCCCTTTCTTTGAGCGTATACCGTGATGGATGACTCCTCTCGCTGAGCGTATGTCGCGGTAAACTAACCCTCTCTTCGAGAGAATTTCATAATGAACGGTCCTTTTCTTTGAGCGTATATCGTGATGGATGACCCCTCTCTTTGAGTGTATATCATGGTGAATGACCCTCTCTTCGAGCGTATTTCATAATGAACATTCCCTCTCTTTGATCGTATGTCGTGATGGATGACCCCTCTCTTTGAGTGTATGTCGCGATGAATGACCCCTCTCTTCGAGTGCGTGTCATAATGAACGGTCTCTTTCTTAGAGCGTATACCGTGATGGACGACCCTTCTTATTGTGCATATGTCGCGATGAATGACCCCTCTCTTCGAGTGCATGTTGTAATGACCTTTCTCTTCGAGTGCACGTCATAATGAACGGTACCATACTTTGAGCGTATGTCGCGGTGAATGACCCCTCTCTTCGATAGTCTATCGTAATGATTGGTCCCTCTCTTTGATTATATCCCGTGATGGATGACCCCTTTCTCTAAGCGTATATCACGATGAATGACCCCTCTCTTTTAGTGCATGTCATGGTGAACGATACCTCTCTTTGAGCGTATACCATGATGGACGACCCCTCTCTTTGAACGTTCATCATGATGAATGAACCCTCTCTTCGAGTGCAGGTCATAATAAACAGTCCCTTTCTTAGAGCGTATACCTTGATGGACGACCCTTCTCTTTGAGCGTCTGTTGCGATGATTGACCCCTCTCTTTGACTGCATGTTAGGATGAACGATCCACCTCTTTGAGTGTAAACCGTGATGGACGACCTCTCTCTTTGAGAGTATGTCGCGAAGAATGACATGTCTCTTTGAGTTCATGTAATAATCAACGGTCCCTCTCTTTGAGCGTATACCGCGATCGATGACCCTCTCTTTGAGCGTACATTGTGATGAATGACTCCTCTCTTTGAGTGCATTTATGGTGAACAAACCCTCTCTTTGAGTGTATACTGTGATGGACAACCCCTCTCCTTGAGTGTATGTCGCAATGAATGACCCCTCTTCAAGGGCATGTCATAATTAAGGTCTCTTTGAGCATATACCGTGATCGAGACCCCCCCTTTTTGAGTGTGTGTCGCGATGGATGACCCTCTCTTCAAGTGCATGTCATGGTGAAAGATCCCTCTCTTTGAGCGAATACTGTGATGGACGACCCCTCTATTTAAGCGTATGTCACGATGAATGACCCCTTTATTCGAGTTCATGTCATAATGAACGGTCCCTTTCTTAGAGTGTATACCGTGATGGATGACCCCTCTCTTTGAGCGTATGTCACGGTGAATGACCCCTCCATTCGTGTTAATGTCATAATGAATGGTTCCTTTCTAAGAGCGTAAATCGTGATGGACAACCCCTCTCTTTGCGCGTATGTTGCGGTGAATGACCGCTCTATTCGAGCGTATGTCATAATGATCGGTCCCTCTCTTTGAGCGTATCCCGTGATGGTCGTCCCCTCTCTTTGAGCGTTTTTCGTGATGAATGATCCCTCTCTTTGCGTGCATGTCATGGTGAGAGGTCCCTCTCTATGAGCGTACCCCGTGATGGATGACCCCTCTCTTTGAGCGTATGTCGCGATGAATGGCCCCTCTCTTTGAGTTCATGTCATGGTGAACGGTCTCTCTCTTTGAGCGTATACCATGATATATGAACCCTTCTCTTTAAGCATATGTCGCGGTGAATGACCCATCTCTTCGAGTGCATGTCATAATGAACAGTCCCTCTCTTTGAGCGTATATCGTGATGGACGACCCCTCTCTTTAAACGTATGTCGCGATGAATAACCCCTCTATTCTAGTACATGTAATGGTGAACGGTCCCTCTCTTTGAGCGGATACCTTGATGGACAACTCTTTTTGATGGACGACACCTCTTCTAGTGCATGTCATAACAAAGGTTCCCTTTCTTAGAGCGTATATTATGATTGATGACCCCTCTTTTTGAGCGTATGTCACGGTGAATGACCCCTTTCATCGAGTGCATGTCACAATGACCCCTCTCTTTGTGTATATGTCATTGTGAATGAACCCTCTCTAGGAGCGTATGTCGCGATGAATGATACCTCTCTTTGAGTGCATGCCATAATCAACGGTCCCTCTCTTTGAGCATATATCGTAATCGATGATCCTCTCTTTGAGCGTACGTTTCGATGAATGACCCCTCTCTTCGAGTGCATTTCATGGTGAACAGTCCCTCTCTTTGAGCGTATACTATGATGGTCGATCCCTGTCTTTGAGCGTATGTCGCAATGAATGATCCCTTTCTTTGAGGGCAGGTCATAGTAAATGGTCCCTCTCTTTGTGTGAATACCGTGATCGAGACACCTCTTTTTGAGCGTATGTCGCGATGAATGACCCCTCTATTCGAGTGAATGTCATGGTGAAAGATCCCTCTCTTTGAGTGAATGTCGTGATGGACGACCCCTCGCTTTTAGTGTATGTCGCGTTGAATGACCACTCTCTTCGAGTGCATGTCATAATGATCGGTCCCTTTGGTAGAGCGTATACATGGATGACCTCTCTCTTTGAGCATATTTCGCGATGAATGACACTCTTTGAGCGTATGTCGCGTTGATTGACCCCTCTCTTCTAGTGCATGTCATAACGAACGACTCCTTTCTTAGAGCATAAATCGTGATGGACAACCCCTCTCATGGAGCGTATATCGCGGTGAATGACCGCTCTATTCGAGCGTATGTCATAATGACCGGTCCCTCTCTTTGAGCGTATCTCGTGATGGACAACCCCTGTTTTAGCATTTGTCAGGATGAATGACCCCTTTCTTCGAGTGCATGTCATGGTGAATTGTCCCTCTCTTTGACCGTATACCGTGATGGACAACCCCTCTCTTGGAGTGTATGTCGCGATAAATGGCCTCTATCTTTGAGTGCCTGTCATGGTGAATGGTCTCTCTCTTTGAGCGTATGTCGCGGTCAATGACCCCTTTCTTCGAGTGCATGTCATAATGAATGGTTCCTCTCTTTGAGCGTATACCGTGATGGACGACCCCTCTCTTGAAGCATGACCCCTCTATTCTAGTACCTGTCATGGTGAACGATCCCTCTCTTTGAGCGGATACCATGATGGACGACCCCTCTCTTTGAGCGTATATAGCGATGAATTACCCCTCTCTTTGTGTGCATGTCATAATGAACGGTCCCTTTCTTAAAGCGTTTATTGTGATTGACGACCCCTCTTTTTTTGCGTATGTCGCGGTGAATGCCCCCTCTCTTCGAGTGTATGTCATAATGAACGGTCCCCTTCTTAGAACATAAACCGTGATCGATGACCCCTCTCTTTGCGCGTATGTCGTTGTGAGTGACCCCTATCTTTGAGCGTATGTCGCGATGAATGACCCCTCTCTTCGAGTGCATGTCGTAATAAATAGTCCCTTTCTTAGAGTGTATACCGTGATGGATGATCCCTCTCTTTGAGAGTATGTCGCGATGAATGACACCTCTCTTTGAGTGCATGTTATAATCAACGGTCCCTCTCTTTGAGCATATACTGTGATCATTGATCCTCTCTTTGAGTGTACGTTGCAATGAATGACCCCTCTCTTCGAGTGCATTTCATGGTGAATAATCCCTCTCTTTGAGCGTATACTATGATGGACGACCCCTCTCTTTGAGCGTACATCGCAATAAATAACATGCCTGACACTGCCCACACCACTACCGTAGCAGTCCCGTGCTAGGAGATACTCTAGAGGATGACAGCTATGGATCGTAGGCAGCAACAATACATGGAGTATCAAAGGGATTTCAACAACACACTTGCCCAAATGATGCCCCATAACTTTCCCAACCAAGGGGTGTAGTTTTTAGAGTTCACAACTAATATGTTCGTAACGGCTGCACCCTACACAGAGACCACTCTAGCTCCAGGAGGACCGAGGCCATTCTTCCCCACTGACCCTCAACAACAATTTCATGCTGCTGGCCCATTTAAGGCAACAGGTTCTGTCTCAGCATCATCTGCCAACAAACGGCCATCCAAAAGGAGGGCAGTCTTCAACACACCACCAAGATCCTCATCATCATGGGTAGTCTATCTGATGATATAGATGCCTTTGTACATCAAAAGTTCAACCGCTGCTGGACCAAGCATCCACCATGCCTGGGCAGATATAGAGAATGATGGAGGAACAGATGTCATGATCACCGAGGAAGTTGCTGAAGATGAAGAAGGAGAAGAAGTGGACGCTTCCATGCAACGGACACCACCAACAAGAGTCCAGCCACCACGACAACCAAAAACTCAGCCATTGCCATCACCAAAGATGAAGCAATCATCAACAAGGCCTAGAAAATTGATTGTCGACAACAGCTCTTCGGACACCATTTAATTATTTTTTTAATGCTGCTTTTATAGAATTACTTGTTTCCTTTTCATATTTTGTTGCCTACTATGTGCCCCTATAAGCATTTAGGGCAATGTTTGGTTTGAGTTTGGGGGTGTAGAGCCACTTCCGAGGCATTTCACTGCCGCGGCCTTGCTATAAAAAGGGAGTATTTCAGTGATTTTTCAAAATTTTCTATGTCCACCACCTTACATAAATTTTTTGCCCATACTTTTGCACTGCTTTTCAGTAGTATTGCCTTAGTTTATTCTTTTAAGGCAATAGAAATCTTTCTCCTTACCATGGTTAGATCCTATTTAGAGGACTTAACTCTAGAATACTTAAGGAAGACAACTAGAAGCTTGCTATAAGGTTGATCTTAAAAATACTTTTGGGACTTGTTTGACTATACCGCGATGAATGCCCCTCTCTTTGTGTGCATGTCATAATGAACGGTCCCTTTCTTAAAGCGTATATTATGATTGATGACCCCTCTTTTTTTGCGTATGTCGCGGTGAATGCCCCCTCTCTTCGAGTGCATGTCATAATGAACGGTCTCCTTCATAGAACATAAATCGTGATCGACGACCCCTCTCTTTGTGCGTATGTCATTGTGAGTGACCCCTATCTTTGAGCGTATGTCGCGATGAATGATCCCTCTCTTCGAGTGCATGTCGTAATAAATAGTCCCTTTCTTAGAGTGTATACCGTGATGGATGATCCCTCTCTTTGAGAGTATGTCGCGATGAATGACACCTCTCTTTGAGTGCATGTCATAATCAACGGTCCCTCTCTTTGAGCTTATACTGTGATCGATGATCCTCTCTTTGAGTGTACGTTGCGATGAATGACCCCTCTCTTTGAGTGCATTTCATGGTGAATAGTCCCTCTCTTTGAGCGTATACTGTGATGGACGACCCCTCTCTTTGAGCGTATATCGCAATAAATAACATGCCTGACACTACCCACACCACTACCGTAACAGACTCGTACTAGGAGATACTATAGAGGATGACAGCTATGGATCTTAGGCAACAACAATACATGGAGTATCAGAGGGACTTCAACAACACACTTGCCCAAATGATGCCCCATAACTTTCCCAACCAAGGGGTGTAGTTTTTAGAGTTCACAACTAATATGTTCGTAACGGCTGCACCCTACACAGAGACCACTCTAGCTCCAGGAGGACCGAGGCCATTCTTCCCCACTGACCCTCAACAACAATTTCATGCTGCTGGCCCATTTAAGGCAACAGATTCTGTCTCGGCATCATCTGCCAACAAACGGCCATCCAAAAGGAGGGCAGTCTTCAACACACCACCAAGATCCCCATCATCATGGGTAGTCTATCTGATGATATAGATGCCTATGTACATCAAAAGTTCAACCGCTGCTGGACCAAGCATCCACCATGCCTGGGCAGATATAGAGAATGATGGAGGAACAAATGTCATGATCACTGAGGAAGTTGCTAAAGATGAAGAAGGAGAAGAAGTGGATGCTTCCATGTAGAGGACACCACCAACAAGAGTCCAGCCACCACGACAACCAAAAACTCAGCCATTGCCATCACCAAAGATGAAGCAATCATCAACGAGGCCTAGAAAATTGATTGTGGACAACAGCTCTTCGGACTCCATTTAATTATTTTTTTAATGTTGCTTTTATATAATTACTTGTTTCCTTTTCATATTTTGTTACCTACTATGTGCCCCTATAAGCATTGAGGGCAATGCTTGGTTTGAGTTTGGGGGTGTAGAGCCACTGCCGAGGCATTTCACTGCCGCGACCTTGCCATAAAAAGGGAGTATTTCAGTGATTTTTCAAAATTTTTCTATGTCCACCACCTTACATAAATTTTTTGCCCATACTTTTGCATTGCTTTTCAGTAGTATTGCCTTAGTTTATTCTTTTAAGGCAATAGAAGTCTTTCTCCTTACCATGGTTAGATCCTATTTAGAGGACTTAACTCTAGAATACTTAAGGAAGACAACTAGAAGCTTGCTATAAGGTTGATCTTAAAAATACTTTTGGGACTTGTTTGACTATAGGAATTCTTTTAATAAACTTAGGTGATAAAGACTTAGATTTTTGAAATTATGACTAGAGGTGCCTATCACCGGCTCTAGGAAGTACTCTTCTTCATGTTAGAGGTGCCCGAAATTGGCTTTAATGTGCTTAAAAGAATAGCAAAAGAAATAAGAAAATATTAAGGAGAAAACACAATCCTTGAGGTGCCCGAAATTGGCTCAAGAAATTGGTGTTTTTAAAGAAGAGAACATTAAATCCAAGTCTATTTGTCTTGAACTTAGAGTTTGTCTAAGAAGGCCTTTAATCAAACTTGTCCACAAAAACGCACACACTCACAAAATCTTATAGTTTGTTTTCTAGGTAAACCCTTGGGTAACCAAAAGGTTAATTCTAAGGAAGAGTCATAGTTATGGTGGGGAGAATAGATGAAAACATAAGACCAAGAAAGAATAAGATTTGACAATTTGATGGTTTGCATTGCTTGAGGACGAGAAATAGTTCGAGTTTGGGGGTGTGATAAGTGCTCAACTCACTATCACTTTTTACACCTTTTGCGGGAATTAATCACCAAATCTACACCTACTTAGACAAATGCATGTACTTAATGTGAGATATTTAGAGGTTATACTATTAAAGATGATATTTACAGAAAAAGCAAGTTTTACTGTATTTTTTGTATCTTTGTAGGAAAAGCTATTGCCACGGCAACAAATGAGGAGGAGGTAGGACCTGATGCCGAGGCAGCAGATAGGGACAAGTAGCGATATTGTAGGCAAGCTGATGAGAAAAATGAGGAGAACGTTGTTGTGCGATTGTATTGGACAGAAAAAAATCAATTGAATCCACTATACAACACAACTGCATCCTAACCACTTCCTCTTTTTGTTTTTTCTATTATTATTTAGCGTTCGTTATTTAGTTTAATCACACCCAAAACTACTTGTTCTTTTATTTTATTTTATAGAGCAAGAAGACAAAAGAAGGCATATTAAGCATAACAATCCGTGTGGAGACGATACACGACTTTCTCATTATTTTATTACTTGCGACGTATTCACTTGCACTAATTACGCATATTTGACATGAATGACCCCTTTTTCTAGCGTATGTCGCAATGAATGACCCCTCTCTTCGAGTACATGTCACAATGAATGGTCCCTTAGAGCATATACCGTGATGGGCGACCCTTCTCTTTGAGCATATGCCGCGGTGAATAACCCCTCTATCCGTGATCATGTTATGGTGAACGATCCCTGTCTTTGAGCGTATACCATGATGAATAACCCCTCTCTTTGAGCGTATGCCGCATTGAATGACCCCTCTCTTCAAGTGCACGACATGGTGAATGGTCCCTCTCTTTGAGCGTATACGGTGATGGAAAACCCCTCTCTTTGAGCATATGTCACGTTGAATGACCGCTCTCTTTCAATGAATGTCATAATAAATGGTCCCTCTCTTTGAGCGTATGCCGTGATAGATGACCCCTCTCTTCGTGTGTAAGTTATGGTGAAAGGTCCTTCTCTTTAAGAGTATACCGTGATGGATGACCCCTCTCTTTGAGCAAATGTCGCGATGAATGACCCCTCTCTTCGACTGCATGTCATAATCAATGGTCCCTTTCTTAGAGCGTATACCGTGATGGACGACACCTCTCTTTGAGCATATGTCATGGTGAATGACCCCTCTCTTCGAGAGTATGTCATAATAAATGGTCCCACTCCTTGAGCGTATGCCATGATGAATGACCCTCTCTTCGAGTGCATGTTATGCTGAACAGTCCCTCTCTTTGAGAGTATAACGACATGGACGACCCCTCTTTTTTAGTGTATGACATGATGAAAGACCCCTCTCTTCGAGTGCATGTCATAATGAATGGTCCCTTTCTTAGAGCATATACCATGATGGACGACCCTTCTCTTTGAGCATATGTCACGGTGAATGACCCCTCTCTATGAGTGCATGTCACAATGGACGGTCCCTCTCTTTGAGCGTATGTCACGATAAATTACCCGTCTATTCGAGTGCATGTCATGGTGAACGATACTTCCCTTTGAGCGGATACCGTGGTGGACGACCACTCTTATTGAGCATATATCGCGATTAATGACCTCCCTCTTCGATTGCATGTCATAATGAATAGTCCCTCTCTTTGAGCGTATACCATGATCGATGACCCTCTCTTTGAGCGTATGTCGCGTTGAATGACCCGTCTGTTAGAGTGCATGTAATGATGAACGTTCCCTCCCTTTGAGCGGATACCCTGATGGACGACCCCTCTCTTTGAGCGTATATCATGATGAATGACGCCTCTCTTCGAGTCCATGTTATAATGAATGCTCCCTTTCTTAGAGCATATACCGTGATGGACAATCCTTCTCTTTGAGCGTGTGTCGCGATGAATGACCCCTCTCTTCGAGTGCATGTCATAATGAAAGGTTCCTTTCTTAGAGCGTATACCGTGATGGATGACCCTTGATATGATCACAACCAACAATGATTCAAAAGAATTTCCTATTGGACCTATGACGCATGCTAAAACCAAGAAATTCCAAGAGGCCATGGGAAATCTATTTATTCAAGTCTGAAAATTAGAGAATGCAACATCAACTTTGTTGGAACAATACAGCCTCCTACTTGTGCATGAGTTTGCATGAGTTCTTTCTTAAGTTTTTAAATTTAATTTCAGCATGTGTGCATGAATAAATAATGCTTGATGTTCATTTAAGCGTGTTAGTTCAATAAAGTTCATTAGCTCAATTAATGCATGATAGTTCACTTAAAGCATGTTAGTTTTCTTATGTTTATAAGTTCATTTAGTGTGTGAGTTATATAATTAATTAAACTAGATCATTCAATGAAACTAGTTTCATTGATTAAACTAACTTATTAAATCTGTTTCATGCATTCACTTTTATTTTTATTTAATAAAGTTGTTATTTAATGGTTGCTTATATATTATTTCATCTAGGATATTCTTTTGAAGAAATGGTTGATCATATTCTAAGGAATGACAAGGCATTTACATCAATTAAAGTCCCTTGAAGGCCTATCAAGGCTGATTGGTTACAATGCAATTCAATGGAGCAATTACACCACTTTAATGTTGTTATTTCCAGCCATGATTTTAATGTTTTCAAGAGAGTCTTTACATCACTTTAAGGCTGTTAGTTTCAGAAAGAAAGAAAGAGAAGACATGCAATGAAAGCCTTCATTATCACCATTTAAGGGAGAGTAAAGGCAGGAGTTATAACAACACTCAAGGAGGGAATTCAAGGAATATCAGTCAACTTGTTTGGCATTTTTTGATTAGATACGAGCATATTTGAGTCTTGAGGACTGTTCAAACTTCTTCTTGTATTCCTTATCTTTCCAACGCATTTTGAATCACCTCAATCCGATATCCGGAGCTTAAGATATGATTAAATTATTGAAGACAATACATGCTGGAAATTCAATACGGGAATAGTTACAAGATGCTTCTTCCAAAAATTCAAGAGATCATTCAATTGCTGAATTCAATGTTTCATCAACAGCCCATTAAAGGAGGATGAATGACAACTTAATCAAGCATCAGCCCAAGGGTTTCTACATGTGGATGATAAGTATGTCAACATTCATTCTCAGAATGACCACATTCATCCTTCTATATCAAACTTTTGGCAGTCAATTAGAGATGGGATAACCTACAAATTAATAGGCCTTTAACACTAGAATAATGAGTCTTTAATCTTTGTCTAGGTCAATCAATTTTTTGTTGTCTTACACCTATAAATAGGCACTCATTCCATTGTAAAAGATACAACATTTGGCATATATTACAACTTGAGAGTGTTTCTCTTTTATAGTTCTTTTTGAACTTTATCGGATTGCAAGATTGTTCTTGTGGCATTATCCCTATTTATTTTTTTATATTGATGGTTCCTAGTTCTTATAACTAGAGGGTCACAATCCCTTAACCTTTCACCCAAGTCACGGTTTAAAAACTCTTAAGGAACGAGACATCACTTTTTAGTGTTGGTTCCTCCTTTGTTTACACCGCACCATCAATTACATTCCTTATTTTCACTTCCATCATCCATACATCCATATTTTCCATACTTCATCTTAAACACAACAACCATCTTATCATCATTCCATATCACCATACTATTCATCCATTTCATATCATCTTGTAAGTTTTATTTCGAAATTCCTCTTTTTCATTTCAGTTACTTACTAGAATCACGATCGGGCAATCACAAATACAAATTCGGATATTCTACAACATGATTCATATCAACCATCTTTTTCAGTGCCTGTCATAATAAAAGATCCCTCTCTTTGAGCGTATACCGTGATCGATGACCCCTCTCTTTAAGCGCATGTCGCGATGAAAGACCCCTCTCTTCGAGTGCAAGTCGTGGTAAAAGGTCCTCTTTAAGAGTATACCGTAATGGATAACCCCTCTCTTTGAGCGAATGTCGCATTGAATGACCCCTCTCTCCGACTGCATGTCATAATGGATGGTCCCTTTCTTAGAGCGTATATCGTGATGGACGACACCTCTCTTGGAGCGTATGTCGCGGTGATTGATCTCTCTTCGAGACTATGTCATAATGAATGGTCCCTCTCTTTGAGCATATGCCGTGATGGACGACCCATCTCTTTGAGCATATGCCGTGATGGACGACCCATCTCTTTGAGCATATGTCGCGTTGAATGAACCCTCTCTTCGAGTGCATGTTTTGGTGAATGATCCCTCTCTTTAAGCGTACAACGATATGGACGACCCCTCTTTTTTAGCGTATGTTGCAATGAATGACCTGTCTCTTCGAGTGCAAGTCATAATGAATGGTCCCTTTCTTAGAGCATATACCGTAATGGACGACCCTTCTCTTGGAGCATATGTTGCAGTGAATGACTCGTCTATTCGAGTGTATGTCTACGTGAACGGTTCCTCTGTTTGAGCGTATGCCGTGACGGACGACCCCTCTCTTTGAGCGTATGTCGCGATGAATGACCCCTCTCTCCGAGTGCATGACATGGTGAATGATCTCTCTCTTTGAGCATATACCGTGATGGACGACCCAACTCTTTCACCGTATGTCGCGATGAATGACCCCTCTCTTCGAGTGCAAGTCATAATGAATGATCCCTCTCTTTGAGTGCATGTTATGGTGAACGACCCCTCTCTTTGAGCGTAAATCGCAATGAACAACCCCTCCCTTCGAGTGTATGTCATAACGAATGGTCCCTTTCCTAGAGCGTATACCGTGATGGATGACCCATCTCTTTGAGCGTATGTCACGATGAATGACCCCTCTCTTTTAGTGTATCTCATAATGAAAGGTCCATTTCTTAGAGCGTATACCGTGATGGATGACCCTTCTCTTTGACCGTATGTCAAGATGAATGACCCCTCTCTTTCACTGCATATCATAATAAACGGTCCCTCTCTTTAAGCGTATACCGTAATCGATATCCCATCTCTTTGAGCGTATGTCACGATGAAAGACCCCTCTCTTAGAGTGCAAGTCATGGTGAAAGGATGACCCCTCTCTTTGAGCGAATATCGCGATGAATGACCCCTCTATTCGACTAAATGTCATAATGAATGGTCCCTTTCTTAGAGCGTATACCGTGATGGACGACACCTCTTTTTGAGCGTATGTCACGGTGAATGACCCCTCTCCTCTATAGTATGTCATAATGAATGGTCCCCTCTTTCAGCGTATGCCGTGATGAACGACCCCTCTCTTTGAGCGTATGTCACGTTGAATGACTCCTCCCTTCGAGTTCATGTTTTAGTGAACGGTCCCTCTCTTTGAGCGTATAACAACATGGACGACCCCTCTTTTTTAGCGTATGTCGCGATGAATGACCCCTCTCTTTGAGTGCATGTCATAATGAATAGTCCCTTTCTTAGAGCATATACCATGATGGACAACCCTTCTCTTTGAGCATATGTCGCTGTGAATGACCCCTCCCTTCGAGTGCATGTCATAATGGACGAACCCTCTCTTTGAGTGTACAACGTGATCGGTGACCCTCTTTTTGAGTTTATGTCGCGATGAATGACCCCTATCTTCGAGTGCATGTCATAATGAACGGTCCCTTTCTTAAACCGTATACTGTGAGGGACGAGTTCACTTTTTGAGCGTATGCCGCGGTGAATGCCCCTCTCTTCGAGTGCATGTCATAATGAATGGTACCCTTCTTGGAACGTATAACGTGATGGACGATCCCTGTCTTCAAGCGCATGTCGCTGTGAATAACCCCTATCTTTGAGTGCATGTCATGCTGAACGGTCTCTCTCTTTGAGCGTATACCATGATGGTTGACCCCTCTCTTTATGCGTATGTCGCGATGAATGACGCCTCTCATCGAGTGTATGACATGGTGAACGGTCCCTGTCTTTGAGCGTATACGGTGATGGAAAATCCCTCTCTTTGAGCATATGTCATAATGAATGGTCCCTCTCTCTCAGCGTATGTCGCGTTGAATGACCCCTCTTTTTTAGCGTATGTCGCAGTGAACGACCCCACTCTTCGAGTGCATGTTATGGTGAACGGTCCCTCTCTTTGAGCGTATAACGAGATGGATGACACCTCTTTTTTAGCGTATGTCGCGTTGAATGACCCCTCTCTTCGAGTGCGTGTCATAATGAACGGTCCCATTCTTAGAGAGTATACCGTGATTGACGACCCATCTCTTTGAGCGTATGTAGCAGTGAATGACCCCTCTCTTTGAGTGCATGTCATGGTAAATGGTCCCTCTCTTTGAGCGTATACCGTGATGGACGACTCCTCTCTTTGAACGTATGTCGCGATATAATAAATAGTCCCTTTCTTAGAGCGTATACCGTGATGGACGACCCATCTCTTTGAGCGTTTCTCACGATGAATGAATCCTCTCTTCGAGTGCATGTCATAATGAACGGTCCCATTCTTAGAGAGTATATTGTGATGGACGAGACCTCTCTTTGACCGTATGACGCGGTCAATGACCCCTCTCTTCAAGCATATGTCATAATGAACGGACCATCTCTCTGACCGTATGCCATAATGCACAACCCCTATCTTCGAACGTATGTCACGATGAATGACCCCTCTATTCGAGTGCAAGTCATGGTGAGTGGTCCCTCTCTTTGGGAGTATAGCGTAATGGACGACCCCTCCCTTTGAGCATATGTCTCAATGAATGACCCCTCTCTTTGAGTGTATGTCATAATCAACGGTCGATCTCTTTGAGAGTATACTGTGATGGATGATCCATCTCTTTGAGCATATGTCGCGATGAATGACCCCTCTCTTCGAGTGTATGTCTTAGTGGACGATCCCTCTCTTTTAGCGTATACCATGTGGATGACCCCTCTCTTTGAGCGTATGTCGCGATGAATGACCCTTCTCTGTGAGTGCATTACATGGTGAACGGTCCCTCTATCTGAGCGTATACTAGGATGGACGATCCTTCTCTCTGAGCGTATGTCATGATGAATGACCCCTCTCTTCGAGTGCATGTCATGGTGAACGGTTCCTCGCTTTGAGTATATACCGTGATAAACGACCCGTCTTTTAAGATATGTCGCGATGAATGACCCCTCTCTTCGAGTGTATGTCTTAATGGACGGTTCCTCTCTTTTAGCGTATACCATGATGGATGGCCCCTCTCTTTGAGCATATATCGCGATGAATGACCATTCTCTTGGAGTGCATGACATGGTGAACGGTCCGTTTATCTGAGCGTATGCCAATATGGATGACCCCTTTCTTTGAGCGTATGTCATGATGAATGACCCCTCTCTTTGAGCGTACGTCGAGAGGAATGATCCTTCTATTCGAGTGTACATCATAATGAATGGTCTCTCTCTTTGAGTGCATGTCATAATGAACGGTCCCTCTTTTTGAGAGTATACCGTGATCGATGACCCGTCTCTTTGAGTGTATGTTGCGATGAATGACCTTCTCTTCAAGTGCACGTCATGGTGAACTGTTCTTCTCTTTGAGCTTATGTCGCAGTGAATGAACCCTCTCTTCGAGAGTATATAATAATGAACGGTCCCTCTCTTTGAGCGTATGCCGTGATGGACCACCCCTCTCTTTGAGCGTATGTCGCCACAAATGACCACTCTCTTCGAGTGTATGTCAAGGTGAACGATCCCTCTCTTTGAGTGTATATTGTGATGGACAACACCTCTCTTTGAGCTTATGTCACGATGAATGACTCTTCGAGTGCATGTCATAATGAACGGTCCCTTTCTTAGAGCGTGACAGACGACCCTTCTCTTTGAGCGTATGTCGCTCAGAATGACCGCTCTCTTTGAGTGCATGTCATGCTAAACGACCCCTCTCTTTTAGCGTATACCGTGATGGAGGACCCCTCTCTTTGAGCATATGTCGTAATGAATGACCCTTCTCTTTGAGTGCATGTCATGCAGAACAACCCCTCTCTTTGAGCGCATACTGTGATGGATGACCATTCCCTTTGAGCGTATGTCACGATCAATGACCCTTCTGTTCGAGTGCATCTCATAATGAACAATCCCTTTCCTAGAGCGTATACCGTGATGGACATCACCTTTCCTTGAGCGTATGTCATAATTAACGGGTTCCTCTCTTTGAGCGTATACCGTGATAGACGACCCCTCTCTTTTAGCGTATGTTGCGGTGAATGACCCCTCACTACTAGAGTATGTTATAATGAACGACCCCTCTTTTTGAGCATATGCCGTGATGGACGAGCCCTCTCTTTGAGCGTATGTCGCAATGAATGACCCCTCTCTTTGAGTGCATATCATAATGAATGATCACATTGTAAGAGCGTTTACCGTGATAGACGACTCCTTTCGTTGATGTATGTCGTGGTGAATTACCCCTCTCTTCTAGAGTATGTCATAATGAACGGTTCCTCTGTTTGAGCGTAAGCCGTGAAGGACGACCCCTCTCTTTGAGCGTATGTCGCGATGAATGAACCCTCTCTCCGAGTGCATGACATGGTGAATGATCTCTCTCTTTGATCGTATACCGTGATGGACGACCCAACTCTTTCACCGAATGTCGCGATGAATGACCCCTCTCTTCGACTGCAGGTCAGAGTGAACGGTCCCTTTCCTATAGCGTATAACGTGATGGATGTCCTTCTCTTTGAGCGTATGTCGCGGTGAATGACCCCTGTCTTCGAGGGTAGTTCATAATTAACAAACCCTTTCTTAGTGCACCTACCATGATGGATGACCCCTCTCTTTGAGCGTATGTCGCGGTAAATGACCCCTCTCTTCAAGCGTACTTCATAATGAACGATCCCTATCGTAGAGCGTATACCGTGACGACCCTTCTCATTGTGCATATGTCGCGATGAATGACCCTCTCTTCGAGTGCACGTCATAATGAAATGTCCCTTTCTTAGAGCGTATATCGTGATGGACGACCCCTCTCTTTGAGCGTATCTTGCAGTGAATGACCCCTCTCTTCGAGAGTATGTCGTAATGTTCGGTCCCTCTCTTTGAGCGTATCCCGTGATGGACGACCCCTCTCTTTGGGCATATGTCGCGATGAATGACCCCTCTCTTTTTGTGCATGTCATGGTGAACGGTCCCTCTCTTTGAGTGTGTACCGTGATCGACGACGCCTCTCTTTGAGCGTATACAGTGATGGACGACCCCTCTCTTCGAGCATATGTCGCGATGAATGACCCCTCTCTTTGAGTGCATGTCATGGAGAACGATCCCTCTCTTTGAGCGTATACCGTGATGGATCTCTCTTTCAACGTATGTCGCGATGAATGACCCCTCTTTTCGAGTGTTTGCCATAATAAACACTCCCTTTCTTAGAGCGTACATCGTGACGGACGACCCTTCTCTTGGAGCGTATGATGTGATAATTGAATCCTCTCTTCGAGTGCATGTCGTAACGAACTGTCCATTTCTTTGAGCGTGTACCGTGATAGACGACCTCTCTCTTTGAGCGTATGTCGCGGCGAACGACCCCTCTCTTTGAGAGTATGCCGCAATGATCGGTCCCTCTTTTTGAGCGTATACCGTGATGGACGACCCCTCTCTTTGAATGTATGTCGCGATGAATGACCCCTCTCTTCGGGTGCATGTCATAATAAACTGTTCATTTCTTAGAGCGTATCTCGTGATGGACGATCCTTCTTTTTGAGCGTATGTCGCGATGATTGACCTCTCTCTTCGAGTGAATGTCATAATAAACGGTCCCTTTCTTAAAGCGTATACCGTGATGGACGACACCTCTCTTTGAGCGTAAAACCCTTTCTTAGAGCTTATATCGTGATGGACGACCCCTCTCTCTGAGCGTATGACGTGGTGAGTGACCCCACTCTTCGAGAGTATGTCGTAATGACCAGTCCTTGTCTATGAGCGTATTCCGTGATGGAATGACCCCTCTCTTTAAATATATATCGCGATGAATGACACCTTTCTTCGAGTACATGTCATAATAAATAGTCCCTTTCTTAACGCGTATCATGTGATGGACGACCCCTCTCTTTGAGTGCATATCAAGATGAACGGTCCCCCTCTTTGAGCGTATGTCGTGATGGATGACCCCGCCATGACCCATCTCTTCGGGTTAATGTCATAATGAATGGTCCATTTCTTAGAGCATATACCGTGATGGACGACCATTCTCTTTGAGCTTATGTCGCGATGAATGACTGCACCCTTCGAGTGCATGTCATAATGAACGGTCCCTTTCTTATAGTGTATACCATGATGGACGATCCCTCTCTTTAAGCGTATGTCGCGGTGAATGAAGCGTCTCTTCGAGAGTACGCCAAAATGAAAGGTCTCTCTCTTTGTGCATACGCCTTGATGGACGACCCCTCTCTTCGAGTGCATGTCATGGTGAACGGTCCCTCTCTTTGAGCGTATACCGTGTTGTACGACCCTTCTCATTGAGCGTAGGTCGCGATGAATGACCCCGCTCTTCAAGGGCATGTCATACCGAACGGTTCCTCTCTTTGAGCCTACATCGTGATCGATGACCCCTCTTTTTGAGCGTATGTTGCGATGAAAGACCCCTCTCATCGAGTTCAAGTCTTGGTGAATAATCCCTCTCTTTAAGCATATACCGTGATGGATGACCCCTCTCTTTGAGCGTATGTCGCGTTGGATGACCCTCTCTTCTAGTGCATGTCATAATGAACGGTCCCTTTCTTTGATCGTATACCGTGATGGACTACCCTTTTCTTTGAGCGTATGTCGCGATGAATGACCCCTCTCTTCGAGTGCATGTCATAATGAATGGTCCCTTTCTTATAGCGTATTCCATGATTGACGACCCTTTT
The DNA here is from genome assembly GCA_035048815.1 of Abelmoschus esculentus. Classification (NCBI taxonomy): domain Eukaryota; kingdom Viridiplantae; phylum Streptophyta; class Magnoliopsida; order Malvales; family Malvaceae; genus Abelmoschus; species Abelmoschus esculentus. The sequence goes on from JAUCBN010000036.1 coordinate 10,806,780, forward strand.
CTTTTAGCGTATGTCGTGATGAATGACCCCTCTCTTCGAGTGCATGTCATAATAAAAGGTCCCTTTTTTAGAGCGTATACCGTGATGGATGATCCTTATCTTTCAGCGTATTTCACAATGAACAGTCTCTTTCTTAGAGCGTACCTGTGATGGATGACCTTTTTCTTTGAGCGTATGTCGCGGTGAATGACCCCTCTCTTCGAGCGTATTTCATAATAAATGGTCCCTCTCATTGAGCGTATGCTGTGATGGATGATCCCTCTGATTGAGCGTATGCCGTGATGGATGACCCCTCTCTTTGAGCATATGATGCGTTGAATGGCCCCTCTCTTTGAGTGCATGTCATAATGAAAGGTCCCTTTCTTAGAGCGTATACCATGATGGACGACTGTAATCACCATTTTATCTGGGTCTAACTCGTCACTTTTATGTTTAAAATAATGGGCTTGGATGCTTTAATTTCTGTACGGGTATTAATATTATGGTCATATATTTTACATTAATATTGCATGTTTGTACGTGTGTTTATTATAATAATATGTGTACTACGCATGTTAATATTCTACCTTACTATTTGTTTAAGTTTTATCGGTGTGTGTATATATATAATATGTACTCGTGGATATTATGAAATCATCAAATGTGATATATTATGTTGCATAACTATGTATTAATAATGTATGTAATCAAATATATATGTATATATCGTTAGTTATGTATACAGGCGTCCTTGTTTTATTTAATTTATTCCTAAGCATGTCATTTTGTTTTATCCTTTATATATATATATATATATATTACATGGTCTTTAAATCAAAATCAATTGTTACTTGCATGTGTATTTATTTATGTTTAATTCTTCATATTGAGGAAGAATAATAATGATATTTTATTTCTAGAATTTGTCTCACCAAATGCATGCGCTGAATCATTCGATTTTTTACCTTTGGATTCGTATCACTAGACTATAATCATTCACATAATTTGTATTATTTATTTAGGTCAGTTTCTATTTATTTAATTGATTAGATTCTAAGAAAAGAGGTGATAATTAGTTTTTATGCTCGTATCATGACGGTCTGAATCATCGGACATTGAGCGAAATATTAAAATTATTTTTCACCATCTCTAGGTAATTAAAATTAAAAGCCGACAAGATTATGACGTCATTTCTTTTTATGTTGCATCATTCATAAGGTGATGTGCGGGATCTGAACCCTAAACTAACGCGACGAATAATATTATTTGACGTTGATTTAGTCTTTGGTCCGGTGTATCGCCAACCTTATTAATTAAATGCTTTATTGATTTGAATTCACCAATTAAATTAAACAAATTTAATTAAGGTCAATTTTGAATTTAGAAAAGGATTTAAAATTAAGTTAAAGTTGAAACATGATTTTTAAAGAAAATATTTTTGGTACCGATTTCAGAGAGTGATGGGATTGCTAATCCTTCCCAATGCAAAACCAACTCTAAAACCCTTTTTCAAAATAAATCTTTGATTTTCCTTTTAAGGTGTCCGGTCTACCTTAGTGACCGATAGCGGCTCCAAATTTATTTTTCCAAAAGAATTTATATTTTTTAAATAACATTTTCGAAGGACATTAAATCAATACCACCAAAGATCTTGTCTCCTTAATACTTTTCAAACTAATTTTCTGTTTTCCATCTTTCAACCTGAAAAAGGTCGCTTCAACGACCTTTCTCATTGTGTGTATGTCGCGATGAATGTCCCCTCTCATGGAGTGCATGTCATAATGAACGGTCCCTTTCTTTGAGCATATACCGTGATGGACGACCCCTCTCTTCGAGAGTGTGTCGTAGTGACCGGTCCCTCTCTTTGAGCGCATCCAGTGATGGATGATCTCTCTCTTTGAGCGTATGTCGCGATGAATGCCCCCTCTCTTTGAGTGCATATCATGGTGAACGGTCATTCTCTTTGAGTGTATACCGTGATGGACGACCCATCTTCCTGAACGTATGTCGCGATGAATGACCCCTCTCTTTGAGTGCATGTCATAATTAACAGTCCCTTTCTTAGTGCGTATACCGTGACGGACGACCCTTATCTTTGAGCGTATGTCGCGGTGAATGACCCCTCTCTTCGAGTGCATGTCATAATAAACGGTCCCTTTCTTAAAGCGTATAACGTGATGAATGAACCTACTCTTTGACTGTATGTCGCGGTGAATGACCCCTCTCTTCGAGCGTACTTCATAATGAATGGTCCTTTTCTTAGACTGTATACTGTGATGGATGACCCCTCTCTTTGAGCCTATGTTGCGGTGAATGATCCCACTCTTTGAGCGTATTTCATAATGAACAGTCCTTCTCTTTAAGCGTATGACGTGATGGATGACCCTCTCTTTAAGCATATGTGGATATGTATGACCCCTCTCTTCGAGCGTATTTTGTAATGAACGATCCCTTTCTTAGAGCATATACCGTGATGGTTGACCCCTCTCTTTGAGCGTATACTGTGATGGATGAACCCTCTCTTTGAGCGTATGTCGCGTTGAATGACCCCTCTCTTCGAGTGCATTTCATGGTGAACGGTACCTCTCTTTGAGCGTATACCGTGATGACGACCACTCTGTTTTAGCGTATGTCACGATGAATTACCCCTCTATTCGAGTGCATGTCATGGTAAATGATCCCCCTCTTTGATCGTATACCGTGATAGACGATCCCTCTCTTTGAGAGTATGTCGTGGTGAATGACCTCTCACTTCTAGAGTATGTCGTAATGATCTGTCCCTCTCTTTGAGCGTATCCCATGATGGACGATCCATCTCTTTGAGCATATGTCGCGATGAAAAACCCCTCTCTTTGAGTGGATTTCTTGGTGAACAGTCCCTCTCTTTAAGCATATGTTGCGGTGAATGACCCCTCTCTTTGAGTATATGTCATAATTAATGGTCCCTTTCTTAGTGCGTATACCGTGACGGACGAACATACTCTTTGAGCGTATGTCGCGATGAATGACTCCACTCTTTGAGTGCATGTCATAATGAAAGACCCCTTTCTTAGAGCGTATACCGTGATGGATGAACCTTCTCTTTGAGTGTATGTCATAGTGACTGACTCCTCTCTTCGAGCGTATATCGTTATGAACGGTCCATTTCTTAGAGCGTATACCATGATGGATGACTCCTCTCGCAGAGCGTATGTCGCGGTAAATGACCCCTCTCTTCGAGAGAATTTCATAATGAATGATCCTTTTCTTTGAGCGTATTCCGTGATGGATGACCCCTCTCTTTGAGCATATGTCACAGTGAATGACCCCTCTCTTCGAGCGTATTTCATAATGAACATTCGCTCTCTTTGAGCGTATGTCGTGATGGATGACCCCTCTCTTTGAGTGTATGTCGCGTTGAATGACCACTCTCTTCGAGTTCTTGTAATAATGAACGATCTCTTTCTTAGAGTGTATACCGTGATGGACGCCTCTTCTCATTGTGCATACGTCGCGATGAATGACCCTTCTCTTCGAGTGCATATCATAATGAACAGTACCATACTTTGAGCGTATATCGCGATATACGACCCCTCTCTTTGAGGGTATGTTGCGGTGACTGACCCCTCCCTTCGAGAGTTTGTCGTAATAATCAGTTTCTCTCTATGATTGTATCCCGTGATGGACGACCCCTTTCTTTGAGCATATGTCTCGATGTGAATGACCCCTCTCTTTTAGTGCATGTCATGGTGAACGATCCCTCTCTTTGAATGTATACCATGATGGACGAACACTCTCTTTGAACCTACATCGTGATGTATGACCCCTCTCTTCAAGTTCATGTCATAATAAACAGTCCCTTTCTTAGAGCGTATACCCAGATGGACGACTATTCTCTTTGAGCGTATGTCGCGATGATTGACCCCTCTCTTTGAGTGCTTATCATAATGAACAATCCCTTTCTTAGAGCGTATACCATGATGGACAACACCTCTCTTTGAGCGTATGACGCGATGAATGACCCCTCTCTTGTAGCATATGTCATAATGAATGTTCCCTCTTTTTGAGCGTATACTGTGATGGACGATCCCTCTCTTTGACCGTATGTCGCGATGAATAAAACCCCCTCTATTCGAGTGCATTTCATGGTGAGCAGTCCCACTCCTTGCGCGTATATCGTGATGGACTCTTTGAGAGTATGTCGCGATGAATAAAGACCCCTCTCTTTGAGCGATGCCACGGTAAATGACCCCTCTCTTCGAGTGCATGTCAAAATGACGGTCCCTCTTTATGAGCGGATAACGTGATGGACGACCCTTCTCTTTGAGCATATGTCACGTTGAATGACCCCTCTCATCGAGAGTAGGTCATAATGAATGGTCCCTTTCTTAGAGCGTATATCGAGATGGACGACCCATCTCTTTGAACGTATGTCGCGGTGAATGACCCCTCTCTTCGAGTGCTGGTCGTAATGAACGATCCCTCTCTTTGAGCGTATATTGTGATGGATTACCCCTCTCATTGAGCGTATTCCACGTTGAATGACCCCTCTCTTCGAGTGCATGTCATAATGAACGGTCCCTCTTTGTGAGTAGATACCGTGATGGACGATCCTTCTCTTTGGTCGTTTTTCGAGATGAATGACCCCTCTCTTTGAGTGCATGTATTGATCCCTTTCTTAGAGTGTATACAGTGATGGACGACCCATCTCTTTGAGCGTATGTCGCGATGAATGAGCCCTCTATTCGAGTGCATGTTACAATGAAAGGTCCCTCTCTTTGAGCATATAGCGTGATGGACGACCCCTCTCTTTGAGCGTATATCGCGATGACCCCTCTCTTCGAGTGCATGTCATAATGAATGGTCTCTTTCTTAGAGCGTATACTCGTGATGGACGACCCCTCTCGCTGAGCGTATGTCGCGGTAAATGACCTCTCTCTTTGAGAGAATTTCATAATGAACGGTCCTTTTCTTTGAGCGTATACCGTGATGGATGACTCCTCTCTTTGAGCGTATGTCACAGTGAATGACCCCTCTCTTCGAGCGTATCTCATAATGAACATTCCCTCTCTTTAAGCGTATGTCGTGATGGATGACCCCCTCTTTGAGTGTATGTCGCGTTGAATGACCCACTCTTCGAGTGCATGCCATAATGAACGGTCTCTTTCTTAGAGCGTATACCGTGATGGACGACCCTTCCCATTGTGCATATGTCGCGATGAATGACTCTTCTCTTTGAGTGCATGTCATAATGAACGGTACCATACTTTGAGCATATATTGCGATGTACAATCCCTCTCTTTGAGGGTATGTTGCGGTGAATGACCCTCCCTTCGAGAGTTTGCTGTAATCATCGGTCCCTCTCTTTGATTGTATCCCGGGATGGACGACCCTTTCTTTGAGCATATATCTTGATGTGAATGACCCCTCTTTTAGTGTATGTCATGGTGAACGATCCCTCTCTTTGAGCGTATACCATGATGGACGACCCCTCTCTTTGAACGTACATCGTGATGAATGACCCATCTCTTCAAGTGCATGTCATAATAAACAGTCCCTTTCTTTGAGCGTATGTTGCGATGATTGACCCCTCTCTTTGAGTGCTTTTCATAATGAATCATCCCTTTCTTAGAGCGTATACCGTGTTGGACTACACCTCTCTTTGAGCGTATGACGCGGTGATTGACCCCTCTCTTCTAGCATATGTCATAATGAATGGTCCCTCTCTTTGAGCGTATGACGCGATGATTGACCCCTCTCTTCTAGCATACGTCATAATGAATGGTCCCTCTCTTTGAGCGTATACCATGATAGACGACCCCTCTGTTTGACCTATGTCGCGATGAATAAAACCCCCTCTATTCGACTGCATGTCATGGTGAGCAGTCCCACTCTTTGGGCGTATATCGTGATGGACTATCTAAGAGTATGTCGCGATGAATGACACGTCCCTTTGAGTGCATGTCATAATCAACGGTCCCTCTCTTTGAGCGTATACCGTGATCGATGGCCCTCTCTTTGAGCGTATATTGCGATGAATGACTCCTCTCTTCGAGTGCATTTCATGGTGAACAGTACCTCTCTTTGAGTGTATACTGTGATGGACGATCCCTTTCTTTGAGCGTAGGTCGCAATGAATGACCCCTCTTCGAGGGCATGTCATAATGAAGGTTCCCTCTCCTTAAGTAAATATCGTGATTGAGACCCACTTTTTGAGCGTACGTTGCGATGAATGACCCCTCTCTTTGAGCGTACGTTGCGATGAACGACCCCTCTTTGAGCGTATATCATGAACGAGACCCACTTTTTGAGCGTATATCGCGATGGATGACCCCTCTCTTCAAGTGCATGTCATGGTGAAAGTTCCCTCTCCTTAAGCGAATACCGTGATGGATGACCCCCCTCTTTGAGCGTATGTCGCGATGAATGACCCCTCTTTTCGAGTTCATGTCATAATGAACCGTCCCTTTCTTAGAGCGTATACCGTGATGGATGACCCCTCTCTTTGAGTTTATGACACGGTGAATGACCCCTCTCTTCGTGTCAATGTCATAATGAACGGTTCCTTTCTAAAAGCGTAAATCGTGATGGACGACCCCTCTCTTTTGCGTATGTCGCCGTGAATGACTGCTCTATACGAGCGTATATCATAATAACCGGTGATGGACATCCTCTCTTTTTTAGTGTTTTTCGTAATGAATGACCCCTCTCTTTGAGTTCATGTCATGGTAAACGGTCCCTCTCCTTGAGCGTATACCATGATATACGACCCCTTGTGTTTGAGCATATGTCGCGGTGAATGAATCCTCTCTTCGAGTGCATGTCATAATGAACGATTTCTCTCCTTGAGAGTATTTTTTGATGGACGACCCCTCTCTTTGAGCGTATGCCACGGTGAATGACCCCTTTCTTCGAGTGCATGCCATAATGAACGGTCCCTCTTTGTGAGCAAATACTGTGATGGACGACCCTTCTCTTTGAGCGTTTGTCGCGATGAATGACCCTTCTCCTTGAGTGCGTGTAATGATCCCTTTCTTAGAGTGTATACTGTGATGGACTACCCATCTCTTTGAGCGTATGTCGGGATGAATCAGCCCTCTCCTCGAGTGCATGTTAAAATGAAAGGTCCCTATCTTTGAGCGTATACCGTGATGGACGATCCCTCTCTTTGAGCGTATATCGCGATGAATGACCCCTCTCTTCGAGTGTATGTCATAATGAACGGTTCCTTTCTTAGAGAGTAAATCGTGATGGACAACCCCTCTCATTGAGCGTATGTCGCGGGGAATGACCGCTCTATTCGAGCGTAGGTCATAATGATCGGTCCCTCTCTTTGAGTGTATCTCGTGTTGGACGACACCACTCTTTGAGCATTTGTCATGATGATGACCCCTTTATTCGAGTGCATGTCATGTTGAATTGTCCCTCTCTTTGAGCGTATACCGTGATGGACGACCCCTCTCTTTGAGCGTATGTCGCGAATGGCCACTATCTTTGAGTGCAATTCATGGTGAACGGTCCCTCTCTTTGAGCGTATCCGTGACGGACGACCCCTCTCATTGAGCGTATATTGCGGTGAATGACCCCTTTCTTCGAGTGCATGTCATAATGAAAGGTTCCTCCCTTTTGCGTATGTCGTGGTGAATGACCCCTCTCTTCGAGTGCATGTCATAATGAACGGTCCCCTTCTTAGAACATATACCGTGATCGACGACCCCTCTTTGTGCGTATGTAGTTGTGAATGACCCCTCTCCTTGAGCGTATGTTGCGATGAATGACCCCTCGCTTCGAGTGCATGTCGTAACAAATAGTCCCTTTCTTGGAGCGTATACCGTGATGGATGACCCTCTCTTTGAGAGTATGTCGTGATGAATGACACCTCTCTTTGAGTGTATGTCATAATCAACGATCCCTCTCTTTGAGCATATACCGTGATCGACGATTCTCTCTTTGAGCGTACGTTGCGATGAATGACCCCTCTCTTTGAGTGCATTTCATGGTGAATTGTCCATCTCTTTTAGCGTATACTGTGTCTCCAGACCCCTCTCTTTGAGCATATGTCGCAATGAATTACCCTCTCTTCGAGGGAATGTAATAATAAATGGTCCCTCTCTTTGAGAGAATACCGTGATCGAGACACCTCTTTTTGAGCGTATGTCGCGATGAATGACCCCTTTTTTTGAGTGTATGTCATGGTGAAAGATCCCTCTCTTTGAGCGAATACCGTGATGGACGACCCCTCGCTTTTAGTGTATGTCGCTATGAATGACCCCTCTCTTCGAGTGCATGTCATAATGATCGGTCCCTTTCTTAAAGCATATACTGTGATGGATGACCCCTCTCTCTGAGCGTATACCGTGATGGACTACCCATCTCTTTGAGCGTATGTTGCGATGAATCAGCCCTCTCTTCGAGTGCATGTTAAAATGAAAGGTCCCTATCTTTGAGCGTATACCGTGATGGACGATCCCTCTCTTTGAGCGTATATCGCGATGAATGACCCCCTCTCTTCGAGTGTATGTCGTAATGAACGGTTCCTTTCTTAGAGAGTAAATCGTGATGGACAACCCCTCTCATTGAGCGTATGTTGCGGGGAATGACCGCTCTATTCGAGCGTAGGTCATAATGACCGGTCCCTCTCTTTGAGCGTATCTCGTGATGGACGAACCTCTCTTTGAGCTTTTGTCATGATGAATGACCCCTTTCTTCGAGTGCATGTCATGGTTAATTGTCCGTCTTTTTGAGCGTACACCGTGATGGACGACACCTCTCTTTGACCGTATGTCGCGTTGAATGGCCCCTATCTTTGAGTGCAATTCATGGTGATCGGTCCCTCTCTTTGTGCGTATCCGTGATGGACGACCCCTCTCTTTGAGCGTATGTCACGGTAAATGATCCCTTTCTTTGAGTGCATGTCATAATGAACGGTTCCTCCCTTTTTGAGCGTATGTCGCGGTGAATGACTCCTCTCTTCGAGTGCATGTCATACTAAACGGTGCCCTTCTTAGAACATATACCGTGATCGATGACCCCTCCTTTTGTGCATATGCCATTGTGAATGACCCCTCTCTTTGAGCATATGTCGTGATGAATGACCCCTTTCTTCGAGTGCATGTCATAATAAATAGTCCCTTTCTTAGAGCATATACCGTGATGGATGAGCCCTCTCTTTGAGAGTATGTCCCGATGAATGACACCTCTCTTTGAGTGCATGTCATAATCAATGACCCCTCTCTTTGAGCATATACCATGATCGACGATCCTCTCTTTGAGCATATGTCGCGATTAATGACCCCTCTCTTCGAATGTATGTCATAGTAAATAGTCCCTTTCTTAGAGCGTATACCGTGATTGATGACCCCTCTCTTTGAGAGTATGTCGCGATGAATGACACTTCTCTTTGAATGCATTCATAATCAACGATCCCTCTCTTTGAGCGCATGTCTCGGTGAACAACCCCTCACATCGAGAGTAGGTCATAATGAATGGTTCCTTTCTTAGGGCGTATATCGTGATGGACTACCCTTCTCTTTGTGCGTATGTCACGGTGAATGACCCCTCTCTTCGAGTGCTAGTCGGAACGAACGGTCACTCACTTTGAGCGTATTTTGTGATGGACGACCTCTCTCTTTGAGCGTAAGCCACGGTGAAAGACCCCTCTCTTCGAGTGCATGTCATAATGAATGGTCCCTCTTTATGAGCGGATTCCGTGATGGACGACCCTTCTCTTTGAGCATTTGTCGTGATGAATGACCCCTCTCTTGGAGTGCATGTAATGGTCCCTTTCGTAGAGTGTATACTATGATAGACGACCCATCTCTTTGAGCGTATGTCACGATGAATGAGCCCTCTCTTCAATTGCATGTGATAATGAAATGTCCCTCTCTTTGAGCGAATACCATGATGGATGACCCCTCTCTTTGAGCGTATATCGTGATGCATGACCACTCTCTTCGAGAGTAGGTCATAATTAATGGTCCCTTTCTTAGAGCGTATACTGTGATGGACGATCCTTCTCTTTGAGCGTATGTCACGGTGAATGACCCCTCTCTTTGAGTGTTGGTCGTAATAAACGGTCCATCTCTTTGAGCGTATTTTGTGATGGACGACCCATCTCTTTGAGTGTATGCCACGGTGAATGACCCCTCTCTTCGAGTGCATGTCATAATGAACGGTCCCTCTTTAGTGAGCAGATACCGTGATGGACGACCCATCTCTTTAAGCGTATCCCATGATGGACATCCCCACTCTTTGAGTGTTTTTCGTAATGAATGACCCCTCTCTTCGAATGCATGTCATGGTGAACGGTCCCTCTCTATAAGCGTATCCCGTGATCGGCGACTCCTCTCTTTGAGCGTATGTCGCGATGAATGACCCCTCTCTTCGAGTGTATGTCATAATGAATGGTCCCTTTCTTAGAGCGTATATAGTGATGGACGACCTTTATCAATGTGCGTATGTCGCGATGAATAACACCTCTCCTCGAGTGCATGTCATGGTGAATGGTTCCTCTCTTTGTGCGTCAACCGTGATGGATGTCCCCTCTCTTTGAGCGTATGTCGCGTATACTGACCCCTTTCTTCGATTGCATGTCAGAATGAACGTTCACTTTCATAGGGCGTATACCATGATGGGCGGCCACCCTCTCTGAGCGTATGTCGCGGTGAATGACCCCTCTCTTTAAGCGTATGCCGTTACAGACAAACCCTCCCTTTGAGACTACGTCGCGATGAATGACCCCTCTCTTTGAGCATGACATTGTGAATGATTCCTCTCTTTGAGCGTAAACCTTGGACGACCCCTCCATTTGATCGTACGTCGCGATGAATGACCCCTCTCTTTGAGTGCATGTCATAATGAATGGTCCCTTTCTTAGAGCGTATACCATGATGGATGACCCTTCTCTTTGGCGTATATCGCGATGAATGACCCCTCTCTTTGAGGGTTTGTCATAATGAAAGACCTTTCTCTTTAAGCATATACCGTGATCAATGACCCCTCTTTTGAGTGTATGTCGCAATGAAGGACCCTTCTCTTCGAGTCCATTTCATGGTGAACAATCCCTCTCTTCGAGTCCTTGTCTTTGAGTGTATCTCGCGATGAATAATCCCTCTTTTCGAGTGAATATCATAATGAACATTCACTTTGTTAGAGCGTATACCGTGATGCATGACTCCTATCTTTTAGCGTATGTCACGGTGAATGACACCATTGTTCGAGAGTATTTCATAATGATCGGTCCCCCTCTTTGAGCGTATGTCGTGATGGACGACCCATCTCTTTGAGCGTATGTCATGTTGGACGACCACTCTCTTTGAGCATATGTCGTGTTAGACGACCACTCTCTTTGAGCGTATGTCGTGTTGGACGACCCCTCTCTTTGAGCGCATGTCTTGTTGGACGACCACTCTCTTTGAGCGTAAGTCGTGATGAATGATTTCTGTCTTCGACTGTATGTCCTGGTGAACAGTCCTTCTCTTCTAGTGCATGTCATAATTAACAGTCCCTTTCTTAGAGCATATATCGTGATGGATGACCTTTCTCATTAAGTGTATGTCGCGGTATGCCATAATGAATGGTCCATCTCTTTTAGTGTATGATGTGATGAACGACCCCTCTCTTTAAGCGTATATCGTGATGAATGACCCCTCTCTTAGAGTGAATGTCACGTTGAACAATCCCTCCTTTTGAGCATATGTCGTGATGGACGACCCCGCTCTTTGAGCAGATGTCGCGATGTGTAACCCCTCTCTTCGAGTGCATGTCCTGTTGACCAATCCCTCTGTTCGAGCGTATGCTGTGATGGATGACCTCTCTCTTTAAGTGTATGTCGCATTGAATGACCCCTCTAGTTGAGTGCATGTCATTATGAACGATCCCTTTCTTAGAGTGTATACCGTGATGGACGACCCTCTCTTTGAACGTATGTCGCGATGAATGACCCCTCTCTTCGAGTGCATGTCATAATGAACGATCCCTCTCTTTGAGAGTATACCGTGATGGAAAATCCCTCTCTTTGAGCGTATTGCGCGATGAATAACCCCTCTCTTTGAGTGTATGTCATAATGAACAATCCATCTCTTAGAGCATATACCATGATGGACAACCCCTCTCTTTGAGCGTATGTCGCGATGAATGTCCCCTCTCTTCGAGTGCATATCATAATGAACGGTCCCTTTCTTATAGCGTATACCGTTATGGACGACCCATCTCTTTGAGCGTATGTCGCGGTGAATGACCCCTTTCTTTGAAGGTATGTTGTAGTGACCGATCCCCATCTTTGAGCGTATCCCGTGATGGACGACACCTGTCTTTGAGCGTATGTCGTGATGAACGACCCCTCTCTTTGAGTGCATGTCATGGTGAACGGTCCTTCTTTTTGAGCATATCCCGTGATGGACATCCCTTCTCTTTATGTATTTTTCGTAATAAATGACCCCTCTCTTCGAGTGCATGTCATGGTGAACGGTCCCTCTCTATGAGCTTATCCCGTGATGGACGACTCCTCTCTTTGAGCATATGTCGCGAAGAATGGCTCCTCTCTTTGAGTGCATGACATGGTGAACGGTCCCTCTCCTTGAGCGTATAGCATGATGTACGAACCTTGTCTTTGAGCGTATGCCACGGTCAACGACCCCTCTTCGAGTGTATGTCATAATGAACAGTCCCTCTTTGTGAGAAGATACTGTGACGGACGACCCTTCTCTTTAAGCGTTTGTCGCGATGAATGACCCCTCTCTTCGAGTGCATGTAATGATCCCTTTCTTAGAGCGTATACCGTGATGGACAAACCCTCTCTTTGAGCGTATATCGTGATGAATGACCCCTCTCTTCGAGTTTATGTCATAATGAACCGTTCCTTTCTCAGAGAGTAAATCGTGATGGACAACCACTCTCATTGAGCATATATCGCAATGAATGACTGCTCTATTCTAGCGTATGTCATAATGAACGGTTCCTTTCTCAGAGAGTAAATCGAGATGGACAACCCCTCTCATTGAGCGTATGTCACGGTGAATGACCGCTTTATTCGAGCGTATGTCATAATCATCGGTCCCTCTCTTTGAGCGTATCTCGTGATGGATGACATTTTTTTGAGCATTTGTCATGATGAATGACCTCTTTCTTCGAGTGCATGTCATGGTGAATTGCCCCTCTCTTTGAGCGTATGTCGCGATGAATGACCCCTATCTTTGAGTGCAATTCATGTTGAACGGTCCCACACTTTGAGTGTATGTCGCGGTGAATGGCCCCTATCTTTGAGTGCAATTCATGGTCAACGGTCCCTCTCTTTGAGCGTTTACCATGATGGGCGACCCCTCCCTTTGAGCGTATATCGCGTTGAATGACCCATTTCGTTGAGTGTATGTCATAATGAACGGCTCCTCTCTTTGAGCGTATATCGTGTTGGACGACCCCACTCTCTGAGCGTATGTCGCGATGAATGACCCCTATCTTTGAGTGCAATTCATGTTGAACATTCCCTCTCTTTGAGTGTTTACCGTGATGGACGACCACTCTCTTTGAGCGTATGTCGCGGTAAATGACCCCTTTCTTCGAGTGCATGTCATAATGAACGGTTCCTCCCTTTTTGAGCGTATGTCGCGGTGAATGACCCCTCTGTTGGATTGCATGTCATAATGAACGGTTCCCTTCTTAGAACATATACCGTGATCGACGACCCCTCTCTTTGTGCGTATGACGTTGTGAATGACCCTTCTCTTTGAGCGTATGTCACGATGAATGACCCCTCTTCGAGTGCATGTCGTAATAAATAGTCCCTTTCTTAGAGCGTATACCGTGATGGATGACCCCTTTCTTTGAGAGTATGTCACGATGAATGACTCCTCTCTTTGAGTGAATGTCATAATCAATGATCCCTCTCTTTCAGCATATACCGTGGTCAATGATCATCTCTTTGAGCGTATGTTGCGATGAATAACCCCTCTCTTTGAGTGCATTTCATGGTGTAGAGTCCCTCACTTTTAGTGTATACCGTGATGGACGACCCCTATCTTTGAGCGTATGTCACAATGAATTACCCCTCTCTTCAAGGGAATGTCAGAAAAATAGTCCCTCTCTGTGAGCGAATACTGTGACCGAGACACCTCTCTTTAAGCATATGTCGCGATGAATGACCCCTCTCTTCGAGTGCATGTCATGGTGAAAGATCCCTCTCTTTGAGTGAATACCGTGATGGACGACCCCTCGCTTTTAGCGTATGTCGCGATGAATGACCCCTCCCTTCGAGTTCATGTCATAATGATCGGTCCCTTTCTTAGAGCGTATACCGTGATGAATGACCTCTCTCTTTGAGCATAATTCGCGATGAATGACCCCTCTTTTTGGGTGCATTTCATAATGAACAGTCCCTTTCTTAGAGCGTATACCGTGATGGATGACCCCTCTCTCTGAGCGTATACTGCGATGAATGAGCCCTCTCTTCAAGCGTATTCCATAATGAACGGTCCCTCTCATTGAGCGTGTGGCGTGAAGGACGACCCCTCTCTTTGACCGTATACCGTGATGGACAACCCCTCTCTTTGAGCGTATGTCGCGTTGAATGAACCCTCTCTTCCAGTGCATGTCATAATGAATGGTTCCTTTCTTAGAGCGTAAATCGTGATGGACAACCCCTCTCATTAGGCGTATGTCGCGGGGAATGACCGCTCTATTCGAGCGTATGTCATAATGACCGGTCCCTCTCTTTGAGCGTATCTCGTGATGGACGACCGCTCTCTTTGAGCATTTGTCATGATGAATGACCCCTTTCTTCGAGTGCATGTCATGGTGAATTGTCCCTCTCTTTGAGCATATACAGTGATGGACGACCCTTCTCTTTGAGCGTATGTCGCGATGAATGGCCCCTATCTTTGAGTGCAATTCATGGTGAACGGTCCCTATCTTTGAGCGTATACCATGATGGACGACCCCTCTCTTTGAGCGTATTTCGCGTTGAATGACCCATTTCTTCAAGTGTATGTCATAATGAACGGCTTCTCTCTTTGAGCGTATATCGTGATAGAAGACCCCTCTCTTTGAGTGTATGTCGCTATGAATGACCCCTCTATTCTAGTGTATGTCATGGTGAACGATCCCAATATTTTAGCGGATACCGTAATGGATGATCCCTCTATTTGAGCTTATATTGCGATGAATGAGCCCTCTCTACGAATGCATATATTAATGAACGGTCCCTTTCTTAGAGAGCATACTGTGATGGACGACCCCTCTCTTTGAGCGTATGTCGTGGTGAATGATCTCTCTCTTCGAGTGCATGTCATACTGAACGGTCCCCTTCTTAGAACATATACCGTGATGGATGGCCCATCTCTTTGAGAGTATGTCGCGATGAATGAAACCTCCCCTTGAGTGCGTATCATAATCAATGGTCCCTCTCTTTGAGCGTATACCGTGATCGATGACCCTATCTTTGAGCGTACGTTGCGATGAATGACCCCACTCTTCGAGTACATTTCGTGGTTAACAGTCCCTCTTTGAGCGTATACTGTGATGGACGACCCTACTCTTTGAGCGTATATCGTGACAAACAAACCCTCCCATTGAGACTATGTCGCGATGAATGACCCCACTCTTTGAGCATTACATTGTGAAAGATTCCTCTCTTTAAGCATAAACCATGATGGATGACCCCTCCATTTGATTGTACGTCGAGATAAATGACCCCTCTCTTCGAGTGTATGTCATAATGAACAGTCCCTTTCTTAGAGCGTATACTATGATGGATGACCCTTCTCTTTGGCATATATCGCAATGAATGACCCCACCCTTTGAGGTTTTGTCATAATGAAAGACCCTTTTTTTAAGTGTATACCGTGACCATTGACCCCTCTTTTTGAGTGTATGTCGCAATGAAGGACCCCTCTCTTCGAGTGCATGTCATGGTGAACAATCCCTCTCTTTGAGCATATACCGTAAAGGACGACCCTTGTCTTTGAGTGTATCTCGTGATGAATAACCCCTCTCTTCGAGTGCATATCATAATGAATATTCCCAATCTTAGAGCGTATACCGTGATACACGACTCCCTCTTTTAGCGTATGTCACAGTGAATGCACCTCTGTTTGAGAGTATTTCATAATGATCGGTCCCTCTCTTTGAGAGTATGTCGTGATGGACGACCCCTCTCTTAGAGCATATGTCGTGTTTGACGACCACTCTCTTTCAGCGTAAGTCGCAATGAATGATTCCTGTCTTGGATTGTATGTCCTGTGAAAAGTCCTTTTCTAGTGCATGTCATAATTAACAATACCTTTCTTAGAGCATATACTGCGATGGACGACCTTTCTCTTTGAGCATATGTCGCGGTGAATGACCCCTCTCATCGAGACTAGGTCATAACGAATGGTCCCTTTCTTAGAGCGTATACCGTGATGGACGACCCTTCTCTTAAAGCTTATGTCACGGTGAATGACCCCTCTCTTCGAGTGCTGGTCGTAATGAATGGTGCCTCTCTTTGAGCGTATATTGTGATGGACGACCCCTCTCTTTGAGCATATGCCACGGTAAATGAAACCTCTCTTCGAGTGCATGTCATAATGAACGGTCCCTCTTTATGAGCGGATACCGTGATGGATGACCCTTCTCTTTGAGCGTTTGTAGCGATGAATGACCCCTTTCCTAGAGTGTATACTGTGATGGACGACCCATCTCTTTGAGCGTATGTCGCGATGAATGAGCCCTTCCTTCAAGTGCATGTTACAATGAGAGGTCCCTCTCTTAGAGCGTATAACATGATGGAAGACCCCTCTCTTTGAGCGTATATCGCGATGAATGACCCCTCTCTTTGAGTGCATGTTATGATGAACGGTCCCTTTCTTAGAGCGTGTATCGTGATGGACGACCTTTCTCAATGTGCGTATGTCGCGATAAATAACACCTCTCTTCGAGTTCATGTTATGGTGAATGGTTCCTCTCATTGTGCGTCTACCGTGATGGACGTAGCCTCTCTTTGAGCGTATGTCTCGATTGATCACCCTTTCCTTCGAGTGCATGTCATAATGAACTTTCACTTTCATTGAGCGTACACCGTGATGCACGACCCCTCTCTTCGAGCGTATGTCGTGGTGAATAACCCCTCTCTTCGAGAGTATGTCATAATGATCGGTCACTCTCTTTGAGCGTATGCCGTGACAGACAAACCCTCCCTTTGAGACTATGTCGCGATGAATGACCCCTCTCTTCGAGTGCATGTCATAATGGATGGTCCCTTTCTTAGAGCATAAACCGTGATGGATGACCCTTCTCTTTGAGCTTATATCGCGATGAATGACCCCTCTCTTTGAGGGTTTGTCATAATGAAAGATCCTTCTCTTTAAGCGTATATCCTGACCGATGACCCCTCTTTTTGAGTGTTTGTCGCAATGAAGGATACTCTCTTCCAGTGCTTGTCATGGTGAACAATCCATCTCTTTGAGCGTATACCGTAATGGACAACCCTTCTCTTTGAGTGTATCTCATGATGAATAACCACTCTCTTCGAGTGCATATCATAATGAACATTCTCTTTCTTAGAGCGTATACCGTGATGCACGACTCCTCTCTTTTAGCGTATGTTGCGGTGAATGACCCCTCTGTTCGAGAGTATTTCATAATGGTCGGTCCCTCTCTTTGAGCGTATGCTGTGATGGACGACCATTCTCTTTGAGCCTATGTGGTGTTGGACGACCACTCTCTTTGAGTGTAAGTCACGATGAATGATCCTTGTCTTAGACTGTATGTCCTGGTGAACAATCTCTCCCTTCTAGTGCATGTCATAATTAACGATCCCTTTTTTAGAGCGTATACCGTGATGGACGACCCCTCTCCTTGAGCGTATGTCGCGGTGAATGATCCCTTTCTTCGAGATTATGTCATAATTAATGGTCCCTCTCTTTAAGCGTATGTTGCGAAGGATGACCCCTCTCTTTGAGCGTATATTGCGATGAATGACCCCTCTTTTCGAGTGCATGTCATGGTGAACAGTCACTCTCTTTGAGTGTATGCTGTTATATAAGATCCTCTCTTTAAGCGTATATCACCATGAATAACATCTCTCTTCGAGTGCAGGACGTGGTGAACGGTCCCTCTCTTTGGGCATATACCGTGATCGACGAGCCTCTCTTGCAGGATATGGTGAACGGTCCCTCTCTTCGATAGTATGTCAGAATGAACGGTCTCTCTCTTTGAGTGTATGTCATAACGGATGACCCTTCTGATATGGGGGTTTTCGTTGCTTCAAAAACAACGATCCTTATTTGAAACGGATCTAGGATAATAGCAAGCAAGTCTCTGCAATAAACACAACATTATGGATGTTAGAATGATGTTAAAACAATAAGAAAACAAAGAAAAAAAAACTGAAACAAAGAAGAAAAGGGATGAAGGAATTCTGACAGTTTCTGGAGGTTAATGAAGATGAAATGCTCCGAGGGCTTTCATGGAAGCATTAAAACGTCCAAAATGGCAGAATTGGATGTTTAAGTTGCTGGGAAATAACAACGACGTTGAACTCGAAAGAACCCGAACAATATACTGAGCGGACCCGAATCGAATACGTTCTTCGTCAACGGACTTGGACCCTCTAGACAGCGATCTAGGAACCCGAAGTATCAAGGATTTGACACACTCAAACAAAGTCTGAATTTGTCAAGAAAAGTTCAATGAAGAACTGAAATTGAGAGAAAATCTCACAAGTGATTTTATTCATGAAATGTCTAAGCTTTTTTTTACAAAATTAAGTAAATATATAGGAATAAAGGAGAAGTTGGCCAAATTTGAATTTGTGGCCTTAATTCAAACGAAAATTAAAATTTAAATGCTCAAATAACTTCTCCTAGGCTCCTAATATCCTTAGCCACATGTTTTGGCACTTAAAACACATTAAACATGTGTTTAATGTTTGAATTTGAATAAGAAACCACTCATTCTTATCCAATGTTGCTGATTGGTCTTCAAAGCAAGGGCCTTGTTTGGCTTGCTTGCTTTTGGACGCCCAAACTTGTGGAAAAGGGTGCTATGTGGGCCTCACATGCATGGCACATGCGTAGGACACCTGCTCTTCGTGTACGATAGGTTTCAGCTGCTGTAGGTCACTTCAACTTGAGTTGAGTTGAGCTGGAAATGGAGATGAGCTGAAACGAACTAGCTAAGAGTGTTAGGAGCTACATGGAGCTGGGAGCTAAGCCTCTGAGCTGCCCCGAGCTAAGGTGAGCTGCGTGCACACCATTGAGCTTCTTCTGAGCTAAATATAATCCACTTGAGCTGGTATTGAACTGCATACGCTCTCCTGAGCTGGAGATGAGCTGGGTATGCCCACTTGAGCTAAGGTTCTCCTAAGTACCTATATTAGAACAAGGCAAACACATCTAAAAAGCCTTGTAGTCTTATTTTAACCACACAAACACACTTAAAACCAAATGCAAACATAATTAACATAGTATATACATAAGTAAACACACATACTAATATATATACCTAAATATGTCACATACCAGCATGCAACACATTATAAACAATATATTCTAAGGCATGAACATTCTCAAATGAATTTGAAATGTTAGCACAAGTAAGGAGAAGAGCTTCCCTGTATTTCTTTGCCTTAGAACGTGTGATAGGTCCTGATGGTAAGACCTCCGGATCAACCTGTTGAACTTGACATGATGTGCTCACATCACCTTCTCTTTGAACGTATATGGCGATGAATGACCCCTTTCTTAGAGAGTATACCGTGATGGATGACCTCTCTCTTTGAGCGTTTGCTGTGATGGATGACGCCTCTGTTTGAGCATATGTGGCGTTGGATGACCCCTTTCTTCGAGTTTATTTGAAATGAATGATCCATTATTTAGAGCGTATCCCGTGATGGACGACCCCACACTTTGAGCGTATGTCGTGATGAATGACCTCTCTCTACGAGTGCATGTCATAATGAACGGTCCCTTTCTTAGAGGGTATACCGTGATAGACGACACTTCTCTTTGATTGTATATCGCGAAGAATTACCCATCTCTTCGACCGTATATCATAATGACCGGTCCCTCTCTTTGAGCATATCACATGATGGACGACCCCTCTCTTTAAGCGTATGTCGCGATAAATGACCTCTCTCTTCAAGTGCTTGTCATAAAGAATGGTCCCTTTCTAATAGCGGATGCCGTGATGGATGACCTCTCCTTTGAGCATATATCGAGATGAATGACCCCTCTCTTCGAGTGCATGTCATAATGATCGGTCCCTCTCTAAAAGCATATACCGTGATCGATGACCACTCTCTTTGAGGGTATGTCACATTGAATGATCCTTTTCTTCTAGTTTTTGTCGTAATGAACGATATATTTCTTAGAGCATGTCCCGTGATGGAAGACCACTCTCTTTGAGGGTATGTCGCATTGAATGATCCTTTTCTTCTAGTTTTTGTCGTAATGAACGGTATATTTCTTAGAGCATGTCCCGTGATGGAAGACCATTCTCTTTGAGCGTATGCCGCAATGAATGACCCCTCTCTACGAGGGCATGTCATAATGAACGGTACTATTCTTATAGGGTATACCATGATGAACGACCTCTCTCTTTGAGTGTATGTCGGGAGAATGACCCCTCTCTGTTTGAACGTTCCCTCTATTTGAACGTATGTCGCGATGAATGACCCCTCTCTCCGAGTGCATGTCATAATGAAAGGTCCCTTTCTTAGAGTGTATACCGTGATGGACGACCCTTCTATTTGAGCATTTGTCACGATGAATGACCCATCTGTTCGAGTGCATGTCATAATGAATGGTCCCTTTCTTAGAGCGTATGCCGTGATGAATACCACTCTCTTTGAGCGTATGTCGCGATGAATGACCCCTCTCTTCGAGTGTATGTCATAATGACCGATCCCAATCTTTGAGCGTATATCGTGATCGATGACCACTCTTTTTTAGCGTATATCACGATGAATGACCCCTCTCTTCGAGTACATGTCATGGTGAACTATCCCTCTCTTTGAGCGTATACCATGTTGAACGAAACCTCTTTTTGAACGTATGTTGCAATGAATGACCCTTCTCTTTTAGTGCATGTCATAATGAACGGTCCTTTTCTTAGAGCGTATACCGTGATGGACGACCCTTCTCATTGAGCGTATGTCACGATGAATGACCCCACTCTTCGAGGTTATGTCATAATAAATGGTCACTTTCTCAGAGCATACACCGTGATGGACGTCCCCTCTCATTAAGCGTATGTCGCGGTGAATGACCCCTCTCTTCGAGAGTATGCCATAATGAATGGTCCATCTCTTTGAGTGTATGCCGTGATGAACGACCCCTCTCTTTAAGCATATATCGTGATGAATGACCCGCTCTTAGAGTGCATGTCACGTTGAACAATCCCTCTTTTTGAGTATATGTCGTGATGGACGACCTCGCTCTTTTAGCATATGTCGCGATGTATAACCCCTCTCTTCGATTGCAAGTCCTACTGAACGATCCCTCTGTTCGAGCGTATGCGGTGATGGATGATCTCTCTCTTTAAGTGTATATCACATTGAATGACCCCTCTAGTTGAGTGCATGTCATTATGAACGATCCCTTTCTTAGAGTGTATACCGTGATGGACGACCCTCTCTTTAAACGTATGTCACGATGAATGACCCCTCTCTTCGAGTGCATGTCATAATGAACGGTCCCTCTCTTTGAGAGTATACCGTGATGGAAAATCCCTCTCTTTGAGCGTATTTCGCGATGAATGACCCCTCTCTTTGAGTGTATGTCAAAATGAACAATCCCTCTCTTAGACCGTATACCGTGATGGACAACCCCTCTTTGAGCATGTGTCGCGATGAATGTCCCCTCTCTTTGAGTGCATATCATAATGAACGGTCCCTTTCTTATAGCGTATACCATTATGGACGACCCATCTCTTTGAGCGTATGTCGCGGTGAATGACCCCTTTCTTTGAAGATATGTTGTAGTGATCGGTCCCCCTCTTTGAGCGTATCACGTGATGGACGACCCCTGTCTTTGAGCGTATGTCGTGATGAACGACCCCTCTCTTTGAGTGCATGTCATGGGGAACAGTCCTGCTTTTTCAACCGTGATGGACGACCCCTCTCTTTGAGCGTATGTCACGATGAATGACCTCTCTCTTTGAGTGCATATCATAATAAATATTTCCTTTCTTAGAACGTATACCATGATGGATGACCCCTCTCTTTGAGTGTATGTCACGATGAATAACCCCACTCTTTGAGTTCATGTAATAATGATCGTTCCCTCTCTTTGAGCTTATACCGTGATCGATTACCCCTCTTTTTGAGCATATGTCGCGTTGAATGACCACTCTCTTCGAGTGCATGTTATGCTGAACGATCCCTCTCTTTGAGCGTATACCGTGATGGACGACCCCTCTCTTTGAGCGTATGTCACGATGAATAACCCCTCTCTTCGAGTGCATATCATAATGAACATTCACTTGCCTAGAGCGTATACCGTGATGCACGACTCCTATCTTTTAGCGTATGTCACGGTGAATGACACCTTTGTTCTAGAGTATTTTATAATGATCGGTCCCTCTCTTTGAGCGTATGTCGTGATGGACGACCCCTCTCTTGGAGCGTATGTCGTGTTGGACGACCACTCTGTATGAGCGTATGTCGTATTGGATGACCTCTCTCTTTGAGCGTAAGTCGCGATGAATGATTCCTGTGTTCGACTGTATGTCCTAGTGAACAGTCCTTCTCTTAGAGCATATACCGTGATGGATGACCCTTCTCTTTGAGCATATGTCGGTGAATGACCCCTTTCATCGAGAGTAGGTCATAATGAATGGTCCCTTTCTTAGAGCGTATACCGTGATGGATGACCCTTCTCTTTGAGTGTATGTCACAGTAAATGACCCCTCTCTTCGACTGCTAGTCGTAATGAACGGTCCATCTCTTTGAGCGTATATTGTGATGGACGACCCCTCTCTGTGAGCGTATGCCATGGTGAATGACCCCTCTCTTCGAGTGCATGTAATAATGAATGGTCACTCTTTATGAACGGATACCGTGATGGACAACCCTTCTCTTTGAGCGTTTGTCGCGATGAATGACCCCTCTCTTTGAGTGCATGTAATGATCCCTTTCCTAGAGTGTATACTGTGATAGACGACCCATCTCTTTGAGCGTATGTCGCGATGAATGAGCCCTCTCTTCGAGTGCATGTTACAATAAAAGGTCCCTCTCTTTGAGCATTTACCGTGAAGGACGACCCCTCTCTTTGAGCGTATATCACGATGAATGACTCCTCTCTTCGAGTGTATGTCATAATGAACGGTCCCTATCTTAGAGCGTTACTGTGATGGACGACCCCTCTCGCTGAGCGTATGTCGTGGAAAATGACCCCTCTCTTCGAGAGAATTTCATAATGAACGGTCCTTTTCTTTGAGCTATACCGTGATGGATGACCCCTCCCTTTGAGCGTATGTCACAGTGAATGACCCCTCTCTTTGAGCGTATTTCATAATGAACGTTCCCTCACTTTGAGCATATGTCGTCATGGATAACCCCTCTCTTTGAGTGTATGTCACGTTGAATGACCACTCTCTTCGAGTGCTTATCATAATGAACGGTCTCTTTCTGAGAGCGCATATCGTGATGGACGACCCTTCTCATTGTGCATATGTCGCAACGAATGACCCTTCTCTTTGAGTGCATGTCATAATGAACGGTACCATACTTTGAGCGTATATCGCGAAGTATGACCCATGTCTTTGAGGATATGTTGCAGTGAATGACCCCTCCCTCCAAGAGTTTGTCATAATAATCGGTCCCTCTCTTTGATTTTTATCCCGTGATGAACGACCCCTTTCTGTGAATGTCTCGAGCTGAAAGATCGCTATCTTTTAGTGCATGTCATTATGAATGATCCCTCTATTTGAGCGTATACCATGCTGGACGACCCCTCTCTTTGAACGTACGTCGTGACGAATGACCCTTCTCTTCATGTGCATGTCATAATATGCAGTCCCTTTCTTAGAGCGTATACCCTGATAGACAACCCTTCTCTTCGAGTGTATGTCGCGATGATTGACCCCTCTTTGATTGCTTGTCATAATGAACAATCCCTTTCTTACAGCGTATACCGTGACGGACGACACCTCTCTTTGAGCGTATGTTGCGACGAATGACCCCTCTTTTCGAGTTCATGTCAAAATGAACTGTCCCTTTCTCAAAGCGTATACCATGATGGATGACCCCTCTCTTTGAGTGTATGCCGCGGTGAATGATCCCTCTCTTCGTGTCAATGTCATAATGAACGATTCCTTTCTAAGAGCGTAAATCGTGATGGACGACACCTCTCTTTTGTGTATGTCGCGGTGAATGACTGCTCTATACGAGCGTATGTCATATTGACCGGTCCCTCTCTTTGAGCATAACCCGTGATGGACATCCCCTCTCTTTAAGTGTTTTTCGTAATGAATGACCCCTCTCTTCGAGTGCATGTCATGGTGAACGGTCCCTCTCTATGAGTGTATCCCGTGATGGACGACTCCTCTCTTTGAGCGTATGTTGCGATGAATGGCTCCTCTCTTTGAGTGCATATCATGGTGAACGGTCCCTCTCCTTGAGCGTATTCCATGATGTACGAACCTTGTCTTTGAGCGTATTCCACGGTGAACGACCCCTCTTCGAGTGCATGTCATAATGAACGGTCCCTCTTTGTGAGAAGATACCGTGACGGACGACCCTTCTCTTTGAGCGTTTGTCGCGATGAATGACCCCTCTCTTAGAGTGCATGTAATGATCCCTTTCTTAGAGCGTATACCGTGATGGACAAACCCTCTCGTTGAGCATATGTCGCGATGAATGACCCCTCTCTTCGAGTGTATGTCATAATGAACGGTTCCTTTCCCAGAGAGTAAATCGTGATGGACAACCCCTCTCATTGAGCATATATCGCAATGAATGACCGCTCTATTCTAGCGTATGTCATAATGAACGGTTCCTTTCTCAGAGAGTAAATCGTGATGGACAACCCCTCTCATTGAGTGTATGTCGCGGTGAATGACTGCTCTATTCGAGCGTATGTCATAATCACCGGTCCCTCTCTTTGAGCGTATCTCGTGATGGATGACATCTCTCTTTGAGCATTTGTCATGATGAATGACCTCTTTCTTCGAGTGCATGTCATGGTGAATTGCCCCTCTCTTTGAGCGTATACCGTGATAGACGACCCCTCTCTTTGAGTGCATGTTGCGATGAATGACCCCTATCTTTGAGTGCAATTCATGTTGAACGGTCCCTCTCTTTGAGTGTATGTCGCGGTGAATGGCCCCTATCATTGAGTGCAATTCATGGTGAACGGTCCCTCTCTTTGAGCGTATACCATGATGGACGACCCCTCTCTTTGAGCGTATATCGCATTGAATAACCCATTTCTTCGAGTGTATGTCATAATGAATGGCTCCTCTCTTTGAGCGTATATCGTGATGGGTGACCCCTCTCTTTGAGCGTATGTCGTGATGAATGACCCCTATCTTTGACTGCAATTCATGTTGAACGGTCCCTCTCTTTGAGTGTATACCGTGATGGACGACCACTCTCTTTGAGTGTATGTCGCGGTAAATAACCCCTTTCTTCGAGTGCATGTCATAATGAACGGTTCCTCCCTTTTTGAGCTAATGTCGCGGTGAATGACCCCTCTGTTCTAGTGCATGTCATAATGAATGGTTCCCTTCTTAGAACATATACCGTGATCGACGACCCCTCTTTGTGCGTATGTCGTTGTGAATGACCCCTCTCTTTGAGCGTATGTCACGATGAATGACCCCTCTACGAGTGCATGTCGTAATAAATAGTCCCTTTCTTAGAGCGTACACCGTGATGGATGACCCCTTTCTTTGAGAGTATATCACGATGAATGACTCCTCTCTTTGAGTGCATGTCATAATCAACGATCCCTCTCTTTGAGCATATACCGTGATCGATGATCATCTCTTTGAGCATACGTTGCGATGAATGACCCCTCTCTTTGAGTGCATTTCATGGTGAACAGTCCCTCACTTTTAGCGTATACTGTGATGGAAGACCCCTATCTTTGAGCGTATGTCGCAATGAATTACCCCTCTCTTCGAGGGAATGTCATAAAAAATAGTCCCTCTCTGTGAGCGAAAACCATGATCGAGACACCTCTCTTTAAGCATATGTCGCGATGAATGACCCCTCTCTTCGAGTGCATGTCATGGTGAAAGATCCCTCTCATTTGAGTGAATACCGTGATGGACGACCCCTCGCTTTTAGCGTATGTCGCGATGAATGACCCCTCCCTTCGAGTTCATGTCATAATGATCGGTCCCTTTCTTAGAGCGTATACCGTGATAGATGACCCCTCTCTTTGAGCATATTTCGCGATGAATGACCCCTCTTTTTGGGTGCATTTCATAATGAATAGTCCCTTTCTTAGAGCGTATACCGTGATGGATGACCCCTCTCTCTGAGCGTATACCACGATGAATGAGCCCTCTCTTCAAGCGTATTCCATAATGAATGGTCCCTCTCTTTGAGCGTTGGCGTGATGGACGACCTCTCTCTTTGAGTGTATACCGTGATGGACAACCCCTCTCTTTGAGTGTATGTCGCGTTGAATGACCCCTCTCTTCCAGTTCATGTCATAATGAACGGTTCCTTTCTTAGAGCGTAAATCGTGATGGACAACCCCTCTCATTTGGCGTATGTCGCGGTGAATAACCGCTCTATTCGAGCGTATGTCATAATGACCGGTCCCTCTCTTTGAGCGTATCTCGTGATGGACGACCGCTCTCTTTGAGCATTTGTCATGATGAATGACCCCTTTCTTCGAGTGCATGTCATGGTGAATTGTACCTCTATTTTATCGTATACCGTGATGGATGGCCCCTCTCTTTCAGCGTATGTCGCGATGAATGGCCCTTATCTTTGAGTGCAATTCATGGTGAACGGTCCCTCTCTTTGAGCGTATACCATGATGGACGACCCCTCTCTTTGAGCGTATATCACGATGAATGACCCCTCTCTTTGAGTGCATGTTATAATGAATGGTCCCTTTCTTAGAGCGTGTATCGTGATGGA
This sequence comes from Abelmoschus esculentus, assembly GCA_035048815.1. Classification (NCBI taxonomy): domain Eukaryota; kingdom Viridiplantae; phylum Streptophyta; class Magnoliopsida; order Malvales; family Malvaceae; genus Abelmoschus; species Abelmoschus esculentus. Next base: position 10,833,811 of record JAUCBN010000036.1, read on the forward strand.
CGACCTTTCTCAATGTGCGTATGTCGCGATAAATAACACCTCTCTTCGAGTGCATGTTATGGTGAATGGTTCCTCTCATTGTGCGTCTACCGTGATGGACGTAGCCTCTCTTTGAGCGTATGTCTCGATTGATCACCCTTTTCTTCGAGTGCATGTCATAATGAATGTTCACTTTCATTGAGCGTACACCGTGATGGACGGCCCCTCTCTTCGAGAGTATGTCATAATGAACGGTCACTCTCTTTGAGCATATGCCGTGACAGACAAACCCTACCTTTGAGACTATGTCGCGATGAATGACCCCTCTCTTCGAGTGCTTGTCATGGTGAACAATCCATCTCTTTGAGCGTATACCGTAATGGACAACCCTTCTCTTTGAGTGTATCTCGCGATGAATAACCACTCTCTTCGAGTGCATATCATAATGAACATTCTCTTTCTTAGAGCGTATACCGTGATGCACGACTCCTCTCTTTTAGCGTATGTTGCGGTGAATGACCCCTCTGTTCGAGAGTATTTCATAATGGTCGGTCCCTCTCTTTGAGCCTATGTGGTGTTGGACGACCACTCTCTTTGAGTGTAAGTCACGATGAATGATCCTTGTCTTAGACTGTATGTCCTGGTGAACAATCCCTCCCTTCTAGTGCATGTCGTAATTAACGGTCCCTTTTTTAGAGCGTATACCGTGATGGACGACCCTTCTCTTCGAGAGTATGTCATAATTAATGATCCCTCTCTTTAAGCGTATGCCGCGAAGGATGACCCCTCTCTTTGAGCGTATTTTGCGATGAAAGACCCCTCTCTTCGAGTGCATGTCATGGTGAATAGTCACTCTCTTTGAGTGTATGCTGTTATATAAGATCCTCTCTTTAGCGTATATCACCATGAATAACATCTCTCTTTGAGTGCAGGACGTGGTGAACGGTCCCTCTCTTTGGGCATATACCGTGATCGACGAGCCTCTCTTGCAGGATATGGTGAACGGTCCCTCTCTTCGATAGTATGTCAGAATGAACGGTCTCTCTCTTTAAGCGTATGTCATAACGGACGACCCCTCTCTTTGAACGTATATGGCGATGAATGACCCCTTTCTTAGAGAGTATACCGTGATGGATGACCGCTCTCTTTGAGCGTTTGCTGTGATGGATGACGCCTCTGTTTGAGCATATGTGGCGTTGGATGATCCATTTCTTCGAGTTTATTTGAAATGAATGATCCATTTCTTAGAGCGTATCCCGTGATGGACTACCCCTCTCTTTGAGCGTATGTCGTAATGAATGACCTCTCTCTACGAGTGCATGTCATAATGAACGGTCCCTTTCTTAGAGGGTATACCGTGATAGACGACACCCCTCTTTGATTGTATATCGCGAAGAATTACCCATCTCTTTGAGCGTATCACATGATGGACGACCCCTCTCTTTAAGCGTATGTCGCGATGAATGACCGCTCTCTTCGAGTGCTTGTCATAAAGAATGGTCCCTTTTCTTATAGCGTATGCCGTGATGGATGATCCCTCCTTTGAGCGTATATCGAGATGAATGACCCCTCTCTTCAAGTGCATGTCATAATGATCGGTCCCTCTCTTTAAGCGTATACCGTGATCGATGACCACTCTCTTTGAGGGTATGTCGCATTGAATGATCCTTTTCTTCTTGTTTTTGTCGTAATGAACGGTATATTTCTTAGAGCATGTCCCGTGATGGAAGACCATTCTCTTTGAGCGTATGCCGCAATGAATGAACCCTCTCTACGAGGGCATGTCATAATGAATGATCCCATTCTTATAGGGTATACCGTGATGAACGACCTAACTCTGTGAGTGTATGTCGGGAGAATGACCCATCTCTTCGAGAGTATATCATAATGACCGGTCCCTCTACTTGAGCGTATCACGTGATGGACGACCCCTCTCTTTGAGCTTATGTCGCGATGAATGACCCCACTCTTTCGAGTCCATATTATGGTGAACGATCCCCCTCTTTGAGCTTAGTCGTGATAGACGACCACTCTCTATGAGTGCATGTCATAATGAACAATCCCTTTCTTTGAGCGTATACCGTGATGGACGACCCCACTCTTTAAGTGTATGTCGCAGTGAATGACCCCTGTCTTCGAGTGCATGTCATGGTGAACGTTCCCTCTGTTTGAACGTATGTCACGATGAATGACCCCTCTCTCCGAGTGCATGTCATAATGAATGGTCCCTTTCTTAGAGTGTATATCGTGATGGATGACCCTTCTATTTGAGCATTTGTCACGATGAATGACCCATCTATTCGAGTGCTTGTCATAATGAATGGTGCCATTCTTAGAGCGTATTGTCACGGACTTACTTTCACCCAAACTCGATCCGTGCGGCACTAACAACTCCCAAGCTTTGTTAGTAAGCCTTACTCGAATTTACTTGATGGCTTGGCTTAAGAAAGACAAGACAAGGCAAAGGAATTATAAAGAGAGCTTTTGTATTAAGCTTTAAGAGTGCTTACAAGTATGCTTTCCAAATGCTTGGTGATGTGCAAATGAATGGGGTGGCCCTATTTATAGGCACCCTTCTCCCGAATGGAACGGCTAGGATCGATTTGATCCAACAACTACAATGTTGCCTCTAGAAATATCTAGCCTATCTACATGAATCTAGAGTATTCTACATATGTGTATACATATCTATAAGGATCCAAAATGTTCTAGAGAACTCCAGGGTCTTCCGGAGTAGTCCCGAACCTTCCCGAGTCTTCTGGGTCCTCCCGGGTGAGTGTAGACTATTGTAGAACGTCCCAGACCTTTCTAGAACAATGTGGGTTGTGCTTGGCCGTCCTAGATGCTTCTAGTGCCTTCCTTGGTGCTTGCTTGCTACAAAATGGCCCAAGGATGGCCAAAACCTTGGTTGGACTTGTGGGAAAAAGAGATGGGCGGTGACAGTATGCCGTGATGAATACCACTCTCTTTGAGCATTTGTCACGATGAATACCCATCTGTTCGAGTGCATGTCATAATGAATCGTCCCATTCTTAGAGCGTATGCCGTGATGAATACCACTCTCTTTGAGCGTATGTCGCGATGAATGACCCCTCTCTTCGAGTGCATGTCATAATGATCGATCCCTCTCTTTGAGCGTATATCGTGATCGATGACCACTCTTTTTTAGCGTATATCACGATGAATGACCCCTCTCTTCGAGTACATGTCATGGTGAACTATCCCTCTCTTTGAGCGTATACCATGTTTAACGAAACCTCTTTTTGAATGTATGTTGCAATGAATGACCCGTCTCTTCTAGTGCATGTCATAATGAACGGTCCCTTTCTGAGAGCGTATACCGTGATGGACGACCCTTCTCTTTGAGCGTATGTCACGATGAATGACCCCACTCTTCGAGGTTATGTCATAATAAATGATCACTTTCATAGAGCGTACACCGTGATGGACGACCCCTCTCCTTAAGCGTATGTCGCGGTGAATGACCCCTCTCTTCGAGAGTATGCAACAATGAATGGTCCATCTCTTTGAGTGTATGCCGTGATGAACGATCCCTCTCTTTAAGCGTATATCGTGATGAATGACCCCTCTCTTAGAGTGCATGTCACGTTGAACAATCCCTCTTTTTGAGCATATGTCGTGATGGACGACCCCACTCTTTGAGCATATGTCGCGATGTATAACCTCTCTCTTCGAGTGCATGTCCTATTGAATGATCCCTCTGTTCGAGCGTATGCGGTGATGGATGACCTCTCTCTTTAAGTGTATGTCGCATCGAATGACCCCTCTAGTTGAGTGCATGTCATTATGAATGATCCCTTTCTTAGATTGTATACCGTGATGGACAACCCTCTCTTTGAACGTATGTCGCAATGAATGACCCCTCTCTTCGAGTGTATGTCATAATGAATGATCCCTCTCTTTGAGAGTATACCGTGATGGACAACCCCTCTCTTTGAGTATATGTCGCGATGAATGTCCCCTCTCTTTGAGTGCATATCATAACGAAAGCTCCCTTTCTTATAGCGTATACCGTTATGGACGACCCATCTCTTTGAGTGTATGTCACGGTGAATGACCCCTTTCTTTGAAGGTATGTTGTAGTGATCGGTCCCCCTCTTTGAGCGTATCCCGTGATGGACGACCCTTGTCTTTGAGCGTATGTTGTGATGAACGACCCCTCTCTTTGAGTACATGTCATGGTGAATGGTCCTTCTTTTTGAGCGTATACCGTGATGGACGAGCCCTCTCTTTGAGCGTATGTCACGATGAATGACCTCTCTCTTTGAGTGCATATCATAATAAATATTTCCTTTCTTAGAACGTATACCGTGATGGATGACCCCTCTCTTTGAGCGTATGTCACGAAGCATAACCCCTCTCTTCGAGTTCATGTCATAATGATCGTTCCCTCTCTTTGAGCGTATACCGTGATCGATGACCCCTCTTTTTGAGCATATGTCGCGTTGAATGACCACTCTCTTCGAGTGCATGTCATGCTGAACGATCCCTCTCTTTGAGTGTATATCGTGATGGACGACCCCTCTTTTTGAGAGTATGTCGCAATGAATGACCCTTCTCTTCTAGTAAATGTCATAATAAACGGACACTTTCTTAGAGCATATACCGTGATGGACGACCCTTCTCTTTGAGCGGAATGACCCCTCTTTTCGAGTGCATGATATAATGAATGGTCACTTTTTAAGAGAGTATATTGTGATTGACGACCCCTCTCTTTGAGCGTATGTCGCCGTGAATGACCCCACTCTTCTAGTACATGTCATAATGGATGGTCCCTTTCTTAGAGTGTATATCGTGATGGACGACCCGTCTCTTTGAGCGATATCGCAGTGAATGACCCTTCTCTTTGAGCGTATTTCATAATCACTGGTCTCTCTCTTTTAGCGTATCCCGTGATGGACGACCCGTCACTTTGAGCGTATGTGTCTATGAATGACCCCTCTCTTCGAGTGCATGTCATGGTGAACGGACCCTCTCTTTGTGCGTATACCGTGATGACATCCCCTCTCTTGGAGCGTAAGTCGCGATGAATGACCCCTCTCTTCGAGTGCATGTCATAATGAATGGTTCCTTTCTTTGAGAATATACCGTATGGACGACCCATCTCTTCGAGCATATGTATCGATGAATAACCCTTCTCTTTGAGTGCATACTATAATGAACAGTCCCTTTCTTAGAGCATGTACCGTGATGGACGACCCCTCTTGGAGCGGATGTCGCGGTGAATAACCCCTCTCTTCGAGAGTATGTCATAATGAACGGTCCCTCTCTTTGAACATACGCCGTGATGGACGACCCCTCTCTTTGAGCATATGTCGCGATGAATGACCCCTCTCTTCGAGTGCATGTCATGTTGAAGGTTCCATCTCTTTGAGCGTATACCGTGATGGACGACCCCTCTCATTGAGCGTATGTCGCATTGATTGATCCCTTTCTTCAAGTGCAAGTGGTACATGCATGAGAGGACTAAAGTAATGCACTTTGAGCATAAATATGAATCTGTTGGTAAAGTCTGGAAAGCCAGCCAACTTGCCATGACTTTTTGGATGTGTTCCGTGCATTTATCGGTAGAGTTATCTTCTAATAAATAGACCGTTATTCAATTACCTTTTCAATGCATCTTGAAATGCATTAATTGGATATCGGGAGCTGAAGATATGTTTGTTTTACCGAAGATTGTGCGTGCAGAAAACTGGATATGGGATTATTATGAGATTTTGTAAAATTCATCTCAAAAACTAATATATAAAGTTTTTGGATGAATTATACATTAATAAATTAATTCAAAGTTTGATTATAAAGCTTTGACCATTACTATTAGTATTTTATTTTATTACTTAAGATTCCTTTTAATTAGCTATTCATATGCTGATTTTAGGGGATTTATTTTATCAAGATATCAATATGTTGATATTTAGGGATTGATCAGCTATCTATTAGGCAATTCTAAGGTCTCCTATAGACTATAAAAGGGGATAATTCTTTTCTTGTAAACACATGAATAATATGAATTTTTGAGTTATAAAAACTCTTGGCCTCGGGCCATTTTATTTGCAAGGTTGTCACCTTGCTATTTTTCTTATCAGAAGTCTTCTTCAACATAAGTACTTCAAGTTTTTATGAGGAAAATTATCTTCACACTCTCGCTTGCCTAAGCAATCGTGTTTAGGAGGGTGAGTTAGAGCCGGTTATGGTATTTGCCTATATAATTACGGATAGGAGGGTGCCTAGGACAAAGCTATCCAACATCATACCACCACCACCACCATCTATCCCACTGTGTATTTTATACCATTTGGTATTAGATTCAATTCAATTCCTTGGGATTGAGTTTTTTTCTTCTTGTTAAATTTTCAAGTTTACTTCTCTTCCATGGTACTTTAATCTTTGATGAACTTCTTCCAATCATCAGTTTAGATTTGAGGGTGAATCTTTTTTAGGAGTGGGGGAATGATACATGCATGAGAGGGCTTAAGTAATGCACATTGAGCATAAATATGAATCTGTTGGTAAAGTCTAGAAAGCCAGCCAACTTACCTTGACTTTTTGGATGTGTTCTGTACATTTATGGGCAGAGTTGTCTTCTAATAAATTGACCGTTATTCAGTTACCTTTTCAACACATCTTGAAACGCATCAATTGGATATCGGGAGCTCAAGATATGTTTGTTTTACCGAAGATTGCGATTGCAGAAAACTGGATACAGGATTATTATGAGATTTTGTAAAATTCATCTCAAAAGCTAATATATAAAGTTTTTGGATGAATTAGACATTAAATAAATTAATTCAAAGTTTGATTATAAAGCTTTGACCATTATTATTAGTATTTTATTTTATTACTTAGGATTCCTTTTAATTAGCTATTCATATGCTGATTTTAGGGGATTTATTTTATCAAGATATCAATATGCTGATATTTAGGGATTGATCAGCTATCTATTAGGAAATTCTAAGGTCTCCTATAGACTATAAAAGGGGACAATTCTTTTCTTGTAAACACATGAAGAATATGAATTTTTGAGTTATAAAACTCTAGGCCTTGGGCCATTTTATTGGCAAGGTTGTCACCTTGCTATTTTTCTTATCAGAAGTCTTCTTCAACATAACTACTTCTAGTTTTTATGAGGGAGAATATCTGCACACTCTCGCTTGCCTAAGCAATCGCGTTTAGGAGGGTGAGTTAGAGCTGATTGTGTTCGCCTATCTAATTACGGATAGGAGGGTGCCTAGGACGACAACATATCATCAATTCACCGGAGAGATTCGTTTCGTTTGCAGGTGTTTGCCTATTCAATTGCGATTAGGAGGGTGACAAGGACAAATCTATCCAACATCATACCACCACCACCATCTATCCTGCTGTGTATTTTATACCAGCAAGTCATAATGAACGATCCATTTTTTGGAGTATATACCGTTATGGATGACCCTTCTCATTGAGCGTATGGCGCGATGAATGACCCCTCTCTTCGAGTGCATGTCATAATGAACCATCTCTTTCTTAGAGAGTATATCGTGATGGACGACCCCTCTCTTTGATCATTTGATATGAATCCGGTTGCGGAATATCTGAATTTGTATATGTGATTGCCCGATCGTGATTCTAGTAAGTAATTGCTATGATTACAAGATGATACGACAATGGAATGATGATAAGTTGATTGTTGTGTTTAGGATGAAGTATGGAAAATATGGATGTATGGTTGATGGAAATGAAAATATGAAATATAATTGATGGTGCGGTGTAAACAAGGGAGGAACCAACACTAAAAAGTGAAGACCCGTTCCTTAGGAGTTTTTAAACCGTGACTTAGGTGAAAGGCTAATGGATTGCGACCCTCTAGTTATATGAACTAGGAACCAACAATATAAAAAAATGAAAAGGGATTAATGATACAAGAACAATCTTGCAAGCCGATAAAGTTCAAAAAGAACTATAAAAGAGAACACTCTCAAAGTTTAATATATGTCAAAAGTTGTTCCTTTTACAATGAAATGAGTACCTATTTATAGGTATAAAACAACAACAAATTGATTAGCCTAGACAAAGATTAAAGACTCATTATTGATGATTATCTTCAACAACATGGATAACACCCGGTTCACCACTTTGATGATTATCTTTCCTGCCAAGTCTGAATTTGTCAAAAAAACTTGTTATTGATGATTATTGTCAAATTCAGACTCATTATTGTCAAAAATTGTTGGAACACCATGGATAGCTTTGTCTAGACAAGCTTGTTGCTCAAAGCTTTCCTGCCAAGTCCTCAAATTCTTTTTGATGATTATCTTCAACAACATGGATAACACCCGGTTCACCACTTTAGTTGACCATCTGTTTGTGGATGGCAAGTTGTGGAAAATAACAACTTGGTTCCAATCTTGTTCCATAATGTTCTCCAAAAATGGCTTAAGAACTTCACATCTCGATCAGATACGATAGTTCTTGGAACACCATGCAATCTCATGATTTCCCTAAAAAATAAATTAGCAACATGTGAAGCATCATTAGTCTTATTACAAGGAATAAAATGAGCCATTTTAGAGAATCGATCCACTACTACAAAGATGGAATCTTTGTTATTCTTTGTACGTGGCAGCCCAAGTACAAAATCCATGGATATGTCTACCCAAGGTACTTAGGAATAGGTAGTGGAGTATATAGGCCATGGGGCATGACTTTTGACTTGGCCTTTCTACATGTGATACAACGCTCACATAGCCTCTCAACATCTCGTTTCATCTTTGGTCAATACAAGTGCTCTTGAAGCATGTTCAACGTCTTCGCTACTCCAAAATGTCCCATTAGTCCTCCCCCATGTGCTTCCTTGAGGAGCAACTCTCGAATGGATCCTTGTGGGATGCAAAGCTTCCCTTCCTTGAATAGGTATCCATCATCTCTATAAAACTTATCATGTGCACCTTTCTCACAAATTTTTTACACATCACCAAAATCATGGTCAGACTCGTATAATTTCATAATGAAAGCAAAACCTAACAATTTAGAGTCTAAGGTGTTAAGAAGGGCATACCTACGTGACAGTGCATCAACAACAATGTTTTCCTTACCCTTTTTATACATGATCACATAAGGGAAGGCTTCAAGAAACTCAACCCATTTGGCATGTCTCTTTGTTTAGCTTATGCTGATCCTTGATGTGCGTTAATGCCTCGTGGTCTGTATGGATGATGAATTCCTTAGACCATAGGTAACGCTGCCAAGTTTCCAAGGCCCGAATTAGTGCATACATTTCCTTATCATAGGTCGGATAATTGAGTGTAGCTCCACTCAATTTCTCACTAAAGTAGGCTATGGGGCGTCCTTCTTGAGATAAAACTACTCCAATTCCCAAAGCTGAAGCATCACATTCAACCTCAAAAACTTTGTTAAAATCAGGTAAAGTTAATAATGGTGCATTAATTAAACAATTCTTAATCAGGTTAAAGGATTTCTCTTGTTCTTCGCCCCAAAAGAAGTTGGAATTCTTTTTAATGACCCCGGTTAAAGGAGCAGCTAAGGTGCTGAAATTGGGTACAAACCGACGATAGAAGCTTGCTAAACCATGGAAGCTTCTAACTTGGCTAATGCTTGTTGGTCTAGTCAATTCCTCAATTGCCTTAACCTTCTCTCTATCAACTTCTAATCCATCTGCACTCACAACAAAACCTAGGAAAACAACCTTGTTAGTGCAAAATATGCATTTTTGTAGATTAGCATAAAGTCTTTCATTTCTCAAAACATCTAATACTGACCTTAGATGTTGAACATGTTCACTCAAACTCTTGCTATATATAAGAATATCATCAAAATACACCACACAAAACTTACCCAAGAATTGTCTAAGGATGTGATTCATTAATCTCATGAAAGTGCTTGGTGCATTAGTTAGACCGAACGGCATAACCAACCACTCATATAATCCTTGTTTAGTCTTGAATGCAGTTTTTCACTCATCCCCTTCTCGCATTCGAATTTGGTGGTAACCACTTTTAAGATCAATCTTAGAGAATACCTTAGAACCACTAAGCTCATCTAACATATCATCTAAACATTGAATAGGATGACGGTACTTTACCGTTATTTTGTTAACTGCACGATAGTCCACACACATGCACCATGTACCATCTTTCTTAGGCACAAGTAGAACAGGTACTGCACAAGGACTAAGGCTCTCTCTAATATAACCCTTTTCCATCAAATCTGAAACTTGCCTTTGTAACTCCTTAGTTTCCTCGGGGTTACATCGATAAGCTGGTCGGTTAGGAATGATAGCACCAGGAACAAAGTCAATTTGATGCTCTATTCCACGAATTAGAGGTAGTCCACTTGGAATCTCTTTTGGAAATAGGTCTTCATATTCCTGCAACAATGAAACAATAAAAGATGGCAGATTTGGGTCAAGACTTTTAGTGCTTAAATAACTCTCCTTGTACATAAGTGTACAAGAACCATCTTTTCCGAAAACAAATTCTTTCTTATCTCTTTTTCTTTAGTAAAAATGCTAACTCTCTTTTTTTCTTCTTTTTCCGCTCGGATGTTACCTCACTCTCCTTGGCTCTTCTCTCAATTTTGATATCACTCTCTCTGGCTTTTTCAAAGCTTTATCTTAAATGAAGTTGATCTTTGTGAACTTGCTTTGGTGAAAGTGGGGCTAGAGTGATCTTCCTTGCTTCATGGGTGAAGGTATACCGATTGGTATAACCATCATGTATGACTCTCCTATCGAACTGCCATGGTCTTCCTACAAGAGATGACCGGCGTGCATTGGCACAACATCACATAACACCTCGTCTTTGTATTTGCCAATGGAAAAAGGCACAATAACTTATTTGTCACTTTAAGATCTCCTCCATCATTAAGCCACTGCAACTTGTAGGGATGTGGATGCTTGGTCGTTTCTAGGCCAAGTTTATCTACCATTAAAGTACTAGCAACGTTAGTGCAACTACCACCATCGATAATGACAAAGCATACCTTTCCATTAATATGGCAGCGAGTATGGAAAATGTTCTCGCGTTGTTGATCCCCATCAATTGCTTGCATGCTTAGGCTCCTTTTAACAACAAGGACCTCTCCATCTACGGCATGTTCCAACTCTTCTTCTTCTTCAAATTCTTTATCCTCCTCCTCCTCCTCCTCTTGGTCAGTTTCAATCTCTCCATCATCACGGATGAACATAATGTTGCGGTTAGGGCATTGGCTAGCAATGTGACCTCTCCCCAAACACTTGAAGCATTGTACATCACGGGATCGATTTGGCATGGTTGGACTCTTTCCCTTGCTGGTTTCAGCGATGGGTTTGATATTCTTTGATGGTCCGGCTCGGTCATTAGGAGTAAAGGATGGATTCTTTTTTACGTTACTTTGCCCCCATTTAGAAGTAGAACCTCCAAAGACTCGGGGTGCACCTTTCCTTTTGAGTTGCTTCTCCACCTTCATGGCCATATGAACCATGTCTTCTATTTCCACGTAATGTTGCAACTCAACAATGGCTACAATGTTAGGATCAAGACCAGATAGAAACCTTGCCATAGTGGCTTCTCGATCCTCATCAATGTTGGCTCGGATCATGGCTACTTCCATGTCTTTATAATAATCCTCAACACTACGATTGCCTTGTGTAAGGTTTTGAAGCTTGTTAAACTACTCTCTATGGTAGTGAGTTGGAATGAATCTTCTACGCATCACAGCTTTCATCTCATTCCAAATAGAAATAGGATGTTCACCATTGCGTCTCATGCTAGATGTCAATTGATCCCACCATATAAGTGCATAATTCGTAAACTCAATGGCTGCGAGTTTTACCTTTTTAAGCTCTGAATAGTTATGACACTCAAAGATGTGTTCAACCTTCTTTTCCCATGCGAGGTATGCTTCTGGATCCGTTCTTCCTTGGAAAGGAGGAATGGTAATTTTGATGTTGCTGAGATTATCATCCACTCTTGGACGTGCTCTTTGGCCTTGTTGTGCCATACTATGTTGGGATGATTGATCAAGTTCATGCACATCATCATCCCCTTCAGGATGATACTCCTCGTTACCATGATAAGCTTGTGAAATTTCAAGTTGATCAATTCGTTCTAATAAGGGCTCCAATTGCTGTTGAATCATCTTTGCCATTGCTTGTAGCAATGCTTGATTTTGCAAATTAGGAACTCCTTCACCACTGTGACCAGATCTTTGTGACATGATTAGATAAAAAAAATTTAAACCTTACCAACACAAATCCTTACCTTTCTGTTCCAAAGAAAATGCACTCACACTCGTGTTTCTCTCGGGAAAAGCTTTTCCCCTTAATGCACACTCTTGCCTTTTAAAACTCTTGCTCTCTTTTCTAAGTCCTTAGAGAACTTACTCAAGGCTTAACAAGCTTTCTTTGTGGAATTCGGCTAAAACAAAATGGTTAGGAAAAGAAAACAAGAAATAAGTAGCAAACGAATGGTCAAAAAAAAAAATTGGAATCTGAAGAAAATGTGATAAAAAATACAACCCAAAACTTTTTCACTTTTAAGATATGATCCCTCCCTCTTGAACATTTTTTTTGAGATTTTGGATTTTTTTCAATTATTATTATTTTTTTGTAATTTTTTTTGACTTTTTTCCTAACCCGAGATAGAAAAAAAAACAAAATGCTTACTGAATCGCCAATGCTCTGATACCAATTGATATGAATACGGTTGCAGAATATCCGAATTTGTATATGTGATTGCCCGATTGTGATTCTAGTAAGTAATTGATATGATTACAAGATGATACGACAATGGAATGATGATAAGTTGATTGTTGTGTTTAGGATGAAGTATGGAAAATATAGATGTATGGTTGATGGAAATGAAAAGATAAGATATAATTGATGGTGCGGTGTAAACAAAGGAGGAACCAACACTAAAAAGTGAAGACCCGTTCCTTAAGAGTTTTAAAACCTTGACTTGGGTGAAAGGCTAATGGGTTGTGACCCTCTAGTTATATGAACTAGGAACCAACAATATAAGAAAAAATGAAAAGGGATTAATGCCACAAGAACAATCTTGCAAGCCGATAAAGTTCAAAAAGAACTATAAAAGAGAACACTCTCAAAGTTTAATATATGCCAAAAGTTGTTCCTTTTACAATGAAATAAGTGCCTATTTATAGGTGTAAGACAACAACAAATTGATTAGCCTAGACAAAGATTAAAGACTCATTATTCTGGTGTTAAAGGCCTATTAATTTGTAGGTTATCCTATCTCCAATTGACAACCAAAAAGGTTTGATCTAACAAGGATGAATGTGGACATTCGTAAGATGAATGTAGACATACATATCATCCACATGGAGAAACTCTTGGGCTAATGAACTTGATTAAGTTGTCATTCATCCTCCTTTAACGGGCTGTTGATAAAGCATTGAATTCAGCAATTGAATGACCTCTTGAATTTGTTGAGCAAGCATCTTGTGACTATTCCCGTACTGAATTTCCAGCATGCACTGTCTTCACTAATTTAATCATATCTTAAGCTCCTGATATCGGAATGAGGTGATTCAAAGTGCGTTGAAAAGATAAGAAATAGAGGAATAAGTTTGAAGAAAACATCAAGACTCAAATATGCTCGTATCCAATCCAAAAATGGCGAACAAGTTGACTGATATTCCTTGAACTCCCTCCTTAAGTGTTGCTTTAATTCTTGCCTTTACTCTCCCTTAAGTGCTGATAATGAAGGCTTTCATTGCATGTCTTATCTGTTAAAAACTGATAAGCTTTATGGAGGATTAAGTAGCTCTTAAGTAGTCTTTAAGTGCCTCTTTAAGTGGTGTATTTAGGAGCTCTTCAATGCATTGTTTTCTTGCTGAAACTGAAAGCCTTTAAGTGGTGTGTAAATCTCCCTTGAATGTCTTGAAACTGATCAGCCATCATGGTGTCTTCAAGTGTCTTTAATTGGTAGTAAATGACTTATCATTCTTGTAGAAAATGATCAGCCATTTGATCCCAAATGAAATACCCTAGATGAAAATAAATATAAGCAACCATTAGATAACAACTTTATTCAATAAAATAAAAGTGAATGAATGAAACATATTTAATGAACTAGTTTAATTAATGAAACTAGTTACATTGAATGATCTAGTTTAATTAATTAATCCACACACTAAATGAACTCATAAACATAAGAAAACTAACATGCTTTAAGTGAACTATCATGCATTAATTAAACTAATGAACTTAATTGAACTAACATGCTTAAATGAATATCAAGCATTATTTATTCATGCACACATGCTGAAATTAAATTTAAAAACTTAAGAAAGAACTCATGCACAAGTAGGAGGCTGTATTGTTCCAACATAGTTGGTGTTGCATTCTCTAATTTCCAGCCTTGAATAATTAGATTTCCCATGGCCTCTTGAAATTTCTTGGTTTTAGCACGAGTCATAGGTCCAATAAGAAATTCTTCTGATTCATTGTCGGTTGTGATCGTATCATCGTTTGTCGCGGTGAATGACCCCTTTCTTCTAGTGTATGTCATAATGAATGGTCCCTCTCTTTGAGCATTTGCCATGATGGACGACCCCTCTCTTTGAGCGTATGTCACGATGAATGCCCCTCTTCGAGTACATGTCATAATGAACAGTCCCTTTCTTAGACCATATATTATGATGGACTACCGCTCTATTTGAGAGTATGTCCCGGTGAATGACCCCTCTTTTCGAGTGCATGTCATAATGAACGGTCCCTTTCTTAGAGCGTATATCGTAATGGACGACCCCTCTCTTTGAGCGTATGTCGCGGTGAATGACCCTTCTCTTTGAGTGCATGTAATAATAGTCAGCCCCTTTCTTAGAACGTCTACCGTGATGGACGATCCTCCTCTTTGAGCGTATGTCGCGATGAATGACCTATAACACCCAACCCGGATGTCATATTGGGCCTCCGGCCCAAAACCCGTATTTTAAATTTTCCTTTAGAAGTCCAATAATAAAATCACATAGAGTTCAAAACCAATTTCCATAAAATCCACTTAAACTAAAACAAGCCCAAAATAGTTTAAAGAAATTCGGAGGTCCAAAATTATTATAGACCCGTTAAAACATTCGACCCAAATTTAATAAATAGAGTTACAATTACATATAGGGTTCAACATAGTACTATGCCCACTACATCTATAAGTGTACTCTGACAACTCGGTCGAAGCTGAAATCCGAACCTTGATGGTGTTCCACGGGACCCGCTTCACCTAACTTACGCACGAAAATAGATTTTGAACGCTAAGCCACACAAGCTCAGTGGATACGCCAAACTCGGCCAACATCATGCATATCAAAGCAGTAAAGCATGGCATATAAATCACATGCATGATATGATGGTCTAGCATGCTTGCTTAACACATGGCATAAATGAGATGTATATTATCGCACACAGCATATACAATCAGCAAAACACACAAGGTAGTGAGGCCCGTGTCCACACAACATCGGGAACCTACACTATGAGTAGGGCCCGCGTCCACACAACATTGGGATCCCTTACTCAAGGATGAGGCTCGCGTTCACACAGTATCGAGATTCTACATCCGGGATTGAGGCCCGCGTCCATATAGCATCAGGATCCTCTAAATCCCATACTCGGAATGCCACATCGAGTATCTTCGAATGAGGCACGCGTCCACACAGCATCAAATGGCCAACAAAACGAAAACTGAATATTATTAAATTGAATTTTATGAGTTCAAATAGTTGAATATGGGTTTTTGAACAAAATTATACAAATTAATCTAAAATTTTTACCTTTTTACTCGGTTAAAATTCGAACGGATTCTCTACAAAGCCTTTTTAGACATGCACATTTTAATTCCAACAAAACGAAAACCAGATTTTATTGAATTAAATTTTATGAGTTAAAATATTTAATTTTGAGCTTTTGAACAAAATTATACAAATTAATCTAAAATTTTCAGCATTTTACTCAGTTAAAATTTGAACGGATTCTTTATAAAGCCTTTTTATATATGCACGTTTTAATCCCAACAAAACGAAAATCAGATGTTATTAAATCAAATTTTACGAGTTCAAATGGTTAATTATGGTCTTTTGAACAAAATTACACTGATTAATCTAAAATTTTTAGCTTTTTACCCGGTTAAAATTTGAACGGGTTCTCTATAAAGCCTTTTTAGACATGGACGTTTTAATCCGAACAAAACAAAAACCAGATGTTATTAAATGAAATTTTATGAGTTCAAATAGTTAATTATGGAATTTTAAACAAAATTATACAGATAAATCTAAAATTTTCAGCTTTTTACTCGGATAAAATTCGAACGGATTCCCTATAAAGCAATTTTAGACAAGCTAGTTTTAGTCCCAACAAAACAAAAATTAGATGTTATTAAATCAAATTTTATGAGTTCAAATAGTTGAATATGGGCTTTAGAATAAAATTATACAGATTAATCTAAAATTTTTAGCTTTTTACTCGGTCAAAATTCGAACGGATTCTCTATAAAGTCTTTTTAGACATGCACATTTTAATCCCAACAAAACGAAAATCAGATGTTATTAAATCAAATTTTACGAGTTCAAATAGTTAATTATGGGCTTTTGAACAAAATTATACAAATTAATCTAAAATTTTCAACTTTTTACTCGGTTAAAATTCGAATGGATTCTCTATAAAGCCTTTTTAGACATGCACGTTTTAATCCGAACAAAACGATAACTAGATATTATTAAATCAAATTTTTTGAGTTCAAATAATTAATTATGGGCTTTTGAACAAAATTGTACAGATTAATCTAAAATTTTCAGCTTTTTACTCGGTTAAAATTCGAACAGATTCTCTATAAAGCCTTTTTAGACATGAACGTTTTAACCCGAACAAAACAAAAACCAAATGTTATTAAATTAAATTTTATGTGTTCAAATAGTTAATTATGGGATCTTGAATAAAATTATACAGATAAATCTAAAATTTTCAGCTTTTTACTCGGTTAAAATTCGAACGGATTCTCAATAAAGCAATTTTAGACAAGCAAGTTTTAATCCCAACAAAACGAAAACCGGATGTTATTAAATCGAATTTTATGATTTCAAATAGTTGAATATGAGCTTTTGAATAAAATTATACAGATTAATCTAAAATTTTCAACTTTTTAGTCGATTAAAATTCGAACAGATTCTCTATAAAGCCTTTTTAGACATACACGTTTTAATTCGAACAAATTAATAACTAAATGGTCTTAAATCAAATTTTTTGAGTTCAAATAATTAATTATGGTCTTTTAAACAAAATTATAAAGATTAGTCTAAAATTTTCAGCTTTTTACTCGGTTAAAATTCGAACGGATTCTTGAGTTCAAATATGCACGTTTTAATCCCAACAAAACGAAAATCAGATATTATTAAATAAAATTTTTTGAGTTCAAATAGTTAATTATGGTCTTTTGAACAAAATTATACAGATTAATCTAAAATTTTCAATATTTTACTCGGTTAAAATTTGAACGGATTCTCTATAAAGCCTTTTCAGACATGCACATTTTAATCCGATCAAAACAAAAACCAGATGTTGTTAAATCAATTTTTTTAAGTTCAAATATGCACGTTATAATCCCAACAAAACGAAAATCAGATATTATTAAATAAAATTTTTTGAGTTCAAATAGTTAGTTATGGTCTTTTGAACAAAATTATACAGATTAATCTAAAATTTTCAATATTTTACTCGGTTAAAATTTGAACGGATTTTCTATAAAGCCTTTTAAGACATGCACGTTTTAATCCGATCAAAACAAAAACCAAATGTTGTTAAATCAAATTTTTTAAGTTCAAATAATTAATTACGGGCTTTTGAACAAAATTATACAGATTAATCTAAAATTTTCAGCATTTTACTCGATTAAAATTCGAACAGATTCTCTATAAGCCTTTGTAGACGTGGACGTTTTAATCTGAACAAACGAAAAACCAGATGTTATTAAATGAAATTTTATGAGTTCAAATAGTTAATTATAGGATTTTAAACAAAATTATACAGATAGATCTAAAATTTTCAGCTTTTTACTCGGTTAAAATTCGAACGGATTCTCTATAAAACAATTTTAGACAAGCAAGTTTTAATCCCTACAAAACGAAATCAAATTTTATGAGTTCAAATAGTTGAATATGGGATTTTGAACAAAATTATACAGATTAATCTAAAATTTTTAGCTTTTTACTCGGTTAAAATACGAACAGATTCTCTACAAAGCCTTTTTGGATATGCACGTTTTAAAACCAACAAAACGAAAACCAGATGTTATTGAATCAAATTTTATGAGTTCAAATAGTTAATTGGGCTTCTGAACAAAATTATACAGATTACTCTAAAATTTTTAACTTTTTTCTCAGTTAAAATTCGAACAGATTCTCTATAAAGCCGTTTTAGACATGCACGTTTTAATTCGAACAAAATGATAACTAGATGTTATTAAATCAAATTTTTTGAGTTCAAATAATTAATTATGGGCTTTTGAACAAATTTATACAGATTAATCTAAAATTTTCAGCTTTTTACTCGTTTAAAATTTAAAATGATTCTTTATAAAGCCTTTTTAGACATGCACGTTTTAATCCGAACAAAACAAAAACCAGATGTTATTAAATAAAATTTTATGAATTCAAATAGTTAATGATGGGATTTTTAACAAAATAATACAGATAGATCTGAAATTTTCAGCTTTTTACTCAGTTAAAATTCGAACGGATTCTTTATAAAGCAATTTTAGACAAGCAAGTTTTAATCCCACCAAAACGAAAACTAGATGTTATTAAATCAAATTTTATGAGTTCAAATAGTTGAATATGGTGTTTTAAACAAAATTATACAGAGTAATCTAAAATTTTTAGCTTTTTACTCGGTTAAAATTCGAACGAATTCTCTACAAAGCCTTTTTAGACATGCACATTTTAATCCCAACAAAACGAAAACATGATTTTATTAAATGAAATTTTATGAGTTCAAATTTTTAATTTTGAGCTTTTGAAAAAAATTATACAGATTAATCTAAAATTTTCAGCTTTTTACTCGGTTAAAATTCGAACGGAATCTCTATAAAGTCTTTTTAGTCATGCACGTTTTAATCCCAACAAAACGAAAATCAAATATTATTAAATCAAATTTTAAGAGTTCAAATAGTTTATTATGGGCTTTTGGACAAAATTATACAGATTAATCTAAAATTTTCAACTTTTTACTCGGTCAAAATTCGAACTGATTCTCTATAAAGTCTTTTTAGACATGCACATTTTAATCCGAACAAAACGATAACTAGATGTTATTAAATAAAATTTTTCGAGTTCAAATAATTAATTATGGGGTTTTGAACAAAATTATACAGATTAATCTAAAATTTTCAGCTTTTTACTCGGTTAAAATTTAAACGGGATCTCTATAAAACCTTTTTAGACGTGGATGTTTTAATCCGATCAAAACAAAAGCAAGATGTTATTAAATGATATTTTATGAGTTCAAATAGTTAATTATAGGATTTTGAACAAAATTATACAGATAAATCTAAAATTTTCAGCTTTTTACTAGGTTAAAATTCGAACAGATTCTCTATAAAGCAATTTTAGACAAGCAAGTTTTAGTCCCAACAACACGAAAATTAGATGTTATTAAATCAAATTTTACGAGTTCAAATAGTTAATTATGGGCTTTTGAACAAAATTATATAGATTAATCTAAAAATTTCAACTTTTTACTGGGTTAAAATTCGAATGGATTCTCTATAAAGCATTTTTAGACATGCACGTTTTAATCTGAACAAAACTATAACTAGATGTTCTTAAATCAAATTTTTTGAGTTCAAATAATTAATTATGGTCTTTTGAACAAAATTATACAGATTAATCTAAAATTTTCAGCTTTTTACTCGGTTAAAATTTGAAATGATTCTTTATAAAGTCGTTTTAGACATGCACGTTTTAAGCCGAACAAAACAAAAACCAGTTGTTATTAAATAAAATTTTATGAATTCAAATACTTAATTATGGGATTTTTAACAAAATTATACAGATAGATCTAAAATTTTAAGCTTTTTACTCGGTTAAAATTCGAACGGATTCCTTATAAAGCAATTTTAGACATGCAAGTTTTAAAACCACCAAAACGAAAACCAGATGTTATTAAATCAAATTTTATGACTTTAAATAGTTGAATATGGTCTTTTAAACAAAATTATATAGATTAATCTAAAATTTTTAGCTTTTTACTCGGTTAAATTCTCTACAAAGCCTTTTTAGACGTGCACATTTTAATCCCAACAAAACGAAAACAAGATTTTATTAAATGAAATTTTATGAGTTCAAATATTTAATTTTGAGCTTTTGAACAAAATTATAAGGATTAATCTAAAATTTTCAGCTTTTTACTCGGTTAAAATTTGAACGGATTCTCTATAAAATCCTTTTAAACATGCACGTTTTAATCCCAACAAAACGAAAATCAGATGTTATTAAATCAAATTTTACGAGTTCAAATAGTTAATTATGGGCTTTTGAACAAAATTATACAGATTAATCTAATATTTTCAACATTTTACTCGATTAAAATTCGAACGGATTCCCTATAAAGCCTTTTTAGACATGCACGTTTTAATCCGAACAAAACGATAACTAGATGTTATTAAATCAAATTTTTTGAGTTCAAATAATTAATTATGGGCTTTTGAACAAAATTATACAGATTAATCTAAAATTTTCAGCTTTTTACTCGGTTGAAATTTGAGATGATTCTTTATAAAGCCTTTTTAGACATGCACGTTTTAATCCGAACAAAACAAACATCAGATGTTATTAAATAAAATTTTATGAATTCAAATAGTTAATTATGGGATTTTTAACAAAATTATACAGATAGATCTAAAATTTTCAGCTTTTTACTCGGTTAAAATTTGAACGGATTCCCTATAAAGCAATTTTCGACATGCAAGTTTTAATCCCACCAAAACGAAAACCAGATGTTATTAAACCAAATTTTATGAGTTTAAATAGTTGAATATGGTCTTTTAAACAAAATTATACAGATTAATCTAAAATTTTTAGCTTTTTACTCGGTTAAAATTTGAAGGGTTCTCTATAAAACCTTTTTAGACGTGGACGTTTTAATCCGAACAAAACAAAAACCAGATGTTATTAAATGAAATTTTATGAGTTCAAATAGTTAATTATTGGATTTTAAACAAAATTATATAGATAAATCTAAAATTTTCAGGATTTTACTCGGTTAAAATTCGAACGAATTCTCTGTAAAGCAATTTTAGACAAGCAAGTTTTAGTCCTAACAAAACGAAAATTAGATGTTATTAAATCAAATTTTTCGAGTTCAAATAGTTAATTATGGGCTTTTGAACAAAATTATACAGATTAAGATAAAATTTTCAACTTTTTACTCGGTTAAAATTCGAACGGATTCTCTATAAAGTCGTTTTAGACATGCACGTTTTAATACGAACAAAACGAAAACCAAATGTTATTAAATTAAATTTTATGAGTTCAAATATTTAATTTTGAGCTTTTGAACAAAATTATACAGATTAATCTAAAATTTTCAACTTTTTACTCTGTTAAAATTCGAACGGATTCCCTATAAAGCCTTTTTAGACATGCACGTTTTAATCCGAACAAAACGATAACTAGATGTTATTAAAACAAATTTTTAAGTTCAAATAATTAATTATGGGGTTTTGAACAAAATTATACAAATTATCTAAAATTTTCAGCTTTTTACTTGGTTAAAATTTGAACGGGTTCTCTATAAAGCCTTTTTAGACGTAGACGTTTTAATGCGAACAAAACAAAACCAAATGTTATTAAATGAAATTTTATGAGTTCAAATAGTTGAATATGGGATTTTTGATAAAATTATACAGATTAAACTAAATTTTTTTAGCTTTTTACTAGGTTAAAATACAAACGGATTCTCTACAAAGCCTTTTTGGACATGCACGTTTTAATCCCAACAAAACGAAAACCAAATGTTATTAAATTAAATTTTATGAGTTCAAATATTTAATTTTGAGCTTTTGAACAAAATTATACAGATTTATCTAAAATTTTTAGCTTTTTACTCGGTTAAAATTCGAACGGATTCTCTATAAAGCCTTTTTAGACATACACATTTTAATCCCAACAAAACGGAAACAAGATTTTATTAAATGAAATTTTATGAGTTCAAATTTTTAATTTTGAGCTTTTGAACAAAATTATACAGATTGATCTAAAATTTTCAGCTTTTTACTCTATTAAAATTCGAATGGATTCTCTATAAAGTCTTTTTAGACATGCACGTTTTAATCCCAACAAAACGAAAATCAGATGTTATTGAATCAAATTTTACGAGTTCAAATAGTTTATTATGGGCTTTTGAACAAAATTATACAAATTAATCTAAAATTTTCAAATTTTTACTCTGTTAAAATTTGAACGGATTCTCTATAAAGCCTTTTTAGACATGCACATTTTAATCCGAACAAAACGATAACTATATGTTATTAAATCAATTTTTTTGAGTTCAAATAATTAATTATGGGGTTTTGAACAAAATTATAAAGATTAATCTAAAATTTTTAATTTTTTACTCGGTTAAAATTCAAACGGATTCTCTATAAAGCCTTTTTAGACGTAGACGTTTTAATCCGAACAAAACAAAAACCAGATGCTATTAAATGAAATTTTATGAGTTCAAATAGTTAATTATTAGATTTTGAACAAAATTATACAAATAAATCTAAAATTTTCAGCTTTTTATTCGGTTAAAATTTGAACGGATTCTCTATAAAGCAATTTTAGATGAGCAAGTTTTAGTCATAACAAAACGAAAATTAGATGTTATTAAATCAAATTTTACTAGTTTAAATAGTTAATTATGTGCTTTTGAACAAAATTATACAGATTAATCTAAAATTTTCAACTTTTTACTCGGTTAAAATTCGAACGGATTCTCTATAAAGCCTTTTTAGACATGAACGTTTTAATCCGAACAAAATGATAACTTGGTGTTATTAAATCAAATTTTTTGCATTCAAATAATTAGTTATGGGGTTTTGAACAAAATTATACAGATTAATCTAAAATTTTCAGCTTTTTACTCGGTTAAAATTTGAACGGGTTTTTTTATAAAGCCTTTTTAGATGTGGACGTTTTAATCCGAACAAAGCAAAAACCAGATGTTATTAAATGAAATTTTATGAGTTCATATAGTTAATTATTGGATTTTGAACAAAATTATACAGATAAATCTAAAATTTTCATCTTTTTACTCGGTAAAAATTCGAACGGATTCTCTATAAAGAAATTTTAGACATGCAAGTTTTACTCCTAACAAAACGAAAAATTAGATGTTATTAAATCAAATTTTACGAGTTCAAATAGTTAATTATGGGTTTTGAACAAAATTATACAGATTACTATAAAATTTTCAACTTTTTACTCGGTTAGAAATTCAAACGGACTCTCTATAAAGCCTTTTTAGACATGCACGTTTTAATCCATACAAAACTATAACTAGATGTTATTAAATCAAATTATTTGAATTTAAATAATTAAAAATGGGCTTTTGAACAAAATTATACAGATTAATCTAAAACTTTCAACTTATTACTCGGTTAAAATTTGAATGGGTTCTCTATAAAGCCTTTTTAGACGTAGACGTTTTAATCCGAACAAAACAAAAACCTGATGTTATTAAATGAAATTTTATGAGTTAAAATAGTTGAATATGGGATTTTGAACAAAATTATACTGATTAATCTAAAATTTTTAGCTGTTTACTTGGTTAAAATACGAACGGATTCTCTACAAAGCCTTTTTGGACTTGCACGTTTTAATCCTAACAAAACGAAACCCGATGTTATTAAATCAAATTTTATGAGTTCAAATATTTAAATTTGAGCTTTTGAACAAAGTTATATAGATTAATCTAAAATTTTCAGCTTTTTACTCGGTTAAAATTCGAACGGATTGTCTATAAAGTCTTTTTAGACATGCACGTTTTAATCCCAACAAAACTAAAATCAGATGTTATTAAATCAAATTTTACGAGTTCAAATAGTTTATTATGGGCTTTTGAACAAAATTATATAGATTAATCTAAAATTCTCAACTTTTTCATCGGTTAAAATGTGAACGGATTCTCTATAAAGCCTTTTTAGACATGCACGTTTTAATCCGAACAAAACGATAACTATATGGTATTAAATCAAATTTTTTGAGTTCAAATAATTAATTATGGGGTTTTGAACAAAATTAAACATATTAATCTAAAATTTTCAGCTTTTTACTCGGTTAAAATTTGAACGGGTTCTCTATAAAGCCTTTTTAGACGTTGACGTTTTAATCCGAACAAAACAAAAACCAGATGTTATTAAATGAAATTTTATGAGTTTAAATAGTTGAATATGGGATTTTTGACAAAATTATACCGATTAATCTAAAATTTTTAGCTTTTTACTAGGTTAAAATACGAACGGATCCTCTACAAAGCCTTTTTGGACAAGCACATTTTAATCCCAATAAAACGAAAACCAAATATTATTAAATCAAATTATATGAGTTCAAATATTTAATTTTGTGCTTCTGAACAAAATTATACAGATTATTCTAAAATTTTCAGCTTTTTACTCAGTTAAAATTCGAACGGATTCACTATAAAGTCTTTTTAGACGAGCAAGTTTTAATCCCAACAAAACGAAAATTAGATGTTATTAAATCAAATTTTACGAGTTCAACTTTTTACTCGGTTAAAATTCGAACGGATTCTCTATAAAGCCTTTTTAGACATTCACGTTTTAATCTGAACAAAACGATAACTAGATGTTATTAAATAAAATTTTTTGAGTTCAAATAATTAATTATGGGGTTTTGAAAAAAATTATACAAATTAATCTAAAATTTTCAACTTTTTACTCGGTTAAAATTCGAACGGATTCTCTATAAAGCCTTTTTAGATGTGGACGTTTTAATCCGAACAAAACAAAAACCAGATGTTATTAAATGAAATTTTATCATTTCAAATAGTTAATTATTGGATTTTGAACAAAATTATACAGATAAATCTAAAATTTTCAGCTTTTTATTCGGTTAAAATTCGATCAGATTCTCTATAAAGTAATTTTAGACTAGCAAGTTTTAGTTCTAACAAAACGAAAATTAGATGTTATTTAATCAAATTTTACGAGTTTAAATAGTAAATTATGGGCTTTTGAACAAAATTATACAGATTAATCTAAAATTTTTAGCTTTTTATTCGGGTAAAATTCGATCAGATTCTCTATAAAGCAATTTTAGACTAGCAAGTTTTAGTCCTAACAAAACGAAAATTAGATTTTACTTAATCAAATTTTACGAGTTTAAATAGTAAATTATGGGCTTTTGAACAAAATTATACAGATTAATCTAAAATTTTCAACTTTTTACTCGGTTAAAATTCGAACGGATTCTCTATAAAGCCTTTTTAGACATGCACGTTTTAATCCGAACAAAACGATAACTAGATGTTATTAAATCAAATTTTTTGAGTTCAAATAATTAATTATGGGGTTTTGAACAAAATTGTAAAGATTAATCTAAAATTTTCAGCTTTTTACTAGGTTAAAATTTTAACGGTTTTTTTATAAAGTCTTTTCAGATGTGGACGTTTTAATCCGAACAAAGGAAAAACCAGATGTTATTAAATGAAATTTTATGAGTTCAAGTAGTTAATTATTGTTTTTGGAACAAAATAATACAGATAAGTCTAAAATTTTTAGCTTTTTACTCGGTTAAAATTCGAACGGATTCTCTATAAAGCAATTTTAGACATGCAAGTTTTAATCCCAACAAAACGAAAATTATATATTATTAAATCAAATTTTACGAGTTTAAATAGTTAATTATAGGTTTTTGAACAAAATTATACAAATTTATCTAAAATTTACAACTTTTTACTCGGTTAAAATTCGAACGAATTCTCTATAAAGCCTTTTTAGACATGAACGTTTTAATCCCAACAAAACGAAAACAAGATTTTACTAAATGAAATTTTATGAGTTCAAATATTTAATTTTGAGCTTTTGAACAAAATTATACAAATTAATCTAAAATTTTAAGCTTTTTACTCGGTTAAAATTTGAACGGTTTCTCTATAAAGTCCTTTTAGACAAGCACGTTTTAATCCCAACAAAACGTAAATCAGATGTTATTAAATCAAATTTTACGAGTTCAAATAGTTAATTATGGGCTTTTGAACAAAATTATACAGATTAATCTAAAATTTTCAACTTTTTACTCGGTTAAAATTCGAACTGATTCTCTATAAAGCCTTTTTAGACATGCACGTTTTAATCCGAACAAAACGATAACTAGATATTATTAAATCAAATTTTTTGAGTTGAAATAATTAATTATGGGCTTTTGAACAAAATTATATAGATTAATCTAAAACTTTCAGCTTTTTACTCGGTTAAAATTTGAACGGGTTCTCTATAAAGCCTTTTTAGACATAGACGTTTTAATCCGAACAAAACAAAAACCATATGTTATTAAATGAAATTTTATGAGTTCAAATAGTTGAATATGGGATTTTGAACAAAATTATACAGATTAATCTAAAATTTTTATCTTTTTACTCGGTTAAAATACAAACAGATTCTCTACAAAGCCTTTTTGGAAATACACGTTTTAATCCCAACAAAATGAAAACCAGATTTTGTTAAATCAAATTTTATGAGTTCAAATATTTAATTTTAAGATTTTGAACAAAACTATACAGATTAATCTAAAATTTTCAGCTTTTTACTCGGTTAAAATTCGAACGGATTCTCTATAAAGTCTTTTTAGAAAAGCACGTTTTTATCCTAACAAAACGAAAATCAGATGTTATTAAATCAAATTTTAGGAGTTCAAATAGTTTATTATGGGCTTTTGAACAAAATTATACAGATTAATCTTAAATTTTCAACTTTTTACTCGGTTAAAATTCGAACGGATTATCTATAAAGCCTTTTTAGACATGTACGTTTTAATCCGAACAAAACGATAACTAGATGTTATTAAATAAAACTTTTCGAGTTCAAATAATTAATTATGGGGTTTTGAACAAAATTATATAGATTAATATAAAATTTTTAATTTTTTACTCGGTTAAAATTTGAACGGGATCTCTATAAAACCTTTTTAGACGTGGACGTTTTAATCCGAACAAAACAAAAACAAGATGTTATTAAATGAAATTTTATGAGTTCAAATAGTTAATTATTGGATTTTGAAAAAAATTATACAGATAAATCTAAAATTTTTAGCTTTTTACTAGGTTAAAATTCGAACGGATTCTCTATAAAGCAATTTTAGACTAGCAAGTTTTAGTCCCAACAAAACAAAAATTAGATGTTATTAAATCAAATTTTACAAGTTCAAATAGTTAATTATGGTCTTTTGAACAAAATTATATAGATTAATCTAAAAATTTCAACTTTTTACTCGATTAAAATTCGAACGGATTCTCTATAAAGCCTTTTTATACATGCACGTATTAATCCGAACAAAACGATAACTAGATGTTATTAACTCAAATTTTTTGAGTTCGAATAATTAATTATGGGGTTTTGAACAAAATTATACAGATTAATATAAAATTTTCAGCTTTTTACTCGGTTAAAATTTCAACGGGTTTTTTATAAAACCTTTTTAGATGTGGACGTTTTAATCCGAACAAAACAAAAACCAGATGTTATTAAATAAAATTTTATGAGTTCAAATAGTTAATTATGGGATTTTGAACAAAATAATACAGATAAATCTAAAATTTTCAGCTTTTTACTCGGTTAAAATTTGAACGGATTCTCTATAAAGCAATTTTAGACAAGCAAGTTTTAATCCCAACAAAACGAAAATTAGATGTTTTTAAATCAAATTTTACGAGTTCAAATAGTTAATTATGGGTTTTTGAACAAAATTATACAGATTAATCTAAAATTTTCAACTTTTTACTCGGTTAAAATTCGAACAGATTCTCTATAAAGCCTTTTTAGACATGCACGTTTCAATCCAAACAAAACGATAACTAGATGTTATTAAAAAAAATTTTTTGAGTTCAAATAATTAATTATGGGGTTTTGAACAAAATTATACTGATTAATCTAAAATTTTCAGCTTTTTACTCGGTTAAAATTTTAACGTGCTTTTTATAAAGCCTTTTTAGATGTGGACGTTTTAATCCAAACAAAACATAAACCAAATGTTATTAAATAAAATTTAATGAGTTCAAATAGTTAATTATTGGATTTTGAACAAAATAATACAGATAAATCTAAAATTTTTAGCTTTTTACTCGGGTAAAATTTCAACGGGTTTTTTATAAAGCCTTTTTAGATGTGGACATTTTAATCCAAACAAAACAAAAACCAAATGTTATTAAATAAAATTTTATGAGTTCAAATAGTTAATTATTGGATTTTGAACAATATAATACAGATAAATCTAAAATTTTCAACTTTTTACTCGGTTAAAATTTGAACAGATTCTCTATATAGCAATTTTAGACAAGCAAGTTTTAATCCCAATAAAACGAAAATTAGATGTTATTAAATCAAATTTTACGAGTTTAAATAGTAAATTATGGTCTTTTGAACAAAATTATATAGATTAATCTAAAATTTTCAACTTTTTACTCGGTTAAAATTCGAACGGATTCTCTATAAAGCATTTTTAGACATGAACGTTTTAATCCGAACAAAATGATAACTTGGTGTTATTAAATCAAATTTTTTGCATTCAAATAATTAGTTATGGGGTTTTGAACAAAATTATACAGATTAATCTAAAATTTTCAGCTTTTTACTCGGTTAAAATTTGAACGGGTTTTTTTATAAAGCCTTTTTAGATGTGGACGTTTTAATCCGAACAAAGCAAAAACCAGATGTTATTAAATGAAATTTTATGAGTTCATATAGTTAATTATTGGATTTTGAACAAAATAATACAGATAAATCTAAAATTTTCAGCTTTTTACTCGGTTAAAATTTGAATGGATTCTCTATAAAGCAATTTTAAACAAGCAAGTTTTAATCCCAACAAAACGAAAATTAGATGTTTTTAAATCAAATTTTACGAGTTCAAATAGTTAATTATGGGTTTTTGAACAAAATTATACAGATTAATCTAAAATTTTCAACTTTTTACTCGGTTAAAATTCGAACAGATTCTCTATAAAGCCTTTTTAGACATGCACGTTTCAATCCAAACAAAACGATAACTAGATGTTATTAAAAAAAAATTTGAGTTCAAATAATTAATTATGGGGTTTTGAACCAAATTATACTGATTAATCTAAAATTTTCAGCTTTTTACTCGGTTAAAATTTCAACGTGTTTTTTATAAAGCCTTTTTAGATGTGGACGTTTTAATCCAAACAAAACATAAACCAAATGTTATTAAATAAAATTTAATGAGTTCAAATAGTTAATTATTGGATTTTGAACAAAATAATACAGATAAATCTAAAATTTTTAGCTTTTTACTCGGGTAAAATTTCAACGGGTTTTTTATAAAGCCTTTTTAGATATGGACGTTTTAATCCAAACAAAACAAAAACCAAATATTATTAAATAAAATTTTATGAGTTCAAATAGTTAATTATTGGATTTTGAACAAAATAAAATAGATAAATCTAAAATTTTCAGCTTTTTACTCGGTTAAAATTTGAACAGATTCTCTATAAAGCAATTTTAGACAAGCAAGTTTTAATCCCAACAAAACGAAAATTAGATGTTATTAAATCAAATTTTAGGAGTTTAAATAGTTAATTATGGTCTTTTGAACAAAATTATATAGATTAATCTAAAAATTTCAACTTTATACTCGATTAAAATTCGAACGGATTCTCTATAAAGCCTTCTTAGATATGCACGTTTTAATCCGACCAAAACGATGACTAGATGTTATTAAATCAAATTTTTTTTGTTCGAATAATTAATTATGGGGTTTTGAACAAAATTATACAGATTAATATAAAATTTTTAGCTTTTTACTCGGTTAAAATTTCAACGGGTTTTTTTTATAAAACCTTTTTAGATATGGACGTTTTAATCCGAACAAAACAAAAACCAGATGTTATTAAATAAAATTTTATGAGTTCAAATAGTTAATTATGGGATTTTGAACAAAATAATACAGATAAATCTAAAATTTTCAGCTTTTTACTCGGTTAAAATTTGAACGGATTCTCTATAAAGCAATTTTAGACAAGCAAGTTTTAATCCCAACAAAACGAAAATTAGATGTTTTTAAATCAAATTTTACGAGTTCAAATAGTTAATTATGGGTTTTTGAACAAAATTATACAGATTAATCTAAAATTTTCAACTTTTTACTCGGTTAAAATTCGAACGGATTCTCTATAAAGCCTTTTTAGACATGCACGTTTTAATCCAAACAAAACGAAAACAAGATTTTATTAAATGAAATTTTATGAGTTAAAATATTTAATTTTAAGCTTTTGAACAAAATTATACAGATTAATCTAAAATTTTCAGCTTTTTAGTCGGTTAAAATTCGAACGGATTCTCTATAAAGCCTTTTTAGACATGCACATTTTGATCCGAAAAAAACGATCACTAGACATTATTAAATCAATTTTTTTGTGTTCAAATAGTTAATTATGGGCTTTTGAATAAAATTATACAGATTAATCTAAAATTTTCAACTTTTTACTCGGTTAAAATTCGAACGGTTTCTCCATAAAGTCTTTTTAGACATGCACCTTTTAATCGCAGCAAAACGATTATCAGATGTTATTAAATCAAATTTTACGAGTTCAAATAGTTTATTATGGGCTTTTGAACAAAATTATATTGATTAATCTAAAATTTTCAACTTTTTACTCGGTTAAAATTCGTACGGATTCTCTATAAAGCCTTTTTAGACATGCACATTTTAATCCGAACAAAACGATAAATAGATGTTATTAAATCAAATTTTTTGTGTTCAAATAATTAATTATGGGCTTTTGAACAAAATTATACAGATTAATCTAAAACTTTCAGCTTCTTACTCGGTTAAAATTTGAACGTATTCTCTATAAAGCCTTTTTAGACATAGACGTTTTAATCCGAACAAAACAAAAACCAGATGTTATTAAATGAAATTTTACGAGTTCAAATAGTTGAATATGGGATTTTGAACAAAATTATACAGATTAATCTAAAACTTTTAGCTTTTTACTCGGTTAAAATACGAACGGATTCTCAATAAAGCCTTTTTGGACATACACGTTTTAATCCGAACAAAACGATAACCAGATGTTATTAAATCAAATTTTTTGAGTTCAAATATTTAATATTGAGCTTTTGAACAAAATTATACAAATTAATCTAAAATTTTAAGCTTTTTACTCGGTTAAAATTATAACGGATTCTCTATAAAGTCTTTTTAGACATGCACGTTTTAATCCCAACAAAACGAAAATCAGATGTTATTAAATCAAATTTTACGAGTTCAAATAGTTTATTATGGACTTTTGAACAAAATTATACAGATTAATCTAAAATTTTCAACTTTTTACTCGGTTAAAATTCGAACGGATTCTCTATAAAGCCTTTTTAGACTTGCACATTTTAATCCGAACAAAACGATAACTAGATGTTATTAAATCAAATTTTTTGAGTTCAAATAATTAATTATGGGGTTTTGAACAAAATTATAAAGATTAATCTAAAATTTTTAGCTTTTTACTAGGTTAAAATTTTAACGGGTTTTTTATAAAGTCTTTTCAGATGTGGACGTTTTAATCCGAACAAAGGAAAAACCAGATGTTATTAAATGAAATTTTATGAGTTCAAGTAGTTAATTATTGTTTTTGGAACAAAATAATACGGATTAATCTAAATAATACAGATTAATCCGAATAAAACAATAACTAGATGTTATTAAATCAAATTTTTTTAGTTTAAATAATTAATTATGGGCTTTTGAACAAAATTATACAGATTAACCTAAAATTTTCAACTTTTTACTCGGTTAAAATTCGAACGGATTCTCTATAAAGCCTTTTTAGACGTGGACGTTTTAATCCGAACAAAACAAAAACCAAATGTTATTAAATGAAATTTTATGAGTTCAAATAGTTAATTATTGGATTTTGAACAAAATTATACTGATAAATCTAAATTTTTCAGCTTTTTACTCGGTTAAAATTCGAATGGATTCTCTATAAAGCAATTTTGGACAAGCAAGTTTTAGTCCTAACAAAACGAAAATTAGATGTTATTAAATCAAATTTTACGAGTTCAAATAGTTAATTATGGACTTTTGAACAAAATTATACAGATTAATCTAAAATTTTCAGCTTTTTACTCTGTTAAAATTTGAACGGGTTCTCTATAAAGCCTTTTTAGACGTGGACGTTTTAATCCGAACAAAACAAAAACCAGATGTTATTAAATGAAATTTTATGAGTTCAAATAGTTAATTATTGGATTTTGAACAAAATTATACATATAAATCTAAAATTTTCAGCTTTTTACTCGGTTAAAATTCGAACGGATTCTCTATAAAGCAATTTTAGACAAGCAAGTTTTAGTCCTAACAAAACGAAAATTAGATGTTATTAAATCAAATTTTACGAGTTCAAATAGTTAATTATGGACTTTTGATTAAAATTATACAGATTAATCTAAAATTTTTAGCTTTTTACTCGGTTAAAATTTGAACGGGTTCTCTATAAAGCCTTTTTAGATATGCACATTTTAATCTCAACAAAACGAAAACCAGATTTTATTAAATGAAATTTTATGAGTTAAAATATTTAATTTTGAGCTTTTGAATAAAATTATACAGATTAATCTAAAATTTTTACCTTTTTACTCGGTTAAAATTCGAACGAATTCTCTATAAAGCCTTTTTACACATGCACGTTTTAATCCGAATAAAACGATAACTAGATATTATTAAATCAAATTTTTTGAGTTCAAATAATTAATTATGGGGTTTTGAATAAAATTATACAGATTAATCTAAAATT
Source organism: Abelmoschus esculentus (assembly GCA_035048815.1). NCBI lineage: Eukaryota > Viridiplantae > Streptophyta > Magnoliopsida > Malvales > Malvaceae > Abelmoschus > Abelmoschus esculentus. The sequence goes on from JAUCBN010000036.1 coordinate 10,866,824, forward strand.
TTCAGCCTTTTACTAAGTTAAAATTTGAACGGATTCTCTATAAAGCCTTTTTAGACATGCACGTTTTAATCTGAACAAAAATATAACTAGATGTTATTAAATCAACTTTTTTGAGTTCAAATAATTAATTATGGGCTTCTGAACAAAATTATACAAATTAATCTAAAATTTTCAACTTTTTACTCGGTTAAAATTCAAACAGATTCTCTATAAAGCCTTTTTAGACATGTACGTATTAAACCGAACAAAATGATAAGTAGATGTTATTAAATCAAATTTTTTGAGTTCAAATAATTAATTATGGGCTTTTGAAAAAATTATACAAATTAAACTAAAAGTTTCAATTTTTTACTCGGTTAAAATTCGAACGGATTCTCTATAAGGCCTTTTTAGACATGCATGTTTTAATCCGAACAAAACAAAATCCAGATGTTATTAAATAAAATTTTATGATTTCAAATAGTTAATTATGGGATTTTGAACAAAATTATACAGATAAATCTAAAATTTTCAGCTTTTTACTCAGTTAAAGTTCGAACGAGTTTTCCATAAAGCAATTTTAGACATGCAAGTTTTAATCCCACCAAAACGAAAACCAGATGTTATTAAATAGCTTTTATGAGTTCAAATAGTTGAATATGGGCTTTTGAACAAAATTATACAGATTAATCTAAAGTTTTTAGCTTTTTACTCGGTTAAAATTCGAACGGATTCTCTACAAAGCCTTTTTAGACATGCACATTTTAATCTCCACAAAAGGAAAACCAAACTTAATTAAATGAAATTTTACGAGTTCAAATATTTAATTTTGAGCTTTTTAATAAAATTACACAGATTAATCTAAAATTTTTAGCTTTTTACTCGGTTAAAATTCGAACGGATTCTCTATAAAGCCTTTATAGAAACACACGTTTGAATCCCAACAAAAAGAAAACCAGATGTTATTAAATCAAATTTTATGAGTTCAAATAATTAATTATGGGCTTTTGAACAAAATTATACAAATTAATCTAAAATTTTCAACTTTTAAGTCGGTTAAAATTCGAACAGATTCTCTATAAAGCCTTTTTAGACATGCACGTTTTAATCCAAACAAAACGATAACGAGATGTTACTAAATCAAATTTTTTGAGTTCAAATAATTAATTATGGGCTTTTGAACAAAATTATACAAATTAATCTAAAAGTTTCAGCTTTTTACTCGGTTAAAATTTGAACGGATTCTCTATAAAGCCTTTTTAGACATACACGTTTTAATCCTAACAAAACAAAAACCAGATGTTATTAAATCAAATTTTATGAGTTCAGATAGTTAATTATGGGATTTTGAACAAAATTGTATAGATAAATCTAAAATTTTCAGCTTTTTACTCGGTTAAAATTCGAACCGATTCTCCATTAAGCAATTTTAGACATGCAAGTTTTAATCCCACCAAAATGAAAACCAGATGTTATTAACTCAAATTTTATGAGTTCAAATAGTTAATTATGGGATTTTGAACAAAATTATACAGATTAATAATTTTTTTTTAGCTTTTTACTCGATTAAAATTCGAACGAGTTCTTTATAAATCCTTTTTAGACATGCATATTTTAATCCCAACAAAACGAAAACAAGATTTTATAAAATGAAATTTTATGAGTTCAAATATTTAATTTTGAGCTTTTGAACAAAATTATACAGATTAATTTAGAATTTTAAGCTTTTTACTCGATTAAAATTCGAACGGATTCTCTATAAAGCCTTTTTAGACATACACATTTTAATCCCAACAAAACGAAAATTAGATGTTATTAATATCAAATTTTACGAGTTCAAATAGTTAATTATGGGGTTTTGAACAAAATTATACAGATTAATCTAAAATTTTCAACCTTTTACTCGGTTAAAATTCGAACGGATTCTCTATAAAGCCTTTTTAGACATGCACGTTTTAATCTGAACAAAATGATAACTAGATGTTATTAAATCAAATTTTTTGAGTTCAAATAATTAATTATAGGGTTTTGAACAAAATTATATAGATTAATCTAAAATTTTTAGCTTTTTACTCAGTTAAAATTTGAACGGATTCTCTATAAAGCCTTTTTAGACGTGGACGATTTAATCCGAACAAAACAAAAACCAAATGTTATTAAATGAAATTTTATGATTTCAAATAGTTAATTATTGGATTTTGAACAAAATTATAATGATAAATCTAAATTTTTTAACTTTTTACTCGGTTTAAATTCGAATGGATTCTCTATAAAGCAATTTTGAACAAGCAAGTTTTAGTCCTAACAAAACGAAAATTAGATGTTATTAAATCAAATTTTACGAGTTCAAATAGTTAATTATGGACTTTTGAAAAAAATTATACAGATTAATCTAAAATTTTTAGCTTTTTACTCGGTTAAAATTTGAACGGGTTCTCTATAAAGCCTTTTTAGATATGCACATTTTAATCTCAACAAAACGAAAACCAGATTTTATTAAATGAAATTTTATGAGTTAAAATATTTAATTTTGAGCTTTTGAATAAAATTATACAGATTAATCTAAAATTTTTACCTTTTTACTCGGTTAAAATTCGAACGAATTCTCTATAAAGCCTTTTACACATGCACGTTTTAATCCGAATAAAACGATAACTAGATATTATTAAATCAAATTTTTTGAGTTCAAATAATTAATTATGGGGTTTTGAATAAAATTATACAGATTAATCTAAAATTTTCAGCCTTTTACTTAGTTAAAATTTGAACGGAATCTCTATAAAGCCTTTTTAGACATGCACGTTTTAATCTGAACAAAAATATAACTAGATGTTATTAAATCAACTTTTTTGAGTTCAAATAATTAATTATGGGCTTCTGAACAAAATTATACAAATTAATCTAAAATTTTCAACTTTTTACTCGGTTAAAATTCAAACAGATTCTCTATAAAGCCTTTTTAGACATGTACGTATTAAACCGAACAAAATGATAAGTAGATGTTATTAAATCAAATTTTTTGAGTTCAAATAATTAATTATGGGCTTTTGAAAAAATTATACAAATTAAACTAAAAGTTTCAATTTTTTACTCGGTTAAAATTCGAACGGATTCTCTATAAGGCCTTTTTAGACATGCATGTTTTAATCCGAACAAAACAAAATCCAGATGTTATTAAATAAAATTTTATGATTTCAAATAGTTAATTATGGGATTTTGAACAAAATTATACAGATAAATCTAAAATTTTCAGCTTTTTACTCAGTTAAAGTTCGAACGAGTTTTCCATAAAGCAATTTTAGACATGCAAGTTTTAATCCCACCAAAACGAAAACCAGATGTTATTAAATAACTTTTATGAGTTCAAATAGTTGAATATGGGCTTTTGAACAAAATTATACAGATTAATCTAAAGTTTTTAGCTTTTTACTCGGTTAAAATTCGAACGGATTCTCTACAAAGCCTTTTTAGACATGCACATTTTAATCCGAATAAAACGATAACTAGATATTATTAAATCAAATTTTACGAGTTCAAATATTTAATTTTGAGCTTTTTAATAAAATTACACAGATTAATCTAAAATTTTTAGCTTTTTACTCGGTTAAAATTCGAACGGATTCTCTATAAAGCCTTTATAGAAACACACGTTTGAATCCCAACAAAAAGAAAACCAGATGTTATTAAATCAAATTTTATGAGTTCAAATAATTAATTATGGGCTTTTGAACAAAATTATACAAATTAATCTAAAATTTTCAACTTTTAAGTCGGTTAAAATTCGAACAGATTCTCTATAAAGCCTTTTTAGACATGCACGTTTTAATCCAAACAAAACGATAACGAGATGTTACTAAATCAAATTTTTTGAGTTCAAATAATTAATTATGGGCTTTTGAACAAAATTATACAAATTAATCTAAAAGTTTCAGCTTTTTACTCGGTTAAAATTTGAACGGATTCTCTATAAAGCCTTTTTAGACATACACGTTTTAATCCTAACAAAACAAAAACCAGATGTTATTAAATCAAATTTTATGAGTTCAGATAGTTAATTATGGGATTTTGAACAAAATTGTATAGATAAATCTAAAATTTTCAGCTTTTTACTCGGTTAAAATTCGAACCGATTCTCCATTAAGCAATTTTAGACATGCAAGTTTTAATCCCACCAAAATGAAAACCAGATGTTATTAACTCAAATTTTATGAGTTCAAATAGTTAATTATGGGATTTTGAACAAAATTATACAGATTAATAATTTTTTTTTAGCTTTTTACTCGATTAAAATTCGAACGAGTTCTTTATAAATCCTTTTTAGACATGCATATTTTAATCCCAACAAAACGAAAACAAGATTTTATAAAATGAAATTTTATGAGTTCAAATATTTAATTTTGAGCTTTTGAACAAAATTATACAGATTAATTTAGAATTTTAAGCTTTTTACTCGATTAAAATTCGAACGGATTCTCTATAAAGCCTTTTTAGACATACACATTTTAATCCCAACAAAACGAAAATTAGATGTTATTAATATCAAATTTTACGAGTTCAAATAGTTAATTATGGGGTTTTGAACAAAATTATACAGATTAATCTAAAATTTTCAACCTTTTACTCGGTTAAAATTCGAACGGATTCTCTATAAAGCCTTTTTAGACATGCACGTTTTAATCTGAACAAAATGATAACTAGATGTTATTAAATCAAATTTTTTGAGTTCAAATAATTAATTATAGGGTTTTGAACAAAATTATATAGATTAATCTAAAATTTTTAGCTTTTTACTCAGTTAAAATTTGAACGGATTCTCTATAAAGCCTTTTTAGACGTGGACGATTTAATCCGAACAAAACAAAAACCAAATGTTATTAAATGAAATTTTATGATTTCAAATAGTTAATTATTGGATTTTGAACAAAATTATAATGATAAATCTAAATTTTTTAACTTTTTACTCGGTTTAAATTCGAATGGATTCTCTATAAAGCAATTTTGAACAAGCAAGTTTTAGTCCTAACAAAACGAAAATTAGATGTTATTAAATCAAATTTTACGAGTTCAAATAGTTAATTATGGACTTTTGAAAAAAATTATACAGATTAATCTAAAATTTTTAGCTTTTTACTCGGTTAAAATTTGAACGGGTTCTCTATAAAGCCTTTTTAGATATGCACATTTTAATCTCAACAAAACGAAAACCAGATTTTATTAAATGAAATTTTATGAGTTAAAATATTTAATTTTGAGCTTTTGAATAAAATTATACAGATTAATCTAAAATTTTTACCTTTTTACTCGGTTAAAATTCGAACGAATTCTCTATAAAGCCTTTTACACATGCACGTTTTAATCCGAATAAAACGATAACTAGATATTATTAAATCAAATTTTTTGAGTTCAAATAATTAATTATGGGGTTTTGAATAAAATTATACAGATTAATCTAAAATTTTCAGCCTTTTACTTAGTTAAAATTTGAACGGAATCTCTATAAAGCCTTTTTAGACATGCACGTTTTAATCTGAACAAAAATATAACTAGATGTTATTAAATCAACTTTTTTGAGTTCAAATAATTAATTATGGGCTTCTGAACAAAATTATACAAATTAATCTAAAATTTTCAACTTTTTACTCGGTTAAAATTCAAACAGATTCTCTATAAAGCCTTTTTAGACATGTACGTATTAAACCGAACAAAATGATAAGTAGATGTTATTAAATCAAATTTTTTGAGTTCAAATAATTAATTATGGGCTTTTGAAAAAATTATACAAATTAAACTAAAAGTTTCAATTTTTTACTCGGTTAAAATTCGAACGGATTCTCTATAAGGCCTTTTTAGACATGCATGTTTTAATCCGAACAAAACAAAATCCAGATGTTATTAAATAAAATTTTATGATTTCAAATAGTTAATTATGGGATTTTGAACAAAATTATACAGATAAATCTAAAATTTTCAGCTTTTTACTCAGTTAAAGTTCGAACGAGTTTTCCATAAAGCAATTTTAGACATGCAAGTTTTAATCCCACCAAAACGAAAACCAGATGTTATTAAATAACTTTTATGAGTTCAAATAGTTGAATATGGGCTTTTGAACAAAATTATACAGATTAATCTAAAGTTTTTAGCTTTTTACTCGGTTAAAATTCGAACGGATTCTCTACAAAGCCTTTTTAGACATGCACATTTTAATCCGAATAAAACGATAACTAGATATTATTAAATCAAATTTTTTGAGTTCAAATAATTAATTATGGGGTTTTGAATAAAATTATAGAGATTAATCTAAAATTTTTAGCTTTTTACTCGGTTAAAATTCGAACGGATTCTCTATAAAGCCTTTATAGAAACACACGTTTGAATCCCAACAAAAAGAAAACCAGATGTTATTAAATCAAATTTTATGAGTTCAAATAATTAATTATGGGCTTTTGAACAAAATTATACAAATTAATCTAAAATTTTCAACTTTTAAGTCGGTTAAAATTCGAACAGATTCTCTATAAAGCCTTTTTAGACATGCACGTTTTAATCCAAACAAAACGATAACGAGATGTTACTAAATCAAATTTTTTGAGTTCAAATAATTAATTATGGGCTTTTGAACAAAATTATACAAATTAATCTAAAAGTTTCAGCTTTTTACTCGGTTAAAATTTGAACGGATTCTCTATAAAGCCTTTTTAGACATACACGTTTTAATCCTAACAAAACAAAAACCAGATGTTATTAAATCAAATTTTATGAGTTCAGATAGTTAATTATGGGATTTTGAACAAAATTGTATAGATAAATCTAAAATTTTCAGCTTTTTACTCGGTTAAAATTCGAACCGATTCTCCATTAAGCAATTTTAGACATGCAAGTTTTAATCCCACCAAAATAAAAACCAGATGTTATTAACTCAAATTTTATGAGTTCAAATAGTTAATTATGGGATTTTGAACAAAATTATACAGATTAATAATTTTTTTTTAGCTTTTTACTCGATTAAAATTCGAACGAGTTCTTTATAAATCCTTTTTAGACATGCATATTTTAATCCCAACAAAACGAAAACAAGATTTTATAAAATGAAATTTTAAGAGTTCAAATATTTAATTTTGAGCTTTTGAACAAAATTATACAGATTAATTTAGAATTTTAAGCTTTTTACTCGATTAAAATTCGAACGGATTCTCTATAAAGCCTTTTTAGACATACACATTTTAATCCCAACAAAACGAAAATTAGATGTTATTAATATCAAATTTTACGAGTTCAAATAGTTAATTATGGGGTTTTGAACAAAATTATACAGATTAATCTAAAATTTTCAACCTTTTACTCGGTTAAAATTCGAACGGATTCTCTATAAAGCCTTTTTAGACATGCACGTTTTAATCTGAACAAAACGATAACTAGATGTTATTAAATCAAATTTTTTGAGTTCAAATAATTAATTATAGGGTTTTGAACAAAATTATACAAATTAATCTAAAATTTTCAGCTTTTTACTCGGTTAAAATTTGAACGGATTCTCTATAAAGCCTTTTTAGACGTGGACGCTTTAATCCGAACAAAACAAAAACCAAATGTTATTAAATGAAATTTTATGATTTCAAATAGTTAATTATTGGATTTTGAACAAAATTATAATGATAAATCTAAATTTTTTAACTTTTTACTCGGTTTAAATTCGAATGGATTCTCTATAAAGCCTTTTTAGACATGCACGTTTTAATCCGAACAAAACGATAAATAGATGTTAGTAAATCAAATTTTTTGAGTTCAAATAATTAATTATGGGGTTTTGAACAAATTATATAGATTAATCTAAAATTTTCAGCTTTTTGCTCTGTTAAAATTTGAACGGGTTCTCTATAAAGCCTTTTTAGACGTGGACGTTTTAATCCGAACAAAACAAAAAACAGATGTTATTAAATGAAATTTTATGAGTTCAAATAGTTAATTATCTGATTTTGAACTAAATTATACAAACAAATCTAAAATTTTCAACTTTTAGATAAGCAATTTTAGATAAGCAAGTTTTAGTCCCAACAAAACGAAAATTAGATGTTATTAAATCAAATTTTATGAGTTCAAAAAGTTAATTATGGGCTTTTGAACAAAATTATACAGATTAATCTAAAATTTTTAACTTTTTACTCGGTTAAAATTCGAACGGATTCTCTATAAAGCCTTTTTAGACTTGCAGGTTTTAATCCAAACAAAACGATAACTAGATGTTATTAAATCAAATTTTTTGAGTTCAAATAATTAATTATGGGCTTTTGAATAAAATTATACAGATTAATCTAAAATTTTCAACTTTTAACTCGATTAAAATTTGAAAGGATTCTTTATAAAGCCTTTTTAGACATGCACGTTTTAATCCGAACAAAACAAAATCCAGATGTTATTAAATAAAATTTTATGAGTTCAAATAGTTAATTATGGGATTTTTAGCAAAATTATACAGATAGATCTAAAATTTTCAGCTTTTTACTCGTTTAAAATTCGAACGGATTCTCTATAAAGCAATTTTAGACATGCAAGTTTTATTCCCACCAAAACGAAAACCAGATGTTATTAAATCAAATTTTATGAGTTCAAATAGTTGAATATGTTCTTTTAAACATAATTTTACAGATTAATCTAAAATTTTTAGCTTTTTACTCAGTTAAAATTCAAACGAATTCTGTGCAAAGCCTTTTTAGACATGCACATTCTAATCCTAACAAAACGAAAAAAAAATTTTATTAAATTAAATTTTATGGGTTCAAATATTTAATTTTGAGCTTTTGAACAAAATTATACATATTAATCTAAAATTTTCAGCTTTTTAATCCCACCAAAACGAAAACCAGATGTTATTAAATCAAATTTTTTGAGTTCAAATAGTTGAATATGGTCTTTTAAACAAAATTATACAGATTAATCTAAAATTTTTAGCTTTTTACTCGGTTAAAATTTGAACGGGTTCTCTATAAAGCCTTTTTAGACATGCACGTTTTAATCCCAACAAAACGAAAGTGAGATGTTATTAAATCAAAATTTACGAGTTCAAATAGTTAATTATAGGCTTTTGAACAAAATTATACAGATTAATCTAAAATTTTCAACTTTTTACTCGGATAAAATTCAAACGGATTCTCTATAAAGCAATTTTTGACATGCAAGTTTTAATCCCACCAAAACGAAAACCAGATGTTATTAAATCAAATTTTATGAGTTCAAATAGCTGAATAAGGTCTTTTAAATAAAATTATACAGATTAATATAAAATTTTTAGCTTTTTACTCGGTTAAAATTTGAACAGATTCTCTATAAGCCTTTTTAGATGTGGACGTTTTAATCCGAACAAAACAAAAATCAGATGTTATTAAACAAAATTTTATGAGTTCAAATAGTTTAATATGGGATTTTGAACAAAATTATACAGATTAATCTAAAATTTTCAGCTTTTTACTCGGTTAAAATTAGAATAGATTCTCTATAAAGCAAATTTAGACAAGCAAGTTTTAGTCCTAACAAAACGAAAATTAGAAGTTATTAAATCAAATTTTACGAGTTCAAATAGTTAATTATGTGCTTTTGAACAAAATTATACAGATTAATTAAAATTTTAAACTTTTTACTCGGTTAAAATTCGAACTGATTCTCTATAAAGCCTTTTTAGACATGCACGTTTTAATCCGAACAAAACGATAACTAGATGTTATTAAATCAATTTTTTCGAGTTCAAATAATTAATTATGGGGTTTTGAACAAAATTATATAGATTAATCTAAAATTTTCAGCTTTTTACTCGGTTAAAATTTGAACGGATTCTCTATAAAGCCTTTTTAGACGTGGACGTTTTAATCCGAACAAAACAAAAACCAGATGTTATTAAATGAAATTTTATGAGTTCAAGTAGTTAATTATTGGATTTTGAGCAAAATTGTACAAATAAATCTAAAATTTTCAGCTTTTTACTCGGTTAAAATTCGAACGGATTCTCTATAAAGCAATTTTGGACAAGCAAGTTTTAGTCCCAACAAAACGAAAATTAGATGTTATTAAATCAAATTTTACGAGTTCAAATAGTTAATTATCTGATTTTGCACAAAATTATACAAATTAATCTAAAATTTTCAACTTTTTACTCGGTTAAAATTCGAACGGATTCTCTATAAAGCTATTTTAGACATGCACGTTTTAATCCGAACAAAACGATAATTAGATGTTATTAAATCAAATTTTTTGAGTTCAAATAATTAATTATGGGATTTTGAATAAAATTATACAGATTAATCTAAAATTTTCAGTTTTTACTCGGTTAAAATTTGAAAGGATTCTTTATAAAGCCTTTTTAGACATGCACGTTTTAATCCGAACAATACAAAAACCAGATGTAATTAAATAAAATTTTATGAGTTCAAATAGTTAATTATGGTATTTTTAACAAAATTATTCAGATAGATCTAAAATTTTCAGCTTTTTACTCTATTAAAATTCGAACGGATTCTCTATAAAGCAATTTTAGACATGCAAGTTTTAATCCCACCAAAACGAAAACCAGATGTTATTAAATAAAATTTTATGAGTTCAAATAGTTGAATATGGTCTTTAAAACAAAATTATATAGATTAATCTAAAATTTTTGGCTTTTTACTCGGTTAAAATTCGAACGAATTCTCTACAAAACCTTTTTAGACGTGCAAATTTTAATCCCAACAAAACGAAAACAAGATTTTATTAAATGAAATTTTATGAGTTCAAATATTTAATTTTGAGCTTTTGATTAAAATTATACAAATTAATCTAAAATTTTCAGCTTTTAACTCGGTTAAAATTCGAACGGATTCTCTATAAAGTCTTTTTAGACATGCACGTTTTAATCCCAACAAAACGAAAATCAGATGTTATTAAATCAAATTTTACGAGTTCAAATAGTCAATTATGGGGTTTTGAACAAAATTATACAGATTAATTTAAAATTTTCAACTTTTTACTCAGTTAAAATTCGAACGGATTCTCTATAAAGCCTTTTTAGATATGCACGTTTTAATCCGAACAAAACGATAACTAGATGTTATTCAATCAAATTTTTTGAGTTCAAATATTTAATTATAGGGTTTTGAACAAAATTATACAGATTAATCTAAAATTTTCAGCTTTTTACTCTGTTAAAATTTGAACGGGTTCACTATAAAGCCTTTTTAGACGTGGACGTTTTAATCCGAACAAAACAAAAACCAAATGTTATTAAATGAAATTTTATGAGTTCAAATAGTTAATTATTGGATTTTGAACAAAATTATACATATAAATCTAAAATTTTTAGCTTTTTACTCGGTTAAAATTCGAACGGATTCTCTATAACACAATTTTAGACAAGCAAGTTTTAGTCCCAACAAAACGAAAATTAGGTGTTATTAAATCAAATTTTACGAGTTTAAATAGTTAATTATGGGCTTTTGATTAAAATTATACAGATTAATCTAAAATTTGAAATTTTTTACTCGGTTAAAATTCAAACGGATTCTCCAAAAAGCCTTTTTAGACGTGGACATTTTAATCCGAACAAAACGATAACTAGATGTTATTAAATTAAATTTTTCATGTTCAAATAATTAATTATGGGGTTTTGAACAAAATTATACAGATTAATCTAAAATTTTCAGCATTTTACTCGGTTAAAATTTGAACGAATTCTCTATAAAGCCTTTTTAGATGTGGACGTTTTAATCCGAAAAAAACAAAATCCAAATGATATTAAATGAAATTTTATGAGTTCAAAAAGTTAATTTTTGGATTTTGAACAAAATTATACTGATAAATATAATTTTTTCAACTTTTTACTCGGTTAAAATTCGAATGTATTCTCTATAAAGCAATTTTGGACAAGCAAGTTTTAGTCCTAACAAAACGAAAATTAGATGTTATTAAATCAAATTTTACAAGTTCAAATAGTTAATTATGGACTTTTGAACAAAATTATACAAATTAATCTAAAATTTTTAACTTTTTACTCGGTTAAAATTCTAACGTATTCTCTATAAAACCTTTTTAGACATGCACGTTTTGATCCGAACAAAACGATAACTAGATGTTATTAAATTAAATTTTTTGACTTCAAATAATTAATTATGGGGTTTCGAACAAAATTATACAGATTAATCTAAAATTTTCAGATTTTTACTCGGTTAAAATTCGAACGGATTCTCTATAAAGCGTTTTTAGACATGCACGTTTTAATACGAACAAGACGATAACTAGATGTCATTAAATCAAATTTTTTGAGTTCAAATAATTAATTATGGGGTTTTGAACAAAATTATACAGATTAATCTAAAATTTTAAGCTTTTTACTCGGTTAAAATTCGAACAGATTCTTTATAAAGCCCTTTTAGACGTGGACGTTTTAATCCGAACAAAACAAAAACCAGATGTTATTAAATGAAATTTTATGAGTTCAAATAGTTGAATACGGAATTTTGAACAAAATTATACAGATTAATCTAAAACTTTTAGGTTTTTACTCGGTTAAAATACGAACAGATTCTCTACAAAGCCTTTTTGGACATGCACGTTTTAATCCCAACAAAACGAAAACCAGATTTTATTAAATCAAATTTTATACAGATTAATCTAAAATTTTCAACTTTTTACTCGGTTAAAATTCTAACGTATTCTCTATAAAACCTTTTTAGACATACACGTTTTGATCCGAACAAAACGATAACTAGATGTTATTAAATTAAATTTTTTGAGTTCAAATAATTAATTATGGTGTTTTGAACAAAATTATACAGATTAATCTAAAATTTTCAGATTTTTACTCGGTTAAAATTCGAACGGATTCTCTATAAAACCTTTTTAGACATGCACGTTTTGATCCGAACAAAACGATAACTAGATGTTATTAAATTAAATTTGTTGAGTTCAAATAATTAATTATGGGGTTTTGAACAAAGTTATACAGATTAATCTAAAATTTTCAGATTTTTACTCGGTTAAAATTCGAACGGATTCTCTACAAAACCTTTTTAGACATGCACGTTTTGATCCGAAGAAAACGATAACTAAATGTTATTAAATTAAATTATTTGAGTTCAAATAATTAATTATGAGGTTTTGAACAAAATTATACAGATTAATCTAAAATTTTCAGCTTTTTACTCGGTTAAAATTCGAACGGATTCTCTATAAAGCCTTTTTGGACATGCACGTTTTAATCCGAACAAAACGATAACTAGATGTCATTAAATCAAATTTTTTGAGTTCAAATAGGTAATTATGGGTTTTTGAACAAAATTATGCAGATTAATCTAAAATTTTCAACTTTTTACTCAGTTAAAATTCGAAAGGATTCTCTATAAAACCTTTTTAGATATGTACGTTTTAATCCGAACAAAACGATAACTAGATGTTATTAAATCAAATTTTTTGAGTTCAAATAATTAATTATAGGGTTTTGAACAAAATTATACAGATTAATCTAAAATTTTCAGCTTTTTACTCGGTTAAAATTTGAACGAAATCTCTATAAAGCCTTTTTAGATGTGGACGTTTTAATCCGAACAAAACAAAAACCAAATGTTATTAAATGAAATTTTATGAGTTCAAATAGTTAATTATTGGATTTTGAACAAAATTATACTGATAAATCTAAATTTTTCAGCTTTTTACTCGGTTAAAATTCGAATGGATTCTCTATAAAGCAATTTTGGACAAGCAAGTTTTAGTCCTAACAAAACGAAAATTAGATGTTATTAAATCAAATTTTACGAGTTCAAATAGTTAATTATGGACTTTTGAACAAAATTATACAGATTAATCTAAAATTTTCAGCTTTTTACTCTGTTAAAATTTGAACGGGTTCTCTATAAAGCCTTTTTAGACGTGGACGTTTTAATCCGAACAAAACAAAAACCAGATGTTATTAAATGAAATTTTATGAGTTCAAATAGTTAATTATTGGATTTTGAACAAAATTATACATATAAATCTAAAATTTTCAGCTTTTTACTCGGTTAAAATTCGAACGGATTCTCTATAAAGCAATTTTAGACAAGCAAGTTTTAGTCCCAACAAAACGAAAATTAGGTGTTATTAAATCAAATTTTACGAGTTCAAATAGTTAATTATGGGTTTTTGATTAAAATTATACAGATTAATCTAAAATTTTTAATTTTTAGACGTGGACATTTTAATCCGAACAAAACGATAACTAGATGTTATTAAATTAAATTTTTCGAGTTCAAATAATTAATTATGGGGTTTTAAAAAAAATTATACAGATTAATCTAAAATTTTCAGCATTTTACTCAGTTAAAATTCGAACAGATTCTCTATAAAGCCTTTTTAGACGTGGACGTTTTAATCCGAACAAAACAAAAACCAGATGTTATTAAATGAAATTTTATGAGTTCAAATAGTTGAATATGGAATTTTGAACAAAATTATATAGATTAATCTAAAATTTTTAGCTTTTTACTCGGTTAAAATACGAATGGATTCTCTACAAAGCCTTTTGGGACATGCACGTTTTAATCCCAACAAAATGAAAACCAAATGTTATTAAATCAAATTTTACGAGTTCAAATAGTTAATTATGGGCTTTTGATTAAAATTATACAGATTAATCTAAAATTTGCAATTTTTTACTCGGTTAAAATTCTAACGTATTCTCTATAAAGCCTTTTTATACATGCATGTTTTAATCCAAACAAAAAGATAACTAGATGTTTTTAAATCAAATTTTTTGAGTTCAAATAATTAATTATGGGGTTTTGAACAAAATTATACAGATTAATCGAAAATTTTCAGCTTTTTACTCGGTAAAAATTTGAATGGGTTTTCTATAAAGCCTTTTTAGACGTGGACGTTTTAATCCGAACAAAACAAAAACCAGATGTTATTAAATGAAATTTTATGAGTTCAAATAGTTAATTATTGGATTTTGAACAAAATTATACAAATAAATCTAAAATTTTCAACTTTTTACTCGGGTAAAATTTGAACGGATTCTCTATAAAGCAATTTTAGACAAGCAAGTTTTAGTACCCACAAAACGAAAATTAGATGATATTAAATCAAATTTTACGAGTTCAAATAGTTAATTATGGGCTTTTGAACAAAATTATACAGATTAATCTAAAATTTTTAACTTTTTACTCGGTTAAAATTCGAACGGATTCTCTATAAAACCTTTCTAGACATGCACGTTTTAATCCGAACAAAACGATAACTAGAAGTTTTTAAATCAAATTTTTTGAGTTCAAATAATTAATTATGGGGTTTTGAACAAAATTATACAGATTAATCTAAAATTTTCAGCTTTTTACTCGGTTAAAATTTGAACAGGTTCTCTTTAAAGCCTTTTTAGTCGTAGACATTTTAATCCGAACAAAACAAAAACCAGATGTTATTAAATAAAATTTTATGAGTTCAAATAGTTAATTATTGGATTTTGAACAAAATTATACAAATAAATCTAAAATTTTCAGCTTTTTACTCGGTTAAAATTCGAACGATTCCCTATAAAGCAATTTTGGACAAGAAAATTTTAGTCCCAACAAAACGAAAATTAGATGTTATTAAATCAAATTTTACGAGTTCAAATAGTTAATTATAGGCTTTTGAACAAAATTATATAGATTAATCTAAAATTTTCAACTTTTTGCTCGTTAAAATTCAAACGGATTCTCTATAAAGCCTTTTTAGATATGCACGTTTTAATCCGAACAAAACGATAACTAGATGTTATTAAATCAAATTTTTTTAGTTCAAATAATTAATTATGGACTTCTGAACAAAATTATACAGATTAATCTAAAATTTTTAGCTTTTTACTCGGTTAAAATTTGAAAGGATTCTTTATAAAGCCTTTTTAGACATGTACATTTTAATCCCAACAAAACAAAAACAAAATTTTATTAAATGAAATTTTATGAGTTCAAATATTTAATTTTGAGCTTTTGAATAAAATTATACAGATTAATGTAAAATTTTCAGCTTTTTACTCGGTTAAAATTCGAATGGATTCTCTATAAAGTCTTTTTAGACATGCACATTTTAATCTTAACAAAACAAAAATCAGATGTTATTAAATTAAATTTTACGAGTTCAAATAATTAATTAGGGGCTTTTGAACAAAATTATAAAGATTAATCTAAAATTTTCAAATTTTTACTAGGTTAAAATTCGAACGGATTCTCTATAAAGCCTTTTTAGACATGCACGTTTTAATCCGAACAAAACGATAACTAGATGTTATTAAATCAAATTTTTTACTCGGTTAAAATTTTCAGCTTTTTACTCGGTTAAAGTTCGAACGGATTCTAAATAAAGCAATTTTAGACAAGCAAGTTTTAGTCCAACAAAACGAAAAATAGATGTTATTAAATCAAATTTTACGAGTTCAAATAGTTAATTATGGGCTTTTGAACAAAATTATACAGATTAATCTAAAATTTTCAACTTTTTACTCGGTTAAAATTCGAACGGATTCCCTATAAAGCCTTTTTAGACATGCAAGTTTTAATCCGAACAAAACGATAACTAGATGTTATCAAATCAAATTTTTTGAGCTCAAATAATTAATTATGGGGTTTTGAACAAAATTATACTAATTAATCTAAAATTTTCAGCATTTTACTCGGTTAAAATTCGAACAGATTCTCTATAAAGCTTTTTTAGACGTGGACGTTTTAATCCGAACAAAACAAAAACCAGATGTTATTAAATGAAATTTTATGAGTTCAAATAGTTGAATATGGAATTTTGAACAAAATTATACAGATTAATCTAAAGTTTTTAGCTTTTTACTCGGTTAAAATACGAACAAATTCTCTACAAAGCCTTTTTGGACATATATGTTTTAATCCTAACAAAACGAAAACCAGATGTTATTAAATCAAATTTTATGAGTTCAAATAGTTAATTATGGGGTTTTGAACAAAATTATACAAATTAATCTAAAATTTTCAACCTTTTACTCGGTTAAAATTCGAACGGATTCTCTATAAAGCCTTTTTAGACATGCACGTTTTAATCCGAACAAAACGATAACTAGATGTTATTAAATCAAATTTTTTGAGTTCAAATAATTAATTATAGGGTTTTGAACAAAATTATACAAATTAATCTAAAATTTTCAGCTTTTTACTCGGTTAAAATTTGAACGGATTCTCTATAAAGCCTTTTTAGACGTGGACGCTTTAATCCGAACAAAACAAAAACCAAATGTTATTAAATGAAATTTAATGATTTCAAATAGTTAATTATTGGATTTTGAACAAAATTATACTGATAAATCTAAATTTTTCAGCTTTTTACTCGGTTAAAATTCGAATGGATTCTCTATAAAGCAATTTTGGACAAGCAAGTTTTAGTCCTAACAAAACGAAAATTAGATGTTATTAAATCAAATTTTATGAGTTCAAATAGTTAATTATGGGCTTTTGAAAAAAATTATACAGATTAATCTAAAATTTTTAGCTTTTTACTCGGTTAAAATTTGAACGTGGTCACTATAAAGCCTTTTTAGACATGCACATTTTAATCTCAACAAAACGAAAACTAGATTTTATTAAATGAAATTTTATGAGTTCAAATATTTAATTTTGAGCTTTTGAATAAAATTATACAGATTAATCTAAAATTTTGAACTTTTTACTCGGTTAAAATTCGAACGGATTCTCTATAAAGCCTTTTTAGACATGCACGTTTTAATCCGAATAAAAGGATAACCAGATGTTATTAAATCAATTTTTTTGAGTTCAAATAATTAATTATGGGGTTTTGAACAAAATTATACAGATTAATCTAAAATTTTCAGCTTTTTACTAGTTATAATTTGAACGTATTCTCTATAGAGCCTTTTTAGACATGCACGTTTTAGTCCGAACAAAACAAAAAACAGATGTTATTAAATAAAATTTTATGAGTTCAAATAGTTAATTATGGGATTTTTAACAAAATTAAACAGATAAATCTAAAATTTTCAGCTTTTTACTAGGTTAAAATTCGAACGAATAAAGCAATTTTAGACATGCAAGTTTTAATCCCACCAAAATGAAAACCAGATGCTATTAAATCAAATTTTATGAGTTCAAATAGTTGAATATGGTCTTTTAAACAAAATTATACAGATTAATCTAAAATTTTTATCTTTTTACTCGGTTAAAATTTGAACGAATTCTCTACAAAGCCTTTTTAGACATGCACATTTTAATCCCAACAAAACGAAAACAAGAATTTATTAAAATAAATTTTATGAGTTCAAATATTTAATTTTGAGCTTTTGAACAAAATTATAAAGATTAATCTAAAATTATCAGCTTTTTCCTCGGTTAAAATTTGAACAAGTTCTCTGTAAAGTCTTTTTAGACGTGGACGTTTTAATCCGAACAAAACAAAAACCAGATATTATTAAATAAAATTTAGATATGCACGTTTTAATCCCCAAAAAACAACAATCATATGTTATTAAATCAAATTTTATGAGTTCAAATAGTTAATTATGCGATTTTGAACAAAATTATACAGATAAATCTAAAATTTTCAGCTTTTTAGTCGGTTAAAATTTGAACGGATTCTCTATAAAGCAATTTTAGACAAGCAAGTTTTAATCCCAACAAATCGAAAATCGAATATTATTAAATTGAATTTTATGAGTTCAAATAGTTGAATATAGGCTTTTGAACAAAATTATACAGATTAATCTAAAAATTTTAGCTTTTTACTCTTCCGGGCGGTCGGCTATAGGGTTTTTTTAATGAGGCCCTTTCTCAAAAAAAAATTCGAATGGATTCTCTACAAAGCCTTTTTAGACATGCACATTTTAATCCCAACAAAACGAAAACCATATTTTATTAAATGAAATTTCATGAGTTGAAATATTTAATTTTGAGCTTTTGAACATATTTATACAGCTAAATCTAAAATTTTAAGCTTTTTACTCAGTTAAAATTTGAACGGATTCTCTATAAAATTAGATGTTATTAAATAAAATTTTATGAGTTCAAATAGTTAATTATGAGATTTTGAACAAAATTATACAGATAAATCTAAAAGTTTCACTTTTTACTCGGTTAAAATTCGAACGGATTCTCTATAAAGCAATTTTAGACAAGCAAGTTTTAATCCCAACAAAATAAAAATTAGATGTTATTAAGTCAAATTTTATGAGTTCAAATAGTTGAATATGGACTTTACAACAAAATTATACAGATTAATCTAAAATTTTTAGCTTTTTACTCGATTAAAATTGGAACGGATTCTCTACAAAGACTTTTTAGACATGCACATTTTAATATCAACAAAACGAAAACCAGATTTTATTAAATGAAATTTTATGAGTTCAAATATTTAATTTTGAGCTTTTGAATAAAATTATACAGATTAATCTAAAATTTTCAACCTTGTACTCGGTTAAAATTCGAACGGATTCTCTATAAAGCCTTTTTAGACATGCGCGTTTTAATCGAAATAAAACAAAAACCAGATGTTATTAAATCAAATTTTATGAGTTCATATAGTTAATTATGGGCTTTTGAACAAAATTATATAGATTAATCTAAAATTTTAAACTTTTTAGGTGGTTAAAATTCTAATAGATTCTCTATAAAGCCTTTTTAGACATGCACGTTTTAATCTGAGCACAACGATAACTAGATGTTATTAAATCAAATTTCTTGAGTTCAAATAATTAATTACGGGATTTTGAACAAAATTATATAGATTAATCTAAAATTTTCAGCTTTTTACTCAGTTAAGATTTGAATGGATTCTCTATAAAGTCTTTTTAGACATGCAAGTTTTAATCCGAATAAAACAAAAACTAGATGTTATTAAATAAAATTTTATGAGTTCAAATAGTTAATTATGGGATTTTGAATAATATTATACAACTAAATCTAAAATTTTAGCTTTTTACTCGATTAAAATTCGAACGGATTATGATTATGGATCTCTCCTCTCCTCTCCTCTCTTTTCCTCTCTCCGTACGTTCTCCTCTCTTCGTACTCTTCCTCCGCCGCCTTGGAGGCTTTTGTGCCAACGTCTTCCGGCGTCTCCATGGTTCGTTCACCGCCGCCAACTCCTGGGGAGGAGGGATCCGTCATTGTTCGTTGCTTACCACCCTCGACGAGGGACTCTACCAACGCCGGGAACGGCGGATCTCTTTACTGCTTTGGTTTCGATCGATCTTCTTACCTTCCACGATCGTTTTTTGGGTTTTGCAGGTTGTGATCCGATCGGCCATCCGATCTGATGATGTCCTCGATCTTGTGCGGCAGGTTCATCGATGTCCGCTATGGTGGCTTTGCTTCTTCTCCATCGCCGGCCTGTTTTCGTTGTTGCCTTACGTTTTGCGATCTTGGCCGCGTCTTGTTTCTCACTGGGCTCGTCATGTCCCTTTCCGCCATCCGATGATCAACCTCGACGAGGGACTCTATCAACGCCGGGAACGGCGGATCTCTTTACTGCTTTGGTTTCGATCGATCTTCTTATCTTTCACGTTCATTTTCTGGGTTTTGCAGGTTGCGATCCGACGGCTATGGTGGCTTTGCTTCTTCTCCATCGCCGGTCTATTTTCGTTGTTGCCTTACGTTTTGCGATCTTGGCCGCGTCTGGCTTCTGATGGTGTTCTTGGCCGAGCTTGGCAGCGACATTGCCTCTGTGAGGGATGTCCTCGACGCCGGCTATGGCGCTTCTCCTTCGTTTATCTTGCCGTTTTCTTTCCGCTGCTACCTCACTCGTGGCTATGGCTTTGGTGCGTTTGTCTCTCTTCTCTGGTTCTGGTTCTTGCCTACGACCACCGGCGGCCCCGTCCTGTCGAGTCTTCTTCTCTCCAGTGCCCGTTCGTGTTAGCGAGGTTTGCTGCCTTTCGTTTCTGGGTGCTTGCTGATCGGGAGAATTGGCAGGGGTGGGGCGAGCAGCTGGTTGAAGCCCATGCAACGTACGTGCATGCGGCTCCTCTTGCTGCTCATGTTGCTATTCTTGGTGGGGCGGTCTCAGCAGCGATTTCTCTCTTTTCACTTTCCTTATTGTTTGTTTTTGTCTTCTTTATATTTTCTTTACTGTTTTTGTTATTGTTAATGCTACTGTTAATGTCAATGTTATTAGTAATATTAATGTTACATCGTAATAACTTTCGTTTACCAACCTTATATAAGGTTCATACCAACACCTCTCATGGTGTTTTGCTGAGACAATGGTCTGCTAATCAGACTTTTATGCCAACTATTACTTTTTTTATTCTAATGATCTTCACAATCCTTCCATACTATGATGTCTTTCTTTATGGACTCTTATTTTATTCCATTAAAAATATAATTTATATTCCTTTTCAAATTCTTATTTCTTTTTTTAAATACAATATTTATCCCTTTTCTACTTTTTTAATAGTTTTTTGGCCTTTTCTTTCCAGCGATATTATCTTTTCTTTATAAGATATTCTATTCCTTTTCAGACTCTTTTTCTCTTTTTTAATCCTGATAAAACTCTTCTGTCTTACTTTTCACCTCTATATAAGATCATAAGCTCTCTTCATACTTTATTCTTTCCCATACTTTCTTCCAATTACCGTCCATCCTCTCCTCTTTTTCTTCTAATGGATTCCAAAACTTTTCTCCAACAACTCGAGAATATCCAATTCACTGAGGAAGAACAGTCTACTATCTTTCAAACCAACCTACCTTGGGACTCAGCTGATGCTGACTCTTATACGACCCTTCTAGGGAATATGATCACCTCCAAGGACATTGATGATCAGATTATTATTAAAGCCTTCACCGGAATCTAGACCTCGGCTAAACTTTCCTCTATGCGTTCACTGCGGCCACGACTGTTTCTTATCTGCTTCAAGAATGAGAAGATTAAGGATGATATCCTGTCTAGGGGACCATGGACATACAAAGATGAGTGGCTTTCTCTCACTCAATACGACCCCACTATTAGCATTGATGATCACTCATTCCTAACAATGAATGTGTGGGTACGGATTTATAATATTCCGCCTATCCTCCTTGCTTCGGAAGATTCGGCTAACAATATTGGTGAATCGCTCGGGGCGCTCATAGGGAACGTTACGAAAATTGACACAAGGAAATTGGATTTCAACATGGTTGACTATCTTCGGGTAGGGTTAACTCTCGATGCTTCTAAACCAGTTCGTCGTTGTGTTGCTATTGGTGGGGGCTCTTCTACCCGTTTTTGTCCGCTACAATATGAACGTCTTCCCACTCCCTGTCACTGTTGTGGTCGTGTTGGTCACTCAATTGACTTTTGTGCTGTTCCTATTGAGGAAAGGCCTGAGCAACTTCAATATGGTGACTGGCTTCGCTATCTACCCAAAAGAAAGGTTACTCAACCTCTGCAGAGAGGACGCATCCGTTATATTTCGCAGAACTCGCAGGCATCTCCCTCCACGACCACCAATGGTAAAGATAAGGGTCCTATGACATCCCTACCAGTTAAGGAAAACGCCCTGCCTTCTGAATCTGCTCCTGTTTTCTCCCAAGGTCCTCGTACCCTTCCAACTGTTCCAAGTAAGCTATCTGTTAGGCGCGGTCCTGCTCAACTCCTACAAACGGCTTTTCCAGATCTAGATTCCAATATAACTACTCGAGCTAAGGTCCCCGATGGTGATGCTGGTGATGCTGATGGCAGCTTATCGGCACCAGAACTCCAGGATTTGGAGCTAGAACTTGCCAATGACACTGCCTTCCAGGAGGCTGCTGACTGGATTGAAAATGCACCGCCGGCCAAGCGAATGGTTCGTGCTATCTCTACTAGAGGCACTAAAAGAACTCCGCCATCCGATGATGGTTCTAGGCCTAAACGGCATCGGCCACCTCCTAAAGGGTCTGCAGAAAAAGCTGGGATGAGCAGCACAAATAACACTCCGGCGGAGGTTGACAGTGGTCAACCCCGCTGAGCCAAATGATTGATCTTTTTTGGAACTGTCATGGCTTCTATACCATGGCAGTTCTAATTTTAGTTTATCTCTTTATTTTTTTCGTTGTTCTTAGTTTCTTGAGTTTTTTAGGACAGTTTCTTTTTTTTGCATCTCTTTTTGGGTTTGTTTTCTGGTTTAATAATATTTCTTTTTCTTTCTTTTTTTACTTTGGTTCTTTCTCTTCTTTTACTTTCTTTTGCTCCTCTTTTTTCTTTTCCTTTTTCTTTAGTACATATGTTATTCTACGATTACACATACCACCCTTCGAAAGGGATCTTTCCAACGTCTACTTTGACGTATCTTTACTTTTCAAGGGGAATTGCTTTCCTACTCTACTTCATTTCCATTTACATTATTGGCTAGCTGGGATGAGCAGCTTTAACAACTCTCTGGCGGTGGTTGACGATGATCAACCCTGCCGAAAGAAATGAAAATCTTATGTTGGAACTGTCAGGGCCTTGGCAACGCCCAGACAGTTCTTGCTTTACAATGTGCTGTCTCCAAGCATGATGCTGATTGTCTCTTTCTCTGTGAGACCAGATTAAACAGACAAAACATGGATCGTATTAAGCTCAAACTTGGTATGCATGGTTGTCTAGCTGTTGATCCCAAGCCTTCCTGCACAGGACTTGCCATCATATGGAAGAACAATTCTTCTGTTGATCTCCTCTCGTATTCAGATCGACATATTGATGTTCTTGTTACATCTGAACAATTTCAATTCCACTTTACTGGCATACACGGCTTTCCGGAAACTGCGAACAAACACAAGACTTGGCAATTAATAGATTCCCTGAATGTAGCCAGTTCTCTTCCTTGGCTTTTAGGGGGGGACTTTAATGAAATCCTTTACGACAACGAAAAACAAGGTGGTTCCCGCCGTGCTCGTTCACAAATTAACAACTTTCAAGAGTGCCTTGTTAATAATGATCTTTTCGACTGTAAACCAAAGTCTGGATGGTTCACTTGGACCAGATCGGGACGCAACTCGGTAACCATTATGGAAAGACTAGACAGATTTCTTGGTAATTCCACCTGGTTCACTACTTTCCCTAGTTGCCAAGCTATCTCTTTCTTTCAGGCGCGTTCTGACCACTGTCCTATTTTGAAGGATACTAGGCCTGTTTTGAGTCCTCCAATTGTGCGGACCAGCTCATTGTTCCGCTATGAGAACTGCTGGGCTGATAATCCTGAGGTTCTTTTACGTATTAAAGAGCTATGGTCTACTCCATCTCGATCGACTCTAAGTAAACTACACGACATTAGACATTTCCTTGCTACTTGGCAAACTAGCAAACGCTTGAAATCCAATAAGCGTATCTCCCAGTTGAATGACTTCATTAACCTATGTCTCACGCAACATCTCTCCGACTTTGAAATCAATGGCCTTTTCTCTGCTAAACGTGAGCTCGATAGTTTACTAAATGCGAAGGAAATCTATTGGGCTCAACGCGCTCGAACTCTCTGGTTAGAGCACGGTGACAAAAACACTTCCTTCTTTCATGCTAGAGCGACTAGCCGACGGAGGAAAAACCAGCTTGTTGGTCTTTTCAACGGTCAAAATATTTGGCAAACTAATTCTAATGATATTATGACTACCGCTGTTACATACTTTCAAAATCTTTTTTCATCATCCTCTCCTATAATAGATTCATCAATCTTGACCAATATTCCCACAGTTGTTACTGACTCAATGAATAATGAACTTAATAAGGATTTCACTCCAGATGAAATTCATACTGCTTTTCGTGATATCGATCCGAGGAAGGCCCCGGGGGTTGACGGTTTCCCAAGCAGTTTCTTCCGGAAGCACTGGGATATCCTTGGCCATGAATTTATATCTCTCTACCTCGGGCTTCTTCGAGGGTCCATTAATATGGAAGAAGTCAATCGTACCATTATTGTGCTTATCCCTAAAATTGATGAACCTACCACAATGCGTCATCTTAGACCTATTAGTCTCTGTACAGTTATTTATAAAACTGTCTCAAAAGTACTTGTTGATCGGCTAAAATCTACCATACCCATTTGTATTAGTGGCAACCAAGCTGCTTTTGTTCATGGCAGGAACATTACGGATAATATTCTTATAGCCCACGAACTTATCCATACCCTTAATACTGATGCTACATCCCTTGTGAAAGGGGCTAGTTTAAAGTTAGATATGGAAAAGGCCTTCGACCGTGTTGAATGGACTTTTTTAGAACATATTATGATTCGTCTAGGTTTTAACCCCAATTGGGTGTCCCTTATTATGAGGTGTGTATCCTCAGTTACCTTTCAAGTTCGAGTGAATGATTCTCTTTCTCAGCCTTTTAAGCCCTTTAGAGGTTTACGACAAGGGGACCCTCTCTCCCCTTTTTTGTTTCTTTTCTGTACACAGGGTCTTTCTGCCTTACTTAATGCTGAGCAATCCTCTGGTGAACTCCCGGGGCTTTGCTCTAGCAGAAATGGGCCACGTGTCAATCATCTTCTTTTTGAAGACGACTGTGTTGTTTTTATCAAGACCGAAATGGCCGAAGTACAGCGCCTTCGGGACGTTCTGCATATTTATGCCACTTCGTCCGGGCAAGCAGTGAACTTTGAGAAATCTACTATTTTCTATTCTCGGAAAACCCCCTTGTCACTTCGAATAGCCATCAATGACATACTGCATGTCAGGGAGGTGAATGACCCTGGGCTTTACTTAGGAGTCCCTCTTCTCATTGGAAAGAATAAAACTACTGCTCTGGGATTTACCAGAGATAAAATGATTTCCAGAATGAACAGCTGGGACAAGCATCTCCTCTCTTTTAGTGGGAGAGAAGTCTTCATCAAATCCATTCTACAATCTATGCCTCAATATGTAATGTCTTGCTACCTTCAGCCACTCAATATTATTGATGACATGACTACTTCTATACGCCGTTACTGGTGGTCTGGAAAATCTGGCAAAAAAGGATGGCACATGCTTCCCTGGGATACTGTCTGTCTCCCGAAAGCGGCTGGGGGAATCGGCTTTCGTGACCTACACCATTTTAATATTGCTTTACTCGGTAAGCAGATTTGGCGCCTTGTGTGTACTCTTGGGAACCTTCTTAGTCAAATTTACAAATGCAAGTACTACCCGAATGGTTCTTTATTAGACTCTGTTTCTTCGCGGAGTTTCTCCTTTGCCTGGGAAGGGCTTAGTGTAGCTATTTCTAAACTTCGTGCTGGATTTTTTATACGTCCAGGTATGAATACTATCCAGATCCACTTTGACAATTGGGGTGGCTCTCAGCCTTTACGCCTTTATGGTGATTATGAGATCAATGATGAAGTGCCTTTGCGCGCTGGCACTTTTATGATACCTAACTTGCCCCGATGGGATGAATCCAAAGTTAGGAATTACTTTACACATGAGGATGCTAATACTATCCTTAATGTTCCGATTATTAATGATATGACGGATACCACCCTCTGGGGTAACCATGATTCTGGTATCTATTCTGTGCGATCGGGCTATCAATTTTTGACGCATCAGCCAGGTCCAGTTAACAGGCCCTCTAAACTTTGGAAAATTCTCTCTAAATTACCCACTCTTCCGAAGGTACGTTCTTTTGCTTGGCGTTTGTGCCACAATATACTACCGTCTGGTCACAAAATCCTTCAGGCCAATCTTGGTTCGGGGATTTGCCCTATATGCAATTTGGCCATTGAAACCACCATCCATGCTATAAGGGACTACCCTTGTACTAGGGAGGCGTTCCAGTTGGCAGGACTCCCATCTCGACTTCTCTCTCCTGTTTATACCTCCCCTCATCAGTGGCTTTCTGCGGCAGCTGGCTTTCTTTCTCTTCAGCAATTCTCTTTATTTCTTACGATCTTATGGAATCTCTGGAACCGTCGGAATGACTTTGTCCATAATAACCATCTTCAACCGGTTTGGTTAACCGTTGCTAATGCTCTCAGCCTTTCACATGATTACGCCTCAGCTAATAATGCCTCCCGTCTATATTCCCGGCTAGCTGAGCCCACTTTTGCTCTTGCTAGATGGACGAAACCAGACCCTGGTTACGTCAAGATTAACACGGACAGTGCTTTCAACCCCGTGTTAAAAGGAGCAGCAGCTGGTGTCATTGTTAGGGATTCCTCTGGCATTTTCCGTGGCGGTTGTTCTTTGCCTCTCCTCTGTCCGGATCCTGCCTCTGCTGAAGCTCTTGCCCTCCTGGAAGGTTTGAAGCTTGCCATTTCTAATGGCTGGACCCGTGTTGTCTTCGAGACTGACTCCGCTTCCATTGCTAATAAGGTCAATGATCCCCTTTACCAGGATCGTTCCTCTGTGCAACCTTTGGTATCTCGTATCCGTTCCACTCTTGGTACTTTGCCTGACTGTAAGATTTGTTATGTACCTAGAGAGGCTAATGTTGTATCCCATGTGTTAGCTACTAGGGCTTTGCGCTCCTTCTCTTCTTGCTTTTTCTCCTGTGACTTTCCCGATTTTATTCGGGCTTCTATAAACTCGGAGAGGTTCTCCTCCCCTTCGCAATAAGATCTTGGGTACTCTTTTCCCCATAGGGGCCTTCCTGCCCCTCGGGGTGGTTGGCTATAGGGTTTTTTTAATGAGGCCCTTTTCTCAAAAAAAAAATTCGAACGGATTCTCTATAAAGCAATTTTAGAAATGCACGTTTTAATCCCAACAAAACGAAAACCAGATGTTATTAAATCAAATTTTACGAGTTCAAATAGTTGAATATGGGCTTTTGAACAAAATTATACAGATTAATCTAAAATTTTTAGCTTTTTACTCGGTTAAAATTCGAACGAATTATCTATAAATCCTTTTTAGACATGCACATTTTAATCCCAATAAAAGGAAAACTAGATTTTATTAAATGAAATTTTATGAGTTCAAATATTTAATTTTGACCTTTTGAACAAAATTATACAGATTAATCTAAAATTTTTAGCTTTTTACTCGGTTAAAATTCGAACGGATTCTCTATAAAGCCTTTTTAGACATGCACGTTTTAATCCCAACAAAACGAAAACCAGATGTTATTAAATCAAATTTTATGAGTTCAAATAGTTAATTATGTGCTTTTGAAAAAAAATATACAAATTAATCTAAAATTTTCAACTTTTTACTCGATTAAAATTCAAACAGATTCTCTATAAAGCCTTTTTAGACATGCACGTTTTAATCCGGAAAAAAGATAACTAGATGTTATTAAATCAACTTTTTTGAGTTCAAATAATTAATTATGGGCCTTTGAACAAAATTATACAAATTAATCTAAAATTTTCAACTTTTTACTTGGTTAAAATTCGAATAGATTCTCTATAAAGCCTTTTTAGAAATGCACGTATTAAACCGAACAAAACGATAAGTAGATATTATTAAATCAAATTTTTTGAGTTCAAATAATTAATTATGGGATTTTGAACAAAATTATACAAATTAATCTAAAAGTTTCAGCCTTTTACTCGGTTAAAATTTGAACGGATTCTCTATAAAGCCTTTTTAGACATGCTCATTTTAATCCGAGCAAACCAAAAACCAGATGTTATTAAATAAGAATTTTTGAGTTCAAATAGTTAATTATTGGATTTTGAACAAAATTATACAGATGAATCTAAAATTTTCAACTTTTTACTCGGTTAAAATTCGAACGGGTTCTCTATAAAGCAATTTTAGACATGCAAGTTTTAATCCCTCCAAAATGAAAACCAGATGTTATTAAATCAAATTTTATGAAGTCAAATAGTTGAATATGGTCTTTTAAACAAAATTATACAGATTAATCTAAAATTTTTAGCTTTTTACTCGGTTAAAATTCGAACAAATTCTCTGCAAAGCCTTTTTAGACATGCACGTTTTAATCCCAACAAAACGAAAACAAGATTTTATTGAATGAATTTTATGAGTTCAAATATTTAATTTTGAGCTTTTGAACAAAATTATACAGATTAATCTAAAATTTTAAGCTTTTTACTCGGTTAAAATTCGAACAGATTCTCTATAAAGCCTTTTTAGACATGCACGTTTTAATCGCAAAAAACGAAAATCAGATGTTATTAATATCAAATTTTACGAGTTCAAATACTTAATTATGGTCTTTTCAACAAAATTATACATATTAATCTAAAATTTTCAGCTTTTTACTCGTTTAAAATTTGAACGAATTCTCTATAAACCCTTTTTAGACGTGGACGTTTTAGTCTGAACAAAATAAAACCAGATGTAATTAAATCAAATTTTAAGAGTTTAAATAGTTAATTATGAAATTTTGAACAAAATTATATAGATAAATCTAAAATTTTCAGCATTTTACTTGGTTAAAATTCGAACAGATTCTCTATAAAGCAATTTTAAACAAGCAAGTTTTAATCCCAATAAAACAAAAATTAGATGTTATTAAATCAAATTTTATGAGTTCAAATAGTTGAATATGGGCTTTTGAACAAAATTATATAGATGAATCTAAAATTTTTAGCTTTTTACTCGGTTAAAATTCGAACGGATTCTCTATAAAGCCTTTTTAGACATGCACGTTTTAATCCCAACAAAACGAAAACCTGATGTTATTAAATCAAATTTTATGAGTTCAAATAATTAATTATGGGCTTTTGAACAAAATTATACATATTAATCTTAAATTTTCAACTTTTTAGTCGGTTAAAATTCGAAAAGATTCTTTATAAAGCCTTTTTAGACATGCACGTTTTAATCCCAACAAAACGAAAACCTGATGTTATTAAATCAAACTTTATGAGTTCAAATAATTAATTATGGGCTTTTGAACAAAATTATACATATTAATCTTAAATTTTCAACTTTTTAGTCGGTTAAAATTCGAAAAGATTCTCTATAAAGCCTTTTTAGACATGCACGTTTTAATCCAAACAAAACGATAACGAGATGTTACTAAATCAAATTTTTTGAGTTCAAATAATTAATTATGGGCTTTTGAACAAAATTATACAAATTAATCTAAAAGTTTCAGCTTTTTACTCGGTTAAAATTCAAACGGATTCTCTATAAAGCCTTTTTAGACATGCACGTATTAAACCGAACAAAACGATAAGTAGATGTTATTAAATAAAATTTTTTGAGTTCAAATAATTAATTATGGGCTTTTGAACAAAATTATACAAATTAATCTAAAAGTTTCAGTTTTTTACTCGGTTGAAATTCGAACGGATTCTCTATAAGGCCTTTTTAGACATGCATGTTTTAATCCGAACAAAAAAAAATCTAGATGTTATTAAATAAAATTTTATGATTTCAAATAGTTAATTATGGGATTTTGAACAAAATTATACAGATAAATCTAAAATTTTCAGCTTTTTACTCAGTTAAAATTCGAACGAGTTTTCCATAAAGCAATTTTAGACATGCAAGTTTTAATCCCACCAAAA
Organism: Abelmoschus esculentus; assembly: GCA_035048815.1. Taxonomy (NCBI): domain Eukaryota; kingdom Viridiplantae; phylum Streptophyta; class Magnoliopsida; order Malvales; family Malvaceae; genus Abelmoschus; species Abelmoschus esculentus. The sequence goes on from JAUCBN010000036.1 coordinate 10,897,134, forward strand.
CGAAAACTAGATGTTATTAAATAACTTTTATGAGTTCAAATAGTTGAATATAGGCTTTTGAACAAAATTATACAGATTAATCTAAAGTTTTTAGCTTTTTACTCGGTTAAAATTCGAACGGATTCTCTACAAAGCCTTTTTAGACATGCACATTTTAATCCGAACAAAAGGAAAACCAAATTTTATTAAATGAAATTTTACGAGTTCAAATATTTAATTTTGAGCTTTTTAATAAAATTATACAGATTAATCTAAAATTTTTAGCTTTTTACTCGGTTAAAATTCGAACGGATTCTCTATAAAGCCTTTATAGACACGCACGTTTGAATCCCAACAAAAAGAAAACCAGATGTTATTAAATCAAATTTTATGAGTTCAAATAATTAATTATGGGCTTTTGAACAAAATTATACATATTAATCTTAAATTTTCAACTTTTTAGTCAGTTAAAATTCGAAAAGATTCTCTATAAAGCCTGTTTAGACATGCACGTTTTAATCCAAACAAAACGATAACGAGATGTTACTAAATCAAATTTTTTGAGTTCAAATAATTAATTATGGGCTTTTGAACAAAATTATACAAATTAATCTAAAAGTTTCAGCTTTTTACTCCGTTAAAATTTGAACGGATTCTCTATAAAGCCTTTTTAGACATGCACGTTTTAATCCTAACAAAACAAAAACCAGATGTTATTAAATCAAATTTTATGAGTTCAGATAGTTAATTATGAGATTTTGAACAAAATTTTACAGATAAATCTAAAATTTTCAGCTTTTTACTCGGTTAAAATTCGAACTGATTCTCCATAAAGCAATTTTAGACATGCAAGTTTTAATCCCACCAAAATGAAAACCAGATGTTATTAACTCAAATTTTATAAGTTCAAATAGTTGAATATGGTCTTTTAAACAAAATTATACAGATTAATAAAATTTTTTTAGCTTTTTACTCGGTTAAAATTCGAACGAGTTCTTTATAAAGCCTTTTTAGACATGCATATTTTAATCCCAACAAAACGAAAACAAGATTTTATAAAATGAAATTTTATGAGTTCAAATATTTAATTTTGAGCTTTTGAACAAAATTATACAGATTAATTTAGAATTTTAAGCTTTTTACTCGATTAAAATTCGAACGGATTCTCTATAAAGCCTTTTTAGACATACACGTTTTAATCCCAACAAAACGAAAATCAGATGTTATTAATATCAAATTTTACGAGTTCAAATAGTTAATTATGGTCTTTTGAACAAAATTATACATATTAATCTAAAATTTTCAGCTTTTTACTCGTTTAAAATTTGAACGGATTCTCTATAAAGCCTTTTTAGATGTGGACGTTTTAGTTCGAACAAAACAAAACTAGATGTTATTAAATCAAATTTTAAGAGTTTAAATAGTTAATTATGAGATTTTGAACAAAATTATACAGATAAATCTAAAATTTTTAGCTTTTTACTTGGTTAAAATTCGAACGGATTCTCTATAAAGCAATTTTAGACAAGCAAGTTTTAATCCCAACAAAACAAAAATTAGATGTTACTAAATCAAATTTTATGATTTCAAATAGTTGAATATAGGCTTTTGAACAAAATTATACAGATTAATCTAAAATTTTTAGCTTTTTACTCGGTTAAAATTCGAACGGATTCTCTACAAAGCCTTTTTAGTCTTGCACATTTTAATCTCAACAAAGCAAAAACCAAATTTTATTAAATGAAATTTTATGAGTTCAAATATTTAATTTTGAGCTTTTGAATAAAATTTTACATATTAATCTAAAATTTATAGCTTTTTACTCGGTTAAAATTCGAACGGATTCTCTATAAAGCCTTTATAAACATGCACATTTTAATCCCAACAAAACGAAAACCTGATGTTATTAAATCAAATTTTATGAGTTCAAATAGTTAATTATGGGCTTTTGAACAAAATTATACAGATTAATCTAAAATTTTCATCTTTTTAGTCGGTTAAAATTCGAACGGATTCTCTTTAAAGCCTCTTTAGACATGCACGTTTTCTTCCGAACAAAATGATAACTAGATGTTATTAAATAAAATTTTTTGAGTTAAAATATTTAATTATGGGCTTTTGAACAAGTTATATAGATTAATCTAAAATTTTTAGGTTTTACTCGGTTAATATTAGAACGGATTCTCTATAAAGCCTTTTTAGACGTAGACCTTTTAATCCGAACAAAATAAAAACCAGATGTTATTAAATCAAATTTTTTTAGTTCAAATAATTAATTATGTGATTTTGAACAAAATTATACAAATTAATCTAAAATTTTCAACTTTTTACTCGGTAAAATTCGAACAAATTCTCTATAAAGTCTTTTTAAACATGCATGTTTTAGTCCGAAGAAAACGATAACTTGATGTTATTAAATCAAATTTTTTGAGTTCAAATAATTAATTATGGGCTTCTGAACAAAATTATACGGATTCTCTATAAAGCCTTTTTAGACGTGGAAGTTTTAATCCGAACAAAAAAACCCCCAGATGTTATTAAATCAAATTTGATGAGTTTAAATAGTTAATTATGAGATTTCGAACAAAATTATACAGATAAATCTAAAATTTTCAGCTTTATACTCGGTTAAAATTCGAACGGATTCTCTATAAAGCAATTTTAGACATGCAAGTTTTAATCCCACCAAAACGAAAACCAGATGTTATTAAATCAAATTTTATGAGTTCAAATAGTCGAATATGGTCTATTAAACAAAATTATACAGATTAATCTAAAATTTTCAACTTTTTACTCGGTTAAAATTCGAACGGATTCTCTATAAATCCTTTTTAAACGTGGACATTTTAATCCGAACAAAATGATAACTAGATATTATTAAATCAAATTTTTTGAGTTCAAATAATTAATTATGGGTTTTTGAAAAAAATTATACAGATTAATCTAAAAGTTTCAGCTTTTTACTCGGTTAAAATTTGAATAGATTCTCTATAAAGTCTTTTAAGATATGCACGTTTTAATCCGAACAAAACAAAAACTAGATGTTATTAAATAAAATTTTATGAGTTCAAATATTTAATTATGGGATTTTGAAAAAAATTATACTGATAAATCTAAAATTTTCAGCATTTTACTCAGTTAAAATTTGAACGGATTCTCTATAAAGCAATTTTTGACATGCAAGTTTTAATCCTACCAAAATGAAAATCAGATATTATTAAATCAAATTATATGACTTCAAATAGTAGAATATGGTCTTTTAAACAAAATTATACTGATTAACCTAAAATTTTTAGCTTTTTACTCTGTTAATATTCGAACGGATTCTCTATAAAGCCTTTTTAGACGTAGACGTTTTAATCCGAACAAAACAAAAACCAGATGTTATTAAATAAAATTTTACGAGTTCAAATAGTTAATTATGGGCTTTTGAACAAAATTATACAGATTAATCTAAAATTTTCAGCTTTTTACTCGGTTAAAATTAAGACGGATTCTCCATAAAGCCTTTTTAGACATGCACGTTTTAATCTGAATAAAATGATAACTAGATGTTATTAAATCAAATTTTTTGATTTCAAATAATTAATTATGGGCTTTTAAACAAAATTATGCAGATTAATCGAAAAGTTTCAGGTTTTTACTCGGTTAAAATTCGAACAGATTCTCTTTAAAGCCCATTTACACATGCACGTTTTAATCCCAACAAAACGAAAACCATATTTTGTTAAATGAAATTTTATGAGTTCAAATAGTTAATTTTGAGCTTTTGAACAAAATTATACTTATTAATCTAAAATTTTCAGCTTTTTACTCAGTTAAAATTCCAACGGATTCTCTATCAAGCCTTTTTAGACATGCACGTTTTAATCCCAACAAAACGAAAATCAGATGTTATTAAATCAAATTTTATCAGTTCAAATACTTAATTAAGGGCTTTTGAACAAAATTATACAGATTAATCTAAAATTTTCCGCCTTTTACTCGGTTAAAATTCAAACGAATTCTCCATAAAGCCTTTTTAGACATACATGTTTTAATCCGAACAAAACGATAACTAGATGTTATTAAATCAAATTTTTTGAGTTCAAATAATTAATTATGCACTTTTGAACAAAATAATAATTAATTATGGGCTTTTGAACAAAATTATGCAGATTAATCTAAAATTTTCAGCTTTTTACTCGGTTAAAATTTGAACGGGTTATGGCCTCCTCTCTCAATTCTCTCCTCTTCTCTCCGTAATGCTTTCTTCTTTCTTTCCTCCTTCTTTCCGCCGTCTTTCACTTCCGATAATCTTTCTCTCTGTTTCGGCCTTGGTTTTATGGCGCCGTCATTCATTCATGGTATCTTTTTGCTCTCCTTCATTCCTAGATCTGGCTGTCTGTTTGGGTCTCCACCGTGGTGGATGGATGAGAGTTTTTTGGTCTTCATCTTGTTGTCTGTGATTGGCGACCACCACGCCCGGTTTCTTGGGGCCGACTGCGACCATGCTCATGACACCTCATTGAGAGAGGAGGCCTGGCCGTTACCACCTCCACGTCTTTTTCGACGATGTTTCTCCCATGTCTGTGTCGCTGCCTTTCTCGTTCAGGATGGTGGTTTGATCGGTCGAATGAGGTTCGCCCGATCCTTTTTTGTTTTTTGCCAATCTCTTAATGTTATTTTTCACTGGTTCTTTTCTTGTGATCTGCTTTTTGGAGCTTCTTCTTGCTGGAGCGTTCGATCCTTCCTACGCCAGAAGGAAGACGAAACAGCCACGGCCGGGATGCCCGGTGTTTCTATGGCTATTATGGCTATCTTACCACCCTTTTTTGGGATTAAAAACCATACTTTTCTTTTATTCTTTCTAACTTGGTCCTACTGGGTTGTTTTTACTGTCCAAGATTATATTGAATCCTTTCTTGGCTTATCTCAGCTTCGTGGTTACCCTACCCGAGCCTGGGTCTTCACGGTTGGTGTGGAGTCCAACTCCTGGGAGGATTTCTTCTCTTCCTTTTATATTTCTTTATCTTTTCTCTACCTGTCTAAGGTTCTCTTCACCACTGGTGGCGGATGGACGAGGGTTTTTCTTTGTCTTTTCGTTTGGTGTCACGTTGTATATCAAACAACACCTTCTTCTTCTTTTCTTTGGCCTCTTGGTTGTGTCCCTTGCATTCGGTTCTCTCCTACCTCCATTTATGGTGTCCATCGCTTTCGGTTTTTCCCTAACTCCATCTATGTCTTCCTGTTAACAGCTGGGATTCAATTGTTGCAGGGTTCTTTCTTCTTTACTTTCGGTGCATGGGTTTTTCATTGCTTCTACTCGTCATGGCGACCTTTCGGTGCATGGGTTTTTCATTGCTTCTACTCGTCATGGCGACCTTTGGTCGTGAGAAGGGCTTTGTTCTCCGTTGTTTTTTCTTGGAGCAGTCCTTTGTGGTTCTCGAGCCTACGCAAGTCGTCTGTCTTGGCTCGTTGGCCTGGCTTTCGGGGTACCATGTTGAACTCGTCGGTTTTGGCTCATTGGCCTAGCTCTCGGGGTACCATGTTTGACTCTTTGTGGTTTTTTCTATCGTTTTATCTTATGTTCAGCATACCAATCCGTTGTTGGGTTATTTACAACACCTTTTATGGTGCAAACAAACTGTCCTTCTATTATAGGGGCATGTCTATTACCATCTCTAAGATGTGTACCTCCTTTACTATCAATGTTTATTTCTTCTCTCAGTCCTTCTCTATTACAACACTATCTTTTATAGTGGGTTTTATACTCTATTCTAACTCTTTTATTCCACAACAAACTTTGTTATATTTTCTATTCTTTGTTACTTTGATCGCTATGTGCCTTCAAAACCCTAATTTTTCTCATACTCCAATATTCTATTATATTTTATTTATCTTTAATATTTTTTCTATCTTTTGTACTTCTCTTGTTTCTCTAATTCCTCCAATTATACTCCTACTCCACTTCAAACTCTATCCCCTCTCTATAAATACGTCCATCCCCTTCATACTTTATCCTTCACCACACGCCCTTCTTCTTGTTTTTCTCTAAAGACTCCTTTTGTCCTTTTTATTCTTCCCACTATAGATTCTAAGTCTTTCCTCCAACACATTGGTAATATCCAGTTCACTGCTGATGAGCAGGCAACTATATTTAAACCCAATATTTCCTGGGGACTATCCGAAGATGAAACACGAGCAACCCTTCTCGGGAATCTTATTTCTTCGAAGGATATCGATGATCAGGTGATTGTTAAAGCTTTTACTGGCATCTGGACAATGGCTAAGCTTGTTTCTATACAAATTCTGAAACCACATATGTTCCTCCTCCGTTTCAAGGATGAGAAAATTAAGGATGATATACTCTCTAGAGGTCCTTGGACATACAAAGATGAATGGCTTGCTCTTACTCCTTACAATCCTTCTATCACGCATGAGGAGCATTCTTTTTCCACAATAAATATTTGGGTACGTATTTACAATATCCCACACATTTTTCTGGCCACGGAGGAATCAGCTAGCGAAACTGGCATGTCTCTTGGGACCATTATTGGAGTTGTTACGAAAATTGATACGAGGAAAATTGATCTCAACATGGTTGACTATATCTGGGTCGGTTTATCGATTGATGTCATGCAGCCAATTCGGCGTTGTGTTGCTCTCGGCGATGGACCATCCACCAGGTTTTGTTTGCTCCAATATGAACGTCTTCCCACGATTTGCTATTGTTGTGGCCGTGTCGGCCATTCACTTGATTTTTGCTCTGTTCTAGTGAAATCGCGGCCTGATCAACTTCCCTTTGGTGACTGGTTAAGGTACGTTCCTAAGAGGAAGGATCCACAACCTACTCAAAGAGGTCGTATCCGTTATATCACTAAGGATTCTAATGCTCAGCAAATGCCTACCCCTTCACAAACATCTAATGACAATGCCAATACTGGAAAGGGTAAAGCCCCTTTAACATCCAACTCGACCAACGATGAGTCCGCTCCAAATACTGAATTGCTATCTATTCTGCCCAAAGGTCCTAGACTCCTCCCTACGGTCCATAGTAAACTCTCTGCTCGTCGATATCCTACGCAGCCACTGCAAATGGTTTTTCCTGACCAAAGGTCTACTATTACTACAAGACAATAGTCCAATGCTAACATGGGGGAAGTGAGTCTCTCTGACCCTGACCTTCATGAGCTGGAGGCTGATCTCGCCAATGACCATGACTTCCAGGAGGTAACTGATTGGCTCGATTCTGCACCAATGCCTAAGCGTTCCGTCCGTCCAACTTCGAGGCGAGGTGCCAAAAGAACTCCTCCTTCTGATGATTCTACTAGGGTGAAGCGGCCACGAGCTAGCACGGCTCCTATAGAGAAAGCTGGGATGAGCAGCGCAAAAAACTCTGCGGCGGAGGTTGACCCAGATCAACCCCGCCGAGCAAAATGAGTAATTTATATTGGAACTGTCGGGGCCTTGGCAGTGCTTTGACAGTTCCTGTTTCACAACATGCTGTTTTCATGCATGCTGTCTTTTCTTTTATGCTTTCACTTCTTCTTTTTTTACGTCTTTTCGGTTCTCCTTTGTCTTGGTTAGGTTCTTATGGCCCCTTGGGCTTTATCCTCTTAATTCCTGTTTTGATGTTTTCTCTTATATGGAATAATAATACTTTTATTGTTTTGTTTTATTATATTGATTGTTTTCCTGCTCAACTTTTCTTTGTTCTTCTATTTGTCTTCTTTGTCTACTTTCTTTCTTTTATACGTTCTTTTCTTGATCTAACTATACCATCCTTGCTAAGGGAATACTCCAACATCCGTTCTGAAGTTCGGCCTTTTAAAGTTGATTCGTGTATTAATCTGTGTGACTTCTATATGATTCGTTTATGGTGTTATATTTCCTTCCTTTCATTACTCTTACCTTTATATACGAGTCACAATACTTCTTTTTTCTCTTTTTTTATATATTTCGACAAAATTCAGGCTAATACTGATTCAGCTGGGATGAGCAGCACAAAAAACTCTTCGGCGGTGGTTGACTGTGATCAACCCCGCTGTGAGAGATGAAAATCTTATGCTGGAACTGCCAGGGTCTTGGCACTTCCCAAGCAGCTCATGCTTTACAACGTGCTACTACTAAGCATGATGTCGATTGTCTCTTTCTTTGCGAGACTAGATTGAACTCCCACAATATGGAATAGATTAAGCTCAAACTTGGTATGCATGGTTGTTTCACCGTTGCTTCTAGGCCTTCTTGTACTGGGCTTGCTATTATTTGGAATACCAAAACTTCAATTGATTTGCTCTCCTACTCCGATCGTCATATTGACGTCCTTATTTCCTTCGAATCAGTACGTTTTCATTTCTCCGGCCTACATGGTTTTCCTGAAACTGCAAACAAATGTAAAACTTGGCAGCTTATAGATTCTCTCCATTCAACCTCAACCCTCCCATGGCTCCTAGGGGGGACTTTAATGAAATTCTTTCTGATGATAAAAAGCAAGGTGGTTCTCGCCGTGCGCGATCGCAAATTAATAACTTTCGAGACTGTCTTGATCGAAATAACCTTTTTGACTGCAAATCGACTTCTGGTTGGTTTACTTGGTCTAGATCATGTCGTACTACCGGAACCATTCTGGAAAGAATTGATCGTTTTCTTGGTAACTCCGCTTGGTTTCAGTCTTTTCCCAACTGCCAAGCCATGTCCTTTTTTAGGCACGTTCTGACCATTGCCCTATTTTTCTGGATACTAGCCCTTCACAACCACCGCGTTTTAATCGATCTAATACCCCTTTTCGTTATGAATGTTGTTGGGCTGATAACCCAACGTCCTCCTCCGTATCGCTGAGATTTGGTCGAACCAAACTTCCTCGACTCTTACGAAGCTTTATGATATTGGAAGATTCTTAGCTACGTGGCAGACTAATAAGCGTATTAAATCTAATGAGCGCATGACTCAGCTGACTACTTTTATCAATATGTGCCTCAAACGCCAACTCTCTGATTTGGAAATTCAAAACTTTCTTTCTGCTAAAAGTGAGCTTGATAGCCTGCTCAATGCGAAGGAAATTTATTGGGCTCAACGAGCTCGAACACACTGGTTAGCGTACGATGACAAAAATACATCTTTCTTTCATGCTAGGGCAAACATTCATCGGCGGAAGAATCATTTGTCTGGGCTGTTTAACCACCAGAATATCTGGCAAACCAACACGGTGGACATTATGTCCACTGCTATTAACTACTTTCAACACCTTTTTGCATCTTCTTCTCCCTCTATAGCTTCTTCCATCTTGGATAATATTCCTTCAATTGTTACCGAATCCATAAACAATGACCTTAACAAGGACTTCACGGCAGATGAAGTCTTTGTTACTTTTCGTGATATTTACCCGAGGAAAGCTCCAGGCGTTGATGGCTTTCGGAGCGATTTCTTCCGAAAGTATTGGAACATCCTTGGTCAGGATTTCACAAATCTTTGCCTCGGACTCCTGAGAGGGTCTGTCAATATGGAAGAGGTTAATCGATCCATCATTGTTCTTATTCCCAAAATAAGTGACCCTACTACAAAAACCAGATATTATTAAATAAAATTTTACGAGTTCAAATAGTTAAATATGGGATTCTAAACAAAATTATACAGATAAATCTAAAATTTTCAGCTTTATACTTGGTTAAAATTCGAACGGATTCTCTATAAAGAAATTTTAGACATGCACGTTTTAATCCCAACAACACGAAAACAAGATTTTATTAAATGAAATTTTATGAGTTCAAATAATTAATTTTGAGCTTTTAAACAAAATTATGCAGATTAATCTAAAATTTTCATCTTTTTACTCGGTTAAAATTCGAACAAATTCTCTTTAAAGCCCATTTACATATGCACGTTTTAATCCGTTCAAATTTTGATATTAAATCAAATTTGATGAGTTCAAATAGTTAATTATGAGATTTTGAACAAAATTATAAAGATAAATCTAAAATTTTCAGCTTTTTACTCGGTTAAAATTCGAACGGATTCTCTATAAAGCCTATTTAGACATGCACGTTTTAATCCGAACAAAACAAAAACCAGATGTTATTAAATCAAATTTTATGAGTTCAAATAGTTAATTATGGGATTTTGAACAAAATTATACAGATAAATATAAAATTTTTAGCTTTTTACTCAGTTAAAATTGGAACGTATTCTCTATAAAGCCTTTTAAGACATGTACGTTTTAATCCGAACAAAATGATAACTAGATGTTATTAAATCAAATTTTTTGAGTTAAAATAATTAATTATGGTCTTTTGAACAAATTATACAGATTAATCTAAAATTTTTAGCTTTTTACTCGTTTAAAATTTGAACGGATTCTCTATAAAGCCTTTTTAGACGTGGACGATTTAATCCGAACAAAATAAAACCAGATGTTATTAAATCAAATTTGATGAGTTCATATAGTTAATTATGAGATTTTGAACAAAATTATAAAGATAAATCTAAAATTTTCAGCTTTTTACTCGGTTAAAATTCGAACGGATTCTCTATAAAGCCTATTTAGACATACACGTTTTAATCCGAACAAAACAAAAACCAGATGTTATTAAATCAAATTTGATGAGTTCAAATAGTTAATTATGAGATTTTGAACAAAATTATAAAGATAAATCTAAAATTTTCAGCTTTTTACTCGGTTAAAATTCGAACGGATTCTCTATAAAGCCTATTTAGACATGCACGTTTTAATCCGAACAAAACAAAAACCAGATGTTATTAAATCAAATTTTATGAGTTCAAATAGTTAATTATGGGATTTTGAACAAAATTATACAGATAAATATAAAATTTTTAGCTTTTTACTTAGTTAAAATTGGACCGTATTCTCCATAAAGCCTTTTAAGACATGCACGTTTTAATCCGAACAAAATGATAACTAGATGTTATTAAATCAAATTTTTTGAGTTAAAATGATTAATTATGGGCTTTTGAACAAATTATACAGATTAATCTAAAATTTTTAGCTTTTTACTCGTTTAAAATTTTAACGGATTCTCTATAAAGCCTTTTTAGACGTGGACGTTTTAATCCGAATAAAATAAAACCAGATGTTATTAAATCAAATTTGATGAATTCAAATAGTTAATTATGATATGTTGAACAAAATTATAAAGATAAATCTAAAATTTTCAACGTTTTACTCGGTTAAAATTCGAACGGATTCTCTATAAAGCCTATTTAGACATGCACGTTTTAATCCGAACAAAACAAAAAGCAGATATTATTAAATCAAATTTTATGAGTTCAAATAGTTAATTATGGGATTTTGAACAATGTTATACAGATAAATATAAAATTTTTAGCTTTTAACTAAGTTAAAATTGGAACGTATTCTCTATAAAGCCTTTTAAGACATGCACGTTTTAATCCGAACAAAATGATAACTAGATGTTATTAAATCAAATTTTTTGAGTTAAAATGATTAATTATGGGCTTTTGAACAAATTATGCAGATTAATCTAAAATTTTTAGCTTTTTACTCGTTTAAAATTTGAACGGAATCTCTATAAAGCCTTTTTAGACGTGGACGTTTTAATCCGATCAAAATAAAACCAGATGTTATTAAATCAAATTTGATGAGTTCAAATAGTTAATTATGAGATTTTGAACAAAATTATAAAGATAAATCTAAAATTTTCAGCTTTTTACTCGGTTAAAATTCGAACGGATTCTCTATAAAGCCTATTTAGACATGCACGTTTTAATCCGAACAAAACAAAAACCAGATGTTATTAAATCAAATTTTATGAGTTCAAATAGTTAATTATGGGATTTTGAACAAAATTATACAGATAAATATAAAATATTTAGCTTTTTACTCAGTTAAAATTGGAACGTATTCTCTATAAAGCCTTTTAAGACATGTACGTTTTAATCCGAACAAAATGATAACTAGATGTTATTAAATCAAATTTTTTGAGTTAAAATAATTAATTATGGTCTTTTGAACAAATTATACAGATTAATCTAAAATTTTTAGCTTTTTACTCGTTTAAAATTTGAACGGATTCTCTATAAAGCCTTACTAGACGTGGACGTTTTAATCCAAACAACATAAAACCAAATGTTATTAAATCAAATTTGATGAGTTCAAATAGTTAATTATGAGATTTTGAAGAAAATTATAAAGATAAATCTAAAATTTTCAGCTTTTTACTCAGTTAAAATTCGAACAGATTCTCTATAAAGCCTTTTTAGACATGTACGTTTCAATCCGAACAAAAAAAAAACAGATGTTATTAAATAAAATTTTACGAGTTCAAATAGTTAAATATGGGATTCTGAACAAAATTATACAAATAAATCTAAAATTTTCAGCTTTATACTCGGTTAAAATTCGAATGGATTCTCTATAAAGCAATTTTAGACATACACGTTTTAATCCCAACAAAACGAAAACAAGATTTTATTAAATGAAATTTTATGAGTTGAAATATTTAATTTTAAGCTTTTAAACAAAATGATGCAGATTAATCTAAAATTTTCATCTTTTTACTCGGTTAAAATTCGAACAAATTCTCTTTAAACTCCATTTACACATGCACGTTTTAATCCCAATAAAACAAAAACCAGATTTAATTAAATGAAATTTTATGAGTTCAAATAGTTAATTTTGAGCTGTTGAACAAAATTATACTTATCAATCTAAAATTTTCAGCTTTTTACTCGGTTAAGATTCCAACGGATTCTCTATCAAGCCTTTTTAGACATGCGCGTTTTAATCCCAACAAAACGAAAATCAGATGTTATTAAATCAAATTTTATCAGTTCAAATAGTTAATTAAGGGATTTTGAACAAAATTATACAGATTAATCTAAAATTTTCAGCTTTTTCCTCGGTTAAAATTCAAACGGATTCTCTATAAAGCCTTTTTAGACATGCACGTTTTAATCCGAACAAAACGATAACTAAATGTTATAAAATCAAATTTTTTGAGTTCAAATAATTAATTATGGGCTTTTGAAAAAAATTATGCAGATTTATCTAAAATTTTCAGCTTTTTACTCGGTTAAAATTCGAATGGATTCTCTATAAAGCAATTTTAGACATACACGTTTTAATCCCAACAAAACGAAAACAAGATTTTATTAAATGAAATTTTATGAGTTGAAATTTTTAATTTTGAGCTTTTAAACAAAATTATGCACATTAATGTAAAATTTTCATCTTTTTACTCGGTTAAAATTCGAACAAATTCTCTTTAAAGTCCATTTACACATGCACGTTTTAATCCCAACAAAACGAAAACCAGATTTTATTAAATGAAATTTTATGAGATCAAATAGTTAATTTTGAGCTGTTGAACAAAATTATACTTATCAATCTAAAATTTTCAGTTTTTTACTCGGTTAAGATTCCAACGGATTCTCTATCAAGCCTATTTAGACATGCACGTTTTAATCCCAACAAAACGAAAATCAGATGTTATTAAATCAAATTTTATCAGTTCAAATAGTTAATTAAGGGATTTTGAACAAAATTGTACAGATTAATGTAAAATTTTCAGCTTTTTACTCGGTTAAAATTCAAACGGATTCTCTATAAAGCCTTTTTAGACATGCACGTTTTAATCCGAACAAAACGATAACTAGATGTTATAAAATCAAATTTTTTGAGTTCAAATAATTAATTATGGGCTTTTGAAAAAAATTATGCAGATTTATCTAAAATTTTCAGCTTTTTACTCGGTTAAAATTCGAACGGATTCTCTATAAAGCCTTTTTAGACATGCACGTTTTAATCCGAACAAAATGAAAAGAAAATGTTATTAAATCAAATTTTTTGACATCAAATAATTAATTATGGGCTTTTAAACAAAATTATACAGATTAATCTAAAATTTTCAGCTTTTTACTTGTTTAAAACTTGAACGGATTCTCTATAAAGCCTTTTTAGACTTGGACGTTATAATTCGAACAAAACAAAACCAGATGATATTAAATCAAATTTGATGAGTTCAAATAGTTAATTATGAGATTTTGAACAAAATTATAAAGATAAATCTAAAATTTTCAGCTTTTTACTCGGTTAAAATTCGAACGGATTCTCTATAAAGCCTATTTAGACATGCACGTTTTAATCCGAACAAAACAAAAACCAGATGTTATTAAATCAAATTTTATGAGTTCAAATAGTTAATTATGGGATTTTGAACAAAATTATACAGATAAATATAAAATTTTTAGCTTTTTACTCAGTTAAAATTGGAACGTATTCTCTATAAAGCCTTTTAAGACATGTACGTTTTAATCCGAACAAGATGATAACTAGATGTTATTAAATCAAATTTTTTGATTTAAAATAATTAATTATGGGCTTTTGAACAAATTATACAGATTAATCTAAAATTTTTAGCTTTTTACTCGTTTAAAATTTGAACGGATTCTCTATAAAGTCTTTTTAGACGTGGACGTTTTAATCCGAACAAAATAAAACCAGATGTTATTAAATCAAATTTGATGAGTTCAAATAGTTAATTATGAGATTTTGAACAAAATTATAAAGATAAATCTAAAATTTTCATCTTTTTACTCGGTTAAAATTCGAACGGATTCTCTATAAAGCCTATTTAGACATTTACGTTTTAATCCGCACAAAACAAAAACCAAATGTTATTAAATCAAATTTTATTAGTTCAAATAGCTAATTATGGGATTTTGAACAAAATTATACAGATAAATATTAAATTTTTAGCTTTTTACTCAGTTAAAATTCGAACGGATTCTCTATAAAGCAATTTTAGACATACACGTTTTAATCCCAACAAAACGAAAACAAGATTTTATTAAATGAAATTTTATGAGTTGAAATTTTTAATTTTGATCATTTAAACAAAATTATGCAGATTAATCTAAAATTTTCATCTTTTTACTCGGTTAAAATTCGAACAAATTCTCTTTAAAGTGCATTTACACATGCACGTTTTAATCCCAACAAAACGAAAACCAGATTTTATTAAATGAAATTTTATGAGTTCAAATAGTTAATTTTGAGCTGTTGAACAAAACTATACTTATCAATCTAAAATTTTCAGCTTTTTACTCGGTTAAGATTCCAACGGATTCTCTATCAAGCCTTTTTAGACATGCACGTTTTAATCCCAACAAAACGAAAATCAGATATTATTAAATCAAATTTTATCAGTTCAAATAGTTAATTAAGGGCTTTTGAATAAAATTATACAGATTAATCTAAAATTTTCAGCTTTTTACTCGGTTAAAATTCAAACGGATTCTCTATAAAGCCTTTTTAGACATGCACGTTTTAATCCGAACAAAACGATAACTAGATGTTATAAAATCAAATTTTTTGAGTTCAAATAATTAATTATGGGCTTTTGAAAAAAATTATGCAAATTTATCTAAAATTTTCAGCTTTTTACTCGGTTAAAATTCGAACGGATTCTCTATAAAGCCTTTTTAGACATGCACGTTTTAATCCGGACAAAATGATAAGAAAATGTTATTAAATCAAATTTTTTGACTTCAAATAATTAATTATGGGCTTTTAAACAAAATTATACAGATTAATCTAAAATTTTCAGCTTTTTACTTGTTTAAAACTTGAACGGATTCTCTATAAAGCCTTTTTAGACTTGGACCTTATAATTCGAACAAAACAAAACCAGATGATATTAAATCAAATTTGATGAGTTTAAATAGTTAATTATGAGATTTTGAACAAAATTATAAAGATAAATCTAAAATTTTTAGCTTTTTACTCGGTTAAAATTCGAACGGATTCTCTATAAAGCCTATTTAGACATGCACGTTTTAATCCGAACAAAACAAAAATCAGATGTTATTAAATCAAATTTTATGAGTTCAAATAGTTAATTATGGGATTTTGAACAAAGTCATACAGATAAATATAAAATTTTTAGCTTTTTACTCAGTTAAAATTCGAAAATATTCTCTATAAAGCCTTTTAAGACATGCACGTTTTAATCCGAACAAAATGATAACTAGATGTTATTAAATCAAATTTTTTGAGTTAAAATAATTAATTATGGGCTTTTGAACAAATTATACAGATTAATCTAAAATTTTTAGCTTTTTACTCGTTTAAAATTTGAACGAATTCTCTATAAAGCCTTTTTAGACGTGGACGTTTTAATCCGAACAAAATAAAACCAGATGTTATTAAATCAAATTTGATGAGTTCAAATAGTTAATTATGAGATTTTGATGAAATTTTAAAGATAAATCTAAAATTTTCAGCTTTTTACTCGGTTAAAATTCGAACAAATTCTCTATAAAGCTTTTTAGACATGCACGTTTCAATCCGAACAAAACAAAAACCAGATGTTATTGAATAAAATTTTACGAGTTTCAAATAGTTAAATATGGGATTCTAAACAAAATGATACAAATAAATCTAAAATTTTCAGCTTTATACTCGGTTAAAATTCGAACGGATTCTCTATAAAGCAATTTTAGACATACACGTTTTAATCCCAACAAAACGAAAACAAGATTTTATTAAATGAAATTTTATGAGTTGGAATTTTTAATTTTGATCATTTAAACAAAATTATGCAGATTAATCTAAAATTTTCATCTTTTTACTCGGTTAAAATTCGAACAAAATCTCTTTAAAGTGCATTTACACATGCACGTTTTAATCCCAACAAAACGAAAACCAGATTTTATTAAATGAAATTTTATGAGTTCAAATAGTTAATTTTGAGCTGTTGAACAAAATTATACTTATCAATCTAAAATTTTCAGCTTTTTACTCGGTTAAGATTCCAACGGATTCTCTATCAAGCCTTTTTGACATGCACATTTTAATCCCAACAAAACGAAAATCAGATGTTATTAAATCAAATTTTATCAGTTCAAATAGTTAATTAAGGGCTTTTGAACAAAATTATACAGATTAATCTAAAATTTTCAGCTTTTTTCTCGGTTAAAATTCAAACGGATTCTCTATAAAGCCTTTTTAGACATGCAGGTTTTAATCCGAAAGAAACGATAACTAGATGTTATTAAATCAAATTTTTTGAGTTCAAATAATTAATTATGGACTTTTGAAAAAAATTATGCAGATTTATCTAAAAT
This sequence comes from Abelmoschus esculentus, assembly GCA_035048815.1. Taxonomy (NCBI): domain Eukaryota; kingdom Viridiplantae; phylum Streptophyta; class Magnoliopsida; order Malvales; family Malvaceae; genus Abelmoschus; species Abelmoschus esculentus. The sequence continues at coordinate 10,914,195 of JAUCBN010000036.1, forward strand.
TTTCAGCTTTTTACTCGGTTAAAGTTCGAACGGATTCTCTATAAAGCTTTTTTAGACATGCACGTTTTAATCCGAACAAAATGATAAGTACATGTTATGAAATCAAATTTTTTGAGTTCAAATAATTAATTATGGGCTTTTAAACAAAATTATACATATTAATATAAAATTTTCTGCTTTTTACTCGTTTAAAATTTGAACGGATTCTCTATAAAGCCTTTTTAGACATGGACGTTTTAATCCGAACAAAACAAAACCACATGATATTAAATCAAATTTGATGAGTTCAAATAGTTAATTATGAGATTTTGAGCAAAATTATAAAGCTAAATCTAAAATTTTCAGCTTTTTACTCGGTTAAAATTCGAACGGATTCTCTATAATGCCGATTTAGACATGCACGTTTTAATCCGAACAAAACAAAAACCAGATGTTATTAAATCAAATTTTATGAGTTCAAATAGTTAATTATGGGACTTTGAACAAAATTATACAGATAAATATAAAATTTTTAGCTTTTTACTCAGTTAAAATTCGAACGTATTCTCTATAAAGCCTTTTTAGACATGCACGTTTTAATCCGAACAAAATGATAACTAGATGTTATTAAATCAAATTTTTTGAGTCAAAATAATTAATTATGGGATTTTGAATAAATTATACAGATTAATCTAAAATTTTTAGCTTTTTACTCGTTTAAAATTTGAACGGATTCTCTATAAAGCCTTTTTAGACGTGGACGTTTTAATCCGATCAAAACAAAACCAGATGTTATTAAATTAAATTTGATGAGTTCACATAGTTAATTTTGAGATTTTGAAAAAAATTATAAAGATAAATCTAAAATTTTCAGCTTTTTACTCGGTTAAAATTCGAACTGATTCTCTATAAAGCCTTTTTAGACATGCACGTTTCAATCCGAACAAAACAAAAACCAGATGTTATTAAATAAAATTTTACGAGTTCAAATAGTTAATTATGGGATTCTGAACAAAATTATACATATAAATATAAAATTTTCAGCTTTATACTCGGTTAAAATTCAAACAGATTCTCTATAAAGAAATTTTAGTCATGCAAGTTTTAATCCCACCAAAACGAAAACCAGATATTATTAAATCAAATTTTATGAGTTCAAATAGTTAATTATGGGACTTTGAACAAAATTATACAGATAAATATAAAATTTTTAGCTTTTTACTCGGTTAATATTCGAACGAATTCTCTATAAAGCCTTTTTAGGCATAGATATTTTAATCCGAACAAAACAAAAACTAGATGTTATTAAATTAAATTTTTCGAGTTCAAATAATTAATAAAGGGCTTTTGAACAAAATTATACATATTAATCTAAAATTTTTAACTTTTTACTCGGTTAAAATTCGAACGGTTTCTCTATAAAGCCTTTTTAGACTTGCACGTTTTAATCCGAACAAAACGATAACTAGATGTTATTAAATCAAATTTGATGAGTTCAAATAATTAATTATGAGCTTTTGAACAAAATTATACAGATTAATCTAAAAGTTTCAGCTTTTTATTCAGTTAAAATTTGAATGGATTCTCTATACCGGGTTATTAGACATGCAGGTTTTAATCCGAACAAAACAAAAACCAAATGTTATTAAATAAAATTTTACGAATTCAAACAGTTAATTATAGGATTTTGTACAAAATTATACAGATAAATCTAAAATTTTCAGCTTTATACTCGGTTAAAATTCGAACGGAGTCTCTATAAAGCAATTTTAGACATACAAGTTTTAATCCCACCAAAAGGAAAACCAGATGTTATTAAATCAAATTTTATGAGTTTAAATTGTTGAATATGGTCTATTAAACAAAATTATACATATTAAACTAAAATTTTTAGCTTTTTACTCGGTTAATATTCGAACGGATTCTCTATAAACCATTTTTAGACGTAGACGTTTTAATCCGAGCAAAACAAAAACTAGATGTTATTAAATCAATTTATTTGAGTTCAAATAATTAATTATGGGCTTTTGAACAAAATTATACAACTTAATCTAAAATTTTCAACTTTTTACTCGGTTAAAATTCGAACAGATTCTCTATAAAGCATTTTTAGACATGCACGTTTTAATCCAAAAAAAACGATAACTAGATGTTATTAAATCAAATATTTTGAGTTCAAATAATTAATTATGGGCTTTTGAAAAAATTATACAGATTAATCTAAAAATTTCAGCTTTTTACTCGGTTAAAATTTGAATGGATTCTCTATAAAGTCTTTTTAAACATGCACGTTTTAATCCGAATAAAACAAAACCAGATGTTATTAAATAAAAGTTTATGAGTTTAGATAGTTAATTACGGGATTTTATACAAAATTATACAGATAAATCTAAAATTTTCATCTTTTTACTCGGTTAAAATTCGAACGGATTCTCTATAAAGCAATTTTAGACATGCAAGTTTTAATCCTACCAAAACGAAAACCAGATGTTATTAAATCAAATTTTATGAGTTCAAATAGTTGAATATGGTCTTTTAAACAAAATTATATAATTAACCTAAAATTTTTAGCTTTTTACTCGGTTAAAATTCCAACGAATTCTCTACAAAGCCTTTTTAGAAATGCACATTTTAATCCAAACAAAACGTAAACAAGATTTTATTAAATGAAATTTTTTAAGATCAAATATTTAATTTTGAGATTTTGAACAAAATTATACAAATTAATCTAAAATTTTCAGCTTTTACTCGGTTAGATTTCGAACGGATTCTCTATAAAGCCTTTTTAGACATGCACGTTTTAATTTAAAATTTTCAGCTTTTTACTCGGTCAAAATTAGAACGAATACTCTATAAAGCCTTTTTAAACATGCACGTTTTAATCCGATCAAAATGATAACTAGATGTTATTAAATCAAATTTTTTGAGTTCAAATAATTAAATATGGGCTTTTGAACAAAATTATACAGATTAATCTAAAATTTTCATCTTTTTACTCAGTTAAAATTCGAACAGATTCTGTATAAAGCCTTTTTAGAAATGCACATTTTAATCCCAACAAAACGAAAATAAGATTTTACTAAAAGAAATTTTATGAGTTCAAATATTTAATTTTGAGCTTTTGAACAAAATTATACTGATTAATCTAAAATTTTCAGCTTTTTACTCGGTTAAATTTCGAACGGATTCTATATAAAGACTTTTTAGACATGCACGTCTTAATCCAAACAAAACGAAAATCAGATGTTATTAAATCAAATATTACGAGTTGAAATAGTTAATTATGGGCTTTTGAACAAAATTATACAGATTAATCTAAAATTTTAAGTTTTTTACTCGGTTAAAATTCGAACGAAATCTCAATAAACCCTTTTTAGACAAGCACGTTTTAATCAAACAATTGACAACCAAATGTTATTAAATCAAATTTTATGATTTCAAAAAGTTAACTATAGGCTTTTGAACTAAATTATACAGATAAATCTAAAATTTTCAGCTTTTTACTCGGTTAAAATTCGAAAAGATTCTCTATAAAGCCTACTTAGACATGCACGTTTTAATCCGAACAAAATAATAACTAGATGTTATTATTTTGTTCAAATACTTAATTATGGGCTTTTGAACAAAATTATACAGATTAATCTAAAATTTTAAACTTTTTACTCGGTTAAAATTGGAACAGATTCTCTATAAAGCCTTTTTAGACATGCACGTTTTAATCCAAACAAAACAAAAACCAGATGTTATTAAATAAAATTTTACAAGTTCAAATAGTTAATTATGGGATTTTGAACAAAATTATACAAATAAATCTAAAATTTTCTGCTTTTTACTCAGTTAAAATTCGAACGGATTCTCTATAAAGAAATTTTAGACTTGCATGTTTTAAACCCACCAAAACGAAAACCCCATGTTATTAAATCAATTTTATGAGTTCAAATAGTGGAATATGGTCTTTTAAACAAAATTATACAGATTAATCTAAAATTTTTAGCTTTTTTCTCGATTAAAATTTGAACGGATTCTCTATAAAGCCTTTTTAGACGTAGACATTTTAATCCGAACAAAACAAAACCAGATGTTATTAAATCAAATTTTATGAGTTCAAATAGTTAAATATGAGATTTTGAACTAAATTATACAGATTAATCTCAAATATTCAGCTTTTTACTCGGTTAAAATTGGAACGGATCCTCTATAAAGCCGTTTTAGACATGCACGTTTTAATCCGAACAAAACAAAAACCATATGTTATTAAATCAAATTTGATGAGTTAAAATATTTAATTATGGGATTTTGAACAAAATTATACAGATAAATCTAACATTTTTAGGTTTTTACTCAGTTAAATTCGAACAAATTCTCTATAAAGCCTTTTTAGACATGCACGTTTTAATCCGAACAAAATGATAACTAGATGTTATTAAATCAATTTTTTTTGAGTTCAAATAATTAATTATGGGGGTTTGAACAAAATTATACAGATTAATCTAAAATTTTTATGTTTTTTCTCGTTTAAAATTTGAACGGATTCTCTATAAAGCCTTTTTATATGTGGATGTTTTAATCCGAACAAAACAAAACTAGATGTTATTAAATCAAATTTTATGAGTTCAAATAGTTAAATATGAAATTTTGAACAAAATTATACAGATTAATCTAAAATTTTCAGTTTTTTACTAGGTTAAAATTCGAACGGATTCTCTATAAAGCCTTTTTAGACATGCACGTTTTAATCTGAACAAAACAAAAACCAGATGTTATTAAATCAAATTTTATGAGTTCAAATACTTAATTATGGGCTTTTGAACAAAATTATACAGATTAATCTAAAATTTTGAACTTTTTACTCGGTTAAAATTGGAACAGATTCTCTATAAAGCCTTTTTAGATGTGGACGTTTTATTCCGAACAAAACAAAACATGATGTTATTAAATAAAATTTAATGAGTTCAAATAGTTAATTATGAGATTTTGAACAAAATTATACAGATAAATCTAAAATTTTAATCTTTTTACTCGGTTAAAATTCGAACGGATTCTCTCTAAATCTTTTTAGACATGCACGTTTTAATCTGAAGAAAACAAAAACCAGATGTTATTAAATCAAATTTTATGAGTTCAAATAGTTAATTATGAGATTTTGAACAAAATTTTATAGATATATCTAACATTTTCAGGGGGGGTTTCGGTTAAATTGAAACGGAATCTCTATAAAGCCTTTTTAGACATGAACATTTTAATCCGAACAAAATGATAACTAGATGTTATTAAATCAAATTTTTTGAGTTCAAATAATTTATTATGGGCTTTTGAACAAAATTATGTAGATTAATCTAAAATTTTTAGCTTTTTAATCGGTTAAAATTCAAACGGATTCTCTATAAAGCCTCTTTAGACATACATGTTTTAATCCGAACAAAACGATAACTAGATGTTATTAAATCAAATTTGATGAGTTCAAATAATTAATTATGGGCTTTTGAAGAAAATTATACAGATTAATCTAAAATTTTTAGCTTTTTACTCGGTTAAAATTTTCATCTTTTGAAGAAAATTATACGTTTCAATCCTACCAAAACGAAAACTAGATGTTATTAAATCAAATTTTATGAGTTCAGATAGTTGAATATGGTCTTTTAAACAAAATTATATAAATTAACCTAAAATTTTTAGCTTTTTACTCGGTTAAAATTCCAACGAATTCTCTACAAAGCCTTTTTAGACATACACATTTTAATCCAAATAAAACGAAAACAAGATTTTATTAAATAAAATTTTATGAGTTCAAATATTTAATTTTAAGCTTTTGAATAAAATTATACAGATTAATCTAAAATTTTCAGCTTTTTACTTTGTTAAAATTCGAACGGATTCTCTATAAAGCCTTTTTAGACATGCACATTTTAACCCAATAAAACGAAAATCAGATGTTATTAAATCAAATTTTACGAGTTCAAATAGTTAATTATGGGCTTTTGAACAAAATTATACAGATTAATCTAAAATTTTCAGCTTTTTACTCGGTTAAAATTAGAACAGATACTCTATAAAACCTTTTTAGACATGCACATTTTAATCCGAACAAAGCAAAAACCAAATGTTATTAAATCAAATTTTATGAGTTCAAATAGTTAATTAAGGGCTTTTGAACAAAATTATACAGATTTATCTAAAATTTTAAGCTTTTTACTCGGTTAAAATTCAAACGAAATCTCCATAAAGCCTTTTTAGACATGCACATTTTAATCCAAATAAAACGATAACTAGATGTTATAAAATCAAATTTTATGAGTTCAAATAGTTACTTATGGGATTTTAAACAAAATTATGAAGATTAATCTACAATTTTTAGCTTTTTACTCGGTTAAAATTCGAACAGATTCTCTTTAAACCCCATTTACACATGCACGTTTTAATCCCAAACAAAACGAAAACCAGATTTTATTAAATGAAATTTTATGAGTTCAAATAGTTAATTTTGAGCTGTTGAACAAATTATACTTATTAATCAAAAATTTTCAGCTTTGTACTCGGTTAAAATTCGAATGGATTCTCCCTCAAGCCTTTTTAGACATGCACGTTTTAATCCCAACAAAACGAAAATCAGATGTTATTAAATCAAATTTTATGAGTTCAAATAGTTAATTAAGGGCTTTTGAACAAAATTATGCAGATTAATCTAAAATTTTCAACTTTTTACTCAGTTAAAATTCGAATAGATTCTCTATAAAGCCTTTTAAGACATACACGTCTTAATCCGAACAAAATGACAAGTAGATGTTATTAAATTAAATTTTTTGAGTTCAAATAATTAATTATGGGCTTTTAAAAAAACAATTATACAGATAAATCTAAAATTTTCTACTTTTTACTCGGTTAAAATTCAAACGGATTCTCTATAAAGTCTTTTTAGACATGCACGTTTTACTCCGAACAAAACAGAAACCAGATGTTCTTAAATCAAATTTTATGGGTTCAAATAGTTAATTATGGGATTTTGAGCAAAATTATACAGATAAATCTAAAATTTTTAGCATTTTACTCGGTTAAAATTCGAACGGATTCTCTCTATAAAGCCTTTTAGGACATGTATGCTTTAATCTGAACCAAATGATAACTAGATATTCTTATATCAAATTTTTTGAGCTCAAATAATTAATTATGAGCTTTTGAACAAAATTATACACATTAATCTAAAATTTTTAGCTTTTTACTCGTTTAAAATTTGAACGGATTCTCTTCAAAGCCTTTTTAGACGTGGACGTTTTAATCCGAACAAAACAAAACCAGATGTTATTAAATCAAATTTTATGTGTTCAAATAGTTAATTATGAGATTTTGAACAAAATTATACAGATAAATCTAAAATTTTCTGATTTTTACTCGGTTAAAATTTGAACGGATTCTCTATAAAGCAATTTTAGACATGCACGTTTTACTCCGAACAAAACAAAAACTAGATGTTATTAAATCAAATTTTATGAGTTCAAATAGTTAATTATGGGATTTTGAACAAAATTATACAGATAAATCTAAAATTTTCAGCTTTTTACTCGGTTAAAATTCGAACGGATTCTTTATAAAGCCTTTTTAGATAAGTACGTTTTAATCCCAACAAAACGAAAATAAGATATTATTAAATCAAATTTTATGAGTTCAAATAGTTAATTATGGGCTTTTGAACAAAACTATACAGATTTTTCTAAAATTTTCAGCTTTTTACTCAGTTAAAATTCGAACGGATTCTCTATAAATCTCATTTAGACATGCACGTTTTAATCCCAAAAAACAACAACCATATGTTATTAAATCAAATTTTATGAGTTCAAATAGTTAATTATGGGATTTTGAACAAAATTATACAGATAAATCTAAAATTTTCAGCTTTTTAGTCGGTTAAAATTCGAACGGATTCTCTATAAAGACATTTTAGACAAGCAAGTTTTAATCCCAACAAAACGAAAACCGAATATTATTAAATTGAATTTTATGAGTTCAAATAGTTGAATATGGGATTTTGAACAAAATTATACAGATTAATATAAAATTTTTAACTTTTTACTCGGTTAAAATTCAAACGGATTCTCAACAAAGCCTTTCTAGACATGCACATTTTAATTCCAACAAAATGAAAACCAAATTTTATTAAATGAAATTTTATGAGTTCAAATATTTAATTTTGAGCTTTTGAACAAAATTATACAGATTAAACTAAAATTTTCAGCTTTTTACTCGGTTAAAGTTCGAACGGATTCTCTATAAAGACTTTTTAGACATGCACGTTTTAATCCCAACAAATTGAAAATCAGATGTTATTCAATCAAATTTTACGAGTTCAAATAGTTAATTATAGGCTTTTGAACAAAACTATACAGATTAATCTAAAATTTTCAGGTTTTTACTCCGTTAAAATTCAAACGGATTCTCTATAAAACAATTTTAGACATGCAAGTTTTAATCCCACCAAAACGAAAACCAGATGTTATTAAATTAAATTTTATGAGTTCAAATAGTTGAATATGATCTTTTAAACAAAATTATACAGATTAATCTAAAATTTTTAGCTTTTTTCTCGGTTAGAATTCGAACGAATTCTCTACAAAGCCTTTTTCGATATGCACATTTTAATCCCAACAAAAAGAAAACAAGATTTTATTAAAAGAAATTTTATGAGTTAAAATATTTAATTTTGAGCTTTTGAACAAAATTATACAGATTAATCTAAAATTTTCAGCTTTTTACTCGGTTAAAATTCGAATGAAATCTCTATAAACCCTTTTTAGACAAGCACGTTTTAATCCGAATAAAACGAAAACTAGATGTTATCAAATCAATTTTTTTGATTTCAAATAATTAATTATGGGGTTTTGAACAAAATTATACAGATTAACCTAAAATTTTCAGCTTTTTACTCGGTTAAAATTTGAACGGGTTCTCTATAAAGCCTTTTTAGAGGTGGACGTTTTAATCCGAACAAAATAAAAACCATATGTTATTAAATGAAATTTTATGAGTTCAAATAGTTAATTATAGGCTTCTGAAGAAAATTATACAGATTAATCTAAAATTTTCAACTTCTTACTCGGTTAAAATTCGAACGTATTCTCTATAAAGCCTTTTTAGACATGCACATTTTAATCCGAACAAAACAAAAAACAGATGTTATTAAATAAAATTTTATGCGTTCAAATAGTTAATTATGGGATTTTTAACAAAATTAAACAGATAAATCTAAAATTTTCAGCTTTTTACTCGGTTAAAATTCGAACGAATTCTTTATAAAGCAATTTTAGACACGCAAGTTTTAATTCCACCAAAACAAAAACCAGATGTTATTAAATTAAATTTTATGAGTTCAAATAGTTGAATATGGTCTTTTAAACAAAATTATACAGATTAATCTAAAATTTTTAGCTTTTTTCTCGGTTAAAATTCGAATGAATTCTCTACAAAGCCTTTTTCGATATGCACATTTTAATCCCAACAAAACGAAAACAAGATTTTATTAAATGAAATTTTATGAGTTAAAATATTTAATTTTGAGCTTTTGAACAAAATTATACAGATTAATCTAAAATTTTCAGCTTTTTACTCGGTTAAAATTCGAATGAAATCTCTATAAACCCTTTTTAGACAAGCACGTTTTAATCTGAATAAAACGAAAACTAGATGTTATCAAATCAAATTTTTTGATTTCAAATAATTAATTATGGGGTTTTGAATAAAATTATACAAATTAATCTAAAATTTTCAGCTTTTTACTCGGTTAAAATTTGAACGGGTTCTCTATAAAGCCTTTTTAGACGTGGACGTTTTAATCCGAACAAAATAAAAACCATATGTTATTAAATGAAATTTTATGAGTTCAAATAGTTAATTATAGGCTTCTGAAGAAAATTATACAGATTAATCTAAAATTTTCAACGTTTTACTCGGTTAAAATTCGAACGTATTCTCTATAAAGCCTTTTTAGACATGCACGTTTTAATCCGAACAAAACAAAAAACAGATGTTATTAAATAAAATTTTATGCGTTCAAATAGTTAATTATGGGATTTTTAACAAAATTAAACAGATAAATCTAAAATTTTCAGCTTTTTACTCGTTTAAAATTCGAACGAATTCTCTATAAAGCCTTTTTAGACATGCACGTTTTAATCCGTACAAAACAAAAACAAAATGTTATTAAATTAAATTTTATGAGTTCAAATAGTTGAATATGGGCTTTGGAACAAAATTATACAAATTAATCTAAAATTTTCAACTTTTTACTCGATTAAAATTCGAACAGATTCTCTATAAAGCCTTTTTAGACATGCACGTTTTAATCCGAATAAAACGATAACTAGATGTTATTAAATCAAACTTTTGGAGTTCAAATAGTTAATTATGGGATTTTTAACAAAATTAAACAGTTAAATCTAAAATTTTCAGCTTTTTACTCGGTTAAAATTTGAACGGATTCTCTATAAAGCAATTTTAGAAAAGCTAGTTTTAGTCCCAACAAAACGAAAATTAGAGGTTATTAAATCAAATTTTATGAGTTCAAATAGTTGAATATGAGCTTTTGAACAAAATTATACAGATTAATCTAAAATTTTTAGTTTTTTACTCGGTTAAAATTCGAACGGATTCTCTATAAAGCAATTTTAGACAAGCAAGTTTTAATCCCTACAAAACGAAATCAAATTTTATGAGTTCAAATAGTTGAATATGGGCTTTTGAACAAAACTATACAGATTAATCTAAAATTTTTACCTTTTTACTCTGTTAATATGAGAACGAATTCTCTACAAAGCGTTTTTGGACATGCAAGTTTTAATCCCGACAAAACGAAAACCGGATGTTATTAAATCAAATTTTATGAGTTCAAATAGTTAATTATGGACTTTTGAACAAAATTATACAGATTAATCTAAAATTTTCAACTTTTTACTCGGTTAAATTCGAACAGATTCTCTATTAAGCCTTTTTAGACATGCACGTTTTAATCCGAACAAAACGATAACTAGATGTTATTAAATCAAATTTTTTGAGTTCAAATAATTAATTATGGGCTTTTGAACAAAATTAAATAGATTAATCTAAAATTTTCAGCTTTTTACTCGGTTAAAATTCGAATGGATTCTTTATAATGCCTTTTTAGACTTGCACATTTTAATCCGAACAAAATAAAAACCAGATGTTATTAAATCAAATTTTATGAGTTGAAATTGTTAATTATGGGCTTTTGAAAAAAATTATAAAGATTAATCTAAAATTTTTAACTTTTTACTCGGTTAAAATTCGAACAGATTCTCTATAAAGCCTTTTTAGACATGTACGTTTCAATCCGAACAATACGATAATTAGATGTTATTAAATCAATTTTTTTGAGTTCAAATAATTAATTATGGTATTTTAAAAAAAATTATACAGATAAATATAAATTTTTTTCCTATTTACTCGGTTAAAATTCAAACGCATTCTCTATAAAGCAATTTTAGAAATGCAAGTTTTAATCCCAACAAACCGAAAACTAGATGTTATTAAATCAAATTTTATGAGTTCAAGTAGTTGAATATGGGTTTTTGAACAAAATTATACAGATTAATCTAAAATTTTTACCTTTTTACTCGGTTAAAATTCGAACGGATTCTCTACAAAGCCTCTTTAGACATGCACATTTTAATTCGAACAAAACGAAAACTATATTTTATTAAATGAAATTTTATGAGTTAAAATATTTAATTTTAAGCTTTTGAACAAAATTATACAGATTAATCTAAAATTTTCAGCTTTTTACTCGGTTAAAATTTGAACGGACTCTTTATAAAGCCTTTTTAGACATGCACATTTTAATCCGAACAAAACGATAATTAGATTTTATTAAATAATGTTTTTTGAGTTCAAATAATTAATTTTGGGCTTTTTAACAAAATTATACAAATTAATCTAAAATTTTCAGCTTTTGACTCGGTTAAAATTTGAACGGATTCTCTATAAAGCCTTTTTAAACATGCACGTTTTAATCCGAGCAAAACAAAAACCAGATGTTATTAAATAAAATTTTATGAGTTCAAATAGTTAATTAATGGGATTTTTAACAAAATTAAACAGATAAATCTAAAATTTTCAGCTTTTTACTCAGTTAAAATTCTAACGGATTCTCTATAAAGCAATTTTAGACATGTAAGTTTTAATGCAACCAAAACGAAAACCAAATGTTATTAAATCAAATTTTATGAGTTCAAATAGTTGAATATGGGCTTTTAAACAAAATTATACCGATTAATCTAAAATTTTTAGCTTTTTACTCGGTTAAAATACGAACGGAATCTTTACAAAGCCTTTATGGACATGCACGTTTTAATCCCAACAAAACCAAGACCAGATGTTAGTAAATTAAATTTTATGAGTTCAAATAGTTAATTATGGGCTTTTGAACAAAATTATACAGATTAATCTAAAATTTTCAGCTTTTTACTCAGTTAAAATTTGAAAGGATTCTTTATAAGGCCTTTTTAGACATGCACGTTTTAATCCGAACAAAACAAAAACCATATGTTATTAAATAAAATTTTATGAGTTCAAATAGTAAATTATGGGATTTTTAACAAAATTATACAACAGATAGATATAAAATTTTCAACTTTTTACTCGGTTAAAATTCGAACGGATTCTCTATAAAGCAATTTTAGACATGCAGGTTTTAATCCCACCAAAACGAAAACCAGATGTTATTAAATCAAATTTTATGAGTTCAAATAGAAGAATATGGTCTTTTAAACCAAATTATACAGATTAATCGAAAATTTTTAGCTTTTTACTAGGTTAAAATTCGAACGAATTCTCTACAAAGCATTTTTAGACATGCAAATTTTAATCCCAATAATTCGAAAACGATATTTTTTAAATGAAATTTTATGAGTTCAATTATTTAATTTTGAGCTTTTGAAAAAAATTATATTGATTAATCTAAATTTTTTAGCTTTTTACTCGGTTATAATTCGAACGGATTCTCTATAAATCTCATTTAGACATGCACGTTTTAATCCCCAAAAAACAACAACCATATGTTATTAAATAAAATTTTATGAGTTCAAATAGTTAATTATTGGATTTTGAACAAAATTATACAGATAAATCTAAAATTTTCAGCTTTTTAGTCGGTTAAAATTCGAATGGATTCTCTATAAAGCAATTTTAGACAAGCAAGTTTTAATCCCAACAAAACGAAAACCGAATATTATTAAATCGAATTTTTTGAGTTCAAATAGTTGAATATGGGCTTTTAAACAACATTATACCGATTAATCTAAAACTTTACCTTTTTACTCGATTAAAATTCGAACGGATTCTCTATAAAGCCTTTTTAGACATACACATTTTAATTCCAACAAAACGAAAACCAGATTTTATTAAATGAAATTTTATGAATTCAAATATTTAATTTTGAGCTTTTGAACAAAATTATACAGATTAATCTAAAATTTTCAGATTTTTACTCGGTTAAAATTCGAACGGATTCTTTATAAAGCCTTTTTAGATAAGTACGTTTTAATCCCAACAAAACGAAAATAAGATATTATTAAATCAAATTTTATGAGTTCAAATAGTTAATTATGGGCTTTTGAACAAAACTATACAGATTTTTCTAAAATTTTCAACTTTTTACTCGGTTAAAATTCGAACGGATTCTCTATAAAGCCTTTTTAAACATGCACGTTTTAATCCGAACAAAATGATAACTAGATGTTATTAAATCAAATTTTTTTAGTTCAAATAATTAATTATGGGGTTTTGAACAAAATTATACAGATTAATCTAAAATTTTCAGCTTTTTACTCGGTTAAAATTTGAACGGGTTCTCTATAAAGCCATTTTAGACGTGGACGTTTTAATCCAAGCAAAACAAAAACCAGATGTTATTAAATGAAATTTTATGAGTTCAAAAGTTAATTATTGGATTTTGAACAAAATTATACAGATAAATCTAAAATTTTTAGCTTTTTACTCAGTTAAAATTTGAACGGATTATCCATAAAGCCTTTTTAGACATGCACGTTTTAATCCGAATAAAACGATAACTAGATGTTATTAAATCAAATTTTTTGATTTCAAATCAAATCACAAAAGGATGGGCATGAATTCAAAGTGAATGGCCAACGGTTGAAGCACTATTCTTGCCAACATGATTTGAGTGCTATAGAGACCACCACTTTAGGAGATACACTTGCATGTACTTCTATCGTGAACTAATTCTTTTATCTTATCTTTATTGCACTTTAGGATTAGTTTTAGTTTAGATTTTTATTTTATTTTATTTTAATCTTTTCTTGTTGTTTATTTTAGAACGAGAAGCAAGGATCAAGGTGAAGCCGTTCATAACAACAAGGCCTCGAAAACTGATCGTTACCAGTAGTTCTTTGGAGTCTATTTAATTTCTATACCTTTATGCTTCTTTTATATCTTTCCTTGTTCATTTTCTTGTTTCGTTTCCTGCTGTGTGCCATGGTTATAAGCATTGAGGATAATACTCAGTTTGAGTTTGGGGGTATAGACTCACTACCGAGACAATTCACTACCGCGACCTTACAATGAAAGGAAGTATTTAAGTTGTTTTTGAATTTTTTTATGTCAACCACCTTACTTGAAATATTGTACATACTTTTGCACTGCTCTACATCAGTATTTCCTTAGTTTATTCTTTTTAGGCTATAGAAATCTTTCTCCTTACCATGATTAGGTCATGGTTAGAAGGCTTAACTTTAGGATACTTAAGGAAGAAAACTTAGAAGCTTGCTATAAGATTGATCCTAAAAATACTTTTGGGACTTGTTGGATTATAGAAATTCTTTTAATGAACTTTAGGATACTTAAGGAAGAAATCTTTCTCATACATGCTTAGTTGCTAGTGATGAAAATGATGCATGATTATGACAAAGAAAACTAGGACATGCTAGCATAAGTGTTTTAGAGAAACTAGCTTCCCAGAATCAAGTTAGAGGTTTACCTAAGCTCAATTTCTCTTTAGATAAAATATGTAATGCATGTGCTAAGGGTAAACAAAAATGAGTTTCTTTTAAATCCATTAATGATGTTTCAATTAGTAGAGTTTTACAATTGATTCACATGGATCTTTTTGGACCTATTAGAACTACTAGCTTAGGTGAGAAATCATTTGCATTTATTATAGTTGATGATTACTCTAGATACACTTGGGCTATATTTTTAAGTACTAAAGATGAAGCCTTAGAAAAATTTATAACATTTTCAAATATTTCTTAAAATGACCTTGATCAAAGAATTTCCATATTATAAGTGATCATGGAACCATGTTTCAAAATTTAGGTTTTTAGATTTTTTGTAATGAAAATGGGATAAGCAATAATTTTTCGACACCTCGCACTCCTGAATAAAATGGGATAGTTGAGAGGAAAAATTGAACTTTAGAAGAAATGGCTAGGTCCATGTTTTATGAAAATAATTTGCCTAAGTATTTTGAGGCGGAAGCCACAAACATTTCTTGTTATATTATCAATCATGTAATGATTAGGCTAATTTTAAAGAAAACCCCTTATGAGATTTTAAAATCCAAAGAGCCTAACATTATCTATTTTTACCCTTTGGGTGAAGTGTTTTATTTTAAAAAATGGAAAAGATAAGTTAGGCAAATTTGATGTAAAAAATAATGACGCTATTTTTCTTGGATATTCTCAACTTTCAAAGGCTTATAAAGTTTTCAATAAAAGAACCTTAGTTGTAGAAGAGTATATACATGTAAATTTTGATGATAACCTCCTTCCTAAGAAGGATTCTTGTGATGATGATGATGTAGGAACCATTGATGAAGGATAAACATCAAGGGTGGATGAGGTTCCAACCAATGGGGAAACACAAAATCCTCCAATAGAATCTTTAAGAGATGTAAAGCTTGAAGAAAGGGAACTGAGCTACCCAAAAGAGTTTAACTATGTCAAGAGTGGTGAAATCTTGGGTGATCCATCCAAGGGGGTAACTATTTGTTCTTCTCTTAGAATGAATCATATTGCATTTATCTCATGCATAGAGCCTAAAAATATCAATGGAGGTTTAGATGATGATTTTTGGATAATGGCTATGCAAGAAGAGTTAAATCAATTTGAGAGAAGTAATGTATGAAAATTAGTTGATAGGCCTAGTAATAAATCTACTATAGGAACTAAATGGGTCTTTAGAAATAAACTAGATGAGAGTGGTAACATTATGAGAAAAAAACTTGATTAGTCGCTCAAGGTTACACTCAAGAAGAGGGAATAGATTTTGATGAAACCTATGCACCCGTAGCTAGAATAGAAGCTATTAGGATGTTACTTGCATTTGCATGTTATCATGATTTCAACCTTTTTCAAATAGATGTCAAAAGTTCTTTTCTAAATATTTTTATAAATGAATAAGTGTATGTTGAACAACCACCGGGTTTTGAATATTCAAAGTTTCTAAACCATGTTTTCAAATTAACAAAAGCTTTATATGGTTTAAAACAAGCTCCTAGAGCTTGGTGTGAAAGGCTCTCAAACTTTTTGGTTGAAAAGGGATTTGATAAAGGAAAGGTGGATACTACACTATTTATAAAAAAGTTTAAAAATGATATCTTAGTAGTTCAAATTTATGTTGATGATATTATTTTTGGTTCTACTAATGAATGTTATTGTCAAGAATTTTCTAAGTTAATGCTAGGTGAATTCGAGATGAACATGATGGGGGAGATTTTATTCTTTTTAAGATTCCAAATTAAGCAAAGGAATTATGGAACTTTCATCAATCAAGCAAAGTAAATCAAGGACATGCTCAAAAAAGTTTGGCTTGGAGAAAGTGAAGCCTCAAGCCACTCCTATGAGCTCATCAACTAAGCTTGACAAAGATGAAGGAGGTAAGTGTGTTGATTCTAAAATAATTAAAATTATTATTTCCTTAAATTTTGAAATCTATATTTAATTCGAATTTGAAAAGGGATATAATTACTTTAATTATATCCTTTATATTTAAAATTCAAGATTAAATATAATCTACTTATACATATATATTTTTGCTCATTTTCAACCATTGGGTGTGACCCTGTAGGCTCATTGTAACGTTAGTTATAATATTAGAACAATTCTAATATTACAAACAATGAGTGACATCTAGCAATATATCATTGTCATCTAAGTTACAAGAGATCATGATTCGATGTATCATGTCCGTGACCAACACTTTTAATGTATTATATCCTTTTGTCTTTCTATACCTTTAATAGGTATAAGTCTTGGAATAGTCACACTTGTATAGCCTATATTAATGTTTCTTGATATCTAGAGTAAACTACTTTTAATGAATAATTTGTGGTATCTCATATCAACGTATTCAAGCATGGCCATGCATTTCTAGTCTCACTCAATCAAGTGGCCTTTGATATATTTTCCTATTATGTAGGAAGGACAAATCCTATCTTGATCATTCACATCTCAGTACATACATTATAATATGTCCAATGTCAGTTTTTATAGTGTAGCTAATTATGAGACACGTTTAACTACATCAAAATATAAAACAACATATATTGAGATAGTAATAATCTCAAGTATAATGATCATACATATAGTTGTCACTATGAGCAATATCGTGACCGTTACATAATAATCCAAAATATATGTTCATAGTGGGTCAATCCAATATATTATTCTCTACTAATATATTCATGTATTAATTCTGACATCTCTATGTCAATGACAACTCATTGTCATCAATTAATCACATTTTAATCTTAAGCGTTTTATTATTGTCCATACCCATAATAATACTTGACTAAGGATATTTTAATAATAATACATATATTATTATGTAGACCTTATTGTTTCTCAGTTTATGTTATACATTGATACATATATCTGAAAACAACAATGACAATGCCTTTATTCAATAAAATTGGTAAATAAAAGTATCCTTACAATCATCATATAATTGGTCTTTGGGCAAACTATAACTTGAGCACTGTTAGGATCGCCGGCATACCCCATGGTGCAGCGGAACAAAATTACGATGGTCTTTCTAGTGATCCATGTACGTTTAATCCGAAATCGGGGGGAAGAGACGCGATGACTTACATTGGGTTCCTTGATAAACAACAAAAACAACTACTGGATTTGCGGTAATCACGATCGTTCGACAATTCGAATCTTTAGCATCCACGAATATCGTCTCAGCCTCTACTCAATTCACCCGGTTAAGAGAGCAAATCTCGAAAAACTATTTTTTGTGATTCTAGGGTTTGGAATTCGGAATTCTCTATTATTGTTGCTAGACCAAAAGATCCTTTATATAGGTGTAACACTAGGTATAAGAGTTTGATTTTGAGTTTGGTTAAGAAATAATTAATATTATTATTTTCTTAAATTTAGGAATTTATATTTAATTCGAATTTGAAAAGGGATATAATTACTTTAATTATATCCATTATATTTAAAATTCGGGATTAAATATAATCTACTTATACATATATATTTTTGCTCATTTTTAACCATTGAGTGTGACCCTCTAAGCTCATTGTAACGTTAGTTATAATATTAGAACAATTCTAATATTAAAAACAATGAGTGAAATCTAGCAATATATCATTGTCATCTAAGTTACAAGAGATCATGATTCGATGTATCATGTCCGTGACCAACTCTTTTAATGTATTATATCCTTTTGTCCTTTTATATCTTTAATAGGCATAAGTCTTGGAATAGTCACCCTTGTATAGCCTATCTTAATGTTTCTTGATATCTAGAGTGAACTACTTTTAATGAATAATTTGTGATATCTCATATCAACGTATTCAAGCATGGCCATACATATCTAGTCTCACTCAATCAAGTGGCCTTTGATATATTTTCCTATTATGTAAGAAGGAAAAATCATATCTTGATCATTCACATCTCACTACATACATTGTAATATGTTCAATGTCAGTTTTTATAGTGTAACTAATTACGAGACATATTTAACTGCATCAAAACATAAAACAACATATATTGAGATAGTAATAATCTCAAGTCTAAGGATCATACATATAGTTGTCACTATGAGCAATATTGTGACCGTCACATAATAATCCAAGATATATGCTCATAGTGGGTCAATCTAATATATTATTCTCTACTAATATATTCATGTATTAATTCTGACATCTCTATGTCAATGAAAACTCATTGTCATCAATTAATCACATGTTAGTCTTAAACGTATTATTATTGTCCATACCTATAATAATACTTGACTAAGGATATTTTAATAATAATAGATATATTATTATATCGACCTTATTGTTTCTCAGTTTATGGTATGCATTGACACATATATCTAAAAACAACAATGACAATGCCTTTGGGCATTGAGCATACTCTAACAATCTCCCCCTAGCACTAAGACCAATCAGTCGTATATCTAATACCGAGTGACTCATTGTGACGATCATGCTTCTATTGCGTTAGAGTCTTCGTCAGGGGATCAATAATGTTATCATCCGTGTGTACTTTACATATCTCGATATCTCTTCGATCTATGATCTCTCGAATGTGATGGAAGCGTCTAAGAATATGTTTGGATCATTGATGAGATCTGGGTTCCTTTGCTTGTGCAATGGCTCTATTGTTGTCACAACGGAGTTCTATAGCATCTGATATGCTTGGAACAACCCCTAGTTCGGATATGATCTTTTTGATCTAAACATCTTCCTTTACTGCTTCACTAGCTGCAATATATTCAGCCTCTGTCGTAGAATCAGCTATAGTGTCTTGCTTAGAACTTTTCCAGCTTACAACACCTCTGTTAAGGCAAAACACAAAACCATATTCTGATCTTGAGTCATCCTTGTCTGTTTGGAAACTAGCATCAGTATAACCTTTTATACTTAGCTCTTCTTTACCTCCATAGACAAGAAATGTATCCTTAGTTCTTCTCAAGTACTTAAGGATGTTTTTGACTGCTACCTAGTGACTTTCACCGGGGTTTACCTGATATCAATTTGTCATGCTTAAGGCATACGATACATCTGATCGAGTATATATCATGGCATACATGATAGAACCAATAGCCGAAGCATATGGAATCTTACACATTCGTTCTCTTTCTTGTGGAGTTGAAGGACACATTTCCTTCGAAAGAGATATATACCATGACTCAAAGGTAAGAATCCTTTCTTGGATTCTTCCATACTGAATCTTTTTAGAACTTTGTTTATATATGTACTTTGACTCAGACCTAGAAGTCGTCTAGATCTATCTCTATAGATCTTAACCCCTAAGATATATGTTGTCTCACCCAAATTTTTCATAGAGAAACAACTACTTAACCAAGTCTTAACCGACTGTAAGGTAGGTATGTCATTTCTTATAATAAGTATGTCATCTACATACAAGATTAGGAAATAAACAATGCTCCCACTAGTCTTCTTGTAAAAACAAGCCTCATCTTCATTCTTGATAAAAGCAAACTCTTTGATAGCATCAATGAAACGAAGATTCCAACTTCGAGAAGCTTGCTTTAGTCCATAAATGGACCTTTGTAGCTTACAAACCTTTCTAGCATTTCCTGGAGCGACAAAACCTTATGCTTGTGTCATACACACATCCTCTTCAAGTTTTCTATTAAGGAAAACGGTTTTGACATCCATTTGCCAAATTTCATAATCATGGAATGCAGCTATAGCAAGCAAGATCCGGATGGATTTAAACATAGCTACAGGGGAGAAAGTTTCGTCATAGTCAATACCATGAACTTGTCAAAAACCTTTAGTGACTAGTCGCCTCTTGTATGTTTGTACGTTTCCATCCATGTCGATTTTCTTCTTGAAAACCCATTTACACCCTAAAGATTTAACCCCTTCAGGTGATTCAACCAAGGTCCATACTTGGTTGACTGACATGGATTCCATCTCAGATTTCATGGCCTCAAGCCATTTCTTAGAGTCTAGGCTCGATACTGCCTCTTGATAAGTTCTTGGCTTATCTTGATCCATAATAAGAACATCTCCATGCGTGGTAATGAAAAATCCATATCTCTCAGGTGCATGGCGTTCTCTTATGGACCGGCACAGTGATTATGTTTCTAAATCTATTGACTGCTCCTCAACAATTTGTGGAACATGTTCAATTTCAGGCTCAGTAAATTATTGTTCTTGAACTTCTTCAAGTTCAATGTCTCTACCTTTTCCTTTCTTATTGAGAAATTCTCTTTCGAGAAAAACTCTTGTTCGAGCAAAAAATACTTTGTTCTCTTTAGGGTTAAAGAAATAATATCTCTTAGTTTCTTTGGGATATCCAACAAAATTATACTTATGAGATTTGGGTTCGAGCTTTGTAGACATCTGATGTTTGACATATGCTTCAAAACCCCAAATCTTCATGAAAGACATACTAGGACGTTTTCCAGTCCATATCTCATAAGGTGTCTTTTGAACAGATTTAGACGGAACATGATTTAAAGCAGTTGTTTCTAGTGCATGTCCCCATAAAGAAGTCAGAAGATCACTATGACTCATCATTGATCGAACCATGTCTAACAAAGTTTGACTTCTCCTCTCAAAAACTCCATTCCACTGTGGTGTACCTGATGGAGTAAGTTGTGAGACAATCCCATATTCTTTAAGGAGTTCATCAAATTCTATGCTTAAGTATTCTCCATCTTGATATGATCGAAGTGCTTTAATACTCTTGCCTAGTTGATTTTGTACTTCTTTCTTGAATTCTTTAAACTTTTCGATAGCCTCAGATTTATGGCACATAAGGTAAATGTAACCATATCGACTGAAGTCATCAGTGAAAGTGATGAAGTACAAAAATCCACCTCTAGCTTGTGTGTTCATTGGTCCACATACATCACTATGTATTAATCCCAATAAATCACTTGCTCGTTCACTTTTACCATTAAAAGGAGCCTTAATCATTTTTCCTAATAAGCAAGATTCACATACATCTAGTTGTTCGAAAACAAATGAATCAAAGAATTCATCTTTATGGAGTCTTGATATGCGTTTCTCACTTATATGGCATAAACGACAATGCCAGGGATAAATTTGATTTGAGTCATTTGTTTTTGATCTTTTGGTATTTATGTTATAAATGGCATTTTGTAGATTTAAAATATATAAGCCATTAACCAATTGTGCTGAACCATAAAAATATTATCGAGATAAAAAGAACAACAATTATTCTTAATAATAATCTCAAATCCAATTTTGTCCAAACAAGAATAAAAAATAATGTTTTTAGTCAAACTAGGCACAAAATAACAATCTTCTAAATGTAAATCAAGTCCACTAGGTAAAGATAAAACGTATGTTGCTATAGCTAATGCAACAACTCTTGTTTTTGCCTTCTTGATGTCTTCAAGGTAAATAGGGCAATTTCTTCTCTTTTGCAGTCCCTGTACAAAAGTACAAATATGAGAACTACAACCGGTATCTAATACCCAAGAAGAAGATGTTAACAGATTCACATCGATAACATAAATACCTGAAGCAGATGTACCATCTGCTTTTGCCTTCTTGACCTCTTCAAGATAAATGGGGCAATTTCTTTTCCAGTGTCTGGTCTTATTGCAGTGGAAACATTTTCCTTCCTTGCTATCTCCACCTTTGGGTTTCAGTGAATCACGTCCTTTGGGTATAGGCTTACCTTTACCCTTGTACTTTGCCACTGCTTTTCCCTTTCCTTTGTCCTTGCGGACCATCAGAATGGGCTTAGGTTATTACATCCCGATTTCGGGGTTAGTAGTTTAGGTTATAGTTAGGAGAATTCGATTCGGGTTCTCCGATTCATTATTCTGGGGAAATATAAAATAAGAATATTTTTAATTAGAAAAAAATAATAATTTTGGAATATGGTTTAAAAATATTAAAAAAAGATGTTTCAAAATTAAAAAGAATGTAATTTAAATTTTGAATTGATTTTTAATTATGCTTAATTATGCATAAGTGACCAATTTGTAATTTTTGGAAAATTGGAGGACTTAATTTGTGATTTTTCGAAAATTGTTGTTTTAGTGACTAAATTGAAAAGCAAACTATAATTAGAATCCTTAAAGGGCCATAAACCCAATTTAATTTTTAATAATGATTTATTCACCAAAATGCTTTTTAATTAGTTTAATTAAAGATGATAATCATTTTCTCACAAAACTACTTTTTTCTCTCATCTTTTTCTCTCATTTTCTCTCCATTTTGCTCCATCTCTTTTCTTCAATTCCTTGCTAATTTTTGTATTTTTTCAATAAATATTACTTCATTTTAATCATCTTTCCATTCTTTACAAAACCTAACCATCAATTTTATCAAATCAACACTAATTTACAAGGAATCAAGAAGGGAAAACTTCATCTTTTTGGTGAATAGATCTCAAAGGTAATTTTCTGGATTTTAACTCTTTCCTAAGGTTCTTTATTGAAATTCCCAAGTATTAGCTTGCTAATCTTTGAGTAAAACTTAATTCTATGTTTTCAATGTTAGATCTATTGATTTTGTGAATGTTTTTGTGAAATCTTTTTAGATCTCATTCAATGCTAAAATTAGATGGATTTAATTATGTTATTATGTCAAATGAATGATTAATTAAGTCTTCAAATGATGGTACATTAATTTAATCCCGGAATAATGCAATCGGTGTTGTTTTAAGGTGTTTTTCGGTTATTTTAGGGGCTATTTTAGGTGCCTTAATGTTGCTGGAGATATAAGAATGGTTTAGATGTGTTTTTGGTTCATAATTGAAGTGGATTAGATGCTAGATTCATTAGGTTTTGGGCTTTTGATGTTTCAGATACGTTTTGGCTAGGTTTTTCGGTAGTGTTGTGGAGGTATGATGCGGCTGATGGTTAAAGCATGTTATAATGTTAAAATGCTCTGTTTTTAATGTTGAAAAAGAGGTACAAGAAGGTGCTTGAGTGCTGGTGCGTTGGCGTGATCATCGGGATATCGGCGAAAGCCCGTTTCGCTTGTCGGTGAGTGTTTTCGGACATAAAACGAATCGCGTTTGGTACGGTTCTATTTCGGGGACTATGGAAGAGTGTGAAAACTTTCCATAGTTCATGAGTAAGTAAAGTAAATGTTTTTGATATATCAACATGAGTTTCGACGACATTGATAAAGGTATTAATGTTGGTAATGCAATGAGATTCTTGGAAATGCATGAACATGATTTGAATTGGTGCATGCATGAAAAATACTTGCTTAAATGCATAGTTTATCAAGCATCCATGATTATGGAAAATCATGAGAAATGATTTGGAATACAAAATGGTTAATTACCTTACTTATGATGGTGCCCTTGGGCATGGCTTTTGGTTCATTTGTTGAACATATTATGCATGCATTTTGAGCAGCAAGTCATCATGCACATTTGATTATGATATTGGCTTAGTGACACTAACTTTAGATTCGAATGACATGTCATTAGGATTGTCTTAAGTGCACTATAAACAATGTTGAGAATACCAAAAATTTTCTACACGTAACAAGGGTGACTTTGTATCCAATCATGCGTGGTAGAGCCGCCTACACGTAACAAGGGTGACTATGTGTCCGATCGTGCGTGGTAGTGCTATAATGGTGACTTGGTGTCATGTCAATGGTGACTTCGTGTCATGACGAGACAATGGTCTCTAACAATGGATCTGTGTATTCGGTGAACTCAAGGTTCATATTAAGTGGTAACTAGAATGCCAATAAACATACATGAACTTAAGAAGGACATTGTGCATCATTTATAAATTGTTTTGATAAGGTTGTGTAAACTCAAGGAAGCATTTGGTTTAATGAACATGAACATGAAATGATAGCATGCATGGATTTAGTGATGCATTGCAAATTATGGTTTTAAATAGATGCATTGGTGATCTTGTGTAGAGCTTCCTCACTAAGCATGTTTGTTTAAGCTCTCTTTCCATCCTTGCAGAAAAATAAAGGCACTTGGGGCTTCGTTCGGAGCAAGGAAACCAAGGGGAAAGATTACTTCAAATTTGACATGTTTTTGGCAATTAAGTTTAGGCTTGGCAATGTGTAAACCCAACCAATGTCAGGAGTGTGAACTTAGACTTTGGTTTATGTTGAAATAAGACCTATGTTGCTTGATTGTTAATTGATGGACTATGAAATTGTTTGGATTGTTGTAGCATGTACTTGCATGATTCTTATGTTTTTAATCATCTTTTAGGAAGCATGCCTATAGTTTAATTGATGTCTGTGACGTTGATTAATCATGTGTCATATGTTGTTAATTATGCTTAGGACTTGTGCATATAGTGGTAGTAATTAATGGTTGTATATTGAGACGTTAGTGTTCACTTAGTGTAACGGAGCTTTTGGGTTCCAGACCCAAAGTTTCGAAACCTTAATGAAGGTTCCGAAACCTTTATCAAATAGTTTCGAAACCTTCAGGAAGGTTTAGAAACCTTGCGGGCAATTTCAATTCTGGAAAGTTACTGAACGCGAAAAATTTCGAAACCTTCTAGGAAGTTTCAAAAACTTTTATAAAAAGTTTCGAAACCTTATAAAAGGTTTCGAAACCTTTGACTTCCAGGAATTGATAGTTGTTGGAAATTATACTTTAGTCCCGAATATCTTCCTTTGTTAAATTAGGGTACCAACGGATGTTACTTTGAGCTTAAATTTCACATGAATGCATAAATTTTATTTAATTTCAAGATGATTAACTTAATTTTAATGAAGT
Organism: Abelmoschus esculentus; assembly: GCA_035048815.1. Lineage (NCBI taxonomy): Eukaryota > Viridiplantae > Streptophyta > Magnoliopsida > Malvales > Malvaceae > Abelmoschus > Abelmoschus esculentus. The sequence continues at coordinate 10,939,883 of JAUCBN010000036.1, forward strand.
CCTTGTATTTTGGAAGATTTACATTTTGGTTCCTAAATTAGAGAAGCTTGCAATTGATGATGTTAGAATGATCCGTTTGACTTGAAATTTACCGTGAAGGATACTTGTGTGTTTAATTAAACATAGATGAAAAGAATATTTCTATTTATTTAATAGAACTTAAAAGTTTTATGTTTTAGTCCTCAATTCACTTAAATGTTTAATCGAATACTCGTTGTGATATGATTGCTTTCGTTAATGCTTTTCATGAGACCAAGACATGTAGGAACATAATTATGCATCTAGAAAAAAGAGAAAGAAAAAAAATATATCGGTTTTTAGGGTTGTTTATTGAATCAGATCTTCGCGAGTTTGGTTTGATATTCCCCGTATAATCCGTTAGTGCCGGTTTCGTCTAGGACGGGCTAAGGGGGTTACATAGGTCCACCTTTAGACATATTTTTCTCAGCAGCTCGAACATGCCAGGTAACTGTGGCAAAGTTTTATTAATTTCATTCATGTTGAAATTAAGGACAAATTGATTGAAACTATTCGTCAACGATTGCAGAATAACATCAGTAGTCAATTCATCCTTGAGAGGAAAACCTAACTTTTCCAACGTTTGGACATAGCCTATCATCTTAATGACATGAGCTCCTACAAAAGATCCCTCTACCATTTTGCACTGAAATAGAGCTTTAGAGGTCTCATACCTCTCTTGATCTTCTTGCTCCTCATATATTTCTTTGAGGTTTTGATTCATATCATATGCAACCATGTCCACATGTTACTTCCTGAAGATCATGAGTCATGGTAGCAAGCATAAGACATCCGACATCTTACATGTCATCCATATGTTTCTTAAACTTGTCTTTGTCAGCTCTATAAGCATTAGTTGCCGGTTCATCTGGAACAGGTTCTTCAATGACATATTCCTTTCTTCCCTGTTTGAGAATAATTCTCAAATTACGGAACCAATCAAGGAAGTTTATGCCATTGAGTTTCTCCTTCTCAAGTAGTGATCGCAATGATATAGTGTTGTTTGCCATTTAGATCTACAACAATGGCAATACATAATATAAATTTACCAATTTGAAATATTATAAATAGGACTTTGTTTATAAAATACTCCCACTATTTTGTTCAAAATTAAAAAATCATCTTGTTTTTAATTTCGGAAAAATTTGAAGAAAATTTTTCTAGTGAGTGAGGATCTATAATTCACCAATTTCCTAAATCAGCTTTGGCTTTTCTTTTAGGACAGAGGTTATTTAGGTAAGTAACCCTTTACTAATTACATCTCATGTAACTCCTCCATTTGGTGAACAACTCTTGTTCAGTCATCTTATGACTTAACCAAATACTTAGCCTTTAGGTTTCTAATCCTATTAGAACAACCTAACTAAGTTACTACCAATATTTCGACCAATGAATATCACTTGTTTATTCTTCGCATTTAACTAAGATGGATTTATATCTTAATGTTTTGGCAAAACCCACATAAGATCGATCAAGGCCTTAACGAGGGTAAATATTGGACGGCTAATTTTAACTTAGATTAATTTGAGGGAAAACATTAAATATCTCATCGTTATTTCTTTTAATTTGGCCCTTATTGATCTCATCAATATATGCGAGTAAAAGATATCTATCATACATTGCATCACATACATGATAGATATAAAATAAAAAGTTGCAATAGATATAGCCCAAAATAAAGAACTAAGGTGGCCCATCCCAAGCCAATGGGAGAACCTTAAAACCCTAATTCTATACTAAAAATGCTTCTCAAACATCTTCTCGCCTTTGCTCCAAATGTCTCGATTGCTTCTTGGAATAATATTACAATTATAGAAACTCGTTTTACATACGAGGGAGTAAGATGAGAAGAGAAGTACAACAGAGATAGAGAAAGGTACGACACGCAGGCTGTATTTAAAATTTACAACTATTGTAAAAGCAAGAGCTATAACCATGCATGTCAAACACCGTGTAAAGCAAACATATCATATATATGCTATAAAGAAATCGTTAATATTACTAATATTGGCCTACAATCTATGTTTCCTATGAAGGGGTCAAAGGGCGAAGCCCCTTGCGGCCACGACAGGAAATTTTGAAAAATAGTGATTATTTTTTCAATGGAAAAACATCACGATTTGATAAGATTTATCAACAAAATCGTGTTTTCAAGATTTTTAAAATCCCTTAGATTTTTCCGTATCGGAATAACAATTATTCCTTTTCCCTTGATGCGATCTGTTATCGCACTTTCCTCGATCACTATGTCAACAATTGACATATGATTATCGTAAAACCCTTGTAGCAACATGACGACTGTAATTAACAGATTAACATATTAATCGTATCCCTAATCGACTAGCAATAACAATATATATCGTTGACACAGTAAAATAAAGCATGCATCTTATACATATCGCATCACCTAAGTATTTAACCCTATTACGAATCGTACAAGTGACTCTGATACCACTGCTAGGACCGTCGTCATACCCCGTGATGCAGCAGAACAAAATACGATGGTCTTTCCAGTGATTCATATACGTTTAATCCGGAATCAAGAGGAAGATCTACAATAACTTACATTGGGTTCCTTGATAAACAACAAAAACAACAACTAGATTTGCGGTAATCACGATCGTTCGACAATTCGAATCTTTATCCTCCATGAATATCGTCTCGGCCTCTACTCAGTTCAGCCGGTTAAGAGAGCAAATCTCGAAAAACTATTTTTCTTGATTTTAGGGTTTGAAATTCGGAATTCTCTGATGTTGGTTGCTAGACCAAAAGATCCTTTATATAGGTGTAACCGTAGGTATAAGAGTTTGATTCCGAGTTTGTTTAGGAAATAATTAATATTATTATTTCCTTAAATTTCGGAATCTATATTTAATTCAAATTTGAAAAGGGATATAATTACTTTAATTATATCCTTTATATTTAAAATTCGGGATTAAATATAATCTTCTTATACATATATATTTTTGCTCATTTTCAACCATTGGGTGTGACCCTGTAGGCTCATTGTAACGTTAGTTATAATATTAGAACATTTCTAACGTTACAAACAATTAGTGACATCTAGTAATATATCATTGTCATCTAAGTTACAAGGGATCATGATTCGATGTATCATGTCCGTGACCAACTCTTTTAATGTATTATATCCTTTTGTCCTTTTATATCTTTAATAGGCACAAGTCTTGGAATAGTCACACTTGTATAGCCTATTTTAATGTTTCTTGATATCTAGAGTGAACTAATTTTAATGAATAATTTGTGATATCTCATATCAACGTATTCAAGCATGGCCATGCATTTCTAGTCTCACTCAATCAAGTGGCCTTTGATATATTTTCCTATCATGTAGGAAGGACAAATCCTATCTTGATTATACACATCTCACTACATACATTGTAATATGTTCAATGTCAGTTTTTATAGTGTAACTAATTACGAGACACGTTTAACTGCATCAAAACATAAAACAACATATATTGAGATATTAATAATCTCAAGTCTAAGGATCATACATATGGTTGTCACTATGAGCAATATCGTGACCGTCACATAATAATCCAAGATATATGCTAATAGTGGGTCAATCCAATATATTATTCTCTACTAATATATTCATGTATTAATTCTGACATATCTATGTCAATGACAACTCATTGTCATCAATTAATCACATGTTAGTCTTAAGCGTATTATTATTGCCCACACTAATAATAATACTTGACTAAGGATCTTTTAATAATAATACATATATTATAATATGGACCTTATTGTTTCTCAGTTTATATGACACGTATATCTAAAAATAATAATGGCAATGCCTTTATTCAATAAAATTGGTAAATAAAAGTATCTATACAATCATCATATGATTGGTCTTTGAGCATATTCTAACAAACACTCATTGACAAAGCTCCGGAAGAAGCTATTGAGATTCTAAATAAACTCGCAAGGAACGATTTTCAATTCCCTACTTCTAGGCGAGGAGGAATAAGACGCAAAGCCACAGTGAATGAACTAGAAACTACCAACTCGGTGGTAGCACAATTGGCCTTTTTAACCAAGATGGTTCATAATATGCAATTGCAACAGAATACTCATGAGGTTAAAACGATCAATTCTTCTGAGTATATGCAAGATGAGGAATCTGGTTTTTAAGTGGGAAACTACAACCGGAATAATAATATGATGTCCAACACATATAATCCGGCATGGAAAAGGCACCCAAATTTTTCATGGAACAATCCTAATAATACCTTGAACCCCACTAACCAAACCTCAGGTTATCAGCATCCACTACCGCAGTAGCAGGTACAACAATCAATGCCGCAGCAGCGGATGCATCAGCAGCAACCCATGAATTCATCAGAAAACACTCTCAAGGCCTTCATAATGAAAATAGAATCATATATGGCTCAGAACAGCAGTTTCATGAAGAAATCTTATGACTTAATGAATAAAACTGAGATGAGGCTGCAAAATCAAGAGGCAACGATTAAATCATTGGAAACCCAAGTTGGTCAATTTGCTCAAAGACAAAATACTAGACCACAAGGAAGACTACCTAGCAATACTGAAGTTGCTAAGGGAATGGGCCATGAACAATACAAAGCAATCACTATAAGAAGTGGCCTACAACTTAAAGAGACATCAGGCAATTCAGCAAACAAAGTTCCACTAGCAATACAAGAGGAATCAGACAAGGAAGACTTGGAGGCTGATCATGTCATAGAAGAAAACACTGCCCCAGCAAAGAACTCGACAACACCTCACCAAGCTGCCGAGATAGCAATAAACAAAGTGGTTCCAGGTATTAAATTCCAAACCAATGAGACCCTGGAAGAGATGAGACCACCACCACCTTTCCCATAAAGGCTGAAAAAGCAAAAACATGACCATCAATTTAAGAAATTTCTTGATATCTTAAAGCAAGTCCACATTAACTTACCTTTTGTTGAGGCAATTGAACAAATGCCTAATTATGCTAAATTCTTGAAAGACATTGTGTCTAAAAGAAAGAGGCTAGGTGAGTTTGAAACAGTGGTAGCAACTGAAGGATGCATAACAATACTACACAACTGCATGCCACCAAAATTGAAGGATCCTGGATGCTTTACAATACCTTGTGCAATTGACAACCACTATGAAGGTAAGGCCCTATGCGACCTTCGAGAAAGAATCAATTTAATGCCCAAGTCTGTCTTCCAAAAGCTTGGAATTGGAAGGGAAAAACCTACTACTGTGATGCTCTAACTTGCGGATCGATCATACGTGTAACTCGAAGGAAAAATCGAGGACATATTGGTAAGAGTAGACAAATTTATTTTTCCTGCTGATTTTCTTTTCCTTGATTGTTAAGAAGAGGATAATGCATCGATCATCCTTGGGAGACCTTTCCTTGCCATTGGACGTACGCTCATAGATATAGAAAAAGGAGAGTTGACTATGAGGGTCAATGACCAAAAAGTTAAACTCAATGCCTTGCACAATCTAAAAAGGTATAATGATGCAGAAGAGTGCAAAGCCCTTCACACCACAGATACAAACAAATCCTACTTCAGCAGTCACTGCCTTGGCAGCATGCTCGGTTGAATAATTGGCAAGAAGATTAAGCCAAAGGCAGAGGCAACAAAGAAGGAAACACAATATCCAAGCACATTAAATTTGTTAGAACCACATGGAACTGTGTAGAAAAAATATAACAAGAGATGAACTTAAAGATAATGGCCAACACTTGAAGAAAAACTTTGGCCAACAAGAGATAATTAGATTGGGAGATGCATTTACATGCACTCCACCAGTAACATAATCTCCTCCCTTCTATTTTTATTATTATATTAGGATTAGTTTTAGTTTAGGATTTATGTTTTCATTCTATTATTATTATTGTTTATTTTTTTTGTGTTTACAATTTTTTTAAGAAAATAAGCAAGAATGAAGGTGAAGAAATTCATTAAAGGAGACACTCTGCCGAGGCAGTAAATAGTGTCAGAAGCTGCAACAGTCCCAACAGGCAGAAACAGTGTAATGGCTATCTGCGAGATTCCCTCCACTACAGTAAATGCGACGGGCAGTAAAAGTAAAACATCTACAAAACGGCTACAAAACGGCAGACATACCTGACACTGCCCAAACCACTACTGCAACAGACCCATACCAGGAGATTCTACAAAGGATGGCAATCATGGATCTTAGGTAGCAGAAATACATGGAGTATCAAAGAGACTTCAACAACATACTTGCTCAAATGATGCTCCACAACTTTACAAATCAAGTGGTGTAGTTTCCAGAATTTTCAACCAACATGTTCATGATAGTTGCACCATATACAGAGATAACACCAGCTCCATGAGGACTGAGACTATTCTTCCCCGCACGCCCTCAGCAACAATTTCACGCTGCTGGAACATCCAAGGCAGCAAATTCTGTCGTGGCATCATTTTCCAACAGAAGACCTTCCAAGAGGAGGGCAGTCTTCAGCATTCCCCCAAGATCCCAATCGAAGAGTTCTAACACTTCCGAGCTAAGAATTCAAAATGCCGGGGTAGATTCAAAAAATGATGGAGGGACGGATATAATGGAGACCAAAGATGAAGGAAAAGAAGAGTTGAATGCTCCTATGCAACGAGTAACACCAACAAGAGTTCAACCACCAAGACGAGCAAAGCCATCGCCATCACCAAGGACGCAACAATCAGTAGCAAGATCCAGAAAACAAATTGTGGAAGAAAGATCTTCGAAATCATTATGATTTTTTATGTTGCTCTTATAATTGCATGTTTTCCTTTTTATATTTTGTCGCCTACTGCTTACCCCTAATTTAAATCATTAAGGACAATGCTTGGTTTGAGTTTGGGGTTGTACAGCCACTACCGAGGCAATCCACTTCTGCGGCCTTGCCATGAAAAGGGAGTTTCTAATGATAAAATTTTTTCTTATGTCCACCATTTTACTTGAAATTGTTTCCCATACTCTTGCACTGCCCATCATCAGTATTGTTTTAGTTTATACTTTTAAGGTAATAAAAATATTTCTCCTTACCGTAGTTAGGTTCTGTTTTAAAGGCTTAATTCTAGGATACTTAAGGAGAAAAACTTAGTAGCTTACTATAAGGTTGAACTTAAAAAACACTTTTGGGATTTATTTGGCTATAAGAATTCTTTTAATAAACTTAGGTAATAAAAACTTAGATCTTTGGAAAACTGACTAGAGGTGCCTATAACAAGCTCTAGGAAATACTCTTCTTCATGCTTGAGGTGCCCGAAATTGGCTCTAATATGTTTAAAAGAATAGAAAAAGAATAAGAAAATAAGGAGAAAACACAATTCTTGAGGTGCCCGAAATTGGCTCAAGGAATTGTTGTTTTAAGAATAGTAAACTAAATCCAAGTTTATTTGTCTTGAACTTAGAGTTTATCTAATAAGGTCCTTAATCAAACATGTCCACAAAAACGCACACACGGACTAAATCTTATAGTTTGTCTTCTAGGTACACCCTTAGGTAACCGAAAGGTTAAGTCTAAAGAATAAGACATAGTTATGGTGGGGAGAATAGATGGAAACATAAGACCAAGAAAGAATAGAGTTTAACAAATTGATGATTTGCATTGCTTGAGGACAAGCAATAGTTCGAGTTTGGGGGTGTGATAAGTGCTCAACTCACTATCACTTTTTACACTTTTCATGGGCATTTATCATCAATTCTACACCTACTTGGACCAATACATATACTTAATATGATATATTTAGAGATTATGCTATTAAAGATAATATTTATAGAAAAGACATAATTTACTGCATTTTTATGTCTTTGCAGGAAAAAAGTATTGTCGCGGCAGCAAGCTGTGGCTGAGGGAGGACCTGATACTGAGGCAGAGAGGACACGTAGCAATATGGAAAGCAAGCTCAAGAGAAAAATGAGGTGAACGTTGCTGGACAAGAAGCCCAAGGATCGAAGCTGGACAACACAATGAAAGCCCAAAGACAAGGCCACGCGGGAAAACCTTCTAGAAGAATTAAACTTGAAAATATTTAACCTATGTACATAAATTGTTCCCTACTCCAAGTTGTATTCTATTTAGGAAAGGTTTGCCCTAGGCCAAGCCTATATAAGGCATAACCGTCCAGGGGAAGAGGAGAGCCGAATTGAGAGAGTTCACCCTAGGAATCATTGTTATTCTTTCCATCATGTTCTAATCTTTCTTAGGCTTTAGGTGAAGGTTGTGAGTATTAGTGAGAAGAGATTGTATCATGTTTCTTGTTTTCAATACAATAAAATATCAAAGTTTGCTTACTCTTTGCCATTCTTTGTTCTTGCGTCCAAGCTCGAGAGAGAAATTTATGAGTAATCTATTTCTTTACACTTAGGAGAGTTAGACTCACGAAAGGAGTAAGTACGATATTTGACTTGATTGGAAAATACTAACTCGGCCTAGGGATAGGTTGGAGTTTCAGCAGCTAAAAGAAGTGTGAGATTGGTTGTTGATTATAATTGATTAACACCGAGAGGTATCATCAAGGATTAATCATCAACATTGTTTCAACTTAGGGATAAGTAGAGCCATCAAAGGATACTTTGCCGAACTTTGGTAAAATCTGCCCAAGAGCAAGGGATTGCCACGGCAGAAAATATTATCGCTATCGAGACATTAATCTACAGTACTGCCGAGGCAGTATAGTGAAATTTCATTGGACAGAAACAAATCAATCAAATATACTATACAACATAATTGGATCCTACCCTCTTTCTCAATTTGATCTCTTTTTATTTAGTTTCTTTTAATTACTTTATTTAGTCTAATCAAAACCCAACTACTTGTGTCTTTATTTTACAGTACAAGAAGATAAAAGAAGACATATTTAGTACACCAATCCCTGTGGAGACGATATCTGATTTACTCATCACTTTATTACTTGCGACATGTCCACTTGCACTAATTGCGCATATTTGACACACATCAAATAGTTTGGATGCCTTTTCCATGAGGGGTTGTATGTGTTGGACTTCATATTGTTTCTGTTGTAATTTCCAACATACATGTTGGCCTCTTGATTCATACACTCAGAAGAATTGTGGTTATCTCCACATAAATTGCAGTAAGAATCAATGGCTTTAACCTCATGGGTATTCTACTGTAGTTGTATGTTTTGCACGATTTTAGTAAGAGAGACCAATTGTGCTGCCACTGAATTTGATGCTTCTAATTCATTTATTGTGGCTTGGCGTCTTACTCCTTCTCGCCTAGATGTAGGAAATTGATAATCATTCTTGGCGAGTTTGTTCAATATATTAATAGCTTCCTCAGGTGCTTTATCCAGGAGTGTTCCATTTGCCGAGGCATCTAACATCATCCTTGTCAGGGTATTTGTGGCATTGTAGAACATGGTCACTTGTGTCCATAGTGGAAATCCATGCAATAGGCACTTGTGCGGTATCTGTCTGTAGCATTCTCATGCCTCGTACATAGGTTCATCATCAGCCTGTCAAAAAGAAGTAATCTCATTACGAATTCTATCATATAAATTTGTATGATTAAAGCGCGTAATGAAATCTCGGCATAATTCACTCCAAGATCCTATTGTTCCTGCTGGAATGCTATTTAGCCAGGTTTTTGCCCTATCCCTTGGTGAATAGGGCAACAACTTCAATCTTAAGACATCTTCAAGGACTCCTTGAATTTTGAATGAGTTGCAAACTTCCATGAATTACTTAAGATGTTGTCTGCATCTTCTATCATTGACCCACCAAATTGTCCAAAAGTATTTAACATTTTGAATATGACTGGTTTTAGCTCAAATTAGGCTGCTTCTATTTTTGGTGTAACGACTCCAGGATTCAGTCCATTTAAATCTTCCTCTAGGAAGTCTTTAACAGTTAACTTCCGCGGCAGAGGTGGCTCTGGAAGGCCTCCATTGCCGACAGGTAAGTTCTGATTTCCTTGATTTACTACCATGGCTCCTTAGATCTGTCTCCTTGATCCTTGATAAGTACGTTCAATTTCTGGATCTAATACATACAAAGGACTGGTAGGGTTAACCCTGGTCATACACCAAAAATAAACCAAATAAAATTAAAATTAAAAATAAAATAAAATTTAGTTACTAATCCCCGGCAACGGCGCCAAAAACTTGATGCATTCTAGATATGCGTAATTTTAGCGCAAGTGAACACGTTGTCAAGTAATAAAGTGATAAGTATCAAGTATCGTCTCCTTAGGGATTGGTATACTTAATATGCTTCCTTTGATATTCTTGTTCTGTAAAAGAAAATAAAAACACAAGTGAATTGGTGTTCTGATTTATCTAAATAATAATAACAAAATAAAGATAGAAAAATAAGACAAAGATGGTGGCCAGGGTCCAGTTGTGCGGTATAGTGGATTTGATCAACTTGTTCTTGTCCAATGCAATTGTACAACACTGCCTCGGCAGGATTGTAGATTACTTCCTCGACAGTGATGTCTCTCGTCTGCCGCGACAATCTCTTGCTCTTAGGCAAACTTTACCAAAGTTCGGCAAAGTATCCTTTAATGATTCCGCTTATCTCTAAGTCGAAAATACTATTGATGACCATTCTTTTATGATACCTCTCGGCGTGAATCAATTATAATCACCAACCAATTCCACACTTCTCTTAGCCACTGAAAACTCTTAACCTATCTCTAGGCCTAGTTAGTGTTTCCTGATTGAAACACCATACTTATCCCTTTCGTGAATCTAACTCTCTCGATATTAGATAAATGGATCTCACAAACTTCTCTCTCGAGCTTGAATGCAAGAACAAGGAATGACAAAGAATAAGCAAACTTCGATCTTTTATTGCATTGAAAACAAGAAACAAAGTTTGACTTCCTCACACTAATACTTTACAACTTTCACCTAAGCCTAAACAAAATTAGAACATAATATAGAAAAGAAAACCTAAATCTAATTCTATATTCTAAGTTATTAATCTAATATGTGTCTAGTCGAGTTCTAATCGAGCTCACTTTCTCCTTGGGACGGATATGCCTTATATAGTCTTGGCCTAGGTCAAACCTTTCCTAAGTAGAATACAACTTGGAGTAAGGAACAAGTCATGTATATAGATCAAATATTTTCAAGTTTAATTCTTCTAGAAGGCTTTCCCGCTTCGCCTTGTCTTTAGGCTTCCCTTGTGCTGTCAAGCTCCGATCTTTGGGCTTCTTGTCCAGCAACGTTCTCCTTATTTTTATCCTTAGCTTGCCCACCATATTGCTACTTATCCCCCGCTTCCTCAGCATTAGATCCTACCTCGACCAAATTTTGCTGCCGTAGCAATACTTTTTCCTGCACAGAAATAAAAATGCAGTAAAGTATGCATTTTCTATAAATATTATCTTTAATAGCATAATCCATAAATATCTCAAATTAAGTATATGGATTTGTCCAAGTGGTGTAGAATTGATGATTAATGCCCATGAAAAGTATAGAAAGTGATAGTGAGTTGAGCACTTATCACTTGTCGGGGTGGCTGGACTCTGTTGGTGGTGTCCTTTGCATTGGACCATCCACTTCTTCTTCTTCTTCTTCTTCTTCGACAATTTCCTCAGTGATCATAAAATTTGTCACGCCTTCATTCATTGTTTCTGCCCAGGCATGGTAAGTGCTTAGCCCGACAGCGGTTAAAGATTGATGCACATAAATATCGATCTCTGCTGAGAGACTGACCATGATGATGGGGGATCCTGGTGGTGTACTGAAAACTGTCCTCCTCTTTGATGGTCGTCGGTTGGTAGATGATGCCGCGACAGAGTTTGCTGCCCTAGATGGTCCAGTAGCATGGAATTGTTGCTGAGGGCCAATAGTATGGAATGGCCATGGTCCTAGAGCTGGAGTCATCTCTGTGTAGGGTGCAACCGTTACAAACATGTTGGTGGGGAATTCTGGAAACTGCACTCCTTGGTTGGGAAAATTCTGGAGCATCATCTGGGCTAGTGTACTATTGAAGTCCCTCTGGTACTCCATGTATCTTTGTTGTCGAAGATCCATAGCTCTCATCCTCTGAAGTATCTCCTGGTAGGGGTCTACTGCGGTAGTGGTGTGGGCAGTGTTAGGTATGTCTGCCGTGAACTAGGCCCCGACAGTTGTGTCTGTAGTGTATTGCTGAGGAGTAGCCTGGACTGGTTCCGCCTATGTGATCTGTATGATTTTTTGGCAGAAGTCGCTAGTCCACCCTCGCCTTTGGGCGATGAATTCGTCTGTTTCTACCACTGGTATGCCTACAGCATTACAAATACCAGTAATTAAATAAAGAAAATATAAGGGTTCTCTATCTTTTTTACCGTACTCATATATTTCCCTTAAAATTATCTCTGCAACATTGATGCTTCATTTGTTGATGATCGATTGAATGAGAACCAATCTTCTTTGTTCCACCATGTTGTTGTGGGAAGTTGGGATAAGATGTCTTTTGATGAAAGTATTTCACAGCTTGGCCTCGGGCTTAAGATTTTGCCTTACCACCGATCCTCTATGGGCACCGGTTTTCCAATTAGTATTGTCGTAGCAAAGGTTATCTTTGATCAGCTCATAATCGTTATTGGTGATATCCTCCATGAATGTAGAGTGGTCATCACGTTCAGGTGTAAGGCCGTAGAATAGATTGATTGTCTCAGCATCAAGTTTGACCGGCCTGCGTCGGCAGTGGACATACAACGATTCTTTGCTTAGCCCATGAGCGTAGAATTCCCGCACTACTGTGGCATTGGCTTGGGTAGGTTGTATGCAAAAGATTTGTCAATCTTGGTACTTGATTATATCGAACAAGTAAGGCTTCATTCTATAGTTCTCTTCATCCGAGTGCTGGAATTCTTTCTCTTCCCACAATTGTCTGGCAATGAATGACCTGTTGAAACAATATTTGATAGTGGCTGGTGCGAAGCAGTTGTAAGTATCCATGTAAAAGTAATGGAGAGTTGAATATCTTTGGAGATTATCTAAAAGATTTAAGAGAGCTTTGAGATTGCAAAGAATATATCAAGAGGGAGATTGAGTAAAAAATTTCTAAAGAATCAAAAATGCAAGAGTGAATAGTTCAAGAGGGAGAGGGTGCTTATAAAGGCCTCGGCCTTGTAGCCGTTTAAACCACTACTCATTTTGTAGCCGTTAGCCTTTATTTCCGTTTGCTTTTAGTGCGGTGAAGGGAATTTTGACAGGCTAACCATTACACTATTCTGCCTGTTGGGGACTGTTGCAGCTCTGACACTATTTACTGCTGCAACAGCAGATTTCCTGCTATGAACTACTCTTTTATTCTTGCTTATTGTCCTAAAAAATTCAATAATAAAAATAATTAAATAAAAATAGATTTAATAAAAATTAACTATAAACTAAAACTAATCCAAATATAATAAATATAAGGGAAAGAGAATATATCACTGGTGGAGTGTATGCAAGTGCATCTCCTAAGGTGATTATCTATTGTTGGCCAAAATAATGCCTCTGATGTTGGCCATTCTCTTTGAACTCTTGCCCATCCCTTTTTGATTTGATCTTTATTGCATATGTGGTTCTGACCATTTGGACTTGAATATGCCTGGAGAGTGTGTTGTTTTATTGACTTCTTCCACCTCTGGTTTAATCTTATTGCCAAATAATCTGCTATAGCAAGCATCAATTTTTCTGTTAAGCATACTGCCAAGGCAGTGGTTGCTGAAACAGGATATCTTGGTGCCTGCATCTGTGTGGATAACTTTGCATTCTTCTGGATCATCATATCTTTTCAAATTGTGGAAAGCATTGAGTTTGACTTGCTGGTCATTAACCCTCATGTCAATTCTCCCTTTTCCACATCTACGTGCGTGCGTCCAGTGCCTAGGAAAGGTCTCCCCAAGATGATCGGTACATTGTCATCTGCTTCACAATCAAGGACAAGGAAGCCAGCGGGAAAAATAAATTTATCCAGTCGTACAAGTATGTCCTTGATATTTCCTTCAGGTTGCATATACGATCTATTCGCTAGTTGGAGCATCACTGTTGTAGGTTTTGCTCTTCCTATTCCAAGCTTTTGGAAAACAGATTTAGGCATCAAGTTTAAGTTTGCTCCAAGGTCGCAAAAGGCCTTTCCTTCATAGTGATTTCCTATCACACAAGGTATGTTAAAGTATCCGGGATCCTTTAATTTAGGAGGCATGCGATTGTTCAGCATTGCAATGCATCCTTAAGTAGCAGCAAATGTTTCAAACTCACCAAGCCTCTTTCTTTTAGACACAATTTCTTTGAAGAACTTGGCATAGTTGGGTATTTGTTCAATTGCCTCAACAAATGGCAAGTTGATGTGGACTTGCTTCAAGATATCTATGAATTTTTTGAATTGTTGGTCCTGTTTTTGCTTTTTAACCTTTGTGGGAAAGGTAGTGGTGGTCGCATATCTTTCAGAGTCTCATTAGTATGGAATTTAATACCTGGAACCACTGGGTCTTTTGTTGTCTTGGCGGCTTGTCGATGTGTTGTCGAGTTCTCTGCTGGGTAGTACTTTCAGTTGGGATTTCTATGACATGATCTGTTGGTTCAGCATCCAAGTCCTCTTTGTCTGCTTCTTTTTGTTCCATTGGTGTGACTTTGTCTGCTGAGCTTCCTAATTTCTCCTTAAGTTGTAGACCACTTCTAGTAGTGATTGCTTTGCATTGTTCATAACCCATTACCTTTGCAACTTCAGTATTGCTAGGTAATCCTCCTTGTGGTCTAGTGTTCATGTTTTGAGTAAACTGCCAAACCTGAGTTTCCAGTGATTTGTTGTTCTATTTATGTATGGTTCTGCAACCTCATCATAAAGGCCTTAAGAGAGTTTTCTAGTGAACTTACAGTCTGCTGCATCTGCTACTACGACAATGGTTGTTGTATCTGCTGCTGCGACAGATGTTGCATTTGTTGCATCATGTTGTTCTGATTGTAATTTCCAACATATAGGCTAGATTCCTAATTCAGCATACATTCAAAAGAATATCTCCATATAAATTGCATAAAGAATCTATGGCCTTAACCTCATGGGTATTGTGCTGTATTTGCATGTTTTGCACTATCTTAGTAAGAGAGGACAATTGTGCTACCACTGAATTGGATATTTCTAACTCATTCACTGTGACTTGGCGTCTTATTCCTCTTCGCCTAGATGTAGTGAACTGAAAAACATTATTTGCGAGTTTATTCAAGATTTCAATAGCTTCCTCAGGTGCTTTGTAAAGGAGTGTTCCATTGGCAGAGGCATCTAACATCATCCTTGTTGGGGCGTTAGTAGCATTATAAAATATTGTCACTTGTGTCGATAATAGAAATCCATGCAAAGGAAACTTGTGCAGTAGCTCCCTATAGTGCTCCTATGCCTCATACATAGGTTCATCATCTGCCTGTCGAAGAGAAGTAATTTCATTACGAATTTGATCATATAAATTTGTAGGATTAAAACGTATAATGAAATCATGACATAATTAACTCCAAGATCCTATTGATCCTGTTGGAATGCTATTTAACCAGGTTTTTGCCCTATCTCTCAGTGAATAGGGGAATAATTTCAATCTTAAGACATCTTCATAGAATCCTTGGATTTTGCAAGAGTTACAGATCTCCATAAATGACTTAAGATGCTGCCTGGCATCTTCTGTCATAGACCAACCAAACTGTCCAATAGTGTTGAGCATATTGAACATGACAGGTTTCAGTTCAATGTGAGCTACTTCTATTTTTGGTGTAACTACTCCAGGATTTAACACATTTAAATCTTCTTCCAGGAAATCCCTGACAGTGAGCTGCTGCGTCATTGGTGGCGGCAGAAGGCCTCCATTGTCAACAGGTAAGTTCTGATCTCCTTGATTTCCTGTCATAGCTCCTTGGATTTGTCTCCTCAACCTTTGACGCATGCGTTGAATCTCTGGATCTAATTCGTTCAAAGGGTTGGTTGGGCTGAGCCTGGTCATACACCAAAAACAAACCAAAGTAAAATAAAAATAAAAATTAACTAAAAGCAAGAAAATAAAGAAAACAAAATTTAGTTGTCAATCCCCGACAACGGCGCCATAAACTCGTTGCGTGTCAAATATGCACAAATTATACAAGTGAACACGTCGCAAGTAATAAAGTGATAAGTATATCAGATATCATCTCCACAGGGATTGGTCTACTCAATATGTCTTCTTTTGTCTTCTTGCTCTGTAAACGGAATAAAATAAAAACATAAGAAATTTTGGAGTAGAGTGAATTAAATAAAGAAAACTAAATAATAAGATAATAAGCAGATAAAGAAAGTGTCCAGGATCGAATTGTGTTTTATAGTGGATTCAATTAACTTGTTTCTGTTCAATACAATCACACAACACTACCTCGGCAGAACTACAAATTACTGCCTCGACAGCGATGAGTTTGTCCGTCGCGGCAATCCCTTACTCTTTGGTGGACTTTACCAAAGTTTTGCAAAGTATCCTTTGATGACCTCGCTTATCCCTAAGTCGAAGTACTGTTGATGAACAGTCCTTGATGATACCTCCCGGCATGAATCAATTATATCATCAACCAATACCACACTTCTTTTAGCCTCTGAAACTCCTAACCTATCTCTAGGTCGAGTTAGTGTTTCCCGATTGAAACACTGTACTTATTCTTTTAGTGAATCTAACTCTCCCGATATTAGATAAATGGATTACTCACAAACTTCTCTCCCGAGCTTGAATATAAGAACAAAGAATGAGAAATAATAAGCAAACCTTGATATTTTATTTCATTGAAACAAGAAACAAAGTCCAATCTCTTCTCACTAATACTCTACAACTTTCACCTAAGCCTAAAGAAAATTAGAACATAAATAAAAATAAAGAAAACTCTAAATCTACGGTGAAGTCCGCTCTCTCCGATGCTAGGTCTAAGTATATTTGCTCTCCTCTCCTTGGACGACGATGGCTTATATAGGCTTGGCCTACGGCAAATCTTTCCTTAAGTAGGAATACAACTTGGAGTAGGACACAAGTCAAGTACATAAATAAAATATTTCTAAGTTTATTCCTACTAGGATGCTTTTCCCACGTGGCCTTTGACTTGGGCCTTCCATGTGCTTCCCAGCTCCGATTCATGTGTTTTTTGTACAGAAACGTCCACCTCATTTTTATCTTCAGCTCGCCTACAATATCGCTACTTGTCCTTCAGCTGATGCCTCAGCATTAGGCTCTACCTCGGCCTCATTTGCTGTTACAGCAATAGTTTTTCCTACAAAGATACAAAAAATGCAGTAAAGCTTGCCTTTTCTGTAAATATCATCTTTCTAGGTTATAAAAGAAGATTTTCTAAATATCTCACATTAAGCACATGCATGGGTCCAAGTAGGTGTAGATTTAGTGATTATTGCCCATGAAAGGTATAAAAAGTTATTGTGAGTTGAGCACTTATCATGCCGATCAAACTATCTGAAGATGTGTGCCGGAAGAAGAGAAATATGATATTCGGCGTCACTGTCACACAGGCCCATGTGGAGGTTATTTCGGAGGAATAAGGACTGCTGCAAAGGCCCTCCAATAAGGTTTTTATTGGCCTACCCTATTCAAAGATGCCCAAGCATTTTTACCAAGCCTGCGACCGATGTAAGAAAACTGGGAACATCTCCAGACGTTATGAAATGCCATGGTAAAATATATTAGAGATCGAGTTATTTGACGTATGGGGCATAGACTTTATGGGACTATTCTCATCCTTATTTGGAGATCTATACAATCTTTTGGTAGTGGACTATGTGTCTAAATGGGTTGAAGCCATTGCAACACCAAGTACAATTCAAAGACAGTGCTTAAATTTCTGCATGAGCACATTTTCACAAGATTTGGTGTGCCAAGGGCTATCATCAGTGATAAAGGTACCCACTTTGACAACAAGTTAATTTTCAAGGCATTACAAAGATATGGGATCCGACAAAAAATTGCATGGCATATGATCCCCAAACCAATGGGCAAGACGAGGTTTCCAACCGTGAAATCAAGAAATTTTTGTAAAAAATGGTGAATCTAAGAAGGAAGGATTGGTCACCAAAGCTTGATGAAGCGTTTTGGGGGGTGCCGAACAGCTTTCAAAACCCCACTAGGTATGTCTCCATTTAAGTTAGTCTATGGTAAAGCATGTCACCTCCCAGTCGAGTTAGATCATAGGGCCTATTGTGCAATCAAGAAACTAAACTTCGATGCCGATTTAGTTGGTGAGAGAAGACTTCTAGAGTTGAATGAGATGGAGGAATTCAAGAACCAAGATTATGTGAATGCTAAACTCTATAAGGAGCGAACCAAGCGATGGTATGATCAAGCAATTTTGCCACGACATTTTCATGCGGGACAACATGTGCTCCTATTCAACTCAAGGTTGAAGCTTTTTCCTAGAAAGCTTAAATCGAGGTGGTATAGGCCATTTGAAATACTTTATGTATATCCCCATGAAGCTGTAGACATCAAGAATCTGAAAGATAGGGTAATTTTCAAAGTTAATGGTCAGCGTCTGAAGATCTACACTGGAGCACATGTGATGCGAGATAAACCTACCGCATATCTTATAGATGCACGATATACTAAAATGTCATGGCATTTTCAGTTTACTCTTGTTCATAAATAAGTAATCTTTAAGTTGGTTTTATTTGCTTTAATATGATTAACTTTTTTAATCCCTTTTTTTAATTTTTTTTAGGTTATTATACACCTTTGGAGGCTGGCGGCTGAAGGAAAAAGAAGGAGAAAAGTAGGAAACCCTACTTGAAATTTTGGGCGGCAAAAGACAAAAAGTAGGATCCTTTTTATTCTTTTATTTTGAATTTCAAAATCCAACCCTCTCTTTCCTATTAAAAATTTGACACTTTTATTCCCATACACAATCAACCCCCTCCACACGTTCTTGGCCACACCCCACTAAAATAATAAAGGTCTAACCTTTATTATTTTTAACCTTTACTTTCCACCTTCTTCTTCATCTAAACAACCCAATAGCCGAAACCCCCCTCCATTAAATAAAACCTTCAAGCTTTCTTCCTTTCTCTCCTTTCTTTTAACTCTAAAATAGTACGCACAAGACATTTAGGATCTGCAACACCGCCTCTTGCCGTTTTTATGGACGGTGCGGCGGAAGAAAGATTTAAAAGCTTCAAAAACCAAAGACTTTTCTTCGAACTAGGCTTCATCCTCTCCGACGAGATGGAAACAGAGGTGAAGGATGCGGTGGCGTGCCATTATTGGGAGAAGTTCGCCGCCCATCCAAGCTCTGTCAACGCCACCCTAATGCGTGAATTCTATACCAATATCTATAGCCCAAACCAGAAATCTGTATATGTCCGGGACAAAAACATTCACTTCACAAATACTGCCATAAAACGATTCTTCAAGATCCCTTAGGAAGTGGACCGACATGCTAAGAAGGATTAAAAGGATGACTACGAAACCTATCAAGGTGTGAAGGAGGATTTATGTCTGCCCGAGACCGAGTGGAATATTCAACAAGCAATGCGGGGCACGGTGAACCGAGAGTCTTAACTTTCCAATGCTCGATGGTGGAATCACTTCTTGCGATATAAGTTGATGTCTACCTCGCATCATACCTAATGCGTGTAATAAAAGCACAATTAAGTACAAGTGTACACGTCGAGTAATATAATGATAATTATTTATCAAATATCATTCTCCACAGGGACTGGTGTACTTAATAAACCTCCTTCTTTTTCCTTGCTCCTGAAGTTAGTAAAATAAAAACACAAGCAAAAAGATTTATTGAATAACTAAATGATAAAAGCTTAAATAAAAGGTTGAGAATGAATAGAGAGAATGGATAGGATCCAGTTGTGTCATATAGTGGATTCGATTGATTTGTTCTTGTTCAATACAATGGCACAACACTGTCTCGGCAGCATTGCAGATATTACCTCGACACCGTTAGTGTTTCCTGCTGCGTCAATCTGTTGCTCTTAGGCAGTTTAATCAAAGCTCGACAAAGTATCCTTAGATGTCCCCGTTTATCTCTAAGTCGAAGTACTGTTGATGACCAATCCTTGATGAT
This sequence comes from Abelmoschus esculentus, assembly GCA_035048815.1. Taxonomy (NCBI): domain Eukaryota; kingdom Viridiplantae; phylum Streptophyta; class Magnoliopsida; order Malvales; family Malvaceae; genus Abelmoschus; species Abelmoschus esculentus. Next base: position 10,959,922 of record JAUCBN010000036.1, read on the forward strand.
ACCTCTCGGCGTGAATCAATGACAATCAACAACCAATCTCACACTTCTTTTAGCCGCTAAAACTCTTAACCTATCTCTAGGTCGAGTTAGTGTCTACAACACCGCACTTATCCCTTTCGTGAATCTAACTCTCTCGATATTAGATAAATGAATTACTTACAAACTTCTCTCTCAAGTTTGAATGCAAGAACAAAGAATGGCAATAGGATAAGCAAACTTTGATATTCTTATTGTATTGAAACGAAGAAACAAAATACAATCTTCTCGCACTACTATCTACAGCCTTCACCTAACCCTAAGAAAGCTTAGAACATATTATAACGAATAACACAATTCTTAGGGTAAAACTTTCTCTCTAATTCGGCTCCCTCTCTATATATTGGACGGCTCATGTATTTATAGTCTTAACCTAGGATAACTTTTCCTAAGTAGAATATAACTTGTAGTAGGGAACAAGTAATAAAATTATAATATTTCCAAGTTTAATTCTATCTAGAAAACTATTCTCGCGTGACCTTTGACTTGGTCTTTTCACGTGCTAATCTGCTCCAATCCAAATGCTTTAAGTCCAAAAATTCTAAGCTCATTTTTCTCTTTCAATCACCCAACATCAGTACTGGAGCTTCTGATGCCGCGACATTGCTTCTGCCTTTGGCACTGCTACTGCCTCGGTAATGGTTTTGCCTTCAGCACTATTGTTGTCTCTGTAGGTATTTCTTGCAATTACACAAAAATATGCCATAAAGCCTTCTTTTCTCACAAATATCATCTTTATATGCTGTGGCAGCAAAATGTCAGTTATTAAATAATAAGTATATGTATCAGCTCAAATTAGTAGGTAATGAGTACATATTGTTTAGGAAAAGAATAGTAAAAAATAGCCTTTTTAGGAACTTATCAAATACCCCAAAACATGAACTATTGCAAAACACGAACTATTGCTTGTCCTCAAGCAATGCAAAACATTAAATTGACGAACTTTATTCTCCCTTGTTCTTATTTTTGCATCTATTCTCCCCACAATAATTATGTCTATCTTTCAGTCCTAGCCTTTAGTTTACTCAAGGATTTCTACTAGGAAACAAACTATAAGATTACATGAGTGTGTGGTTTTTTGTGGACAAGGTTGATTAAAGACTTTCTTAGATAAACTCTAAGTTCAAGACAAGTACACTTGGAATGGTTATTTCTCTTCTAAAACATTAATCACTTGAGCCTGTTTTGGGCACCTCAGGAGTTGTGCTTCCTTTTTAAGATCCATTCTGTCTTTCTATTTTTTCCTTAGGCATAGTAGAGCCGGTTTTGGGCACCTATAGCATGAAGAAGAGAAATTTCCTAGAGCCAGTGATAGGCACCTCTAGTTATATTCCTTAGAATCTAAGTCTTTATCACCTAAGTTTATTAAAAGAACTCCTAAATCAAACAAGTCCCAAAAGTTTTTGTTGATTCTAACCTTATAGTAAACTTCTAAGTTTTATTCCTTAAGTATTCTAAGGTTATTTCTTCAAAACAGAACCTAGTCATGGTTTTGAAAAAGATTTCTATAGCCTTAAAAGAATAAACTAAGGCAAAGCTAATGTAGGGCGATGCAAAAGTAAAGACAATTATTTTAAGCAAAGGCAGGTATATAAAGAAAAATTCAATTAAGGCATCAAATTACTTCCTTTTCTGGTATTGCCGCGGCAGTGGGATGCCCTTGGCAGTGCACTCATATACCCCCAAACTCAAACTGAGCATTGTTCTCAATGCTCAAATCTCACAGCAAGTATAAGAGAATAAATAAAGAACAAGGCAATAAGCTATTCGGATTCTGAAGAGCTACTGGAAACAGCTACCGTTCTAGGTTTTCCTGCCGATGCTTTTATTCTGGACCCTTGTCCTGGTGAGTGTTGTATTTTCGGCTGTCAAGGCGGCTGCACTCTTTTGGGTGTTGACTTCAGCTTTGGGGTAGTAACTTTCTCGTCTTATTCTTCGTTAATAATTACTTCTGTTTGTATCATGTGCGTTCCTCTTTCTGCCTTGACATATGAGACTCCTTGTTGAGCATATGGTGAGTTATGATGGACATATTCATCAATCTCCCTAGAGAGATTGTCCCTAGAGAAGCTGGCTATTGGGATGGGGCGGTTTGGTGGAAAGTTGTGAACAACTCTTCTTTTCGATGGTCGCCTGCTGGTGGATGATATCGCGGAAGTGTCTGCTTGTCTGGATGGTCCAGCAGCATGGAATTATTGTTGTGGTCTTGCAGTGAAGAATGGTCTTGGCCCTGGGGCAGGGGTAGTTTCTGTGTAGGGTACGACAGTGACAAATATGTTTGCTGGGATTTCTAGAAACTGCATTCCTTGAGTGGGAAAATTTTGGGTCATCATGTGTGCAATAGTGTTGTTAAAATCTCTCTGGTACTCTATGTATCGTTGTTGTCGAATGTCCATGTCTGCCATTCTTTGTAGAATCTCCTAGTATGGATCAGCTGCGACAACGGCTTTAGTAGTACCTGGCATCTCGGTCGTGTACTGCCCTCCGGTAGTGTAGTCAACAGTGAACTATTGAGGCGTTGCCTGCACTGGTTCTGCTTGCGTTATCTATATTACTTTGTGGCAGAATTCTCTAGTCCAGCCTTGCCGTTGATTTGTGTATTCATCTATTTGTTATATTGGGACACCTGCAGCAATGCACAAGGCAGAGATTAAATAAGGGAAATATAAAGGACCTCGTTCTTTCTTACCGCAATCATAAATTTCTTGAAGAATGATCTCTCCAACATCTATGGTCCGCTTGTTGGCGATTGATTGGATGAGCATCAATCTTCTTCTATCAGTGAGATATAGGCATGAGGCGTCTCTTGACAAATGTGCACCAAAGCTTGACTTTGGGTTTTAGGCTGAGCCTTGTTACACAACCCCTATGGGCACCAGTTTCCCATGTTGTGTTGTCATAACAAAGTTCATCCTTGATTACTTCGTAATCCTTATTAGTGGCTTCTTCATAATTCACCATGTTTATCGCGTATGGGGGCAAGGCCGTAGTGCTAGTTGATTGCCTCAGCAGTAAGGGCAACTGGCTTGCCACGACAGTGAATATACAGGCTACCCTCGCTTGGCATATGTGCGTAAAATTCACGCACAATTGTTGCATTTGCTGGGGGAGGCTATAGGAAGAAGATTTCTCAATCTTGATATTTGATTTTATCAGTCAAGAATGGTTCAATGCCATAGTTGTGTTCATTCAAATGTTGGAATCCTTGCTCCTCTCATAACTGTCGAGCAACAAATAATCTGTTGAATCGTTCAGCAACAGTGACAAGATAAAAACGGTTGTATGTAGCCATAGATCATTCTTGAATATTTGGGATGTTGATGAGAGATTCTTTGAAAAATGGTTTGAAAGATAAAAGAATGCAAGTAAGATTGCAGAGAGTATTGTGAGGAAAATTTGGCAAGATTAATAAAGAGTGCAAAGTGAATAGTTTCAACAAGGAAGTTGCTTATATAGGCTTCAACAGATATAGACGTTTTATTTTCTAGCCGTTAGGCTTTTCTGCCGTTTCAAATAATAATTGCCCGTTGCCATTTACTGTCGTGGCAGAAAATTCGATAGATAACCATGACACTGTTTATGCCCATTGGAACTGCTGCAGCTCTAACACCATGTACTACTGCGGTAGTAGACTTCCTATTGTGCAATATTTTTCTGTTATTCTTGCTTTATTATCCTAAAAGTAAACAAATGAGATAAAAATATTTTAAAGATAATTATTGATATACTTAAATAAATAAATAAAAATAAAATTTTGATATTGTTAACCTAAATTAATCTTAATATAATAATACAAAGAGTAAGGAAGAAATTAAGTTACTGGGGGAGTGCATGAAAATACATCTCCCAATTTGTCCCTCTCTTTATAGCCAAGATGATGTTTCTGTGATTGTTGGCCATCCTTATCAGTTCTTCTTTGTGTGCGGCCTCTGTTGTGGATTTAATTCTTTTTCCAAACATTCTGCCGAGCATGCTGCCAAGACAGCATATTTTGGTATTTGTGGCATAGATGATCTTGCACTCTTCTGGATAATCAAATTTGTTTAGATTGTGGAAGACATTGAGTTTGGCTTGCTGGTCATTGACCCTCATAGTCAACTCTCTATTTTCCACATCAATTAAGGTGCGTCCAGTAGCAAGGAAAGGTCTTCCTAAGATGATCGGTGCTATTTCATCTTCTTCACAATCAAGGACAAGAAAGTCAACTAGAAAAAAAATTATCGACTCTTACCAGTATGTCCTTGATTTTTCCTTCGGGGTGCACATATGATCGATTCGTAAGTTGGAGCAGCACTGTTGTTGGTTTTGCTCTTCCTATGTTGAGCTTTTGGAAAACTGATTTGGGCATTAGGTTGATGCTTGCTCCAAGGTCACATAGGGCCTTTCTTTCATAGTTATTCCTAATCGCACAAGGTATGGTGAAACAGCCAGGGTCGTTCAGTTTTTGTGGCATGCGATTATGCAACATTGCCATGCACCCTTCAGTTACTGCCACTGTCTCAAACTCACCTAGCCTCTTCCTTTTAGACACAATGTCCTTCAAGAATTTATCATAGTTGAGCATCTGTTCAATTGCCTGAACAAGTGGTAAGTTGATATGGACTTGTTTCAGAATATCAAGAAATTTCTTGAATTGATAGTCCTGTTTTTGTTTTTTCAGCCTTTGTGGGAAAGGTGGTAGTGGTCTCATCTCAACCAGGGTTTCATTAGATTGGAATTTAATACCTGGAACCACTGTTTGTCTTACTGTCTCAACAGGAAGTGAAGGTGCTGTCGAGCTTTCTACTGAGGCATCATCTTCGTGCTCAGTCTGTTCAGCATCCAAGTCCTCCTTATCTGTATCCTCTTGTATTGTTTGTGGAGCTTTGGTTGCTGAATTACCCATTGTTTCTTTCAGTTGTATGACACTTCTTATTGTGATTGCCTTGCACCGTTCATGGCCCATTCCCTTAGCAACTTCAGTATTGCTAGGTAATCCCCCTTGTAGTTTTATATTTTGTCTTAGAGCGAATTGACCAATTTGGGTTTCTAATGATTTTATAGCAGCATCTTGGTTTTGTAGCTTCATCTCTGTTCTGTTCATGAAGTCATCATTCCTCTTCATCAAATTACTGTTCTCAGCCATATATGATTCAGTTTTCATAATAAAGGCCTTGAGAGTATTTTCTAGTGAATTCATAGGCTGTTACTGCTGATGCATCTGCTGCTGCGGCAGTGACTGCTGCATTTGCTGTTGCGGCAGTGGCTGATAATTGGAGGTCTGGTTGATGGGGTTTAAGACATTGTTCGGATTGCTCCATGAAAAGTTTGGGTGCCTTCTCCAAGCGGATTGCATGTATTTGACATCATGTTATTATTCCGGTTATAATTTCCCACATAAAATCCAGTTTCCTCATCTTGCATATACTCAGAAGAATTTATAGCCTTCACTTCTTGAGTATTCTGTTGTACTTGCATGTTCTGAACCATTTTTGTTAAATATGCCAACTGTGCTGCCACCGAATTGTTGGTTTCTAACTCGTTTACCGTGGCATGGCGTCTTAATCCTCCTCGCCTAGAAGTAGGAAATTGGAAATCGTTCCTTACGAGTTTGTTCAGAATCTCTATGGCGTCTTTCGGGGCCTTGTCAATGAGTGTGCCGTTTGTTGAGGCATCCAACATCATTTTAATCGGGGCATTGGTGGCACTATAGAACATGGTTACTTGCGTCCATAATGGGAATCCATGCAGTGGGCATCTGTTCAGTAACTCTCTATAGCATTCCCATGCCTCGTACATAGGTTCTTCATCAGCCTATCTAAATGAAGTGATCTCATTACGGATTCTATCATATAGATTTGTAGGGTTAAATCTCGTAATGAATTCTCGACGAAGTTCACTCCAAGATCCAATTGGTCCTGCCGAAATACTGTTTAACCAGGTTTTGTCCCTATCCCTCAATGAATAGGGAAAGAGTTTCAGCCTCAAAATATCTTCATGTACTCCTTGGATTTTGAAAGAGTTGCATACTTCCATGAAGGATTTGAGATACTGCCTAACATCTTCTGTTGCAGTCCCACTAAATTATCCAATAGTATTGAGCATATTGAACATAACTAGTTTAAGTTCAAAGTGGGTTGCCTCAATCTCTGGTGTAAAAACCCCAAGGTTTAATCCATTTAAATCTTCCACCAGAAAATCTATGACAGTTAGCTGTCGCGGTAGTGGTTGCGGTAGAGGTTGCTGTTGTTGTCCTCCAATGCCTTCATGTAGGTTCTTATTTCCTGGATTCACTGCCATGGCTCCTTGGATCTGTCTTCTCAGTCTTTGATAAGTCCTTTCGATTTTTGGGTCGATATCACGTAAGGGAGTGCTAGGGTTAGCCCTAGTCATACTCCAAAAATAAAATAGATTGATTTTTTTTATAATAACTTAAAAGCAAGAAAATTAAAGAAAACAAAATTTAGTTGTCAGTCCCCGGCAACGGCGCCAAAAACTTGATGCATGTAATAAAAGCGCATTAAGTGCAAGTGTACACATCAAGTAATGTAATGAAAAGTATTTATCGAATATCGTTCTCCACAGGGACTAGTGTACTTAATATGCCTCCTTATGTTTCCTTGCTCCTGAAGTTAGTAAAATAAAAACACAAGTAAAAAGATTTGTTGAATAACTAAAGAATAAAAGATTAAATAAAAGGTTGAGAACGAATAGAGAGAATGGGTAGGATCCAGTTGTGTCATATAGTGGATTCGATTGATCAGTTCTTGTTCAATACAATGGCACAACACTGTCTCGGCAGCACTACGGATACTGCCTCGGCAGCGTTAGTGTTTCCAGCCGCGGCAATCTATTGCTCTTGGGCAGTTTAATCAAAGCTCGACAAAGTGTCCTTAGATGTCTCCGGTTATCTCTAAGTCGAAGTAATGTTGATGACCAATCCTTGATGATACCCCTCGGCGTGAATCAATGATAATCAACAACCAATCCCACATTTCTTTTAGCCGCTGAAACTCTTAACCTATCTCTAAGCCGAGTTAGTGTCTACAACACTGCATTTATCCCTTTCGTGAATCTAACTCTTTCGATATTAGATAAATGAATTACTTACAAACTTCTCTCTCGAGTTTGAATGCAAAAACAAAGAATGACAATTGGATAAGCAAACTTTGATCTTCTTATTGTATTGAAACGAAGAAACAAAATACAATCTTCTCGCACTACTATTCAACAACCTTCACCTAACCCTAATAAAGCTTAGAACATATTATAACGAATAACAAAATTCTTAGGGTAAAGCTTTCTCTCTAATTTGGCTCCCATTTGTATACATTGGACGGCTCATATATTTATAGTCTTGACCTAGGGTAACTTTTCCTAAGTAGAATATAACTTGGAGTAGGGAACAAGTAATAAAAATATAATATTTCCAAGTTTAATTCTATCTAGAAGACTATTCTCACGTGACCTTTTATTTGGTCTTTTCATGTGCTAATCTGCTCCAATCCAAACGCTTTAAGTCCAGAAATTCTCAGCTCATTTTTATCTTTCAATCGCCCAGTATCAGTACTAGAGTTTCTGCAGACGCGACATTACTTCTGCCTTCGGCACTGCTACTGCCTCGGTAATGGTTCTGCCTTCAGCATTGTTGCTGTCTCGGCAGGTATTTCCTGTAATTACACAAAAACATTCCAGAAAGCCTTCTTTTATCGCAAATATCATCTTTATATGCTGTGGCAACAAAATGTCAGTTATTGAACAATAAGTATATGTATCAGCTCGAATTAGTGGGTAATGAGTATATATTGTTTAAGAAAAGTGTAACATTCCGTTTTGGGGGTTATTAGTTTAGGCTTAGTTAGGAGAATTCGATTCGGGTCGAATCGAGTTCTCTGGTTCATTGTTCCGGGAAAAATAAAATAAGAATATTTTTAATTAAGAAAAATAATAATTTTGGAATATGGTTTGAAATATTAAAAATATGTTTCAAAATTAAAAGAAAATAATTTGAATTTTATAATGATTTTTTAATTATGCTTAATTATGCATAAATGACCAATTTGTAATTTTTGGAAAAATTGGAGGACTTATTTTGTAATTTTCGAAAAATTACATGTTTTAGTGACTAAATTGAAAAGCAAGCTAAACTTAGAATCTTTAGAGGGCCATAAACCTATTTCTAATTTTTAATAATGATTTATTCACCAAAATGTGTTTTTATTATTTTAATTAGAGATTTTTAATCATTTTCTCTCAAAATCACTTTTCTCTCATTTTCTCTCATTTTTTCTCTCCACTTTCTCTTCATCTTTTTTCTTCAATTACTTTCTGATTTTTGCATCTTTTTCCATAAAGATTACATTATTTTCATCATCTTTACATTCTTTACAAAACTTAAGCATCAATTTCATCAAATCAACATCAAATTGCAAGGAATCAAGAAGAGGAAATTACATCTTTTTGGTGAATAGATCTTGAAGGTAATTTTCTAGATTTTTATTCTTTTCTAAGGTTCTTTATTGAAATTCCCAAGTATTATTTTGCTAATCTTTTAATAAAAACTTAATTCTATGTTTTTAATGTTAGATCTAGTGTTTTTGTGAAAGTTTTTGTAAAATCTTTTTGGATCTCATTTAATGCTGGAATTAGATGAATTCAATTATGTTTTTATGTTAATTAAATGATTAATTGAGTCTTGATTTGATACCACATTAATTTAATCTCGGAATAATGCAATCGATGTAGTTTTAAGGTGTTTTTCGGTTGTTTTATGGGCTGTTTTAGATACTTTAATGTTGCTGGAGATATAAGGATGGTTTGGATGTGTTTTTGGATCATAATTGAAGTGGATTAGATGTTAGATTCGTTAGGTTTTGGGCTGATGTTGTTCGGATGCGTTTCGGCTTAGTTTACGGTCTTTTCGGCTAAGTTTTCGGTAGTTTAACGGTGATCGATTATGGCTGTTGGTTTGAGCATGTTATGATGTGAGAATGCTCTGTTTTTAATGTTGTAGAAGAGGTATAAGAAGGTTCTTGATTGCTGGTGCATTGTCGCGATCATCGGATAGCGGAGAAAGCTCGTTTCGCTTGTTGGTGAGTGATTACGGATTTAAAGTGAATCACGTTTGGTACGGTTCTGTTTTGGGGACTATGGAAGAGTATGAAAACCTTCCATAGTTGGTAATGCAATGAGATTTATGAAAATGCATGAACATGATTTGAAATGGTGCATACATGAGAATTACTTGCTGAAATGCATAGCTTAGTTAACATCCATGATTATGGAAAATTATGAGAAATGATTTGGAATACAATATGGTTAATTGCCTTATATATGATGGTGCCTTTGGGAATGACTTTTGGTTCATTTGTTGAACATATTATGCATGCATTATGAGTAGCAAGATATATGATTTGGAATACAATATGGTTACTTGCTTTATATATAATGGTGCCTTTGGGTATGGCTTTTGTTCATTTGTTGAACATATTATGCATGCATTATGAGCAGCAAGTTATCATTCACATTTGGTTATGATATTGTCTTAGTGACACTAACTTTAGATTCGAATACGAATGACATGTCATTAGGATTGTCTTAAGTGCACTATAAACAAAATTGAGAATACAGAATATTGCCTACACGTAAACAAGGGTAACTTTGTGTCCAACCGTGCGTGGTAGAGCCGCCTACACATAAACAAGGGTGACTTTGTGTCCGACCGTGCATATAGTTGACCCATACGTAAACAAGGGTGACTTTGTGTCCAACCGTGCGTAGTGGGGGATAACATGTATACAAGGGTGACTAAGTGTCCGACCGATGCATGTTGAGACCAAGAGTCTCCAATTATGAGAAAATGGATCTGTGTATTCGATAAACTCAAGGTTCACATTATGTGGTCACTAGAAAGCAAATATACATACATGAATTTAAAATGGACATTGTGCATCATTTATAAATTGTTTTGATATGATTATGTGAACTCAAGGAAGCATATGATTTAAGGAACATGAGCATGAGATGTTAGCATGCATGATTTAACAATGTATTACAAATTATGGTTTCATCATGGTTTTAAAAAGATGCATTGATGATTTGTGTAGAGCTTCCTCACTAAGCATGTTTGCTTAAGCTCTCTTTTCATCCATGAAGAGAAATAAAGGCACTTGGAGCTTCGTTCGAGGCAAACAAACCAAGGGGAAGAATCACTTTGAATTTGGTATGTTTTTGGCAAATAAAATGGGCAAGGCAATGTGTAACATAACCTATGTGAGGAGTGTGTACTTAGGCTTTGGTTTACGTTATAATAAGACAATTATTGTATGATTGTTAATTGTGAGCTTTGGGATTGTATGGATTGTTGATGTGTAAACATGCATGATTGTTATGTTGTTAATCATTTTCCAGGAAGCATGCCTATAGCTTGATTGATGTCCGTGACATTGTAAATCATGTGTCATATGTTGCTAATTATGTATAGGTTGATGCATTTAGTGGTTCTAATTAATGGTTGAGTATTGAGTATTTGGTGTGCACTTAGTGTAACGAAACTTTTGGTTCCAGACCCAAAGTTTCGAAACCTTTGGGTGAAGGTTTCGAAACCTTGCGGGCAGTTTCAATTCTGGATAGCTACTGGACGCGAAAAGTTTCGAAACTTTCCAGGAAAGTTTCGAAACCTTTTACAAAAAGTTTCGAAACCTTTGGGAGGGTTTCAAAACCTTTGATCACCAAGAATTGAAAGTTGCTAGAAATTATACTTTAGTCCTAGATATCTTCCTTTGTTTGATTAAGGTACTTACCGATGTTATTTTGAGCTGAAATTTTGCATGCAAGTATAAAGTTGATTTAATTTCAAGATGGTAATCCAAATTTTGATGAAGTCCTTGTATTTTGGAAGATTTACATTTTGGTCCCTAAATTAGAAGAACATGCAATTGATGATGATAGAATGATCCGTTTAAGTTGAAATTTGCTATAAGGAACTCTTTTATGTTTAATTGAACATTGATGGAAAGAATTTCTACTTTACTAATTGAATTTAAAAGTTTTACGTTTTAGTCCTTAATCTACTCAAGTGTTTAATCGCATGTTTGTTTTTAATTAAAGTATTACTGATAATGCTTTGTATGAGACCTTGACACATAAGAATAAGTTTGCGCATCTAGGCAAGATAAAATAAAAAAAATATAACAGTTTTAGGGTTGTTTATCGGATCGGACCCTTGCGGGTTTGGTTTGATATTCCCCGTGTAACCCATTAGTGCTGGTTCCGTCCAGGCCGGGCTAAGGGGGTTACATTTGGTGGTATCAGAGCCAGGTTTGAACAGTGTGTTGTAGGTTTGTAAAGTGTGTAGTTTGTTGGTTAAAAAAGCATGCATAGGATTGCTAAGTTATGTGCTTAAATGTGCGATTGATCATGATATGTGTGATTGAGCATGATATGTTGTTGGTATGTGAAAATCTATTTATGATGATTGTACTTTGAGTAATGATGATTAAATTGGGGATTATCGGTTACACATTGCTAATGCCAACATATTTTCAGATGCTCTCAATTTTCCCTTGGATCTTGCCCGAATGTAAGTTTGTTTTATTTGAACATTATGTTTTAAACTGCATGTTTAAAGCTTTTGAATACGTTTCTGAGACGTAAGTCAGTATATACTGTTGGTATGAACTTTGATGGTCAAGATTGAAGATGAAACGACAGTTAAGGAAGAGTAAATTCTTCCTCCTTTGTAAGTGTGCCTTCGGTTAGGCCGGAAGGTTAGTTTGTGGTGTTGCATCGTTCTTTCGGGTGTGTTCTAGTCTGCTGAAGCTGGTACGACTGTTGCTAATCTGACTTGGGAGCTGTCAATAGGATTGTAGTTGAAGTTGTTGGAATTGAGGATGTTATTTGTGAGTGTGAACAATAATCATGTTTAGATTAAGAGCACATATATGTATATATCTATAGATAATGTAGGACATGCATGCATTCTTGAGCATGACATTAGAAATTGCATTTACATGCATATGCACTTGCATAGGCATTTATGAGGGCATACAGGAAATCATACGTACATTTGTTCACACTTACGAGTAGCTCCTTGAGGGTGTAAGTGGAGTGTGGTTGGATCTTTTAAGGTGAAGGTATGGAAAAAAAAGAAGAGGTTGAAGGAACTTTCTTGTGGTGTTAAGCTGAATGTGTAGTGGGCAAGCTACCCTTTTGGTTAGGGAATAGTCTTGGATGAACAATGAGTGGTTGGTCTCAGAGTTGTTAATGTTTGGAACCAAGGTAAATACACTGTACTATGGTTAGTTTGAGTTGGTCATTACTAAAGGAAGGGCTGAGTTTTGCAGATTCTTTCTAGTTAAGATCTGGAGGTTGTAACAAGGTTGCAGCATGTTTTGTAGAGTAAGGCGGGTTGGTGTTTTTTTTTCTGAGTGATGTGAAATTATTTTGTGGAAATTACATGGAATTCTTTGTAATGTGGTTAGTGTGCAGTTAGATCAGGGGTTGTGACCGATCTGGTATGGTCAAGATGGAAGAAAAATATGAGATATAGTTTGGCATGAGAGTTGTGAAATCGAGGGTTTGAATCATAGATTGTTGTGACCTTGAGAGGTTTGGTTGTACTATAAAGGAGGAAAGTGTACAGGATGTTAAGTTGGATATACTTTGGGTAAAGTTAGTTTTTGATGATGTCTGAAGTGGTGTAATGTGGATCGCTGGAGAATTTATGGTTTGTATCGATTGTTAGTTTTATGGGTTTGCTTTTATCGAAAAGTGTCTTGAGGTTTTGTGTTCGGTGGGTTCATGGTTGTGGATGTTTCATCATTATGATTACCGCTTTGGCAAGGTTATAAAATAAGAGATGTTGGAGCTAGTGGAAGGAATGGTTCTACAAGTTTAGGTTTTGTTGTGGTATAGTTAATGTAAGAGTTGGCTTGTCGATGAGTTAATAATGGAAAAAAAAAGGTTTCGGGTTAAGTGTCAAGGCACTTAATGATGTGTAGATTTTAAATTTTGAACCTTGGTAGAGTTGGTTATGGTGGCTAAACCTTAAGTTGGAGATATTATCGTTATAATAAGTAGAATGTTGAGGTTGACACAAAGTTGGTAAGTTTCTTGTATGATATGTTTTGTAGAATGTTCGTAACTGGGGATGACTTGGCTTACATAAGAGTGCTTGCAATAGGAGTTTGTTATGTGGGATAAGCCTGGGTTTTTGTGGAGTTACAAGGGAAAATGTTCGTTTAACCTATAGGGAGACCTAGTTTTTTGGTGGATCTATGAGTGAAGTTCAACCTTGGTAAAGTTGATCGAGGACAGGTCGTGGCAAAGTGTTTGTTGATGGTCTAGTGAAGGATATGTTCTTGGCAAGGTTTAGTTTTGTGTTGAGAATCTTTTTGTGTTATGTTAACCGCATGTTTGTTACGGAAAGTGTCGAGATGGAATGGTATCTTGAGCAAGGCTTATGGTAATCTTTTTCCATGAGTTTAGTGGTAAGTGTTGTGGTAGGAGTTGGGGAAAAACATGTGTTTTCGACTAAACTGGTTTGGATTATGTTTGAATCATGTGTAAATGTTTATCTTGCTGATAAGGTAAGAATGAGTATCAATTTTCTTTGGGTTTTTATTAGTAGTAAGGGTGCCCAGGGTTGAAGTCGGGAAGGATCATCATAAGTTTGGTAGTAAGTTTTATCGATGGTATGAAGTTTTCTTATGAGGTTTGTTGGATCAATCATTTGTTGGAGTACAGTTTTCTTGGGTTCCTAAGTCCCATTAGAAAGATATATGAGGGTGTATCTATAACATGATAAGATTTGAAAGTTTTTAGGACCGACATAGGTTGTTGTTTGGATGTTGGGTTTTATCATTCATAGGTAAATGGGTGATATGTTGTGATATTGTGATATGGTTAATATGACTCATAATGAAGTTGTTGGTGGTGGTCGAGCTTGCTTAAGACAATGTTGACAGTTTTGTGCAAAGTTAGTCTGAAGTTTGTTGTGTGGAGTGGAGGTTGGTGAAAGGCCTGGTTGGTTACCTGGTATGTGGGAGTATGTCAAAACTAAGGTTAGTTCGATGGTGATGGTATGAAAACCGTTGCGGTTATCAAGAGTTGGTTATCAAACTTATGGGGTTTTCTTTTGAGTTATGTTTTCTATAGAGGTTGAGATGGTGTGGTGGTTTGTGCATTGTTGCTTTGGTGTGGGGAAAAGAATTTGTTGGTTGTCCAAAGTGGGTAAGTGTGGGTTGTCTATTGCATACCATCCGGGGAAAGTTAAGGTGATGGTTGAATCTTTGAGACGTAAGACGACAGTTGAGTTGAGAGTGATGTTTGCTAAGTTGAGTATTTCAAAGGAAGGTGGTTGAGTGGTGGAGTTGTAAGTAAAGCCTATTTTGATTGAGATAATAAGGTAAAACAGTTAGAGGATGAGAAGTTGGTACCTTTTGTGGAGGATATGGCTATGGGTAGACCGACCGAGTATCGTTTTGATGAGGAGGAGATGTTGTAGTTTAGGGGTCAGATTGTGGTGCCGGATGAGGTTGAGTTGAGGTAAGCTATTTTAGCGGGAGCACATACTAGTCCGTTTGCTATGCATCCGAGTGGAGTGAAGGTGTATAAGGATCTTAAAAGTGTGTACTTCTGGATTGGTTTAAAGGAAGATGTGACGGAGTCCAAGAAGGATTCTATATGGGTGATTGTTGATAGGTTTACGAAGTGTGCACATTTTCTTGCCGTGCATACAATGTGATCTATGGATAAGTTGGTAGAGTTGTATGTTTCTGAGATGGTGAAGTCGCATAGTGTGCTTGAGTTGATCATATCGGATAGAGGTCCGCGGTTTACATCTAAGTTTTGGAGGAGTTTGTAGGTTACTTTGGATACGAGGCTTAGCTTTAGTACGGCTTATCATCCACAGACGGATGGATAGTCTGAGCGTGTTATTCAGACTTTAGAGGATATGTTGAGGTGTTGTGTCATCGAGTTTCAAGGCTCTTGGGAGAAGCAATTGCCGTTGGTAGAGTTTGCTTATAATAATAGTTATCAGACAAGTATACAGATGGCACCGTTTGAGGCTTTATACGGGCATAGGTGTTGTACACCTTTGTGTTGGAAAGAAGTTGGGCAAAAGTATGTTTCTTTGTCTCAAGTTTTAAAGATACGGATGGGAAGGTTAAGTTTATATGTGCTAAACTTAAGGAAGCTTCAGATAGGCAGAAGTCCTATGCCGATTTAAAGCTTAGAGAGATAGAGTATACTGTTGGGGACAAAGTATTTCTTAGGGTTTCTCCGTGAAAGAAGTTGATATGGTTTAGACGTAAGAGTAAGTTGGGTCATCGTTTTATTGGGCCATATGAGGTGTTAGAGCCAATTGGTTGTTATCGGTTGAGGTTCCTGGTGGAGTTGAGTATGATGCATTATGTGTTTCAATGTATCGATGCTTCGTAAGTATCGTTCAGATCCTTTTTATGTTGTTCTAGTTGAGGAGTCTGAGTTAAGGGCGGATATGAGTTATGAGAAGGAACCAGTGAGGATTTTGGATGTGGATACAAAGGTTTTTCGAGGAAGAACCATAGGTTTGGTTAAAGTGCTTTGGAAACACCGAGGTGTGGAAGAAGCAACTTGGGAGACAAGTAAAAAGTTTGGAGGAGTAATTCCTCACGTGTTTACTTTAGGTAAATTTCGAGGACAAAATTTTCTTAAGAGGGGGAGAGTTGTAACATCCCGTTTTTGGGATTATTAGTTTAGGCTTAGTTAGGAGAATTCGATTCGGGTTCTCTGGTTCATTGTTCCGGGAAAAATAAAATAAGAATATTTTTAATTAAAAAAAGTAATAATTTTGGAATATGGTTTAAAATATTAAAAATATGTTTCAAAATTAAAAGAAAATAATTTGAATTTTATAATGATTTTTTAATTATGCTTAATTATGCATAAATGACCAATTTATAATTTTTGGAAAAATTGGAGGACTTATTTTGTAATTTTCGAAAAATTATATGTTTTAGTAACAAAATTGAAAAGCAAGCTAAACTTAGAATCCTTAGAGGGCCATAAACCCATTTCTAATTTTTAATAATGATTTATTCACCAAAATGTGTTTTTATTATTTTAATTAGAGATTTTTAATCATTTTCTCTCAAAACCACTTTTCTCTCATTTTCTCTCATCTTTTTCTCTCATTTTCTCTCCACTTTCTCTTCATCTTTTCTCTTCAATTCCTTGCTGATTTTTGCATCTTTTTCCATAAAGATTACATTATTTTCATCATCTTTACATCCTTTATAAAACCTAAGCATCAATTTCATCAAATCAACATCAAATTGCAAGGAATCAAGAAGAGGAAATTACATCTTTTTGCTGAATAGATCTTGAAGGTAATTTTCTAGATTTTTATTCTTTTCTAAGGTTCTTTATTGAAATTCCCATGTATTAGCTTGCTAATATTTTAATAAAAACTTAATTCTATGTTTTTAATGTTAGATCTAGTGTTTTTATGAAAGTTTTTGTGAAATCTTTTTGTATCTCATTTAATTCTGGAATTGGATGAATTCAATTATGTTTTTATGTTAATTAAATGATTAATTGAGTCTTGATTTGATAGCACATTAATTTAATCCCGGAATAATACAATCGATGTAGTTTTAAGGTGCTTTTTGGTTGTTTTATGGGCTGTTTTAGATACTTTAATGTTGCTGGAGATATAAGGATGGTTTGGATGTGTTTTTGGATCATAATTGAAGTGGATTAGATGTTAGATTCGTTAGGTTTTGGGTTGATGTTGTTCGGATGCATTTCGGCTTAGTTTACGGTCTTTTCGGCTAAGTTTTTGGTAGTTTAACGGTGATCGGTTATGGCTGTTGGTTTGAGCATGTTATGATGTGAGAATGCTCTATTTTTAATGTTGTAGAAGTGGTACAAGAAGATGCTTGATTGCTGGTGCGTTGGCGCGATCATCGGATAACGGCGAAAGCTCGTTTCGCTTGTTGGTGAGTGATTACGGATTTAAAGTGAATCGCGTTTGGTACGGTTCTGTTTTGGGGACTATGGAAGAGTGTGAAAACCTTTTATAGTTCAAGAGTAAGTAAAGTAATTGTTTTTGATAAACCGATATGAGTTTCGACTACATTTGATAAAGGCATTATGTTGGTAATGCAATGAGATTTATGAAAATGCATGAACATGATTTCAAATGGTGCATACATGAGAATTACTTGGTGAAATGCATAGCTTATTTAGCATCCATGATTATGGAAAATTATGAGAAATGATTTGGAATACAATATGGTTAATTGCCTTATATATGATGGTGCCTTTGGGAATGGCTTTTGGTTGATTTGTTGAACATATTATGCATGCATTATGAGCAGCAAGATATATGATTTGGAATACAATATAGTTAATTGCTTTATATATAATGGTGCCTTTGGGTATGGCTTTTGTTCATTTGTTGAACATATTATGCATGCATTATGAGCAGCAAGTTATCATTCACATTTGGTTATGATATTGTCTTAGTGACACTAACTTTAGATTCGAATACGAATGACATGTCATTAGGATTGTCTTAAGTGCACTATAAACAAAATTGAGAATACAGAATATTGCCTACACGCAATAAGGGTGACTTTGTGTCCAACCGTGCGTGGTAGAGCCGCCTACACGTAAACAAGGGTGACTTTGTGTCCGACCGTGCGTGTAGAGCTTGCCTATATGTAAACAATGGTGACTTTGTGTCCGACCGTGCATATAGTTGACCCATACGTAAACAAGGGTGACTTTGTGTCCGAACGTGCGTAGTGGGGGTAACATGTATACAAGGGTGACTAAGTGTCCGACCGATGCATGTTGAGACCAAGAGTCTCCAGTTATGAGAAAAAGGATCCGTGTATTCGGTGAACTCAAGGTTCACATTAAAGTGGTCACTAGAATGCCAATATACATACATGAATTTGAAATGGATATTGTTCATCATTTATAAATTGTTTTGACAAGGTTATGTAAACCCAAGGATGCATATGGTTTAAAGAATATGAGCATGAGATGTTAGCATGCATGATTTGACAATGTATTGCAAATTATGGTTTTATCATGATTTTAAATTGATGTATTGATGATTTTGTGTAGAGCTTCTTCACTAAGCATGTTTGCTTAAGCTCTCTTCTCATCCTTGCAGAAAAATAAAGACACTTGGGGCTTCGTTCGAGGCAAGGAAACCAAGGGGAAGAATCACTTTGAATTTGGTATGTTTTTGGCAATTAAATTGGGCAAGGCAATGTGTAACCCAACCAAAGTGAGGAGTGTGTACTTAGAATTTGGTTTATGTTGTAATAAGACCATTGTTGCTTGATTGTTAATTGTTAGACTATGGAGTTTTTTGGATTGTTGAAGCATGTACTTGTATGATTGTTATGTTTTTAATCATCTTCTAGGAAGCATGCCTATAGTTTGAATGATGTTCGTGACGTTGTAAATCATGTGTTATAAGTTGTAAATTACGCAAACCTTTTGCAAAAAGTTTCGAAACCTTGGACTACCTATGATTGAAAGTTGTTGGAAATTATATTTTAGTCCCGAATATCTTCTTTTGTTCGATTAAGGTACTTACCAATGTTATCCTGAGATGAAATTTTGCATGCATGTGTAAAATTGATTTAATTTCAGGATAGTTAACCTAATTTAGATGAAGTCCTTATATTTTGGAAGATTTACATTTTGGTCCCTAAATTAGAGAAACATGCAATTGATGATGTTAGGATGATCCGTTTGAGTTGAAATTTACTGTGGAGAATGCTTGAGTGTTTAATTGAATTATGATGAAAAGAATTTATATTTTATTAATAGGATTTAAAAGTTTTACGTTTTAGTCCTTAATCTACTTAAATGTTTAATCGAATGTTTGTTTTTAATTAATGTGTTAGTGATAATGCTTTGTATGAGACCTTGACACATAGGAATAAGATTGTGCATCTAGGCAAGATAAAATAAAAAAATATATAACGGTTTTAGGGTTGTTTATCGGATCGGACCCTTGCGGGTTTGGTTTGATATTCCCCGTGTAACCCATTAGTGTCGGTTCCGTCCAGGCCGGGCTAAGGGGGTTACAAAATCAGATAAAGAAAGTGGTCAGGATCTAGTTGTGTTGTATAATAGATTCAATTAACTTGTTTTTTTCTAATACAATCACACAACACTGCCTCGCCATTACTATAGATTATTGCCTCGACAGTACTGTAGATTACTGCCTCGACAGTGATGATGCTTGTCCGCCGCGGCAATCTCTAGCTCTTGGGTTGACTTTATCAAAGTTTGGCAAAGTGTCCTTTGATGCCTTCGCTTATCTCTAAGTCGATGTACGGTTGATGACCAGTCCTTGATGATACCTCTCGGCGTGAATCAATTATAATCACCAACCATTCCCACACTTCTTTTAGCCGATGAGACTCTAACCTATCTCTAGGTCGAGTTAGTGTTTCCCGATTGAAACAACATACTTATTCCTTTCGTGAATCTAACTCTCTTGATATTAGATAAATAGATTATTCACAAACTTTTTTCTCGAGCTTGAATACAAGAACAATGAATGACAAAGAATAAACAAACCTTAATATTTTATTGCATTGAAATAAGAAACAACGTTCAATCTCTTCACGCTAATACTTTACAACTTTCACCTAAGCCTAACGAAATTAAAAACAAAGAAACTCTAAATCCTAAGATGAACTCTCTCCGATCAAGTCAGATGATCTCTCTTCCTTGGGCGGCTATGGTTTATATAGGCATGGCCTAGGGCAAACCTTTCCAAAATAGGAATACAACTTGAAGTAAAATACAAGTTTAGTAAATAAATAAAATATTTTTATTTTATTGCCTAGTTTATTCCTATAAGGATTCTTTGTCCGTGTGATCTTTGACCTTGACTTTTCGTGTGTTTTCTAGCTCCGATTACTATGTCGTTTATCTTAAAACGTTCACCTTATTTTTCTCTTCAGATTGCTTATAATATCAATAGATTTTTTCCTGGTGCTGTCGCAGCCTCAAAATGCTGCTGAGGCGGGCGCCTTTTTGCATTTCAGCTTTAGTGTCCAGCATCCATCTTCTTGTTTGGCAATTCTTATGATGCAGTTTCCTGTCTAAAAAACAAAACCATCAAATGCATGTATTTTATACCAAATAATAGATAAATTTATAAAATTCATATTCAGATGGTGAAATATAGAAAATATGCAGAAATATCTATTATCGCGTCTAATTCTATCTTTATTAGAAATAATCGAGTGAGGAAATAATATAAAATATAATGACTTTTAGGCACGCATCACACCCCTAAACAAGAACTATTGTTTGTCCTCAAGCAATGCAAAAGATAAGTAAGGAATTTTTAAGTAATATATTGTCTTGCCTATCGCAGCAGAATTCTATTCTTGATTCGACCTCTTCTTGGTTCTTAGGAATTCCTCGGAATTGGACTATGAGTCTTGGTGAGTGTGTGCGTGGATGTGTCAAAGATGATTTTCTAAGTTCTAATCCTTTTTCTATCTCAAGACTTCCGAAAAAGATTTTTCTATAAATCTTTTTCTTTTCTTCTCCCAATAATGGTATATAAATCTATATTGCTATTAATTTATATTGTTTGAGCCAGTTTCGGGCACCTCAAGTGTTTAGTGATGAGTGCCTAGAAGGCAGTTATTTATTACCCTTCTCATGGTACTTTTTGCATCTATTATACACCAACTTGAGCTGAAGTATGGACTCTTTGCACAATAATGGATATTTCGTTATCAGTACGCACAAAGATAAAATTTATAGAGAATGCAGATATTATTGCATATTCTGTACATGTAGGAATATCCAGGGTCGGAACAACAGTGAAGCAATGTTGAGGCCGAGGCAGGGAACAAAGCCGCAGCACCATCCAGAATGGCAGCATCAACATTGTAGGCGAAATGAAAGATAAAAATATAAAGAACATTCTGGAAGATGCAGCGCACCAATTGGACCAGGCTAGCGCACTAAAAGCCCAAGTCAAAGACCAAACGGGAAAATCCTTCTAGAAGGCGGCAAACTTGAAAATATCAGATCTCTTGAAGAAGACTTGTTCCTTACTCTAAGTTAGAGTCTATTTAGGAAAGGTTTGCCCTAGGTTAAGACTATATATAGCCTAACCGGCCACATTGTTTAGGGAGCCGATTTTAGAGAAACCCTTCCCCCTAAGAATTGTACCTATCGATATTATGTTCTAAAATTCTTAGGGATAGGTGAAGGTTATAGATATTAGTGAGAGGAGATTGCTTCTTGTTTCTTGTTCTAATGCAATAATAATATCAAAGTTTGCTTATCCTATTGCCATTCCTTATTCTTGTATTCAAGCTCGAGAGAGAAGTTTGTAAGTAATATATTTATCTAGCATCGAGAGGTCTAGATTCACAAAAGGGATAAGTACGGTGTTGTAGATACTAACTCAGCCTAGAGATAGGTTAAGAGTTTCAGCAGCTAAAAGAAGCATTGGATTGGTTGGTGATTATCGTTGATTTACGTTGAAAGGTATCGTCAAGGACCAGTCATCAACAGCACTCTGACTTAGAGATAAGCGGAGTCAACTATGGACACCTTGCTGAATTTTGATGCATCTGCCCAAGAGCAAGAGATTACCGTGGCAGAGAACACTAATGCTGTCGAGGCTATATCTGCAGTACTATGGAAGCAGTGTTGTGTAATTGTATTGGACAAGAAGAAGATCAATCGAATCCACTAATTGACGTAGCTGGATCCCACTCACGTTCTCTATATCGTTTTTCATCTTTTATTTTATGTTTTGTTATTTAATTATTTAGTTAGTTAAACAAATC
The DNA here is from genome assembly GCA_035048815.1 of Abelmoschus esculentus. Taxonomy (NCBI): domain Eukaryota; kingdom Viridiplantae; phylum Streptophyta; class Magnoliopsida; order Malvales; family Malvaceae; genus Abelmoschus; species Abelmoschus esculentus. The sequence continues at coordinate 10,981,782 of JAUCBN010000036.1, forward strand.
CACTTATCTGTGTTTTTATTTTTCAGGAGCAAGAGAACAAGGGGAGACATATTAAGTATACCAATCCCTGTGGAGACGATATACGATATACTTATCACTTTATTACTTGACGAAGTGTACACTTACACTTAATTGTGCTTTTATTGCACGCATCAAGTTTTTGCCGCCGTTGCCAGGGATTGACAACTAAATTTTGATTTCTTTATTTTCTTGCTCTTTAACCATTCTTTATCTAACTTTAATTCTAATTATTTATTTTTTTATTATTTACTTTGACTTATTTGATGTATGACCAAGGCAAAACCGAGTGGTCCATTGTACAAATTGGACCTTGAAATCAAACGCACAGGATACCATCTGAGGAGGAACCTATTTCAAGTCAAAGTTTTTTTAACTAAAAAAACTTGATGCGTGCAATAAAAGTGCAATTAAGTGCAAGTGTACACATCGTCAAGTAATAAAGTGATAAGTATGTCGTGTATCATCTCCACAGGGATTGGTATACTTAATATATCTCTCCTTGTTCCCTTGCTCCTGAAAAATAAAAACACAGATAAGTGGATTTTTTTAACTAAATCAAAGCTGATGTAGAGCAGTGCAAGATTAAAAACAGTAATTTAAGAAAAGAGAATATTGTAAAAATTTCAGAAAAAATTTACTTCCTTTTCATGGTAATGCCGCGGCAGTGGGTAACCTTGGTAGTGCTTCTACACCTACAATACCCCCAAACTCAAATTGAGCATTATCCTCAATGCTCAATATATAAGGCAAACAACAATTGCAATAAGGAAATAGACAAAAGCAGTAAATGAAATCATTTATAACGACTCCAAGGAGATGCTTGTACAAAGCATTCTCCTAGGCCTTGTTGCTGACGCATTTCGTCTAGATCCTTAGGCTGGTGATTGTTGTTGCTTGGCTTGCCGGTGCAGCTGAACTCGACTGGGCGGTGTTCGGTGTGTTGGTGCAGTAACTTCATCCCCTTCTTCCACTTCGTCCATATTTTCTGTGTTCATGATTTCTATCTCGCCCCCTACCGTGACAGTGGGTATTGCTGATTCATGTGAAGAACTGTGGTATTCATCAATCTCGTGAGACAGCGTGTCTCTTCTGAGACTGGGCATAGGGATTGGTTCCCTTTGGGGAGATTTAAAAACAGCTCGCCTCTTGGACGGCCTTTGGCTAGTAGATGATACTCCGGCAGACCTGGGCGGCCTGGAAGGTCCGGCAGCATGAAATTCTTGATATGGCCGTGGCTGGAAAAATGGTTGCGACACTGGTGCAGGTGTTGTCTCTGTATAAGGGGCGGTAGTGACGAATATGTTAGCTGGGAATTCGAGGAATTGCGCTGCTTGATGTGTGAAGCTTTTCATCATCATGTTGGCTAGAGATATGTTAAAGTCGCACTGGTACTCCATGTAGCGTTGTTGGCGAAGGTCCATGGCTGTCATCCTCTGTAGAATTTCTTGGTAAGGGTCCATTGTGGCAGTTGGCTCGACGGAGGCTGGTGCTTTTGTTGAATACTGCCCTCCGGTAGTGAAGTCTTAGTAAAATGCTGCGGTGTTGCCTGGACAGGTTCTGCATGTGTGATATGCATAACTCGGTGGCAGAAATCTCTTGTCCATCCCTGCCGAGTTGGCGTATATTCATTTGTGTCTTCGACTGAAACTCCTACATTAATACACAAGGCAAAGATTAAACATAGGAAATATAGTGGTCCACGTTCCTTCTTACCACATTCATGAATCTCGTGAAGAATGATCTCTCCAATGTTTATGCTTCTCTTTTTGATGATAGACTGGATCAGCACTAGTCTTTTGCGATCCACTGTGCTATTATGAGAGGTTGGGATAAGTCGTCTCTTGACAAAAGTATACCATATCTTGGCCTCGGGTATTAGACTCTGCCTTGTTACTGAACCTTTAAGGGCACCAGTTTCCCATGAGGTGTTGTGGTAACAAATCTCATCTTTAATCACTTCATAGTCTTGCATGGTGATGTCGTCTACGAATTCGGCATGAACATCACGTGTGAGTGTGAGACCATAAAATTCATTGATAACCTTGGCATCAAGTTGCATAGGCTTGCCTCGGCAGTGGACAAAGAGGTTGTCCTTGCTCGGCCCATATATGTAAAACTCTCTCACAATGCTGGCGTTCACCGGTGGAGGCTGTAGGCAGAATGCCTCCCAATCTTGATATTGGATCTTGTTGAACAAGTACGATTCAATACCGAAATATGCCTCACTGGTTTGATGAAATCCTTGCTCTTACCATAACTACTGAGCAACGAACGAGCGGTTGAATTGGTCAACCGCTTTTAGCCGGAGCGAATCTTGTGTAAGAAGCCATTGATTGTTCGTGGAAAATGGTTTGAGAAAAAACTTCGGAGTAATAAAGAGGGTTCTGAAAATTTCAAGAGATTGGAAAGATAATGAGTGCAAGATTGTTAAAGAAAGCTAAAGTAGCAAGAATGCAAGAGTAAATAGTGCACAACAATGAAGCTGCTTATATAGGTTGTAAAAATATGAGTGTTAGAAAGTAGTCGTTAGACATTTACTGCCTTGTTGAACAATTACTGTCGTGGCGGATTTCTCGGTAGAGAGCCGTTACACTGTCTCTACCCGTTAGAAATTCTACGGCTCTGGCACAGTGCACTACCGCGGCAGCAGACTTCCTGTTGTGACATAAGTTTTCTGCATTCGTTGCTTTATTTATTCTAAAAAAACAAGACAAAAAAAACATAAAATACTAAAAATAAGACATAATAACACAAAATACTGAAAATAACAATATATAAACTAATCCTAATATAATAACTAAAATTGAAGGGAAGAAATTATGTTACTTGTGGAGTGCATGTGAATGCATCTCCCACTTTGATTATCTCTTTCTGGCTCGTATCTTCCTTCACGTATTGGCCAGTCCCTTCAGTGCACTCGACTTCTCCTTTGGGCTTTATTCGCTTACCGAACTGTCTGCAGAGCGTGCTGCCCAGGCATCTTTGGCCAGTCCCTTCAGACAAGTTTTCTAGACATGGTTGTAACAAATCTTCGTCTAAGGTCTCTACTATTTGGCATTCTTCTGGATTGTTATGATTTTTAAGCATATGAAAAACATTAAACTTGACTTGTTGATCATTTATTCTCAAAGTCAATTCTCTGTTTTCCACATCGATGATGGTGCGTCCAGTAGCAAGGAAAGGTCGACCCAATATGATCGGTGCATTGTCGTCGGCCTTACAATCAAGGACGAGAAAGTCGACAGGAAATATAAACTTGTCGACCTTAACCAGAATGTACTCAATCTTGCCTTCAAGATGCACATAGGACCGATCTGCAAGTTGGAGCAGTACTGTCTAGGAATAGCCTCAACTAGTGGAAAGTTGATAAGGACATGCTTTAAGATGTCTAGGAATTTCTAAAATTGGTGGTCCTGTCTGTGCTTTTTTAACCTCTGCGGGAAAGAAGGTGGTGGTCTTATGTCCTCCAGGTTTCCTTGGATATTGAGTTTAATACTTGGGGTGAACTTATCTGCAGCTGCCTCGGTAGGTTGTTCGGGTAGTGTTGGTTCTACTGCCGTGGTAGTGCTTTCGGTAGGGTCCTGCTCAGCTTCTGAGTCATCATGATGTTGTTTTTCTGCTTGGACTATATCGACTGAGGTCTCTTCTTTATCTTTTAATTGTAGGTCACTTCTTATCGTAATTACCTTGCATTGCTCGTGGCCTAATACCTTAACAACCTCAGTATTGCTGGGTAAACCCCCTGGTGGTCGAGTGTTTTGTCGTTGGGCAAATTGACCAACTTGGGTTTCTAAAGACTTGATCGCAGCCTCCTGGTTTTGCAGTCTCATCTTAGTTTAGTTCGTGAAGTCATCAGTACGCTTCATGAAGCGGCTATTCTCTATCATGTATGTATCGATCTTTCTCATGAAAGCTGTGAGAGAATTTGCCAATGCGTTCAGAGACTGCTGCTGTTGCACCTGCTGTTGTGGCATGGACTACTAAATGTACTGCTGCGACAGGTACTGACTTTGGTGCTGCAATCCAGGGGTTTGATTAATTGGATTTAAGGCATTGTTGGAATTACTCCATGAAAAGTTTGGATGCCTATTCCAGGATGGGTTGTAATTGTTGGACATCATTTGATTGCTCCTGTTATAGTTTCCAACAAATTGGTTGGTTTCCTCATCTTGCATGTAATCAGATGAGTTAACTGCCTTAACCTCCTGTATATTTCCCTGGCTTGCATATTCTGAACCATCTTGGTCAGAGAAGCTAATTGTGCTGCAACCAAACTGGGTGTGTTTAATTCATGGGCTGTGGCATGACGTCTCATTCCTCCTCACCTTGATGTGGGAAATTGGAAGTCATTCCTTGTTAGTTTGTTTAAAATCTCAATGGCCTCTGCAGGTGCTCTATCCAAAAGTGTCCCATTTGCGGAAGCATCTAGCATCATCCTTGTGGATGCATTGGTAGCATAATAAAACATAGAGACTTGTGTCCACAAGGGAAAACCATGTAGTGGGCATTTGTTTAATAATTCTCAGTAGCGTTCCCATGCCTCGTACATCGGTTCATCATCATCTTTCCAAAATGATGTGATTTCATTACGGATGCGATCATAGAGATTTGTCGGATCAAACCTCGTAATGAATTCTCGGCAGAGTTCCTCCCAAGATCCTATGGATTCTGCTGGGATGCCATTCAACCAAGTTTTCTCCCTATCCTCAGTGAATAGGGGAATAACTTTAATCGTAAAATATCTTCATGGACTCCTTGGATCTTGAAAGAATTGCACACTTCCATGAAAGATTTAAGATGTTGTCTTGAATCTTCAGTTGCAGACCCACTAAACTGTTCAATTGTGTTCAACATGTCGAACATTTCTGGTTTGAGCTCAAAGTGAGTTGCTTTAATTTCTGGGGTGACTACGCCAGGGTTTAGTCCATTTAGGTCTTCCACTAGAAAGTATCTAACAGTGGGCTGCCTCGGCAATGGTTGAGGCAGTGGCTGCTGCGGCATTTCTGGTGGCAGTACATTATGGTCAACAGGTGGGATTTGTCCTCTTGTTGGATCATCCATGACTTGAAAAAGGTTGTGCCTCAGATGGTGTCCTGTGTGTTCGATTTCAGGGTCCAATTCGTACATTGGACCACTCGAGTTTGCCCTGGTCATACATCAAATAAGTCAAAGTAAATAATAAAAAAAGAAAAAAATAAATAATTAGAATTAAAGTTAGATAAAGAATGGTTAAAGAGCAAAAAAATAAAGAAAATAAAATTTAGTTGTCAATCTGCGACAATGGCGCAAAAAACTTGATTCGTGCAATAAAGAGCAATTAAGTGCAAGTGTACACGTCGTCAAGTAATGAAGTGATAAGTATATCGTGTATCGTCTCCACAGGGATTGGTATACTTAATATGTCTCCCCTTGTTCCTTTGCTCCTGAAAAATAAAAACATAGATAAGTGGATTTGTTTAACTAGCTAAATAATTAAATAAGAAAACATAAAAAAAGATTGAGAATGATATAGAGAAAGTGGGTAGGATCCAGCTGCGTCAATTAGTTGATTCGATTGATCTTCTTCTTGTCCAATGCAATTATACAACACTGCTTCGACAGTACTGCAGATACAGCCTCGGTAGTATTAGTGTTCTCTGACGCGGCAATCTCTTACTCTTGGGCAGACGCATCAAAGTTCAGCAAAGTGTCCGTAGTTGACTCCACTTATCTCTGAGTTAGAGCACTGTTAATGATTGGTCCTTGATGATACCTCCGGCGTAAATCAACGATAATCACCAACCAATCCAACACTTCTTTTAGCTGCTGAAACTCTAAACCTATCTCTAGGACGAGTTAGTGTCTACAACACCGTACTTATCCTTTTCGTGAATCTACACCTCTCGATGCTAGATAAATATATTACATACAAACTTCTCTCTCGAGCTTGAATGCAAGAACAAGGAATGGCAATAGGATAAGCAAACTTTGATATTATTATTGCATTACAACAAGAAACAAGCTCCTCTCACTAATATCTGCAACCTTCACCTGTCCCTAAGAATTTTAGAACATAATATCGATAGGTACAATTCTTAGGGGGAAGGGTTTCTCTAAAATCGGCTCCCTAAACAATATGGCCGATTAGGTTATATATAGTCTTAACCTAGGGCAAACCTTTCCTAAATAGATTCTAACTTGGAGTAAGGAACAAGTCTTCTTCAAGAGATCTGATATTTCAAAGTTTGCCGCCTTCTAGAAGGATTTTTCCATTTGGTCTTTGACTTAGCCTTTTAGTGCGCTAGCCTGGTCCAATTGGTGTGCTGCATCTTCTAGAATGGTCTTAATATATTTATCTTTCATTGCACCTACAATGTTGATGCTGTCACTCGGGATGCTGACGCGACTTTGTTCCCTGCCTCGGCCTCAACACTGTTTCACTGCTGCTTCGGCCTTGGATATTCCTACATGTACAGAATATGTAATAATATCTGCATTCTCTATAAATTTCGTCTTTGTGAGTAGTGATAACAGAATATCTAATATTGTGCAAAGAGTCCATACTTCAGCTCAAGTTGGTGTATAATAGATGCAAAAATTACCATGAGAAGGATAATAAATAACTGCCTTTTAGGCACTCATCAAATACCCCCAAACTCGAACTATTGCTTGTCCTCAAGCAATGTAAGACATCAAATTGCCGAACATTACTCCCCTTTGATCTTACTTTTCCATCTATTCTCCCCACCATGGTCATGTCTATCTCTCTGTTTTAGCCACTAGTTTACCCAAGGACATTTACTAAGAAACAAGCTATAAGGCTAGGTGAGTGTGTGTGTTTGATGGACAAGTTTGATTCAAGGCTTTCCTAGATAAACTCTAAGTTCAAGACAAGTAAAATTTAGACTAAAGCTATCTCCTTAAAACAACAAGTCTTGAGCCAATTTTGGGCACCTCAAGATATGCGTTTTCTATTTTCTTCTTTTTCTTATTTTTTTTCTCTTTTTAACCACCTATTTAGCATGCTAGAGCTAATTTCGGGCACCTCTAGCATGAAGGAGAGCAAAACTAGAGCTAGTGATAGACACCTCTAGTTATTTTTCCAAAAGGTTCTAAGTCTTTATCACCAAAGTTTATTAAAAGAACTCCTAAATCAAACAATTTCAAAAAGTGTTTATTTCCTTTCTAACCCTAAAGCAAGCTTCTAAGTTTTATTCCATGAGTATCCTATGGTCATCCCTTCAAAACAGAACTTGGCCATGGTAAGGAGAAAGGTTTCTATAGCCTTAAAGGAGTAAACTAAAGCAAAGCTGATGTTTAGCAGTGCAAGATTAAAAACAGTAATTCAAGAAAAAAGAATATTGTAAAAATTTCAGAAAAAATTTACTCCCTTTTCATGGTAATACCACGGTAGTGGGTAGCCTCGATAGTGCTTCTGCACCTACAATACCCTCAAACTCAAACCGAGCATTATCCTCAATGCTCAATATATAAGGCAAACAACAATTGCAATAAGGAAATAGACAAAAGCAGTAAATGAAATCATTTATAACGACTCCGAGGAGCTGCTTGTACAGAGCATTCTCCTAGGCCTTGCTGCTGACGCTTTTCGTCTAGATCCTTGTGTTGGTGATTGTTGTTGCTTGGCTTGCCGATACGGCTGAACTCGACTGGGAGATGTTTGGTACGATGGTGCAGTAACTTTATCTCCTTCTTCTACTTTGTCCATATTTTCTGTGTTCATGATTTTTGTCCGCCCCCTGCTGTGGCAGTGGGTATTGCTGATTCATGTGAAGAATTGTGGTATTCGTCAATCTCGCAAGACAGCGTGTCTCTACTGAGACTGTGCATAGGGATTGGTTCCCTTTGGGGAGATTTAAAAATAGCTCGCCTCTTGGACGGCCTTTGGCTGGTATATGATACTCTGACAAACCTAGCCGACCTTCCGGCAACATGAAACTGTTGATGCGACCGTGGCTGGAAAAATGGTTGCGGCCCTGGGGCAGGTGTTGTCTCTGTATAAGGGGCGGCAGTGACGAATATGTTAGCTGGGAATTCGGGGAATTGCGCCCATTGATGTGGGAAGCTTTGGATCATTAGGTTGGCTAGAGATATGTTGAAGTCGCGCTGGTACTCCATGTAGCGTTGTTGGCGATGGTCCATGGCTGCCATCCTCTGTAGAATTTCTTGGTAAGGGTCCACTGCGGTAGTTGGCTCGACGGAACCTTTAGATTCGGTGGTATGCGATTATGCAGCATGGCCATTGTAACCCCTTTAGCCTGGCTTAGACGGAACCGACACTAATGGGTTACACGGGAAATATCAAACCAAACCCGCGAAGGTCCGATTCGATAAACAACCCTAAAACCGTTATATATTTTTTTTCTTCTAGATGCATAATTATATTCCTATATGTCAAGGTCTCATACAAAGCATTAACGGAAACAATCTGATCATAAACAAACATCCGATTAAACACTTAAGTAAGTTAAGGACTAAAACGTAAAACTTTTAAATTCTAATAACAAAGTAGAAATTCTTTTCATCAAAGTTTAATTAAACACACAAGTATCCTTCACGGTAAATTTCAAGTCAAACGGATCATTCTAACATCACCAATAGCATGTTCTCTAATTTAGGGACCAAAATGTAAATCTTTCAAATTATAAGGACTACTTCTAAATTGGGTTAACCATCTTGAAATTAAATCAACTTTATGCGTCCATGTGAAATTTCAGCTCAAAATAACGTCTGTAGATACCCTAATTGAACAAAGGATGATATTCGGGACTAAAGTATAATTTCCAGCAACTATCAATTCTTGGTAGTCAAAGGTTTGGAAACCTTCCAGAAGGTTTCCAAACTTTTCGCGTCCAGTAGCTTTACAAACTTGAAACTGCCCGCAAGGTTTGAAAACCTTCTTGAAGGTTTCCAAACTATTTGACAAAGGTTTCGGAACCTTCACTAAGGTTTTGAAACTTTGGGTTTGAAACCCAAAAGTTCCATCACACTAAGTGAACTCTAACAACACAATACTCAACTATTAATCATTTCCAACTATATGCATAATTCCTAAGCATAATTAACAACTTATAACACGTGATTAACAACGTCACGGACATCAATCAAACTATAGGCATGCTCCCTAGAAGATGATTAAAAACATAACAATCATGCGAGTACATGCTTTTACAATCCAAACAATTCCATAGTCCATCAATTAACAAACAAGCAACATAGGTCTTATTTCAACACAAACCAAAATCTAAGTACATACTAATCCAAAGTCCAAGTACACTCTCTCACATAGATTGGGTTACACATTGCCATGCCCCAATTTATTTGCCAAAAACATACCAAATTATAGTAATCCTTCCCCTTGGTTTCCTTGCCTCGAACGGAGTCTCAAGCGCCTTTATTTTTCTACAAGGATGAAAGGAGAGCTTAAGCAAACATGCTTAGTGAGGTAGCTCTACAAAAAAGTCATCAATGCATAAAACATAAATCATTCTTATTGTCATGTATGCATCCTTTATGCTTAATTGAAAAAAAATAAAACAAAATCATGCTCATTAACATTGTCAAATCGTTTCACTTCATGTATGCATATTGGCTTACTAGTGATCACCTAATGTGAACTCTTAGTTCACCGAATACACAAATCCTTTATCTTGTAATTGGAGACTCTTGGTCTCAACATGCACCGGTCGAAGACTTAGTAACCCTTGTGTACATGTTACCCCCATTACGCACAGTCGGATACAAAGTCACCCTTGTTTATGTATGGGTCAACTATATGCACGTTCGGACACAAAGTCACCCTTGTTTACATATAGGCAAGCTCTACACGCACGGTCGGACACTAAGTCACCCTTGTTTACGTGTTGGCAACATCATTACTCTCTTTATTTTATAGTGCACTCAATCCTAATGGCATGTCATTTGTATTCGAATCTAAAGTTAGTGTCACTAAGCCAATATCAAAATCAATCATGTATGTTAACTTGCTGCTCATAATGCATTCATATAATGTTCATCATGTGAACTATAAATCATGCTCAACGGCATTTCAAATGTAAGGCAATAACCACATATTATTCCATTTCATTTTCAGCTCATAATGCATCCATAATGTGTTCAACAAATGAACCAAAAGTCATGCCCAATGGCACCATTAATTGTAGGGAGAATAACCACATATTATTCTAATTCATTTTCATGCTTCCATAATCCATGGATGTCTTTATAACCTTGCATTTCCAACAATTAACATATGCATGCATCATTTCAAAATCAAAGATATGCTATTTCAAAATTTTATTGAAACATTGTTCACCTATATGCCATTACCAAAATAGCCGAAACTTAAGGTAATGCATCAACAATTATTCAAAATACTTACTCTTGAACTATGGAAAGTTTTCACACTATTCTATAGTCCCCAAAACAGAACCGAACCAATGCGATTCACTTTTAATCCAAAATCACTCACCGACAAGCCAAACGATCCCTCGCCGATGCTCCGATGGCAACGCCAATACACCAGCCACTTATGCACCTTCTTGCACTACCTCTACATCATTAAAAATAGAGCATTCTCACATCATAACATGCTCAAACCAGCAGCCATATCCGATCACCATAAAACTACCGAAAACTTAGCCGAAAAGACCGTAAACTAAGCCCAAACGCATCCGAACAATATCAGCCCAAAACTTAATGATTCTAACATCTAATCTGCTTCAATTATGAACCAAAAACACATCTAAACCATCCTTATACCTCCAGCAACATTAAAACATCTAAAACAGCCCATAAAACAACCGAAAAAAACACCTTAAAATAACACCATTGCATTATTCCGGGATTAAATTAATGTGCCATTAAATGAAGACTCAATTAATCATTTAATTGACATATTAACATAATTAAATCCATCTAATTTCAGCATTGAATGAGATCCAAAAAGATTTCACAAAATCATTAGATCTAACCTTGAAAACATAGAATTAAGTTTTATTCAAAGATTAGCAAGCTAATACTTGGGAATTTCAATAAAGAACCTTAGAAAAGAGTTAAAATTCAGAAAATTACCTTTGAGATCTATTCACCAAAAAGATGAAGTTTTCCCCTTCTTGATTCCTTGCAAATTGGTGTTGATTTGATAAAATTGATGGTTAGGTTTTGTAAGGAATAGAAAGATGATTAAAATAATGTAATCTTTGTGGAAAAAGATGCAAAAATCAGCAAGGAATTGAAGAAAAGAGATGAAGGAAAATGGAGAGAAAATAAGAGAAAAAGATGAGAGAAAAAAGGTAGTTTTGAGAAAAATGATTTTCATCTTTAATTAGAGTAATTAAAAAGTATTTTGGTGAATAAATTATTATTAAAATTTAAAATGGGTTTATGGCTCTCTAAGGATTCTAAGTTTAGCTTGATTTTCAATTTAGTCACTAAAACTTCAAATTTTCGAAAATCACAAATTAAGTCCTCTAATTTTCCAAAAATTACAAATTGGTCACTTATGCATAATTAAGCATAATTAAAATCAACATAAAGTTCAAATTACTTTCTTTTAATTTTTGAAACATATTTTAACATTTTTAAACCCTACTACAAAATTATTATTTTTCTTAATTAAAAATATTCTTATTTCATTTTTCTCGGAATAATGAACCGGAGAACCCGATTCGACCCGAATCGAATTCTCCTAACTAAAGCCTAAACTAATAACCCCCAAAACGGGATGTTACAACTCTCCCCCTCTTAAGAAAATTTAGTCCTCGAAATTTACCTCAAGTAAACAAGTGAGGAAACTGCTCCTCCATATTTTTCCTTGTCTCCCAAGTTGCCTCTTCGACACCTCGGTGTTTTTAAAGCACTTAAACCAAATCTTTGGTCTTCCCTCGAAGAACCTTTGTATCCATATCTAAAATCCTCACCAGTTCTTCCTCGTAACTCATAACCTCCCTCAACTCAATCTCCTCAATCGGAGAAACATGAGAAGGATTCGATCTATATCTACGAAGCATTGATACATGGAAAACATCATGCATCCTGCTCAACTCCTCTGGCAACCTCAATCTATAAGCAACAGGACCAACACGCTCCAACACCTCATATGGCCCAATAAAACGAGGACCCAACTTACCCTTACGTCCAAACCTCATCAGCTTCTTTCACGGAGAAACCTTAAGAAACACTTTGTCTCCAACAACATACTCTATCTCTCTACGCTTTAAATCGACATAGGACTTCTGCCTATCCGAAGTTTCCCTAAGTTTAGCACATATAAACTTAACCTTCTCATCCGTACCTTTTAAAACTTGAGGCAAAGAAATGTACTTTCGCCTAGCTTCTTTCCAACACAAAGGTGTACAACACCTACGCCCGTATAAAGCCTCAAATGATGCCATCTGTATACTCGCTTGGAGCTATTGTTATATACAAACTCCACTAAAGATAACTTTTTCTCTCAAGAACTTTGAAACTCAATGATGCAACACCTCAACATATCCTCCAAAGTTTGAATAACACGCTCAGACTGACCATCCGTCTGTGGATGATAAGCTGTACTAAAGCTAAGCCTCGTACCCAAAGCAACCTGCAAACTCCTCCAAAACTTAGATGTAAACCGCGGATCTCTATTCGATATGATCAACTTAGGCACACTATACAACTTCACCACCTCAGAAAACATACAACTCTACCAACTTATCCATAGAACACGTTGTATGCACGGCAAGAAAATGTGTACACTTTGAAAACCTATCAACAATTACCCATATAGAATCTTTTTTGGACGATGTAAGTGGCAACCCCGTCACAAAAATCCATGGTAATTCTCTCCCATTTCCATTCCGAAACTTGAACCAACTGCAACAACCCTGCAGGAAACTGATGTTCAGCTTTCACCCGCTGACACACCATACAACGAGAAACAAACTCCGTCACATCTCTCTTTAAACCAACCCAAAAGTATACAATTTTGAGATCTCTATACATCTTCACACTACCCGAGTGCATAGCAAACGGACTAGTATGAGCTTCTGCCAAAATAGCTTGCCTCAACTCCTGATCATCCGGCAATACATTCCGACCTCTAAAACACAACACCTTATCATCATCAAAATGATACTCGGTCGGTCTACCCTCAGCAATATCCTCCAAAAAAGGTACCAACGTCTCATCCTCTAACTGTTTCACCTTAGCATCTCAACCAACATAGGTTTTACTTACAACTCCACCACCTTCCTTTGAAACTCAAGTTAGCAAACATCACCCTCAACTCAACTACCGTCTTATGGCTCAAAGATTCAGCCATCACCTTATCTTTCCCTGGATGGTATGCAACAGACAACCCACACTTACCCTCTTCGGACAACCAACAAATTCTTTCCTCACACCATAGCAACAATGCACAACCTACTACACCATCTCAACCTTTATAGAAAACATAACTCAAAAGGAAACCCCATAAGGTTGATAACCAACTCTTGATAACCGCAACGGTTTTCATACCACCACCATCGAACTAACCTTAATTTTGACATCCTCCCACATACTAGGTAACGAACTAAGCCTTTCACCAACCTCCACTCCACACAACAAACTTCAAACTAACTTTGCACAAAACTCTCAACATTGTCTTAAGCAAACTCCACCACCAACAACAACTTCATTATGAGTCATATTAACCATATCACAACATCACAACATACCATCTACTTACCTATGAATGATAAAACCCAACATCCAAACGGCAACCTATGGCGGTCTAAAAAAACTCTCAAATCTTCATATTATAGATGCATCACTCACACATCTTTCCAATGGGACTTAGAAACCAAAAAAAAAACATACTCAAACAAATGATTGATCCAACAACCCTCATAAGAAAACTCCATACCATCCATAGAACTTACTACTAAACTTATGATGATTCTTTCCAACTTCATCCTTGGCACCTTTACTACTAATAATAATCTAAAGAAAATTGATACTCACTCTTACCTTATCAGCAAGACAAACATTTACATATGATTCAATCATAATCCAAATAAGCTTAGTTGAAAACACATGTTTCCCCAACTCCTACCACAACACTTACCACCAAACCCATGGAAAAAGATTACCACAAGCCCTGATCAAGATATCATTCCATCTCGGTAGTTTTCGAAACAACCATGCGGTTCACCTAACATAAAAAGATTCTCAACACAAAACTAAACCTTGCCAAGAACATATTCTTCACTAGACCCTCAACAAACACTTTGCCACGACTTGTCTCCGATCAACTTTACCAAGGTAGAGTTTCGCTCATAGATCCACCATTTAACTAGGTCTCCCTATAGGTTAACCGAACACCTTCCCTCGTAACTCTACAACAACCCAGGCTTATCTCACATAATAAACTCTCATTGCAAGCATCCTTATGTAAGCCAAGTCATCCCCGATAGCTAACATTCTACAAAACATATCATACAAAAAACTTACCAACTTAAGGTTTAGCCACCATAACCAACTCAACACCATGGTTCAAACTTTAAAATCTACACATCACTAAGTTCCTTGACACTTAACCCAAAACTCCTTCCCATTATCAACTCATCGATAAACCAACTCTTACATTAATTATAGCACAACAAAATCCAAACATGTAGAACTATTCCTCCCACTAGCTCCAAGATCTCTTATTTTATAACCTTACCAAAGCGGTAACCATATTGATGAAACATACACAAACACGAACCCACCGAATACAAAACCTCAAAACACTTTTTGATAAAAGCAAACCCACAAGACTGAACAATTGATACAAACCATAAATTGTCCAGCGGTCCTCGATACACCACTTCAAACATCATCAAAAACTAACTTTACCCGAGGTATATCCAACTTAACATCCTGTAAACCCAACATGTACACTTTTCTCCTTTATAGTACAACCAAACCCCTCAAGGTCACAACAATCTATGATTCAAACTCCCGATTTCACAACTCCCATACCAATATATATCATATTTTGCTTCTATCCTGACCATACCAGATCGGTCATAACCCCCGATCTAACTACACACTAACCACACTACAAAGAATTCTATGTAATTTCTACAAAATAATTTCACATCACTCAGAATAACACCAACCCGCCTTTCTCTACAAAACATGTTGCAACCTTCTTACAACCTCCAAATCTTAACTAGAAAGAATCCGCAAAACTCAGCCTTACCTTTAGTAATGACCAACTCAAACTAACCATAACTCAGGGTATTTACCTCGGTTTCAAACATTCACAACTCTGAGACCAACCACTTATTCTTCATCCAAGACTATTCCCTAACCAAAAGGGTAGTTTGCCCACTACACACTTAGCTCAACACCACAAGAAAGTCCTTTCAACCCCTTTTTTTCCATACCTTCACCTTAAAAGAAACAACCACACTCCACTCACACCCTCAAGGAGCTACTCGCAAGTGTGAACAAATGTATGCATGATTTCCTATATGCCCTCATAAATGCCTACGCAAGTGCATGTGCATGTAAATACAATTTCTAATGTCATGCTCAAGAATGCATGCATGTCCTACATTATCTATAGATATATACATATATGTGCTCTTACTCTAGGCATGATTATTGTTCATACTCGCAAATAACATCCTCAATTCCAACAACTTCAACTATTATCTTGTTAACTACACCCAAGTCAGATTAGCAACAGTCGTACCGGCTTTAACAGACTAAAATACACCCGAAAGAATGGTGCAACACCATAAACTAATCTTCCTACCTAACCGAAGGCACACACACAGAGGAGGAAGAAATTGCTCTTCCCCAGCAGTCGTTTCATCCATAATCTTGACCATCAATGTTCATACCAGCACTAGCTCGTGACTTACATCTCGGAAGCACATTCCAAAAACTTTAAATATGAAATTAAACATATAGTATCAATACATATTAGACTTACATTCGGGCAAGATCCAAGGGAAAAATAGTAGAGCACCTGAAAATGTGTTGGCATTGGCAATGTGTAACCGATAACCCCATTTTAACCATCACTAATTAAAGTACAATCATCACGAATAGATTTTCACACTCCAACAACATATCATGCTCAATCACACATATCATGATCAATCTCACATTTAAACACATAACTTAGCAATCCTATACATGCTTTAACCAACCAACTACACATTTTACAAACCTGGCTCTGATACCACCAAATGTAACCCCCTTAGCTCGGCTTAGACAGAACTGACACTAATGGGTTACACGGGGAATATCAAATCAAACCTGTGAAGGTCTGATTCGATAAATAACCCTAAAATCGTTATATTTTTTTTTTCTTCTAGATGCATAATTGTATTCCTATATGTCAAGGTCTCATACAAAGCATTAACGGAAACAATCCGATCATAAACAAACATCCGGTTAAACACTTAAATACATTAAAGACTAAAACATAAAACTTTTAAATTTTAATAACAAAGTAGAAATTCTTTCCATCAAAATTCAATTTAATACACAAGTCTCCTTCACGATAAATTTTAAGTCAAACTGATCATTCTAACATCATTAATAGCATGTTCTCTAATTTAGGGACCAAAATGTAAATCTTTCAAATTATAAGGACTACTTCCAAATTGGGTTAACCATATTGAAATTAAATCAACTTTATGCGTCCATGTGAAATTTCAGCTCAAAATAACGTTTGTAGATACCCTAATTGAACAAAGGATGATATTCGGGACTAAAGTATAATTTCCAGCAACTATCAATTCTTGATAGTCAAAGGTTTAGAAACCTTCCAGAAGGTTTCCAAACTTTTTGTAAAAGGTTTCGAAACTTACCTGAAAGTTTCCAAACTTTTCGCGTCCAGTAGCTTTCCAGACTTGAAATTGCCCGAAGGTTTGGAAACCTTCTTGAAGGTTTCCAAACTATTTGACAAAGGTTTCGGAACCTTCACTAAGGTTTTGAAACTTTGGGTTTGGAACCCAAAAGTTCCATCACACTAAGTGAACTCTAACAACACAATACTCAACTATTAATCACTTCCAACTATATGCATAATTCCTAAGCATAATTAACAACTTATAAAACGTGATTAACAACGTCACGGATATCAATCAAACTATAGGCATGCTCCCTAGAAAATGATTAAAAACATAACAATCATGCAAGTACATGCTTTTACAATCCAAACAATTCCATAGTCCATCAATTAACAAACAAGCAACATAGGTCTTATTTCAACACAAACCAAAATCTAAGTGCATACTAATCTAAAGTCCAAGTACACTCTCTCAGATAGGTTGGGTTACACATTGTCATGCCCCAATTTATTTGCCAAAAACATACCAAATTGTAGTAATCCTTCCCCTTGGTTTCCTTGCCTCAAACGGAGTCCCAAGTGCCTTTATTTTTCTACAAGGATGAAAGGAGAGCTTAAGCAAACATGCTTAGTGAGGCAGCTCTACAAAAAAGTCATCAATACATAAAAAATAAATCATTCTTATTGCCATGTTTGCATCCTTTATGCTTAATTGAAAAAAAAATAAAACCAAATCATGCTCATTAACATTGTCAAATCGTTTCACTTCATGTATGCATATTGGCTTGCTAGTGATCACCTAATGTGAACTCTTAGTTCACCAAATACACGAATCCTTTTTCTCGTAATTGGAGACTCTTGGTCTCAACATGCATCGGTCGAACACTTAGTCACCCTTGTATACATGTTACCCCCACTAGGCACGATTGGACACAAAGTCACCCTTGTTTACGTATGGGTCAACTATATGCACGTTCGGACACAAAGTCACCCTTGTTTACATATAGGCAAGCTCTACACGTACGATCGGACATTAAGTCACCCTTGTTTACGTGTAGGCAACATCATTACTCTCTTTATTTTATAGTGCACTCAATCCTAATGACATGTCATTTGTATTCGAATCTAAAGTTAGTGTCACTAAGCCAATATCAAAATCAATCATGCATGTTAACTTGCTGCTCATAATGCATTCATATAATGTTCATCATGTGAACTATAAATCATGCTCAACGGCATTTCAAATGTAAGGCAATAACCACATATTATTCCATTTCATTTTCAGCTCATAATGCATCCATGATGTGTTCAACAAATGAACCAAAAGTCATGCCCAATGGCACCATTAATTGTAGGGCGAATAACCACATATTATTCTAATTCATTTTCATGCTTCCATAATCCATGGATGTCTTTATAACCTTGCATTTCCAACAATTAACATATGCATGCATCATTTCAAAATCAAAGATATGCTATTTCAAAATTTTATTGAAACATTGTTCACCTATATGCCATTACAAAAATAGCAAAACTTGAAGTAATGCATCAACAATTATTCAAAACACTTACGCTTAAACTATGGAAAGCTTTTACACTATTCCATAGTCCTCAAAACAGAACCAAACCAATATGATTCACTTTTAATCCGAAATCACTCGCCGACAAGCCAAACAATCCCTCACTAATGCTCCGATGGCAACGCCAATGCACCAGCCACTTATGCACCTTCTTGCACTACCTCTACATCATTAAAAACAGAGCATTCTCACATCATAACATGCTCAAACCAGCAGCCATATCCGATCACCATAAAACTACCGAAAACTTAGCCGAAAAGATCGTAAACTAAGCTGAAACGCATCCGAACAACATCAGCCCAAAACCTAATGATTCTAACTTCTAATCCACTTCAATTATGAACCAAAAACACATATAAACCATCCTTATAGCTCCAACAACATTAAAACATCTAAAACAGCCCATAAAACAAAAAAAACACCTTAAAATAACACCGATTACATTATTCCGGGATTAAATTAATGTGCCATTAAATGAAGACTCAATTAATCATTTAATTGACATATTAACATAATTAAATCCATCTAATTTTAGCATTGAATGAGATCCAAGAAGATTTCACAAAATCATTAGATCTAACCTTGAAAACATAGAATTAAGTTTTATTCAAAGATTAGCAAGCTAATACTTGGGAATTTCAATAAAGAACCTTAGAAAAGAGTTAAAATCTAGAAAATTACCTTTGAGATCTATTCACCAAAAAGATGAAGTTTTCCCCTTCTTGATTCCTTGCAAATTGGTGTTGTTTTGATAAAATTGATGGTTAGGTTTTGTAAGGAATAGAAAGATGATTAAAATAATGTAATCTTTATGGAAAAAGATGCAAAAATCAGCAAGGAATTGAAGAAAAGAGATGAAGGAAAATGGAGAGAAAATGAGAGAAAAAAAGGTAGTTTTGAGCAAAATGATTTTCATCTTTAATTAATGTAATTAAAAAGCATTTTGGTGAATAAATCATTATTAAAAATTAAAATGGGTTTATGACCCTCTAAAGATTCTAAGTTTAGCTTGTTTTTTAATTTAGTCACTAAAACATCAAATTTTCAAAAATCACAAATTAAGTCCTCCAATTTTCCAAAAATTATAAATTGGTCACTTATGCATGATTAAGCATAATTAAAAATCAACATGAAGTTCAAATTACTTTTTCATTTAATTTTTGTAACATATTTTAATATTTTTAAACGCTACTCCAAAATTATTATTTTTCTTAATTAAAAATATTCTTTTTTCATTTTCCCTAAAATAATGAATCGGAGAACCTGATTCGACTCGAATCAAATTCTCCTAACTAAAGCCTAAACTACTAACCCCAAAAACGGGATGTTACAGCCAGGTATCCTTTAGTGGCTACCACCGTTTCAAATTCCCTTAGCCTCGTCATTTGGATATTATGTCCTTTAAGAACTTGACATAGTTGGGCATTTGTTCAATAGCCTAAACTAGTGGCAAGTTGATATGGACCTGCTTTAAGATGTCTAGGAATTTTTGAAATTGGTGGTCCTGTTTGTGCTTTTTTAACCTCTGCGGGAAAAGAGGTGGTGATCTTATGTCCACCAGGTTTTCTTGGATATTGAGTTTAATACCTGGGGTGAACTTATCTGTAGCTGCCTCGGCAGGTTGTTCGAGTATTGCTGGTTCTGTTGCTGTGGTAGTGCTTTCGGCAGGGTCCTGCTCAGCTTCTGAGTCATCATGATGTTGCTTTTCTTGTTGGACTCTATCGGCTGAGTCCCTTTCTTTATCTTTTAATTATAGGCTACTTCTTGTCGTAATTACCTTACATTACTCGTGGCCTAATACCTTAGCAACCTCAGTATTGCTAGGTAAACCCCCCGGTGGTTGAGTGTTTTCTAAAGACTTGATCGCAGCCTCCTGGTTCTACAGTCTCATCTCAGTTCAGTTTGTGAAGTCATCGGTACGCTTCATGAAACGGTTATTCTCTGCCATGTATACATCAGTCTTTGTCATGAAAACTATGAGAGAATCTGCCAATACGTTCAGAGACTACTGCTATTGTACCTGCTGCTGTGGCATGGACTGTTGAATGTGCACCTGCGGCAGGTTATGACTTTAGTGCTGCAATCCAAGGGCTTGATTAATTGGATTTAAGGCATTGTTGGGGTTACTCAATGAAAAGTTCGGATGCTTTTTCTAGGATGGGTTGTAATTGTTAGACATCATTTGATTGTTCCTGTTATAGTTTCCAACATATAGGCTGGTTTCCTCATCTTGCATGTAATCAGATGAGTTATCTTCCTTAACCTCATGTATATTTCTCTAGGCTTGCATATTCTGAACCATCTTGGTTAGAGAAGCCAATTGTGCTGCTACTGAACTAGGTATGTCTAATTCATGGGCTGTGGCATGACGTCTCATTCCTCCTCGCCTTGATGTAGGAAATTGGAAGTTGTTCCTTGCAAGTTTGTTCAGAATCTCAATGGCCTCCGCAGGTGCTCTATCCAAAAGTGTCCCATTTGCGGAAGCATGTAGCATCATCCTTGTGGATGCATTGGTAGCATTATAAAACATGGAGACTTGTGTCCACATGGGAAAACCATATAGTGGGCATTTGTTTAACAATTCTCAGCAGCGTTCCCATGCCTCATATATCGGTTCATCATCATCCTTCAAAAATGATGTGATTTCATTACGGATGCGATCATAGAGATTTGCCGGATTAAACCTCGTAATGAATTCTCGGCAGAGTTCCTCCCAAGATCCTATGGATCCTGCTGGGATGCCATTCAACCAAGTTTTTGCCCTATCCCTCAGTGAATAAGGGAACAACTTTAATCGTAAAATATCTTTATGGACTCCTTCGATCTTGAAAGAATTGAACACTTCCATGAAAGATTTAAGATGTTGCCTTGCATCTACAGTAGCATACCCACTAAACTGTCCAATTGTGTTCAACATGTTGAACATCACTGGTTTGATCTCAAAGTGAGTTGCTTCAATTTCTGGGGTGACTACGCTAGGGTTTAGTAGTTTAGGTCTTCCCTGTTTAATATCTTCTTTATGCATTGCTGCAGGAGTACTAGTAGAGGATACCGATGAATACACACCAGCAAGACAATGATGGACGAGAGAATTCTACCACAGAGTGATGCAGATCACATAAGCAGAACCTGTCCAGGCAACGCCGCAGTAATTTACTGCTGACTTCAATACCGGAGCATAATACACGGCAGAGATGCCAGGCACTACCGAAGCCCCTGTCGCAGCAGATCCCCTACCAGGAAATCCTTCAAAGGATGGAAGCCATGAACCTTTGCCAACAAAGATACATGGAATACCAACGAGACTTCAATAGTACGCTCGCCCAGATGACCATACAGAGCTTCCCCTACAAACATATTTGTAACGGCAACACCATACACATAGTGTAACATCCCATTTTTGGGTTATTAGTTAGGCTTAGTTAGGTGAATTCGATTCGAGATGAATCGAGTTCTCCGGTTCATTAATTCCGAAAAAAATAAAATAAAGATATTTTTAATTAAGAAAAATAATAATTTTGAAGGTGGTTTGAAATATTAAAAATATGTTTCAAATATAAAAGAAAATAATTTGGATTTTATAATGATTTTTAATTATGCTTAATTATGCATAAATGACCAATTTGTAATTTTTGGAAAATTTGGGGACTAAATTTGTAATTTTCGGCAATTACATTATTTTAGTGACTAGATTGAAAAGAAAGCTAAACTTAGAATCCTTAGAGGGCCATAAACCCATTTCTAATTTTTAATGATGATTTATTCACCAAAATATAATTTTAATTACTTTAATTTGGTTTTAATCATTTTCTACCAAAACCACTTTTCTCATCTTTTTTCTCTCACTTTCTCTTCATCTTTTCTTCTCAATTCCTTGCTGATTTTTGCATCTTTTTCCACAAAGATTACATCACTTGCATCATCTTTCCATCCTTTACAAAATCTTTGCATCAAACCTTCCTGAAGGTTTCCAAACCTTTGACCACCAGGATTTGTTAATTGTTGGAATTTTATTTTAGTCCCGGATATCTTTCTTTGTTCGATTAAGGTACTTACCGCTGTTATTTTGAACTGAAATTTTGTATGCATGCATAAAGTTGATTTAATTTCAAGATAGTTAACCTAAATTGGATGAAGTCCTTGTATTTTGGAAGATTTACATTTTGGTCCTTAAATTAGAGAAACATGCAATTGATGATGTTAGAATGATCTGTTTGAGTTGAAATTTACTATGAGGAACTCTTGTATGCTTAATTGATTATTGATGGAAAGAATTTCTACTTTACTAATTGAATCTAAAAGTTTTACGTTTTAGTCCTTAATCTATGTTAGTGTTTAATCGGATGTTTGTTTTTAATTAATGTGTTACCGTTAATGCTTTATATGAGACCTTATCACATAGGAATAAGATTGTGCATCTAGGTAAGCTAAAATAAAATATATATATAATGGATTTTAGGGTTGTTTATTAAATCGAATCTTCACGGGTTTAGTTTGATATTCCCCGTGTAACTCGTTAGTGCCGGTTCCGTCTAGGCCGGGCTAAGGGGGTTACATTTGGTGGTATCAGAGCCAGGTTAGTAAAAAAATGTGTTGTTTGTTTGAAAAGTGTGTTACAAGGTTTGTAAAATGTGTTGTTGATTTGTAAAGTGTGTAGTTGGTTGGTTAAAGCATGTATAGGATTGCTAAGTTATGTGTTTAAATGTGTAATTGATCATGATATGTGTGATTGAGCATGATATGTCATTGGAGTGTGAAAATCTATTCTTGATGATTTTACTTTGATTAATGATGGTTAAAATGGGGTTATCGGTTACACATTGCCAATGCCAACATAATTTCAGATGCTCTCAGTTTTCCCTTGGATCTTGCCCGAATGTAAGTTTGTTTTATTTGAGTATTATGTTTTAAACTGCATGTTTAAAGTTTTTGAATATGTTTTTGAGATGTAAGTCACTAGATACTGTTAGTATGAACTTTGATGGTCAAGATTGAAGATGAAACGACTGTTAGGGAAGAGTAAAATTCTTCCTCCTCTGTAAGTGTATCTTCGGTTAGGCCAGAAGGTTAGTTTATGGTGTTGCACCGTTCTCCGGGTGTGTTTTAGTCTACTGAAGCTGGTACGGCTGTTGCTAATCTGACTTGGGAGTTGTCAATAGGATGGTAGTTGAAGTTGTTGGAATTGAGGATGTTATTTGTGAGTGTGAACAATAATCATTTTTAGATTAAGAGCACATATATGTATATATTTATAGATAATGTAGGACATGTATGTATTCTTGAGCATGACATTAGAAATTGCATTTACATGCATATGCACTTGCATAGGCATTTATGAGGGCATACAGGAAATCATGCATACATTTGTTCACACTTGCGAGTAGCTCCTTGAGGGTGTAAGTGGAGTGTGGTTGGTTCTTTTAAGGTGAAGGTATGGAAAAAAAGGGGTTGAAAGAACTTTCTTGTGGTGTTAAGCTGAATGTGTAGTGGGCAAGCTACCCTTTTGGTTAGGGAATAGTCTTGGATGAAGAATGAGTGGTTGGTCTCAGAGTTGTGAATGTTTGAAACCAAGGTAAATACCCTGAGTTATGGTTAGTTTGAGTTGGTCATTACTAAAGGTAAGGCTGAGTTTTGAGGATTCTTTCTAGTTAAGATTTGGAGGTTGTAACAAGGTTGCCATATGTTTTGTAGAGTAAGGCGGGTTGGTGTTTTTCTAAGTAATATGAAATTATTTTTGTGGAAATTACATGGAATTCTTTGTAGTGTGGTTAGTGTGCAGTTAGATCGGAAGTTGTGACCAATCTGGTATGGTTAGGATGGAAGTAAAATATGAGATACTTATTGGTATGGGAGTTGTGGAATCGGGGGTTTGAATCATAGATTATTGTGACCTTGAGAGGTTTGGGTTGTACTATAAAGGAGGAAAGTGTACATGTTGTGTTTATAGGATGTTAAGTTGGATATACTTTGGGTAAAGTTAGTTTTTGATGATGTCTGAAGTGGTGTAATATGGATCGCTGGACAATTTATGGTTTGTAGCAATTGTTCAGTCTTATGGGTTTGTTTTTATTGAAAAATGTTTTGAGGTTTTGTGTTCGGTGGGTTCATGTTTGTGGATGTTTCATCAATATGGTTAACGCTTTGGTTAGGTTATAAAATAAGAGATGTTGGAGCTAGTGGAAGGAATGGTTCTACAAGTTTGGATTTTGTAGGGGTATAGCTAATGTAGGAGTTGGTTTGTCGATGAGTTGATAATGAAAAAAAAAGTTTTGGGTTAAGTGTCAAGGCACTTAATGATGTGTAGATTTCAAATTTTCAACCTTGGTAAAGTTGATCGGGGACAAGTCGTGACAAAGTGTTTGTTGAGGGTCTAGTGAAGGATATGTTCTTGGCAAGGTTTGGTTTTGTATTGAGAATCTTTTTATGTTATGTTAACCGTATGGTTGTTATGGAAAGTGTCGAGATGAAATGGTATTTTGAGCAGGGCTTATGGTAATCTTTTTCCATGGGTTTGGTGGTGAGTGTTGTGGTAGGAGTTGGGGAGAAACATGTGTATTTGACTAAGCTGGTTTGGATTATGTTTGAATCATATGTAAATGTTTGTCATGCTGATAAGGTAAGCTTGAGGATCAATTTTCTTTGGGTTATTATTAGTAGTAAGGGTGCCCAGGGTTGAAGTCGGGAAGAATCATCATAAGTTTGGTAGTAAGTTCTATCGATGATATGGAGTTTTCTTATGAGGGTTGTTGGATCAATCGTTTGTTTGAGTATGGTTTTCTTGGGTTTTTAAGTTCCATTGGGAAGTTGTGTGATTGATGTATCTATAACATGATAAGATTTGAAAGTTTTTAGGACCGACATAGGTTGTTGTTTGGATGTGGGGAAAGAATTTGTTGGTTGTCCGAAGAGGGTAAGTGTGGGTTGTCTATTGTACACCATCCAAGGAAAGCTAAGGTGATGGTTGAATCTTTGAGCCGTGAGACGGCGGTTGAGTTGAGAGTGATGTTTGCTAAGTTGAGTATTTCAAAGGAAGGTGGTTGAGTGGTGGAGTTGTAAGTAAAGCCTATCTTGGTTGAGATGATAAGATGAAACAATTAGGGGATGAGACGTTGGTACCTTTTGTGGAGGATATGGCTAAGGGTAGACTGACCGAGTATCGTTTTGATGAGGAGGAGATGTTGTGGTTTAGGGGTCAGATTATGGTGTCAGATGAGGTTGAGTGAGGTAAGCTATTTTAGCGGGAGCACATACTAGTCCGTTTGCTATGCATCCGGGTAGTGTGAGGATGTATAGAGATCTCAAAAGTGTGTACTTTTGGGTTTGTTTAAAGGAAGATGTGACGGAGTCCAAGAAGGATTCTATATGGGTTATTATTGATAGGTTTTCAAAGCGTGCACATTTTCTTTCCGTGCATACAATGTGATCTGTGGATAAGTTGCCGGATTTGTATGTTTCTGAGGTGGTGAGGTTGCATGGTGTGCCTAAGTCGATCATATCGGATAGAGATCCGCGGTTTACATCTAGGTTTTGGAGGAGTTTGCAGACAACTTTGGGTACGAGGCTTAGTTTTAGTACGGCTTATCATCCACAGACGGATTGACAGTCTGAGCGTGTTATTCAGACTTTAGAGGATATGTTGAGATATTGTGTTATCGAGTTTCAAGGTTCTTGGGAGAAGCAATTGTCGTTGTTGGAGTTTGCTTATAATAATAGTTTTCAGACGAGTATACAGATGGCACCGTTTGAGGCGTTATATGGGCGTAAGTGTCGTACACCTTTGTGTTGGAAGGAAGTTGGACAGAAGTATGTATCTTTGCCTCAAGTGTTGAAGGATACAGATGAGAAAGTTAAGTTGATATGTGCTAAGCTTAAGGAAGCTTCGGATAGGCAGAAATCTTATGCCGATTTGAAGCGTAGGGAGATAGAGTATGATGTTGGGGACAAAGTGTTTCTTAAGGTTTCTCCTTTGAAGAAGGTGATGAGGTTTGGACGTAAGGGAAAGTTGAGTCCTCGTTTTATTGGACCATATGAGGTGTTAGAGCGTGTTGGTCCTGTTGCTTATAGGTTGAGGTTACCGGAGGAGTTGAGTAAGATGCATGATGTTTTTCATGTATCGATGCTTCGTAGATATAGATCGGATCCTTCTCATGTTGTTCCGGTTGAGGAGATCGAGTTGAGAAAGGATATGAGTTATGAGGAAGAACCGGTGAAGATTTTGGATGTGGATACAAAGGTTCTTCGAGGGAAGACCATAGATTTTGGTTAAGGTGCTTTGGAAACACCGAGGTGTTGAAGAAGCAACTTGGGAGACAAGGAAGAGCATGGAGGAGCAGTTTCCTCACTTGTTTACTTCAGGTAAATTTCGAGGACGAAATTTTCTTAAGAGGGGGAGATTTATAACATCCCGTTTTGAGGGTTATTAGTTAGGCTTAGTTAGGTGAATTCGATTCGGGACGAATCGGGTTCTCCGGTTCATTAATTTCGGGAAAAATAAAATAAATATATTTTTAATTAAGAAAAATAATAATTTTGAAGGTGGTTTGAAATATTAAAAATATGTTTCAAATCTAAAATAAAATAATTTGGATTTTATAATGATTTTTAATTATGCTTAATTATGCATAAATGACCAATTTGTAATTTTTGGAAAATTTGGGGGACTAAATTTGTAATTTTCGGCAATTACATTATTTTAGTGACTAGATTGAAAAGCAAGCTAAACTTAGAATCCTTAGAGGGTCATAAACCCATTTCTAATTTTTAATGATGATTTATTCACCAAAATATAATTTTAATTACTTTAATTTGGTTTTAATCATTTTCTACCAAAACCAATTTTCTCATCTTTTTTCTCTCATCTTTTTCTCTCATTTTCTCTCCACTTTCTCTTCATCTTTTCTTCTCAATTCCTTGCTGATTTTTGCATCTTTTTCCACAAAGATTACATCACTTGCATCATCTTTCCATCCTTTACAAAACCTATGCATTGATTTCATCAAATCTACATCAAATTACAAGGAATCAAGAAGGGGAAAACCTCGTATTTTTGGTGAATAGATCTTGAAGGTAATTTTCTGTATTTCTATTCTTTTCTAAGGTTCTTTATTGAAATTCCCAAGTATTAGCTTGTTAATCTTTGAATAAACACTTGATTCTATGTTCTTAATTTTAGATCTAATGTTTTTGTGAAATCTTTTTGGATCTCACTTAATGATGGAAATTATATGAGTTTAATCATGTTTTTATGTTGATTTAATGATTGATTGAGTCTTGATTTGATATCACATTAATTTAATCCCGGAATAATACAATCGGTGTAGTTTTAAGGTATTTTTCGGTTATTTTATGGGCTGTTTTAGATGCTTTAATGTTGCTGGAGATATAAGGATGGTTTGGAAGTGTTTTTGGATCATAATTGAAGTGGATTAGATGTTAGATTCGTTAGGTTTTGGGCTGATGTTGTTCGGATGCTTTTCGGCTTAGTTTTCGGTCTTTCCGGCTAAGTTTTTGGTAGTTTAATGGTGATCGGATATGGCTGTTGGTTTGAGCATGTTGTGATGTGAGAATGCTCTGTTTTTAATGTTGTAGAAGAGGTACAAGAAGAAGCTTGATTGCTGGTGCGTTGGTGCGATCATCGGAGTGCGACGGAAGCTCGTTTCGCTTGTTGGTGAGTGGTTACGGATTTTAAAGCGAATCGCGTTTGGTACGTTCTGTTTTTGGGACTATGAAAGAGTGTGAAAACCTTCCATGGTTTAAGAGTAAGTAATGTAAATGTTTTTGATAAACCGGTATGAGTTTCGGCTTCATTTGATAAAGGCATTATGTTGGTAATGCAATGAGATTTATGGAAATACATGAGCATGATTTGAATTGGTGCATACATGAGAGATACTTGCTGAAATGCATAGCTTATTTAACATCCATGATTATGAAAAATTATGCGAAATGATCTAAAGTACAATATAGTTATTTGCCTTATATATAATGGTGCCTTTGGGCATGGCTTTTGGTTCATTTATTGAACAATTTATGCATGCATTATGAGCAACAAGTTATATGATTTGAAATATAATATGGTTAATTGCCTTATACATGATGGTGCCTTTGGGCATGGCTTTTGGTTCATTTGTTGAACATATTATGCATGCATTATGAACAGCAAGTTATCATGCACATTTGATTATGATATTGGCTTAGTGACACTAACTTTAGATTCGAATACGAATGACATGTCATTAGGATTGTCTTAAGTTCACTATAATCAAAACTGAGAATACAGAATATTGCCTACACGTAACAAGGGTGACTTTGTATCCAACCGTGTGCGGTAGAGCCGCCTACACGTAACAAGGGTGACCATGTGTCCGATCGTGCGTGGTAGTGCTAATGGTGACTTCGTGTCATATCAATGGTGACTTCGTGTCATGTCAATGGTGACTTCGTGTCATGTCAATGGTGACTTCGTGTCATGACGAGACAATGGTCTCATAGATCCGTATATTCGGTATGCTCAAGGTTCACATTAAAGTGGTCACTAGAAAGCCAATATACAAACATGAATTTGAAATGGACATTGTGCATCTTTTCTAAATTGATTTGATAAGATTATGTGAACTCAAGGAAGCATATGATTTAAAGAACATGAGCATGAGATGTTAGCATGCATGATTTAACAATGCATTACAAATTATGGGTTCATCATGGTTTTAAATAGATGCATTGATGATTTGTGTAGAGCTTTCTCACTAAGCATGTTTGCTTAAGCTCTCTTTTGATCCATGCAGAGAAATAAAGGCACTTGGAGCTTCGTTCGTGGCAAGGAAACCAAGAGGAAGAATCACTTTGAATTTGGTATGTTTTTGGCAAATAAAATGGGCAAGGCAATGTGTAACACAACCTATGTGAGGAGTGTGTACTTAGGCTATGGTTTATGTTGTAATAAGACCATTATTGCTGATTGTTAATTATTGAACTTTGGAATGGTTTGAATTAGTGAAGCATGTACTAGCATGATGGTTATGTTGTTAGTCTCTTTCTAGGGAGCATGCCTATAGCTTGATTGATGTCCGTGACGTTGTTGATTATATGCCATATGTTGCTAATTATAATTAGGATTGATGCATTTAGTGGTTGTAATGAATGGTTGAGTATTGAGTAAATGTTGTGTACTTAGTGTAACGAAACTTTTGGTTCCAGACCCAAAGTTTCGAAACCTTAGTGAAGGTTCCGAAACCTTTGACAAATAGTTTGGAAACCTTCACGAAGTTTTCCAAACCTTGCGGGCAGTTTCAAGTTAGAAAAGCTACTAGACGCGAAAGGTTTGGAAACTTTCAGGAAAGTTTCGAAACCTTTTAAAAAAACTTTAGAAACCTTCAGGAAGGTTTCCAAACCTTTGACCACCAGGATTTGTTAATTGTTGGAATTTTATTTTAGTCTCGGATATCTTCCTTTGTTCGATTAAGGTACTTACCGTTGTTATTTTGAACTGAAATTTTGTATGCATGCATAAAGTTGATTTAATTTCAAGATAGTTAACCTAAATTGGATGAAGTCCTTGTTTTTTGGAAGATTTACATTTTGGTCCTTAAATTAGAGAAACATGCAATTGATGATGTTAGAATGATCCGTTTGAGTTGAAATTTACTATGAGGAACTCTTGTATGCTTAATTTATTATTGATGGAAAGAATTTCTACTTTACTAATTGAATCTAAAAGTTTTACGTTTTTAATTAATGTGTTACCGTTAATGCTTTATATGAGACCTTATCACATAGGAATAAGATTGTGTATCTAGGTAAGCTAAAATAAAATATATATATAACGGATTTTAGGGTTGTTTATTGAATCGAACCTTCACGGGTTTGGTTTGATATTCCCCGTGTAACCTGTTACTGCCAGTTCTGTCTAGGCCGGGCTAAGAGGGTTACACATAGACCACTCTATCCCTAGGGCCG
This sequence comes from Abelmoschus esculentus, assembly GCA_035048815.1. Classification (NCBI taxonomy): domain Eukaryota; kingdom Viridiplantae; phylum Streptophyta; class Magnoliopsida; order Malvales; family Malvaceae; genus Abelmoschus; species Abelmoschus esculentus. Next base: position 11,012,157 of record JAUCBN010000036.1, read on the forward strand.
AGACCATTCTTTACCTATAGACCGCAGCAGCAATATGCAGCTAGCCCATCTTGAGCAGTAGACACTGTCGCGGCATTATTCGAAAGCAAAACCCTTCGAAGAGAAGGGGAGTTTTCAGCACTCCCCCAAGATCACCAATAGCAATGGGTAGTCTATCAACTGAGATAGATGCCTACATTCATCAGAGCTCATCAACTACCGAGCCTAGTATCCAGCCTGTCGGGGTAGATGCGGAAAATGAAGGAGGCACTAAGATCATGGATACAGAAGATGAAGGAGGAGAAAAAGTCAATGCCCCAATAAAGAGGCCACACCAACGAGAGTTAAGCCGACAAAAAGAGCAAAGCCATCACCATCACCAAGGGCACAACCATCAGCAACAGACCGAGAAGACAAATTGCGAAAGAAAGTTCTTCTGAATCATATTAATTGATCTTCTTTATTGTTGCCAATATAAATTATTTTTTGATATTTTTCATTGCTTATATATTTTTACCTACTACCTAAACCTAATTTAAGCATTAAGGACAATGCTTGGTTTGAGTTTGGGGGTGTAGAGCCACTGCCGAGGCTATCTACTACTGCGGCCTGGCCATGAAAATGAAGTTTTTAGTGATATTTTTTTTGTTTTATATCCACCACTGTACTTAAAACTGTTGCCATACTTTTGCACTGCTCTTAATCAATATTGTCTTAGTTTATTCTTAAAGGCAATAGAAATCTTTCTCCTTACCATTGTTAGGATCTATTTTGAAAGCTTGACTCTAGGATACCTAAGGAAAAAAACTTAGAAACTTGCTATAAGGTTGAACTTTAAAACACTTTTGGGACTTGCTTGGCTATAGGAATTCTTTTAATAAACTTAGGTGATAAAGACTTAGATTTTGGAAAGGTGACTAGAGGTACCTATGACCGGCTCTAGGAAAGATTCTTCTTCATGCTAGAGGTGCCCGAAATTGGCTCAATTATGCATAAAAGAATAGCAAAAGAGATCAAGTGTTAAGACATAGAAAACATAATACTTGAGGTGCCCAAAATTGGCTCAAGGAATTGTTGTTATAAGAAGAATACACTAAAACCAAGTCTACTTGTCTTGAACTTAGAGTTTATCTAAGAAGGCCTTTACTCAAACTTGTCCACAAAAACACGCACACACTAACCTTATAGTTTGTCTTCTAGGTACACCCTTGAGTAACCGAAAGGTTAAGTCTAAAGAATAGACATAGTTATGATGGGGAGAATAGATGGAAGCATAAGACCAAGAGAGAATATAGTTGGACAAATTGGTGGTTTGCATTGCTTGAGGACAAGCAATAGTTCGAGTTTGGGGGGGTGATAAGTGCTCAAATCACTATCACTTTCTACACTTTTCATGGGCACTTATCATTAAATCTACACCTACTTCAACCAATCCGTGGACTTAATGTGATATATTTAGGAAAATGCTATCAAAGATTATATTTGTAGAAAATGCATACTTTACTGCATTTTCATATCTGTGCAGGAATAAGTACTGCCGATGTAGCAGAAGGAGGCCGAGACAAGACCTGATGCTGAGGCAACAGAGAAGAAAAAGCGATATGGCTGGCGGTTAAAGGAGAAAATTGAGGAGAGCATTGTTGAGCATGAAGCCCAAGATTCGGAGTTAAACAACACAAGAAATTCCCATGGACAAGGCCACGCGGGATTAAACCTTCTAGAAGATCAAATTTAGAAATATTTCACCTAAGTGCATAATTTGTTCCCTACTCCAAGTTGTACTCTAATTAGAAAAGGTTTGCCCTACGACAAGCCTATATAAAGGCATAGCCGTCCTAGGGTTTGAAAGAGGCAAAAATTAGAGAGAATTAGATAGACATACTTTGAGAGAGACTTAGGAACAATTCTTCCCATCATGTTCTAAGTTTTCTTAGGGTGTTGGTGAAGGTTGTTAAGTATTTGTGAGAGTAGATTGTATTTTGATTTTGATTTCAATGCAATAAAATATCGAAGATTGTTTACTCTTTGTCATTCTTTGTTCTTACATCCAAGCCCGAGAGAGAAGTTTGTAAGTAATCCATTTGTCTAGACTCGAGAGAGTTAGACTCATGAAAGGAGTAAGTGTGACATTCACTTAATTGGGGATACTAACTCGGTCTAGGGATAGGTTAAGAGTTTCAACGGCTAAAAGAAGTGTGGGATTGGTTGTTGGTTATAATTGATTAATGTCGGGAGGTATCATCAAGGACTAACCTTCAACAGCGTTTCGACTTAGGGATAAGAGAAGCCATACAAGGACACTTTGTCGAACTTTGGTTAATCTGCCCAAGAGCAAGGTATTGTCGTGGCAGATAACATTGTTACTGCTAAGACAGTATCTGCAGTACTGCTGAGGCAGTGTAGTGAAATTGTATTTGAACAGGAAGCAGATCAATCAAATCCATAATACGATACAATTGGATCCTACCCTATCTCTCTCATAATTGTTATTACTTTAGTTAGCTTAGTTTATTAGTTAATTCGATATTAAACTAAATTGTGTTTTTTACTTTTCTTTTATAGAAGCAAGAGGACTGAAGAAACCATATTAAGTACACCAACCCTGTGGAGACGATATTCGATAAATGCTTATACTTTATTACTTGACGACGTGTTCACTTGCACTTAATTGTGCATCTTTTAGCACGCATCATTCACCACTTTGACTTTTAGTATTTATGGAATTCCCCGTCTCGGTAGATTGCATTTGCTACCCCGGCGGAAGTCTAACTTGAGTCTACTTAGCTTCCATCAATAGAGGCTCCTATCTGTGGCTGGTTCGATCAGGGTCTGCTTCATAGTTCATTGTCCTATGTTCTCATTATCCTTCGCTGCTTTCCATGCTTCCTTATCATACTGTCGCAACCCTACTGTTTGATTACTGCCCCGGCCCAAGTCTACCTTCAAATGCACAAAGGTGCATTAAAGCTTACATTTTCTACAAATATCATTTTTATATGTCACGAAAGCAAAATATCCAAATATCGCACATTAAGTTCATGCATTAGCCCAAGTAGGTATAGGTTAAGTAATTATTGTCCATGAAAGGTGTAAAAAGTTGTATTCTTTTGAGCACTTATCGATTTCCAAAGGTGCAAGCCCAGTCACAAGATCAATCATTCCCCTCTAATGCAAGGGAACATGAAGCCATTTTTATTTCTTTACTTTTTAAAAATCCGCCCGCCCAAGCAACACAACAAAAAGAACCGCAACAAGCAGCCCCACAAGTGGACTCATCAATGCCCTCTACCAAGAGGAAGAAATCTAAACACCGACTCAAAATGACGACCGAAAAACAATCCACCCCACCACCAGCTACTAACAAATCCAAGAGATAGAGAGCAGATGATGAGATTGATACTGAAGTTAGTCCACCCCCATCGAAGCGAAGAACATCAAGTCGAATTGCCACAACAACACCAGCATAGCCAAGGTACATTGCATTCCATTTCATTGCATTGTATAGCATATAGTTTAATATTTTTTTAGTTGTATTGAGGATAATGCTTGCCTCAAGTTTGGGGGAGGTATCGTCCTCTACATCGTTTCAATGTGCATGATAGCAATAGTTGTAGAATTATACCATGACATTTGTGCAAGTTTTAGGATAAAGCTTATAAGATTATTGTTCGTGATGCCCGATGGTGATATTCTTATATGGCCAGTACTGAATTGAATATGCATGACCTGGGATTTGAATATAACTTGTTTTAGGATTTGATTGGTTGTGTTTATTTTATTGCTACACGAGTGTATGTTCTCCATGCTTAGAAAAGTTAGAAAATTTTTATAGAATGCAAACTTGAACAACCTTGCATGTTTAATGAATTGTTTTGTTAAAAGAAAACTCCATTAGTTAGTATTAAAAGTTGAGAATAAATGTCTAAACATATTTGTACAGGGATACTCCGCTATGCCATGGCATAACTATGTGCATATGAGTTACTGAAAGAGGCACAAGGTGACGTTACACTTTTAACTTGCCATGACATTGCCTGGATACTGCGTTTAAATAGATGGAAGTTATGGTGTGAGTAGAAGATAGTGTGACAGGCTAGCTCCCCTCGTAGAAGTTTGTTAGTATTGTATAAAAAAAGAGAAAATATATATATACATGGGGAGTAGTAAATTGTGCTTTAATGAACAAATATGCCTTGCTAGGATAGTGAATATTCCTTAGAATTTTTCTAAGTTAACTAAGAATAGATTAGATACACTCACTCACACACACACTCGCATTCGACCTTGTCCTAGAGTAGTATTCTTGTAATTCCATCGAGTCTAATATGTTTATGCCTTGACATTTTCTAAGGGCTGAAACTCTGACCTATTATTTGCCTGGATCTTGAACTTTGTCATGACATTTATTCTCTGCTAGTTGCTATCCATTGCTTGAGGACAAGCAATAGCTTAAGTTTGGGGGGGTGATAACTCCACAAAAAGGCTATAGTTTAGGCCTTTTTACTTAAGTTATTGAGTGTCTTTAGGCTCATATAGGTTCATTTAGTTGCATTTAGGTTCATAAAATTTCATGTAGTTTTATAATTATGCCTTGACATTTTCAGGTGGTAATAGGTGCTATTTCACGAGAAAGGTAGTTCTTTTTAGTTCTGTTGTGCAGGTAAAGCAAAAATAGAAGTTGCGGCAATTTGTCATGGCACTAACAGAAGGACAACGATAAGAAAATGCCATTGCAAAGCTAGAGAACTCATGTACTGAGCTAGACGACAAGGAGATATTTTGATCAGAGTGTCAGCTAGTGCCATTACAGCAGGTCGGACCACTACAGCCTGGGCACAGCCACCTCATTTGGTGAACATTCAATATGGCCTGTATACGAGCCACCTCAGTAGGGGACCACTATCATCACTACCATCCCTATAGAAATGCCATCACGTGAATGGGGTAAAAATGGATTTTTGCCTATCTTTTAGGGGTTTTCACCCTTTTTAAAGACATGGTGACCTAGAGAGAAAAGAGAGGTCTTTTAGAGGAGCAAAACACAAGAAAAGAGGCACCTTCAGAGCTGTTTGCGGCGGAGGAAAACTCCCACCTTTTTCCTTTAAACTCAGACAAGGAGTCCTCCATTGATAGAGCTCGAAGGGAGTGGTGTGCTAATCACCTGGAAGGGGCTAGCACATCAAGGCGTCTCGTGGTGGTTGAATAAACCAGCGGCCTACACATCCGAGGGTGTTTTCTATTCCTCCTTTCATTGCTTTATTTTTCATATTTTTAAGAGGATGATTTATTGAATGTTTAAGGTTTTATATGGATGATATTACTTTAACATTTAGCACCACCATGTGAGCTTTGTTTAGGTGGTTGTTTCTGTGGATGATTATCTTTTTCTTTTATTAATATATTGTCTTCTATGTGTTTCTGTATTTATTTTGCTCATTGTTGATAATCATCTAGGCATTGTAAGAGGTACGACAATGTCTCGTGCTTAGGTGCATGCTAGAGCACTCGGAAGAGACATAGCTATAGATTCTTAGCTGATCCGGAATAAGCTAAGGGAGGATCTACATGAGCAATGGGTTCTAGACTGAAAATAAAGCCTAATCTAAACCTAGAGCACTCGGAAGAGGCGTAGGAGAGGATTTCAATGACTAAAAGGAGTTTCTTTACCAATAGACTAGTACTACTCGAGTGACACGAGACGCCATGGCATTTTAGTCTGTCAGGTTCCTATGACTCGGAAGAGCATGAACACTTAAGAAACCTCTATTGAGTAGATATACACCATAGTTGCCTTATGTTAGTAAGAGTGAGGGGTAAGAAATCCATATGAGTTTCCACCAGTTATTCCCGAGAGAGTTCGTCAATAAAGGGTCAGTACAACATATAGTTGAAACATGTTCTTGCATCCTGCTTTTGCCTCCGCATTTACAAACTGCTTTCTTTACTTTACTTGTTATCTTATAATAAGTGCTCAACTCACTATCACTTTCTATACTTTTCATGGGAATTAATCATCAATTCTACACCTACTTAGACCAATGCATATACTTAATGTGATATATTTAGGGATTGAGCTGTTAAAGATAATATTTATAGAAAAGACATACTTTACTGCATTTTTATGTCTATGCAGGTGATGCGTGCTAGATGTGTACAATTTTAGTGCAAGTTAACATGTCATCAAGTAATAAAGTAATAAGTATCAAGTATCGTTTCCTCAGAGATTGGTATACTTAATATGCTTCCTTTGATCTTCTTGCTCTGTAAAAGAAAATAAAAATACAAGTGAATTGGGGTTGTGATTTAACTAAATAATGATAACTAAATAAAGATAGAAAAATAAGATAAAGAAAGGTGGACAAGATCTAATTGTGCTATAAAGTGGATTTGATCAACTAGTTTTGGTCCAATACAATTGTACAACACTGCCTCGGCAGGACAACAAATTACTGCCTAGACAATGATATCTCTCGTCTGTCACGACAATCTCTTGCTCTTGGGCAAACTTTACCAAAGTTCAGCAAAGTGTCCTTTAATGATTTCACTTATCTCTAAGTCGAAATACTGTTGATGACCAGTCCTTGATGATACCTCTCAGCGTGAATCAATTATAATCACCAACCCATCCCACACTTCTCTCAGCCGCAGAAACTCTTAACCTATCTCTAGGCCAAGTTAGTGTTTCCCGATTGAAATACCGTACTTATACCTTTCATGAATCTAACTCTCTCGATATTAGATAAATGGATTACTCACAAACTTCTCTCTCGACCTTGAATGCAAGAACAACGAATGACAAAGAATAAGCAAACTTCGATATTTTATTGCATTAGGAACAAGAAACAAAGTTTGACTTCCTCACACTAATACTTTATAACCTTCACCTAAGCCTAGAGAAACAAAAACAAAGAAAACTCTAAATCCTAAGATGAACTCTCTAGTCTCCGAAATTGATGATCTCTCTTCCTTGGGCGGCTATGGTTTATATAAGCTTGGCCTAGGGTAAACCTTTTCTATGTAGGAATACAACTTGGAGTAAAACATAAGTTAAGTATATAAATAAAAATATTTGTTTTATTTTCATGTTTATTCCTATTAGGATTTTTTACCCGCGTGACCTTTGACCTTGACTTTTCGTGTGTTTCCTAACTCCAATTTCTTTGTCGCTTGTCTTAAAATGTCCACTTTATTTTCTCTTCAGATCGCCTATCATATCAACATTTGCTCTTTCGATGCTACTGCGACAGTAGGTCTAGTCGTGGCCTCAAAATACTACCGAGGCGGGTTCTTTTCTGCATTTGTGATTCAGCTTCTAGCATCCATCTTCTTGTTTGTCAATTACTATGACGCAGTTTCCTGTCTAAAAAAGAAAACCATTAAATGTATCTGTTTTATGATAATAATAGATAAATTCATGAAATCCGTATTCGAATGGTGAAATATAGAAAATACGCAGAAATATTTATTATATCTATCTTTATTATAGCCTCTAATTTTGTCTTTATTATAGCCTCAAAATGCTGTCGAGGCGGGTTCTTTTCTGCATTTCAGATTCAGCTTCTAGCATCCATCTTCTAGTTTGGCAATTCCTATGATGCAGTTTCCTGTCTCAGAAAGAAAACCATCAAATGCATCTGTTTTATGCCAATAATAGATAGATTCATGAAATCCGTATTCAGATGGTGAAATATAGAAAATACGCAGAAATATCGATTGTCGCCTCTAATTCTGTCTTTATTAGCAATAATCGAGTGAGAAATGATATAAAATATAAGGACTTTTGGGCACTCATCACACCCTCAAACTCGAACTATTGCTTGTCCTCAAGCAATGCAAAAGATAGATTTTTAAGTAAGGAATTTTAAAGTAATATACCGTCCTGCCTGCGACGGTAGAATTCTTTTCTTGACTCGACCTCTTCTTGGTTTTAGGAAATCCTCGGAACTGGACTATGAGTCTTAGTGAGTGTGTGCGTAGCTGTGTCAAAAATGATTTTCTAAGTTTTAATCATTTTTCTAGCTCAAGACTTCCAACTAAAATTTTTCTTTAATTCTTTTTCTTTTGTTCTCCCAAAAGTTGTATATAAATCTATATTGCTATAAATTTATATTGCTTGAGCCAGTTTCGGGCACCTCAAGTGTTTAGCTATTCTTACTAGATCCGGTGATAGGCACCTCTAGTAAGTGGGAGAAACTTAAGTCCTAGAGCCGATCATGGACATCTCTATGGACTAATCTAGATCCAGTGATAGGCACCTCTAGTGTAAAATCTAAGTCTAAGTCCTTATTGCTTTTCAAAGAAAAGAACTATTAAAATCAACTAAGACTAGCAGTATTTAAGTGATTTCAGGCTCATAGTTTAATCCTCAGTACTAATCCTAAGAAACCTTTCCGAATTTGAGTCTAGCGAATGGTGCATAATGCTACGGCGGCTAGAAAATATATTGTTGACAAGGAAGTTTCAGTAAAATTCAGTAAACTTAAAAAGAATTTTGCCAGATTGAAATTGTTGTAAAGACAGAAATTAAGGCAGTAGTAGGATAATCTAAATAATTTCCATATTGACAGATATTTTTATAATGCAAACAATCGGATCAATACTCCCCCAAATTCGAGGGATGCATTGTTCTCAATGCATTTATAAGACAACTATAAATCTATATTGCTATAATTTATATTGCTTGAGCCAGTTTCGGGCACCTCAAGTGTTTAGCTATTCTTACTTGAGCCGTTGATAGGCAACTCTAGTAAGTGGGAGAATCCTAAGTCCTAGAGCCGGTCATGGGTACCTCTATGGACTAATCTAGGTCCAGTGATAGGTACCTCTAGTGTAAAATCTAAGCCTAAATCCTTATTGCTTTTCAAAGAAAATAACTATTAAAATCAACTAAGACTAGCACTATTTATGTGATTTCAGGCTCATAGTTTAATCCTAAGTACTAATCCTAAGATACCTTTCCGAATTCGAGTCTAGTGAATGGTGTATAATGTTGTGGCGGCTAGAAAGTATATTGTTGACGAGGAAGTTTCAATAAAATTTAATAAACTTTAAAAAATTATGCCAGATAGAAATTGTTGTAAAGACAGAAATTATGGTAGTAGTAGGATAATCCAAATAATCTCCATTCTGATAGATATTTTTATAAGGCAAAGAATCGGATCAATACTCCCCCAAACTCGAGGGATGCATTGTCCTTGATGCATGTATAAGGCAACTATAAAAGAAAAGATAAAAATTAAGAGACAAGGAAAAGATAAACCAATATTTATATGTCACGTCTTTGCCTCTTTTGTATCCTGAGGGTAATTAGTTTGTGTGGAGTTTGTTGAGAAAGAAACTAAAAAAACCGCACTAGAAAACAATAATAAAGAAGTATGAAATAAAACGGGGAAAATTAAGTTCTAGGAACGTAAACCCGTCATTATATGTTCTTTGGTGGCCAACCCTCCATATTTTTCCACCGAGGCATCCTCCTTCGTGGCATTATGCTGCCGAGACAACCTTCTTGGGCGGGACGACAAGATCGATTTTAGGGTCGTTTTATATGCTTCATGGCTACTCCTTAAAATTCCTTCCTAAAAAATAAATCAAACATAATTAAACTTCTTTCCTAAAAAAATAAATCAAAAATAATTAAAATAATTTCCTAAGATAGTAGTGTAAGAAAATAAAGAAAAACAAAATTTAGTTGTTAATCTCTGGCAACGGCATCAAAAACTTGATGCGTGCTAGATATGCGCAATTTTAGTGCAAGTGAACACGTCGTCAATTAATAAAGTGATAAGTATCAAGTATCATCACCTCAGGGTTGGTATACTTAATATGCTTCCTTTGATCTTCTTACTCTATAAAAGAAAGTAAAAACATAAGTCAATTGGGGTTGTGATTTTACTAAATAATGATAACTAAATATAGATAGAAAAATAAGATAAAGAAAGGTGGCAAGGATCCAGTTGTGTTTTATAGTGGACTTGATCAACTTGTTAATGTCCAATGCAATTGTACAATACTGCCTCGGCAGGACTGCAGATTACTACCTCGAGAGTGATGTCTCTCGTCTGCCGCGACAATCTCTTACTCTTGGGCATACTTTACTAAAGTTCGGCAAAATGTTCGTTAATGATTCTGCTTATCTCTAAGTCGAAGTATTGTTGATGACCAGTCCTTGATGATACCTCTCAGCGTGAATCAATTATAATCACCAACCAATCCAACACTTCTCTTATACGCTGAAATTCTTAACCTATCTTTAGGTCGAGTTAGTGTTTTCCGATTAAAGCACCGTACTTATCCCTTTTGTGAATCTAACTCTCTCGATATTAGATAATAGATTACTCACGAACTTCTCTCTCGAGCTTGAATGCAAGAACGAAGAATGGCAAAGAATAAGCAAACTTCGATATTTTATTACATTAGGAACAAGAAACAAAGTTTGACTTCCTCACTCTAATACTTTACAACTTTCACCTAAGCCTAAAGAAACAAAAACAAAGAAAACTCTAAATCCTAAGATGAACTCTCTGGTCTCCGAAATTGATGATCTCTCTTCCTTGGACAGCTATAGTTTATATAGGCTTGGCCTAGGGCAAAGCTTTCCTAAATAGAAATACAACTAGGAGTAAAACACAAGTTAAGTACATAAATAAAAATATTTGTTTTATTTCCAAGTTTATTGATAAGTGCCTAAAAAGGCTATTATTTACTATTGTTTTTCTAAATAATATGTATTCATTACCCACTAATTCGAGCTGATACATATACTTATTGTTCAATAACTGACATTTTGCTGCCACAGCATATAAAGATGATATCTGTGAGAAAAGCAGGCTTTATTGCATGTTTTTGTGTAGTTGTAGGAAATATCTACCGAGGAAGCAACAGTGCCGAAGGCAAAACCATTACCGAGGTTGTAGTAGTGCCGAAGGCAGAAGCAATGTCACGGCAGTAAAAGTCCCAGTACTGATGCTGGGCGATTGAAAGAGAAAAATGAGCTGAGAATTTATGGACTTAAAGCGTTTGGATTGGAGCAGATTAGCACGTGAAAAGACCAAGTCAAAGGTCACGCGAGAATAGTCTTCTAGATAGAATTAAACTTGGAAATATTATATTTTTATTACTTGTTCCCTACTCCAAGTTATATTCTACTTAGGAAAAGTTACCCTAGGTCAAAACTATAAATACATGAGCCACCTAATGTATAAGGAAGAGCCGAATTGAAGAGAAAGCTTTACCCTAAGAATTGTGTTATTCGTTATAATATGTTCTAAGCTTTCTTAGGGTTAGGTGAAGGTTGTAGAATATTAGTGCGAGAGGATTGTATTTTGTTTCTTCGTTTCAATACAATAAGAATATCAAAGTTTGCTTATCCTATTTTCATTCTTTGTTCTTGCATTCAAGCTCGAGAGAGAAGTTTGTAAGTAATTTATTTATCTAATATCAAGAGAGTTAGATTCACGAAAAGGATAAGGTGTTGTAGACACTAACTCGGCCTAGAGATAGGTTAAGAGTTTCAGCGGCTAAAAGAAGTGTGGGATTGGTTGTTGATTATCATTGATTCATGCCGAGAGGTACAATCAAGGGCTGGTCATCAACAGTACTTTGACTTAGAGATTAGCGGATACATCTAAGGACACTTTGCTGAGCTTTGATTAAACTGCCCAAGAGCAAGGGATTACCACGGTAGGAAACACTAACGCTGCCAAGGCAATATCTATAGTACTGCCGAAACAGTGTTGTGCCATTGTATTGAACAAGAAAAGATCAATCAAATCCACTATATGACACAACTGGATCTTGCCCATTCTCTCTATTCGTTCTCAACCTTTTATTTAAGTTTTTGTTCTTTAGTTATTCAAATAAACCTTTTCACCTGTGTTCTTTATTTTACTAAACTTCAGGAGAAAGGAAATAGAAGGAGGCATATTAAATACACTAGTCCCTGTAGAGAACGATATTCGATAAATACTTATAATTATAATACTCGACGTGTACACTTACACTTAATTGCGCTTTTATTACACGCATCATTTATTCCTATTAGGATTCTTTTCCCGCGTGGTCCTGCCGCAGCCTCAAAATGCTGTCGAGGCGGGTTCTTTTCTGCATTTCAGATTCAGCTTCTAGCATCCATCTTCTTGTTTGGCAATTCCTATGATGCAGTTTCCTGTCCCAGAAAGAAAACCATCAAATGCATCTGTTTTATGCCAATAATAGATAGATTCATGAAATCCTTATTTAGATGGTGAAATATAGAAAATACGCAGAAATATCGATTGTCGCCTCTAATTCTGTCTTTATTAGCAATAATTGAGTGAGAAATGATATAAAATATGAGGACTTTTGGGCACTCATCACACCCCAAACTCGAACTATTGCTTGTCCTCAAATAATGCATAAGATAGATTTTTAAGTAAGTAATTTTAATGTAATATATCGTCCTACCTGCCGCGGAAGAATTCCTTTTCTGACTCAACCTCTTCTTGGTTATAAGAATTCCTCGGAACTGGACTATGAGTCTTAGTGAGTGTGTGCGTAGCTGTGTCAAAGATGATTTTCTACGTTCTAATCCTTTTTCTAGATCAAGCCTTCCAACTAATTTTTTTCTTTAATTCTTTTTCTTTTTTTCTCCTAACAGTGGTATATAAATCTATATTGCTATAAATTTATATTGCTTGAGACAGTTTTGGGCACCTCAAGTGTTTAGCTATTCTTATAAGAGTCGGTGATAGACACCTCTAGTTAGTGGGAGAAACCTAAGTCCTAGAGCCGGTCATTGGTACCTCTATAGACTAAACTAGATCCAGTGATAGGCACCTCTAGTGTAAAATCTAAACCTAAGTCCTTATTGTTTTTCAAAGAAAAGAACTTTTAAAATCAACTAAGGCCAGCAGTGTTTATGTGATTTCAGACTCTTAGTCTAATCCTAAGTACTAATCCTAAGAGACCTTTCTAAATTCAAGCCTGGTGAATGATGCATAATGTTGCGGCGGCTAGAGAATATATTACTGCCGAGGAAGTTTCAATAAAATTCAATAGACTTAAAAAAATTGCCAGATTGAAATTTCTGTAAAGACAGAATTAAGGCAGTAGTAGGATAATTCGTATAATTTTCATGCTGACAGATATTTTTATAAGGCAGAGAATAGGATCAATACTCTCCCAAACTCGAGGGATGCATCCTCAATGCATGTATAAGGAAACAACAAAAGAAAAGATAAAAATTAAGAGATAAGGAAAAGATAAACCAATATTTATATGTCGCGTCTTTGCCTTTTCTGTATCCTGAGGGTCATTAGTTTGTGTAGAGTTTGTTGAGAAAGAAACTAAAAAAACTACACAGAAAAACAATAATGAAGAAGTATCAAATAAAACGGAGGAAATTATATTCTAGAGACGTAAACTCGTCTTTATATGTTCTTGGGTGGCCAACCTTCCATATTTTACCGCCGAGGCATCCTCCGCCGTAGCATTATGCTACTGAGACAACCTTCTTGAGCGGGACGACAAGCTCGATTTTAGGATCGTTTTATATGCTTTAAGACTTCTCCTTCTTGAAATTCCTTCTTAAAAAAATAATTCAAACATAATTAAACTTATTTTCGAAAAAAATAACTCAAAAATAATTAAATTAATTTCCTAAGATAGTAGTGCAAGAAAATAAAGAAAACAAAATTTAGTTGTCAATCCCCGACAACGGCGCCAAAAACTTGATGTGTGATAGATATGTGCAATTTTAGTGCAAATGAACACATTCTCAATTAATAAAGTGATAAGTATCAAGTATCGTCTCCTCATGGATTGTTATACTTAATATGCTTCCTTTGATCTTCTTGCTCTGTAAAAGAAAATAAAAACACAAGTGAAGTGTGGTTGTGATTTAACTAAATAATGATAAGTAAATAAAGATAGAAAAATAAGATAAAGAAAGGTGGTAAGGATCTAGTTGTGTTGTATAGTGGATTGGATCAACTTGTTCTTGTCCAATGTAATTGTACAACACTGCCTCGGCAGGACTGCAGTTGCTGCCTCGATAGTGACATCTCTCGTCTGCCACGACAATCTCTTGCTCTTGGACAGACTTTACCAAAGTTCGGCAAAGTGTCCTTTATTGATTTTGCTAATCTTTAAGTCGAAGTACTGTTGATGACCAGTCCTTGATGATACCTCTCAGCGTGAATCAATTATAATCACCAACCAATCTCATACTTCTCTTAGCCGCTAAAATTCTTAACCTATCTCTAGGATGATTAGTGTTTCCCGATTGAAACACCGTACTTATCCCTTTCGTGAATCTAACTCTCTTGATATTAGATAAATGGATTACTCACAAACTTCTCTCTCGAGCTTAAATGCAACAACAAAGAATGACAAAGAATAAGCAAACTTCGATATATTATTGTATTAGGAACAAGAAACAAAGTTTTACTTCCTCACACTAATACTTTACATCCTTCACCTTAGCCTAAAGAAACAAAAACAAAGAAAACTCCAAATCCTAAGATGAATTCTCTAGTCTCCGAAATTGATGATCTCTCTTCCTTGGGCGACTATGGTTTATATAGGCTTGGCCTAGGGCAAACTTATCCTAAGTAGAAATACAATTTGGAGTAAGACACAAGTACATAAATAAAAATATTTGTTTTATTTCTAAGTCTATTACTAGTAGGATTCTTTTCACGCTTGGCCTTTTACCTTGACTTTTCGTGTTTTTCCTAGCTCCGATTTCTTTGCCACTTGTCTTAAGATGTTCACCTTATTTTTCTCTTCAGATTGACTATCATATCAACATTTGCTCTTTCGATGCTACCGCGGCAACAGGAACTGCCGTAGCCTCAAAATGCTGCCGAGACGGGTTCTTTTATGCATTTCAGATTCAGCTTTTAGCATCCATGTTCTTATTTCGCAATTCCTATGATGCAGTTTCTTGTCTAAGAAAATAATCATCAAATGTATCTGTTTTATGTCAATAATAGATAAATTCATGAAATCCGTATTCGGATGGTGAAATATAGAAAATACGCAGAAATATCTATTATCGCCTCTAATTCTCTCTTTATTATCAATAATTGAGTGGGGAAATGATATAAAATATGAGGACTTTTGGGCACTCATTAGCAGGAAAAAGTATTGTCGCGGCAACAAACTGGCCTGAGGCAGGACCTGATGCCGAGGCAGCAGAGGACAATTAGCAATATGGCAGGCAAACTGAGGAGAAAAATAAGGAGAACGTTGCTGAACAAGAAGTCCAAGGATCGGAGTTGGACAATACAAGAAAAGCCCAAAGATAAGGCCACGCGGGAAAGCCTTCTAGAAGAATTAAACTTGGAAATATTTGACCTATGTACAAGACTTGTTCCCTACTCCAAGTTGTATTCTACTTAAGAAAGGTTTGCCCTAGGCCAAGACTATATAAGGCATAGCCGTCCAAGGGGAGAAGAGAGCCGAATGGAGAGAGTTCACCCTAAGAATCATTGTTATTCTTTCCATCATGTTCCAAGCTTTCTTAGGGTTTAGGTGAAAGTTGTTGAGTATTAGTGAGAAGAGATTGTATCTAGTTTATTGTTTTGAATGTAATAAAATATCAAAGTTTGCTTATTCTTTGTCATTCTTTGTTCTTGCATCCAAGCTCGGGAGAGAAATTTGTGAGTAATCTATTTGTCTAGACTCGGGAGAGTTAGACTCACGAAAAGAATACGTACGGTATTTGACTTGATTGGAAAATACTAACTCGGCCTAGGGATAGGTTGGAGTTTTAGCGGCTAAAAGAAGTGTGGGATTGGTTGTTGGTTATAATTGATTAACGACGGGAGGTATCATCAAGGACTAATCATCAACAGTGTTTTGACTTAGGGATAAACGGAGCCATCAAAGGATACTTTACCGAACTTTAGTAAAATCTACCCAAGAGAAAGGGATTACCGCGGTAGAAAACACTATCGCTACCAAGGCAGTAATCTACAGTACTGCCGAGGCAGTGTAGTTCAATTGCATTGGACAGAAACAAATCAATCAAATTCACTACACAACACAACTGGATCTTACCCTCTTTATCAATTTGATCTTCTTTTATTTAGTTTTCTTTAATTACTTTATTTAGTCTAGTCAAAACTCAACTACTTGTGTCTTTATTTTATTTTACAGAGCAAGAAGACAAAAGAAGACATATTAAGTACACCAATCCCTGTAGAGACGATATCTGATTTATCCATCACTTTATTACTTGCGACGTGTTCGCTTGCACTAATTGTGCATATTTGACATGCATCAAGTTTTTGGCGTCGTTGCCGGAGATTGACAACTAAACTTTGTTTTCTTTATTTTTTTGTTCTTTTATTTTATTTTTAATTTTTATTTTACTTGGTTAATTTTTGGTGTATGACCAGGGCCAACCCAAGTAATCCATTATACGAGATTGATCCAGAAATTGAACGTACCTATAAAATTTCAAATTTTAGATTAATCTGTATAATTTTAATCAAAAGCCCATAATTAACTATTTGAACTCGTAAAATTTGATTTAATAACATCTAATTTTCGTTTTGTTGGGACTAAAACTTGCTTGTCCAAAATTGCTTTATAGAGAATCCGTTCGAATTTTAACCGAGTAAAAAGCTGAAAATTTTAGATTTATTTGTACAATTTTGTTCAAAATCCAATAATTAACTATTTGAACTCATAAAATTTCATTTAATAACATCTGGTTTTTGTTTTGTTCGGATTAAAACGTCCACGTCTAAAAAGGCTTTATAGAGAATCCGTTCAAATTTTAACCGAGTAAAAAGCTGAAAATTTTAGATTAATCTATATAATTTTGTTCAAAACCCCATAATTAATTATTTGAACTCGAAAAAATTGATTTAATAACATCTAGTTATCGTTTTGTTCGGATTAAAACGTGTATATCTAAAAAGGCTTTATAGAGAATCCGTTCGAATTTTAACTGAGTAAAAACTTGAAAATTTTAGATTAATCTGTATAATTTTGTTCAAAACCCCATAATTGACTATTTGAACTCGTAAAATTTGACTTAATAACATCTAATTTTCATTTTGTTGGGACTAAAACTTGCTTGTCTAAAATTGCTTTATGGAGAATCCGTTGGAATTTTAACCGAGTAAAAAGCTGAAAAATTTAGATTTATTTGTATAATTTTGTTCAAAATCCAATAATTAACTATTTGAGCTCATAAAATTTCATTTAACAACTTCTGTTTTTTGTTTTGTTCGGATTAAAACGTCCACGTCTAAAAAAAGGCTTTATAGAGAACCCATTCAAATGTTAACCGAGTAAAAAGCTAAAAATTTTAGATTAATCTGTATAATTTTATTTAAAAGACCATATTCAGCTATTTGAACTCATAAAATTTGATTTAATAACATCTAGTTTTCGTTTTGGTGGGATTAAAAAATGCATGTCAAAAATTGCTTTGTAGAGAATCCGTTTGAATTTTATCCGAGTAAAAAGTTGAAAATTTTAGATTAATCTGTATAATTTTGTTCAAAAGCCTATAATTAACTATTTGAACTCGTAAATTTTGATTTAATAACATCTGATTTTCGTTTTGTTGGGATTAAAACGTGCATGTCTAAAAAGGCTTTATAAAGAACCCGTTCAAATTTTAACCGAGTAAAAAGCTAAAAATTTTAGATTAATCTGTATAATTTTGTTTAAAAGACCATATTCAACTATTTGAACTCAAAAAGTTTGATTTAATAACATCTGGTTTTCGTTTTGGTGGGATTAAAAAGCTAAAAATTTTAGATTAATCTGTATAATTTTGTTCAAAAGCTCAAAATTAAATATTTGAACCCCTAAAATTTCATTTAATAAAATTTTGTTTTCGTTTTGTTAAGATTAGAATGTGCATGTCTAAAAAGGCTTTGCATAGAATTCGTTTGAATTTTAACCGAGTAAAAAGCTAAAAATTTTAGATTAATCTGTAAAATTTTGTTTAAAAGATCATATTCAACTATTTGAACTCATAAAATTTGATTTAATAACATTTGGTTTTCGTTTTGGTGGGAATAAAACTTGCATGTCTAAAATTGCTTTATAGAGAATCCGTTCGAATTTTAACCGAGTAAAAAGCTGAAAATTTTAGATCTATCTGTATAATTTTGCTAAAAATCCCATAATTAACTATTTGAACTCATAAAATTTTATTTAATAACATCTGGTTTTTGTTTTGTTCGGATTAAAACGTGCATGTCTAAAAAGGCTTTATAAAGAATCCTTTCAAATTTTAACCGAGTAAAAAGTTGAAAATTTTAGATTAATCTGTATAATTTTATTCAAAAGCCCATAATTAATTATTTGAACTCAAAAAATTTGATTTAATAACATCTAGTTATCGTTTTGTTTGGATTAAAACGTGCAAGTCTAAAAAGGCTTTATAGAGAATCCGTTCGAATTTTAACCGAGTAAAATGCTGAAAATTTTAGATTAATCTGTATAATTTTTTTCAAAACCCCATAATTAATTATTTGAACACGAAAAATTTAATTTAATAACATCTAGTTATCGTTTTGTTCGGATTAAAATGTCCACGTCTAAAAAGGCTTTATGGAGAATCCGTTTGAATTTTAACCGAGTAAAAAGTTTCAAATTTTAGATTAATCTGTATAATTTTAATCAAAAGCCCATAATTAACTATTTAAACTCGTAAAATTTGATTTAATAACACCTAATTTTCGTTTTGTTGGGACTAAAACTTGCTTGTCTAAAATTGTGTTATAGAGAATCCGTTCGAATTTTAACCGAGTAAAAAGCTAAAAATTTTAGATTTATATGTATAATTTTGTTCAAAATCCAATAATTAACTATTTGAACTCATAAAATTTCATTTAATAACATTTGGTTTTTGTTTTGTTCGGATTAAAACGTCTACGTCTAAAAAGGCTTTATAGTGAACCCGTTCAAATTTTAACAGAGTAAAAAGCTGAAAATTTTAGATTAATCTGTATAATTTTGTTCAAAACCCTATAATTAAATATTTGAACTCAAAAAATTTGATTTAATAACATCTAGTTATCGTTTTGTTCGGATTAAAACGTGCATATCTAAAAAGGCTTTATAGAGAATCCGTTCGAATTTTAACTGAGTAAAAAGTTGAAAATTTTAGATTAATCTGTATAATTTTGTTCAAAACCCCATAATTGACTATTTGAACTCGTAAAATTTGACTTAATAACATCTAATTTTCGTTTTGTTGGGACTAAAACTTGCTTGTCTAAAATTGCTTTATGGAGAATTCGTTCGAATTTTAACCGAGTAAAAAGCTGAAAAATTTAGATTTATTTGTATAATTTTGTTCAAAATGCAATAATTAACTATTTGAACTCATAAAATTTCATTTAACAACTTCTGTTTTTTGTTTTGTTCGGATTAAAACGTCCACGTCTGAAAAGGCTTTATAGAGAACCCGTTCAAATTTTAACCGAGTAAAAAGCTAAAAATTTTAGATTAATCTGTATAATTTTGTTCAAAACCCCATAATTAATTATTTGAACTCAAAAAATTTGATTCAATAACATCTAGTTATCGTTTTGTTCGGATTAAAACGTGTATGTCTAAAAAGACTTTATAGAGAATCCGTTCGAATTTTAAACAAGTAAAAAGTTGAAAATTTTAGATTAATCTGTATAATATTGTTCAAAATCCTATAATTAACTATTTGAACTCATAAAATTTGATTTAATAACATCTGATTTTCGTTTTGTTGGGATTAAAACGTGCATGTCTAAAAAGACTTTATAGAGAATCCGTTTGAATTTTAACCGAGTTAAAAGCTGAAAATTTTAGATTAATTTGTATAATTTTAATCAAAAGCTCAAAATTAAATATTTGAACTCATAAAATTTCATTTAATAAAATCTTGTTTTCGTTTTGTTGGGATTAAAATTTGCACGTCTAAAAAGGTTTTGTAGAGAATTCGTTCGAATTTTAACCGAGTAAAAAGCCAAAAATTTTAGATTAATCTATATAATTTTGTTTTAAAGACCATATTCAACTATTTGAACTCATAAAATTTGATTTAATAACATCTGGTTTTCGTTTTGGTGGGATTAAAACTTGCATGTCTAAAATTGCTTTATAGAGAATCCGTTCGAATTTTAAACGAGTAAAAAGCTGAAAATTTTAGATCTATCTGAATAATTTTGTTAAAAATACCATAATTAACTATTTGAACTCATAAAATTTTATTTAATTACATCTGGTTTTTGTATTGTTCGGATTAAAACGTGCATGTCTAAAAAGGCTTTATAAAGAATCCTTTCAAATTTTAACCGAGTAAAAACTGAAAATTTTAGATTAATCTGTATAATTTTATTCAAAATCCCATAATTAATTATTTGAACTCAAAAAATTTGATTTAATAACATCTAATTATCGTTTTGTTCGGATTAAAACGTGCATGTCTAAAATAGCTTTATAGAGAATCCGTTCGAATTTTAACCGAGTAAAAAGTTGAAAATTTTAGATTAATTTGTATAATTTTGTGCAAAATCAGATAATTAACTACTTGAACTCGTAAAATTTAATTTAATAACATCTAATTTTCGTTTTGTTGGGACTAAAACTTGCTTGTCCAAAATTGCTTTATAGAGAATCCGTTCAAATTTTAACCGAGTAAAAAGCTGAAAAATTTAGATTTATTTGTACAATTTTGTTCAAAATCCAATAATTAACTATTTGAACTCATAAAATTTCATTTAATAACATCTGGTTTTTGTTTTGTTCGGATTAAAACGTCCACGTCTAAAAAGGCTTTATAGAGAATCCGTTCAAATTTTAACCGAGTAAAAAGCTGAAAATTTTAGATTAATCTATATAATTTTGTTCAAAACCCCATAATTAATTATTTGAACTCGAAAAAATTGATTGAATAACATCTAGTTATTGTTTTGTTCGGATTAAAACGTGCATGTCTAAAAAGGCTTTATAGAGAATCAGTTCGAATTTTAACCGAGTAAAAAGTTTAAAATTTTAATTAATCTGTATAATTTTGTTCAAAAGCACATAATTAACTATTTGAACTCGTAAAATTTGATTTAATAACTTCTAATTTTCGTTTTGTTAGGACTAAAACTTGCTTGTCTAAATTTGCTTTATAGAGAATCTATTCTAATTTTAACCGAGTAAAAAGCTGAAAATTTTAGATTTATCTGTATATTTTTTTTCAAAATCCAATAATTAACTATTTGAACTCGTAAAATTTGATTTAATAACTTCTAATTTTCGTTTTGTTGGGACTAAAACTTGCTTGTCTAAAATTGTGTTATAGAGAATCCGTTCGAATTTTAACCGAGTAAAAAGCTAAAAATTTTAGATTTATATGTATAATTTTGTTCAAAATCCAATAATTAACTATTTGAACTCATAAAATTTCATTTAATAACATCTGGTTTTTGTTTTGTTCGGATTAAAACGTCCACGTCTAAAAAGGCTTTATAGTGAACCCGTTCAAATTTTAACAGAGTAAAAAGCTGAAAATTTTAGATTAATCTGTATAATTTTGTTCAAAACCCCATAATTAAATATTTGAACTCAAAAAATTTGATTTAATAACATCTAGTTATCGTTTTGTTCGGATTAAAACGTGCATATCTAAAAAGGCTTTATAGAGAATCCGTTCGAATTTTAACTGAGTAAAAACTTGAAAATTTTAGATTAATCTGTATAATTTTTTTCAAAACCCCATAATTGACTATTTGAACTCGTAAAATTTGACTTAATAACATCTAATTTTCGTTTGTCTAAAATTGCTTTATGGAGAATCCGTTCGAATTTTAACCGAGTAAAAAGCTGAAAAATTTAGATTTATTTGTATAATTTTGTTCAAAATCCAATAATTAACTATTTCAACTCATAAAATTTCATTTAACAACTTCTGTTTTTTGTTTTGTTCGGATTAAAACGTCCACGTCTGAAAAGGCTTTATAAAGAACCCGTTCAAATTTTAACCGAGTAAAAAGCTAAAAATTTTAGATTAATCTGTATAATTTTGTTCAAAACCCCATAATTAATTATTTGAACTCGAAAAAATTGATTTAATAACATCTAGTTATCGTTTTGTTCGGATTAAAACGTGCATGTCTAAAAAGGCTTTATAGAGAATCAGTTCGAATTTTAACCGAGTAAAAAGTTTAAAATTTTAATTAATCTGTATAATTTTGTTCAAAAGCACATAATTAACTATTTGAACTCATAAAATTTCATTTAACAACTTCTGTTTTTTGTTTTGTTCGGATTAAATCAAATTAGATGTTATTAAATCAAATTTTATGAGTTCAAAAAGTTAATTATGGGCTTTTGAACAAAATTATACAGATTAATCTAAAATTTTTAACTTTTTACTCGGTTAAAATTCGAACGGATTCTCTATAAAGCCATTTTAGACTTGCAGGTTTTAATCCAAACAAAACGATAACTAGATGTTATTAAATCAAATTTTTTGAGTTCAAATAATTAATTATGGGCTTTTGAATAAAATTATACAGATTAATCTAAAATTTTCAACTTTTTACTCGGTTAAAATTTGAAAGGATTCTTTATAAAGCCTTTTTAGACATGCACGTTTTAATCCGAACAAAACAAAAACCAGATGTTATTAAATAAAATTTTATGAGTTCAAATAGTTAATTATGGGATTTTTAGCAAAATTATACAGATAGATCTAAAATTTTCAGCTTTTTACTCGTTTAAAATTCGAACGTATTCTCTATAAAGCAATTTTAGACATGCAAGTTTTATTCCCACCAAAATGAAAACCAGATGTTATTAAATCAAATTTTATGAGTTCAAATAGTTGAATATGTTCTTTTAAACATAATTTTACAGATTAATCTAAATTTTTTAGCTTTTTACTCAGTTAAAATTCAAACGAATTCTGTGCAAAGCCTTTTTAGACATGCACATTCTAATCCTAACAAAACGAAAACAAAATTTTATTAAATGAAATTTTATGGGTTCAAATATTTAATTTTGAGCTTTTGAACAAAATTATACATATTAATCTAAAATTTTCAGCTTTTTAATCCCACCAAAACGAAAACCAGATGTTATTAAATCAAATTTTTTGAGTTCAAATAGTTGAATATGGTCTTTTAAACAAAATTATACAGATTAATCTAAAATTTTTAGCTTTTTACTCGGTTAAAATTTGAACGGGTTCTCTATAAAGCCTTTTTAGACATGCACGTTTTAATCCCAACAAAACGAAAATCAGATGTTATTAAATCAAAATTTACGAGTTCAAATAGTTAATTATAGGCTTTTGAACAAAATTATACAGATTAATCTAAAATTTTCAACTTTTTACTCGGATAAAATTCAAACGGATTCTCTATAAAGCAATTTTTGACATGCAAGTTTTAATCCCACCAAAACGAAAACCAGATGTTATTAAATCAAATTTTATGAGTTCAAATAGCTGAATAAGGTCTTTTAAATAAAATTATACAGATTAATATAAAATTTTTAGCTTTTTACTCGGTTAAAATTTGAACAGATTCTCTATAAGCCTTTTTAGATGTGGACGTTTTAATCCGAACAAAACAAAAATCAGATGTTATTAAACAAAATTTTATGAGTTCAAATAGTTTAATATGGGATTTTGAACAAAATTATACAGATTAATCTAAAATTTTTAGCTTTTTACTTGGTTAAAATACGAATGGATTCTCTACAAAGCCTTTTTGGACATGCACGTTTTAATCCCAACAAAACGAATAACAAATGTTATTAAATCAAATTTTATGAGTTCAAATAGTTAACTATGGGTTTTTGAACAAAATTATACAGATTAAACTAAAATTTTCAACCTTTTACTAGGTTAAAATTCGAACAGATTCTCTATAAAGCAATTTTTGACATGCAAGTTTTAATCCCACCAAAACGAAAACAAGATGTTATTAAATCAAATTTTATGAGTTCAAATAGCTGAATATGATCCTTTAAATAAAATTATACAGATTAATATAAAATTTTTAGCTTTTTACTCGGTTAAAATTTGAACGAGTTCTCTATAAGCGTTTTTAGACATGGACGTTTTAATCCGAACAAAACAAAAATCAGATGTTATTAAATGAAATTTTATGAGTTCAAATAGTTAATTATTGGATTTTGAAAAAAAATATACAGATAAATCTAAAATTTTCAGCTTTTTACTCGGTTAAAATTAGAATAGATTCTCTATAAAGCAAATTTAGACAAGCAAGTTTTAGTCCTAACAAAACGAAAATTAGAAGTTATTAAATCAAATTTTACGAGTTCAAATAGTTAATTATGTGCTTTTGAACAAAATTATACAGATTAATTAAAATTTTAAACTTTTTACTCGGTTAAAATTCGAACTGATTCTCTATAAAGCCTTTTTAGACATGCACGTTTTAATCCGAACAAAACGATAACTAGATGTTATTCAATCAATTTTTTCGAGTTCAAATAATTAATTATGGGGTTTTGAACAAAATTATATAGATTAATCTAAAATTTTCAGCTTTTTACTCGGTTAAAATTTGAACGGATTCTCTATAAAGCCTTTTTAGACGTGGACGTTTTAATCCGAACAAAACAAAAACCAGATGTTATTAAATGAAATTTTATGAGTTCAAATAGTTAATTATTGGATTTTGAACAAAATTGTACAAATAAATCTAAAATTTTCAGCTTTTTTCTCGGTTAAAATTCGAACGGATTCTCTATAAAGCAATTTTGGACAAGCAAGTTTTAGTCCCAACAAAACGAAAATTAGATGTTATTAAATCAAATTTTACGAGTTCAAATAGTTAATTATCTGATTTTGCACAAAATTATACAAATTAATCTAAAATTTTCAACTTTTTACTCGGTTAAAATTCGAACGGATTCTCTATAAAGCTATTTTAGACATGCACGTTTTAATCCGAACAAAACGATAATTAGATGTTATTAAATCAAATTTTTTGAGTTCAAATAATTAATTATGGGATTTTGAATAAAATTATACAGATTAATCTAAAATTTTCAGTTTTTACTCGGTTAAAATTTGAAAGGATTCTTTATAAAGCCTTTTTAGACATGCACGTTTTAATCCGAACAATACAAAAACCAGATGTAATTAAATAAAATTTTATGAGTTCAAATAGTTAATTATGGTATTTTTAACAAAATTATTCAGATAGATCTAAAATTTTCAGCTTTTTACTCGTTTAAAATTCGAACGGATTCTCTATAAAACAATTTTAGACATGCAAGTTTTAATCCCACCAAAACGAAAACCAGATGTTATTAAATCAAATTTTATGAGTTCAAATAGTTGAATATGGTCTTTAAAACAAAATTATATAGATTAATCTAAAATTTTTGGCTTTTTACTCGGTTAAAATTCGAACGAATTCTCTACAAAACCTTTTTAGACGTGCAAATTTTAATCCCAACAAAACGAAAACAAGATTTTATTAAATGAAATTTTATGAGTTCAAATATTTAATTTTGAGCTTTTGATTAAAATTATACAAATTAATCTAAAATTTTTAGCTTTTAACTCGGTTAAAATTCAAACGGATTCTCTATAAAGTCTTTTTAGACATGCACGTTTTAATCCCAACAAAACGAAAATCAGATGTTATTAAATCAAATTTTATGAGTTCAAATAGTTAATTATAGGCTTTTGAACAATATTATACAGATTAATCTAAAATTTTCAACTTTTTACTTGGTTAAAATTCGAACGAATTCTCTATAAAGTCTTTTTAGACATACACGTTTTAATCCGAACAAAACGATAACTAGATGTTATTGAATCAAATTTTTTGACTTCAAATAATTAATTATGGGGTTTTGAACAAAATTATAGAGATTAATCTAAAATTTTTAGCTTTTTACTCGGTTAAAATTTGAACGGGTTCTCTATAAAGCCTTTTCAGACGTGGACGTTTTAATCCGAACAAAACAAAAAACAGAAGTTGTTAAATGAAATTTTATGAGTTCAAATAGTTTATTATTGGATTTTGAACAAAATTATACAAATAAATCTAAATTTTTCAGCTTTTTACTCGGTTAAAATTCGAACGGATTCTCCATAAAGCAATTTTAGACAAGCAAGTTTTAGTCCCAACAAAACAAAAATTAGATGTTATTAAGTCAAATTTTACGAGTTCAAATAGTCAATTATGGGGTTTTAAACAAAATTATACAGATTAAATTTTCAACTTTTTACTCAGTTAAAATTCGAACGGATTCTCTATAAAGCCTTTTTAGATATGCACGTTTTAATCCGAACAAAACGATAACTAGATGTTATTAAATCAAATTTTTTGAGTTCAAATATTTAATTATAGGGTTTTGAACAAAATTATACAGATTAATCTAAAATTTTCAGCTTTTTACTCTGTTAAAATTTGAACGGGTTCACTATAAAGCCTTTTTAGACGTGGACGTTTTAATACGAACAAAACAAAAACCAGATGTTATTAAATGAAATTTTATGAGTTCAAATAGTTAATTATTGGATTTTGAACAAAATTATACATATAAATCTAAAATTTTTAGCTTTTTACTCGGTTAAAATTCGAACGGATTCTCTATAACACAATTTTAGACAAGCAAGTTTTAGTCCCAACAAAACAAAAATTAGGTGTTATTAAATCAAATTTTACGAGTTTAAATAGTTAATTATGGGCTTTTGATTAAAATTATACAGATTAATCTAAAATTTGAAATTTTTTACTCGGTTAAAATTCAAACGGATTCTCCATAAAGCCTTTTTAGACGTGGACATTTTAATCCGAACAAAACGATAACTAGATGTTATTAAATTAAATTTTTCGTGTTCAAATAATTAATTATGGGGTTTTGAACAAAATTATACAGATTAATCTAAAATTTTCAGCATTTTACTCGGTTAAAATTCGAACGGATTCTCTATAAAACCTTTTTAGACGTGGACGTTTTAATCCGAACAAAACAAAAATCAGATGTTATTAAACGAAATTTTATGAGTTCAAATAGTTTATTATTGGATTTTGAACAAAATTGTACTGATAAATCTAAATTTTTCAGCTTTTTACTCGGTTAAAATTCGAATGGATTCTCCATAAAGCAATTTTGGACAAGCAAGTTTTAGCCCTAACAAAACGAAAATTAGATGTTATTAAATCAAATTTTACGAGTTCAAATAGTTAATTATGGACTTTTGAACAAAATTATATAGATTAATCTAAAATTTTCAACTTTTTACTCGGTTAAAATTCTAACGTATTCTCTATAAAACCTTTTTAGACATGCACGTTTTGATCCGAACAAAACGATAACTAGATGTTATTAAATTAAATTTTTTGACTTCAAATAATTATTTATGGGGTTTTGAACAAAATTATACAGATTAATCTAAAATTTTTAGATTTTTACTCGGTTAAAATTCGAACGGATTCTCTATAAAGCGTTTTTAGACATGCACGTTTTAATACGAACAAGACGATAACTAGATGTCATTAAATCAAATTTTTTGAGTTCAAATAATTAATTATGGGGTTTTGAACAAAATTATACAGATTAATCTAAAATTTTAAGCTTTTTACTCGGTTAAAATTCGAACAGATTCTTTATAAAGCCCTTTTAGACGTGGACGTTTTAATCCGAACAAAACAAAAACCAGATGTTATTAAATGAAATTTTATGAGTTCAAATAGTTGAATACGGAATTTTGAACAAAATTATACAGATTAATCTAAAACTTTTAGGTTTTTACTCGGTTAAAATACGAACAGATTCTCTACAAAGCCTTTTTGGACATGCACGTTTTAATCCCAACAAAACGAAAACCAGATTTTATTAAATCAAATTTTATACAGATTAATCTAAAATTTTCAACTTTTTACTCGGTTAAAATTCTAACGTATTCTCTATAAAACCTTTTTAGACATACACGTTTTGATCCGAACAAAACGATAACTAGATGTTATTAAATTAAATTTTTTGAGTTCAAATAATTAATTATGGTGTTTTGAACAAAATTATACAGATTAATCTAAAATTTTCAGATTTTTACTCGGTTAAAATTCGAACGGATTCTCTATAAAACCTTTTTAGACATGCACGTTTTGATCCGAACAAAACGATAACTAGATGTTATTAAATTAAATTTGTTGAGCTCAAATAATTAATTATGGGGTTTTGAACAAAGTTATACAGATTAATCTAAAATTTTCAGATTTTTACTCGGTTAAAATTCGTACGGATTCTCTACAAAACCTTTTTAGACATGCACGTTTTGATCCGAAGAAAACGATAACTAAATGTTATTAAATTAAATTATTTGAGTTCAAATAATTAATTATGAGGTTTTGAACAAGATTATACAGATTAATCTAAAATTTTCAGCTTTTTACTCGGTTAAAACTCGAACGGATTCTCTATAAAGCCTTTTTGGACATGCACGTTTTAATCCGAACAAAACGATAACTAGATGTCATTAAATCAAATTTTTTGAGTTCAAATAGGTAATTATGGGTTTTTGAACAAAATTATGCAGATTAATCTAAAATTTTCAACTTTTTACTCAGTTAAAATTCGAAAGGATTCTCTATAAAACCTTTTTAGATATGTACGTTTTAATCCGAACAAAACGATAACTAGATATTATTAAATCAAATTTTTTGAGTTCAAATAATTAATTATGGGGTTTTGAACAAAATTATACAGATTAATCTAAAATTTTCAGCATTTTACTCGGTTAAAATTCGAACGGATTCTCTATAAAACCTTTTTAGACGTGGACGTTTTAATCCGAACAAAACAAAAATCAGATGTTATTAAACGAAATTTTATGAGTTCAAATAGTTTATTATTGGATTTTGAACAAAATTGTACTGATAAATCTAAATTTTTCAGCTTTTTACTCGGTTAAAATTCGAATGGATTCTCTATAAAGCAATTTTGGACAAGCAAGTTTTAGCCCTAACAAAACGAAAATTAGATGTTATTAAATCAAATTTTACGAGTTCAAATAGTTAATTATGGGCTTTTGATTAAAATTATACAGATTAATCTAAAATTTGCAATTTTTTACTCGGTTAAAATTCGAACGGATTCTCCATAAAGCCTTTTTAGACGTGGACATTTTAATCCGAAAAAAACGATAACTAGATGTTATTAAATTAAATTTTTCGAGTTCA
The DNA here is from genome assembly GCA_035048815.1 of Abelmoschus esculentus. NCBI lineage: Eukaryota > Viridiplantae > Streptophyta > Magnoliopsida > Malvales > Malvaceae > Abelmoschus > Abelmoschus esculentus. The sequence continues at coordinate 11,041,292 of JAUCBN010000036.1, forward strand.
AATAATTAATTATGGGGTTTTGAAAAAAATTATACAGATTAATCTAAAATTTTCAGCATTTTACTCGGGTAAAATTCGAACGGATTCTCCATAAAGCCTTTTTAGACGTGGACGTTTTAATCCGAACAAAACAAAAAACAGATGTTATTAAACGAAATTTTATGAGTTCAAATAGTTTAATATGGGATTTTGAACAAAATTATACAGATTAATCTAAAATTTTTAGCTTTTTACTCGGTTAAAATACGAATGGATTCTCTACAAAGCCTTTTTGGACATGCACGTTTTAATCCCAACAAAACGAAAACCAAATGTTATTAAATCAAATTTTATGAGTTCAAATAGTTAACTATGGGTTTTTAAACAAAATTATACAGATTAAACTAAAATTTTCAACCTTTTACTCGGTTAAAATTCGAACGGATTCTCTATAAAACCTTTTTAGACATGCACGTTTTAATCCGAACAAAACGATAACCAGATATTATTAAATCAAATTTTTTGAGTTCAAATAATTAATTATAGGGTTTTGAACAAAATTATACAAATTAATCTAAAATTTTCAGCTTTTTACTCGGTTAAAATTTGAACGGATTCTCTATAAAGCCTTTTTAGATGTGGACGTTTTAATCCGAACAAAACAAAAACCAAATGTTATTAAATGAAATTTTATGAGTTCAAATAGTTAATTATTGGATTTTGAACAAAATTATACTGATAAATCTAAATTTTTCAGTTTTTACTCGGTTAAAATTCGAATGGATTCTCTATAAAGCAATTTTGGACAAGCAAGTTTTAGTCCTAACAAAACGAAAATTAGATGTTATTAAATCAAATTTTACGAGTTCAAATAGTTAATTATGGACTTTTGAACAAAATTATACAGATTAATCTAAAATTTTCAACTTTTTACTCGGTTAAAATTCTAACGTATTCTCTATAAAGCCTTTTTAGACATGCACGTTTTAATCCGAACAAAAAGATAACTAGATGTTATTAAATCAAATTTTTTGAGTTCAAATAATTAATTATGGGGTTTTGAACAAAATTATACAGATTAATCTAAAATTTTCAGCTTTTTACTCGGTTAAAATTCGAACGGATTGATGGCCTCCTCTCTCAATGTTTTCTCTCTGTAATCTCTCCTTCTTTTTCCCTCCTTCCTTTCGCCGCCTTTCCTTTCTTTCCGACTTCCTTCCGCCGCTTTTTCCTTCTGTTTTTTGTCCTTTCCTTTCGGTTTTTGGTTTCATGGCGCCGTCGCTCTTTCTTGGTGTCTTGGTGCTATCCTTCATTCTCGGATCTGGTTTTTTGGGGTTGCTTCCATTGTTGTGGATAGAAGAGAGCTTCTTCAAGCTTTCTCTTTCTCTTTTCTTTTTTTGCAGGACTTCACCTTGATGCCTCTAATCAGCGATCACCACGCCCGGTTTCCTGGGGCCGAATGCGACCATACTCTGGATGGTATAATAACCTTTTTGAGAGAGGAGGCCTGGTCTTCACCACGTCTCTTTCGACGACGTTCCTTCCACGACTGCGCTGCTATTTTCCACGTCAAGGACGATGGCTTGTTTGGCCGAATGATGTCCATCCGATCCTTTCACGGTATTTTTCCTTTGATCTTCTCCTGTTCTTTGCTTTCTTCAGCTTTATCTTGCTGGTGCTTCCAATCTTTCCTACGAAACATGGAGGATGAAACAGTCACGGCCGGGATGACCGGTGCTTCCATGGCCAATATGGCTATCTTACCACCCTTTCTTGGGCTTACAATCTATTCTCTTTTTCTGTATGTTTGCTTTACAATCTATCCTACCCGAGCCTGGGCTGTCATGTTTGGTGTGGAGTCACACTCCTGGGAGGACTTCTTTTTTTCTTTTTATATTTCTTTATCCTTTAGTTGTTTGTTTATACTTCTCTTTACCACTGGTAGTGGACGGACGAGGATGCTTTTCTCTCGGCTTGTTTTGTGTCTTGCTGTATACCGAACATCTCCTCCGTCTTCTTCTCTTTGGCTTCTTGTTTGGATTCTTGGCTTTTGGCGTTATGATAACACTAGTTATGGTGTTTGCTCTTATGCTTTCTGGTTATTGTCTGGGATTCGATATTTCCAGGGTTTTATCTTCTTCACTTCCGGTGCATGGCTTCTCCCTTACTCCTTTACGTCATGGCGACGTTTGGTCCAGAGAAGAGCGCTTCGCACGGTGGCTAGCTTGGTACGTTGTCCAATCCCTCGGGGCGTCATAGTTGGCCTTTTGTGGTCTTCTTTTTCGTTCTTTATTATACTCAGTCTTCCAACCCGCTGCTGGGTTATTTATTACTTCTTCTATGGAGCAAACAACCTGTGCGTCACTGTATATACTCCGGCAAGGTCTCTTTTTTCTACAGTGTTGGTGTTGAACGTCTCCCAGACGTATCTTGCTCGTATGTGCCCCTCTGTTCGATCGGATCTCCCCTTCCTGGTTTCTTAGAGGCTACGGCTGCGCTCCCTTCTTATTTTCCGAGATACTGCTTTCTTTCATATTCGACGCTGGAATTATCCTGGTTTGGTGCCGTCAGTCTCCCGGTCGTTTTCCAGGGGTACGGTGCTTTGCTCGCTCCATGTTTCTCTCCGAGCTCGGCGTTGGGGTCGAATCTTGTGGCTTATTCACTGGTCTCTTCTGGGTCTTGGAGCTTCGGCCTCCTTTTACATGCGAGATTTTCCCTCCGACTCTACCCTCCTTGGGGTCGATCTCTATTGCTGCTGCTGCATGCCCTCTCCTTTGTTCGTTTGTTGACAGGATGATCACTTTAGTTCAGGTTTCTGTTTTACTTTGGGTTTGTTTTGTTACTGCACTCGGTTCTTCCTTTTTTGTGTATTGTTTTTCATGTTTTTCTGTGTTACTCGGCTCCTGCTCCTTTTATTCGACATGTAATGGTATATTAGGGCATTGTTGCCTTTTCTTGGTCATTATTTTTTGGTATATTAGTTCTTTTCATATACCACCCTTATTTGGGGAATTCTCTAACACCTATAATGGTGTCTTACTCTTCCTAACCGTTTTTCGGTTCTATAGCTCCATCTTTTATAGCTTGACTTTCTATGAGTTTAATCATCTTCTTTGTTCTCTCTTTCCTCTCCTAAACCAAACTTTTTCCTATCATCCTAATCCTCCTCTGTTTCCTTCTATAAGGGTCAAGATATTCTTGACAATCATTTATTCCATTTTTTACAATATCTTATTTTTAACTATTTTCAAACTCTATCACTTTTATTTTTTATCTATTTTTTATTATCCTAATTTATTTATTTTTATCAGTGATAAGCTATCTTTGTCTATCTCTCCTATTTCTTACGATTTAATTTATATTAATCTCTACCTCTTTTATCTATTATCTCTTTTTACCTTTTTAAACTGTAGTTCTATTTTATTTCAAACTCTTTCCTTCCTATATAAATTTGGCCCTAAGCTACATATTTTTTTCATTCACTACTCTTCTCACACGCCATTGTCTCTGTCTTTCTCTCAGTTTTTCTTTTTGTCTTTCCAAACTATTTACAATGGATTCTAAATCATTCCTACAACAACTTGGCAATATTCACTTTACCGCTGATGAACAGGCAACCATCTTTCAACCCTTTATGTCTTGGGGAATATCAGAAGAAGATACACAATCTTCTCTTCTCGGGAAGCTTATTACCTCAAAGGAGATTGATGATCAGGTGATTATCAAGGCGTTCACTGGCATTTGGACTTCGTCCAAACTTGTCTCTATGAGAATCTTGAAGCCACATATGTTTCTCATCCGTTTCAAGGATGAAAGAATTAAGGATGATATACTTTCTAGAGGTCCTTGGACATACAAAGATGAATGGCTTGCTCTCACTCAATACAATTCTACTATCACTCCTGATGAGCATTCTTTTTCTATAATGAACATCTGGGTGCGTATTTATAACATTCCGCACATCTTTCTGGCCTCGGAGGATTCAGCTAATGATATTGGCATGTCCCTTGGAACCATTATTGGATCAGTAACAAAAATTGATACGAGGAAAATTGATCTTAACATAGTTGACTACTTGCGAGTGGGCTTATCGATTGATGCCACGCAACCAATTCGGCGCTGTATTGCTCTTGGGGGTGATCCTTCTCCAAGGTTCTGTCTGCTCCAATATGAACGGCTGCCTCTAATTTGCTACTGTTGTGGCCGTATTGGCCATTCCCTCGACTTTTGTTCCGTCCCGGAAGAATCGCGTCCTGAACAACTTCCTTTTGGTGACTGGTTAAGGTTTCTTCCCAAGAAGAAAGATTCACAACCCACCCAAAGAGGTCGTATCCGCTACATTACCAATGATAATAATGCTCAGCAAGTGCCTTCGTCCTCCCAAATATCCAACACCAATGCCAGCGTTGATAAGGGTAAATCTAAAGTTTCTTCGACATCTCTTCCGACCAATGGCAACGAGCCTATATCGATCACTGAGCCCCCACTTCCCAAAGGCCCTCGCCAACTCCCAACGGTTCCTAGCAAGCTCTCTGCTCGTCGATATCCTTCGCAGCCGCTGCAAATGATTTTTCCTAACCAAGGCCCTAATATTACTACTAGGCAACAATCCAACGCTAATGGAGGAGAGGTGAGTCTTTCTGATCCTGATCTCCAAGAGCTTGAGGCTGATCTCGCAAATGATCATGATTTCCAGGAAGCAGATGATTGGTTAGATTCTGCGCCAACGCCTAAGCGTACTGCCCGACCAACCTCAAGTCGAGGTGCTAAAAGAACTCCTCCTTCCGATGAATCTACTAGGGTCAAACGACCATGAGCCAGCACGGCACTGATGGAGAAAGATGGGATGAGCAGCGCTAAAAACTCTGCGGCGGAGGTTGATTCTGATCAGCCCCGCCGAGCAAAATGATCAATCTACTTTGGAACTGTCTAGGCCTGGGCAACGTTCTGGCAATTCCTCTTTTACAACATGTTGTTTTCTTGCATGTTGTTTTTCTGTTTTTAGTTTTTTCGTTTCTTTATACTAGTGTCTTTTCTGTTTTCCTGCCGGTATTAGGATCAAGTGGCCTTTTAGGCTTTGTTTTTGTTTTTAGGGCTTTGATGTTTTTCTTTAGAATTAATAATACACTTCATGTTTTTCTTTTTTCTTATTTACGTTTTTCTTCTATGTTCTTTTTTGTTGTGGTTGTTCTTGTTTTAGTTTGTTGTTCTAAGATATACCAAACTATATCTCTCATATTTATCTATTTTGTTTGTTATCTACCTCTTCCACACTCTGTGTTGACTATACCACCCTTATATAGGGATTATTCCAACATCTTTCATGATGTAGCTATCGTTTTTCATGGTGTTTTTTGTATGAACTACTTGTGGTTTATGCTTCGCAAATATTCTCCTTTACTTCTTTTTACCAGATTGGCTATGGCTGGGATGAGCAGCGTAAAAAACTCTGCGGCGAAGGTTGACTATTATCAACCCCGCCGGGAGGAATGAAACTCTTATGTTGGAACTGTCAGGGTCTTGGCAATACCCAGGCAGTTCGTGCACTACAACATGTTACCTCTAAGCATGATGTTGATTGTCTCTTTCTTTGTGAGACTAGACTGAACACACATAATATGCAACGGATTAAGCACAAGTTGGGTATGCATGGCTGTTTAGCAGTTGATCCTAGGCCATCTTGTGCTGGGCTTGCTATAATTTGGAATACCAATATCTCAATTGATTTGCTTTCATATTCGGATCTTCATATTGATGTCATTATTTCCTTTGGGTCCATCCGCATCCATTTTTCCGGTCTACATGGTTTCCCCGAAACTGCAAATAAATACAAAACTTGGCAGCTAATAAGCTCTCTCAACTCATCCTCAACCCTTCCCTGGCTCTTAGGGGGGGACTTTAATGAAATTCTTCATGACTATGAAAAACAAGGAGGTTCTCGACGCGCTCGATCGCAAATTAATAACTTTCGAGATTGTCTTTCTCAGAATGATCTTTTTGACTGTAAACCAACCTCCGGCTGGTTCACTTTGTCTAGATCAAGTCGCACTACCGGAACTATTTTGGAAAGAATTGACAGATTCCTTGGTAACTCTGATTGGTTTCACTCTTTTCCTAATTATCGAGCTACTTCTTTCTTTCAGACGCGTTCTGATCACTGCCCTATTTTAATAGATACCAACCCCTCTCCACTTTCGTGCTCTAAACGTACCAATACTCAGTTTCGTTATGAGGCCTGTTGGGCTGACAACCCAACTGTTCTATCCCGTATCACGGAAATTTGGTCGACCCATACAGGCCTGACCATTGAGAAACTTCGAGCTATTGGACGATTCTTAGCTACTTGGCAATCTAATAAGCGCATTCAATCAAATGTGCGTATTACCCAACTGACTGACTTTATCAATATGTGTCTCAAGCGTCAACTTTCAGATCTGGATATTCAAAATCTTATTTCAGCTAAAGGAGAGCTGGATAGCTTGCTTAATGCGAAGGAAATTTATTGGGCTCAACGAGCTCGGACACACTGGTTGGAATATGGTGACAAAAACACTGCTTTCTTTCATGCCAGGGCGAACAACCGTCGGCGAAAGAATAACATTGTTGGTCTCTTTAACCACCAGAATGTATGGCAAACCAACACGGCTGATATTATGACTATTGCTATTAACTACTTTCAAACTCTTTTTACTTCCTCCTCCCCTACCATAGCATCTTCCATATTGGATAATATTCCTTCTATTGTTACTGAATCGATGAACCATGATCTGAATAAGGATTTTACAGCAGATGAAGTCTCTGTTGCTTTTTGGGATATCGACCCGAGGAAAGCTCCAAGAGTCGATGGCTTCCCGAGTGGTTTCTTCAGGAAGTATTGGAACATCCTTGGACAGGATTTTACAAATCTTTGCCTCAGTCTCCTGAATGGGTCTGTTAGTATGGACGAGGTCAATCGTTCCATCATTGTTCTTATTCCCAAAATTAGCGCCCCTACTACGATGCGGCATCTACGCCCTATTAGTCTTTGTACAGTTATCTATAAAACTGTGTCGAAAGTTTTAGTTAACCGTTTAAAATCTATTATTCCATTATGTATCAGTGGTAATCAGGCTGCTTTTGTCCATGGACGGAGCATTACTGATAACATTCTTATTGCTCATGATCTCATCCATACGTTAAATACAGATGTCACCTCGTTGGCAAAAGGTGCTAGCCTCAAGCTCGACATGGAAAAAGCCTTTGACCGTGTTGAATGACCCTTTCTCGAGTAAATTATGTCTCGCTTAGGCTTCAACTCAAGTTGGGTCTCACTCATTATGAGGTGTGTCACCTCTGTTTCATTCCAAGTCCGCATTAACGATAACCTCTCGTCTCCTTTCAAGCCTAACAAATGTCTACGACAAGGGGACCCTCTCTCTCCTTTTCTCTTTCTCTTCTGTACTCAAGGGCTTTCTACGCTGCTTAACTTTGAACAAACTAATGGTCACCTCCCCGGGCTTTGTGCCAGCAGAAATGGACCCCGGGTTAATCACCTTCTCTTTACAGATGACTGTATTGTTTTCTTTCGGAACACAACTATAGAAGCTCAACGACTTAAGGATGTTTTGCATACTTATGCCCTCTCATCGGGGCAGGCAGTGAATTTTGAGAAATCCACTATCTTCTTCTCACGGAGAACACCTACTCCGCTTCGGTCGGATATCAGTGCTATTCTCCATGTTCGTGAGGTGGACGATCCTGGTATCTATTTAGGAGTTCCTCTCCTTATCGGAAAGAACAAAACTGTAGCTCTAGGGTTCACGAGAGACAAAATGAATGCCCATCTTAATACTTGGGATAAACATCTTCTTTCCTTTAGTGGTAGGGAAATCTTCATTAAGTCTGTTATACAATCTATGCCTCAATATGTTATGTCTTGTTATCTTTTACCACAAAACATTATTGATGATATGACCACCGCGATACGTCGGTACTGGTGGTCTGGGAAAGCTAACAAACGTGGATGACACATGCTTTCTTGGGACACCATATGCCTACCAAAAGCAGCGGGCAGTGTTGGTTTTAGGGACCTTCACCATTTTAGTGTTGATTTACTCGGTAAACAAATCTGGAGATTGATTTGCGATCCTGATAACCTTCTTTGCCAGGTCTATAAGTGCAAATATTTCCCGACGGGCTCTGTCCTTGATTCTAGCTATACTCGAAGCTCCTCCTTTGCTTGGAAGGGTCTTAGCATTGCTATTTCGAAACTTCGTCATGGTTTCTTCAAACGCCCTGGCATTTCCAGTAACATTCGGATTCATTTTGATAGATGGGGTGGTTCTCAGCCTGTAACCCTTTACGGTGATTATGAGGTGAATGATGAAGTCCCCCTTCGTACAAGTACTTTTATGCTGCGTAACTCGCCTCGTTGGGATGAACCAAAACTGCATGAATATTTTTCTCATGAAGATGCTAATACTGTTCTTAATGTCCCAATTATTAATGACGTGAAAGACACCATTCTTTGGGGACACCATGATGCTGGTATATATTCTGTTAGGTCCGGTTATCAATTCCTGCAGATCCAGCCAGGGCCTGTTCACATGCCTTCCAAGCTTTGGAAGATCTTATCTAAATTGCCTACTTTACCTAAAATTCGCTCCTTTGGCTGGCGGTTATGTCATGATGCACTTCCCTCTAGGCAGAAGATCCTTTACGCCAATCTCGGGCCTAGAGTTTGCCCTATCTGTAATATGGCCATTGAGTCTTCCCTCCATGCTTTGAGGGATTGTCCTAGCGCTAAGGAGGCACTCCTTCTGTCTGGACTCCCCTCTCGGATTCTATCCACTGCTTCCTCTTCCCCCTATCAGTGGCTTTCTGATGTTGCAAGTTTCCTCTCTTTGCATCAATTCTCGCTTCTTGTTACAGTTTTATGGAACTTATGAAATCGTCGTAATGACTTTGTCCATACTAATCATCTTCAACCGGTCTGGTTGACTATTGCCAATGCCCAGAAACTTTTTTCTGATTATACATCAATTACTGATGTGTCCCGCTCGTGCTCCCGGCTAGCTGAGCCCACCTTTGCTCACGCTAGATGGATGAAACTGGCTCCGGGTTTCGTCAAAATTAACACGGATGGGGCCTTCGACCCTGTCTTAAAAGGGGCCGCGGCAGGCGTTATTGCTCGAGACTCTGCTGGCTCTGTGCTCGAGGGATGCGCCATGCCCCTCATTTGTCCGGATCCTGCTTCTGCTGAGGCTCTTGCCATCCTGGAAGGCTTGCGTCTTGCTGCTAACAATGGCTGGTCTAATGTGGTCATTGAAACGGACTCTACTTCCATTGCCAACAAAGTAAATAATGCTCCTTCCCGAGATCTTTCCACTGTGCAACACTTGGTCACTCGCATCCGCACCACTCTTGGTACCTTGCCTGATTGTCAGATTTGTTATGTGCCTCGAGCTGCTAATGTTGTTGCCCATATTTTGGCTACTAGGGCTTTACGTTCGTTTTCTTCTTGTTCTTTTGATTGTCTCTTTCCCGACTATATTCGGGCTTCTGTACTCTCGGAGAGGTCTTCCTCTTCTTCTCAATAATAACCTGGGTACTCTTTTCCCCATAGGGGCCTTACTCCTCTCAGGGTGGTTTGGCTATAGGGGTTTTATAACAAGGCCCTTTCTTTCAAAAAAAAAAAAAAATTCGAACGGATTCTCTATAAAGCCTTTTTAGACATGGACGTTTTAATCCGAACAAAACGATAACTAGATGTCATTAAATCAAATTTTTTGAGTTTAAATAATTAATTATGGGGTTTTGAACAAAATTATACAGATTAATCTAAAATTTTCAGCTTTTTACTCGGTTAAAATTCGAACAGATTCTCTACAAAGCCTTTTTAGACGTGGACGTTTTAATCCGAACAAAACAAAAACTAGATGTTATTAAATGATATTTTCTGAGTTCAAATAGTTGAATATGGAATTTTGAACAAAATTATACAGATTAATCTAAAACTTTTAGCTTTTTACTCAGTTAAAATACGAACAGATTCTCTACAAAGCCTTTTTGGACATGCAAGTTTTAATCCCAACAAAACGAAAACCAGATTTTATTAAATCAAATTTATGAGTTCAAATAGTTAATTATGGGGTTTTGAACAAAATTATACAGATTAATCTAAAATTTTCAACCTTGTACTCGGTTAAAATTCGAACGGATTCTCTATAAAGCCTTTTTATACATGCATGTTTTAATCCAAACAAAAAGATAACTAGATGTTTTTAAATCAAATTTTTTGAGTTCAAATAATTAATTATGGGGTTTTGAACAAAATTATACAGATTAATCGAAAATTTTCAGCTTTTTACTCGGTAAAAATTTGAATGGGTTTTCTATAAAGCCTTTTTAGACGTGGACGTTTTAATCCGAACAAAACAAAAACCAGATGTTATTAAATGAAATTTTATGAGTTCAAATAGTTAATTATTGGATTTTGAACAAAATTATACAAATAAATCTAAAATTTTCAACTTTTTACTCGGGTAAAATTTGAACGGATTCTCTATAAAGCAATTTTAGACAAGCAAGTTTTAGTACCCACAAAACGAAAATTAGATGATATTAAATCAAATTTTACGAGTTCAAATAGTTAATTATGGGCTTTTGAACAAAATTATACAGATTAATCTAAAATTTTTAACTTTTTACTCGGTTAAAATTCGAACGGATTCTCTATAAAACCTTTCTAGACATGCACGTTTTAATCCGAACAAAACGATAACTAGAAGTTTTTAAATCAAATTTTTTGAGTTCAAATAATTAATTATGGGGTTTTGAACAAAATTATACAGATTAATCTAAAATTTTCAGCTTTTTACTCGGTTAAAATTTGAACAGGTTCTCTTTAAAGCCTTTTTAGTCGTAGACGTTTTAATCCGAACAAAACAAAAACCAGATGTTATTAAATAAAATTTTATGAGTTCAAATAGTTAATTATTGGATTTTGAACAAAATTATACAAATAAATCTAAAATTTTCAGCTTTTTACTCGGTTAAAATTCGAACGATTCCCTATAAAGCAATTTTAGACAAGAAAATTTTAGTCCCAACAAAACAAAAATTAGATGTTATTAAATCAAATTTTACGAGTTCAAATAGTTAATTATAGGCTTTTGAACAAAATTATATAGATTAATCTAAAATTTTCAACTTTTTGCTCGTTAAAATTCAAACGGATTCTCTATAAAGCCTTTTTAGATATGCACGTTTTAATCCGAACAAAACGATAACTAGATGTTATTAAATCAAATTTTTTTAGTTCAAATAATTAATTATGGACTTCTGAACAAAATTATACAGATTAATCTAAAATTTTTAGCTTTTTACTCGGTTAAAATTTAAAAGGATTCTTTATAAAGCCTTTTTAGACATGTACATTTTAATCCCAACAAAACAAAAACAAAATTTTATTAAATGAAATTTTATGAGTTCAAATATTTAATTTTGAGCTTTTGAATAAAATTATACAGATTAATGTAAAATTTTCAGCTTTTTACTCGGTTAAAATTCGAATGGATTCTCTATAAAGTCTTTTTAGACATGCACATTTTAATCTTAACAAAACAAAAATGAGATGTTAGTAAATTAAATTTTACGAGTTCAAATAATTAATTAGGGGCTTTTGAACAAAATTATAAAGATTAATCTAAAATTTTCAAATTTTTACTAGGTTAAAATTCGAACGGATTCTCTATAAAGCCTTTTTAGACATGCACGTTTTAATCCGAACAAAACGATAACTAGATGTTATTAAATCAAATTTTTTACTCGGTTAAAATTTTCAGCTTTTTACTCGGTTAAAGTTCGAACGGATTCTAAATAAAGCAATTTTAGACAAGCAAGTTTTAGTCCAACAAAACGAAAAATAGATGTTATTAAATCAAATTTTACGAGTTCAAATAGTTAATTATGGGCTTTTGAACAAAATTATACAGATTAATCTAAAATTTTCAACTTTTTACTCCGTTAAAATTCGAACGGATTCCCTATAAAGCCTTTTTAGACATGCAAGTTTTAATCCGAACAAAACGATAACTAGATGTTATCAAATCAAATTTTTTGAGCTCAAATAATTAATTATGGGGTTTTGAACAAAATTATACTAATTAATCTAAAATTTTCAGCATTTTACTCGGTTAAAATTCGAACAGATTCTCTATAAAGCTTTTTTAGACGTGGACGTTTTAATCCGAACAAAACAAAAACCAGATGTTATTAAATGAAATTTTATGAGTTCAAATAGTTGAATATGGAATTTTGAACAAAATTATACAGATTAATCTAAAATTTTTAGCTTTTTACTCGGTTAAAATACGAACAAATTCTCTACAAAGCCTTTTTGGACATATATGTTTTAATCCTAACAAAACGAAAACCAGATGTTATTAAATCAAATTTTATGAGTTCAAATACTTAATTATGGGGTTTTGAACAAAATTATACAAATTAATCTAAAATTTTCAACCTTTTACTCGGTTAAAATTCGAACGGATTCTCTATAAAGCCTTTTTAGACATGCACGTTTTAATCCGAACAAAACGATAAATAGATGTTATTAAATCAAATTTTTTGAGTTCAAATAATTAATTATAGGGTTTTGAACAAAATTATACAAATTAATCTAAAATTTTCAGCTTTTTACTCGGTTAAAATTTGAACGGATTCTGTATAAAGCCTATTTAGACGTGGACGCTTTAATCCGAACAAAACAAAAACCAAATGTTATTAAATGAAATTTAATGATTTCAAATAGTTAATTATTGGATTTTGAACAAAATTATACTGATAAATCTAAATTTTTCAGCTTTTTACTCGGTTAAAATTCGAATGGATTCTCTATAAAGCAATTTTGGACAAGCAAGTTTTAGTCCTAACAAAACGAAAATTAGATGTTATTAAATCAAATTTTATGAGTTCAAATAGTTAATTATGGGCTTTTGAAAAAAATTATACAGATTAATCTAAAATTTTTAGCTTTTTACTCGGTTAAAATTTGAACGTGTTCACTATAAAGCCTTTTTAGACATGCACATTTTAATCTCAACAAAACGAAAACCAGATTTTATTAAATGAAATTTTATGAGTTCAAATATTTAATTTTGAGCTTTTGAATAAAATTATACAGATTAATCTAAAATTTTGAACTTTTTACTCGGTTAAAATTCGAATGGATTCTCTATAAAGCCTTTTTAGACATGCACGTTTTAATCCGAATAAAACGATAACCAGATGTTATTAAATCAATTTTTTTGAGTTCAAATAATTAATTATGGGATTTTGAACAAAATTATACAGATTAATCTAAAATTTTCAGCTTTTTACTAGTTAAAATTTGAACGTATTCTCTATAGAGCCTTTTTAGACATGCACGTTTTAGTCCGAACAAAACAAAAAACAGATGTTATTAAATAAAATTTTATGAGTTCAAATAGTTAATTATGGGATTTTTAACAAAATTAAACAGATAAATCTAAAATTTTCAGCTTTTTACTAGGTTAAAATTCGAACGAATAAAGCAATTTTAGACATGCAAGTTTTAATCCCACCAAAATGAAAACCAGATGCTATTAAATCAAATTTTATGAGTTCAAATAGTTGAATATGGTCTTTTAAACAAAATTATACAGATTAATCTAAAATTTTTATCTTTTTACTCGGTTAAAATTTGAACGAATTCTCTACAAAGCCTTTTTAGACATGCACATTTTAATTCCAACAAAACGAAAACAAGAATTTATTAAAATAAATTTTATGAGTTCAAATATTTAATTTTGAGCTTTTGAACAAAATTATAAAGATTAATCTAAAATTATCAGCTTTTTCCTCGGTTAAAATTTGAACAGGTTCTCTGTAAAGTCTTTTTAGACGTGGACGTTTTAATCCGAACAAAACAAAAACCAGATATTATTAAATAAAATTTAGATATGCACATTTTAATCCCCAAAAAACAACAATCATATGTTATTAAATCAAATTTTATGAGTTCAAATAATTAATTATGCGATTTTGAACAAAATTATACAGATAAATCTAAAATTTTCAGCTTTTTAGTCGGTTAAAATTTGAACGGATTCTCTATAAAGCAATTTTAGACAAGCAAGTTTTAATCCCAACAAATCGAAAATCGAATATTATTAAATTGAATTTTATGAGTTCAAATAGTTGAATATAGGCTTTTGAACAAAATTATACAGATTAATCTAAAAATTTTAGCTTTTTACTCTTCCGGGCGGTCGGCTATAGGGGTTTTTTAATGAGGCCCTTTCTCAAAAAAAAATTCGAATGGATTCTCTACAAAGCCTTTTTAGACATGCACATTTTAATCCCAACAAAACGAAAACCAGATTTTATTAAATGAAATTTCATGAGTTGAAATATTTAATTTTGAGCTTTTGAACATATTTATACAGCTAAATCTAAAATTTTAAGCTTTTTACTCGGTTAAAATTTGAACGGATTCTCTATAAAATTAGATGTTATTAAATAAAATTTTATGAGTTCAAATAGTTAATTATGAGATTTTGAACAAAATTATACAGATAAATCTAAAAGTTTCACTTTTTACTCGGTTAAAATTCGAACGGATTCTCTATAAAGCAATTTTAGACAAGCAAGTTTTAATCCCAACAAAATAAAAATTAGATGTTATTAAGTCAAATTTTATGAGTTCAAATAGTTGAATATGGACTTTACAACAAAATTATACAGATTAATCTAAAATTTTTAGCTTTTTACTCGATTAAAATTGGAACGGATTCTCTACAAAGACTTTTTAGACATGCACATTTTAATATCAACAAAACGAAAACCAGATTTTATTAAATGAAATTTTATGAGTTCAAATATTTAATTTTGAGCTTTTGAATAAAATTATACAGATTAATCTAAAATTTTCAGCTTTTTACTCGGTTAAAATTCGAACGGATTCTCTATAAAGCCTTTTTAGACATGCGCGTTTTAATCGAAATAAAACAAAAACCAGATGTTATTAAATCAAATTTTATGAGTTCATATAGTTAATTATGGGCTTTTGAACAAAATTATATAGATTAATCTAAAATTTTAAACTTTTTAGGTGGTTAAAATTCTAATAGATTCTCTATAAAGCCTTTTTAGACATGCACGTTTTAATCCGAGCACAACGATAACTAGATGTTATTAAATTAAATTTCTTGAGTTCAAATAATTAATTACGGGATTTTGAACAAAATTATATAGATTAATCTAAAATTTTCAGCTTTTTACTCAGTTAAGATTTGAATGGATTCTCTATAAAGTCTTTTTAGACATGCAAGTTTTAATCCGAATAAAACAAAAACTAGATGTTATTAAATAAAATTTTATGAGTTCAAATAGTTAATTATGGGATTTTGAATAATATTATACAACTAAATCTAAAATTTTAGCTTTTTACTCGATTAAAATTCGAACGGATTATGATTATGGATCTCTCCTCTCTTTTCCTCTCTCCGTACGTTCTCCTCTCTTCGTACTCTTCCTCCGCCGCCTTGGAGGCTTTTGTGCCAACGTCTTCCGGCGTCTCCATGGTTCGTTCACCGCCGCCAACTCCTGGGGAGGAGGGATCCGTCATTGTTCGTTGCTTACCACGCTCGACGAGGGACTCTACCAACGCCGGGAACGGCGGATCTCTTTACTGCTTTGGTTTCGATCGATCTTCTTACCTTCCACGATCGTTTTTTGGGTTTTGCAGGTTGTGATCCGATCGGCCATCCGATCTGATGATGTCCTCGATCTTGTGCGGCAGGTTCATCGATGTCGGCTATGGTGGCTTTGCTTCTTCTCCATCGCCGGCCTGTTTTCGTTGTTGCCTTACGTTTTGCGATCTTGGTCGCGTCTTGTTTCTCACTGGGCTCGTCATGTCCCTTTCCGTCATCCGATGATCAACCTCGACGAGGGACTCTATCAACGCCGGGAACGGCGGATCTCTTTACTGCTTTGGTTTCGATCGATCTTCTTATCTTTCACGTTCATTTTCTGGGTTTTGCAGGTTGCGATCCGACGGCTATGGTGGCTTTGCTTCTTCTCCATCGCCGGTCTATTTTCGTTGTTGCCTTACGTTTTGCGATCTTGGCCGCGTCTGGCTTCTGATGGTGTTCTTGGCCGAGCTTGGCAGCGACATTGCCTCTGTGAGGGATGTCCTCGACGCCGGCTATGGCGCTTCTCCTTCGTTTATCTTGCCGTTTTCTTTCCGCTGCTACCTCACTCGTGGCTATGGCTTTGGTGCGTTTGTCTCTCTTCTCTGGTTCTGGTTCTTGCCTACGACCATCGGCGGCCCCGTCCTGTCGAGTCTTCTTCTCTCCAGTGCCCGTTCGTGTTAGCGAGGTTTGCTGCCTTTCGTTTCTGGGTTCTTGCTGATCAGGAGAATTGGCAGGGGTGGGGCGAGCAGCTGATTGAAGCCCATGCAACGTACGTGCATGCGGCTCCTCTTGCTGCTCATGTTGCTATTCTTGGTGGGGCGGTCTCAGCAGCGATTTCTGCTCCAATGCGGTGTCGTTTCGCCCTTAAGGGCCCGTATTATCAAGATAGGTTCGATATTTTCTTGGTGGTGCCTCTTTTACTCACATATTATCGAATGTTCTCTTCGTGGTTACGATATAAAGTGCCTATGATTCATCGAATTGTATGTTGTTATACCACCTATTGTCATCTCTTTTCACTTTCCTTATTGTTTGTTTTTGTCTTCTTTATATTTTCTTTACTGTTTTTGTTATTGTTAATGCTACTGTTAATGTCAATGTTATTAGTAATATTAATGTTACATCGTAATAACTTTCGTTTACCAACCTTATATAAGGTTCATACCAACACCTCTCATGGTGTTTTGCTGAGACAATGGTCTGCTAATCAGACTTTTATGCCAACTATTACTTTTTTTATTCTAATGATCTTCACAATCCTTCCATACTATGATGTCTTTCTTTATGGACTCTTATTTTATTCCATTAAAAATATAATTTATATTCCTTTTCAAATTCTTATTTCTTTTTTTAAATACAATATTTATCCCTTTTCTACTTTATTAATAGTTTTTTGGCCTTTTCTTTCCAGCGATATTATCTTTTCTTTATAAGATATTCTATTCCTTTTCAGACTCTTTTTCTCTTTTTTAATCCTGATAAAACTCTTCTGTCTTACTTTTCACCTCTATATAAGATCATAAGCTCTCTTCATACTTTATTCTTTCCCATACTTTCTTCCGATTACCGTCCATCCTCTCCTCTTTTTCTTCTAATGGATTCCAAAACTTTTCTCCAACAACTCGAGAATATCCAATTCACTGAGGAAGAACAGTCTACTATCTTTCAAACCAACCTACCTTGGGACTCAGCTGATGCTGACTCTTATACGACCCTTCTAGGGAATATGATCACCTCCAAGGACATTGATGATCAGATTATTATTAAAGCCTTCACCGGAATCTGGACCTCGGCTAAACTTTCCTCTATGCGTTCACTGCGGCCACGACTGTTTCTTATCTGCTTCAAGAATGAGAAGATTAAGGATGATATCCTGTCTAGGGGACCATGGACATACAAAGATGAGTGGCTTTCTCTCACTCAATACGACCCCACTATTAGCATTGATGATCACTCATTCCTAACAATGAATGTGTGGGTACGGATTTATAATATTCCGCCTATCCTCCTTGCTTCGGAAGATTCGGCTAACAATATTGATGAATCGCTCGGGGCGCTCATAGGGAACGTTACGAAAATTGACACAAGGAAATTGGATTTCAACATGGTTGACTATCTTCGGGTAGGGTTAACTCTCGATGCTTCTAAACCAGTTCGTCGTTGTGTTGCTATTGGTGGGGGCTCTTCTACCCGTTTTTGTCCGCTACAATATGAACGTCTTCCCACTCCCTGTCACTGTTGTGGTCGTGTTGGTCACTCAATTGACTTTTGTGCTGTTCCTATTGAGGAGAGGCCTGAGCAACTTCAATATGGTGACTGGCTTCGCTATCTACCCAAAAGAAAGGTTACTCAACCTCTGCAGAGAGGACGCATCCGTTATATTTCGCAGAACTCGCAGGCATCTCCCTCCACGACCACCAATGGTAAAGATAAGGGTCCTATGACATCCCTACCAGTTAAGGAAAACGCCCTGCCTTCTGAATCTGCTCCTGTTTTCTCCCAAGGTCCTCGTACCCTTCCAACTGTTCCAAGTAAGCTATCTGTTAGGCGCGGTCTTGCTCAACTCCTACAAACGGCTTTTCCAGATCTAGATTCCAATATAACTACTCGAGCTAAGGTCCCCGATGGTGATGCTGGTGATGCTGATGGCAGCTTATCGGCACCAGAACTCCAGGATTTGGAGCTAGAACTTGCCAATGACACTGCCTTCCAGGAGGCTGCTGACTGGATTGAAAATGCACCGCCGGCCAAGCGAATGGTTCGTGTTATCTCTACTAGAGGCACTAAAAGAACTCCGCCATCCGATGATGGTTCTAGGCCTAAACGGCATCGGCCACCTCCTAAAGGGTCTGCAGAAAAAGCTGGGATGAGCAGCACAAATAACACTCCGGCGGAGGTTGACAGTGGTCAACCCCGCTGAGCCAAATGATTGATCTTTTTTGGAACTGTCATGGCTTCTATACCATGGCAGTTCTAATTTTAGTTTATCTCTTTATTTTTTTCGTTGTTCTTAGTTTCTTGAGTTTTTTAGGACAGTTTCTTTTTTTTGCATCTCTTTTTGGGTTTGTTTTCTGGTTTAATAATATTTCTTTTTCTTTCTTTTTTTACTTTGGTTCTTTCTCTTCTTTTACTTTCTTTTGCTCCTCTTTTTTCTTTTCCTTTTTCTTTAGTACATATGTTATTCTACGATTACACATACCACCCTTCGAAAGGGATCTTTCCAACGTCTACTTTGACGTATCTTTACTTTTCAAGGGGAATTGCTTTCCTACTCTACTTCATTTCCATTTACATTATTGGCTAGCTGGGATGAGCAGCTTTAACAACTCTCTGGCGGTGGTTGACGATGATCAACCCTGCCGAAAGAAATGAAAATCTTATGTTGGAACTGTCAGGGCCTTGGCAACGCCCAAACAATTCTTGCTTTACAATGTGCTGTCTCCAAGCATGATGCTGATTGTCTCTTTCTCTGTGAGACCAGATTAAACAGACAAAACATGGATCGTATTAAGCTCAAACTTGGTATGCATGGTTGTCTAGCTGTTGATCCCAGGCCTTCCTGCACAGGACTTGCCATCATATAGAAGAACAATTCTTCTGTTGATCTCCTCTCGTATTCAGATCGACATATTGATGTTCTTGTTACATCTGAACAATTTCAATTCCACTTTACTGGCATACACGGCTTTCCGGAAACTGCGAACAAACACAAGACTTGGCAATTAATAGATTCCCTGAATGTAGCCAGTTCTCTTCCTTGGCTTTTAGGGGGGGACTTTAATGAAATCCTTTACGACAACGAAAAACAAGGTGGTTCCCGCCGTGCTCGTTCACAAATTAACAACTTTCAAGAGTGCCTTGTTAATAATGATCTTTTCGACTGTAAACCAAAGTCTGGATGGTTCACTTGGACCAGATCGGGACGCAACTCGGTAACCATTATGGAAAGACTAGACAGATTTCTTGGTAATTCCACCTGGTTCACTACTTTCCCTAGTTGCCAAGCTATCTCTTTCTTTCAGGCGCGTTCTGACCACTGTCCTATTTTGATGGATACTAGGCCTGTTTTGAGTCCTCCAATTGTGCGGACCAGCTCATTGTTCCGCTATGAGAACTGCTGGGCTGATAATCCTGAGGTTCTTTTACGTATTAAAGAGCTATGGTCTACTCCATCTCGATCGACTCTAAGTAAACTACACGACATTAGACATTTCCTTGCTACTTGGCAAACTAGCAAACGCTTGAAATCCAATAAGCGTATCTCCCAGTTGAATGACTTCATTAACCTATGTCTCACGCGACATCTCTCCGACTTTGAAATCAATGGCCTTTTCTCTGCTAAACGTGAGCTCGATAGTTTACTAAATGCGAAGGAAATCTATTGGGCTCAACACGCTCGAACTCTCTGGTTAGAGCACGGTGACAAAAACACTTCCTTCTTTCATGCTAGAGCGACTAGCCGACGGAGGAAAAACCAGCTTGTTGGTCTTTTCAACGGTCAAAATATTTGGCAAACTAATTCTAATGATATTATGACTACCGCTGTTACATACTTTCAAAATCTTTTTTCATCATCCTCTCCTATAATAGATTCATCAATCTTGACCAATATTCCCACAGTTGTTACTGACTCAATGAATAATGAACTTAATAAGGATTTCACTCCAGATGAAATTCATACTGCTTTTCGTGATATCGATCCGAGGAAGGCCCCGGGGGTTGACGGTTTCCCAAGCAGTTTCTTCCGGAAGCACTGGGATATCCTTGGCCATGAATTTATATCTCTCTACCTCGGGCTTCTTCGAGGGTCCATTAATATGGAAGAAGTCAATCGTACCATTATTGTGCTTATCCCTAAAATTGATGAACCTACCACAATGCGTCATCTTAGACCTATTAGTCTCTGTACAGTTATTTATAAAACTGTCTCAAAAGTACTTGTTGATCGGCTAAAATCTACCATACCCATTTGTATTAGTGGCAACCAAGCTGCTTTTGTTCATGGCAGGAACATTACGGATAATATTCTTATAGCCCACGAACTTATCCATACCCTTAATACTGATGCTACATCCCTTGTGAAAGGGGCTAGTTTAAAGTTAGATATGGAAAAGGCCTTCGACCGTGTTGAATGGACTTTTTTAGAACATATTATGATTCGTCTAGGTTTTAACCCCAATTGGGTGTCCCTTATTATGAGGTGTGTATCCTCAGTTACCTTTCAAGTTCGAGTGAATGATTCTCTTTCTCAGCCTTTTAAGCCCTTTAGAGGTTTACGACAAGGGGACCCTCTCTCCCCTTTTTTGTTTCTTTTCTGTACACAGGGTCTTTCTGCCTTACTTAATGCTGAGCAATCCTCTGGTGAACTCCCGGGGCTTTGCTCTAGCAGAAATGGGCCACGTGTCAATCATCTTCTTTTTGAAGACGACTGTGTTGTTTTTATCAAGACCGAAATGGCCGAAGTACAGCGCCTTCGGGACATTCTGCATATTTATGCCACTTCGTCCGGGCAGGCAGTGAACTTTGAGAAATCTACTATTTTCTATTCTCGGAAAACCCCCTTGTCACTTCGAATAGCCATCAATGACATACTGCATGTCAGGGAGGTGAATGACCCTGGGCTTTACTTAGGAGTCCCTCTTCTCATTGGAAAGAATAAAACTACTGCTCTGGGATTTACCAGAGATAAAATGATTTCCAGAATGAACAGCTGGGACAAGCATCTCCTCTCTTTTAGTGGGAGAGAAGTCTTCATCAAATCCATTCTACAATCTATGCCTCAATATGTAATGTCTTGCTACCTTCAGCCACTCAATATTATTGATGACATGACTACTTCTATACGCCGTTACTGGTGGTCTGGAAAATCTGGCAAAAAAGGATGGCACATGCTTCCCTGGGATACTGTCTGTCTCCCGAAAGCGGCTGGGGGAATCGGCTTTCGTGACCTACACCATTTTAATATTGCTTTACTCGGTAAGCAGATTTGGCGCCTTGTGTGTACTCTTGGGAACCTTCTTAGTCAAATTTACAAATGCAAGTACTACCCGAATGGTTCTTTATTAGACTCTGTTTCTTCGCGGAGTTTCTCCTTTGCCTGGAAAGGGCTTAGTGTAGCTATTTCTAAACTTCGTGCTGGATTTTTTATACGTCCAGGTATGAATACTATCCAGATCCACTTTGACAATTGGGGTGGCTCTCAGCCTTTACGCCTTTATGGTGATTATGAGATCAATGATGAAGTGCCTTTGCGCGCTGGCACTTTTATGATACCTAACTTGCCCCGATGGGATGAATCCAAAGTTAGGAATTACTTTACACATGAGGATGCTAATACTATCCTTAATGTTCCGATTATTAATGATATGACGGATACCACCCTCTGGGGTAACCATGATTCTGGTATCTATTCTGTGCGATCGGGCTATCAATTTTTGACGCATCAGCCAGGTCCAGTTAACAGGCCCTCTAAACTTTGGAAAATTCTCTCTAAATTACCCACTCTTCCGAAGGTACGTTCTTTTGCTTGGCGTTTGTGCCACAATATACTACCGTCTGGTCACAAAATCCTTCAGGCCAATCTTGGTTCGGGGATTTGCCCTATATGCAATTTGGCCATTGAAACCACCATCCATGCTATAAGGGACTACCCTTGTACTAGGGAGGCGTTCCAGTTGGCAGGACTCCCATCTCGACTTCTCTCTCCTGTTTATACCTCCCCTCATCAGTGGCTTTCTGCGGCAGCTGGCTTTCTTTCTCTTCAGCAATTCTCTTTATTTCTTACGATCTTATGGAATCTCTGGAACCGTCGGAATGACTTTGTCCATAATAACCATCTTCAACCGGTTTGGTTAACCGTTGCTAATGCTCTCAGCCTTTCACATGATTACGCCTCAGCTAATAATGCCTCCCGTCTACATTCCCGGCTAGCTGAGCCCACTTTTGCTCTTGCTAGATGGACGAAACCAGACCCTGGTTACGTCAAGATTAACACGGACAGTGCTTTCAACCCCGTGTTAAAAGGAGCAGCAGCTGGTGTCATTGTTAGGGATTCCTCTAGCATTTTCCGTGGCGGTTGTTCTTTGCCTCTCCTCTGTCCGGATCCTGCCTCTGCTGAAGCTCTTGCCCTCCTGGAAGGTTTGAAGCTTGCCATTTCTAATGGCTGGACCCGTGTTGTCTTCGAGACTGACTCCGCTTCCATTGCTAATAAGGTCAATGATCCCCTTTACCAGGACCGTTCCTCTGTGCAACCTTTGGTATCTCGTATCCGTTCCACTCTTGGTACTTTGCCTGACTGTAAGATTTGTTATGTACCTAGAGAGGCTAATGTTGTATCCCATGTGTTAGCTACTAGGGCTTTGCGCTCCTTCTCTTCTTGCTTTTTCTCCTGTGACTTTCCCGATTTTATTCGGGCTTCTATAAACTCGGAGAGGTTCTCCTCCCCTTCGCAATAAGATCTTGGGTACTCTTTTCCCCATAGGGGCCTTCCTGCCCCTCGGGGTGGTTGGCTATAGGTTTTTTTTAATGAGGCCCTTTTCTCAAAAAAAAAATTCGAACGGATTCTCTATAAAGCAATTTTAGAAATGCACGTTTTAATCCCAACAAAACGAAAACCAGATGTTATTAAATCAAATTTTACGAGTTCAAATAGTTGAATATGGGCTTTTGAACAAAATTATACAGATTAATCTAAAATTTTTAGCTTTTTACTCGGTTAAAATTCGAACGAATTATCTATAAATCCTTTTTAGACATGCACATTTTAATCCCAATAAAAGGAAAACTAGATTTTATTAAATGAAATTTTATGAGTTCAAATATTTAATTTTGACCTTTTGAACAAAATTATACAGATTAATCTAAAATTTTTAGCTTTTTACTCGGTTAAAATTCGAACGGATTCTCTATAAAGCCTTTTTAGACATGCACGTTTTAATCCCAACAAAACGAAAACCAGATGTTATTAAATCAAATTTTATGAGTTCAAATAGTTAATTATGTGCTTTTGAAAAAAAATATACAAATTAATCTAAAATTTTCAACTTTTTACTCGATTAAAATTCAAACAGATTCTCTATAAAGCCTTTTTAGACATGCACGTTTTAATCCGGAAAAAAGATAACTAGATGTTATTAAATCAACTTTTTTGAGTTCAAATAATTAATTATGGGCCTTTGAACAAAATTATACAAATTAATCTAAAATTTTCAACTTTTTACTTGGTTAAAATTCGAATAGATTCTCTATAAAGCCTTTTTAGAAATGCACGTATTAAACCGAACAAAACGATAAGTAGATATTATTAAATCAAATTTTTTGAGTTCAAATAATTAATTATGGGATTTTGAACAAAATTATACAAATTAATATAAAAGTTTCAGCCTTTTACTCGGTTAAAATTTGAACGGATTCTCTATAAAGCCTTTTTAGACATGCTCATTTTAATCCGAGCAAACCAAAAAACAGATGTTATTAAATAAGAATTTTTGAGTTCAAATAGTTAATTATTGGATTTTGAACAAAATTATACAGATGAATCTAAAATTTTCAACTTTTTACTCGGTTAAAATTCGAACGGGTTCTCTATAAAGCAATTTTAGACATGCAAGTTTTAATCCCACCAAAATGAAAACCAGATGTTATTAAATCAAATTTTATGAAGTCAAATAGTTGAATATGGTCTTTTAAACAAAATTATACAGATTAATCTAAAATTTTTAGCTTTTTACTCGGTTAAAATTCGAACAAATTCTCTGCAAAGCCTTTTTAGACATGCACGTTTTAATCCCAACAAAACGAAAACAAGATTTTATTGAATGAATTTTATGAGTTCAAATATTTAATTTTGAGCTTTTGAACAAAATTATACAGATTAATCTAAAATTTTAAGCTTTTTACTCGGTTAAAATTCGAACAGATTCTCTATAAAGCCTTTTTAGACATGCACGTTTTAATCCCAAAAAACGAAAATCAGATGTTATTAATATCAAATTTTACGAGTTCAAATACTTAATTATGGTCTTTTCAACAAAATTATACATATTAATCTAAAATTTTCAGCTTTTTACTCGTTTAAAATTTGAACGAATTCTCTATAAACCCTTTTTAGACGTGGACGTTTTAGTCTGAACAAAATAAAACCAGATGTAATTAAATCAAATTTTAAGAGTTTAAATAGTTAATTATGAAATTTTGAACAAAATTATACAGATAAATCTAAAATTTTCAGCATTTTACTTGGTTAAAATTCGAACAGATTCTCTATAAAGCAATTTTAAACAAGCAAGTTTTAATCCCAATAAAACAAAAATTAGATGTTATTAAATCAAATTTTATGAGTTCAAATAGTTGAATATGGGCTTTTGAACAAAATTATATAGATGAATCTAAAATTTTTAGCTTTTTACTCGGTTAAAATTCGAACGGATTCTCTATAAAGCCTTTTTAGACATGCACGTTTTAATCCCAACAAAACGAAAACCTGATGTTATTAAATCAAATTTTATGAGTTCAAATAATTAATTATGGGCTTTTGAACAAAATTATACATATTAATCTTAAATTTTCAACTTTTTAGTCGGTTAAAATTCGAAAAGATTCTCTATAAAGCCTTTTTAGACATGCACGTTTTAATCCCAACAAAACGAAAACCTGATGTTATTAAATCAAACTTTATGAGTTCAAATAATTAATTATGGGCTTTTGAACAAAATTATACATATTAATCTTAAATTTTCAACTTTTTAGTCGGTTAAAATTCGAAAAGATTCTCTATAAAGCCTTTTTAGACATGCACGTTTTAATCCAAACAAAACGATAACGAGATGTTACTAAATCAAATTTTTTGAGTTCAAATAATTAATTATGGGCTTTTGAACAAAATTATACAAATTAATCTAAAAGTTTCAGCTTTTTACTCGGTTAAAATTCAAACGGATTCTCTATAAAGCCTTTTTAGACATGCACGTATTAAACCGAACAAAACGAAAACCAGATGTTATTAAATCAAATTTTATGAGTTCAAATAGTTAATTATGTGCTTTTGAAAAAAAATATACAAATTAATCTAAAATTTTCAACTTTTTACTCGATTAAAATTCAAACAGATTCTCTATAAAGCCTTTTTAGACATGCACGTTTTAATCCGGAAAAAAGATAACTAGATGTTATTAAATCAACTTTTTTGAGTTCAAATAATTAATTATGGGCCTTTGAACAAAATTATACAAATTAATCTAAAATTTTCAACTTTTTACTTGGTTAAAATTCGAATAGATTCTCTATAAAGCCTTTTTAGAAATGCACGTATTAAACCGAACAAAACGATAAGTAGATATTATTAAATCAAATTTTTTGAGTTCAAATAATTAATTATGGGATTTTGAACAAAATTATACAAATTAATATAAAAGTTTCAGCCTTTTACTCGGTTAAAATTTGAACGGATTCTCTATAAAGCCTTTTTAGACATGCTCATTTTAATCCGAGCAAACCAAAAAACAGATGTTATTAAATAAGAATTTTTGAGTTCAAATAGTTAATTATTGGATTTTGAACAAAATTATACAGATGAATCTAAAATTTTCAACTTTTTACTCGGTTAAAATTCGAACGGGTTCTCTATAAAGCAATTTTAGACATGCAAGTTTTAATCCCACCAAAATGAAAACCAGATGTTATTAAATCAAATTTTATGAAGTCAAATAGTTGAATATGGTCTTTTAAACAAAATTATACAGATTAATCTAAAATTTTTAGCTTTTTACTCGGTTAAAATTCGAACAAATTCTCTGCAAAGCCTTTTTAGACATGCACGTTTTAATCCCAACAAAACGAAAACAAGATTTTATTGAATGAATTTTATGAGTTCAAATATTTAATTTTGAGCTTTTGAACAAAATTATACAGATTAATCTAAAATTTTAAGCTTTTTACTCGGTTAAAATTCGAACAGATTCTCTATAAAGCCTTTTTAGACATGCACGTTTTAATCCCAAAAAACGAAAATCAGATGTTATTAATATCAAATTTTACGAGTTCAAATACTTAATTATGGTCTTTTCAACAAAATTATACATATTAATCTAAAATTTTCAGCTTTTTACTCGTTTAAAATTTGAACGAATTCTCTATAAACCCTTTTTAGACGTGGACGTTTTAGTCTGAACAAAATAAAACCAGATGTAATTAAATCAAATTTTAAGAGTTTAAATAGTTAATTATGAAATTTTGAACAAAATTATACAGATAAATCTAAAATTTTCAGCATTTTACTTGGTTAAAATTCGAACAGATTCTCTATAAAGCAATTTTAAACAAGCAAGTTTTAATCCCAATAAAACAAAAATTAGATGTTATTAAATCAAATTTTATGAGTTCAAATAGTTGAATATGGGCTTTTGAACAAAATTATATAGATGAATCTAAAATTTTTAGCTTTTTACTCGGTTAAAATTCGAACGGATTCTCTATAAAGCCTTTTTAGACATGCACGTTTTAATCCCAACAAAACGAAAACCTGATGTTATTAAATCAAATTTTATGAGTTCAAATAATTAATTATGGGCTTTTGAACAAAATTATACATATTAATCTTAAATTTTCAACTTTTTAGTCGGTTAAAATTCGAAAAGATTCTCTATAAAGCCTTTTTAGACATGCACGTTTTAATCCCAACAAAACGAAAACCTGATGTTATTAAATCAAACTTTATGAGTTCAAATAATTAATTATGGGCTTTTGAACAAAATTATACATATTAATCTTAAATTTTCAACTTTTTAGTCGGTTAAAATTCGAAAAGATTCTCTATAAAGCCTTTTTAGACATGCACGTTTTAATCCAAACAAAACGATAACGAGATGTTACTAAATCAAATTTTTTGAGTTCAAATAATTAATTATGGGCTTTTGAACAAAATTATACAAATTAATCTAAAAGTTTCAGCTTTTTACTCGGTTAAAATTCAAACGGATTCTCTATAAAGCCTTTTTAGACATGCACGTATTAAACCGAACAAAACGATAAGTAGATGTTATTAAATAAAATTTTTTGAGTTCAAATAATTAATTATGGGCTTTTGAACAAAATTATACAAATTAATCTAAAAGTTTCAGTTTTTTACTCGGTTGAAATTCGAACGGATTCTCTATAAGGCCTTTTTAGACATGCATGTTTTAATCCGAACAAAAAAAATCTAGATGTTATTAAATAAAATTTATGATTTCAAATAGTTAATTATGGGATTTTGAACAAAATTATACAGATAAATCTAAAATTTTCAGCTTTTTACTCAGTTAAAATTCGAACGAGTTTTCCATAAAGCAATTTTAGACATGCAAGTTTTAATCCCACCAAAACGAAAACTAGATGTTATTAAATAACTTTTATGAGTTCAAATAGTTGAATATAGGCTTTTGAACAAAATTATACAGATTAATCTAAAGTTTTTAGCTTTTTACTCGGTTAAAATTCGAACGGATTCTCTACAAAGCCTTTTTAGACATGCACATTTTAATCCGAACAAAAGGAAAACCAAATTTTATTAAATGAAATTTTACGAGTTCAAATATTTAATTTTGAGCTTTTTAATAAAATTATACAGATTAATCTAAAATTTTTAGCTTTTTACTCGGTTAAAATTAGAACGGATTCTCTATAAAGCCTTTATAGACACGCACGTTTGAATCCCAACAAAAAGAAAACCAGATGTTATTAAATCAAATTTTATGAGTTCAAATAATTAATTATGGGCTTTTGAACAAAATTATACATATTAATCTTAAATTTTCAACTTTTTAGTCGGTTAAAATTCGAAAAGATTCTCTATAAAGCCTTTTTAGACATGCACGTTTTAATCCAAACAAAACGATAACGAGATGTTACTAAATCAAATTTTTTGAGTTCAAATAATTAATTATGGGCTTTTGAACAAAATTATACAAATTAATCTAAAAGTTTCAGCTTTTTACTCCGTTAAAATTTGAACGGATTCTCTATAAAGCCTTTTTAGACATGCACGTTTTAATCCTAACAAAACAAAAACCAGATGTTATTAAATCAAATTTTATGAGTTCAGATAGTTAATTATGAGATTTTGAACAAAATTTTACAGATAAATCTAAAATTTTCAGCTTTTTACTCGGTTAAAATTCGAACTGATTCTCCATAAAGCAATTTTAGACATGCAAGTTTTAATCCCACCAAAATGAAAACCAGATGTTATTAACTCAAATTTTATAAGTTCAAATAGTTGAATATGGTCTTTTAAACAAAATTATACAGATTAATAAATTTTTTTTAGCTTTTTACTCGGTTAAAATTCGAACGAGTTCTTTATAAAGCCTTTTTAGACATGCATATTTTAATCCCAACAAAACGAAAACAAGATTTTATAAAATGAAATTTTATGAGTTCAAATATTTAATTTTGAGCTTTTGAACAAAATTATACAGATTAATTTAGAATTTTAAGCTTTTTACTCGATTAAAATTCGAACGGATTCTCTATAAAGCCTTTTTAGACATACACGTTTTAATCCCAACAAAACGAAAATCAGATGTTATTAATATCAAATTTTACGAGTTCAAATAGTTAATTATGGTCTTTTGAACAAAATTATACATATTAATCTAAAATTTTCAGCTTTTTACTCGTTTAAAATTTGAACGGATTCTCTATAAAGCCTTTTTAGATGTGGACGTTTTAGTTCGAACAAAACAAAACTAGATGTTATTAAATCAAATTTTAAGAGTTTAAATAGTTAATTATGAGATTTTGAACAAAATTATACAGATAAATCTAAAATTTTTAGCTTTTTACTTGGTTAAAATTCGAACGGATTCTCTATAAAGCAATTTTAGACAAGCAAGTTTTAATCCCAACAAAACAAAAATTAGATGTTACTAAATCAAATTTTATGATTTCAAATAGTTGAATATAGGCTTTTGAACAAAATTATACAGATTAATCTAAAATTTTTAGCTTTTTACTCGGTTAAAATTCGAACGGATTCTCTACAAAGCCTTTTTAGTCTTGCACATTTTAATCTCAACAAAGCAAAAACCAAATTTTATTAAATGAAATTTTATGAGTTCAAATATTTAATTTTGAGCTTTTGAATAAAATTTTACATATTAATCTAAAATTTATAGCTTTTTACTCGGTTAAAATTCGAACGGATTCTCTATAAAGCCTTTATAAATATGCACATTTTAATCCCAACAAAACGAAAACCTGATGTTATTAAATCAAATTTTATGAGTTCAAATAGTTAATTATGGGCTTTTGAACAAAATTATACAGATTAATCTAAAATTTTCATCTTTTTAGTCGGTTAAAATTCGAACGGATTCTCTTTAAAGCCTCTTTAGACATGCACGTTTTCTTCCGAACAAAATGATAACTAGATGTTATTAAATAAAATTTTTTGAGTTAAAATATTTAATTATGGGCTTTTGAACAAGTTATATAGATTAATCTAAAATTTTTAGGTTTTACTCGGTTAATATTAGAACGGATTCTCTATAAAGCCTTTTTAGACGTAGACCTTTTAATCCGAACAAAATAAAAACCAGATGTTATTAAATCAAATTTTTTTAGTTCAAATAATTAATTATGTGATTTTGAACAAAATTATACAAATTAATCTAAAATTTTCAACTTTTTACTCGGTAAAATTCGAACAAATTCTCTATAAAGTCTTTTTAAACATGCATGTTTTAGTCCGAACAAAACAATAACTTGATGTTATTAAATCAAATTTTTTGAGTTCAAATAATTAATTATGGGCTTCTGAACAAAATTATATGGATTCTCTATAAAGCCTTTTTAGACGTGGAAGTTTTAATACGAACAAAACCCCCCCCAGATGTTATTAAATCAAATTTGATGAGTTTAAATAGTTAATTATGAGATTTCGAACAAAATTATACAGATAAATCTAAAATTTTCAGCTTTATACTCGGTTAAAATTCGAACGGATTCTCTATAAAGCAATTTTAGACATGCAAGTTTTAATCCCACCAAAACGAAAACCAGATGTTATTAAATCAAATTTTATGAGTTCAAATAGTCGAATATGGTCTATTAAACAAAATTATACAGATTAATCTAAAATTTTCAACTTTTTACTCGGTTAAAATTCGAACGGATTCTCTATAAATCCTTTTTAAACGTGGACATTTTAATCCGAACAAAATGATAACTAGATATTATTAAATCAAATTTTTTGAGTTCAAATAATTAATTATGGGCTTTTGAAAAAAATTATACAGATTAATCTAAAAGTTTCAGCTTTTTACTCGGTTAAAATTTGAATAGATTCTCTATAAAGTCTTTTAAGATATGCACGTTTTAATCCGAACAAAACAAAAACTAGATGTTATTAAATAAAATTTTATGAGTTCAAATATTTAATTATGGGATTTTGAAAAAAATTATACTGATAAATCTAAAATTTTCAGCATTTTACTCAGTTAAAATTTGAACGGATTCTCTATAAAGCAATTTTTGACATGCAAGTTTTAATCCTACCAAAATGAAAATCAGATATTATTAAATCAAATTATATGACTTCAAATAGTAGAATATGGTCTTTTAAACAAAATTATACTGATTAACCTAAAATTTTTAGCTTTTTACTCTGTTAATATTCGAACGGATTCTCTATAAAGCCTTTTTAGACGTAGACGTTTTAATCCGAACAAAACAAAAACCAGATGTTATTAAATAAAATTTTACGAGTTCAAATAGTTAATTATGGGCTTTTGAACAAAATTATACAGATTAATCTAAAATTTTCAGCTTTTTACTCGGTTAAAATTAAGACGGATTCTCCATAAAGCCTTTTTAGACATGCACGTTTTAATCTGAATAAAATGATAACTAGATGTTATTAAATCAAATTTTTTGATTTCAAATAATTAATTATGGGCTTTTAAACAAAATTATGCAGATTAATCGAAAAATTAAGGTTTTTACTCGGTTAAAATTCGAACAGATTCTCTTTAAAGCCCATTTACACATGCACGTTTTAATCCCAACAAAACGAAAACCATATTTTGTTAAATGAAATTTTATGAGTTCAAATAGTTAATTTTGAGCTTTTGAACAAAATTATACTTATTAATCTAAAATTTTCAGCTTTTTACTCGGTTAAAATTCCAACGGATTCTCTATCAAGCCTTTTTAGACATGCACGTTTTAATCCCAACAAAACGAAAATCAGATGTTATTAAATCAAATTTTATCAGTTCAAATACTTAATTAAGGGCTTTTGAACAAAATTATACAGATTAATCTAAAATTTTCCGCCTTTTACTCGGTTAAAATTCAAACGAATTCTCCATAAAGCCTTTTTAGACATACATGTTTTAATCCGAACAAAACGATAACTAGATGTTATTAAATCAAATTTTTTGAGTTCAAATAATTAATTATGCACTTTTGAACAAAATAATAATTAATTATGGGCTTTTGAACAAAATTATGCAGATTAATCTAAAATTTTCAGCTTTTTACTCGGTTAAAATTTGAACGGGTTATGGCCTCCTCTCTCAATTCTCTCCTCTTCTCTCCGTAATGCTTTCTTCTTTCTTTCCTCCTTCTTTCCGCCGTCTTTCACTTCCGATAATCTTTCTCTCTGTTTCGGCCTTGGTTTTATGGCGCCGTCATTCATTCATGGTATCTTTGTGCTCTCCTTCATTCCTAGATCTGGCCGTCTGTTTGGGTCTCCACCGTGGTGGATGGATGAGAGTTTTTTGGTCTTCATCTTGTTGTCTGTGATTGGCGACCACCACGCCCGGTTTCTTGGGGCCGACTGCGACCATGCTCATGACACCTCATTGAGAGAGGAGGCATGGCCGTTACCACCTCCACGTCTTTTTCGACGATGTTTCTCCCATGTCTGTGTCGCTGCCTTCCTCGTTCAGGATGGTGGTTTGATCGGTCGAATGAGGTTCGCCCGATCCTTTTTTGTTTTTTGCCAATCTCTTAAAGTTATTTTTCACTGGTTCTTTTCTTGTGATCTGCTTTTTGGAGCTTCTTCTTGCTGGAGCGTTCGATCCTTCCTACGCCAGAAGGAAGACGAAACAGCCACGGCCGGGATGCCCGGTGTTTCCATGGCTATTATGGCTATCTTACCACCCTTTTTTGGGATTAAAAACCATACTTTTCTTTTATTCTTTCTAACTTGGTCCTACTGGGTTGTTTTTACTGTCCAAGATTATATTGAATCCTTTCTTGGCTTATCTCAGCTTCGTGGTTACCCTACCCGAGCCTGGGTCTTCACGGTTGGTGTGGAGTCCAACTCCTGGGAGGATTTCTTCTCTTCCTTTTATATTTCTTTATCTTTTCTCTACCTGTCTAAGGTTCTCTTCACCACCGGTGGCGGATGGACGAGGGTTTTTCTTTCTCTTTTCGTTTGGTGTCACGTTGTATATCAAACAACACCTTCTTCTTCTTTTCTTTGGCCTCTTGGTTGTGTCCCTTGCATTCGGTTCTCTCCTACCTCCATTTATGGTGTCCATCGCTTTCGGTTTTTCCCTAACTCCATCTATGTCTTCCTGTTAACAGCTGGGATTCAATTGTTGCAGGGTTCTTTCTTCTTTACTTTCGGTGCATGGGTTTTTCATTGCTTCTACTCGTCATGGCGACCTTTTGGTGCATGGGTTTTTCATTGCTTCTACTCGTCATGGCGACCTTTGGTCGTGAGAAGGGCTTTGTTCTCCGTTGTTTTTTCTTGGAGCAGTCCTTTGTGGTACTCGAGCCTACGCAAGTCGTCTGTCTTGGCTCGTTGGCCTGGCTTTCGGGGTACCATGTTGAACTCGTCGGTTTTGGCTCATTGGCCTAGCTCTCGGGGTACCATGTTTGACTCTTTGTGGTTTTTTCTATCGTTTTATCTTATGTTCAGCATACCAATCCGTTGTTGGGTTATTTACAACACCTTTTATGGTGCAAACAAACTGTCCTTCTATTATAGGGGCATGTCTATTACCATCTCTAAGATGTGTACCTCCTTTACTATCAATGTTTATTTCTTCTCTCAGTCCTTCTCTATTACAACACTATCTTTTATAGTGGGTTTTATACTCTATTCTAACTCTTTTATTCCACAACAAACTTTGTTATATTTTCTATTCTTTGTTACTTTGATCGCTATGTGCCTTCAAAACCCTAATTTTTCTCATACTCCAATATTCTATTATATTTTATTTATCTTTAATATTTTTTCTATCTTTTGTACTTCTCTTGTTTCTCTAATTCCTCCAATTATACTCCTACTCCACTTCAAACTCTATCCCCTCTCTATAAATACGTCCATCCCCTTCATACTTTATCCTTCACCACACGCCCTTCTTCTTGTTTTTCTCTAAAGACTCCTTTTGTCCTTTTTATTCTTCCCACTATGGATTCTAAGTCTTTCCTCCAACACATTGGTAATATCCAGTTCACTGCTGATGAGCAGGCAACTATATTTAAACCCAATATTTCCTGGGGACTATCCGAAGATTAAACACGAGCAACCCTTCTCGGGAATCTTATTTCTTCGAAGGATATCGATGATCAGGTGATTGTTAAAGCTTTTACTGGCATCTGGACAATGGCTAAGCTTGTTTCTATACAAATTCTGAAACCACATATGTTCCTCCTCCGTTTCAAGGATGAGAAAATTAAGGATGATATACTCTCTAGAGGTCCTTGGACATACAAAGATGAATGGCTTGCTCTTACTCCTTACAATCCTTCTATCACGCATGAGGAGCATTCTTTTTCCACGATAAATATTTGGGTACGTATTTACAATATCCCACACATTTTTCTGGCCACGGAGGAATCAGCTAGCAAAACTGGCATGTCTCTTGGGACCATTATTGGAGTTGTTATGAAAATTGATACGAGGAAAATTGATCTCAACATGGTTGACTATATCTGGGTCGGTTTATCGATTGATGTCATGCAGCCAATTCGGCGTTGTGTTGCTCTCGGCGGTGGACCATCCACCAGGTTCTGTTTGCTCCAATATGAACGTCTTCCCACGATTTGCTATTGTTGTGGCCGTGTCGGCCATTCACTTGATTTTTGCTCTGTTCTAGTGAAATCGCGGCCTGATCAACTTCCCTTTGGTGACTGGTTAAGGTACGTTCCTAAGAGGAAGGATCCACAACCTACTCAAAGAGGTCGTATCCGTTATATCACTAAGGATTCTAATGCTCAGCAAATGCCTACCCCTTCACAAACATCTAATGACAATGCCAATACTGGAAAGGGTAAAGCCCCTTTAACATCCAACTCGACCAACGATGAGTCCGCTCCAAATACTGAATTGCTATCTATTCTGCCCAAAGGTCCAAGACTCCTCCCTACGGTCCATAGTAAACTCTCTGCTCGTCGATATCCTACGCAGCCACTGCAAATGGTTTTTCCTGACCAAAGGTCTACTATTACTACAAGACAACAGTCCAATGCTAACATGGGGGAAGTGAGTCTCTCTGACCCTGACCTTCATGAGCTGGAGGCTGATCTCGCCAATGACCATGACTTCCAGGAGGTAACTGATTGGCTCGATTCTGCACCAATGCCTAAGCGTTCCGTCCGTCCAACTTCGAGGCGGGGTGCCAAAAGAACTCCTCCTTCTGATGATTCTACTAGGGTGAAGCGACCACGAGCTAGCACGGCTCCTATAGAGAAAGCTGGGATGAGCAGCGCAAAAAACTCTGCGGCGGAGGTTGACCCAGATCAACCCCGCCGAGCAAAATGAGTAATTTATATTGGAACTGTCGGGGCCTTGGCAGTGCTTTGACAGTTCCTGTTTCACAACATGTTGTTTTCATGCATGCTGTCTTTTCTTTTATGCTTTCACTTCTTCTTTTTTTACGTCTTTTCGGTTCTCCTTTGTCTTGGTTAGGTTCTTATGGCCCCTTGGGCTTTATCCTCTTAATTCCTGTTTTGATGTTTTCTCTTATATGGAATAATAATACTTTTATTGTTTTGTTTTATTATATTGATTGTTTTCCTGCTAAACTTTTCTTTGTTCTTCTATTTGTCTTCTTTGTCTACTTTCTTTCTTTTATACGTTCTTTTCTTGATCTAACTATACCATCCTTGCTAAGGGAATACTCCAACATCCGTTCTGAAGTTCGGCCTTTTAAAGTTGATTCGTGTATTAATCTGTGTGACTTCTATATGATTCGTTTATGGTGTTATATTTCCTTCCTTTCATTACTCTTACCTTTATATACGAGTCACAATACTTCTTTTTTCTCTTTTTTTATATATTTCGACAAAATTCAGGCTAATACTGATTCAGCTGGGATGAGCAGCGCAAAAAACTCTTCGGCGGTGGTTGACTGTGATCAACCCCGCTGTGAGAGATGAAAATCTTATGCTGGAACTGCCAGGGTCTTGGCACTTCCCAAGCAGTTCATGCTTTACAACGTGCTACTACTAAGCATGATGCCGATTGTCTCTTTCTTTGCGAGACTAGATTGAACTCCCACAATATGGAATAGATTAAGCTCAAACTTGGTATGCATGGTTGTTTCACCGTTGCTTCTAGGCCTTCTTGTACTGGGCTTGCTATTATTTGGAATACCAAAACTTCAATTGATTTGCTCTCCTACTCCGATCGTCATATTGACGTCCTTATTTCCTTCGAATCAGTACGTTTTCATTTCTCCGGCCTACATGGTTTTCCTGAAACTGCAAACAAATGTAAAACTTGGCAGCTTATAGATTCTCTCCATTCAACCTCAACCCTCCCATGGCTCCTAGGGGGGACTTTAATGAAATTCTTTCTGATGATAAAAAGCAAGGTGGTTCTCGCCGTGCGCGATTGCAAATTAATAACTTTCGAGACTGTCTTGATCGAAATAACCTTTTTGACTGCAAATCGACTTCTGGTTGGTTTACTTGGTCTAGATCATGTCGTACTACCGGAACCATTCTGGAAAGAATTGATCGTTTTCTTGGTAACTCCGCTTGGTTTCAGTCTTTTCCCAACTGCCAAGCCATGTCCTTTTTTAGGCACGTTCTGACCATTGCTCTATTTTTCTAGATACTAGCCCTTCACAACCACCGCGTTTTAATCGATCTAATACCCCTTTTCGTTATGAATGTTGTTGGGCTGATAACCCAACGTCCTCCTCCGTATCGCTGAGATTTGGTCGAACCAAACTTCCTCGACTCTTACGAAGCTTTATGATATTGGAAGATTCTTAGCTACGTGGCAGACTAATAAGCGTATTAAATCTAATGAGCGCATGACTCAGCTGACTACTTTTATCAATATGTGCCTCAAACGCCAACTCTCTGATTTGGAAATTCAAAACTTTCTTTCTGCTAAAAGTGAGCTTGATAGCCTGCTCAATGCGAAGGAAATTTATTGGGCTCAACGAGCTCGAACACACTGGTTAGCGTACGATGACAAAAATACATCTTTCTTTCATGCTAGGGCAAACATTCATCGGCGGAAGAATCATTTGTCTGGGCTGTTTAACCACCAGAATATCTGGCAAACCAACACGGTGGACATTATGTCCACTGCTATTAACTACTTTCAACACCTTTTTGCATCTTCTTCTCCCTCTATAGCTTCTTCCATCTTGGATAATATTCCTTCAATTGTTACCGAATCCATAAACAATGACCTTAACAAGGACTTCACGGCAGATGAAGTCTTTGTTACTTTTCGTGATATTTACCCGAGGAAAGCTCCAGGCGTTGATGGCTTTCGGAGCGATTTCTTCCGAAAGTATTGGAACATCCTTGGTCAGGATTTCACAAATCTTTGCCTCGGACTCCTGAGAGGGTCTGTCAATATGGAAGAGGTTAATCGATCCATCATTGTTCTTATTCCCAAAATAAGTGACCCTACTACAAAAACCAGATATTATTAAATAAAATTTTACGAGTTCAAATAGTTAAATATGGGATTCTAAACAAAATTATACAGATAAATCTAAAATTTTCAGCTTTATACTTGGTTAAAATTCGAACGGATTCTCTATAAAGCAATTTTAGACATGCACGTTTTAATCCCAACAAAACGAAAACAAGATTTTATTAAATGAAATTTTATGAGTTCAAATAATTAATTTTGAGCTTTTAAACAAAATTATGCAGATTAATCTAAAATTTTCATCTTTTTACTCGGTTAAAATTCGAACAAATTCTCTTTAAAGCCCATTTACATATGCACGTTTTAATCCGTTCAAATTTTGATATTAAATCAAATTTGATGAGTTCAAATAGTTAATTATGAGATTTTGAACAAAATTATAAAGATAAATCTAAAATTTTCAGCTTTTTACTCGGTTAAAATTCGAACGGATTCTCTATAAAGCCTATTTAGACATGCACGTTTTAATCCGAACAAAACAAAAACCAGATGTTATTAAATCAAATTTTATGAGTTCAAATAGTTAATTATGGGATTTTGAACAAAATTATACAGATAAATATAAAATTTTTAGCTTTTTACTCAGTTAAAATTGGAAAGTATTCTCTATAAAGCCTTTTAAGACATGTACGTTTTAATCCGAACAAAATGATAACTAGATGTTATTAAATAAAATTTTTTGAGTTAAAATAATTAATTATGGTCTTTTGAACAAATTATACAGATTAATCTAAAATTTTTAGCTTTTTACTCGTTTAAAATTTGAACGGATTCTCTATAAAGCCTTTTTAGACGTGGACGATTTAATCCGAACAAAATAAAACCAGATGTTATTAAATCAAATTTGATGAGTTCATATAGTTAATTATGAGATTTTGAACAAAATTATAAAGATAAATCTAAAATTTTCAGCTTTTTACTCGGTTAAAATTCGAACGGATTCTCTATAAAGCCTATTTAGACATACACGTTTTAATCCGAACAAAACAAAAACCATATGTTATTAAATCAAATTTGATGAGTTCAAATAGTTAATT
Source organism: Abelmoschus esculentus (assembly GCA_035048815.1). Lineage (NCBI taxonomy): Eukaryota > Viridiplantae > Streptophyta > Magnoliopsida > Malvales > Malvaceae > Abelmoschus > Abelmoschus esculentus. Next base: position 11,079,904 of record JAUCBN010000036.1, read on the forward strand.
ATGAGATTTTGAACAAAATTATAAAGATAAATCTAAAATTTTCAGCTTTTTACTCGGTTAAAATTCGAACGGATTCTCTATAAAGCCTATTTAGACATGCACGTTTTAATCCGAACAAAACAAAAACCAGATGTTATTAAATCAAATTTTATGAGTTCAAATAGTTAATTATGGGATTTTGAACAAAATTATACAGATAAATATAAAATTTTTAGCTTTTTACTCAGTTAAAATTGGAACGTATTCTCTATAAAGCCTTTTAAGACATGTACGTTTTAATCCGAACAAAATGATAACTAGATGTTATTAAATCAAATTTTTTGATTTAAAATAATTAATTATGGGCTTTTGAACAAATTATACAGATTAATCTAAAATTTTTAGCTTTTTACTCATTTAAAATTTGAACGGATTCTCTATAAAGTCTTTTTAGACGTGGACGTTTTAATCCGAACAAAATAAAACCAGATGTTATTAAATCAAATTTGATGAGTTCAAATAGTTAATTATGAGATTTTGAAAGAAATTATAAAGATAAATCTAAAATTTTCAGCTTTTTACTCGGTTAAAATTCGAACGGATTCTCTATAAAGCCTATTTAGACATGTACGTTTTAATCCGAACAAAACAAAAACCATATGTTATTAAATCAAATTTTATTAGTTCAAATAGTTAATTATGGGATTTTGAACAAAATTATACAGATAAATATTAAATTTTTAGATTTTTACTCAGTTAAAATTCGAACGGATTCTCTATAAAACAATTTTAGACATACACGTTTTAATCCCAACAAAACGAAAACAAGATTTTATTAAATGAAATTTTATGAGTCGAAATTTTTAATTTTGATCATTTAAACAAAATTATGCAGATTAATCTATAATTTTCATCTTTTTACTCGGTTAAAATTCGAACAAATTCTCTTTAAAGTGCATTTACACATGCACGTTTTAATCCCAACAAAACGAAAACCAGATTTTATTAAATGAAATTTTATGAGTTCAAATAGTTAATTTTGTGCTGTTGAACAAAACTATACTTATCAATCTAAAATTTTCAGCTTTTTACTCGTTTAAGATTCCAACGGATTCTCTATCAAGCCTTTTTAGACATGCACGTTTTAATCCCAACAAAACGAAAATCAGATGTTATTAAATCAAATTTTATCAGTTCAAATAGTTAATTAAGGGCTTTTGAACAAAATTATACAGATTAATCTAAAATTTTCAGCTTTTTACTCGGTTAAAATTCAAACGGATTCTCTATAAAGCCTTTTTAGACATGCACGTTTTAATCCGAAAGAAACGATAACTAGATGTTATTAAATCAAATTTTTTGAGTTCAAATAATTAATTATGGGCTTTTGAAAAAAATTATGTAGATTTATCTAAAATTTTCAGCTTTTTACTCGGTTAAAGTTCGAACGGATTCTCTATAAAGCTTTTTTAGACATGCACGTTTTAATCCGAACAAAATGATAAGTACATGTTATGAAATCAAATTTTTTGACTTCAAATAATTAATTATGGGCTTTTAAACAAAATTATACATATTAATATAAAATTTTCTGCTTTTTACTCGTTTAAAATTTGAACGGATTCTCTATAAAGCCTTTTTAGACATGGACGTTTTAATCCGAACAAAACAAAACCACATGATATTAAATCAAATTTGATGAGTTCAAATAGTTAATTATGAGATTTTGAGCAAAATTATAAAGCTAAATCTAAAATTTTCAGCTTTTTACTCGGTTAAAATTCGAACGGATTCTCTATAAAGCCGATTTAGACATGCACGTTTTAATCCGAACAAAACAAAAACCAAATGTTATTAAATCAAATTTTATGAGTTCAAATAGTTAATTATGGGATTTTGAACAAAATTATACAGATAAATATAAAATTTTTAGCTTTTTACTCAGTTAAATATGGTCTTTTGAACAAAGTTATACAAATTAATCTAAAATTTTCAGCTCTTTACTCGGTTAAAATTAGAATGGATTCTCTATAAAGCCTTTTTAGACATGCACGTTTTAATCCCAACAAAACGAAAATCAGATGTTATTAAATCAAATTTTATCAGTTCAAATAGTTAATTAAGGGCTTTTGAATAAAATTATACAGATTAATCTAAAATTTTCAACTTTTTACTCGGTTAAAATTCAAACGGATTCTCTATAAAGCCTTTTTAGACATGCACGTTTTAATCCGAACAAAACGATAACTAAATGTTATAAAATCAAATTTTTTGAGTTCAAATAATTAATTATGGGCTTTTGAAAAAAATTATGCAGATTTATCTAAAATTTTCAGCTTTTTACTCGGTTAAAATTCGAAAGGATTCTCTATAAAGCCTTTTTAGACATGCACGTTTTAATCCGGACAAAATGATAAGAAAATGTTATTAAATAAAATTTTTTGACTTCAAATAATTAATTATGGGCTTTTAAACAAAATTATACAGATTAATCTAAAATTTTCAGCTTTTTACTTGTTTAAAACTTGAACGGATTCTCTCTAAAACCTTTTTAGACTTGGACGTTATAATTCGAACAAAACAAAACCAGATGATATTAAATCCAATTTGATGAGTTCAAATAGTTAATTATGAGATTTTGAACAAAATTATAAAGATAAATCTAAAATTTTCAGCTTTTTACTCGGTTAAAATTCGAACGGATTCTCTATAAAGCCTATTTAGACATGCACGTTTTAATCCGAACAAAACAAAAACCAAATGTTATTAAATCAAATTTTATGAGTTCAAATAGTTAATTATGGGATTTTGAACAAAATTATACAGATAAATATAAAATTTTTAGCTTTTTACTCAGTTAAAATTGGAACGTATTCTCTATAAAGCCTTTTAAGACATGTACGTTTTAATCCGAACAAAATGATAACTAGATGTTATTAAATCAAATTTTTTGATTTAAAATAATTAATTATGGGCTTTTGAACAAATTATACAGATTAATCTAAAATTTTTAGCTTTTTACTCGTTTAAAATTTGAACGGATTCTCTATAAAGTCTTTTTAGACGTGGACGTTTTAATCCGAACAAAATAAAACCAGATGTTATTAAATCAAATTTGATGAGTTCAAATAGTTAATTATGAGATTTTGAACAAAATTATAAAGATAAATCTAAAATTTTCAACTTTTTACTCGGTTAAAATTCGAACGGATTCTCTATAAAGCCTATTTAGACATTTACGTTTTAATCCGCACAAAACAAAAACCAAATGTTATTAAATCAAATTTTATTAGTTCAAATAGCTAATTATGGGATTTTGAACAAAATTCTACAGATAAATATTAAATTTTTAGATTTTTACTCAGTTAAAATTCGAACGGATTCTCTATAAAGCAATTTTAGACATACACGTTTTAATCCCAACAAAACGAAAACAAGATTTTATTAAATGAAATTTTATGAGTTGAAATTTTTAATTTTGACCATTTAAACAAAATTATGCAGATTAATCTAAAATTTTCATCTTTTTACTCGGTTAAAATTCGAACAAATTCTCTTTAAAGTGCATTTACACATGCACGTTTTAATCCCAACAAAACGAAAACCAGATTTTATTAAATGAAATTTTATGAGTTCAAATAGTTAATTTTGAGCTGTTGAACAAAACTATACTTATCAATCTAAAATTTTCAGCTTTTTACTCGGTTAAGATTCCAACGGATTCTCTATCAAGCCTTTTTAGACATACACGTTTTAATCCCAACAAAACGAAAATCAGATGTTATTAAATCAAATTTTATCAGTTCAAATAGTTAATTAAGGGCTTTTGAATAAAATTATACAGATTAATCTAAAATTTTCAGCTTTTTACTCGGTTAAAATTCAAACGGATTCTCTATAACGCCTTTTTAGACATGCACGTTTTAATCCGAACAAAACGATAACTAGATGTTATAAAATCAAATTTTTTGAGTTCAAATAATTAATTATGGGCTTTTGAAAAAAATTATGCAAATTTAACTAAAATTTTCAGCTTTTTACTCGGTTAAAATTCGAACGGATTCTCTATAAAGCCTTTTTAGACATGCACGTTTTAATCCGGACAAAATGATAAGAAAATGTTATTAAATCAAATTTTTTGACTTCAAATAATTAATTATGGGCTTTTAAACAAAATTATACAGATTAATCTAAAATTTTCAGCTTTTTACTTGTTTAAAACTTGAACGGATTCTCTATAAAGCCTTTTTAGACTTGGACCTTATAATTCGAACAAAACAAAACCAGATGATATTAAATCAAATTTGATGAGTTCAAATAGTTAATTATGAGATTTTGAACAAAATTATAAAGATAAATCTAAAATTTTTAGCTTTTTACTCGGTTAAAATTCGAACGGATTCTCTATAAAGCCTATTTAGACATGCACGTTTTAATCCGAACAAAACAAAAATCAGATGTTATTAAATCAAATTTTATGAGTTCAAATAGTTAATTATGGGATTTCGAACAAAGTCATACAGATAAATATAAAATTTTTAGCTTTTTACTCAGTTAAAATTCGAACGTATTCTCTATAAAGCCTTTTAAGACATGCACGTTTTAATCCGAACAAAATGATAACTAGATGTTATTAAATCAAATTTTTTGAGTTAAAATAATTAATTATGGGCTTTTGAACAAATTATACAGATTAATCTAAAATTTTTAGCTTTTTACTCGTTTAAAATTTGAACGAATTCTCTATAAAGCCTTTTTAGACGTGGACGTTTTAATCCGAACAAAATAAAACCAGATGTTATTAAATCAAATTTGATGAGTTCAAATAGTTAATTATGAGATTTTGAACAAATTTTAAAGATAAATCTAAAATTTTCAGCTTTTTACTCGGTTAAAATTCGAACAAATTCTCTATAAAGCTTTTTAGACATGCACGTTTCAATCCGAACAAAACAAAAACCAGATGTTATTGAATAAAATTTTACGAGTTTCAAATAGTTAAATATGGGATTCTAAACAAAATTATACAAATAAATCTAAAATTTTCAGCTTTATACTCGGTTAAAATTCGAACGGATTCTCTATAAAGCAATTTTAGACATACACGTTTTAATCCCAACAAAACGAAAACAAGATTTTATTAAATGAAATTTTATGAGTTGAAATTTTTAATTTTGATCATTTAAATAAAATTATGCAGATTAATCTAAAATTTTCATCTTTTTACTCAGTTAAAATTCGAACAAATTCTCTTTAAAGTTCATTTACACATGCACGTTTTAATCCCAACAAAACGAAAACCAGATTTTATTAAATGAAATTTTATGAGTTCAAATAGTTAATTTTGAGCTGTTGAACAAAATTATACTTATCAATCTAAAATTTTTAGCTTTTTACTCGGTTAAGATTCCAACGGATTCTCTATCAAGCCTTTTTAGACATGCACATTTTAATCCCAACAAAACGAAAATCAGATGTTATTAAATCAAATTTTATCAGTTCAAATAGTTAATTAAGGGCTTTTGAACAAAATTATACAGATTAATCTAAAATTTTCAGCTTTTTACTCGGTTAAAATTCAAACGGATTCTCTATAAAGCCTTTTTAGACATGCACGTTTTAATCCGAAAGAAACGATAACTAGATGTTATTAAATCAAATTTTTTGAGTTCAAATAATTAATTATGGGCTTTTGAAAAAAATTATGTAGATTTATCTAAAATTTTCAGCTTTTTACTCGGTTAAAGTTCGAACGGATTCTCTATAAAGCTTTTTTAGACATGCACGTTTTAATCCGAACAAAATGATAAGTACATGTTATGAAATCAAATTTTTTGACTTCAAATAATTAATTATGGGCTTTTAAACAAAATTATACATATTAATATAAAATTTTCTGCTTTTTACTCGTTTAAAATTTGAACGGATTCTCTATAAAGCCTTTTTAGACATGGACGTTTTAATCCGAACAAAACAAAACCACATGATATTAAATCAAATTTGATGAGTTCAAATAGTTAATTATGAGATTTTGAGCAAAATTATAAAGCTAAATCTAAAATTTTCAGCTTTTTACTCGGTTAAAATTCGAACGGATTCTCTATAAAGCCGATTTAGACATGCACGTTTTAATCCGAACAAAACAAAAACCAGATGTTATTAAATCAAATTTTATGAGTTCAAATAGTTAATTATGGGACTTTGAACAAAATTATACAGATAAATATAAAATTTTTAGCTTTTTACTCAGTTAAAATTCGAACGTATTCTCTATAAAGCCTTTTTAGACATGCACGTTTTAATCCGAACAAAATGATAACTAGATGTTATTAAATCAAATTTTTTGAGTCAAAATAATTAATTATGGGATTTTGAATAAATTATACAGATTAATCTAAAATTTTTAGCTTTTTACTCGTTTAAAATTTGAACGGATTCTCTATAAAGCCTTTTTAGACGTGGACGTTTTAATCCGAACAAAACAAAACCAGATGTTATTAAATTAAATTTGATGAGTTCACATAGTTAATTTTGAGATTTTGAAAAAAATTATAAAGATAAATCTAAAATTTTCAGCTTTTTACTCGGTTAAAATTCGAACTGATTCTCTATAAAGCCTTTTTAGACATGCACGTTTCAATCCGAACAAAACAAAAACCAGATGTTATTAAATAAAATTTTACGAGTTCAAATAGTTAATTATGGGATTCTGAACAAAATTATACATATAAATATAAAATTTTCAGCTTTATACTCGGTTAAAATTCAAACGGATTCTCTATAAAGAAATTTTAGTCATGCAAGTTTTAATCCCACCAAAACGAAAACCAGATATTATTAAATCAAATTTTATGAGTTCAAATAGTTAATTATGGGACTTTGAACAAAATTATACAGATAAATATAAAATTTTTAGCTTTTTACTCGGTTAATATTCGAACGAATTCTCTATAAAGCCTTTTTAGGCATAGATATTATAATTTGAACAAAACAAAAACTAGATGTTATTAAATTAAATTTTTCGAGTTCAAATAATTAATAAAGGGCTTTTGAACAAAATTATACATATTAATCTAAAATTTTTAACTTTTTACTCGGTTAAAATTCGAACGGTTTCTCTATAAAGCCTTTTTAGACTTGCACGTTTTAATCCGAACAAAACGATAACTAGATGTTATTAAATCAAATTTGATGAGTTCAAATAATTAATTATGAGCTTTTGAACAAAATTATACAGATTAATCTAAAAGTTTCAGCTTTTTATTCAGTTAAAATTTGAATGGATTCTCTATACAGGGTTATTAGACATGCAGGTTTTAATCCGAACAAAACAAAAACCAAATGTTATTAAATAAAATTTTACGAATTCAAACAGTTAATTATAGGATTTTGTACAAAATTATACAGATAAATCTAAAATTTTCAGCTTTATACTCGGTTAAAATTCGAACGGAGTCTCTATAAAGCAATTTTAGACATACAAGTTTTAATCCCACCAAAAGGAAAACCAGATGTTATTAAATCAAATTTTATGAGTTTAAATAGTTGAATATGGTCTATTAAACAAAATTATACATATTAAACTAAAATTTTTAGCTTTTTACTCGGTTAATATTCGAACGGATTCTCTATAAACCATTTTTAGACGTAGACGTTTTAATCCGAACAAAACAAAAACTAGATGTTATTAAATCAATTTATTTGAGTTCAAATAATTAATTATGGGCTTTTGAACAAAATTATACAAATTAATCTAAAATTTTCAACTTTTTACTCGGTTAAAATTCGAACAGATTCTCTACAAAGCATTTTTAGACATGCACGTTTTAATCCAAAAAAAACGATAACTAGATGTTATTAAATCAAATATTTTGAGTTCAAATAATTAATTATGGGCTTTTGAAAAAATTATACAGATTAATCTAAAAATTTCAGCTTTTTACTCGGTTAAAATTTGAATGGATTCTCTATAAAGTCTTTTTAAACATGCACGTTTTAATCCGAATAAAACAAAACCAGATGTTATTAAATAAAAGTTTATGAGTTTAGATAGTTAATTAAGGGATTTTATACAAAATTATACAGATAAATCTAAAATTTTCATCTTTTTACTCGGTTAAAATTCGAACGGATTCTCTATAAAGCAATTTTAGACATGCAAGTTTTAATCCTACCAAAACGAAAACCAGATGTTATTAAATCAAATTTTATGAGTTCAAATAGTTGAATATGGTCTTTTAAACAAAATTATATAATTAACCTAAAATTTTTAGCTTTTTACTCGGTTAAAATTCCAACGAATTCTCTACAAAGCCTTTTTAGAAATGCACATTTTAATCCAAACAAAACGTAAACAAGATTTTATTAAATGAAATTTTTTAAGATCAAATATTTAATTTTGAGATTTTGAACAAAATTATACAAATTAATCTAAAAATTTCAGCTTTTACTCGGTTAGATTTCGAACGGATTCTTTATAAAGCCTTTTTAGACATGCACGTTTTAATCCCAACAAAACGAAAATCAGATGTTATTAAATCAAATATTACGTGTTGAAATAGTTAATTATGGGCTTTTGAACAAAATTATACAGTTTAATCTAAAATTTTCAGCTTTTTACTCGGTCAAAATTAGAACGGATACTCTATAAAGCCTTTTTAAACATGCACGTTTTAATCCGAACAAAATGATAACTAGATGTTATTAAATCAAATTTTTTGAGTTCAAATAATTAAATATGGGCTTTTGAACAAAATTATACAGATTAATCTAAAATTTTCATCTTTTTACTCAGTTAAAATTCGAACAGATTCTGTATAAAGCCTTTTTAGAAATGCACATTTTAATCCCAACAAAACGAAAATAAGATTTTACTAAAAGAAATTTTATGAGTTCAAATATTTAATTTTGAGCTTTTGAACAAAATTATACTGATTAATCTAAAATTTTCAGCTTTTTACTCGGTTAAATTTCGAACGGATTCTATATAAAGACTTTTTAGACATGCACGTCTTAATCCAAACAAAAAAAAAATCAGATGTTATTAAATCAAATATTACGAGTTGAAATAGTTAATTATGGGCTTTTGAAAAAAATTATACAGATTAATCTAAAATTTTAAGTTTTTTACTCGGTTAAAATTCGAACGAAATCTCAATAAACCCTTTTTAGACAAGCACGTTTTAATCAAACAATTGACAACCAAATGTTATTAAATCAAATTTTATGATTTCAAAAAGTTAACTATAGGCTTTTGAACTAAATTATACAGATAAATCTAAAATTTTCAGCTTTTTACTCGGTTAAAATTCGAAAAGATTCTCTATAAAGCCTACTTAGACATGCACGTTTTAATCCGAAAAAAATAATAACTAGATGTTATTAAATCAAATTTTTTGAGTTCAAATACTTAATTATGGGCTTTTGAACAAAATTATACAGATTAATCTAAAATTTTGAACTTTTTACTCGGTTAAAATTGGAACAGATTCTCTATAAAGCCTTTTTTGACATGCACGTTTTAATCCAAACAAAACAAAAACCAGATGTTATTAAATAAAATTTTACAAGTTCAAATAGTTAATTATGGGATTTTGAACAAAATTATACAAATAAATCTAAAATTTTCTGCTTTTTACTCAGTTAAAATTCGAACGGATTCTCTATAAAGAAATTTTAGACTTCCATGTTTTAAACCCACCAAAACGAAAACCCCATGTTATTAAATCAAATTTTATGCGTTCAAATAGTGGAATATGGATGGTCTTTTAAACAAAATTATACAGATTAATCTAAAATTTTTAGCTTTTTTCTCGATTAAAATTTGAACGGATTCTCTATAAAGCCTTTTTAGACGTAGACATTTTAATCCGAACAAAACAAAACCAGATGTTATTAAATCAAATTTTATGAGTTCAAATAGTTAAATATGAGATTTTGAACAAAATTATACAGATTAATCTCAAATATTCAGCTTTTTACTCGGTTAAAATTGGAACGGATCCTCTATAAAGCCGTTTTAGACATGCACGTTTTAATCCGAACAAAACAAAAACCATATGTTATTAAATCAAATTTGATGAGTTAAAATATTTAATTATGAGATTTTGAACAAAATTATACAGATAAATCTAACATTTTTAGGTTTTTACTCAGTTAAATTCGAACAAATTCTCTATAAAGCCTTTTTAGACATGCACGTTTTAATCCGAACAAAATGATAACTAGATGTTATTAAATCAATTTTTTTTGAGTTCAAATAATTAATTATGGGGGTTTGAACAAAATTATACAGATTAATCTAAAATTTTTATGTTTTTTCTCGTTTAAAATTTGAACGGATTCTCTATAAAGCCTTTTTATATGTGGATGTTTTAATCCGAACAAAACAAAACTAGATGTTATTAAATCAAATTTTATGAGTTCAAATAGTTAAATATGAAATTTTGAACAAAATTATACAGATTAATCTAAAATTTTCAGTTTTTTACTCGGTTAAAATTCGAACGGATTCTCTATAAAGCCTTTTTAGACATGCACGTTTTAATCTGAACAAAACAAAAACCAGATGTTATTAAATCAAATTTTATGAGTTCAAATAGTTAATTATGAGATTTTGAACAAAATTATACAGATAAATCTAACATTTTCAGGTTTTTACTCGGTTAAATTCGAACGGATTCTCTATAAAGACTTTTTAGACATACACGTTTTAATCTGAACAAAATGATGACTAGATGTTATTAAATCAATTTTTTTATTTCAAATAATTAATTATGGGCTTTTGAACAAATTTATCCAGATTAATCTAAAATTTTCAGCTTTTTACTCGTTTAAAATTTGAACAGATTCTCTATAAAGCCTTTTTAGATGTGGACGTTTTATTCCGAACAAAACAAAACGTGATGTTATTAAATAAAATTTAATGAGTTCAAATAGTTAATTATGAGATTTTGAACAAAATTATACAGATAAATCTAAAATTTTAATCTTTTTACTCGGTTAAAATTCGAACGGATTCTCTCTAAATCTTTTTAGACATGCACGTTTTAATCTGAACAAAACAAAAACCAGATGTTATTAAATCAAATTTTATGAGTTCAAATAGTTAATTATGAGATTTTGAACAAAATTTTATAGATATATCTAACATTTTCAGGGGTTTTTTCGGTTAAATTGAAACGGAATCTCTATAAAGCCTTTTTAGACATGAACATTTTAATCCGAACAAAATGATAACTAGATGTTATTAAATCAAATTTTTTGAGTTCAAATAATTTATTATGGGCTTTTGAACAAAATTATGTAGATTAATCTAAAATTTTTAGCTTTTTAATCGGTTAAAATTCAAACGAATTCTCTATAAAGCATCTTTAGACATACATGTTTTAATCCGAACAAAACGATAACTAGATGTTATTAAATCAAATTTGATGAGTTCAAATAATTAATTATGGGCTTTTGAAGAAAATTATACAGATTAATCTAAAATTTTTAGCTTTTTACTCGGTTAAAATTTTCAGCTTTTGAAGAAAATTATACGTTTCAATCCTACCAAAACGAAAACTAGATGTTATTAAATCAAATTTTATGAGTTCAGATAGTTGAATATGGTCTTTTAAACAAAATTATACAAATTAACCTAAAATTTTTAGCTTTTTACTCGGTTAAAAATCCAACGAATTCTCTACAAAGCCTTTTTAGACATACACATTTTAATCCAAATAAAACGAAAACAAGATTTTATTAAATAAAATTTTATGAGTTCAAATATTTAATTTTAAGCTTTTGAATAAAATTATACAGATTAATCTAAAATTTTCAGCTTTTTACTTTGTTAAAATTCGAACGGATTCTCTATAAAGCCTTTTTAGACATGCACATTTTAACCCAATAAAACAAAAATCAGATGTTATTAAATCAAATTTTACGAGTTCAAATAGTTAATTATGGGCTTTTGAACAAAATTATACAGATTAATCTAAAATTTTCAGCTTTTTACTCGGTTAAAATTAGAACAGATACTCTATAAAACCTTTTTAGACATGCACATTTTAATCCGAACAAAGCAAAAACCAAATGTTATTAAATCAAATTTTATGAGTTCAAATAGTTAATTAAGGGCTTTTGAACAAAATTATACAGATTTATCTAAAATTTTAAGCTTTTTACTCGGTTAAAATTCAAACGAAATCTCCATAAAGCCTTTTTAGACATGCACATTTTAATCCAAATAAAACGATAACTAGATGTTATAAAATCAAATTTTATGAGTTCAAATAGTTACTTATGGGATTTTAAACAAAATTATGAAGATTAATCTACAATTTTCAGCTTTTTACTCGGTTAAAATTCGAACAGATTCTCTTTAAACCCCATTTACACATGCACGTTTTAATCCCAAACAAAACGAAAACCAGATTTTATTAAATGAAATTTTATGAGTTCAAATAGTTAATTTTGAGCTTTTGAACAAAATTATACTTATTAATCAAAAATTTTCAGCTTTGTACTCGGTTAAAATTCGAATGGATTCTCCCTCAAGCCTTTTTAGACATGCACGTTTTAATCCCAACAAAACGAAAATCAGATGTTATTAAATCAAATTTTATGAGTTCAAATAGTTAATTAAGGGCTTTTGAACAAAATTATGCAGATTAATCTAAAATTTTCAACTTTTTACTCAGTTAAAATTCGAATAGATTCTCTATAAAGCCTTTTAAGACATACACGTCTTAATCCGAACAAAATGACAAGTAGATGTTATTAAATTAAATTTTTTGAGTTCAAATAATTAATTATGGGCTTTTAAAAAAACAATTATACAGATAAATCTAAAATTTTCTACTTTTTACTCGGTTAAAATTCGAACGGATTCTCTATAAAGTCTTTTTAGACATGCACGTTTTACTCCGAACAAAACAGAAACCAGATGTTCTTAAATCAAATTTTATGGGTTCAAATAGTTAATTATGGGATTTTGAGCAAAATTATACAGATAAATCTAAAATTTTTAGCATTTTACTCGGTTAAAATTCGAACGGATTCTCTATAAAGCCTTTTAGGACATGTATGCTTTAATCTGAACCAAATGATAACTAGATATTCTTATATCAAATTTTTTGAGCTCAAATAATTAATTATGAGCTTTTGAACAAAATTATACACATTAATCTAAAATTTTTAGCTTTTTACTCGTTTAAAATTTGAACGGATTCTCTTTAAAGCCTTTTTAGACGTAGACGTTTTAATCCGAACAAAACAAAACCAGATGTTCTTAAATCAAATTTTATGTGTTCAAATAGTTAATTATGAGATTTTGAACAAAATTATACAGATAAATCTAAAATTTTCTAATTTTTACTCGGTTAAAATTTGAACGGATTCTCTATAAAGCAATTTTAGACATGCACGTTTTACTACGAACAAAACAAAAACTAGATGTTATTAAATCAAATTTTATGAGTTCAAATAGTTAATTATGGGATTTTGAACAAAAATATACAGATAAATCTAAAATTTTCAGCTTTTTACTCGGTTAAAATTCGAACGGATTCTTTATAAAGCCTTTTAAGACATGCACGTTTTAATCCGAACAAAATGATAAGTAGATGTTATTAAATCAAATTTTTTGAGTTCAAATAATTAATTATGGGCTTTTAAAAAAACTATACAGATTAATCTAAAATTTTTAGTTTTTTACTCGTTTAAAATTTGAACGGATTCTCTATAAAGCCTTTTTAGACGTAGACGTTTTAATCCGAACAAAACAAAACGAGATGATATTAAATCAAATTTTATGAGTTTAAATAGTTAATTATGAGATTTTGAACGTAATTATACAGATAAATCTAAAATTTTCTACTTTTTACTCGGTTAAAATTCGTACGGATACTCTATAAACTCTTTCTAGACATGCACGTTTTAATCCGAAAAAAACAAAAACCAGATGTTATTAAATCAAATTTTATGAGTTTAAATAGTTAATTATGGGATTTTGAACAAAATTATACAGATAAATCTAAAATATTTAGCGTTTTACTCGGTTAAAATTTTGAACGAATTCTCTATAAAGCCTTTTAAGACATGTATGTTTTAATCCGAACCAAATGATAACTAGATGTTGTTATATCAAATTTTTTGAGTTCAAATAATTAATTACGGGCTTTTGAAAAAAATTATACGCATTAATCTAAAATTTTTAGCTTTTTACTCGTTTAAAATTTGAACGGATTCTATATAAAGCTTTTTTAGACGTGGACGTTTTAATCCCACCAAAACGAAAACCAGATGTTATTAAATCAAATTTTATGAGTTCAAATAGTTAATTATGAGATTTTGAACAAAATTATACAGATAAATCTAAAATTTTCTAATTTTTACTCGGTTAAAATTTGAACGGATTCTCTATAAAGCAATTTTAGACATGCACGTTTTACTACGAACAAAACAAAAACTAGATGTTATTAAATCAAATTTTATGAGTTCAAATAGTTAATTATGGGATTTTGAACAAAAATATACAGATAAATCTAAAATTTTCAGCTTTTTACTTGGTTAAAATTCGAACGGATTCTTTATAAAGCCTTTTATGACATGCACGTTTTAATCCGAACAAAATGATAAATAGATGTTATTAAATCAAATTTTTTGAGTTCAAATAATTAATTGTGGGCTTTTAAAAAAATTATATAGATTAATCTAAAATTTTTAGTTTTTTACTCGTTTAAAATTTGAACGGATTCTCTATAATGCCTTTTTAGACGTAGACGTTTTAATCCGAACAAAACAAAACCAGATGATATTAAATCAAATTTTATGAGTTCAAATAGTTAATTATAAGATTTTGAACAAAATTATACAGATAAATCTAAAATTTTCTACTTTTTACTCGGTTAAAATTCGAACGAATTCTCTATAAAGTCTTTTTAGACATACACGTTTTACTCCGAACAAAACAAAAACCAGATGTTCTTAAATCAAATTTTATGGGTTCAAATAGTTAATTATGGGATTTTGAGCAAAATTATACAGATAAATCTAAAATTTTTAGCATTTTACTCGGTTAAAATTCGAACGGATTCTCTATAAAGCCTTTTAAGACATGTATGCTTTAATCCGAACCAAATGATAACTAGATGTTGTTATATCAAATTTTTTGAGTTCAAATAATTAATTATGGGCTTTTGAACAAAATTATACACATTAATCTAAAATTTTTAGCTTTTTACTCGTTTAAAATTTGAACGGATTATCTTCAAAGCCTTTTTAGACGTGGACGTTTTAATCCGAACAAAACAAAACCAGATGTTATTAAATCAAATTTTATGTGTTCAAATAGTTAATTATGAGATTTTGAACAAAATTATACAGATAAATCTAAAATTTTCAGCTTTTTACTCGGTTAAAATTCGAACGGATTCTTTATAAAGCCTTTTAAGACATGCACGTTTTAATCCGAACAAAATGATAAGTAGATGTTATTAAATCAAATTTTTTGAGTTCAAATAATTAATTATGGGCTTTTAAAAAAACTATACAGATTAATCTAAA
The DNA here is from genome assembly GCA_035048815.1 of Abelmoschus esculentus. Classification (NCBI taxonomy): domain Eukaryota; kingdom Viridiplantae; phylum Streptophyta; class Magnoliopsida; order Malvales; family Malvaceae; genus Abelmoschus; species Abelmoschus esculentus. The sequence goes on from JAUCBN010000036.1 coordinate 11,095,435, forward strand.
ATTTTTAGTTTTTTACTCGTTTAAAATTTGAACGGATTCTCTATAAAGCCTTTTTAGACGTAGACGTTTTAATCCGAACAAAACAAAACCAGATGATATTAAATCAAATTTTATGAGTTCAAATAGTTAATTATGAGATTTTGAACGTAATTATACAGATAAATCTAAAATTTTCTACTTTTTACTCGGTTAAAATTCGTACGGATACTCTATAAACTCTTTTTAGACATGCACGTTTTAATCCGAAAAAAACAAAAACCAAATGTTATTAAATCAAATTTTATGAGTTCAAATAGTTAATTATGGGATTTTGAACAAAATTATACAGATAAATCTAAAATATTTAGCGTTTTACTCGGTTAAAATTCGAACGAATTCTCTATAAAGCCTTTTAAGACATGTATGTTTTAATCCGAACCAAATGATAACTAGATGTTGTTATATCAAATTTTTTGAGTTCAAATAATTAATTACGGGCTTTTGAACAAAATTATACGCATTAATCTAAAATTTTTAGCTTTTTACTCGTTTAAAATTTGAACGGATTCTCTATAAAGCTTTTTTAGACGTGGACGTTTTAATCCCACCAAAACGAAAACCAGATGTTATTAAATCAAATTTTATGAGTTCTAATAGTTAATTATGAGATTTTGAACAAAATTATACAGATAAATCTAAAATTTTCTGCTTTTTACTCTGTTAAAATTTGAACGGATTCTCTATAAAGCAATTTTAAACATACACGTTTTACTCCGAACAAAACAAAAACTAGATGTTATTAAATCAAATTTTATGAGTTCAAATAATTAATTATGGGATTTTGAACAAAATTATACAGATAAATCTAAAATTTTCAGCTTTTTACTTGGCTAAAATTCGAACGGATTCTTTATAAAGCCTTTTATAACATGCACGTTTTAATCCGAACAAAATGATAAATCGATGTTATTAAATCAAATTTTTTGAGTTCAAATAATTAATTGTGGGCTTTTAAAAAAATTATATAGATTAATCTAAAATTTTTAGTTTTTTACTCGTTTTAAATTTGAACGGATTCTCTATAATGCCTTTTGAGACGTAGACGTTTTAATCCGAACAAAACAAAACCAGATGATATTAAATCAAATTTTATGAGTTCAAATAGTTAATTATGATATTTTGAACAAAATTATATAGATAAATCTAAAATTTTCTACTTTTTACTCGGTTAAAATTCGAACGAATTCTCTATAAAGTCTTTTTAGACATACACGTTTTACTCCGAACAAAACAAAAACCAGATGTTCTTAAATAAAATTTTATGGGTTCAAATAGTTAATTATGGGATTTTGAGCAAAATTATACAGATAAATCTAAAATTTTTAGCATTTTACTCGGTTAAAATTCGAACGGATTCTCTATAAAGCCTTTTAAGACATGTATGCTTTAATCCGAACCAAATGATAACTAGATGTTGTTATATCAAATTTTTTGAGTTCAAATAATTAATTACGGGCTTTTGAACAAAATTATACACATTAATCTAAAATTTTTAGCTTTTTACTCGTTTAAAATTTGAACGGATTCTCTATAAAGCTTTTTTAGACGTGGACGTTTTAATCCCACCAAAACGAAAACCAGATGTTATTAAATCAAATTTTATGAGTTCAAATAGTTAATTATAAGATTTTGAACAAAATTATACAGATTAATCTAAAATTTTCAGCTTTTTACTCGGTTAAAATTCGAACTGATTATCTATAAAGCCTTTTTAGTCATGCACGTTTTAATCCGAACAAAACAAAAACCAGATGTTATTAAATCAAATTTTATGAGTTCAAATTGTTAATTATGGGATTTTGAACAAAATTATATAGATAAATATAAAACTTTTAGCTTTTTACTTAGTTAAAATTCGAACGTATTCTCTATAAAGCTTTTTAAGACATGCACGTTTTAATCCGAACAGAATGATAACTAGATGTTATTAAATCAAATTTTTTGAGTTAAAATAATTAATTATGGGCTTTTGAACAAATTATACAGATTAATCTAAAATTTTTAGCTTTTTACTCGTTTAAAATTTAAACGGATTCTCTATAAAGCCTTTTTAGACGTGGATGTTTTAATCCGAACAAAATAAAACCAGATGTTATTAAATCAAATTTGATGTGTTCAAATAGTTAATTATGAGATTTTGAAGAAAATTATAAAGATAAATCTAAAATTTTCAGCTTTTTACTCAGTTAAAATTCGAACAGATTCTCTATAAAGCCTTTTTAGACATGCACGTTTCAATCCGAACAAAACAAAAACCAGATGTTATTAAATAAAATTTTACGAGTTTAAATAGTTAAATATGGGATTGTGAACAAAATTATACAAATAAATCTAAAATTTTCAGCTTTATACTCGGTTAAAATTCGAATGGATTCTCTATAAAGCAATTTTAGACATACACGTTTTAATCGCAACAAAACGAAAACAAGATTTTATTAAATGAAATTTTATGAGTTGAAATTTTTAATTTTGAGCTTTTAAACAAAATTATGCACATTAATCTAAAATTTTCATCTTTTTACTCGGTTAAAATTTGAACAAATTCTCTTTAAAGTCCATTTACACATGCACGTTTTAATCCCAACAAAACGAAAACCAGATTTTATTAAATGAAATTTTATGAGATCAAATAGTTAATTTTGAGCTGTTGAACAAAATTATACTTATCAATCTAAAATTTTCAGCTTTTTACTCGGTTAAGATTCCAACGGATTCTCTATCAAACCTTTTTAGACATGCACGTTTTAATCCCAACAAAACGAAAATCAGATGTTATTAAATCAAATTTTATCAGTTCAAATAGTTAATTAAGAGATTTTGAACAAAATTATACAGATTAATGTAAAATTTTCAGCTTTTTACTCAATTAAAATTCAAACGGATTCTCTATAAAGCCTTTTTAGACATGCACGTTTTAATCCGAACAAAACGATAACTAGATGTAATAAAATCAAATTTTTTGAGTTCAAATAATTAATTATGGGCTTTTGAAAAAAATTATGCAGATTTATCTAAAATTTTCAGCTTTTTACTCGGTTAAAATTCGAACGGATTCTCTATAAAGCCTTTTTAGACATGCACATTTTAATCCGAACAAAATGATAAGAAAATGTTATTAAATCAAATTTTTTGACATCAAATAATTAATTATGGGCTTTTAAACAAAATTATACAGATTAATCTAAAATTTTCAGCTTTTTACTTGTTTAAAACTTGAACGGATTCTCTATAAAGACTTTTTAGATTTGGACGTTATAATTCGAACAAAACAAAACCAGATGATATTAAATCAAATTTTATGAGTTCAAATATTTAATTATGAGATTTTGAACAAAATTATACAGATTAATCTAAAATTTTCAGCTTTTTACTCGGTTAAAATTTGAACTGATTATCTATAAAGCCTTTTTAATCATGCACGTTTTAATCCGAACAAAACAAAAACCAGATGTTATTAAATCAAATTTATTAGTTCAAATAGTTAATTATGGGATTTTGAACAAAATTATACAGATAAATCTAAAATTTTCAGGTTTTTACTCGGTTAAATTGGAACGTATTCTCTATAAAGCCTTTTTAGACATGCACGTTTTAATCCGAACAAAATGATAACTAGATGTTATTAAATCAAATTTTTTGAGTTGAAATATTTAATTATAGGCTTTTGAACAAAATTATATAAATTAATCTAAAATTTTCAGCTTTTTACTCGTTTAAAATTTGAACGGATTCTCTATAAAGCCTTTTTAGACGTGAACGTTTTATTCCAAACAAATCAAATCCAGATGTTATTAAATCAAATTTGATGTGTTCAAATAGTTAATTATGAGATTTGGAACAAAATTATACAGATTAATCTAAAATTTTTAGCTTTTTACTCGGTTAATATTCGAACGGATTCTCTATAAGTCCTTTTTAGACGTAGACATTTTAATCCGAACAAAACAAAAACCAGATGTTATTAAATCAAATTTTTGAGTTCAAATAAATTACTATGGGCTTTTTAACAAAATTATACAAATTAGTCTAAAATTTTCAACTTTTTACGCGGTTAAAATTCGAACGAATTCTCTATGAAGCCTTTTTAAACATGCACGTTTTAATCCGAATAAAACGATAACTAGATGTTTTTAGATCAAATTTTTTGAGTTCAAATAATTAATTATGGGATTTTGATCAAAATTATACAGATTAATCTAAAATTTTTAGCTTTTTACTCGTTTAAAATTTGAACGTATTCTCTATAAAGCCTTTTTAGACGTGGATGTTTTAATCCGAATAAAACGATAACCAGATGTTATTAAATCAAATTTTATGATTTCAAATAGTTAATTATGAGATTTTGAACAAAATTATACACGTTAATCTAAAATTTTTAGCTTTTTACTCGGTTAAAATTTGAACGGATTCTCTATAAAGCAATTTTAGACATGCAAGTTTTAGTCCTACCAAAACGAAAACCAGATGTTATTAAATCAAATTTTATGAGTTCAAATAGTTGAATATGGTCTTTTAAACAAAATTATACAGAATAATCTAAAATTTTTAGCTTTTTACTCGGTTAATATTCGAACGGATTCTCTATAAGTCCTTTTTAGATGTAGACATTTTAATACGAACAAAACAAAAACCAGATGTTACTAAATCAAATTTTTTGAGTTCAAATAATTAACTATGGGCTTTTGAACAAAATTACACAAATTAGTCTAAAATTTTCAGCTTTTTACTCGGTTAAAATTCGAACAGATTCTCTATAAAGCCTTTTTAGATATGCACATTTTAATCCGAACAAAATAAAAACCAGATGTTATTAAATCAAATTTTATGAGTTCAAATAGTTAATTAAGGGATCTTAAAAAAAATTATACAAATAAATCTAAAATTTTCAGGTTTTTACTCGGTTAAATTCGAACGTGTTCTCTATAAAACCTTTTTAGACATGCACGTTTTAATCCGAATAAAATGATAACTAGATGTTATTAAATCAAATTTTTTGAGTTCAAATAATTAACTATGGGCTTTTGAACAAAATTATATAGATTAATCTGAAATTTTCAGCTTTTTACTCGTTTAAAATTTCAACGGATTCTCTATAAAGCCTTTTTAGACGTGGACATTTTAATCCGAACAAAACAAAACCAGATGTTATTAAAGCAATTTTTAGCTTTTTAGCTTTTTTACGCGGTTAAAATTGGAACGGATTCTTCATAAAGCAATTTTAGACATGCACGTTTTAATCTCAACAAAATGACAACCAAATATTATTAAATCAAATTTTATGATTTAAAATAGTTATTTATGGGCTTTTGTAAAAAATTATACATTTTAATCTCAAATTTTCAATTTTTTACTTAGTTAAATTGGAACGGATACTTTATAGAGCCCATTTAGACATGCACGTTTTAATCCCTAAAAAACGACAATAAGATGTTATTAAATAAAATTTTATGAGTTCAAATAGTTAATTATGAGATTTTGAACAAAATTATACAAATAAATCTAAAATTTTTATCTTTTTACTCGGTTAAAATTCGAATGGATTCTCTATAAAGCATTTTTTTAGACATGCATGTTTTAATCCGAACAAAACAAAAATTAGATGTTATTAAATCAAATTTTATGAGTTAAAATTGTTAATTATGGGATTTTAAACAAAATTATACAGATAAATCTAAAAATTTTAGCTTTTTACTCGATTAAAATTTGAACGGATTCTCTATAAAGCAATTTTAGAAATGAAAGTTTTATGGGTTAGGAACAAAATTCTACAGATTAGTCTAAAATTTTCAGCTTTTTACTCGGTTAAAATTCTAACAGATTCTCTATAAAGCATTTTTTAGACATGAACATTTTAATCCCAACAAAATGAGAATCATATGTTATTAAATCAAATTTTATGAGTTCAAATACTAAACTATGCGCTTTTGAATAAAATTATACAGATTAATCTAAAATTTTCAGCTTTTTACTCGGTTAAAATTCTAACGGATTCTCTATAAAGCGTTTTTAGACATGCACGTTTTAATCCCAACTAAATGAAAACCATATGTTGTTAAATCAAATTTAATGATTTGAAATAGTTAACTATGGGCTTTTAAACAAAATTATAAAGAATAATCTAAAATTTTCAGCTTTTTACATGGTTAAAATTCGAACGGGTTCTCTATAAAGCCTTTTTAGACATGGACGTTTTAATCCAAACAAAACGAAAACCAGATGTTATTAAATCAAATTTTATGAGTTCAACAGATAACCATGGGCTTTTGAACAAAATTATAAAGATTAATCTAAAATTTTCAGCTTTTTACTCAGTTAAAATTTGAACGGATTCTCTATAAAGCCTTTTAAGACATGCACGTTTTAATCCAACAAAACGAAAACCAAAAGTTATTAAATCAAATTTTATGAATTAAAATAGTTAATTATGGGCTTTTGAACAAAATTATACAGATTAATCTAAAATTTTATGCTTTTTACTCGGTTGAAATTCGAACGAAACCTCTATAAAGCCTTTTTAGACATGCACGTTTTAATCCCAACAAAATGACAACCAAATGTTATTAAATCAAATTTTATGAATTCAAATAGTTAACTGTGGGCTTTTGAACAAAATTATACAGATTAATCTATTTTTTTATTTTTATTCGGTTAAAATTTGAACGTATTCTCCATAAAGCCTTTTTAGACATACACGTTTTAATCCCAACATAACAAAAATCAGATGTTATTAAATCAAATTTTATGAGTTGGAAGAGTTAATTATGGGCTTTTGAAAAAATTATACAGATTAATCTAAAATTTCAACTTTTTACTCTGTTAAAATTCGAATGGATTCTCTATAAAGCCTTTTTAGACATGCACGTTTTAATCCCAATAAAATGAAAAAAAGATGTTATTAAATTAAATTTTATAAGTTTAAATAGTTAAATAAGGGCTTTTGATAAAAATTATATAAATTAATCTAAATTTTTCAGCTTTTTACTCGGTTATAATTTGAACGGATTCTCTATAAAGCCTTTTTAGACATGCACGTTTTAATCCAACAAAACGAAAACCAGATATTATTAAATCAAATTTTATGAGTTCAAATAGTTAACTATGGGCTTTTGAACAAAATTCTATAGACATGCACGTTTTAATCCAACAAAACGAAAACCATATGTTATTAAATCAAATTTTATGAGTTCAAGTAGTTAACTATGGGCTTTTGAACAAAATTCTACAGCTTAATCTAAAATTTTCAGCTTCTTTTTCTCTCTTTCACTCTCTCACTTCAATCTTTTGCTTTTCTCCTTCGTTCTTGGTTTGGAGGCCGAGTTTGGTGTTTTTCCTATGATTATTGTCTTACCAGCATCCACAACTTCCACCGTCTCAGGAGAGAAGGGATCCAGAAGCCACTATTCTCTGCCACCCAAGTTAGGATGGGATTTTTATCTTTTTTTCTTCTTTTCCGAATCTTATATCTTCTTTTGATTCTTTCCACTATAAGGTTTAATCTTTTTTACCTTTCTTGTCTTTCTCTTTGATCTTAATTCAAAGAAGTCCAGGTTTGTTCCATATATATACAAGCAGCTTCGACTGTGAACTGCATCCAATATTGTTTTTCTCTTTGTCTTTGATTAAGAGAAGTCCAGGATTGATCCATATGTTTACAAACAGGTTTGTCTACGACCTACTCCCCATATTGTCTTCTGTCCATCCGATCAGGATTGCTCCAACATCATCTGCTCTTGCAACGAAGTTTCTTCTTACCACCCTTTACGAGGGACCTTTTCAACACCGGTATTGGTGGTCTATCATCAAATCGCTTTGTTATAGCGATTTACTTATTAAGACATTGTCAAACAAAACCGTTGGGGCTATGAGGTATAATTCTGGCGATCTGTATTCGTCTATGATTTGCTTTTCTCTTCTCATGGATCTTACCCTCTGGCGGCATACTCCAAGTTATTGCGCTCCGTTTGATAACCTTGGTTTTCAAGTTTTCATGCTCACAATATCACGTTCTTTAATTACTTTCCCACCTTACCTTTGTGTTATCTTTTCTACACAGACTAGCAGTTTTCCCTACTCTCTTCAGTTTCTGAACCCCTATTATTTCCACTCTCTGATTACTTGCAATGAATGTACATTGCTTTTTGGTTTAACCATACGAACTCCATACAATACTACAATTCTTATCAGGTCTGTCTTCTTTTTAACACCCTTTTGGTTACCCTTAGCAATAAAACTCCTTTTCATGAGGTTCATAAGGTCTCTTCTTCTCCGAATCCTAATATGGTTTGAACTATTTTTTCCTTGTTTTTTATTTTTTTGTCTGAGTCGTTCTCTGGCTAAACAATGTGATTCCATGAACATTAAAGATTTGGCAGAGGCTCATTTGTTTCTTCATGGCTATCCACGATAACAGTTAGTCTAATTCTACGGCCTCCCTTTTCTAAGTCCCACTGATCTTCCACTATGCCTTCCTCGTTGTCTCCCTGGTGATTATAATGATTGGGGGAACACAACTCGCTTAAGCATTGGGATATCCTTGGCCAAGACTTTACTAACCTCTGCCTTGGGCTCCTGTAAGGGTCGGTTAATATGGAAGAGGTTAATCGCACAATCATTGTTCTTATCCCAAAAATCAGCGACCCCACTACAATGCATCACCTCAGACCTATTAGCCTTTGCACAGTCATCTACAAAACTGTTTCAAAAGTACTTGTCAACTGTCTAAAATCTATCATACCCTTGTGTATTAGCGGCAATCAAGCTGCTTTTATTCAAGGAAGGAACATTGCTGACAACATCCTTATTGCCCATGAGCTCATCCATACTTTAAATACTGATGCAACTTCCCTGGTAAAAGGTGCTAGCTTAAAGCTAGATATGGAAAAGGCCTTCGACCGAGTTGAATGGCCTTTTATAGAACAAAATATGATTCGACTAGGCTTCAACCCCAGCAGGGTATCCCTCATTATGAGATGTGTGTCTTCCGTATCCTTCCAAGTGCATATCAATGACTCCCTCTCACGACCTTTCAAACCTAATAGAGGATTACGGCAAGAGGACCCTCTTTCCCCTTTTCTTTTCCTTTTTTGTACTCAAGGTCTCTCAGCATTGCTCAGTGTTGAGCAAACAAATGGTAACCTCCCTGGACTTTGTGCCAGTAGGAATGAACCACGTGTTAACCACCTCCTTTTTGCAGATGACTGTGTTGTATTCATTAAGAACATGACTACATAAGCTCAACGGCTTAAGGACATTCTACTTACTTATACTTCTTCGTCTGGGCAGGCGGTAAACTTTGAAAAATCTACTATTTTCTTTTCACGGAAAACCTCTACATCGCTACGTTCGGAAATCAATAATATCCTCCATGTTAGAGAAGTGGATGATCCAGGAATTTATCTTGGAGTCCCTCTCCTAATAGGGAAGAATAAGACAATGGCTTTGGGGTTTACCAGGGATCATATGAATGCTCGACTAAGTAAATGGGATAAACACCTTCTTTCCTTCAGTGGAAGAGAAATCTTTATCAAATCTATCATACAATCTATGCCTCAATACGTTATGTCTTGCTACCTTCTACCTCAGAACATTATTGATGATATGACCACTTCGATACGCTGTTATTGGTGGTCTGGAAAAGCTAACAAACGAGGTTGGCATATGCTCCCTTGGGATACTGTCTGTCTACCGAAATTGCAGATGATCTTGGATTTCGTGATCTTCACCATTTTAATATTACATTGCTAGGTAAACAAATCTAGCAATTCATCTGTGAACCTGATAACCTTCTTAGCCAGGTTTATAAATACAAATATTACCCAACGAGCTCAATCCTTGATTCTGATTACACTCGAAGCTCTTCCTTTGCCTGGAAAGGTCTCAGCATAGCTATCTCTAAACTTCGCAATGGTTTCTTCAAACGCCCTGATATATCCAGTAACGTTCAGATCCACTTTGACAATTAGAGTCGCTCTCAGCCTGTACTCCTCTATGGTGATTATGAGGTGAATGAAGAAATCCCTCTACGTGCAGGTACCTTCATGAAACCTAACCTACCTCGCTGGGACGAATCAAAATTACGAGATTACTTCTCCTATGAGGATGCTAACTCCATACTTACTATACTCATTCTTAATGACACAAAAGACACCACACTTTGGGGTCACCACGACTCTGGCCTCTATATAGTACGCTCTGGTTATCAATTTCTGCAGTTGCAGCCTGGACCTATTAATAGGCCCTCGAAACTTTGGAAAATCTTATCCAAATTGCCTACTCTATGTAAGGTTCGCTCCTTTAGATGGCGATTGTGTCATAATGCCCTACCCTCTAGCTACAAAATTCTTCAAGCCAATCTCGGTACGGGGGTCTACCCTATATGCAACATGGACATTGAGTCCACCCTACATGCTATGAGGGACTGTCCTAGTGCTTCAGAGGCGCTCCTTTTGGCAAGTCTCCCTACTCGAATCCTTTACAATACCTATAACTACCCCCACAAGTGGCTTTCTGATGCTGCTGGTTTTCTATCTTTGCATCAATTCTCGTTCCTTATTACGATCTTATAGAATTTATGGAACCACTATAATGACTTTGTCCATAACAACCATCTCCAACCGACTTGGTTGATTGTCTCCAATACAAAAAACTTCTCTCCGACTATACGTCAGCTAATGATGCCTTTCACCTACGTTCCCAGCTAGTTGATCCCACCTTCGCTCTAGTTAGATGGACGAAACCGGCCCCTGGTTTCGTTAAAGTTAATACGGATGGGGCCTTTGACCTTGTGCTTAGGGGTGCAGCTGCAGGTGTCATGACTCGAGACTCCTCTGGCTCTGTTCTCGGTGGTTGCTCTATGCCTCTTGTTTGCCCAGATCCAGCTTCTGCCGAGGCTCTTGCTATTCTAGAAGGCTTACGACTTGTTAGTGCCAATGGTTGGACTAAATTGATCATTGAAATAGATTCTGCTTCCATTGCCAACAAAGTAAACAACACTCAACACCAAGATCTTTCCACAGTGCAACATCTGGTGTCTTGCATCCGCTCCACTTTGGGCACTTTGCCTGATTGTAAGATTTGTTATGTGCCTAGAGACGCAAATGTTGTAGCCCATGTTTTAGCTATTAGGGCTTTACGTTCCTTTTATTCTTGCTCATTTGGTTGTATCGTTCTCGACTTTATTCGGGTCTCTATAAACTCGGAGAGGTTCTCTTCTTCTTCTCAATAATACCTTGGGTACTATTTTCCCCACAGGGGCCTACTCACCTCTCGGGGTGACTGGCTATAGGGGTTTATTAATGAGTCCCTTTCCTTCAAAAAAAAAATTCGAACGAAATCTCTATAAATCCTGTTTAGACATGCACGTTTTAATCCAACAAAATTACAACCAAATGTTATTAAATAAAATTTTATGAGTTCAAATAGTTAACTGTGGGATATTGAATAAAATTATACAGATTAATCTATTTTTTTTATTTTTACTTGGTTGAAATTTGAACGGATTCTCTATAAAGCCTTTTTAGACATTCGCGTTTTAATCCCAACATAACGAAAACCAGATGTTATTAAAATAAATTTTATGAGTTCAAATAGTTAAATATGGGCTGTTGAACAAAATTATACAAATTAATCAAAAATTTTCAGCTTTTTACTCGGTTAAAATTTGAACTGATTCTCTATAAATCCTTTTTAGACATGCACGTTTTAATCCCAACAAAACGAAAATCATATGTTATTAAATCAAATTTTATGAGTTCAAATAGTTAACTATGGGCTTTTGAACAAAATTATACAAATTAATATAAAATTGTCAGCTTTTTACTCGGTTAAAATTCCAACAAATTCTGTATAAAGCGTTTTTAGACATGCACGTTTTAAGCCCAACAAAACGAAAAACATATGTTATTTAATCAAATTTTATGAGTTCAAATAGTTAACTATGGGCTTTTGAACAAAATTATACAAATTAATCTAAAATTTTTTGCGTTTTACTCGGTTAAAATTTGAACGGATTCTCTATACGGCCTTTTTAGACATGTACGTTTTAATCCTAACAAAACAAAAGCCATATGTTATTAAATTAACTTTTATGAGTTCAAATAGTTAACTATGGGCTTTTGAACAAAATTATACATATTAATCTAACATTTTAGCTTTTTACACGGTTAAAATTTGAACGAATTCTCTATAGAGCCTTTTTAGACATTCATGTTTAAATCCCAACAAAACGGAAACCAGATGTTATTAAATCAAATTTTATGAGTTCAAATAGTTAACTATGGGCTTTTGAACAAAATTAAATCGATTAATCTAAAATTTTCAGCTTTTTACTCGATTAAAACTCGAACGGATTCTCTATAAAGCCTTTCCAAACATGCACATTTTAATCCCAACAAAACGAATATAAGATGTTATTAAATCAAATTTTATGAGTTCAAATAGTTAAATATGAGCTTTTGAACAAAATTATACAAATTAATCTAAATTTTTCAGCTTTTTACTCGGTTAAAATTTAAATGAATTCTATCTAAAGCCTTTTTAAACATGCACGTTTTAATCCCAACAAAACGAAAATCATATGTTATTAAATCAAATTTTATGAGTTGAAATAGTTAAATATGGTCATTTGAACAAAGTTATACAAATTAATCTAAAATTTTCAGCTCTTTACTCGGTTAAAATTCGAATGGATTCTCTATAAAGCCTTTTTAGACATCTACGTTTTAATCCCAATAAAAGAAAAACCATATGTTATTAAATCAAATTTTATAAGTTCAAATAGTTAACTATGGGCTTTTGAACAAAATTATACAGATTAATCTAAAATTTTCAGCTTTTTACTCGGTTAAAATTCGAACGGACTCTTTATAAAGGCTTTTTAGACATGCACGTTTTAATCCCAACAAAACGAATATAAGATGTTATTAAATCAAATTTTATGAGTTCAAATAGTTAAATATGGGTTTTTGAACAAAATTATACAAATTAATCTAAATTTTTCAGCTTTTTACTCGGTTAAAATTTAAACGGATTCTCTATGCAGTCTTTTAAGGCATGCACGTTTTAATCCAACAAAACGAAAACAAGATGTTATTAAATCAAATTTATGAGTTCAAATAGTTAAATATGGGCTTTTGAGCAAAGTTATACAAATTATTCTAAATTTTCATCTTTTTACTCTGTTAAAATTTAAACGGATTCTCTATAAATCCTTTTTAGACATGCACGTTTTAATCCCAACAAAACGGAAATTATATGTTATTAAATTAAATTTTATGTTTTCAAATAGTTAACTATAGGTTTTCGAACAAAATTCTACAGATTAATCTAAAATTTTCTGCTTTTTACACGGTCAAAATTCGAACGGATTCTCTATAAAGCCTTTTTAGACATGCACGTTTTAACCCCAACAAAACGAAAATCTGATGTTATTAAATCAAATTTTATGAGTTCAAATAGTTAACTGTGGGGCTTTTGAACTAAACTATACAAATTAATGTAAAATTTTTAGCTTTTTATAGGATTAAAATTCGAACGGATTCTCTATAAAGCCTTTTTAGACATGCACGTTTTAATTCCATCAAAACGGAAACTAGATGTTATTAAATCAAATTTTATGAGTTCAAATAGTTAACTATAGGCTTTTGAACAAAATTAAACAGATTAATTAAAATTTTCAGCTTTTTACTCGGTTAAAATTCGAACGGATTCTCTATAATGCCTTTTTAGACATGCACGTTTTAATCCCAACAAAACGAATATAAGATGTTATTAAATCAAATTTTATGAGTTTAAATAGTTAAATATGGGCTTTTGAACAAAATTATACAAATTAATCTAAATTTTTCAGCTTTTTACTCGGTTAAAATTTAAACGGATTCTCTATAAAGCCTTTTTAGACATGCACGTTTTAATCCTAACAAAACGAAAATCATATGTTATTAAATAAAATTTTATGAGTTGAAACAGTTAAATATCGGTTTTTGAACAAAATTATACATATTAATCTAAAATTTTCAGCTCTTTACTCGGTTAAAATTCGAATGGATTCTCTATAAAGCCTTTTTAGTCATGCACGTTTTAATCCCAACAACACGAAAAGTAAATGTTATTAAATCAAATTTTATGAGTTCAAAGAGTTAACTATGGGCTTTTGAACAAAACTATACATATTAATCTAAAATTTTCAACTTTTTACAGAATTAAAATTCGAACGGATTCTCTATAAAGCCTTTTTAGACATGCCCGTTTTAATCCTAACAAAACAAAAATCAGATGTTATTAAATCAAATTTTATGACTTGAAATAGTTAACTATGGGCCTTTGAACAAAATTATACAGATTAATTTAAAATTTTCAGCTTTTTACTCGGTTAATATTCGAACGAATTCTCTATAAAGCCTTTTTAGTGATGCACGTTTTAATCCCAACAAAACGAAAACAAGATGTTATTAAATCAAACTTTATGAGTTCAAATAGTTAAATATGGTCTTTTTAGCAAAATTATACAAATTAATCTATAATTTTTAGCTTTTTACTCGGTTAAAGTTTAAACGGATTCTCTATAAATCCTTTTTAGATATGCATATTTTAATCCCACCAAAACGAAAACCAGATGTTATTAAATTAAATTTTATGAGTTCAAATAGTTGAATATGATCTTTTAAACAAAATTATACAGATTAATCTAAAATTTTTAGCTTTTTTCTCGGTTAAAATTCGAACGGATTCTCTATAAAGCCTTTTTAGATATGCACGTTTTAATCCCAACAAAACGAAAACAAAATGTTATTAAATCAAATTTTATGAGTTTAAATAGTTAATTATGGGCTTTTGAACAAAATTATACAGATTAATCTAAAAGTTTAAGCTTTTTACTCGGTTAAAATTCGAACGAAATCTCTATAAACCCTTTTTAGACATGCACGTTTTAATCCAACAAATGACAACCAAATGTTATTAAATCAAATTTTATGATTTCAAATAGTTAACTATAAGCTTTTGAACAAAATTATACATATTTGTCTAAAATATTTTTTTTACTCGGTTAAAATTTAATCGGATTCTCTATAAAGCCTTTTTAGATATGCACGTTTTAATCCCAACAAAACGAAAACCATATGTTATTAAATCAAATTTTATGATTTGAAATAGTTAATTATGGGCTTTTGAACAAAATTATACAGATTAATCTAAAATTTTAAGCTTTTTACTCGGTTAAAATTCGAACGAAATCTCTATAAACCCTTTTTAGACATGCACGTTTTAATCCAACAAATGACAACCAAATGTTATTAAATCAAATTTTATGATTTCAAATAGTTAACTATAGGCTTTTGAAAAAAATTATACATATTAATCTAAAATATTTTTTTACTCGGTTAAAATTCAATCGGATTCTCTATAAAGCCTTTTTAGACATGCACGTTTTAATCCAAACAAAACGAAAACCAGATGTTATTAAATTAAATTTTATGAGTTCAAATAGTTAATTATGTGCTTTTGAACAAAATTATATTGATTAATCTCAAATTTTCAGCTTTTTATTCGGTTAAAATTTGAAATGATCCTCTATAAAGCCTTTTTAGACATGCACGTTTTAATCCCAACAAAACGAAAACAAGATGTTATTAAATCAAATTTTATGAGTTCAAATAGTTAAATATGAGCTTTTGAACAAAATTATACAGATTAAGCTAAAATTTTTATCTTTTTACTCGGTTAAAATTCGAACGGATTCTCTATAAAGCCTTTTTAGTCATGCACGTTTTAATCCCAACAAAACGAAATCTAGATGTTATTTAATCAAATTTTATGAGTTCAAATAGTTAACTATGGGCTTTTGAAAAAAATTTGAACCCAAATTTCGTCTGGCTTAGGTATATAATAGTAATAATACTAATAAATAACAAATAAAAAATAGAAAAATAATAATAAAATTTAAATTGAAGAGATTAGAGATATGGGAGAGATTTTCGGGGAGGAGGTGTCAGAGAGGTGTTTGTTCCAGCTTTCGTGGCAGAATACTCAAAGGTCATCAATTTGCTTCTTCAATGTCGGGAGTGCAACGAAGTTGAAGCTCTATTATTTACTGAGATGCTTGATGAAACCGAAGGAGGAAAAGCCACCGGCACCAGAAACCAATTCCATGACTTGAACATTGACGTCGTCTCTCTCTCTCTTACACTGATACCCATAAAACTCACGCATCCAACTATTGAAGTTTCTCAAATTTTCTTCATCTCTAAAATCTCTCCTCAAAACCACCAAGTGTTCGTTTCTATTCGAGGATCAACATGACTTTTATTAACCGTAAAACTGGAGCGGTAGAACCAGAGAAGTTTGTACTTATTGCAAATCAGCGGAAGAAGTATACAAGGGAGGATTGGTTACCAAAATTATTGGAGCCGATGGTAGTTTGTAAAAAACAACTCCATTCCGTTTTCATGGGAAGAGATCCTTGTCCTTACCTTTGTGATGGCTACTCTTGGACTGCAAACAATCTCGAAGTCCATACGAACCATGGTTCCAAATGAGGATGAATTCAACTTAATGAAAGATCAAGAGATGTGGGTGTCGAGATTATGCTTGGAGTGACATTGGATTTTACATGCTACGATCTATGAAGTTAATACTTACTGGAGCTGGAAACTTCTTTGGAAAGCTTACGCAACATGTTCAAGAGGCTATTCATATTGGCCAAGGTACGTCAATTTCAACAATTGCATGGCAGTGGTCTCATGTTTGGTTCCAATCCTTTGACATTGGATTTTTAGATCCATTGGCATGTTTGGTTCCAATTGCATGGGATCATTTAATTTGGACCTTGTTTTTTATTTATTTATTTTATTTGTATGCATATTTTAAAAGTATATAGTATATATGTCTAGGTAATCATCTAATTTACACGTAATTAATTAAATTAGAACTTTTTTAGGATAGTCACTTTAAATAATTAATTTATAGGGAGATAATTATAGTAACGGTGACGTTCTAATCATATATCTCGGATATACTAAGTGGTCAGTGTTTTGAAATAATATTATGTTGGCCAATAGTGTACTTAGTATCGTATTCGATGTGTCATCGAAACATAGAAAATGATAAATAATTTAGGGTTAGAATTTAATAAAATTAATTAGACAAAACTAGAAACACCAATAGTATTATTAATTTTGTTCGGTGTCAAAATGGTAGTGTCCGAGTATTCAGATATTATCATAACACACTTGGTGAAATTAATAATTTAATAGGGTTTAAATATTTAATTAATAGAGCCTTTTTAGGTTAGAACTTAAAATGAACCAGATAATAACCGGACAAACATTTAAAACCTTTTGGGGCAGAACTTATATTTCTTTAAATATGAGTTAAGGTTTCCTATCTAGAGGACGTCTTACTCAAATTCGTGTTTAAAAGAAATATATTTTATTATCCAAAAGGATATTCTCATTCGAACAATATTTATTTGACAATGATGGGTTAAATTAATATTATTATTCGAAATGCCGAAATGCCATGTGTAATTAATAAGTTACCGATTTCGAGCGCTCGTAAGGATTGTCCTTACATGTAACCGACTCCCAAACCCAAATATTTTTAAAATGAATCTCTAATTTATTTTATGATGTCTGGCCTACCAAAGTGGCCAGTGGCGACTCCAAATAATTTTTTAAATTAAATAATACACGTTTTTATTAATGCTTCAATTTTTGTAATTAATGATTAAAACCAGTAAAAATTCAATTTTTAAAAATTCATCCGCCAGGCTATTTTTCACACTTTTCGGTTTTAAAACGGCAGCGACAAAATTATACAGATTAATCTAAAATTTTTAGCCTTTTACTCAGTTAAAATTAGAACGAATTCTCTATAAAGACTTTTTAGACATGCACATTTTAATTCCAACAAAATAAAACCCAGATTTTATTAAATGAATTTTTATAAGTTCAAATATTTAATTTTGAGCTTTTGAAAAAAATTATTCAGATTAATCTAAAATTTTTAGCTTTTTACTCGGTTAAAATTCAAACGGATTCTCCATAAAGACTTTTTAGACATGCACGTTTTAATCCGAATAAAACGATAACTAGACGTTTTTAAATCAAATTATTTGATTTCAAATAATTAATTATGGGCTTTTGAACAAAATTATGCAGATTAATCTAAAATTTTCAGCTTTTTACTCGGTAAAAATTCGAATAGATTCTCTTTAAAGCCCATTTACACATGCACGTTTTAAGCCCAACAAAATAAAAACCAGATTTATTGAATGAAATTTTATGAGTTCAAATAGTTAATTTTGAGATTTTGAGCTTTTGAACAAAATTATACAGATTAATCTAAAATTTTCAGCTTTTTACTCAGTTAAAATTCGAACGGATTCTCTATAAATCTCATTTAGACATGCACGTTTTAATCCCAAAAAACAACAACCATATGTTATTAGATCAAATTTTATGAGTTCAAATAGTTAATTATGGGATTTTGAACAAAATTATACAGATAAATCTAAAATTTTCAGCTTTTTAGTCGGTTAAAATTCGAACGGATTCTCTATAAAGACATTTTAGACAAGCAAGTTTTAATCCCAACAAAACGAAAACCGAATATTATTAAATTGAATTTTATGAGTTCAAATAGTTGAATATGGGATTTTGAACAAAATTATACAGATTAATATAAAATTTTTAACTTTTTACTCGGTTAAAATTCAAACGGATTCTCAACAAAGCCTTTCTAGATATGCACATTTTAATTCCAACAAAATGAAAACCAAATTTTATTAAATGAAATTTTATGAGTTCAAATATTTAATTTTGAGCTTTTGAACAAAATTATACAGATTAAACTAAAATTTTCAGCTTTTTACTCGGTTAAAGTTCGAACGGATTCTCTATAAAGACTTTTTAGACATGCACGTTTTAATCCCAACAAATTGAAAATCAGATGTTATTCAATCAAATTTTACGAGTTCAAATAGTTAATTATAGGCTTTTGAACAAAACTATACAGATTAATCTAAAATTTTCAGGTTTTTACTCCGTTAAAATTCAAACGGATTCTCTATAAAACAATTTTAGACATGCAAGTTTTAATCCCACCAAAACAAAAACCAGATGTTATTAAATTAAATTTTATGAGTTCAAATAGTTGAATATGATCTTTTAAACAAAATTATACAGATTAAACTAAAATTTTTAGCTTTTTTCTCGGTTAAAATTCGAACGAATTCTCTACAAAGCCTTTTTCGATATGCACATTTTAATCCCAACAAAAAGAAAACAAGATTTTATTAAAAGAAATTTTATGAGTTAAAATATTTAATTTTGAGCTTTTGAACAAAATTATACAGATTAATCTAAAATTTTCAGCTTTTTACTCGGTTAAAATTCGAATGAAATCTCTATAAACCCTTTTTAGACAAGCACGTTTTAATCCGAATAAAACGAAAACTAGATGTTATCAAATCAAATTTTTTGATTTCAAATAATTAATTATGGGGTTTTGAACAAAATTATACAGATTAACCTAAAATTTTCAGCTTTTTACTCGGTTAAAATTTGAACGGGTTCTCTATAAAGCCTTTTTAGAGGTGGACGTTTTAATCCGAGCAAAATAAAAACCATATGTTATTAAATGAAATTTTATGAGTTCAAATAGTTAATTATAGGCTTCTGAAGAAAATTATACAGATTAATCTAAAATTTTCAACTTCTTACTCGGTTAAAATTCGAACGTATTCTCTATAAAGCCTTTTTAGACATGCACGTTTTAATCCGAACAAAACAAAAAACAGATGTTATTAAATAAAATTTTATGCGTTCAAATAGTTAATTATGGGATTTTTAACAAAATTAAACAGATAAATCTAAAATTTTCAGCTTTTTACTCGGTTAAAATTCGAACGAATTCTTTATAAAGCAATTTTAGACATGCAAGTTTTAATTCCACCAAAACAAAAACCAGATGTTATTAAATTAAATTTTATGAGTTCAAATAGTTGAATATGGTCTTTTAAACAAAATTATACAGATTAATCTAAAATTTTTAGCTTTTTTCTCGGTTAAAATTCGAATGAATTCTCTACAAAGCCTTTTTCGATATGCACATTTTAATCCCAACAAAATTAAATCAAACTTTTGGAGTTCAAATAGTTAATTATGGGATTTTTAACAAAATTAAACAGTTAAATCTAAAATTTTCAGCTTTTTACTCGGTTAAAATTTGAACGGATTCTCTATAAAGCAATTTTAGAAAAGCTAGTTTTAGTCCCAACAAAACGAAAATTAGAGGTTATTAAATCAAATTTTATGAGTTCAAATAGTTGAATATGAGCTTTTGAACAAAATTATACAGATTAATCTAAAATTTTTAGTTTTTTACTCGGTTAAAATTCGAACGGATTCTCTATAAAGCAATTTTAGACAAGCAAGTTTTAATCCCTACAAAACGAAATCAAATTTTATGAGTTCAAATAGTTGAATATGGGCTTTTGAACAAAACTATACAGATTAATCTAAAATTTTTATCTTTTTACTCTGTTAATATGAGAACGAATTCTCTACAAAGCGTTTTTGGACATGCAAGTTTTAATCCGACAAAACGAAAACCGGATGTTATTAAATCAAATTTTATGAGTTCAAATAGTTAATTATGGACTTTTGAACAAAATTATACAGATTAATCTAAAATTTTCAACTTTTTACTCGGTTAAATTCGAACAGATTCTCTATTAAGCCTTTTTAGACATGCACGTTTTAATCCGAACAAAACGATAACTAGATGTTATTAAATCAAATTTTTTGAGTTCAAATAATTAATTATGGGCTTTTGAACAAAATTAAATAGATTAATCTAAAATTTTCAGCTTTTTACTCGGTTAAAATTCGAATGGATTCTTTATAAAGCCTTTTTAGACTTGCACATTTTAATCCGAACAAAATAAAAACCAGATGTTATTAAATCAAATTTTATGAGTTGAAATTGTTAATTATGGGCTTTTGAAAAAAATTATAAAGATTAATCTAAAATTTTTAACTTTTTACTCGGTTAAAATTCGAACAGATTCTCTATAAAGCCTTTTTAGACATGTACGTTTCAATCCGAACAATACGATAATTAGATGTTATTAAATCAAATTTTTTGAGTTCAAATAATTAATTATGGTATTTTAAAAAAAATTATACAGATAAATATAAATTTTTTTCCTTTTTACTCGGTTAAAATTCGAACGCATTCTCTATAAAGCAATTTTAGAAATGCAAGTTTTAATCCCAACAAACCGAAAACTAGATGTTATTAAACCAAATTTTATGAGTTCAAGTAGTTGAATATGGGTTTTTGAACAAAATTATACAGATTAATCTAAAATTTTTACCTTTTTACTCGGTTAAAATTCGAACGGATTCTCTACAAAGCCTCTTTAGACATGCACATTTTAATTCGAACAAAACGAAAACTATATTTTATTAAATGAAATTTTATGAGTTAAAATATTTAATTTTAAGCTTTTGAACAAAATTATACAGATTAATCTAAAATTTTCAGCTTTTTACTCGGTTAAAATTTGAACGGACTCTTTATAAAGCCTTTTTAGACATGCACATTTTAATCCGAACAAAACGATAATTAGATTTTATTAAATAATGTTTTTTGAGTTCAAATAATTAATTTTGGGCTTTTTAACAAAATTATACAAATTAATCTAAAATTTTCAGCTTTTGACTCGGTTAAAATTTGAACGGATTCTCTATAAAGCCTTTTTAAACATGCACGTTTTAATCCGAGCAAAACAAAAACCAGATGTTATTAAATAAAATTTTATGAGTTCAAATAGTTAATTAATGGGATTTTTAACAAAATTAAACAGATAAATCTAAAATTTTCAGCTTTTTACTCGGTTAAAATTCTAACGGATTCTCTATAAAGCAATTTTAGACATGTAAGTTTTAATGCAACCAAAACGAAAACCAAATGTTATTAAATCAAATTTTATGAGTTCAAATAGTTGAATATGGGCTTTTAAACAAAATTATACCGATTAATCTAAAATTTTTAGCTTTTTACTCGGTTAAAATACGAACGGAATCTTTACAAAGCCTTTATGGACATGCACGTTTTAATCCCAACAAAACCAAGACCGGATGTTATTAAATTAAATTTTATGAGTTCAAATAGTTAATTATGGGCTTTTGAACAAAATTATACAGATTAATCTAAAATATTCAGCTTTTTACTCAGTTAAAATTTGAAAGGATTCTTTATAAGGCCTTTTTAGACATGCACGTTTTAATCCGAACAAAACAAAAACCATATGTTATTAAATAAAATTTTATGAGTTCAAATAGTAAATTATGGGATTTTTAACAAAATTATACAACAGATAGATATAAAATTTTCAACTTTTTACTCGGTTAAAATTCGAACGGATTCTCTATAAAGCAATTTTAGACATGCAAGTTTTAATCCCACCAAAACGAAAACCAGATGTTATTAAATCAAATTTTATGAGTTCAAATAGAAGAATATGGTCTTTTAAACCAAATTATACAGATTAATCGAAAATTTTTAGCTTTTTACTAGGTTAAAATTCGAACGAATTCTCTACAAAGCATTTTTAGACATGCAAATTTTAATCCCAATAATTCGAAAACGATATTTTTTAAATGAAATTTTATGAGTTCAATTATTTAATTTTGAGCTTTTGAAAAAAATTATATTGATTAATCTAAATTTTTTAGCTTTTTACTCGGTTATAATTCGAACGGATTCTCTATAAATCTCATTTAGACATGCACGTTTTAATCCCCAAAAAACAACAACCATATGTTATTAAATAAAATTTTATGAGTTCAAATAGTTAATTATTGGATTTTGAACAAAATTATATAGATAAATCTAAAATTTTCAGCTTTTTAGTCGGTTAAAATTCGAACGGATTCTCTATAAAGCAATTTTAGACAAGCAAGTTTTAATCCCAACAAAACGAAAACCGAATATTATTAAATCGAATTTTTTGAGTTCAAATAGTTGAATATGGGCTTTTAAACAACATTATACCGATTAATCTAAAACTTTACCTTTTTACTCGATTAAAATTCGAACGGATTCTCTACAAAGCCTTTTTAGACATACACATTTTAATTCCAACAAAACGAAAACCAGATTTTATTAAATGAAATTTTATGAGTTCAAATATTTAATTTTGAGCTTTTGAACAAAATTATACAGATTAATCTAAAATTTTCAGATTTTTACTCGGTTAAAATTCGAACGGATTCTTTATAAAGCCTTTTTAGATAAGTACGTTTTAATCCCAACAAAACGAAAATAAGATATTATTAAATCAAATTTTACGAGTTCAAATAGTTAATTATGGGCTTTTGAACAAAACTATACAGATTTTTCTAAAATTTTCAACTTTTTACTCGGTTAAAATTCGAACGGATTCTCTATAAAGCCTTTTTAAACATGCACGTTTTAATCCGAACAAAATGATAACTAGATGTTATTAAATCAAATTTTTTTAGTTCAAATAATTAATTATGGGGTTTTGAACAAAATTATACAGATTAATCTAAAATTTTCAGCTTTTTACTCGGTTAAAATTTGAACGGGTTCTCTATAAAGCCATTTTAGACGTGGACGTTTTAATCCGAGCAAAACAAAAACCAGATGTTATTAAATGAAATTTTATGAGTTCAAAAGTTAATTATTGGATTTTGAACAAAATTATACAGATAAATCTAAAATTTTTAGCTTTTTACTTAGTTAAAATTTGAACGGATTATCCATAAAGCCTTTTTAGACATGCACGTTTTAATCCGAATAAAACGATAACTAGATGTTATTAAATCAAATTTTTTGATTTCAAATAATTAATTATGGGCTTTTAAACAAAATTATGCAGATTAATCTAAAATTTTCAGCTTTTTACTCGGTTAAAATTCGAACAGATTGAGTCTTTGCCTGTCTTCTCACAGGGCCCTCGCACTCTTCCAATTGTCCCAAGTAAACTATCTGCTCGGCGTAGCCCTACTCAGCTCTTGCAAACGGTTTTTCCGGATTTGGAACCCAATATAACTACTCGGTCTAAGATTCCCGATGGTGATGCTAATGATAGCCTGTCGACGCCAGAACTCCAAGATCTGGAGCTTGATCTTGCCAATGATGCCGCTTTCCAGGAAGCTGCTGACTGGATTGAACATGCGCCACCAACTAAGAGAATTGCTCGTGCAGTTGCTACTAGGGGATCTAAGAGAACTCCACCATCTGATGAGGGCTCTCGACCTAAACGCCCTCGGCCACCTCCTAAAGGTTCTGCAGAAAAAGCTGGGATGAGCAGCACAAACAACTCTCCGGCGGAGGTTGACAGTGGTCAACCCCGCCGAGCCAAATGATCGATCGTTTTTGGAACTGTCATGGCTTTTATACCACGGCAGTTCTACCTTTCGTCTTTTTCTTTCTTTTTTTCGTTGTTTTTAGTTTTTTGAGTTTATTAGGACAGTGTTTTTCTTTTGTCTCTCTTTTTAGGTTTGTTTTAAGGTTTAATAATACTTCTTTTTCTTTGTTTTTTTACTTTGGTTCTTTCTCTACTCTTCCTCTCTTTTACTCTCCTTTTTTCTTTTCTTTTTACTTTGGTTCTTTTTTCTTTCGTACATATGCTTTTCTATGTTTACATATACCACCCTTTGAAAGGGATCTTTCCAACATCTTTTTTGACGTATCTTTACCTACGGAGAGGAATTGCTTTCCTCCTTTACTTCACGTCACTTTACATTATTGGCTAGCTGGGATGAGCAGCTTTAACAACTCTCCGGCGGTGGTTGACGATGATCAACCCCGCCGAGAGAAATGAAAATCTTATGTTAGAACTGTCAGGGCCTTGGCAACGCCCAGGCAGTTCTTGCGTTACAACGTGTTGTCTCCAAGCATGATGCTGATTGCCTCTTTCTTTGCGAGACCAGATTAAACAGACAAAACATGGATCGTATTAAGCTCAAACTTGATATGCATGGTTGTCTCGCCATTGATCCCAGGCCTTCTTGTACAGGACTTGCCATTATCTGGAAGAACAACTCTTTTGTTGATCTCCTCTCATATTCAGATCGACATATTGATGTTCTTGTTACATTTGAATAAATTCAATTCCACTTTACTGGCATACACGGTTTTCCTGAAACTGCGAACAAATACAAGACTTGGCAATTAATAGATTCCCTGAATGTAGCCAGTTCTCTTCCTTGGCTTTTAGGGGGGGACTTTAATGAAATCCTTTATGACAACGAGAAACAAGGTGGTTCTCGCCGTGCTCGTTCGCAAATTAACAATTTTCAGGAGTGCCTTGATAATAATGATCTTTTCGATTGTAAACCAAAGTCTGGATGGTTCACTTGGACCAGATCGGGACGCAACTCGGTAACCATTATGGAAAGACTAGATAGATTTCTTGGTAATTCATCCTGGTTCAATACTTTCCCTAGTTTCCAAGCTATCTCCTTCTTCCAGGCGCGTTCTGACCACTGTCCTATTTTAATGGATACTAGGCCTGTACTGGGTCCCCTAATTGTGCGGACCAACACCTTGTTCCGCTATGAGAACTACTGGGCTGATAGTCCTGAGGTTCTTTTGCGTATTAAAGACCTTTGGTCTACTCCATCTCGATCGACTTTAAGTAAACTACACGACATTAGACACTTCCTTGCTACTTGGCAATCTAACAAACGACTGAAATCCAATAAGCGTATCTCCCAGTTGAATGATTTCATTAACCTATGTCTCACGCGACATCTCTCCGACTCTGAAATCAATGGCCTTCTCTCTGCTAAACGCGAGCTCGATAGTTTACTTAATGCGAAGGAGATCTATTGGGCTCAACGTGCTCGAACTCTCTGGCTAGAGCACGGTGACAAAAACACTTCCTTCTTTCATGCCAGAGCGACTAGCCGACGGAGGAAAAACCAGATTGTTGGTCTCTTCGACGATCAAAATACTTGGCACACTAATTCTAATGACATTATGACTACCGCTGTTATATACTTTTAAACTCTTTTTTCGTCATCCTCTCCTATTATAGATCCATCAATTTTGAACAATATTCCCATAGTTGTTACTGATTCAATGAATGCTGCACTTAATAAGGATTTCACTCCAGATGAAATTCATACTGCTTTTCGTGATATCAATCCGAGGAAGGCCCCGGGGGTTGACGGTTTCCCAAGCAGTTTCTTCCAAAAGCACTGGGATATCCTTGGCCATGAATTTATATCTCTATGCCTCGGGCTCCTTCGAGGGTCCATTAATATGGAAGAAGTCAATCGTACCATTATTGTGCTTATCCCTAAAATTGATGAACCTACTACAATGCGTCATCTTAGACCTATTAGTCTCTGTACAGTTATTTATAAAACTGTCTCGAAAGTTCTTGTTAATCGGCTAAAATCTATCATACCTATTTGTATTAGTGGCAACCAAGCTGCTTTTGTTCACGGCAGGAATATTACGGATAATATTCTTATAGCTCATGAACTCATCCATACCCTTAATACTGATGCTACATCCCTTGTGAAAGGGGCTAGTTTAAAGCTAGATATGGAAAAGGCATTCGACCGTGTTGAATGGACTTTTTTAGAACATATTATGATTCGTCTAGGCTTTAACTCCAACTGGGTGTCCCTTATTATGAGGTGTGTATCCTCAGTTACCTTTCAAGTTCGAGTGAATGATTCTCTTTCTCGGCCTTTTAAGCCCTTTAGAGGTTTACGGCAAGGGGACCCTCTCTCCCCCTTTTGTTTCTTTTCTGTACACAGGGTCTTTCGGCCTTACTTAATGCTGCGCAATCCTCTGGTGACCTCCCGGGGCTTTGCGCTAGCAGAAATGGACCACGTGTCAATCATCTTCTTTTTGCAAATGACTGTGTTGTTTTTATCCGGACCAAAATGGTAGAAGTGCAGCGCCTTCGGGATGTTCTACACATTTATGCCACTTCGTCTAGGCAAGCAGTGAACTTTGAGAAATCTACTATTTTCTATTCTCGGAAAACCCCTTTGTCACTTCGTACAACCATCAATGACATACTGCATGTCAGGGAGGTGAATGATCCTGGGCTTTACTTAGGAGTCCCTCTTCTAATTGGGAAAAATAAAACTGCTGCTCTGGGTTTTAGCAGAGATAAAATGACTGCTAGAATGAACAGCTGGGACAAACATCTCCTCTCTTTTAGTGGGAGAGAAGTCTTCATCAAATCTGTTCTTCAATCTGTGCCTCAATATGTGATGTCTTGCTACCTTCTACCACTCAATATTATTGATGACATGACTACTTCTATACGCCGCTACTGGTGGTCTGGGAAAGTTGGCAAAAAAGGATGGCACATGCTTCCCTGGGATACTGTCTGTCTCCCGAAAGCGGCTGGGGGAGTCGGCTTTCGTGATTTACACCATTTTAATATTGCTTTACTTGGTAAGCAGATTTGGCGCCTTGTGTGTGCTCCTGGGAGCATTCTTAATCAAATTTACAAATGCAAGTACTACCCGACTGGTTCTTTACTAGACTCTATTTCTTCACGGAGTTCCTCCTTTGCTTGGAAAGGGCTCAGTGTAGCAATTTCTAAACTTCGTGATGGATTTTTTATACGTCCAGGCATGAATAGTACTATCCAGATCCACTTTGACAACTGGGGTGGCTCTCAGCCTTTGCGCCTTTATGGTGATTATGAGATCAATGATGAAGTGCCTTTGCGCGCCAGCACTTTTATGATACCTAACTTACCTCGATGGGATGCATCCAAAGTTCGGAATTACTTTACATATGAGGATGCTAATACTATCCTTAATGTTCCGATTATTAATGATACACAGGACACCACCCTCTGGGGTAACCATGATTCTAGTATCTATTCTGTACGTTCGGGCTATCAATTTTTGAAGCTTCAGCCAGGTCCAGTTAATAGGCCCTCTAAACTTTGGAAAGTCCTTTCTAAATTACCCACTCTTCCCAAGGTACGTTCTTTTGCTTGGCGTTTGTGTCACGATGCACTTCCCTCTGGTCACAAAATCCTTCAGGCCAATCTAGGTTCGGGGATTTGCTCTATATGCAATTTGGCCATTGAAACTACCATCCATGCTATACGGGACTGCCCTTGCACTAGAGAGGCGTTCCAGTTGGCAGGACTCCCATCTCGACTTCTTTCTCCTGTTTATACCTCCCCTCATCAGTGGCTTTCTGCGGCAGCTGGCTTTCTTTCTCTTCAGCAATTTTCTTTATTTCTCATGATCTTATGGAATCTTTAGAACCGTCGCAATGACTTTGTCCATAATAACCATCTTCAACCGGTGTGGTTAACTGTTTCTAATGCTCTAAGTCTTTTACATGATTACACCTCAGCTAACAGTGCCTCCCGTCTACATTCTCGGCTAGCTGAGCCCACTCTTGCTCTTGCTAGATGGACGAAGCCAGACCCTGGTTACGTCAAGATTAACACGGATGGTGCGTTCGACCCCGTGCTAAAAGGAGCAGCAGCTGGCGTCATTGTTAGGGATTCCTCTGGCATTGTCCTTGGCGGCTGTTCTTTGCCTCTCCTCTGTCCGGATCCTGCCTCTGCTGAAGCTCTTGCCCTCTTGGAAGGTCTGAAGCTTGCCTTTTCCAATGGCTGGACCCGTGTTGTCTTCGAGACCAACTCTTCTTCCATTGCTAACAAGGTCAACGACCCCCTTTACCAGGATCGTTCCTCGGTGCAACCTTTGGTGTCTCGTATTCGTTCCACTCTTGGTACTTTGCCTGACTGTAAGATTTGTTATGTACCTAGAGAGGCTAATGTTGTATCCCATGTGTTAGCTACTAGGGCTTTGCGTTCCTTTTCTTCTCGCTTTTCCTCCTGTGACTTTCCCGATTTTATTCGGGCTTCTGTAAACTCGGAGAGATTTTCCTCCCCTACTCAATAAGATCTTAGGTACTCTTTTCCCCATAGGGGCCTTCCTGCCCTCTGGGCAGTCGGCTATAGGAATTTTTTAATGAGGCCCTTTATCAAAAAAAAATTCGAACAGATTCTCTTTAAAGCCCATTTACACATGCACGTTTTAATCCCAACAAAACGAAAACCAAATTTTGTTAAATGAAATTTTATGAGTTCAAATAGTTAATTTTGAGCTTTTGAACAAAATTATACTTATTAATCTAAAATTTTCAGCTTTTTACTCGGTTAAAATTCCAACGGATTTTCTATCAAGCCTTTTTAGACATGCACGTTTTAATCCCAAAAAAACGAAAATCAGATGTTATTAAATAAAATTTTATCAGTTCAAATAGTTAATTAAGGGCTTTTGAACAAAATTATACAGATTAATCTAAAATTTTCAGCCTTTTACTCAGTTAAAATTCAAACGGATTCTCTATAAAGCCTTTTTAGACTTGCACATTTTAATCTGAACAGAACGATAACTAGATGTTATTCAATCAAATTTTCTGAGTTCTAATAATTAATTATGGGCTTTTGAACAAAATTATGCAGATTAATCTAAAATTTTTAGCTTTTTACTCGGTTAAAATTCGAACGGATTCTCTATACAGCCTTTTTAGACATGAACGTTTTAATCTGAACAAAATGATAAGTAGATGTTATTAAATCGAATTTTTTGAGTTCAAATAATTAATTATGGGCTTTTAAACAAAATTATACAGATTAATCTAAAATTTTCAGCTTTTTCTCGATTAAAATTCAAACGGATTCTCTATCAAGCCTTTTTAGACATGAACATTTTAATCTGAACAAAATGATAAGTAGATGTTATTAAATCAAATTTTTTGAGTTCAAATAATTAATTATGGGCTTTTGAATAAAATTATACAGATTAATCTAAAATTTTCAGCTTTTTACTAGGTTAAAATTTGAACGGATTCTCTATAAAGCCTTTTTAGACACGCATGTTTTAATCCGAACAAAACCAAAACCAGATGTTATTAAATCAAATTTTATGAGATCAAATAGTTAATTAAGGGATTTTGAACAAAATTATACAGATTAATCTAAAATTTTCAGCCTTTTACTCGGTTAAAATTCAAAAGTATTCTTCACAAAGCCTTTTTAGACATGCACATTTTAATCCGAATAAAATGATAACTAGATGTTATTAAATCAATTTTTTTGATTTCAAATAATTAATTATGGGCTTTTGGACAAAATTTTGCAGATTAATCTAAAATTTTCAGCTTTTTACTCGGTTAAAATTCGAACATATTCTCTTTAAAGCCATTTACACATGCACGTTTTAATCCCAACAAAACGAAAACCAGATTTTATTAAATCAAATTTTATGAGTTCAAATAGTTAATTAAGAGCTTTTGAAAAAAATTATACTTATTAATCTAAAATTATCTGCCTTTTACTCGGTTAAAATTCAAACGGATTCTCTATAAAACCTTTTTAGACATGCACGTTTTAATCCGAACAAAACGATAACTAGATGTTATTAAATCATATTTTTTGAGTTCAAATAATTAATTATGGGCTTTTGAACAAAATTATGCAGATTAATCTAAAATTGTCAGCTTTTCACTCGGTTAAAATTCGAACGGATTCTCTATAAAGCGCTTTTAGACATGAACATTTGGATCTGAACAAAATGATAAGTGGATGTTATTAAATCAAATTTTTTGAGTTCAAATAATTAATTATGGGCTTTTAAACAAAATTATACAGATTAATCTAAAATTTTCAGCTTTTTACTCGTTTAAAATTTGAACGGAAACTCTATAAAACCTTTTTAGACATGGACGTTTTAATACGAACAAAACAAAAACAGATGATATTAAATCAAATTTTATTATTTCAAATAGTTAATTATGAGATTTTGAACAAAATTATATAGATAAATCTAAAATTTTCAGCTTTTTACTCGGTTAAAATTCGAACGGATTCACTATAAAGACTTTTTAGACATGCGCGTTTTAATCCGAGCAAAACCAAATCCAGATGTTATTAAATCAAATTTTATGAGTTCAAATAGTTAATTATGGGATTTTGAACAAAATGATATAGATAAATCTAAAATTTTTAGCTTTTTACTCGGTTAAAATTTGAACTGATTCTCTATAAAGCCTTTTTAGACATGCACGTTTTAATCCGAACAAAATGATAACTAGATGTTATTAATCAAATTTTTTGAGTTAAAATAATTAATTATGGGCTTTTCAATAAATTATACAGATTAATCTAAAATTTTTAGCTTTTTACTCGGTTAAAATTTGAACTGATTCTATATAAAGCCGTTTTAGATGTGGACGTTTTAATCCGATCAATATAAAACCAGATGTTATTAAATAAAATTTGATGAGTTAAAATAGTTAATTATAAGATTTTGAACAAAATTATACAGATTAATCTAAAATTTTCAGCATTTTACTCGGTTAAATTTCGAACAAATTCTCTATAAAGCCTTTTTAGACATGCATGTTTTAATCCGAAAAAAACGAAAACCAGATGTTATTAAATCAAATTTTATGAGTTCAAATAGTTAATTATGGTATTTTGAACAAAGTTATACAGATAAATCTAAAATTTTCTGGTTTTTACTTGGTTAAATTCGAACAGATTCTCTACAAAGCCTTTTTAGACATGCACGTTTTAATCCGAACAAAACAAAAACCAGATGTTTTTAAATAAAATTTTTCGAGTTCAAATAGTTAATTATGGGATTCTGAACAAATTATACAGATAAGTCTAAAATTTTTAGCTTTTTACTCGGTTAAAATTCGAACGGATTCTCTATAAAGCAATTTTAGACATGCAAGTTTTAATCCCACCAAAACGAAAACCAGATGTTATTAAATCAAATTTTATGAGTTCAAATAGTTGAATATGGTCTATTAAACATAATTATATAGATTAATCTAAAATTTTTAGCTTTTTACTCGGTTAATATTCGAACAGATTCTCTATAAAGCCTTTTTAGACGTAGACGTTTTAATCCGAACAAAACAAAAACGAGATATTATTAAATCAAATTTTTTGATTTCAAATAATTAATTATGGGCTTTTGAAGAAAATTATACAAATTAATCTAAAATTTTAAACTTTTTACTCTGTTAAAATTCAAACGGGTTCTCTATAAAGCCTTTTTAGACATGCACGTTTTAATCCGAACAAAACTATAACTAGATGTTATTAAATCAATTTTTTTGAGTTCAAATAATTAATTATGGGCTTCTGAATAAAATTAAACAGATTAATCTAAAAGTTTTAGCTTTTTACTCGGTTAAAATTTGAATGGATTCTCTATAAAGGATTTTTAGACATGCACGTTTTAATCTGAACAAAACAAAATCCAGATGTTATTAAATCAAATTTTATGTGTTCAAATAGTTAATTAAGGGCTTTTGAACAAAACTATACAGATTAATCTAAAATTTTTAGCTTTTTACTCGATTAAAATTCGAATAGATTCTCTACGAAGCCTTTTTAGACATGCACGTTTTAATATGAATAAAATGATAACTAGCGTTTTAAAATTATACAGATTAATCTAAAAGTTTCAGCTTTTTACTCGGTTAATGTAACCCCCTTAGCTCGGCCTAGACGGAACCGACACTAATAGGTTACACGGGGAATATCAAACCAAACCCGCGAAGGTTCGATTCGATAAACAACCATAAAATCTGTTATATTTTTTATTTTATCTTACCTAGATGCACAATCTTATTCCAACGTGACAAGGTCTCATGCAAAGCATTATCGGTAACACATTAACTAAAAACAAACATTCGATTAAACACTTGAGTAGATTAAGGACTAAACCGTAAAACTTTTAATTTCAATTAGTAAAGTAGAAATTATTTCCATCAATGTTCAATTAAACACCCAAGCGTTCTTCACAACAAATTTCAACTCAAACGGATCATTCTAACATCATCAATTGCATGTTTCACTAATATAGGGACCAAAATGTAAATCTTCCAAAATACAAGGACTTTATCCAAATTAGGTTAACCATCTTGAAATTAAATCAACTTTATACATACATGCAAAATTCCAGCTCAAAATAACATCAGTAAGTACCTTAATCGAACAAAGGAAGATATTCGGGACTAAAATATAATTTCTAGCAACTTTCAATTCTTGGTGATCAAGGTTTCGAAACCTTCCCAGAGGTTTTGAAACTTTTTGTAAAAGGTTTCGAAACTTTCCTGGAAAGTTTCGAAACTTTTCGCGTCCAGTAGCTTCCCAGAATTGAAACTGCCCGCAAGGTTTCGATACCTCCTGAAGGTTTCGAAACTATTTGACAAAGGTTTCGGAACCTTCACCCAAAGGTTTCGAAACTTTAGGTCTGGAACCAGAAGTTTCATTACACTAAATACACACCAATTACTCAATACTCAACCATTAACTAGAACCACTAAATGCATCAATCCTAAACATAATTAACAACTTATAACACATGATTTACAACGTCACGGACATCATTCAAACTATAGGCATGCTTCTTAGAAGATGATTAAAAACATAACAATCATGCAAACACATGCTTCAACAATCCAAATAATTCCATGGTCCAACAATTAATAATCAAGCAATAATGGTCTTATTACAACATAAACCAAAGCCTATGTATACACTCCTCACATTGGTTGGGTTACACATTGCCTTGCCCAATTTATTTGCCAAAAACATACCAAACTCAAAGTGTTTCTTCCCCTTGGTTTCCTTGCCTCGAACGATGCTCCAAGTGTCTTTATTTTTCTGCAAGGATGAAAAGAGAGCTTAAGCAAACATGCCTAGTGAGGAAGCTCTATACAAATCATCAATGCATCTATTTAAAATCATGATGAAACCATAATTTGTAATACATTGTTAAATCATGCATGCTAACATCTCATGCTCATGTTATTTAAATCATATGCATCCTTGAGTTCACATGATCTTATCAAAACAATTTATAAATGATGCACAATCTTCTTCTCAAATTCATGTATGTATATTGGCATTCTAGTGACCACTTTAATGTGAACCTTGAGTTCACCGAATACACGGATCCATTGTTAGAGACCATAATCCCGTCATAACACGAAGTCACCATTGACATGACACGAAGTCACCATTGACACTACCACGCACGATCGGACACATAGTCACCCTTGTTACGTGTAGGCGGCTCTACCACGCACGGTTGGACACAAAGTCACCCTTGTTACGTGTAGGCAATTTTCTATATTCTCAATTTTGTTTATAGTGCACTTAAGACAATCCTAATGACATGTCATTCGTATTCGAATCTAAAGTTAGTGTCACTAAGTCAATATCATAATCAAATGTACATGATAACTTTCTGCTCATAATGCATGCATAATATGTTCAACGAATGAACCAAAAGCCATACCCAAAGGCACCATCATGTATAAGGTAATTAACCATATTGTATTCCAAATCATATAACTTGTTGCTCATAATGCATGCATAATATGTTCAACAAATGAACCAAAAGCCATGCCCAAAGGTACCATCATATATAAGGCAAATATCCATATTGTATCCCAAATCATTTCTCATAATTTTTCATAATCATGGATGCTAAATAAGCTATGCATTTCAGCAAGTAATTCTCATGTATGCACCATTTCAAAACATGCTCATGCATTTCCATAAATCTCATTGCATTACCAACATAATGCCTTTATCAAATGTAGCCGAAACTCTTGTTGTTTTACCAAAAACATTTACTTTACTTACTCTTGAACTATGGAAGGTTTTCACACTCTTCCATAGTCCCCAAAACAGAATCGTACCAAACGCGATTCGCTTTAAGTCCAAAAACACTCACCAACAAGCGAAACGAGCTTTCGCCGCTATCCGATGATCGCGCCAACGCACCAACAATCAAGCACCTTCTTGTACCTCTTCTACAACATTAAAAACAGAGCATTCTCACATCATAACATGCTCAAACCAACAGCCATATCCGATCACCATTAAACTACCGAAAACTTAACCGAAAAGACCGTAAACTAAGCCAAAACGTATCCGAATAACATCAGCCTAAAACCTAATGAATCTAACATCTAATCCACTTCAATTATGAACCAAAAACACATCCAAACCATCCTTATACCTCCAGAAACATTAAAGCATCTAAAACAGCCCCTAAAACAACCGAAAAGCACCTTAAAACTACACCGATTGCATTATTCCGGGATTAAATTAATGTGCTATCAAATGAGGATTTAATTAATCATTTAATTAACATAAAAACACAATTGAATCCATCTAATTCCAGCATTGAATGAGATCCAAAAAGATTTCACAAAATTTTTCACAAAAACACTAGATCTAACATTAAAAACATAGAATTAAGTTTTTATTCAAAGATTAGCAAGCTAATACTTGGGAATTTTAATAAAGAACCTTAGAAAAGAATAAGAATCCAAAAAATTACCTTCAAGATCTATTCACCAAAAAGATATAATTTCCCCTTCTTAATTCCTTGCAATTTGATGTTGATTTGATGAAATTGATGCTTAGGTTTTATAAAGAAGGGAGAGATGATGAAAATAATGTAATCTTTATGGAAAAAGATGCAAAAATCAGCAAAGAATTGAAGAGAAAAGATGAGACAAAGTGGAGAGAAAATGATTTATCATCTTTAATTAAAATAATTAAAAAGCATTTTGGTGAATAAATCATTATTAAAAATTAGAAATGGGTTTATGGCCCTCTAAGGATTCTAAGCTTAGCTTGCTTTTCAATTTAGTCACTAAAACATCATATTTTTCGAAAATTACTAAATAAGTCCTCTAATTTTTTCCAAAAATTACAAATTTGTTATTTATGCATAATTAAGCATAATTAAAAATCAACATAAAGTCCAAATTATTTTCTTTTAATCTTGAAACACATTTTAAATATTTTAAACCATATTCTAAAATTATTGTTTTTCTTAATTAAAAATATTATTATCTTATTTTCCCTGGAACAATGAACTGGTGAACCCGATTCGACCCAAATCGAATTCTCCAAACTACTAATCCCAAAATCGGGATGTTACAGTTAAAATTTGAATGGATTCTCTATAAAATCTTTTTAGACATGCACGTTTTAATCCGAACAAAACAAAAACTAGAGGTTATTAAATAAAATTTTATGAGTTCAAATAGTTAATTATGGGATTCTAAAAAAAATTATACAGATAAATCTAAAATTTTCAGCTTTTTACTCGGTTAAAATTCGAACGGATTCTCTATAAAGTAATTTTAGACATGCAAGTTTTAATCCTACCAAAACGAAAACCAGATGTTATTATATCAAATTTTATGATTTCAAATAGTTGAATATGGTCTTTTAAACAAAATTATATAGATTAACCTAAAAGTTTTAGCTTTTCACTCAGTTAATATTCGAACGGATTCTCTATAAAGCCTTTTTAGACGTAGACGTTTTAATCAGAAAAAATCAAAAACCAGATGTTATTAAATCAAATTTTAGGAGTTCAAATAGTTAATTATGGGATTTTAAACAAAATTATATAGATAAATCTAAAATTTTCAGCTTTATACTCGGTTAAAATTTGAACGGATTCTCTATAAAACA
Source organism: Abelmoschus esculentus (assembly GCA_035048815.1). NCBI lineage: Eukaryota > Viridiplantae > Streptophyta > Magnoliopsida > Malvales > Malvaceae > Abelmoschus > Abelmoschus esculentus. The sequence continues at coordinate 11,132,045 of JAUCBN010000036.1, forward strand.
ATTTTAGACATGCAAGTTTTAATCCCACCAAAACGAAAACCAGATGTTATTAAATCAAATTTTATGAGTTCAAATAGTTGAATATGGTCTATTAAACAAAATTATACAGATTAGTCTAAGATTTTTAGCTTTTTACTCGGTTAATATTCGAACGGATTCTCTATAAAGCCTTTTTAGACGTAGACGTTTTAATCTGAACAAAACAAAAACCAGACGTTATTAAATAAAATTTTTTGAGTTCAAATAATTAATTATGAGCTTTTGAACAAAATTATACAAATTAATCTAAAATTTTCAACTTTTTACTCGGTTAAAATTCGAACGGATTCTCTATAAAGCCTTTTTAGACATGCACATTTTAATCCGAACAAGACGATAACTGGATGTTATTAAATTAAATTTTTTGAGTTCAAATAATTAATTATGGGCTTTTGAACAAAATTATACAAATTAATCTAAAATTTTCAACTTTTTACTTGGTTAAAATTCGAACGGATTCCCTATAAAGTCTTTTTAGACATGCACGTTTTAATCCGATAAAAAAAACCCAGATGTTATTAAATCAAATTTTATGAGTTCAAATAGTTAATTAAGGTCTTTTGAAAAAATTATACAGATTAATCTAAAATTTTCAGCTTTTTACTCGGTTAAAATTTAAACGGATTCTCCATATAGCCTTTTTAGGCAAGCACGTTTTAATCCGAATAGAACGATAACTAGACGTTATTAAATCAAATTATTTGATTTCAAATAATTAATTATGGGCTTTTGAACAAAATTATGCAGATTAATCTAAAATTTTCAGCTTTTTACTCGGTTAAAATTCGAACAGATTCTCTTTAAAGCCTATTTACACATGCACGTTTTAATCCCAACAAAACGAAAACCAGATTTTATTGAATGAAATTTTATGAGTTCAAATAGTTAATTTTGATCTTTCGAACAAAATTATACTTATTAATCTAAAATTTTTAGCTTTTTACCAAGTTAAAAATCGAACGGATTCTCTATCAAGCCTTTTTAGACATGTACGTTTTAATCCCAACAAAACGAAAATCAGATGTTATTAAATCAAATTTTATGAGTTCAAATTGTTTATTAAGGGCTTTTGAACAAAATTATACAGAATAATCTAAAATTTTCAGCTTTTTACTCGGTTAAAATTCAAACGGATTCTCCATATAGCCTTTTTAGACAAGCACGTTTTAATCCGAATAAAAAGATAACTAGACATTACTAAATCTAATTATTCGATTTCAAATAATTAATTATAGGATTTTGAATAAAATTATGTAGATTAATCTAAAATTTTTAGCTTTTTACTCGGTTAAAATTCGAACAGATTCTCTTTAAAGCCTATTTACACATGCACGTTTTAATCCCAACAAAACGAAAACCAGATTTTATTGAATGAAATTTTATGAGTTCAAATAGTTAATTTTGATCTTTCGAACAAAATTATACTTATTAATCTAAAATTTTTAGCTTTTTACCAGGTTAAAAATCGAACGGATTCTCTATCAAGCCTTTTTAGACATGTACGTTTTAATCCCAACAAAACAAAAATCAGATGTTATTAAATCAAATTTTATGAGTTCAAATTGTTAATTAAGGGCTTTTGAAGAAAATTATACAGAATAATCTAAAATTTTCAGCTTTTTACTCGGTTAAAATTCAAACGGATTCTCCATATAGCCTTTTTAGACAAGCACGTTTTAATCCGAATAAAATGATAACTAGACGTTACTAAATCTAATTATTTGATTTGAAATAATTAATTATGGGCTTTTGAACAAAATTATGCAGATTAATCTAAAATTTTCAGCTTTTTACTCGGTTAAAATTCGAACAGATTCTCTTTAAAGCACATTTACACATGCACGTTTTAATCCCAACAAAACCAAAACCAGATTTTATTGAATGAAATTTTATGAGTTCAAGTTGTTAATTTTGAGCTTTTGAACAAAATTATACTTATTAATCTAAAATTTTTAGCTTTTTACCAGGTTAAAAATCGAACGGATTCTCTATCAAGCCTTTTTAGACATGTACGTTTTAATCCCAACAAAACGAAAATCAGATGTAATTAAATCAAATTTTATGAGTTCAAATTGTTAATTAAGGGCTTTTGAACAAAATTATACAGAATAATCTAAAATTTTCAGCTTTTTACTCGGTTAAAATTCAAACGGATTCTCCATATAGCCTTTTTAGACAAGCACGTTTTAATCCGAATAAAACGATAACTAGACGTTACTAAATCTAATTATTTGATTTCAAATAATTAATTATGGGCTTTTGAACAAAATTATGCAGATTAATCTAAAATTTTCAGCTTTTTACTCGGTTAAAATTCGAACAGATTCTCTTTAAAGCACATTTACACATGCACGTTTTAATCCCAACAAAACCAAAACCAGATTTTATAGAATGAAATTTTATGAGTTCAAGTTGTTAATTTTGAGCTTTTGAACAAAATTATACTTATTAATCTAAATTTTTTAGCTTTTTACTAGGTTAAAATTCGAACAGATTCTCTATCAAGCCTTTTTAGACATGCACGTTTTAATCCCAACAAAACGAAAATCAGATGTTATTAAATCAAATTTTATGAGCTTAAATTGTCAATTAAGGGCTTTTGAACAAAATTATACAGAATAATCTAAAATTTTCAGCTTTTTACTCGGTTAAAATTCAAACGGATTCTCCATATAGCCTTTTTAGACAAGCACGTTTTAATCCGAATAAAAAGATAACTAGACGTTACTAAATCTAATTATTCGATTTCAAATAATTAATTATAGGCTTTTGAATAAAACTATGGAGATTAATCTAAAATTTTTAGCTTTTTACTCGGTTAAAATTTGCACAGATTCTCTTTAAAGCCTATTTACACGTGCACGTTTTAATCCCAACAAAACGAAAACCAGATTTTATTGAATGAAATTTTATGAGTTCAAATAGTTAATTTTGATCTTTCGAACAAAATTATACTTATTAATCTAAAATTTTTAGCTTTTTACCACGTTAAAAATCGAACGGATTCTCTATCAAGCCTTTTTAGACATGTACGTTTTAATCCCAACAAAACAAAAATCAGATGTTATTAAATCAAATTTTATGAGTTCAAATTGTTAATTAAGGGCTTTTGAAGAAAATTATACAGAATAATCTAAAATTTTCAGCTTTTTACTCGGTTAAAATTCAAACGGATTCTCCATATAGCCTTTTTAGACAAGCACGTTTTAATCCGAATAAAACGATAACTAGACGTTACTAAATCTAATTATTTGATTTCAAATAATTAATTATGGGCTTTTGAACAAAATTATGCAGATTAATCAAAAATTTTCAACTTATTACTCGGTTAAAATTCGAACAGATTCTCTTTAAAGCACCAGATGTTATTGAATAAAATTTTACGAGTTTCAAATAGTTAAATATGGGATTCTAAACAAAATTATACAAATAAATCTAAAATTTTCAGCTTTATACTCGGTTAAAATTCGAACGGATTCTCTATAAAGCAATTTTAGACATACACGTTTTAATCCCAACAAAACGAAAACAAGATTTTATTAAATGAAATTTTATGAGTTGAAATTTTTAATTTTGATCATTTAAACAAAATTATGCAGATTAATCTAAAATTTTCATCTTTTTACTCGGTTAAAATTCGAACAAATTCTCTTTAAAGTTCATTTACACATGCACGTTTTAATCCCAACAAAACGAAAACCAGATTTTATTAAATGAAATTTTATGAGTTCAAATAGTTAATTTTGAGCTGTTGAACAAAATTATACTTATCAATCTAAAATTTTCAGCTTTTTACTCGGTTAAGATTCCAACGGATTCTCTATCAAGCCTTTTTAGACATGCACATTTTAATCCCAACAAAACGAAAACCAGATGTTATTAAATCAAATTTTATCAGTTCAAATAGTTAATTAAGGGCTTTTGAACAAAATTATACAGATTAATCTAAAATTTTCAGCTTTTTACTCGGTTAAAATTCAAACGGATTCTCTATAAAGCCTTTTTAGACATGCACGTTTTAATCCGAAAGAAACGATAACTAGATGTTATTAAATCAAATATTTTGAGTTCAAATAATTAATTATGGGCTTTTGAAAAAAATTATGTAGATTTATCTAAAATTTTCAGCTTTTTACTCGGTTAAAGTTCAAACGGATTCTCTATAAAGCTTTTTTAGACATGCACGTTTTAATCCGAACAAAATGATAAGTACATGTTATGAAATCAAATTTTTTGAGTTCAAATAATTAATTATGGGCTTTTAAACAAAATTATACATATTAATATAAAATTTTCTGCTTTTTACTCGTTTAAAATTTGAATGGATTCTCTATAAAGCCTTTTTAGACATGGACGTTTTAATCCGAACAAAACAAAACCACATGATATTAAATCAAATTTGATGAGTTCAAATAGTTAATTATGAGATTTTGAGCAAAATTATAAAGCTAAATCTAAAATTTTCAGCTTTTTACTCGGTTAAAATTCGAACGGATTCTCTATAAAGCCGATTTAGACATGCACGTTTTAATCCGAACAAAACAAAAACCAGATGTTATTAAATCAAATTTTATGAGTTCAAATAGTTAATTATGGGACTTTGAACAAAATTATACAGATAAATATAAAATTTTTAGCTTTTTACTCAGTTAAAATTCGAACGTATTCTCTATAAAGCATTTTTAGACATGCACGTTTTAATCCGAACAAAATGATAACTAGATGTTATTAAATCAAATTTTTTGAGTCAAAATAATTAATTATGGGATTTTGAATAAATTATACAGATTAATCTAAAATTTTTAGCTTTTTACTCGTTTAAAATTTGAACGGATTCTCTATAAAGCCTTTTTAGACGTGGACGTTTTAATCCGAACAAAACAAAACCAGATGTTATTAAATTAAATTTGATGAGTTCACATAGTTAATTTTGAGATTTTGAAAAAAATTATAAAGATAAATCTAAAATTTTCAGCTTTTTACTCGGTTAAAATTCGAACTGATTCTCTATAAAGCCTTTTTAGACATGCACGTTTCAATCCGAACAAAACAAAAACCAGATGTTATTAAATAAAATTTTACGAGTTCAAATAGTTAATTATGGGATTCTGAACAAAATTATACATATAAATATAAAATTTTCAGCTTTATACTCGGTTAAAATTCAAACGGATTCTCTATAAAGAAATTTTAGTCATGCAAGTTTTAATCCCACCAAAACGAAAACCAGATATTATTAAATCAAATTTTATGAGTTCAAATAGTTAATTATGGGACTTTGAACAAAATTATACAGATAAATATAAAATTTTTAGCTTTTTACTCGGTTAATATTCGAACGAATTCTCTATAAAGCCTTTTTAGGCATAGATATTATAATCTGAACAAAACAAAAACTAGATGTTATTAAATTAAATTTTTCGAGTTCAAATAATTAATAAAGGGCTTTTGAACAAAATTATACATATTAATCTAAAATTTTTAACTTTTTACTCGGTTAAAATTCGAACGGTTTCTCTATAAAGCCTTTTTAGACTTGCACGTTTTAATCCGAACAAAACGATAACTAGATGTTATTAAATCAAATTTGATGAGTTCAAATAATTAATTATGAGCTTTTGAACAAAATTATACAGATTAATCTAAAAGTTTCAGCTTTTTATTCAGTTAAAATTTGAATGGATTCTCTATACAGGGTTATTAGACATGCAGGTTTTAATCCGAACAAAACAAAAACCAAATGTTATTAAATAAAATTTTACGAATTCAAACAGTTAATTATAGGATTTTGTACAAAATTATACAGATAAATCTAAAATTTTCAGCTTTATACTCGGTTAAAATTCGAACGGAGTCTCTATAAAGCAATTTTAGACATACAAGTTTTAATCCCACCAAAAGGAAAACCAGATGTTATTAAATCAAATTTTATGAGTTTAAATAGTTGAATATGGTCTATTAAACAAAATTATACATATTAAACTAAAATTTTTAGCTTTTTACTCGGTTAATATTCGAACGGATTCTCTATAAACCATTTTTAGACGTAGACGTTTTAATCCGAACAAAACAAAAACTAGATGTTATTAAATCAATTTATTTGAGTTCAAATAATTAATTATGGGCTTTTGAACAAAATTATACAAATTAATCTAAAATTTTCAACTTTTTACTCGGTTAAAATTCGAACAGATTCTCTATAAAGCATTTTTAGACATGCACGTTTTAATCCAAAAAAAACGATAACTAGATGTTATTAAATCAAATATTTTGAGTTCAAATAATTAATTATGGGCTTTTGAAAAAATTATACAGATTAATCTAAAAATTTCAGCTTTTTACTCGGTTAAAATTTGAATGGATTCTCTATAAAGTCTTTTTAAACATGCACGTTTTAATCCGAATAAAACAAAACCAGATGTTATTAAATAAAAGTTTATGAGTTTAGATAGTTAATTAAGGGATTTTATACAAAATTATACAGATAAATCTAAAATTTTCATCTTTTTACTCAGTTAAAATTCGAACGGATTCTCTATAAAGCAATTTTAGACATGCAAGTTTTAATCCTACCAAAACGAAAACCAGATGTTATTAAATCAAATTTTATGAGTTCAAATAGTTGAATATGGTCTTTTAAACAAAATTATATAATTAACCTAAAATTTTTAGCTTTTTACTCGGTTAAAATTCCAACGAATTCTCTACAAAGCCTTTTTAGAAATGCACATTTTAATCCAAACAAAACGTAAACAAGATTTTATTAAATGAAATTTTTTAAGATCAAATATTTAATTTTGAGATTTTGAACAAAATTATACAAATTAATCTAAAAATTTCAGCTTTTACTCGGTTAGATTTCGAACGGATTCTCTATAAAGCCTTTTTAGACATGCACGTTTTAATCCCAACAAAACGAAAATCAGATGTTATTAAATCAAATATTACGTGTTGAAATAGTTAATTATGGGCTTTTGAACAAAATTATACAGTTTAATCTAAAATTTTCAGCTTTTTACTCGGTCAAAATTAGAACGGATACTCTATAAAGCCTTTTTAAACATGCACGTTTTAATCCGAACAAAATGATAACTAGATGTTATTAAATCAAATTTTTTGAGTTCAAATAATTAAATATGGGCTTTTGAACAAAATTATACAGATTAATCTAAAATTTTCATCTTTTTACTCAGTTAAAATTCGAACAGATTCTGTATAAAGCCTTTTTAGAAATGCACATTTTAATCCCAACAAAACGAAAATAAGATTTTACTAAAAGAAATTTTATGAGTTCAAATATTTAATTTTGAGCTTTTGAACAAAATTATACTGATTAATCTAAAATTTTCAGCTTTTTACTCGGTTAAATTTCGAACGGATTCTATATAAAGACTTTTTAGACATGCACGTCTTAATCCAAACAAAACGAAAATCAGATGTTATTAAATCAAATATTACGAGTTGAAATAGTTAATTATGGGCTTTTGAACAAAATTATACAGATTAATCTAAAATTTTAAGTTTTTTACTCGGTTAAAATTCGAACGAAATCTCAATAAACCCTTTTTAGACAAGCACGTTTTAATCAAACAATTGACAACCAAATGTTATTAAATCAAATTTTATGATTTCAAAAAGTTAACTATAGGCTTTTGAACTAAATTATACAGATAAATCTAAAATTTTCAGCTTTTTACTCGGTTAAAATTCGAAAAGATTCTCTATAAAGCCTACTTAGACATGCACGTTTTAATCCGAAAAAAATAATAACTAGATGTTATTAAATCAAATTTTTTGAGTTCAAATACTTAATTATGGGCTTTTGAACAAAATTATACAGATTAATCTAAAATTTTGAACTTTTTACTCGGTTAAAATTGGAACAGATTATACAGATTAATCTCTATAAAGCCTTTTTTGACATGCACGTTTTAATCCAAACAAAACAAAAACCAGATGTTATTAAATAAAATTTTACAAGTTCAAATAGTTAATTATGGGATTTTGAACAAAATTATACAAATAAATCTAAAATTTTCTGCTTTTTACTCAGTTAAAATTCGAACGGATTCTCTATAAAGAAATTTTAGACTTGCATGTTTTAAACCCACCAAAACGAAAACCCCATGTTATTAAATCAAATTTTATGCGTTCAAATAGTGGAATATGGTGTTTTAAACAAAATTATATAGATTAATCTAAAATTTTTAGCTTTTTTCTCGATTAAAATTTGAACAGATTCTCTATAAAGCCTTTTTAGACGTAGACATTTTAATCCGAACAAAACAAAACCAGATGTTATTAAATCAAATTTTATGAGTTCAAATAGTTAAATATGAGATTTTGAACAAAATTATACAGATTAATCTCAAATATTCAGCTTTTTACTCGGTTAAAATTGGAACGGATCCTCTATAAAGCCTTTTTAGACATGCACGTTTTAATCCGAACAAAATGATAACTAGATGTTATTAAATCAATTTTTTTTGAGTTCAAATAATTAATTATGGGGGTTTGAACAAAATTATACAGATTAATCTAAAATTTTTATGTTTTTTCTCGTTTAAAATTTGAACGGATTCTCTATAAAGCCTTTTTATATGTGGATGTTTTAATCCGAACAAAACAAAACTAGATGTTATTAAATCAAATTTTATGAGTTCAAATAGTTAAATATGAAATTTTGAACAAAATTATACAGATTAATCTAAAATTTTCAGTTTTTTACTCGGTTAAAATTCGAACGGATTCTCTATAAAGCCTTTTTAGACATGCACGTTTTAATCTGAACAAAACAAAAACCAGATGTTATTAAATCAAATTTTATGAGTTCAAATAGTTAATTATGAGATTTTGAACAAAATTATACAGATAAATCTAACATTTTCAGGTTTTTACTCGGTTAAATTCGAACGGATTCTCTATAAAGACTTTTTAGACATACACGTTTTAATCTGAACAAAATGATGACTAGATGTTATTAAATCAATTTTTTTATTTCAAATAATTAATTATGGGCTTTTGAACAAATTTATCCAGATTAATCTAAAATTTTCAGCTTTTTACTCGTTTAAAATTTGAACAGATTCTCTATAAAGCCTTTTTAGATGTGGACGTTTTATTCCGAACAAAACAAAACGTGATGTTATTAAATAAAATTTAATGAGTTCAAATAGTTAATTATGAGATTTTGAACAAAATTATACAGATAAATCTAAAATTTTAATCTTTTTACTCGGTTAAAATTCGAACGGATTCTCTCTAAATCTTTTTAGACATGCACGTTTTAATCTGAACAAAACAAAAACCAGATGTTATTAAATCAAATTTTATGAGTTCAAATAGTTAATTATGAGATTTTGAACAAAATTTTATAGATATATCTAACATTTTCAGGGGGGGTTTCGGTTAAATTGAAACGGAATCTCTATAAAGCCTTTTTAGACATGAACATTTTAATCCGAACAAAATGATAACTAGATGTTATTAAATCAAATTTTTTGAGTTCAAATAATTTATTATGGGCTTTTGAACAAAATTATGTAGATTAATCTAAAATTTTTAGCTTTTTAATCGGTTAAAATTCAAACGAATTCTCTATAAAGCATCTTTAGACATACATGTTTTAATCCGAACAAAACGATAACTAGATGTTATTAAATCAAATTTGATGAGTTCAAATAATTAATTATGGGCTTTTGAAGAAAATTATACAGATTAATCTAAAATTTTTAGCTTTTTACTCGGTTAAAATTTTCAGCTTTTGAAGAAAATTATACGTTTCAATCCTACCAAAACGAAAACTAGATGTTATTAAATCAAATTTTATGAGTTCAGATAGTTGAATATGGTCTTTTAAACAAAATTATACAAATTAACCTAAAATTTTTAGCTTTTTACTCGGTTAAAATTCCAACGAATTCTCTACAAAGCCTTTTTAGACATACACATTTTAATCCAAATAAAACGAAAACAAGATTTTATTAAATAAAATTTTATGAGTTCAAATATTTAATTTTAAGCTTTTGAATAAAATTATACAGATTAATCTAAAATTTTCAGCTTTTTACTTTGTTAAAATTCGAACGGATTCTCTATAAAGCCTTTTTAGACATGCACATTTTAACCCAATAAAACGAAAATCAGATGTTATTAAATCAAATTTTACGAGTTCAAATAGTTAATTATGGGCTTTTGAACAAAATTATACAGATTAATCTAAAATTTTCAGCTTTTTACTCGGTTAAAATTAGAACAGATACTCTATAAAACCTTTTTAGACATGCACATTTTAATCCGAACAAAGCAAAAACCAAATGTTATTAAATCAAATTTTATGAGTTCAAATAGTTAATTAAGGGCTTTTGAACAAAATTATACAGATTTATCTAAAATTTTAAGCTTTTTACTCGGTTAAAATTCAAACGAAATCTCCATAAAGCCTTTTTAGACATGCACATTTTAATCCAAATAAAACGATAACTAGATGTTATAAAATCAAATTTTATGAGTTCAAATAGTTACTTATGGGATTTTAAACAAAATTATGAAGATTAATCTACAATTTTTAGCTTTTTACTCGGTTAAAATTCGAACAGATTCTCTTTAAACCCCATTTACACATGCACGTTTTAATCCCAAACAAAACGAAAACCAGATTTTATTAAATGAAATTTTATGAGTTCAAATAGTTAATTTTGAGCTTTTGAACAAAATTATACTTATTAATCAAAAATTTTCAGCTTTGTACTCGGTTAAAATTCGAATGGATTCTCCCTCAAGCCTTTTTAGACATGCACGTTTTAATCCCAACAAAACGAAAATCAGATGTTATTAAATCAAATTTTATGAGTTCAAATAGTTAATTAAGGGCTTTTGAACAAAATTATGCAGATTAATCTAAAATTTTCAACTTTTTACTCAGTTAAAATTCGAATAGATTCTCTATAAAGCCTTTTAAGACATACACGTCTTAATCCGAACAAAATGACAAGTAGATGTTATTAAATTAAATTTTTTGAGTTCAAATAATTAATTATGGGCTTTTAAAAAAACAATTATACAGATAAATCTAAAATTTTCTACTTTTTACTCGGTTAAAATTCGAACGGATTCTCTATAAAGTCTTTTTAGACATGCACGTTTTACTCCGAACAAAACAGAAACCAGATGTTCTTAAATCAAATTTTATGGGTTCAAATAGTTAATTATGGGATTTTGAGCAAAATTATACAGATAAATCTAAAATTTTTAGCATTTTACTCGGTTAAAATTCGAACGGATTCTCTATAAAGCCTTTTAGGACATGTATGCTTTAATCTGAACCAAATGATAACTAGATATTCTTATATCAAATTTTTTGAGCTCAAATAATTAATTATGAGCTTTTGAACAAAATTATACACATTAATCTAAAATTTTTAGCTTTTTACTCGTTTAAAATTTGAACGGATTCTCTTTAAAGCCTTTTTAGACGTAGACGTTTTAATCCGAACAAAACAAAACCAGATGTTCTTAAATCAAATTTTATGTGTTCAAATAGTTAATTATGAGATTTTGAACAAAATTATACAGATAAATCTAAAATTTTGTAATTTTTACTCGGTTAAAATTTGAACGGATTCTCTATAAAGCAATTTTAGACATGCACGTTTTACTACGAACAAAACAAAAACTAGATGTTATTAAATCAAATTTTATGAGTTCAAATAGTTAATTATGGGATTTTGAACAAAAATATACAGATAAATCTAAAATTTTCAGCTTTTTACTCGGTTAAAATTCGAACGGATTCTTTATAAAGCCTTTTAAGACATGCACGTTTTAATCCGAACAAAATGATAAGTAGATGTTATTAAATCAAATTTTTTGAGTTCAAATAATTAATTATGGGCTTTTAAAAAAACTATACAGATTAATCTAAAATTTTTAGTTTTTTACTCGTTTAAAATTTGAACGGATTCTCTATAAAGCCTTTTTAGACGTAGACGTTCTAATCCGAACAAAACAAAACGAGATGATATTAAATCAAATTTTATGAGTTTAAATAGTTAATTATGAGATTTTGAACGTAATTATACAGATAAATCTAAAATTTTCTACTTTTTACTCGGTTAAAATTTGAACGGATTCTCTATAAAGCAATTTTAGACATGCACGTTTTACTACGAACAAAACAAAAACTAGATGTTATTAAATCAAATTTTATGAGTTCAAATAGTTAATTATGGGATTTTGAACAAAAATATACAGATAAATCTAAAATTTTCAGCTTTTTACTCGGTTAAAATTCGAACGGATTCTTTATAAAGCCTTTTAAGACATGCACGTTTTAATCCGAACAAAATGATAAGTAGATGTTATTAAATCAAATTTTTTGAGTTCAAATAATTAATTATGGGCTTTTAAAAAAACTATACAGATTAATCTAAAATTTTTAGTTTTTTACTCGTTTAAAATTTGAACGGATTCTCTATAAAGCCTTTTTAGACGTAGACGTTTTAATCCGAACAAAACAAAACGAGATGATATTAAATCAAATTTTATGAGTTTAAATAGTTAATTATGAGATTTTGAACGTAATTATACAGATAAATCTAAAATTTTCTACTTTTTACTCGGTTAAAATTCGTACGGATACTCTATAAACTCTTTTTAGACATGCACGTTTTAATCCGAAAAAAACAAAAACCAGATGTTATTAAATCAAATTTTATGAGTTTAAATAGTTAATTATGGGATTTTGAACAAAATTATACAGATAAATCTAAAATATTTAGCGTTTTACTCGGTTAAAATTTTGAACGAATTCTCTATAAAGCCTTTTAAGACATGTATGTTTTAATCCGAACCAAATGATAACTAGATGTTGTTATATAAAATTTTTTGAGTTCAAATAATTAATTACGGGCTTTTGAACAAAATTATACGCATTAATCTAAAATTTTTAGCTTTTTACTCGTTTAAAATTTGAACGGATTCTCTATAAAGCTTTTTTAGACGTGGACGTTTTAATCCCACCAAAACGAAAACCAGATGTTATTAAATCAAATTTTATGAGTTCAAATAGTTAATTATGAGATTTTGAACAAAATTATACAGATAAATCTAAAATTTTCTAATTTTTACTCGGTTAAAATTTGAACGGATTCTCTATAAAGCAATTTTAGACATGCACGTTTTACTACGAACAAAACAAAAACTAGATGTTATTAAATCAAATTTTATGAGTTCAAATAGTTAATTATGGGATTTTGAACAAAAATATACAGATAAATCTAAAATTTTCAGCTTTTTACTTGGTTAAAATTCGAATGGATTCTTTATAAAGCCTTTTATGACATGCACGTTTTAATCCGAACAAAATGATAAATAGATGTTATTAAATCAAATTTTTTGAGTTCAAATAATTAATTGTGGGCTTTCAAAAAAATTATATAGATTAATCTAAAATTTTTAGTTTTTTACTCGTTTAAAATTTGAACGGATTCTCTATAATGCCTTTTTAGACGTAGACGTTTTAATCCGAACAAAACAAAACCAGATGATATTAAATCAAATTTTATGAGTTCAAATAGTTAATTATAAGATTTTGAACAAAATTATACAGATAAATCTAAAATTTTCTACTTTTTACTCGGTTAAAATTCGAACGAATTCTCTATAAAGTCTTTTTAGACATACACGTTTTACTCCGAACAAAACAAAAACCAGATGTTCTTAAATCAAATTTTATGGGTTCAAATAGTTAATTATGGGATTTTGAGCAAAATTATACAGATAAATCTAAAATTTTTAGCATTTTACTCGGTTAAAATTCGAACGGATTCTCTATAAAGCCTTTTAAGACATGTATGCTTTAATCCGAACCAAATGATAACTAGATGTTGTTATATCAAATTTTTTGAGTTCAAATAATTAATTATGGGCTTTTGAACAAAATTATACACATTAATCTAAAATTTTTAGCTTTTTACTCGTTTAAAATTTGAACGGATTCTCTTCAAAGCCTTTTTAGACGTGGACGTTTTAATCCGAACAAAACAAAACCAGATGTTATTAAATCAAATTTTATGTGTTCAAATAGTTAATTATGAGATTTTGAACAAAATTATACAGATAAATCTAAAATTTTCTGATTTTTACTCGGTTAAAATTTGAACGGATTCTCTATAAAGCAATTTTAGACATGCACGTTTTACTCCGAACAAAACAAAAACTAGATGTTATTAAATCAAATTTTATGAGTTCAAATAGTTAATTATGGGATTTTGAACAAAATTATACAGATAAATCTAAAATTTTCAGCTTTTTACTCGGTTAAAATTCGAACGGATTCTTTATAAAGCCTTTTAAGACATGCACGTTTTAATCCGAACAAAATGATAAGTAGATGTTATTAAATCAAATTTTTTGAGTTCAAATAATTAATTATGGGCTTTTAAAAAAACTATACAGATTAATCTAAAATTTTTAGTTTTTTACTCGTTTAAAATTTGAACGGATTCTCTATAAAGCCTTTTTAGACGTAGACGTTTTAATCCGAACAAAACAAAACCAGATGATATTAAATCAAATTTTATGAGTTCAAATAGTTAATTATGAGATTTTGAACGTAATTATACAGATAAATCTAAAATTTTCTACTTTTTACTCGGTTAAAATTCGTACGGATACTCTATAAACTCTTTTTAGACATGCACGTTTTAATCCGAAAAAAACAAAAACCAGATGTTATTAAATCAAATTTTATGAGTTCAAATAGTTAATTATGGGATTTTGAACAAAATTATACAGATAAATCTAAAATATTTAGCGTTTTACTGGGTTAAAATTCGAACGAATTCTCTATAAAGCCTTTTAAGACATGTATGTTTTAATCCGAACCAAATGATAACTAGATGTTGTTATATCAAATTTTTTGAGTTCAAATAATTAATTACGGGCTTTTGAACAAAATTATACGCATTAATCTAAAATTTTTAGCTTTTTACTCGTTTAAAATTTGAACGGATTCTCTATAAAGCTTTTTTAGACGTGGACGTTTTAATCCCACCAAAACGAAAACCAGATGTTATTAAATCAAATTTTATGAGTTCAAATAGTTAATTATGAGATTTTGAACAAAATTATACAGATAAATCTAAAATTTTCTGCTTTTTACTCTGTTAAAATTTGAACGGATTCTCTATAAAGCAATTTTAAACATACACGTTTTACTCCGAACAAAACAAAAACTAGATGTTATTAAATCAAATTTTATGAGTTCAAATAATTAATTATGGGATTTTGAACAAAATTATACAGATAAATCTAAAATTTTCAGCTTTTTACTTGGCTAAAATTCGAACGGATTCTTTATAAAGCCTTTTATAACATGCACGTTTTAATCCGAACAAAATGATAAATAGATGTTATTAAATCAAATTTTTTGAGTTCAAATAATTAATTGTGGGCTTTTAAAAAAATTATATAGATTAATCTAAAATTTTTAGTTTTTTACTCGTTTTAAATTTGAACGGATTCTCTATAATGCCTTTTGAGACGTAGACGTTTTAATCCGAACAAAACAAAACCAGATGATATTAAATCAAATTTTATGAGTTCAAATAGTTAATTATGATATTTTGAACAAAATTATATAGATAAATCTAAAATTTTCTACTTTTTACTCGGTTAAAATTCGAACGAATTCTCTATAAAGTCTTTTTAGACATACACGTTTTACTCCGAACAAAACAAAAACCAGATGTTCTTAAATAAAATTTTATGGGTTCAAATAGTTAATTATGGGATTTTGAGCAAAATTATACAGATAAATCTAAAATTTTTAGCATTTTACTCGGTTAAAATTCGAACGGATTCTCTATAAAGCCTTTTAAGACATGTATGCTTTAATCCGAACCAAATGATAACTAGATGTTGTTATATCAAATTTTTTGAGTTCAAATAATTAATTACGGGCTTTTGAACAAAATTATACACATTAATCTAAAATTTTTAGCTTTTTACTCGTTTAAAATTTGAACGGATTCTCTATAAAGCTTTTTTAGACGTGGACGTTTTAATCCCACCAAAACGAAAACCAGATGTTATTAAATCAAATTTTATGAGTTCAAATAGTTAATTATAAGATTTTGAACAAAATTATACAGATTAATCTAAAATTTTCAGCTTTTTACTCGGTTAAAATTCGAACTGATTATCTATAAAGCCTTTTTAGTCATGCACGTTTTAATCCGAACAAAACAAAAACCAGATGTTATTAAATCAAATTTTATGAGTTCAAATTGTTAATTATGGGATTTTGAACAAAATTATATAGATAAATATAAAACTTTTAGCTTTTTACTTAGTTAAAATTCGAACGTATTCTCTATAAAGCCTTTTTAAGACATGCACGTTTTAATCCGAACAGAATGATAACTAGATGTTATTAAATCAAATTTTTTGAGTTAAAATAATTAATTATGGGCTTTTGAACAAATTATACAGATTAATCTAAAATTTTTAGCTTTTTACTCGTTTAAAATTTAAACGGATTCTCTATAAAGCCTTTTTAGACGTGGATGTTTTAATCCGAACGAAATAAAACCAGATGTTATTAAATCAAATTTGATGTGTTCAAATAGTTAATTATGAGATTTTGAAGAAAATTATAAAGATAAATCTAAAATTTTCAGCTTTTTACTCGGTTAAAATTCGAACAGATTCTCTATAAAGCCTTTTTAGACATGCACGTTTCAATCCGAACAAAACAAAAACCAGATGTTATTAAATAAAATTTTACGAGTTTAAATAGTTAAATATGGGATTGTGAACAAAATTATACAAATAAATCTAAAATTTTCAGCTTTATACTCGGTTAAAATTCGAATGGATTCTCTATAAAGCAATTTTAGACATACACGTTTTAATCCCAACAAAACGAAAACAAGATTTTATTAAATGAAATTTTATGAGTTGAAATTTTTAATTTTGAGCTTTTAAACAAAATTATGCACATTAATCTAAAATTTTCATCTTTTTACTCGGTTAAAATTTGAACAAATTCTCTTTAAAGTCCATTTACACATGCACGTTTTAATCCCAACAAAACGAAAACCAGATTTTATTAAATGAAATTTTATGAGATCAAATAGTTAATTTTGAGCTGTTGAACAAAATTATACTTATCAATCTAAAATTTTCAGCTTTTTACTCGGTTAAGATTCCAACGGATTCTCTATCAAACCTTTTTAGACATGCACGTTTTAATCCCAACAAAACGAAAATCAGATGTTATTAAATCAAATTTTATCAGTTCAAATAGTTAATTAAGGGATTTTGAACAAAATTATACAGATTAATGTAAAATTTTCAGCTTTTTACTCAATTAAAATTCAAACGGATTCTCTATAAAGCCTTTTTAGACATGCACGTTTTAATCCGAACAAAACGATAACTAGATGTAATAAAATCAAATTTTTTGAGTTCAAATAATTAATTATGGGCTTTTGAAAAAAATTATGCAGATTTATCTAAAATTTTCAGCTTTTTACTCGGTTAAAATTCGAACGGATTCTCTATAAAGCCTTTTTAGACATGCACATTTTAATCCGAACAAAATGATAAGAAAATGTTATTAAATCAAATTTTTTGACATCAAATAATTAATTATGGGCTTTTAAACAAAATTATACAGATTAATCTAAAATTTTCAGCTTTTTACTTGTTTAAAACTTGAACGGATTCTCTATAAAGACTTTTTAGATTTGGACGTTATAATTCGAACAAAACAAAACCAGATGATATTAAATCAAATTTTATGAGTTCAAATATTTAATTATGAGATTTTGAACAAAATTATACAGATTAATCTAAAATTTTCAGCTTTTTACTCGGTTAAAATTCGAACTGATTATCTATAAAGCCTTTTTAATCATGCACGTTTTAATCCGAACAAAACAAAAACCAGATGTTATTAAATCAAATTTATTAGTTCAAATAGTTAATTATGGGATTTTGAACAAAATTATACAGATAAATCTAAAATTTTCAGGTTTTTACTCGGTTAAATTGGAACGTATTCTCTATAAAGCCTTTTTAGACATGCACGTTTTAATCCGAACAAATTGATAACTAGATGTTATTAAATCAAATTTTTTGAGTTGAAATATTTAATTATAGGCTTTTGAACAAAATTATATAAATTAATCTAAAATTTTCAGCTTTTTACTCGTTTAAAATTTGAACGGATTCTCTATAAAGCCTTTTTAGACGTGAACGTTTTATTCCAAACAAATCAAATCCAGATGTTATTAAATCAAATTTGATGTGTTCAAATAGTTAATTATGAGATTTGGAACAAAATTATACAGATTAATCTAAAATTTTTAGCTTTTTACTCGGTTAATATTCGAACGGATTCTCTATAAGTCCTTTTTAGACGTAGACATTTTAATCCGAACAAAACAAAAACCAGATGTTATTAAATCAAATTTTTGAGTTCAAATAAATTACTATGGGCTTTTTAACAAAATTATACAAATTAGTCTAAAATTTTCAACTTTTTACGCGGTTAAAATTCGAACGAATTCTCTATGAAGCCTTTTTAAACATGCACGTTTTAATCCGAATAAAACGATAACTAGATGTTTTTAGATCAAATTTTTTGAGTTCAAATAATTAATTATGGGATTTTGATCAAAATTATACAGATTAATCTAAAATTTTTAGCTTTTTACTCGTTTAAAATTTGAACGTATTCTCTATAAAGCCTTTTTAGACGTGGATGTTTTAATCCGAATAAAACGATAACCAGATGTTATTAAATCAAATTTTATGATTTCAAATAGTTAATTATGAGATTTTGAACAAAATTATACACGTTAATCTAAAATTTTTAGCTTTTTACTCGGTTAAAATTTGAACGGATTCTCTATAAAGCAATTTTAGACATGCAAGTTTTAGTCCTACCAAAACGAAAACCAGATGTTATTAAATCAAATTTTATGAGTTCAAATAGTTGAATATGGTCTTTTAAACAAAATTATACAGAATAATCTAAAATTTTTAGCTTTTTACTCGGTTAATATTCGAACGGATTCTCTATAAGTCCTTTTTAGATGTAGACATTTTAATACGAACAAAACAAAAACCAGATGTTACTAAATCAAATTTTTTGAGTTCAAATAATTAACTATGGGCTTTTGAACAAAATTACACAAATTAGTCTAAAATTTTCAGCTTTTTACTCGGTTAAAATTCGAACGGATTCTCTATAAAGCCTTTTTAGATATGCACATTTTAATCCGAACAAAATAAAAACCAGATGTTATTAAATCAAATTTTATGAGTTCAAATAGTTAATTAAGGGATCTTAAAAAAATTATACAAATAAATCTAAAATTTTCAGGTTTTTACTCGGTTAAATTCGAACGTGTTCTCTATAAAACCTTTTTAGACATGCACGTTTTAATCCGAATAAAATGATAACTAGATGTTATTAAATCAAATTTTTTGAGTTCAAATAATTAACTATGGGCTTTTGAACAAAATTATATAGATTAATCTGAAATTTTCAGCTTTTTACTCGTTTAAAATTTCAACGGATTCTCTATAAAGCCTTTTTAGACGTGGACATTTTAATCCGAACAAAACAAAACCAGATGTTATTAAAGCAATTTTTAGCTTTTTAGCTTTTTTACGCGGTTAAAATTGGAACGGATTCTTCATAAAGCAATTTTAGACATGCACGTTTTAATCTCAACAAAATGACAACCAAATATTATTAAATCAAATTTTATGATTTAAAATAGTTATTTATGGGCTTTTGTAAAAAATTATACATTTTAATCTCAAATTTTCAATTTTTTACTTAGTTAAATTGGAACGGATACTTTATAGAGCCCATTTAGACATGCACGTTTTAATCCCTAAAAAACGACAATAAGATGTTATTAAATAAAATTTTATGAGTTCAAATAGTTAATTATGAGATTTTGAACAAAATTATACAAATAAATCTAAAATTTTTATCTTTTTACTCGGTTAAAATTCGAATGGATTCTCTATAAAGCATTTTTTTAGACATGCATGTTTTAATCCGAACAAAACAAAAATTAGATGTTATTAAATCAAATTTTATGAGTTAAAATTGTTAATTATGGGATTTTAAACAAAATTATACAGATAAATCTAAAAATTTTAGCTTTTTACTCGATTAAAATTTGAACGGATTCTCTATAAAGCAATTTTAGAAATGAAAGTTTTATGGGTTAGGAACAAAATTCTATAGATTAGTCTAAAATTTTCAGCTTTTTACTCGGTTAAAATTCTAACAGATTCTCTATAAAGCATTTTTTAGACATGCACATTTTAATCCCAACAAAATGAGAATCATATGTTATTAAATCAAATTTTATGAGTTCAAATACTAAACTATGCGCTTTTGAATAAAATTATACAGATTAATCTAAAATTTTCAGCTTTTTACTCGGTTAAAATTCTAACGGATTCTCTATAAAGCGTTTTTAGACATGCACGTTTTAATCCCAACTAAATGAAAACCATATGTTGTTAAATCAAATTTAATGATTTGAAATAGTTAACTATGGGCTTTTAAACAAAATTATAAAGAATAATCTAAAATTTTCAGCTTTTTACATGGTTAAAATTCGAACGGGTTCTCTATAAAGCCTTTTTAGACATGGACGTTTTAATCCAAACAAAACGAAAACCAGATGTTATTAAATCAAATTTTATGAGTTCAACAGATAACCATGGGCTTTTGAACAAAATTATAAAGATTAATCTAAAATTTTCAGCTTTTTACTCAGTTAAAATTTGAACGGATTCTCTATAAAGCCTTTTAAGACATGCACGTTTTAATCCAACAAAACGAAAACCAAAAGTTATTAAATCAAATTTTATGAATTAAAATAGTTAATTATGGGCTTTTGAACAAAATTATACAGATTAATCTAAAATTTTATGCTTTTTACTCGGTTGAAATTCGAACGAAACCTCTATAAAGCCTTTTTAGACATGCACGTTTTAATCCCAACAAAATGACAACCAAATGTTATTAAATCAAATTTTATGAATTCAAATAGTTAACTGTGGGCTTTTGAACAAAATTATACAGATTAATCTATTTTTTTATTTTTATTCGGTTGAAATTTGAACGTATTCTCCATAAAGCCTTTTTAGACATACACGTTTTAATCCCAACATAACAAAAATCAGATGTTATTAAATCAAATTTTATGAGTTGGAAGAGTTAATTATGGGCTTTTGAAAAAATTATACAGATTAATCTAAAATTTCAACTTTTTACTCTGTTAAAATTCGAATGGATTCTCTATAAAGCCTTTTTAGACATGCACGTTTTAATCCCAATAAAATGAAAAAAAGATGTTATTAAATTAAATTTTATAAGTTTAAATAGTTAAATAAGGGCTTTTGATAAAAATTATATAAATTAATCTAAATTTTTCAGCTTTTTACTCGGTTATAATTTGAACGGATTCTCTATAAAGCCTTTTTAGACATGCACGTTTTAATCCAACAAAACGAAAACCAGATATTATTAAATCAAATTTTATGAGTTCAAATAGTTAACTATGGGCTTTTGAACAAAATTCTATAGACATGCACGTTTTAATCCAACAAAACGAAAACCATATGTTATTAAATCAAATTTTATGAGTTCAAGTAGTTAACTATGGGCTTTTGAACAAAATTCTACAGCTTAATCTAAAATTTTCAGCTTCTTTTTCTCTCTTTCACTCTCTCACTTCAATCTTTTGCTTTTCTCCTTCGTTCTTGGTTTGGAGGCCGAGTTTGGTGTTTTTCCTATGATTATTGTCTTACCAGCATCCACAACTTCCACCGTCTCAGGAGAGAAGGGATCTAGAAGCCACTATTCTCTGCCACCCAAGTTAGGATGGGATTTTTATCTTTTTTTCTTCTTTTCCGAATCTTATATCTTCTTTTGATTCTTTCCACTATAAGGTTTAATCTTTTTTTACCTTTCTTGTCTTTCTCTTTGATCTTAATTCAAAGAAGTCCAGGTTTGTTCCATATATATACAAGCAGCTTCGACTGTGAACTGCATCCAATATTGTTTTTCTCTTTGTCTTTGATTAAGAGAAGTCCAGGATTGATCCATATGTTTACAAACAGGTTTGTCTGCGACCTACTCCCCATATTGTCTTCTGTCCATCCGATCAGGATTGCTCCAACATCATCTGCTCTTGCAACGAAGTTTCTTCTTACCACCCTTTACGAGGGACCTTTTCAACACCGGTATTGGTGGTCTATCATCAAATCGCTTTGTTATAGCGATTTACTTATTAAGACATTGTCAAACAAAACCGTTGGGGCTATGAGGTATAATTCTGGCGATCTGTATTCGTCTATGATTTGCTTTTCTCTTCTCATGGATCTTACCCTCTGGCGGCATACTCCAAGTTATTGCGCTCCGTTTGATAACCTTGGTTTTCAAGTTTTCATGCTCACAATATCACGTTCTTTAATTACTTTCCCACCTTACCTTTGTGTTATCTTTTCTACACAGACTAGCAGTTTTCCCTACTCTCTTCAGTTTCTGAACCCCTATTATTTCCACTCTCTGATTACTTGCAATGAATGTACATTGCTTTTTGGTTTAACCATACGAACTCCATACAATACTACAATTCTTATCAGGTCTGTCTTCTTTTTAACACCCTTTTGGTTACCCTTAGCAATAAAACTCCTTTTCATGAGGTTCATAAGGTCTCTTCTTCTCCGAATCCTAATATGGTTTGAACTATTTTTTCCTTGTTTTTTATTTTTTTGTCTGAGTCGTTCTCTGGCTAAACAATGTGATTCCATGAACATTAAAGATTTGGCAGAGGCTCATTTGTTTCTTCATGGCTATCCACGATAACAGTTAGTCTAATTCTACGGCCTCCCTTTTCTAAGTCCCACTGATCTTCCATTATGCCTTCCTCGTTGTCTCCCTGGTGATTATAATGATTGGGGGAACACAACTCGCTTAAGCATTGGGATATCCTTGGCCAAGACTTTACTAACCTCTGCCTTGGGCTCCTGTAAGGGTCGGTTAATATGGAAGAGGTTAATCGCACAATCATTGTTCTTATCCCAAAAATCAGCGACCCCACTACAATGCATCACCTCAGACCTATTAGCCTTTGCACAGTCATCTACAAAACTGTTTCAAAAGTACTTGTCAACTGTCTAAAATCTATCATACCCTTGTGTATTAGCGGCAATCAAGCTGCTTTTATTCAAGGAAGGAACATTGCTGACAACATCCTTATTGCCCATGAGCTCATCCATACTTTAAATACTGATGCAACTTCCCTGGTAAAAGGTGCTAGCTTAAAGCTAGATATGGAAAAGGCCTTCGACCGAGTTGAATGGCCTTTTATAGAACAAAATATGATTCGACTAGGCTTCAACCCCAGCAGGGTATCCCTCATTATGAGATGTGTGTCTTCCGTATCCTTCCAAGTGCATATCAATGACTCCCTCTCACGACCTTTCAAACCTAATAGAGGATTACGGCAAGAGGACCCTCTTTCCCCTTTTCTTTTCCTTTTTTGTACTCAAGGTTTCTCAGCATTGCTCAGTGTTGAGCAAACAAATGGTAACCTCCCTGGACTTTGTGCCAGTAGGAATGAACCACGTGTTAACCACCTCCTTTTTGCAGATGACTGTGTTGTATTCATTAAGAACATGACTACATAAGCTCAACGGCTTAAGGACATTCTACTTACTTATACTTCTTCGTCTGGGCAGGCGGTAAACTTTGAAAAATCTACTATTTTCTTTTCACGGAAAACCTCTACATCGCTACGTTCGGAAATCAATAATATCCTCCATGTTAGAGAAGTGGATGATCCAGGAATTTATCTTGGAGTCCCTCTCCTAATAGGGAAGAATAAGACAATGGCTTTGGGGTTTACCAGGGATCATATGAATGCTCGACTAAGTAAATGGGATAAACACCTTCTTTCCTTCAGTGGAAGAGAAATCTTTATCAAATCTATCATACAATCTATGCCTCAATACGTTATGTCTTGCTACCTTCTACCTCAGAACATTATTGATGATATGACCACTTCGATACGCTGTTATTGGTGGTCTGGAAAAGCTAACAAACGAGGTTGGCATATGCTCCCTTGGGATACTGTCTGTCTACCGAAATTGCAGATGATCTTGGATTTCGTGATCTTCACCATTTTAATATTACATTGCTAGGTAAACAGATCTAGCAATTCATCTGTGAACCTGATAACCTTCTTAGCCAGGTTTATAAATACAAATATTACCCAACGAGCTCAATCCTTGATTCTGATTACACTCGAAGCTCTTCCTTTGCCTGGAAAGGTCTCAGCATAGCTATCTCTAAACTTCGCAATGGTTTCTTCAAACGCCCTGATATATCCAGTAACGTTCAGATCCACTTTGACAATTAGAGTCGCTCTCAGCCTGTACTCCTCTATGGTGATTATGAGGTGAATGAAGAAATCCCTCTACGTGCAGGTACCTTCATGAAACCTAACCTACCTCGCTGGGACGAATCAAAATTACGAGATTACTTCTCCTATGAGGATGCTAACTCCATACTTACTATACTCATTCTTAATGACACAAAAGACACCACACTTTGGGGTCACCACGACTCTGGCCTCTATATAGTACGCTCTGGTTATCAATTTCTGCAGTTGCAGCCTGGACCTATTAATAGGCCCTCGAAACTTTGGAAAATCTTATCCAAATTGCCTACTCTATGTAAGGTTCGCTCCTTTAGATGGCGATTGTGTCATAATGCCCTACCCTCTAGCTACAAAATTCTTCAAGCCAATCTCGGTACGGGGGTCTACCCTATATGCAACATGGACATTGAGTCCACCCTACATGCTATGAGGGACTGTCCTAGTGCTTCAGAGGCGCTCCTTTTGGCAAGTCTCCCTACTCGAATCCTTTACAATACCTATAACTACCCCCACAAGTGGCTTTCTGATGCTGCTGGTTTTCTATCTTTGCATCAATTCTCGTTCCTTATTACGATCTTATAGAATTTATGGAACCACTATAATGACTTTGTCCATAACAACCATCTCCAACCGACTTGGTTGATTGTCTCCAATACAAAAAACTTCTCTCCGACTATACGTCAGCTAATGATGCCTTTCACCTACGTTCCCAGCTAGTTGATCCCACCTTCGCTCTAGTTAGATGGACGAAACCGGCCCCTGGTTTCGTTAAAGTTAATACGGATGGGGCCTTTGACCTTGTGCTTAGGGGTGCAGCTGCAGGTGTCATGACTCGAGACTCCTCTGGCTCTGTTCTCGGTGGTTGCTCTATGCCTCTTGTTTGCCCAGATCCAGCTTCTGCCGAGGCTCTTGCTATTCTAGAAGGCTTACGACTTGTTAGTGCCAATGGTTGGACTAAATTGATCATTGAAATAGATTCTGCTTCCATTGCCAACAAAGTAAACAACACTCAACACCAAGATCTTTCCACAGTGCAACATCTGGTGTCTTGCATCCGCTCCACTTTGGGCACTTTGCCTGATTGTAAGATTTGTTATGTGCCTAGAGACGCAAATGTTGTAGCCCATGTTTTAGCTATTAGGGCTTTACGTTCCTTTTATTCTTGCTCATTTGGTTGTATCGTTCTCGACTTTATTCGGGTCTCTATAAACTCGGAGAGGTTCTCTTCTTCTTCTCAATAATACCTTGGGTACTATTTTCCCCACAGGGGCCTACTCACCTCTCGGGGTGACTGGCTATAGGGGTTTATTAATGAGTCCCTTTCCTTCAAAAAAAAAATTCGAACGAAATCTCTATAAATCCTGTTTAGACATGCACGTTTTAATCCAACAAAATTACAACCAAATGTTATTAAATAAAATTTTATGAGTTCAAATAGTTAACTGTGGGATATTGAATAAAATTATACAGATTAATCTATTTTTTTTATTTTTACTTGGTTGAAATTTGAACGGATTCTCTATAAAGCCTTTTTAGACATTCGCGTTTTAATCCCAACATAACGAAAACCAGATGTTATTAAAATAAATTTTATGAGTTCAAATAGTTAAATATGGGCTGTTGAACAAAATTATACAAATTAATCAAAAATTTTCAGCTTTTTACTCGGTTAAAATTTGAACTGATTCTCTATAAATCCTTTTTAGACATGCACGTTTTAATCCCAACAAAACGAAAATCATATGTTATTAAATCAAATTTTATGAGTTCAAATAGTTAACTATGGGCTTTTGAACAAAATTATACAAATTAATATAAAATTGTCAGCTTTTTACTCGGTTAAAATTCCAACAAATTCTGTATAAAGCGTTTTTAGACATGCACGTTTTAAGCCCAACAAAACGAAAAACATATGTTATTTAATCAAATTTTATGAGTTCAAATAGTTAACTATGGGCTTTTGAACAAAATTATACAAATTAATCTAAAATTTTTTGCGTTTTACTCGGTTAAAATTTGAACGGATTCTCTATACGGCCTTTTTAGACATGTACGTTTTAATCCTAACAAAACAAAAGCCATATGTTATTAAATTAACTTTTATGAGTTCAAATAGTTAACTATGGACTTTTGAACAAAATTATACATATTAATCTAACATTTTAGCTTTTTACACGGTTAAAATTTGAACGAATTCTCTATAGAGCCTTTTTAGACATTCATGTTTAAATCCCAACAAAACGGAAACCAGATGTTATTAAATCAAATTTTATGAGTTCAAATAGTTAACTATGGGCTTTTGAACAAAATTAAATCGATTAATCTAAAATTTTCAGCTTTTTACTCGATTAAAACTCGAACGGATTCTCTATAAAGCCTTTCCAAACATGCACATTTTAATCCCAACAAAACGAATATAAGATGTTATTAAATCAAATTTTATGAGTTCAAATAGTTAAATATGAGCTTTTGAACAAAATTATACAAATTAATCTAAATTTTTCAGCTTTTTACTCGGTTAAAATTTAAATGAATTCTATCTAAAGCCTTTTTAAACATGCACGTTTTAATCCCAACAAAACGAAAATCATATGTTATTAAATCAAATTTTATGAGTTGAAATAGTTAAATATGGTCATTTGAACAAAGTTATACAAATTAATCTAAAATTTTCAGCTCTTTACTCGGTTAAAATTCGAATGGATTCTCTATAAAGCCTTTTTAGACATCTACGTTTTAATCCCAATAAAAGAAAAACCATATG
This sequence comes from Abelmoschus esculentus, assembly GCA_035048815.1. NCBI lineage: Eukaryota > Viridiplantae > Streptophyta > Magnoliopsida > Malvales > Malvaceae > Abelmoschus > Abelmoschus esculentus. The sequence continues at coordinate 11,159,339 of JAUCBN010000036.1, forward strand.
TTATTAAATCAAATTTTATAAGTTCAAATAGTTAACTATGGGCTTTTGAACAAAATTATACAGATTAATCTAAAATTTTCAGCTTTTTACTCGGTTAAAATTCGAACGGACTCTTTATAAAGGCTTTTTAGACATGCACGTTTTAATCCCAACAAAACGAATATAAGATGTTATTAAATCAAATTTTATGAGTTCAAATAGTTAAATATGGGTTTTTGAACAAAATTATACAAATTAATCTAAATTTTTCAGCTTTTTACTCGGTTAAAATTTAAACGGATTCTCTATGCAGTCTTTTAAGGCATGCACGTTTTAATCCAACAAAACGAAAACAAGATGTTATTAAATCAAATTTATGAGTTCAAATAGTTAAATATGGGCTTTTGAGCAAAGTTATACAAATTATTCTAAATTTTCATCTTTTTACTCTGTTAAAATTTAAACGGATTCTCTATAAATCCTTTTTAGACATGCACGTTTTAATCCCAACAAAACGGAAATTATATGTTATTAAATTAAATTTTATGTTTTCAAATAGTTAACTATAGGTTTTCGAACAAAATTCTACAGATTAATCTAAAATTTTCTGCTTTTTACACGGTCAAAATTCGAACGGATTCTCTATAAAGCCTTTTTAGACATGCACGTTTTAACCCCAACAAAACGAAAATCTGATGTTATTAAATCAAATTTTATGAGTTCAAATAGTTAACTGTGGGCTTTTGAACTAAACTATACAAATTAATGTAAAATTTTTAGCTTTTTATAGGATTAAAATTCGAACGGATTCTCTATAAAGCCTTTTTAGACATGCACGTTTTAATTCCATCAAAACGGAAACTAGATGTTATTAAATCAAATTTTATGAGTTCAAATAGTTAACTATAGGCTTTTGAACAAAATTAAACAGATTAATTTAAAATTTTCAGCTTTTTACTCGGTTAAAATTCGAACGGATTCTCTATAATGCCTTTTTAGACATGCACGTTTTAATCCCAACAAAACGAATATAAGATGTTATTAAATCAAATTTTATGAGTTTAAATAGTTAAATATGGGCTTTTGAACAAAATTATACAAATTAATCTAAATTTTTCAGCTTTTTACTCGGTTAAAATTTAAACGGATTCTCTATAAAGCCTTTTTAGACATGCACGTTTTAATCCTAACAAAACGAAAATCATATGTTATTAAATAAAATTTTATGAGTTGAAACAGTTAAATATCGGTTTTTGAACAAAATTATACATATTAATCTAAAATTTTCAGCTCTTTACTCGGTTAAAATTCGAATGGATTCTCTATAAAGCCTTTTTAGTCATGCACGTTTTAATCCCAACAACACGAAAAGTAAATGTTATTAAATCAAATTTTATGAGTTCAAAGAGTTAACTATGGGCTTTTGAACAAAACTATACATATTAATCTAAAATTTTCAACTTTTTACAGAATTAAAATTCGAACGGATTCTCTATAAAGCCTTTTTAGACATGCCCGTTTTAATCCTAACAAAACAAAAATCAGATGTTATTAAATCAAATTTTATGACTTGAAATAGTTAACTATGGGCCTTTGAACAAAATTATACAGATTAATTTAAAATTTTCAGCTTTTTACTCGGTTAATATTTGAACGAATTCTCTATAATAGTGATGCACGTTTTAATCCCAACAAAACGAAAACAAGATGTTATTAAATCAAACTTTATGAGTTCAAATAGTTAAATATGGTCTTTTTAGCAAAATTATACAAATTAATCTATAATTTTTAGCTTTTTACTCGGTTAAAGTTTAAACGGATTCTCTATAAATCCTTTTTAGATATGCATATTTTAATCCCACCAAAACGAAAACCAGATGTTATTAAATTAAATTTTATGAGTTCAAATAGTTGAATATGATCTTTTAAACAAAATTATACAGATTAATCTAAAATTTTTAGCTTTTTTCTCGGTTAAAATTCGAACGGATTCTCTATAAAGCCTTTTTAGATATGCACGTTTTAATCCCAACAAAACGAAAACAAAATGTTATTAAATCAAATTTTATGAGTTTAAATAGTTAATTATGGGCTTTTGAACAAAATTATACAGATTAATCTAAAAGTTTAAGCTTTTTACTCGGTTAAAATTCGAACGAAATCTCTATAAACCCTTTTTAGACATGCACGTTTTAATCCAACAAATGACAACCAAATGTTATTAAATCAAATTTTATGATTTCAAATAGTTAACTATAAGCTTTTGAACAAAATTATACATATTTGTCTAAAATATTTTTTTTTACTCGGTTAAAATTTAATCGGATTCTCTATAAAGCCTTTTTAGATATGCACGTTTTAATCCCAACAAAACGAAAACCATATGTTATTAAATCAAATTTTATGATTTGAAATAGTTAATTATGGGCTTTTGAACAAAATTATACAGATTAATCTAAAATTTTAAGCTTTTTACTCGGTTAAAATTCGAACGAAATCTCTATAAACCCTTTTTAGACATGCACGTTTTAATCCAACAAATGACAACCAAATGTTATTAAATCAAATTTTATGATTTCAAATAGTTAACTATAGGCTTTTGAAAAAAATTATACATATTAATCTAAAATATTTTTTTACTCGGTTAAAATTCAATCGGATTCTCTATAAAGCCTTTTTAGACATGCACGTTTTAATCCAAACAAAACGAAAACCAGATGTTATTAAATTAAATTTTATGAGTTCAAATAGTTAATTATGTGCTTTTGAACAAAATTATATTGATTAATCTCAAATTTTCAGCTTTTTATTCGGTTAAAATTTGAAATGATCCTTTATAAAGCCTTTTTAGACATGCACGTTTTAATCCCAACAAAACGAAAACAAGATGTTATTAAATCAAATTTTATGAGTTCAAATAGTTAAATATGAGCTTTTGAACAAAATTATACAGATTAAGCTAAAATTTTTATCTTTTTACTCGGTTAAAATTCGAACGGATTCTCTATAAAGCCTTTTTAGTCATGCACGTTTTAATCCCAACAAAACGAAATCTAGATGTTATTTAATCAAATTTTATGAGTTCAAATAGTTAACTATGGGCTTTTGAAAAAAATTTGAACCCAAATTTCGTCTGGCTTAGGTATATAATAGTAATAATACTAATAAATAACAAATAAAAAATAGAAAAATAATAATAAAATTTAAATTGAAGAGATTAGAGATATGGGAGAGATTTTCGGGGAGGAGGTGTCAGAGAGGTGTTTGTTCCAGCTTTCGTGGCAGAATACTCAAAGGTCATCAATTTGCTTCTTCAATGTCGGGAGTGCAACGAAGTTGAAGCTCTATTATTTACTGAGATGCTTGATGAAACCGAAGGAGGAAAAGCCACCGGCACCAGAAACCAATTCCATGACTTGAACATTGACGTCGTCTCTCTCTCTCTTACACTGATACCCATAAAACTCACGCATCCAACTATTGAAGTTTCTCAAATTTTCTTCATCTCTAAAATCTCTCCTCAAAACCACCAAGTGTTCGTTTCTATTCGAGGATCAACATGACTTTTATTAACCGTAAAACTGGAGCGGTAGAACCAGAGAAGTTTGTACTTATTGCAAATCAGCGGAAGAAGTATACAAGGGAGGATTGGTTACCAAAATTATTGGAGCCGATGGTAGTTTGTAAAAAACAACTCCATTCCGTTTTCATGGGAAGAGATCCTTGTCCTTACCTTTGTGATGGCTACTCTTGGACTGCAAACAATCTCGAAGTCCATACGAACCATGGTTCCAAATGAGGATGAATTCAACTTAATGAAAGATCAAGAGATGTGGGTGTCGAGATTATGCTTGGAGTGACATTGGATTTTACATGCTACGATCTATGAAGTTAATACTTACTGGAGCTGGAAACTTCTTTGGAAAGCTTACGCAACATGTTCAAGAGGCTATTCATATTGGCCAAGGTACGTCAATTTCAACAATTGCATGGCAGTGGTCTCATGTTTGGTTCCAATCCTTTGACATTGGATTTTTAGATCCATTGGCATGTTTGGTTCCAATTGCATGGGATCATTTAATTTGGACCTTGTTTTTTATTTATTTATTTTATTTGTATGCATATTTTAAAAGTATATAGTATATATGTCTAGGTAATCATCTAATTTACACGTAATTAATTAAATTAGAACTTTTTTAGGATAGTCACTTTAAATAATTAATTTATAGGGAGATAATTATAGTAACGGTGACGTTCTAATCATATATCTCGGATATACTAAGTGGTCAGTGTTTTGAAATAATATTATGTTGGCCAATAGTGTACTTAGTATCGTATTCGATGTGTCATCGAAACATAGAAAATGATAAATAATTTAGGGTTAGAATTTAATAAAATTAATTAGACAAAACTAGAAACACCAATAGTATTATTAATTTTGTTCGGTGTCAAAATGGTAGTGTCCGAGTATTCAGATATTATCATAACACACTTGGTGAAATTAATAATTTAATAGGGTTTAAATATTTAATTAATAGAGCCTTTTTAGGTTAGAACTTAAAATGAACCAGATAATAACCGGACAAACATTTAAAACCTTTTGGGGCAGAACTTATATTTCTTTAAATATGAGTTAAGGTTTCCTATCTAGAGGACGTCTTACTCAAATTCGTGTTTAAAAGAAATATATTTTATTATCCAAAAGGATATTCTCATTCGAACAATATTTATTTGACAATGATGGATTAAATTAATATTATTATTCGAAATGCCGAAATGCCATGTGTAATTAATAAGTTACCGATTTCGAGCGCTCGTAAGGATTGTCCTTACATGTAACCGACTCCCAAACCCAAATATTTTTAAAATGAATCTCTGATTTATTTTATGATGTCTGGCCTACCAAAGTGGCCAGTGGCGACTCCAAATAATTTTTTAAATTAAATAATACACGTTTTTATTAATGCTTCAATTTTTGTAATTAATGATTAAAACCAGTAAAAATTCAATTTTTAAAAATTCATCCGCCAGGCTATTTTTCACACTTTTCGGTTTTAAAACGGCAGCGACAAAATTATACAGATTAATCTAAAATTTTTAGCCTTTTACTCAGTTAAAATTAGAACGAATTCTCTATAAAGACTTTTTAGACATGCACATTTTAATTCCAACAAAATAAAAACCAGATTTTATTAAATGAATTTTTATAAGTTCAAATATTTAATTTTGAGCTTTTGAAAAAAATTATTCAGATTAATCTAAAATTTTTAGCTTTTTACTCGGTTAAAATTCAAACGGATTCTCCATAAAGACTTTTTAGACATGCACGTTTTAATCCGAATAAAACGATAACTAGACGTTTTTAAATCAAATTATTTGATTTCAAATAATTAATTATGGGCTTTTGAACAAAATTATGCAGATTAATCTAAAATTTTCAGCTTTTTACTCGGTAAAAATTCGAATAGATTCTCTTTAAAGCCCATTTACACATGCACGTTTTAAGCCCAACAAAATAAAAACCAGATTTATTGAATGAAATTTTATGAGTTCAAATAGTTAATTTTGAGATTTTGAGCTTTTGAACAAAATTATACAGATTAATCTAAAATTTTCAGCTTTTTACTCAGTTAAAATTCGAACGGATTCTCTATAAATCTCATTTAGACATGCACGTTTTAATCCCAAAAAACAACAACCATATGTTATTAAATCAAATTTTATGAGTTCAAATAGTTAATTATGGGATTTTGAACAAAATTATACAGATAAATCTAAAATTTTCAGCTTTTTAGTCGGTTAAAATTCGAACGGATTCTCTATAAAGACATTTTAGACAAGCAAGTTTTAATCCCAACAAAACGAAAACCGAATATTATTAAATTAAATTTTATGAGTTCAAATAGTTGAATATGGGATTTTGAACAAAATTATACAGATTAATATAAAATTTTTAACTTTTTACTCGGTTAAAATTCAAACGGATTCTCAACAAAGCCTTTCTAGACATGCACATTTTAATTCCAACAAAATGAAAACCAAATTTTATTAAATGAAATTTTATGAGTTCAAATATTTAATTTTGAGCTTTTGAACAAAATTATACAGATTAAACTAAAATTTTCAGCTTTTTACTCGGTTAAAGTTCGAACGGATTCTCTATAAAGACTTTTTAGACATGCACGTTTTAATCCCAACAAATTGAAAATCAGATGTTATTCAATCAAATTTTACGAGTTCAAATAGTTAATTATAGGCTTTTGAACAAAACTATACAGATTAATCTAAAATTTTCAGGTTTTTACTCCGTTAAAATTCAAACGGATTCTCTATAAAACAATTTTAGACATGCAAGTTTTAATCCCACCAAAACAAAAACCAGATGTTATTAAATTAAATTTTATGAGTTCAAATAGTTGAATATGATCTTTTAAACAAAATTATACAGATTAATCTAAAATTTTTAGCTTTTTTCTCGGTTAAAATTCGAACGAATTCTCTACAAAGCCTTTTTCGATATGCACATTTTAATCCCAACAAAAAGAAAACAAGATTTTATTAAAAGAAATTTTATGAGTTAAAATATTTAATTTTGAGCTTTTGAACAAAATTATACAGATTAATCTAAAATTTTCAGCTTTTTACTCGGTTAAAATTCGAATGAAATCTCTATAAACCCTTTTTAGACAAGCACGTTTTAATCCGAATAAAATGAAAACTAGATGTTATCAAATCAAATTTTTTGATTTCAAATAATCAATTATGGGGTTTTGAACAAAATTATACAGATTAACCTAAAATTTTCAGCTTTTTACTCGGTTAAAATTTGAACGGGTTCTCTATAAAGCCTTTTTAGAGGTGGACGTTTTAATCCGAGCAAAATAAAAACCATATGTTATTAAATGAAATTTTATGAGTTCAAATAGTTAATTATAGGCTTCTGAAGAAAATTATCCAGATTAATCTAAAATTTTCAACTTCTTACTCGGTTAAAATTCGAACGTATTCTCTATAAAGCCTTTTTAGACATGCACGTTTTAATCCGAACAAAACAAAAAACAGATGTTATTAAATAAAATTTTATGCGTTCAAATAGTTAATTATGGGATTTTTAACAAAATTAAACAGATAAATCTAAAATTTTCAGCTTTTTACTCGGTTAAAATTCGAACGAATTCTTTATAAAGCAATTTTAGACATGCAAGTTTTAATTCCACCAAAACAAAAACCAGATGTTATTAAATTAAATTTTATGAGTTCAAATAGTTGAATATGGTCTTTTAAACAAAATTATACAGATTAATCTAAAATTTTTAGCTTTTTTCTCGGTTAAAATTCGAATGAATTCTCTACAAAGCCTTTTTCGATATGCACATTTTAATCCCAACAAAACGAAAACAAGATTTTATTAAATGAAATTTTATGAGTTAAAATATTTAATTTTGAGCTTTTGAACAAAATTATACAGATTAATCTAAAATTTTTAGCTTTTTACTCGGTTAAAATTCGAATGAAATCTCTATAAACCCTTTTTAGACAAGCACGTTTTAATCCGAATAAAACGAAAACTAGATGTTATCAAATCAAATTTTTTGATTTCAAATAATTAATTATGGGGTTTTGAATAAAATTATACAGATTAATCTAAAATTTTCAGCTTTTTACTCGGTTAAAATTTGAACGGGTTCTCTATAAAGCCTTTTTAGACGTGGACGTTTTAATTCGAAAAAAATAAAAACCATATGTTATTAAATGAAATTTTATGAGTTCAAATAGTTAATTATAGGCTTCTGAAGAAAATTATACAGATTAATCTAAAATTTTCAACGTTTTACTCGGTTAAAATTCGAACGTATTCTCTATAAAGCCTTTTTAGACATGCACGTTTTAATCCGAACAAAACAAAAAACAGATGTTATTAAATAAAATTTTATGCGTTCAAATAGTTAATTAGGGGATTTTTAACAAAATTAAACAGATAAATCTAAAATTTTCAGCTTTTTACTCGTTTAAAATTCGAACGAATTCTCTATAAAGCCTTTTTAGACATGCACGTTTTAATCCGTACAAAACAAAAACCAAATGTTATTAAATTAAATTTTATGAGTTCAAATAGTTGAATATGGGCTTTGGAACAAAATTATACAAATTAATCTAAAATTTTCAACTTTTTACTCGATTAAAATTCGAACAGATTCTCTATAAAGCCTTTTTAGACATGCACGTTTTAATCCGAATAAAACGATAACTAGATGTTATTAAATCAAACTTTTGGAGTTCAAATAGTTAATTATGGGATTTTTAACAAAATTAAACAGTTAAATCTAAAATTTTCAGCTTTTTACTCGGTTAAAATTTGAACGGATTCTCTATAAAGCAATTTTAGAAAAGCTAGTTTTAGTCCCAACAAAACGAAAATTAGAGGTTATTAAATCAAATTTTATGAGTTCAAATAGTTGAATATGAGCTTTTGAACAAAATTATACAGATTAATCTAAAATTTTTAGTTTTTTACTCGGTTAAAATTCGAACGGATTCTCTATAAAGCAATTTTAGACAAGCAAGTTTTAATCCCTACAAAACGAAATCAAATTTTATGAGTTCAAATAGTTGAATATGGGCTTTTGAACAAAACTATACAGATTAATCTAAAATTTTTACCTTTTTACTCTGTTAATATGAGAACGAATTCTCTACAAAGCGTTTTTGGACATGCAAGTTTTAATCCGACAAAACGAAAACCGGATGTTATTAAATCAAATTTTATGAGTTCAAATAGTTAATTATGGACTTTTGAACAAAATTATACAGATTAATCTAAAATTTTCAACTTTTTACTCGGTTAAATTCGAACAGATTCTCTATTAAGCCTTTTTAGACATGCACGTTTTAATCCGAACAAAACGATAACTAGATGTTATTAAATCAAATTTTTTGAGTTCAAATAATTAATTATGGGCTTTTGAACAAAATTAAATAGATTAATCTAAAATTTTCAGCTTTTTACTCGGTTAAAATTCGAATGGATTCTTTATAAAGCCTTTTTAGACTTGCACATTTTAATCCGAACAAAATAAAAACCAGATGTTATTAAAACAAATTTTATGAGTTGAAATTGTTAATTATGGGCTTTTGAAAAAAATTATAAAGATTAATCTAAAATTTTTAACTTTTTACTCGGTTAAAATTCGAACAGATTCTCTATAAAGCCTTTTTAGACATGTACGTTTCAATCCGAACAATACGATAATTAGATGTTATTAAATCAAATTTTTTGAGTTCAAATAATTAATTATGGTATTTTAAAAAAAATTATACAGATAAATATAAATTTTTTTCCTTTTTACTCGGTTAAAATTCGAACGCATTCTCTATAAAGCAATTTTAGAAATGCAAGTTTTAATCCCAACAAACCGAAAACTAGATGTTATTAAACCAAATTTTATGAGTTCAAGTAGTTGAATATGGGTTTTTGAACAAAATTATACAGATTAATCTAAAATTTTTACCTTTTTACTCGGTTAAAATTCGAACGGATTCTCTACAAAGCCTCTTTAGACATGCACATTTTAATTCGAACAAAACGAAAACTATATTTTATTAAATGAAATTTTATGAGTTAAAATATTTAATTTTAAGCTTTTGAACAAAATTATACAGATTAATCTAAAATTTTCAGCTTTTTACTCGGTTAAAATTTGAACGGACTCTTTATAAAGCCTTTTTAGACATGCACATTTTAATCCGAACAAAACGATAATTAGATTTTATTAAATAATGTTTTTTGAGTTCAAATAATTAATTTTGGGCTTTTTAACAAAATTATACAAATTAATCTAAAATTTTCAGCTTTTGACTCGGTTAAAATTTGAACGGATTCTCTATAAAGCCTTTTTAAACATGCACGTTTTAATCCGAGCAAAACAAAAACCAGATGTTATTAAATAAAATTTTATGAGTTCAAATAGTTAATTAATGGGATTTTTAACAAAATTAAACAGATAAATCTAAAATTTTCAGCTTTTTACTCGGTTAAAATTCTAACGGATTCTCTATAAAGCAATTTTAGACATGTAAGTTTTAATGCAACCAAAACGAAAACCAAATGTTATTAAATCAAATTTTATGAGTTCAAATAGTTGAATATGGGCTTTTAAACAAAATTATACCGATTAATCTAAAATTTTTAGCTTTTTACTCGGTTAAAATACGAACGGAATCTTTACAAAGCCTTTATGGACATGCACGTTTTAATCCCAACAAAACCAAGACCAGATGTTATTAAATTAAATTTTATGAGTTCAAATAGTTAATTATGGGCTTTTGAACAAAATTATACAGATTAATCTAAAATTTTCAGCTTTTTACTCAGTTAAAATTTGAAAGGATTCTTTATAAGGCCTTTTTAGACATGCACGTTTTAATCCGAACAAAACAAAAACCATATGTTATTAAATAAAATTTTATGAGTTCAAATAGTAAATTATGGGATTTTTAACAAAATTATACAACAGATAGATATAAAATTTTCAACTTTTTACTCGGTTAAAATTCGAACGGATTCTCTATAAAGCAATTTTAGACATGCAAGTTTTAATCCCACCAAAACGAAAACCAGATGTTATTAAATCAAATTTTATGAGTTCAAATAGAAGAATATGGTCTTTTAAACCAAATTATACAGATTAATCGAAAATTTTTAGCTTTTTACTAGGTTAAAATTCGAACGAATTCTCTACAAAGCATTTTTAGACATGCAAATTTTAATCCCAATAATTCGAAAACGATATTTTTTAAATGAAATTTTATGAGTTCAATTATTTAATTTTGAGCTTTTGAAAAAAATTATATTGATTAATCTAAATTTTTTAGCTTTTTACTCGGTTATAATTCGAACGGATTCTCTATAAATCTCATTTAGACATGCACGTTTTAATCCCCAAAAAACAACAACCATATGTTATTAAATAAAATTTTATGAGTTCAAATAGTTAATTATTGGATTTTGAACAAAATTATACAGATAAATCTAAAATTTTCAGCTTTTTAGTCGGTTAAAATTCGAACGGATTCTCTATAAAGCAATTTTAGACAAGCAAGTTTTAATCCCAAAAAACGAAAACCGAATATTATTAAATCGAATTTTTTGAGTTCAAATAGTTGAATATGGGCTTTTAAACAACATTATACCGATTAATCTAAAACTTTACCTTTTTACTCGATTAAAATTCGAACGGATTCTCTACAAAGCCTTTTTAGACATACACATTTTAATTCCAACAAAACGAAAACCAGATTTTATTAAATGAAATTTTATGAGTTCAAATATTTAATTTTGAGCTTTTGAACAAAATTATACAGATTAATCTAAAATTTTCAGATTTTTACTCGGTTAAAATTCGAACGGATTCTTTATAAAGCCTTTTTAGATAAATACGTTTTAATCCCAACAAAACGAAAATAAGATATTATTAAATCAAATTTTACGAGTTCAAATAGTTAATTATGGGCTTTTGAACAAAACTATACAGATTTTTCTAAAATTTTCAACTTTTTACTCGGTTAAAATTCGAACGGATTCTCTATAAAGCCTTTTTAAACATGCACGTTTTAATCCGAACAAAATGATAACTAGATGTTATTAAATCAAATTTTTTTAGTTCAAATAATTAATTATGGGGTTTTGAACAAAATTATACAGATTAATCTAAAATTTTCAGCTTTTTACTCGGTTAAAATTTGAACGGGTTCTCTATAAAGCCATTTTAGACGTGGACGTTTTAATCCGAGCAAAACAAAAACCAGATGTTATTAAATGAAATTTTATGAGTTCAAAAGTTAATTATTGGATTTTGAACAAAATTATACAGATAAATCTAAAATTTTTAGCTTTTTACTTAGTTAAAATTTGAACGGATTATCCATAAAGCCTTTTTAGACATGCACGTTTTAATCCGAATAAAACGATAACTAGATGTTATTAAATCAAATTTTTTGATTTCAAATAATTAATTATGGGCTTTTAAACAAAATTATGCAGATTAATCTAAAATTTTCAGCTTTTTACTCGGTTAAAATTTGAACAGATTGAGTCTTTGCCTGTCTTCTCACAGGGCCCTCGCACTCTTCCAATTGTCCCAAGTAAACTATCTGCTCGGCGTGGCCCTACTCAGCTCTTGCAAACGGTTTTTCCGGATTTGGAACCCAATATAACTACTCGGTCTAAGATTCCCGATGGTGATGCTAATGATAGCCTGTCGGCGCCAGAACTCCAAGATCTGGAGCTTGATCTTGCCAATGATGCCGCTTTCCAGGAAGCTGCTGACTGGATTGAACATGCGCCACCAACTAAGAGAATTGCTCGTGCAGTTGCTACTAGGGGATCTAAGAGAACTCCACCATCTGATGAGGGCTCTCGACCTAAACGCCCTCGGCCACCTCCTAAAGGTTCTGCAGAAAAAGCTGGGATGAGCAGCACAAACAACTCTCCGGCGGAGGTTGACAGTGGTCAACCCCGCCGAGCCAAATGATCGATCGTTTTTGGAACTGTCATGGCTTTTATACCACGGCAGTTCTACCTTTCGTCTTTTTCTTTCTTTTTTTCGTTGTTTTTAGTTTTTTGAGTTTATTAGGACAGTGTTTTTCTTTTGTCTCTCTTTTTAGGTTTGTTTTAAGGTTTAATAATACTTCTTTTTCTTTGTTTTTTTACTTTGGTTCTTTCTCTACTCTTCCTCTCTTTTACTCTCCTTTTTTCTTTTCTTTTTACTTTGGTTCTTTTTTCTTTCGTACATATGCTTTTCTATGTTTACATATACCACCCTTTGAAAGGGATCTTTCCAACATCTTTTTTGACGTATCTTTACCTACGGAGAGGAATTGCTTTCCTCCTTTACTTCACGTCACTTTACATTATTGGCTAGCTGGGATGAGCAGCTTTAACAACTCTCCGGCGGTGGTTGACGATGATCAACCCCGCCGAGAGAAATGAAAATCTTATGTTAGAACTGTCAGGGCCTTGGCAACGCCCAGGCAGTTCTTGCGTTACAACGTGTTGTCTCCAAGCATGATGCTGATTGTCTCTTTCTTTGCGAGACCAGATTAAACAGACAAAACATGGATCGTATTAAGCTCAAACTTGATATGCATGGTTGTCTCGCCATTGATCCCAGGCCTTCTTGTACAGGACTTGCCATTATCTGGAAGAACAACTCTTTTGTTGATCTCCTCTCATATTCAGATCGACATATTGATGTTCTTGTTACATTTGAATAAATTCAATTCCACTTTACTGGCATACACGGTTTTCCTGAAACTGTGAACAAATACAAGACTTGGCAATTAATAGATTCCCTGAATGTAGCCAGTTCTCTTCCTTGGCTTTTAGGGGGGGACTTTAATGAAATCCTTTATGACAACGAGAAACAAGGTGGTTCTCGCCGTGCTCGTTCGCAAATTAACAATTTTCAGGAGTGCCTTGATAATAATGATCTTTTCGATTGTAAACCAAAGTCTGGATGGTTCACTTGGACCAGATCGGGACGCAACTCGGTAACCATTATGGAAAGACTAGATAGATTTCTTGGTAATTCATCCTGGTTCAATACTTTCCCTAGTTTCCAAGCTATCTCCTTCTTCCAGGCGCGTTCTGACCACTGTCCTATTTTAATGGATACTAGGCCTGTACTGGGTCCCCTAATTGTGCGGACCAACACCTTGTTCCGCTATGAGAACTGCTGGGCTGATAGTCCTGAGGTTCTTTTGCGTATTAAAGACCTTTGGTCTACTCCATCTCGATCGACTTTAAGTAAACTACACGACATTAGACACTTCCTTGCTACTTGGCAATCTAACAAACGACTGAAATCCAATAAGCGTATCTCCCAGTTGAATGATTTCATTAATCTATGTCTCACGCGACATCTCTCCGACTCTGAAATCAATGGCCTTCTCTCTGCTAAACGCGAGCTCGATAGTTTACTTAATGCGAAGGAGATCTATTGGGCTCAACGTGCTCGAACTCTCTGGCTAGAGCACGGTGACAAAAACACTTCCTTCTTTCATGCCAGAGCGACTAGCCGACGGAGGAAAAACCAGATTGTTGGTCTCTTCGACGATCAAAATACTTGGCACACTAATTCTAATGACATTATGACTACCGCTGTTATATACTTTTAAACTCTTTTTTCGTCATCCTCTCCTATTATAGATCCATCAATTTTGAACAATATTCCCATAGTTGTTACTGATTCAATGAATGCTGCACTTAATAAGGATTTCACTCCAGATGAAATTCATACTGCTTTTCGTGATATCAATCCGAGGAAGGCCCCGGGGGTTGACGGTTTCCCAAGCAGTTTCTTCCAAAAGCACTGGGATATCCTTGGCCATGAATTTATATCTCTATGCCTCGGGCTCCTTCGAGGGTCCATTAATATGGAAGAAGTCAATCGTACCATTATTGTGCTTATCCCTAAAATTGATGAACCTACTACAATGCGTCATCTTAGACCTATTAGTCTCTGTACAATTATTTATAAAACTGTCTCGAAAGTTCTTGTTAATCGGCTAAAATCTATCATACCTATTTGTATTAGTGGCAACCAAGCTGCTTTTGTTCACGGCAGGGATATTACGGATAATATTCTTATAGCTCATGAACTCATCCATACCCTTAATACTGATGCTACATCCCTTGTGAAAGGGGCTAGTTTAAAGCTAGATATGGAAAAGGCATTCGACCGTGTTGAATGGACTTTTTTAGAACATATTATGATTCGTCTAGGCTTTAACTCCAACTGGGTGTCCCTTATTATGAGGTGTGTATCCTCAGTTACCTTTCAAGTTCGAGTGAATGATTCTCTTTCTCGGCCTTTTAAGCCCTTTAGAGGTTTACGGCAAGGGGACCCTCTCTCCCCCTTTTGTTTCTTTTCTGTACACAGGGTCTTTCGGCCTTACTTAATGCTGCGCAATCCTCTGGTGACCTCCCGGGGCTTTGCGCTAGCAGAAATGGACCACGTGTCAATCATCTTCTTTTTGCAAATGACTGTGTTGTTTTTATCCGGACCAAAATGGTAGAAGTGCAGCGCCTTCGGGATGTTCTACACATTTATGCCACTTCGTCTAGGCAAGCAGTGAACTTTGAGAAATCTACTATTTTCTATTCTCGGAAAACCCCTTTGTCACTTCGTACAACCATCAATGACATACTGCATGTCAGGGAGGTGAATGATCCTGGGCTTTACTTAGGAGTCCCTCTTCTCATTGGGAAAAATAAAACTGCTGCTCTGGGTTTTAGCAGAGATAAAATGACTGCTAGAATGAACAGCTGGGACAAACATCTCCTCTCTTTTAGTGGGAGAGAAGTCTTCATCAAATCTGTTCTTCAATCTGTGCCTCAATATGTGATGTCTTGCTACCTTCTACCACTCAATATTATTGATGACATGACTACTTCTATACGCCGCTACTGGTGGTCTGGGAAAGTTGGCAAAAAAGGATGGCACATGCTTCCCTGGGATACTGTCTGTCTCCCGAAAGCGGCTGGGGGAGTCGGCTTTCGTGATTTACACCATTTTAATATTGCTTTACTTGGTAAGTAGATTTGGCGCCTTGTGTGTGCTCCTGGGAGCATTCTTAATCAAATTTACAAATGCAAGTACTACCCGACTGGTTCTTTACTAGACTCTATTTCTTCACGGAGTTCCTCCTTTGCTTGGAAAGGGCTCAGTGTAGCAATTTCTAAACTTCGTGATGGATTTTTTATACGTCCAGGCATGAATAGTACTATCCAGATCCACTTTGACAACTGGGGTGGCTCTCAGCCTTTGCGCCTTTATGGTGATTATGAGATCAATGATGAAGTGCCTTTGCGCGCCAGCACTTTTATGATACCTAACTTACCTCGATGGGATGCATCCAAAGTTCGGAATTACTTTACATATGAGGATGCTAATACTATCCTTAATGTTCCGATTATTAATGATACACAGGACACCACCCTCTGGGGTAACCATGATTCTAGTATCTATTCTGTACGTTCGGGCTATCAATTTTTGAAGCTTCAGCCAGGTCCAGTTAATAGGCCCTCTAAACTTTGGAAAGTCCTTTCTAAATTACCCACTCTTCCCAAGGTACGTTCTTTTGCTTGGCGTTTGTGTCACGATGCACTTCCCTTTGGTCACAAAATCCTTCAGGCCAATCTAGGTTCGGGGATTTGCTCTATATGCAATTTGGCCATTGAAACTACCATCCATGCTATACGGGACTGCCCTTGCACTAGAGAGGCGTTCCAGTTGGCAGGACTCCCATCTCGACTTCTTTCTCCTGTTTATACCTCCCCTCATCAGTGGCTTTCTGCGGCAGCTGGCTTTCTTTCTCTTCAGCAATTTTCTTTATTTCTCATGATCTTATGGAATCTTTAGAACCGTCGCAATGACTTTGTCCATAATAACCATCTTCAACCGGTGTGGTTAACTGTTTCTAATGCTCTAAGTCTTTTACATGATTACACCTCAGCTAACAGTGCCTCCCGTCTACATTCTCGGCTAGCTGAGCCCACTCTTGCTCTTGCTAGATGGACGAAGCCAGACCCTGGTTACGTCAAGATTAACACGGATGGTGCGTTCGACCCCGTGTTAAAAGGAGCAGCAGCTGGCGTCATTGTTAGGGATTCCTCTGGCATTGTCCTTGGCGGCTGTTCTTTGCCTCTCCTCTGTCCGGATCCTGCCTCTGCTGAAGCTCTTGCCCTCTTGGAAGGTCTGAAGCTTGCCTTTTCCAATGGCTGGACCCGTGTTGTCTTCGAGACCAACTCTGCTTCCATTGCTAACAAGGTCAACGACCCCCTTTACCAGGATCGTTCCTCGGTGCAACCTTTGGTGTCTCGTATTCGTTCCACTCTTGGTACTTTGCCTGACTGTAAGATTTGTTATGTACCTAGAGAGGCTAATGTTGTATCCCATGTGTTAGCTACTAGGGCTTTGCGTTCCTTTTCTTCTCGCTTTTCCTCCTGTGACTTTCCCGATTTTATTCGGGCTTCTGTAAACTCGGAGAGATTTTCCTCCCCTACTCAATAAGATCTTAGGTACTCTTTTCCCCATAGGGGCCTTCCTGCCCTCTGGGCAGTCGGCTATAGGTTTTTTTAATGAGGCCCTTTATCAAAAAAAAATTCGAACAGATTCTCTTTAAAGCCCATTTACACATGCACGTTTTAATCCCAACAAAACGAAAACCGAATTTTGTTAAATGAAATTTTATGAGTTCAAATAGTTAATTTTGAGCTTTTGAACAAAATTATACTTATTAATCTAAAATTTTCAGCTTTTTACTCGGTTAAAATTCCAACGGATTTTCTATCAAGCCTTTTTAGACATGCACGTTTTAATCCCAAAAAAACGAAAATCAGATGTTATTAAATAAAATTTTATCAGTTCAAATAGTTAATTAAGGGCTTTTGAACAAAATTATACAGATTAATCTAAAATTTTCAGCCTTTTACTCAGTTAAAATTCAAACGGATTCTCTATAAAGCCTTTTTAGACTTGCACATTTTAATCTGAACAGAACGATAACTAGATGTTATTCAATCAAATTTTCTGAGTTCTAATAATTAATTATGGGCTTTTGAACAAAATTATGTAGATTAATCTAAAATTTTTAGCTTTTTACTCGGTTAAAATTCGAACGGATTCTCTATACAGCCTTTTTAGACATGAACGTTTTAATCTGAACAAAATGATAAGTAGATGTTATTAAATCGAATTTTTTGAGTTCAAATAATTAATTATGGGCTTTTAAACAAAATTATACAGATTAATCTAAAATTTTCAGCTTTTTTCTCGATTAAAATTCAAACGGATTCTCTATCAAGCCTTTTTAGACATGAACATTTTAATCTGAACAAAATGATAAGTAGATGTTATTAAATCAAATTTTTTGAGTTCAAATAATTAATTATGGGCTTTTGAATAAAATTATACAGATTAATCTAAAATTTTCAGCTTTTTACTAGGTTAAAATTTGAACGGATTCTCTATAAAGCCTTTTTTAGACACGCATGTTTTAATCCGAACAAAACCAAAACCAGATGTTATTAAATCAAATTTTATGAGATCAAATAGTTAATTAAGGGATTTTGAACAAAATTATACAGATTAATCTAAAATTTTCAGCCTTTTACTCGGTTAAAATTCAAAAGTATTCTTCACAAAGCCTTTTTAGACATGCACATTTTAATCCGAATAAAATGATAACTAGATGTTATTAAATCAATTTTTTTGATTTCAAATAATTAATTATGGGCTTTTGGACAAAATTTTGCAGATTAATCTAAAATTTTCAGCTTTTTACTCGGTTAAAATTCGAACATATTCTCTTTAAAGCCATTTACACATGCACGTTTTAATCCCAACAAAACGAAAACCAGATTTTATTAAATCAAATTTTATGAGTTCAAATAGTTAATTAAGAGCTTTTGAAAAAAATTATACTTATTAATCTAAAATTATCTGCCTTTTACTCGGTTAAAATTCAAACGGATTCTCTATAAAACCTTTTTAGACATGCACGTTTTAATCCGAACAAAACGATAACTAGATGTTATTAAATCATATTTTTTGAGTTCAAATAATTAATTATGGGCTTTTGAACAAAATTATGCAGATTAATCTAAAATAGTCAGCTTTTCCCTCGGTTAAAATTCGAACGGATTCTCTATAAAGCGTTTTTAGACATGAACATTTGGATCTGAACAAAATGATAAGTGGATGTTATTAAATCAAATTTTTTGAGTTCAAATAATTAATTATGGGCTTTTAAACAAAATTATACAGATTAATCTAAAATTTTCAGCTTTTTACTCGTTTAAAATTTGAACGGAAACTCTATAAAACCTTTTTAGACATGGACGTTTTAATACGAACAAAACAAAAACAGATGATATTAAATCAAATTTTATTATTTCAAATAGTTAATTATGAGATTTTGAACAAAATTATATAGATAAATCTAAAATTTTCAGCTTTTTACTCGGTTAAAATTCGAACGGATTCACTATAAAGCCTTTTTAGACATGCGCGTTTTAATCTGAGAAAAACCAAATCCAGATGTTATTAAATCAAATTTTATGAGTTCAAATAGTTAATTATGGGATTTTGAACAAAATGATATAGATAAATCTAAAATTTTTAGCTTTTTACTCGGTTAAAATTCGAACGGATTCTCTATAAAGCCTTTTTAGACATGCACGTTTTAATCCGAACAAAATGATAACTAGATGTTATTAATCAAATTTTTTGAGTTAAAATAATTAATTATGGGCTTTTCAATAAATTATACAGATTAATCTAAAATTTTTAGCTTTTTACTCGGTTAAAATTTGAACTGATTCTATATAAAGCCGTTTTAGATGTGGACGTTTTAATCCGATCAATATAAAACCAGATGTTATTAAATAAAATTTGATGAGTTAAAATAGTTAATTATAAGATTTTGAACAAAATTATACAGATTAATCTAAAATTTTCAGCATTTTACTCGGTTAAATTTCGAACAAATTCTCTATAAAGCCTTTTTAGACATGCATGTTTTAATCCGAAAAAAACGAAAACCAGATGTTGTTAAATCAAATTTTATGAGTTCAAATAGTTTAATTATGGTATTTTGAACAAAATTATACAGATAAATCTAAAATTTTCTGGTTTTTACTTGGTTAAATTCGAACAGATTCTCTACAAAGCCTTTTTAGACATGCACGTTTTAATCCGAACAAAACAAAAACCAGATGTTTTTAAATAAAATTTTTCGAGTTCAAATAGTTAATTATGGGATTCTGAACAAATTATACAGATAAGTCTAAAATTTTTAGCTTTTTACTCGGTTAAAATTCGAACGGATTCTCTATAAAGCAATTTTAGACATGCAAGTTTTAATCCCACCAAAACGAAAACCAGATGTTATTAAATCAAATTTTATGAGTTCAAATAGTTGAATATGGTCTATTAAACATAATTATATAGATTAATCTAAAATTTTTAGCTTTTTACTCGGTTAATATTCGAATAGATTCTCTATAAAGCCTTTTTAGACGTAGACGTTTTAATCCGAACAAAACAAAAACGAGATATTATTAAATCAAATTTTTTGATTTCAAATAATTAATTATGGGCTTTTGAAGAAAATTATACAAATTAATCTAAAATTTTAAACTTTTTACTCTGTTAAAATTCGAACGGGTTCTCTATAAAGCCTTTTTAGACATGCACGTTTTAATCCGAACAAAACTATAACTAGATGTTATTAAATCAATTTTTTTGAGTTCAAATAATTAATTATGGGCTTCTGAATAAAATTAAACAGATTAATCTAAAAGTTTTAGCTTTTTACTCGGTTAAAATTTGAATGGATTCTCTATAAAGGGTTTTTAGACATGCACGTTTTAATCTGAACAAAACAAAATCCAGATGTTATTAAATCAAATTTTATGTGTTCAAATAGTTAATTAAGGGCCTTTGAACAAAACTATACAGATTAATCTAAAATTTTTAGCTTTTTACTCGATTAAAATTCGAATAGATTCTCTACGAAGCCTTTTTAGACATGCACGTTTTAATATGAATAAAATGATAACTAGCGTTTTAAAATTATACAGATTAATCTAAAAGTTTCAGCTTTTTACTCGGTTAATGTAACCCCCTTAGCTCGGCCTAGACGGAACCGACACTAATAGGTTACACGGGGAATATCAAACCAAACCCGCGAAGGTTCGATTCGATAAACAACCATAAAATCTGTTATATTTTTTATTTTATCTTACCTAGATGCACAATCTTATTCCAACGTGACAAGGTCTCATGCAAAGCATTATCGGTAACACATTAACTAAAAACAAACATTCGATTAAACACTTGAGTAGATTAAGGACTAAACCGTAAAACTTTTAATTTCAATTAGTAAAGTAGAAATTATTTCCATCAATGTTCAATTAAACACCCAAGCGTTCTTCACAACAAATTTCAACTCAAACGGATCATTCTAACATCATCAATTGCATGTTTCACTAATATAGGGACCAAAATGTAAATCTTCCAAAATACAAGGACTTTATCCAAATTAGGTTAACCATCTTGAAATTAAATCAACTTTATACATACATGCAAAATTCCAGCTCAAAATAACATCAGTAAGTACCTTAATCGAACAAAGGAAGATATTCGGGACTAAAATATAATTTCTAGCAACTTTCAATTCTTGGTGATCAAGGTTTCGAAACCTTCCCAGAGGTTTTGAAACTTTTTGTAAAAGGTTTCGAAACTTTCCTGGAAAGTTTCGAAACTTTTCGCGTCCAGTAGCTTCCCAGAATTGAAACTGCCCGCAAGGTTTCGATACCTCCTGAAGGTTTCGAAACTATTTGACAAAGGTTTCGGAACCTTCACCCAAAGGTTTCAAAACTTTAGGTCTGGAACCAGAAGTTTCATTACACTAAATACACACCAATTACTCTATACTCAACCATTAACTAGAACCACTAAATGCATCAATCCTAAACATAATTAACAACTTATAACACATGATTTACAACGTCACGGACATCATTCAAACTATAGGCATGCTTCTTAGAAGATGATTAAAAACATAACAATCATGCAAACACATGCTTCAACAATCCAAAATAATTCCATGGTCCAACAATTAATAATCAAGCAATAATGGTCTTATTACAACATAAACCAAAGCCTATGTATACACTCCTCACATTGGTTGGGTTACACATTGCCTTGCCCAATTTATTTGCCAAAAACATACCAAACTCAAAGTGTTTCTTCCCCTTGGTTTCCTTGCCTCGAACGATGCTCCAAGTGTCTTTATTTTTCTGCAAGGATGAAAAGAGAGCTTAAGCAAACATGCCTAGTGAGGAAGCTCTATACAAATCATCAATGCATCTATTTAAAATCATGATGAAACCATAATTTGTAATACATTGTTAAATCATGCATGCTAACATCTCATGCTCATGTTATTTAAATCATATGCATCCTTGAGTTCACATGATCTTATCAAAACAATTTATAAATGATGCACAATCTTCTTCTCAAATTCATGTATGTATATTGGCATTCTAGTGACCACTTTAATGTGAACCTTGAGTTCACCGAATACACGGATCCATTGTTAGAGACCATAATCCCGTCATAACACGAAGTCACCATTGACATGACACGAAGTCACCATTGACACTACCACGCACGATCGGACACATAGTCACCCTTGTTACGTGTAGGCGGCTCTACCACGCACGGTTGGACACAAAGTCACCCTTGTTACGTGTAGGCAATTTTCTATATTCTCAATTTTGTTTATAGTGCACTTAAGACAATCCTAATGACATGTCATTCGTATTCGAATCTAAAGTTAGTGTCACTAAGTCAATATCATAATCAAATGTACATGATAACTTTCTGCTCATAATGCATGCATAATATGTTCAACGAATGAACCAAAAGCCATACCCAAAGGCACCATCATGTATAAGGTAATTAACCATATTGTATTCCAAATCATATAACTTGTTGCTCATAATGCATGCATAATATGTTCAACAAATGAACCAAAAGCCATGCCCAAAGGTACCATCATATATAAGGCAAATATCCATATTGTATCCCAAATCATTTCTCATAATTTTTCATAATCATGGATGCTAAATAAGCTATGCATTTCAGCAAGTAATTCTCATGTATGCACCATTTCAAAACATGCTCATGCATTTCCATAAATCTCATTGCATTACCAACATAATGCCTTTATCAAATGTAGCCGAAACTCTTGTTGTTTTACCAAAAACATTTACTTTACTTACTCTTGAACTATGGAAGGTTTTCACACTCTTCCATAGTCCCCAAAACAGAATCGTACCAAACGCGATTCGCTTTAAGTCCAAAAACACTCACCAACAAGCGAAACGAGCTTTCGCCGCTATCCGATGATCGCGCCAACGCACCAACAATCAAGCACCTTCTTGTACCTCTTCTACAACATTAAAAACAGAGCATTCTCACATCATAACATGCTCAAACCAACAGCCATATCCGATCACCATTAAACTACCGAAAACTTAACCGAAAAGACCGTAAACTAAGCCAAAACGTATCCGAATAACATCAGCCTAAAACCTAATGAATCTAACATCTAATCCACTTCAATTATGAACCAAAAACACATCCAAACCATCCTTATACCTCCAGAAACATTAAAGCATCTAAAACAGCCCCTAAAACAACCGAAAAGCACCTTAAAACTACACCGATTGCATTATTCCGGGATTAAATTAATGTGCTATCAAATGAGGATTTAATTAATCATTTAATTAACATAAAAACACAATTGAATCCATCTAATTCCAGCATTGAATGAGATCCAAAAAGATTTCACAAAATTTTTCACAAAAACACTAGATCTAACATTAAAAACATAGAATTAAGTTTTTATTCAAAGATTAGCAAGCTAATACTTGGGAATTTTAATAAAGAACCTTAGAAAAGAATAAGAATCCAAAAAATTACCTTCAAGATCTATTCACCAAAAAGATATAATTTCCCCTTCTTAATTCCTTGCAATTTGATGTTGATTTGATGAAATTGATGCTTAGGTTTTATAAAGAAGGGAGAGATGATGAAAATAATGTAATCTTTATGGAAAAAGATGCAAAAATCAGCAAAGAATTGAAGAGAAAAGATGAGACAAAGTGGAGAGAAAATGATTTATCATCTTTAATTAAAATAATTAAAAAGCATTTTGGTGAATAAATCATTATTAAAAATTAGAAATGGGTTTATGGCCCTCTAAGGATTCTAAGCTTAGCTTGCTTTTCAATTTAGTCACTAAAACATCATATTTTTCGAAAATTACTAAATAAGTCCTCTAATTTTTTCCAAAAATTACAAATTTGTTATTTATGCATAATTAAGCATAATTAAAAATCAACATAAAGTCCAAATTATTTTCTTTTAATCTTGAAACACATTTTAAATATTTTAAACCATATTCTAAAATTATTGTTTTTCTTAATTAAAAATATTATTATCTTATTTTCCCTGGAACAATGAACTGGAGAACCCGATTCGACCCAAATCGAATTCTCCAAACTACTAATCCCAAAATCGGGATGTTACAGTTAAAATTTGAATGGATTCTCTATAAAATCTTTTTAGACATGCACGTTTTAATCCGAACAAAACAAAAACTAGAGGTTATTAAATAAAATTTTATGAGTTCAAATAGTTAATTATGGGATTCTGAAAAAAATTATACAGATAAATCTAAAATTTTCAGCTTTTTACTCGGTTAAAATTCGAACGGATTCTCTATAAAGTAATTTTAGACATGCAAGTTTTAATCCTACCAAAACGAAAACCAGATGTTATTATATCAAATTTTATGATTTCAAATAGTTGAATATGGTCTTTTAAACAAAATTATATAGATTAACCTAAAAGTTTTAGCTTTTCACTCAGTTAATATTCGAACGGATTCTCTATAAAGCCTTTTTAGACGTAGACGTTTTAATCAGAAAAAATCAAAAACCAGATGTTATTAAATCAAATTTTAGGAGTTCAAATAGTTAATTATGGGATTTTAAACAAAATTATATAGATAAATCTAAAATTTTCAGCTTTATACTCGGTTAAAATTTGAACGGATTCTCTATAAAGCAATTTTAGACATGCAAGTTTTAATCCCACCAAAACGAAAACCAGATGTTATTAAATCAAATTTTATGAGTTCAAATAGTTGAATATGGTCTATTAAACAAAATTATACAGATTAGTCTAAGATTTTTAGCTTTTTACTCGGTTAATATTCGAACGGATTCTCTATAAAGCCTTTTTAGACGTAGACGTTTTAATCTGAACAAAACAAAAACCAGACGTTATTAAATAAAATTTTTTGAGTTCAAATAATTAATTATGAGCTTTTGAACAAAATTATACAAATTAATCTAAAATTTTCAACTTTTTACTCGGTTAAAATTCGAACGGATTCTCTATAAAGCCTTTTTAGACATGCACATTTTAATCCGAGCAAGACGATAACTGGATGTTATTAAATTAAATTTTTTGAGTTCAAATAATTAATTATGGGCTTTTGAACAAAATTATACAAATTAATCTAAAATTTTCCACTTTTTACTTGGTTAAAATTCGAACGGATTCCCTATAAAGTCTTTTTAGACATGCACGTTTTAATCCGATAAAAAAAACCCAGATGTTATTAAATCAAATTTTATGAGTTCAAATAGTTAATTAAGGTCTTTTGAAAAAATTATACAGATTAATCTAAAATTTTCAGCTTTTTACTCGGTTAAAATTTAAACGGATTCTCCATATAGCCTTTTTAGGCAAGCACGTTTTAATCCGAATAGAACGATAACTAGACGTTATTAAATCAAATTATTTGATTTCAAATAATTAATTAAGGGCTTTTGAATAAAATTATGTAGATTAATCTAAAATTTTCAGCTTTTTACTCGGTTAAAATTCGAACAGATACTCTTTAAAGCCTATTTACACATGCACGTTTTAATCCCAACAAAACGAAAACCAGATTTTACTGAATGAAATTTTATGAGTTCAAATAGTTAATTTTGATCTTTCGAACAAAATTATACTTATTAATCTAAAATTCTTAGCTTTTTACCAGGTTAAAAATCGAACGGATTCTCTATCAAGCCTTTTTAGACATGTACGTTTTAATCCCAACAAAACGAAAATCAGATGTTATTAAATCAAATTTTATGAGTTCAAATTGTTTATTAAGGGCTTTTGAACAAAATTATACAGAATAATCTAAAATTTTCAGCTTTTTACTCGGTTAAAATTCAAACGGATTCTCCATATAGCCTTTTTAGACAAGCACGTTTTAATCCGAATAAAACGATAACTAGACGTTACTAAATCTAATTATTTGATTTCAAATAATTAATTATGGGCTTTTGAACAAAATTATGCAGATTAATCTAAAATTTTCAGCTTTTTACTCGGTTAAAATTCGAACAGATTCTCTTTAAAGGCTATTTACACATGCACGTTTTAATCCCAACAAAACGAAAACCAGATTTTATTGAATGAAATTTTATGAGTTCAAATAGTTAATTTTGATCTTTCGAACAAAATTATACTTATTAATCTAAAATTTTTAGCTTTTTACCAAGTTAAAAATCGAACGGATTCTCTATCAAGCCTTTTTAGACATGTACGTTTTAATCCCAACAAAACGAAAATCAGATGTTATTAAATCAAATTTTATGAGTTCAAATTGTTAATTAAGGGCTTTTGAACAAAATTATACAGAATAATCTAAAATTTTCAGCTTTTTACTCGGTTAAAATTCAAACGGATTCTCCATATAGCCTTTTTAGACAAGCACGTTTTAATCCGAATAAAACGATAACTAGACGTTACTAAATCTAATTATTTGATTTGAAATAATTAATTATGGGCTTTTGAACAAAATTATGCAGATTAATCTAAAATTTTCAGCTTTTTACTCGGTTAAAATTCGAACAGATTCTCTTTAAAGCACATTTACACATGCACGTTTTAATCCCAACAAAACCAAAACCAGATTTTATTGAATGAAATTTTATGAGTTCAAGTTGTTAATTTTGAGCTTTTGAACAAAATTATACTTATTAATCTAAAATTTTTAGCTTTTTACCAGGTTAAAAATCGAACGGATTCTCTATCAAGCCTTTTTAGACATGTACGTTTTAATCCCAACAAAACGAAAATCAGATGTAATTAAATCAAATTTTATGAGTTCAAATTGTTAATTAAGGGCTTTTGAACAAAATTATACAGAATAATCTAAAATTTTCAGCTTTTTACTCGGTTAAAATTCAAACGGATTCTCCATATAGCCTTTTTAGACAAGCACGTTTTAATCCGAATAAAACGATAACTAGACGTTACTAAATCTAATTATTTGATTTCAAATAATTAATTATGGGCTTTTGAACAAAATTATGCAGATTAATCTAAAATTTTCAGCTTTTTACTCGGTTAAAATTCGAACAGATTCTCTTTAAAGCACATTTACACATGCACGTTTTAATCCCAACAAAACCAAAACCAGATTTTATTGAATGAAATTTTATGAGTTCAAGTTGTTAATTTTGAGCTTTTGAACAAAATTATACTTATTAATCTAAATTTTTTAGCTTTTTACTAGGTTAAAATTCGAACAGATTCTCTATCAAGCCTTTTTAGACATGCACGTTTTAATCCCAACAAAACGAAAATCAGATGTTATTAAATCAAATTTTATGAGCTTAAATTGTTAATTAAGGGCTTTTGAACAAAATTATACAGAATAATCTAAAATTTTCAGCTTTTTACTCGGTTAAAATTCAAACGGATTCTCCATATAGCCTTTTTAGACAAGCACGTTTTAATCCGAATAAAAAGATAACTAGACGTTACTAAATCTAATTATTCTATTTCAAATAATTAATTGTAGGCTTTTGAATAAAACTATGGAGATTAATCTAAAATTTTTAGCTTTTTACTCGGTTAAAATTTGCACAGATTCTCTTTAAAGCCTATTTACACGTGCACGTTTTAATCCCAACAAAACCAAAACCAGATTTTATTGAATGAAATTTTATGAGTTCAAATAGTTAATTTTGATCTTTCGAACAAAATTATACTTATTAATATAAAATTTTTAGCTTTTTACCAGGTTAAAAATCGAACGGATTCTCTATCAAGCCTTTTTAGACATGTACGTTTTAATCCCAACAAAACAAAAATCAGATGTTATTAAATCAAATTTTATGAGTTCAAATTGTTAATTAAGGGCTTTTGAACAAAATTATACAGATTAATCTAAAATTTTCAGCTTTTTACTCGGTTAAAATTCAAACGGATTCTCCATATAGCCTTTTTAGACAAGCACGTTTTAATCCGAATAAAACGATAACTAGACGTTACTAAATCTAATTATTTGATTTCAAATAATTAATTATGGGCTTTTGAACAAAATTATGCAGATTAATCTAAAATTTTCAGCTTTTTACTCGGTTAAAATTCGAACAGATTCTCTTTAAAGCACATTTACACATGCACGTTTTAATCCCAACAAAACCAAAACCAGATTTTATTGAATGAAATTTTATGAGTTCAAGTTGTTAATTTTGAGCTTTTGAACAAAATTATACTTATTAATCTAAATTTTTTAGCTTTTTACTAGGTTAAAATTCGAACAGATTCTCTATCAAGCCTTTTTAGACATGCACGTTTTAATCCCAACAAAACGAAAATCAGATGTTATTAAATCAAATTTTATGAGCTTAACTTGTTAATTAAGGGCTTTTGAACAAAATTATACAGAATAATCTAAAATTTTCAGCTTTTTACTCGGTTAAAATTCAAACGGATTCTCCATATAGCCTTTTTAGACAAGCACGTTTTAATCCGAATAAAAAGATAACTAGACGTTACTAAATCTAATTATTCTATTTCAAATAATTAATTGTAGGCTTTTGAATAAAACTATGGAGATTAATCTAAAATTTTTAGCTTTTTACTCGGTTAAAATTTGCACAGATTCTCTTTAAAGCCTATTTACACGTGCACGTTTTAATCCCAACAAAACGAAAACCAGATTTTATTGAATGAAATTTTATGAGTTCAAATAGTTAATTTTGATCTTTCGAACAAAATTATACTTATTAATCTAAAATTTTTAGCTTTTTACCAGGTTAAAAATCGAACGGATTCTCTATCAAGCCTTTTTAGACATGTACGTTTTAATCCCAACAAAACAAAAATCAGATGTTATTAAATCAAATTTTATGAGTTCAAATTGTTAATTAAGGGCTTTTGAAGAAAATTATACAGAATAATCTAAAATTTTCAGCTTTTTACTCGGTTAAAATTCAAACGGATTCTCCATATAGCCTTTTTAGACAAGCACGTTTTAATCCGAATAAAACGATAACTAGACGTTACTAAATCTAATTATTTGATTTCAAATAATTAATTATGGGCTTTTGAACAAAATTATGCAGATTAATCTAAAATTTTCAGCTTATTACTCGGTTAAAATTCGAACAGATTCTCTTTAAAGCACATTTACACATGCGCGTTTTAATCCCAACAAAACCAAAACCAGATTTTATTGAATGAAATTTTATGAGTTCAAGTTGTTAATTTTGAGCTTTTGAACAAAATTATACTTATTAATCTAAAATTTTTAGCTTTTTACCAGGTTAAAAATCGAACGGATTCTCTACCAAGCCTTTTTAGACATGTACGTTTTAATCCCAACAAAACGAAAATCAGATGTAATTAAATCAAATTTTATGAGTTCAAATTGTTAATTAAGGGCTTTTGAACAAAATTATACAGAATAATCTAAAATTTTCAGCTTTTTACTCGGTTAAAATTCAAACGGTCCATATAGCCTTTTTAGACAAGCACGTTTTAATCCGAATAAAACGATAACTAGACGTTACTAAATCTAATTATTTGATTTCAAATAATTAATTATGGGCTTTTGAACAAAATTATGCAGATTAATCTAAAATTTTCAGCTTTTTACTCGGTTAAAATTCGAACAGATTCTCTTTAAAGCACATTTACACATGCACGTTTTAATCCCAACAAAACCAAAACCAGATTTTATTGAATGAAATTTTATGAGTTCAAATAGTTAATTTTGATCTTTCGAACAAAATTATACTTATTAATCTAAAATTTTTAGCTTTTTACCAAGTTAAAAATCGAACGGATTCTCTATCAAGCCTTTTTAGACATGTACATTTTAATCCCAACAAAACGAAAATCAGATGTTATTAAATCAAATTTTATGAGTTCAAATTGTTAATTAAGGGCTTTTGAACAAAATTATACAGAATAATCTAAAATTTTCAGCTTTTTACTCGGTTAAAATTCAAACGGATTCTCCATATAGCCTTTTTAGACAAGCACGTTTTAATCCGAATAAAACGATAACTAGACGTTATTAAATCAAATTATTTGATTTTAAATAATTAATTATGAGCTTTTGAACAAAATTATGCAGACTAATCTAAAATTTTCAGCTTTTTACTCGGTTAAAATTCGATCAGATTCTCTTTAAAGCACATTTACACATGCACGTTTTAATCCCAACAAAATGAAAACCAGATTTTATTGAATGAAACTTTATGAGTTCAAATTGTTAATTTTGAGCTTTCGAACAAAATTATACTTATTAATCTAAAATTTTTAGCTTTTTACTCGGCTAAAATTCGAACGGATTCTCTATCAAGCCTTTTTAGACATACATGTTTTAATCCCAACAAAGCGAAAATCAGATGTTATTAAATCAAATTTTATGAGTTCAAATTGTTATTTAAGGGCTTTTGAACAAAATTATGCAGAATAATCTAAAATTTTCAGCTTTTTACTCGGTTAAAATTCAAACGGATTCTCCATATAGCCTTTTTAGACAAGCACGTTTTAATCCGAATAAAACGATAACTAGACGTTATTAAATCAAATTATTTGATTTCAAATAATTAATTATGGGCTTTTGAACAAAATTATGCAGATTAATCTAAAATTTTCAGCTTTTTACTCCGTTAAAATTCGAACAGATTCTCTTTAAAGTACATTTACACATGCACGTTTTAATCCCAACAAAACGAAAACCTGATTTTATTGAATGAAACTTTATGAGTTCAAATTGTTAATTTTGATCTTTTGAACAAAATTATACTTATTAATCTAAAATTTTTAGCTTTTTACCAGGTTAAAAATCGAACGGATTCTCTATCAAGCCTTTTTAGACATGTACGTTTTAATCCCAACAAAACGAAAATCAGATGTTATTAAATCAAATTTTATGAGTTCAAATTGTTAATTAAGGGCTTCTTAACAAAATTATACAGAATAATCTAAAACTTTTAGCTTTTTACTCGGTTAAAATTCAAACGGATACTCTATAAAGCCTTTTTATACATGCACGTTTTAATCCAATTAAAACGATAACTAGATGTTAATAAATCAAATTTTTTGATTTCAAATAATTAATTATCGGCTTTTGAACAAAATTATACCTATTAATCTAAAATTTTCAGCTTTTTACTCGGTTAAAATTCGAACGGATTCTCTATCAAGCCTCTTTAGACATGCACGTTTTAATCCCAACAAAACGAAAATAAGATGTTATTAAATCAAATTTTAGGAGTGCAAATAGTTAATTATGGGCTTGTATACAAAATTATACAGATTAATCTAAAATTTTCAACTTTTTAGTCAATTAAAATTCGAACGGATTCTCTATCAAGCCTCTTTAGACATGCATTTTTTAATCCCAACAAAACAAAAATCAGATGTTATTAAATCAAATTTTATGAGCTTAAATTGTTAATTAAGGGCTTTTGAACAAAATTATACAGAATAATCTAAAATTTTCAGCTTTTTACTCGGTTAAAATTCAAACGGATTCTCCATATAGCCTTTTTAGACAAACACGTTTTAATCCGAATAAAACGATAACTAGACGTTACTAAATCTAATTATTTGATTTCAAATAATTAATTATGGGCTTTTGAACAAAATTATGCAGATTAATCTAAAATTTTCAGCTTTTTACTCGGTTACAATTCGAACAGATTCTCTTTAAAGCCTATTTACACATGCACGTTTTAATCCCAACAAAACCAAAACCAGATTTTATTGAATGAAATTTTATGAGTTCAAATAGTTAATTTTGATCTTTCGAACAAAATTATACTTATTAATCTAAAATTTTTAGCTTTTTACCAGGTTAAAATTCGAACGGATTCTCTATCAAGCCTTTTTAGACATACATGTTTTAATCCCAACAAAACGAAAATCAGATGTTATTAAATCAAATTTTATGAGTTCAAATTGTTATTTAAGGGCTTTTGAACAAAATTATACAGAATAATCTAAAATTTTCAGCTTTTTACTCGGTTAAAATTCAAACGGATTCTCCATATAGCCTTTTTAGACAAGCACGTTTTAATCCGAATAAAACGATAACTAGACGTTACTAAATCTAATTATTTGATTTCAAATAATTAATTATGGGCTTTTGAACAAAATTATGCAGATTAATCTAAAATTTTCAGCTTTTTACTCGGTTAAAATTCGAACAGATTCTCTTTAAAGCCTATTTACACATGCACGTTTTAATCCCAACAAAACGAAAACCAGATTTTATTGAATGAAATTTTATGAGTTCAAATAGTTAATTTTGATCTTTCGAACAAAATTATACTTATTAATCTAAAATTTTTAGCTTTTTACCACGTTAAAAATCGAACGGATTCTCTATCAAGCCTTTTTAGACATGTACGTTTTAATCCCAACAAAACGAAAATCAGATGTTATTAAATCAAATTTTATGAGTTCAAATTGTTTATTAAGGGCTTTTGAACAAAATTATACATAATAATCTAAAATTTTCAGCTTTTTACTCGGTTAAAATTCAACCGGATTCTCCATATAGCCTTTTTAGAAAAGCACGTTTTAATCCGAATAAAACGATAACTAGACGTTACTAAATCTAATTATTTGATTTCAAATAATTAATTATGGGCTTTTGAACAAAATTATGCAGATTAATCTAAAATTTTCAGCTTTTTACTCCGTTAAAATTCGAACAGATTCTCTTTAAAGCCTATTTACACATGCACGTTTTAATCCCAACAAAACGAAAACCAGAGTTTATTGAATGAAATTTTATGAGTTCAAATTGTTAATTTTGAGCTTTTGAACAAAATTATACTTATTAATCTAAAATTTTTAGCTTTTTACTCGGTTAAAATTCGAACGGATTCTCTATCAATCCTTTTTAGACAAGCACGTTTTAATCCTAACAAAACGAAAATCAGATGTTTTTAAATCAAATTTTATGAGTTCAAATTGTTAATTAAGGGCTTTGGAACAAAATTATACAGAATAATCTAAAATTTTCAGCTTTTTATTCGGTTAAAATTCAAATGGATTCTCCATATAGCCTTTTTAGACAAGCACGTTTTAATCCGAATAAAACGATAACTAGACGTTACTAAATCTAATTATTTGATTTCAAATAATTAATTATGGGCTTTTGAACAAAATTATGCAGATTAATCTAAAATTTTCAGCTTTTTACTCCGTTAAAATTCGAACAGATTCTCTTTAAAGCCTATTTACACATGCACGTTTTAATCCCAACAAAACGAAAACCAGAGTTTATTGAATGAAATTTTATGAGTTCAAATTGTTAATTTTGAGCTTTTGAACAAAATTATACTTATTAATCTAAAATTTTTAGCTTTTTACTCGGTTAAAATTCGAACGGATTCTCTATCAATCCTTTTTAGACAAGTACGTTTTAATCCTAACAAAACGAAAATCAGATGTTTTTAAATCAAATTTTATGAGTTCAAATTGTTAATTAAGGGCTTTTGAACAAAATTATACAGAATAATCTAAAATTTTCAGCTTTTTATTCGGTTAAAATTCAAACGGATTCTCCATATAGCCTTTTTAGAAAAGCACGTTTTAATCCGAATAAAACGATAACTAGACGTTACTAAATCTAATTATTTGATTTCAAATAATTAATTATGGGCTTTTGAACAAAATTATGCAGATTAATCTAAAATTTTCAGCTTTTTACTCCGTTAAAATTCGAACAGATTCTCTTTAAAGCCTATTTACACATGCACGTTTTAATCCCAACAAAACGAAAACCAGAGTTTATTGAATGAAATTTTATGAGTTCAAATTGTTAATTTTGAGCTTTTGAACAAAATTATACTTATTAATCTAAAATTTTTAGCTTTTTACTCGGTTAAAATTCGAACGGATTCTCTATAAATCCTTTTTAGACAAGCACGTTTTAATCCTAACAAAACGAAAATCAGATGTTTTTAAATCAAATTTTATGAGTTCAAATTGTTAATTAAGGGCTTTTGAACAAAATTATACAGAATAATCTAAAATTTTCAGCTTTTTATTCGGTTAAAATTCAAACGGATTCTCCATATAGCCTTTTTAGAAAAGCACGTTTTAATCCGAATAAAACGATAACTAGACGTTACTAAATCTAATTATTTGATTTCAAATAATTAATTATGGGCTTTTGAACAAAATTATGCAGATTAATCTAAAATTTTCAGCTTTTTACTCCGTTAAAATTCGAACAGATTCTCTTTAAAGCCTATTTACACATGCACGTTTTAATCCCAACAAAACGAAAACCAGAGTTTATTGAATGAAATTTTATGAGTTCAAATTGTTAATTTTGAGCTTTTGAACAAAATTATACTTATTAATCTAAAATTTTTAGCTTTTTACTCGGTTAAAATTCGAACGGATTCTCTATAAATCCTTTTTAGACAAGCACGTTTTAATCCTAACAAAACGAAAATCAGATGTTTTTAAATCAAATTTTATGAGTTCAAATTGTTAATTAAGGGCTTTGGAACAAAATTATACAGAATAATCTAAAATTTTCAGCTTTTTATTCGGTTAAAATTCAAAAGGATTCTCCATATAGCCTTTTTAGACAAGCACGTTTTAATCCGAATAAAACGATAACTAGACGTTACTAAATCTAATTATTTGATTTCAAATAATTAATTATGGGCTTTTGAACAAAATTATGCAGATTAATCTAAAATTTTCAGCTTTTTACTCCGTTAAAATTCGAACAGATTCTCTTTAGAGCCTATTTACACATGCACGTTTTAATCCCAACAAAACGAAAACCAGAGTTTATTGAATGAAATTTTATGAGTTCAAATTGTTAATTTTGAGCTTTTGAACAAAATTATACTTATTAATCTAAAATTTTTAGCTTTTTACTCTGTTAAAATTCGAACGGATTCTCTATCAATCCTTTTTAGACAAGCACGTTTTAATCCCAACAAAACGAAAATCAGATGTTTTTAAATCAAATTTTATGAGTTCAAATTGTTAATTAAGGGCTTTTGAACAAAATTATACAGAATAATCTAAAATTTTCATCTTTTTACTCGGTTAAAATTCAAACGGATTCTCCATATAGCCTTTTTAGACAAGCACGTTTTAATCCGAATAAAACGATAACTAGACGTTATTAAATCAAATTATTTGATTTCAAATAATTAATTATGGGCTTTTGAACAAAATTATGCAGACTAATCTAATATTTTCAACTTTTTACTCGGTTAAAATTCGAACAGATTCTCTTTAAAGCACATTTACACATGCACGTTTTAATCCCAACAAAACGAAGACCAGATTTTATTGAATGAAATTTTATGAGTTCAAATTGTTAATTTTGAGCTTTTGAACAAATTTATACTTATTAATCTAAAATTTTTAGCTTTTTACCAGGTTAAAAATCGAACGGATTCTCTATCAAGCCTTTTTAGACATGCACATTTTATTCCCAACAAAACGAAAATCAGATGTTATTAAATCAAATTTTATGAGTTCAAATTGTTAATTAAGAGCTTTTGAACAAAATTATACAGAATAATCTAAAATTTTCAGCTTTTTACTCGGTTAAAATTCAAACGGATTCTCCATATAGCCTTTTTAGACAAGCACGTTTTAATCCGAATAAAACGATAACTAGACGTTATTAAATCAAATTATTTGATTTCAAATAATTAATTATGGGCTTTTGAACAAAATTATGCAGACTAATCTAATATTTTCAACTTTTTACTCGGTTAAAATTCGAACAGATTCTCTTTAAAGCACATTTACACATGCACGTTTTAATCCCAACAAAACGAAGACCAGATTTTATTGAATGAAATTTTATGAGTTCAAATTGTTAATTTTGAGCTTTTGAACAAATTTATACTTATTAATCTAAAATTTTTAGCTTTTTACCAGGTTAAAAATCGAACGGATTCTCTATCAAGCCTTTTTAGACATGCACATTTTATTCCCAACAAAACGAAAATCAGATGTTATTAAATCAAATTTTATGAGTTCAAATTGTTAATTAAGAGCTTTTGAACAAAATTATACAGAATAATCTAAAATTTTCAGCTTTTTACTCGGTTAAAATTCAAACGGATTCTCCATATAGCCTTTTTAGACAAGCACGTTTTAATCCGAATAAAACGATAACTAGACTTTATTAAATCAAATTATTTGATTTCAAATAATTAATTATGGGCTTTTGAACAAAATTATGCAGACTAATCTAATATTTTCAACTTTTTACTCGGTTAAAATTCGAACAGATTCTCTTTAAAGCACATTTACACATGCACGTTTTAATCCCAACAAAACGAAGACCAGATTTTATTGAATGAAATTTTATGAGTTCAAATTGTTAATTTTGAGCTTTTGAACAAATTTATACTTATTAATCTAAAATTTTTAGCTTTTTACTCGGTTAAAATTCGAACGGATTCTCTATCAATCCTTTTTAGACAAGCACGTTTTAATCCTAACAAAACGAAAATCAGATGTTTTTAAATCAAATTTTATGAGTTCAAATTGTTAATTAAGGGCTTTGGAACAAAATTATACAGAATAATCTAAAATTTTCAGCTTTTTATTCGGTTAAAATTCAAATGGATTCTCCATATAGCCTTTTTAGACAAGCACGTTTTAATCCGAATAAAACGATAACTAGACGTTACTAAATCTAATTATTTGATTTCAAATAATTAATTATGGGCTTTTGAACAAAATTATGCAGATTAATCTAAAATTTTCAGCTTTTTACTCCGTTAAAATTCGAACAGATTCTCTTTAAAGCCTATTTACACATGCACGTTTTAATCCCAACAAAACGAAAACCAGAGTTTATTGAATGAAATTTTATGAGTTCAAATTGTTAATTTTGAGCTTTTGAACAAAATTATACTTATTAATCTAAAATTTTTAGCTTTTTACTCGGTTAAAATTCGAACGGATTCTCTATCAATCCTTTTTAGACAAGTACGTTTTAATCCTAACAAAACGAAAATCAGATGTTTTTAAATCAAATTTTATGAGTTCAAATTGTTAATTAAGGGCTTTTGAACAAAATTATACAGAATAATCTAAAATTTTCAGCTTTTTATTCGGTTAAAATTCAAACGGATTCTCCATATAGCCTTTTTAGAAAAGCACGTTTTAATCCGAATAAAACGATAACTAGACGTTACTAAATCTAATTATTTGATTTCAAATAATTAATTATGGGCTTTTGAACAAAATTATGCAGATTAATCTAAAATTTTCAGCTTTTTACTCCGTTAAAATTCGAACAGATTCTCTTTAAAGCCTATTTACACATGCACGTTTTAATCCCAACAAAACGAAAACCAGAGTTTATTGAATGAAATTTTATGAGTTCAAATTGTTAATTTTGAGCTTTTGAACAAAATTATACTTATTAATCTAAAATTTTTAGCTTTTTACTCGGTTAAAATTCGAACGGATTCTCTATCAATCCTTTTTAGACAAGTACGTTTTAATCCTAACAAAACGAAAATCAGATGTTTTTAAATCAAATTTTATGAGTTCAAATTGTTAATTAAGGGCTTTTGAACAAAATTATACAGAATAATCTAAAATTTTCAGCTTTTTATTCGGTTAAAATTCAAACGGATTCTCCATATAGCCTTTTTAGAAAAGCACGTTTTAATCCGAATAAAACGATAACTAGACGTTACTA
The DNA here is from genome assembly GCA_035048815.1 of Abelmoschus esculentus. NCBI lineage: Eukaryota > Viridiplantae > Streptophyta > Magnoliopsida > Malvales > Malvaceae > Abelmoschus > Abelmoschus esculentus. The sequence continues at coordinate 11,196,989 of JAUCBN010000036.1, forward strand.
AATCTAATTATTTGATTTCAAATAATTAATTATGGGCTTTTGAACAAAATTATGCAGATTAATCTAAAATTTTCAGCTTTTTACTCCGTTAAAATTCGAACAGATTCTCTTTAAAGCCTATTTACACATGCACGTTTTAATCCCAACAAAACGAAAACCAGAGTTTATTGAATGAAATTTTATGAGTTCAAATTGTTAATTTTGAGCTTTTGAACAAAATTATACTTATTAATCTAAAATTTTTAGCTTTTTACTCGGTTAAAATTCGAACGGATTCTCTATAAATCCTTTTTAGACAAGCACGTTTTAATCCTAACAAAACGAAAATCAGATGTTTTTAAATCAAATTTTATGAGTTCAAATTGTTAATTAAGGGCTTTGGAACAAAATTATACAGAATAATCTAAAATTTTCAGCTTTTTATTCGGTTAAAATTCAAATGGATTCTCCATATAGCCTTTTTAGACAAGCACGTTTTAATCCGAATAAAACGATAACTAGACGTTACTAAATCTAATTATTTGATTTCAAATAATTAATTATGGGCTTTTGAACAAAATTATGCAGATTAATCTAAAATTTTCAGCTTTTTACTCCGTTAAAATTCGAACAGATTCTCTTTAGAGCCTATTTACACATGCACGTTTTAATCCCAACAAAACGAAAACCAGAGTTTATTGAATGAAATTTTATGAGTTCAAATTGTTAATTTTGAGCTTTTGAACAAAATTATACTTATTAATCTAAAATTTTTAGCTTTTTACTCTGTTAAAATTCGAACGGATTCTCTATCAATCCTTTTTAGACAAGCACGTTTTAATCCCAACAAAACGAAAATCAGATGTTTTTAAATCAAATTTTATGAGTTCAAATTGTTAATTAAGGGCTTTTGAACAAAATTATACAGAATAATCTAAAATTTTCATCTTTTTACTCGGTTAAAATTCAAACGGATTCTCCATATAGCCTTTTTAGACAAGCACGTTTTAATCCGAATAAAACGATAACTAGACGTTATTAAATCAAATTATTTGATTTCAAATAATTAATTATGGGCTTTTGAACAAAATTATGCAGACTAATCTAATATTTTCAACTTTTTACTCGGTTAAAATTCGAACAGATTCTCTTTAAAGCACATTTACACATGCACGTTTTAATCCCAACAAAACGAAGACCAGATTTTATTGAATGAAATTTTATGAGTTCAAATTGTTAATTTTGAGCTTTTGAACAAATTTATACTTATTAATCTAAAATTTTTAGCTTTTTACCAGGTTAAAAATCGAACGGATTCTCTATCAAGCCTTTTTAGACATGCACATTTTATTCCCAACAAAACGAAAATCAGATGTTATTAAATCAAATTTTATGAGTTCAAATTGTTAATTAAGGGCTTTTGAACAAAATTATACAGAATAATCTAAAATTTTCAGCTTTTTACTCGGTTAAAATTCAAACGGATTCTCCATATAGCCTTTTTAGACAAGCACGTTTTAATCCGAATAAAACGATAACTAGACGTTATTAAATCAAATTATTTGATTTCAAATAATTAATTATGGGCTTTTGAACAAAATTATGCAGACTAATCTAATATTTTCAACTTTTTACTCGGTTAAAATTCGAACAGATTCTCTTTAAAGCACATTTACACATGCACGTTTTAATCCCAACAAAACGAAGACCAGATTTTATTGAATGAAATTTTATGAGTTCAAATTGTTAATTTTGAGCTTTTGAACAAATTTATACTTATTAATCTAAAATTTTTAGCTTTTTACCAGGTTAAAAATCGAACGGATTCTCTATCAAGCCTTTTTAGACATGCACATTTTATTCCCAACAAAACGAAAATCAGATGTTATTAAATCAAATTTTATGAGTTCAAATTGTTAATTAAGAGCTTTTGAACAAAATTATACAGAATAATCTAAAATTTTCAGCTTTTTACTCGGTTAAAATTCAAACGGATTCTCCATATAGCCTTTTTAGACAAGCACGTTTTAATCCGAATAAAACGATAACTAGACTTTATTAAATCAAATTATTTGATTTCAAATAATTAATTATGGGCTTTTGAACAAAATTATGCAGACTAATCTAATATTTTCAACTTTTTACTCGGTTAAAATTCGAACAGATTCTCTTTAAAGCACATTTACACATGCACGTTTTAATCCCAACAAAACGAAGACCAGATTTTATTGAATGAAACTTTATGAGTTCAAATTGTTAATTTTGAGCTTTTGAACAAAATTATACTTATTAATCTAAAATTTTTAGCTTTTTACCAGGTTAAAAATCGAACGGATTCTCTATCAAGCCTTTTTAGACATGTACGTTTTAATCCCAACAAAACGAAAATCAGATGTTATTAAATCAAATTTTATGAGTTCAAATTGTTAATTAAGGGATTTTGAACAAAATTATACAGAATAATCTAAAATTTTTAGCTTTTTACTCGGTTAAAATTCAAACGGATTCTCCATATAGCCTTTTTAGACAAGCACGTTTTAATCCTAATAAAACGATAACTAGACGTTATTAAATCAATTTATTTGATTTCAAATAATTAATTATGGGCTTTTGAACAAAATTATGCAGATTAATCTAATATTTTCAACTTTTTACTCGGTTAAAATTCGATCAGATTCTCTTTAAAGCACATTTACACATGCACGTTTTAATCCCAACAAAACGAAGACCAGATTTTATTGAATGAAATTTTATGAGTTCAAATTGTTAATTTTGAGCTTTTGAACAAAATTATACTTATTAATCTAAAATTTTTAGCTTTTTACCAGGTTAAAAATCGAACGGATTCTCTATCAAGCCTTTTTAGACATGTACGTTTTAATCCCAACAAAACGAAAATCAGATGTTATTAAATCAAATTTTATGAGTTCAAATTGTTAATTAAGGGCTTTTGAACAAAATTATACAGAATAATCTAAAATTTTCAGCTTTTTATTCGGTTAAAATTCAAAAGGATTCTCCATATAGCCTTTTTAGACAAGCACGTTTTAATCCGAATAAAACAATAACTAGATGTTATTAAATCAAATTATTTGATTTCAAATAATTAATTATGGGCTTTTGAACAAAATTATGCAGACTAATCTAATATTTTCAACTTTTTACTCGGTTAAAATTCGAACAGATTCTCTTTAAAGCACATTTACACATGCACGTTTTAATCCCAACAAAACGAAGACCAGATTTTATTGAATGAAATTTTATGAGTTCAAATTGTTAATTTTGAGCTTTTGAACAAATTTATACTTATTAATCTAAAATTTTTAGCTTTTTACCAGGTTAAAAATCGAACGGATTCTCTATCAAGCCTTTTTAGACATGCACATTTTATTCCCAACAAAACGAAAATCAGATGTTATTAAATCAAATTTTATGAGTTCAAATTGTTAATTAAGAGCTTTTGAACAAAATTATACAGAATAATCTAAAATTTTCAGCTTTTTACTCGGTTAAAATTCAAACGGATTCTCCATATAGCCTTTTTAGAAAAGCACATTTTAATCCGAATAAAACGATAACTAGACGTTATTAAATCAATTTATTTGATTTCAAATAATTAATTATGGGCTTTTGAACAAAATTATGCAGATTAATCTAAAATTTTCAGCTTATTACTCGGTTAAATTTCGAACAGATTCTCTTTAAAGCACATTTACACATGCACGTTTTAATCCCAACAAAACGAAAACCAGATTTTATTGAATGAAACTTTATGAGTTCAAATTGTTAATTTTGAGCTTTTGAACAAAATTATACTTATTAATCTAAAATTTTTAGCTTTTTACTCGGTTAAAATTCGAACGGATTCTCTATCAAGCCTTTTTAGACATGTACGTTTTAATCCCAACAAAACGAAAATCAGATGTTATTAAATCAAATTTTATGAGTTCGAATTGTTAATTAAGGGATTTTGAACAAAATTATACAGATTAATCTAAAATTTTCAGCTTTTTACTCGGTTAAAATTCAAACGGATTCTCCAAATAGCCATTTTAGACAAGCACGTTTTAATCCTAATAAAACGATAACTAGACGTTATTAAATCAAATTATTTGATTTCAAATAATTATTTATGGGCTTTTGAACAAAATTATGCAGACTAATCTAATATTTTCAACTTTTTACTCGGTTAAAATTCGAACAGATTCTCTTTAAAGCACATTTACACATGCACGTTTTAATCCCAACAAAACGAAGACCAGATTTTATTGAATGAAACTTTATGAGTTCAAATTGTTAATTTTGAGCTTTTGAACAAAATTATACTTATTAATCTAAAATTTTTAGCTTTTTACTCGGTTAAAATTCGAACGGATTCTCTATCAAGCCTTTTTAGACATGTACGTTTTATTCCCAACAAAACGAAAATCAGATGTTATTAAATCAAATTTTATGAGTTCAAATTGTTAATTAAGAGCTTTTGAACAAAATTATACAGAATAATCTAAAATTTTCAGCTTTTTACTCGGTTAAAATTCAAACGGATTCTCCATATAGCCTTTTTAGAAAAGCACATTTTAATCCGAATAAAACGATAACTAGACGTTATTAAATCAATTTATTTGATTTCAAATAATTAATTATGGGCTTTTGAACAAAATTATGCAGATTAATCTAAAATTTTCAGCTTTTTACTCGGTTAAATTTCGAACAGATTCTCTTTAAAGCACATTTACACATGCACGTTTTAATCCCAACAAAACGAAAACTAGATTTTATTGAATGAAACTTTATGAGTTCAAATTGTTAATTTTGAGCTTTTGAACAAAATTATACTTATTAATCTAAAATTTTTAGCTTTTTACTCGGTTAAAATTCGAACGGATTCTCTATCAAGCCTTTTTAGACATGTACGTTTTAATCCCAACAAAACGAAAATCAGATGTTATTAAATCAAATTTTATGAGTTCGAATTGTTAATTAAGGGATTTTGAACAAAATTATACAGATTAATCTAAAATTTTCAGCTTTTTACTCGGTTAAAATTCAAACGGATTCTCCATATAGCCATTTTAGACAAGCACGTTTTAATCCTAATAAAACGATAACTAGACGTTATTAAGTCAAATTATTTGATTTCAAATAATTATTTATGGGCTTTTGAACAAAATTATGCAGACTAATCTAATATTTTCAACTTTTTACTCGGTTAAAATTCGAACAGATTCTCTTTAAAGCACATTTACACATGCACGTTTTAATCCCAACAAAACGAAGACCAGATTTTATTGAATGAAATTTTATGAGTTCAAATTGTTAATTTTGAGCTTTTGAACAAAATTATACTTATTAATCTAAAATTTTTAGCTTTTTACTCGGTTAAAATTCGAACGGATTCTCTATCAAGCCTTTTTAGACATGTACGTTTTAATCCCAACAAAACGAAAATCAGATGTTATTAAATCAAATTTTATGAGTTCAAATTGTTAATTAAGGGATTTTGAACAAAATTATACAGAATAATCTAAAATTTTTAGCTTTTTACTCGGTTAAAATTCAAACGGATTCTCCATATAGCCTTTTTAGACAAGCACGTTTTAATCCTAATAAAACGATAACTAGACATTATTAAATCAATTTATTTGATTTCAAATAATTAATTATGGGCTTTTGAACAAAATTATGCAGATTAATCTAATATTTTCAACTTTTTACTCGGTTAAAATTCGATCAAATTCTCTTTAAAGCACATTTACACATGCACGTTTTAATCCCAACAAAACGAAGACCAGATTTTATTGAATGAAATTTTATGAGTTCAAATTGTTAATTTTGAGCTTTTGAACAAAATTATACTTATTAATCTAAAATTTTTAGCTTTTTACTCGGTTAAAATTCGAACGGATTCTCTATCAAGCCTTTTTAGACATGTACGTTTTAATCCCAACAAAACGAAAATCAGATGTTATTAAATCAAATTTTATGAGTTCGAATTGTTAATTAAGGGATTTTGAACAAAATTATACAGATTAATCTAAAATTTTCAGCTTTTTACTCGGTTAAAATTCAAACGGATTCTCCATATAGCCTTTTTAGAAAAGCACGTTTTAATCCGAATAAAACGATAACTAGACGTTATTAAATCAAATTATTTGATTTCAAATAATTAATTATGGGCTTTTGAACAAAATTATGCAGACTAATCTAATATTTTCAACTTTTTACTCGGTTAAAATTCGAACAGATTCTCTTTAAAGCACATTTACACATGCACGTTTTAATCCCAACAAAACGAAGACCAGATTTTATTGAATGAAACTTTATGAGTTCAAATTGTTAATTTTGAGCTTTTGAACAAAATTATACTTATTAATCTAAAATTTTTAGCTTTTTACTCGGTTAAAATTCGAACGGATTCTCTATCAAGCCTTTTTAGACATGTACGTTTTAATCCCAACAAAACGAAAATCAGATGTTATTAAATCAAATTTTATGAGTTCAAATTGTTAATTAAGGGATTTCGAACAAAATTATACAGAATAATCTAAAATTTTCAGCTTTTTACTCGGTTAAAATTCAAACGGATTCTCCATATAGCCTTTTTTGACAAGCACGTTTTAATCCTAATAAAACGATAACTAGACGTTATTAAATCAATTTATTTGATTTCAAATAATTAATTATGGGCTTTTGAACAAAATTATGCAGATTAATCTAATATTTTCAACTTTTTACTCGGTTAAAATTCGAACAGATTCTCTTTAAAGCACATTTACACATGCACGTTTTAATCCCAACAAAACGAAGACCAGATTTTATTGAATGAAATTTTATGAGTTCAAATTGTTAATTTTGAGCTTTTGAACAAAATTATACTTATTAATTTAAAATTTTTAGCTTTTTACTCGGTTAAAATTCGAAAGGATTCTCTATCAAGCCTTTTTAGACATGTACGTTTTAATCCCAACAAAACGAAAATCAGATGTTATTAAATCAAATTTTATGAGTTCAAATTGTTAATTAAGGGATTTTGAACAAAATTATACAGAATAATCTAAAATTTTTAGCTTTTTACTCGGTTAAAATTCAAACGGATTCTCCATATAGCCTTTTTAGACAAGCACGTTTTAATCCTAATAAAACGATAACTAGACGTTATTAAATCAATTTATTTGATTTCAAATAATTAATTATGGGCTTTTGAACAAAATTATGCAGATTAATCTAATATTTTCAACTTTTTACTCGGTTAAAATTCGATCAGATTCTCTTTAAAGCACATTTACACATGCACGTTTTAATCCCAACAAAACGAAGACCAGATTTTATTGAATGAAATTTTATGAGTTCAAATTGTTAATTTTGAGCTTTTGAACAAAATTATACTTATTAATCTAAAATTTTTAGCTTTTTACTCTGTTAAAATTCGAACGGATTCTCTATCAAGCATTTTTAGACATGTACGTTTTAATCCCAACAAAACGAAAATCAGATGTTATTAAATCAAATTTTATGAGTTCGAATTGTTAATTAAGGGATTTTGAACAAAATTATACAGATTAATCTAAAATTTTCAGCTTTTTACTCGGTTAAAATTCAAACGTATTCTCCATATAGCCTTTTTAGACAAGCACGTTTTAATCCTAATAAAACGATAACTAGACGTTATTAAATCAAATTATTTGATTTCAAATAATTAATTATGGGCTTTTGAACAAAATTATGCAGACTAATCTAATATTTTCAACTTTTTACTCGGTTAAAATTCGAACAGATTCTCTTTAAAGCACATTTACACATGCACGTTTTAATCCCAACAAAACGAAGACCAGATTTTATTGAATGAAACTTTATGAGTTCAAATTGTTAATTTTGAACTTTTGAACAAAATTATACTTATTAATCTAAAATTTTTAGCTTTTTACCAGGTTAAAAATCGAACGGATTCTCTATCAAGCCTTTTTAGACATGCACATTTTATTCCCAACAAAACGAAAATCAGATGTTATTAAATCAAATTTTATGAGTTCAAATTGTTAATTAAGAGCTTTTGAACAAAATTATACAGAATAATCTAAAATTTTCAGCTTTTTACTCGGTTAAAATTCAAACGGATTCTCCATATAGCCTTTTTAGACAAGCACGTTTTAATCCGAATAAAACGATAACTAGACGTTATTAAATCAAATTATTTGATTTCAAATAATTAATTATGGGCTTTTGAACAAAATTATGCAGACTAATCTAATATTTTCAACTTTTTACTCGGTTAAAATTCGAACAGATTCTCTTTAAAGCACATTTACACATGCACGTTTTAATCCCAACAAAACGAAGACCAGATTTTATTGAATGAAACTTTATGAGTTCAAATTGTTAATTTTGAGCTTTTGAACAAAATTATACTTATTAATCTAAAATTTTTAGCTTTTTACTCGGTTAAAATTCGAACGGATTCTCTATCAAGCCTTTTTAGACATGTACGTTTTAATCCCAACAAAACGAAAATCAGATGTTATTAAATCAAATTTTATGAGTTCAAATTGTTAATTAAGGGATTTTGAACAAAATTATACAGAATAATCTAAAATTTTTAGCTTTTTACTCGGTTAAAATTCAAACGGATTCTCCATATAGCCTTTTTAGAAAAGCACATTTTAATCCGAATAAAACGATAACTAGACGTTATTAAATCAATTTATTTGATTTCAAATAATTAATTATGGGCTTTTGAACAAAATTATGCAGATTAATCTAAAATTTTCAGCTTATTACTCGGTTAAATTTCGAACAGATTCTCTTTAAAGCACATTTACACATGCACGTTTTAATCCCAACAAAACGAAAACCAGATTTTATTGAATGAAACTTTATGAGTTCAAATTGTTAATTTTGAGCTTTTGAACAAAATTATACTTATTAATCTAAAATTTTTAGCTTTTTACTCGGTTAAAATTCGAACGGATTCTCTATCAAGCCTTTTTAGACATGTACGTTTTAATCCCAACAAAACGAAAATCAGATGTTATTAAATCAAATTTTATGAGTTCGAATTGTTAATTAAGGGATTTTGAACAAAATTATACAGATTAATCTAAAATTTTCAGCTTTTTACTCGGTTAAAATTCAAACGGATTCTCCAAATAGCCATTTTAGACAAGCACGTTTTAATCCTAATAAAACGATAACTAGACGTTATTAAATCAAATTATTTGATTTCAAATAATTATTTATGGGCTTTTGAACAAAATTATGCAGACTAATCTAATATTTTCAACTTTTTACTCGGTTAAAATTCGAACAGATTCTCTTTAAAGCACATTTACACATGCACGTTTTAATCCCAACAAAACGAAGACCAGATTTTATTGAATGAAACTTTATGAGTTCAAATTGTTAATTTTGAGCTTTTGAACAAAATTATACTTATTAATCTAAAATTTTTAGCTTTTTACTCGGTTAAAATTCGAACGGATTCTCTATCAAGCCTTTTTAGACATGTACGTTTTATTCCCAACAAAACGAAAATCAGATGTTATTAAATCAAATTTTATGAGTTCAAATTGTTAATTAAGAGCTTTTGAACAAAATTATACAGAATAATCTAAAATTTTCAGCTTTTTACTCGGTTAAAATTCAAACGGATTCTCCATATAGCCTTTTTAGAAAAGCACATTTTAATCCGAATAAAACGATAACTAGACGTTATTAAATCAATTTATTTGATTTCAAATAATTAATTATGGGCTTTTGAACAAAATTATGCAGATTAATCTAAAATTTTCAGCTTTTTACTCGGTTAAATTTCGAACAGATTCTCTTTAAAGCACATTTACACATGCACGTTTTAATCCCAACAAAACGAAAACTAGATTTTATTGAATGAAACTTTATGAGTTCAAATTGTTAATTTTGAGCTTTTGAACAAAATTATACTTATTAATCTAAAATTTTTAGCTTTTTACTCGGTTAAAATTCGAACGGATTCTCTATCAAGCCTTTTTAGACATGTACGTTTTAATCCCAACAAAACGAAAATCAGATGTTATTAAATCAAATTTTATGAGTTCGAATTGTTAATTAAGGGATTTTGAACAAAATTATACAGATTAATCTAAAATTTTCAGCTTTTTACTCGGTTAAAATTCAAACGGATTCTCCATATAGCCATTTTAGACAAGCACGTTTTAATCCTAATAAAACGATAACTAGACGTTATTAAGTCAAATTATTTGATTTCAAATAATTATTTATGGGCTTTTGAACAAAATTATGCAGACTAATCTAATATTTTCAACTTTTTACTCGGTTAAAATTCGAACAGATTCTCTTTAAAGCACATTTACACATGCACGTTTTAATCCCAACAAAACGAAGACCAGATTTTATTGAATGAAATTTTATGAGTTCAAATTGTTAATTTTGAGCTTTTGAACAAAATTATACTTATTAATCTAAAATTTTTAGCTTTTTACTCGGTTAAAATTCGAACGGATTCTCTATCAAGCCTTTTTAGACATGTACGTTTTAATCCCAACAAAACGAAAATCAGATGTTATTAAATCAAATTTTATGAGTTCAAATTGTTAATTAAGGGATTTTGAACAAAATTATACAGAATAATCTAAAATTTTTAGCTTTTTACTCGGTTAAAATTCAAACGGATTCTCCATATAGCCTTTTTAGACAAGCACGTTTTAATCCTAATAAAACGATAACTAGACATTATTAAATCAATTTATTTGATTTCAAATAATTAATTATGGGCTTTTGAACAAAATTATGCAGATTAATCTAATATTTTCAACTTTTTACTCGGTTAAAATTCGATCAAATTCTCTTTAAAGCACATTTACACATGCACGTTTTAATCCCAACAAAACGAAGACCAGATTTTATTGAATGAAATTTTATGAGTTCAAATTGTTAATTTTGAGCTTTTGAACAAAATTATACTTATTAATCTAAAATTTTTAGCTTTTTACTCGGTTAAAATTCGAACGGATTCTCTATCAAGCCTTTTTAGACATGTACGTTTTAATCCCAACAAAACGAAAATCAGATGTTATTAAATCAAATTTTATGAGTTCAAATTGTTAATTAAGGGATTTTGAACAAAATTATACAGAATAATCTAAAATTTTCAGCTTTTTACTCGGTTAAAATTCAAACGGATTCTCCATATAGCCTTTTTAGACAAGCACGTTTTAATCCTAATAAAACGATAACTAGACGTTATTAAATCAATTTATTTGATTTCAAATAATTAATTATGGGCTTTTGAACAAAATTATGCAGATTAATCTAAAATTTTCAGCTTTTTACTCGGTTAAATTTCGAACAGAATCTCTTTAAAGCACATTTACACATGCACATTTTAATCCCAACAAAACGAAAACCAGATTTTATTGAATGAAACTTTATGAGTTCAAATTGTTAATTTTGAGCTTTTGAACAAAATTATACTTATTAATCTAAAATTTTTAGCTTTTTACTCGGTTAAAATTCGAACGGATTCTCTATCAAGCCTTTTTAGACATGTACGTTTTAATCCCAACAAAACGAAAATCAGATGTTATTAAATCAAATTTTATGAGTTCGAATTGTTAATTAAGGGATTTTGAACAAAATTATACAGATTAATCTAAAATTTTCAGCTTTTTACTCGGTTAAAATTCAAACGGATTCTCCATATAGCCTTTTTAGAAAAGCACGTTTTAATCCGAATAAAACGATAACTAGACGTTATTAAATCAAATTATTTGATTTCAAATAATTAATTATGGGCTTTTGAACAAAATTATGCAGACTAATCTAATATTTTCAACTTTTTACTCGGTTAAAATTCGAACAGATTCTCTTTAAAGCACATTTACACATGCACGTTTTAATCCCAACAAAACGAAGACCAGATTTTATTGAATGAAACTTTATGAGTTCAAATTGTTAATTTTGAGCTTTTGAACAAAATTATACTTATTAATCTAAAATTTTTAGCTTTTTACTCGGTTAAAATTCGAACGGATTCTCTATCAAGCCTTTTTAGACATGTACGTTTTAATCCCAACAAAACGAAAATCAGATGTTATTAAATCAAATTTTATGAGTTCAAATTGTTAATTAAGGGATTTCGAACAAAATTATACAGAATAATCTAAAATTTTCAGCTTTTTACTCGGTTAAAATTCAAACGGATTCTCCATATAGCCTTTTTTGACAAGCACGTTTTAATCCTAATAAAACGATAACTAGACGTTATTAAATCAATTTATTTGATTTCAAATAATTAATTATGGGCTTTTGAACAAAATTATGCAGATTAATCTAATATTTTCAACTTTTTACTCGGTTAAAATTCGAACAGATTCTCTTTAAAGCACATTTACACATGCACGTTTTAATCCCAACAAAACGAAGACCAGATTTTATTGAATGAAATTTTATGAGTTCAAATTGTTAATTTTGAGCTTTTGAACAAAATTATACTTATTAATTTAAAATTTTTAGCTTTTTACTCGGTTAAAATTCGAAAGGATTCTCTATCAAGCCTTTTTAGACATGTACGTTTTAATCCCAACAAAACGAAAATCAGATGTTATTAAATCAAATTTTATGAGTTCAAATTGTTAATTAAGGGATTTTGAACAAAATTATACAGAATAATCTAAAATTTTTAGCTTTTTACTCGGTTAAAATTCAAACGGATTCTCCATATAGCCTTTTTAGACAAGCACGTTTTAATCCTAATAAAACGATAACTAGACGTTATTAAATCAATTTATTTGATTTCAAATAATTAATTATGGGCTTTTGAACAAAATTATGCAGATTAATCTAATATTTTCAACTTTTTACTCGGTTAAAATTCGATCAGATTCTCTTTAAAGCACATTTACACATGCACGTTTTAATCCCAACAAAACGAAGACCAGATTTTATTGAATGAAATTTTATGAGTTCAAATTGTTAATTTTGAGCTTTTGAACAAAATTATACTTATTAATCTAAAATTTTTAGCTTTTTACTCTGTTAAAATTCGAACGGATTCTCTATCAAGCATTTTTAGACATGTACGTTTTAATCCCAACAAAACGAAAATCAGATGTTATTAAATCAAATTTTATGAGTTCGAATTGTTAATTAAGGGATTTTGAACAAAATTATACAGATTAATCTAAAATTTTCAGCTTTTTACTCGGTTAAAATTCAAACGTATTCTCCATATAGCCTTTTTAGACAAGCACGTTTTAATCCTAATAAAACGATAACTAGACGTTATTAAATCAAATTATTTGATTTCAAATAATTAATTATGGGCTTTTGAACAAAATTATGCAGACTAATCTAATATTTTCAACTTTTTACTCGGTTAAAATTCGAACAGATTCTCTTTAAAGCACATTTACACATGCACGTTTTAATCCCAACAAAACGAAGACCAGATTTTATTGAATGAAACTTTATGAGTTCAAATTGTTAATTTTGAACTTTTGAACAAAATTATACTTATTAATCTAAAATTTTTAGCTTTTTACCAGGTTAAAAATCGAACGGATTCTCTATCAAGCCTTTTTAGACATGCACATTTTATTCCCAACAAAACGAAAATCAGATGTTATTAAATCAAATTTTATGAGTTCAAATTGTTAATTAAGAGCTTTTGAACAAAATTATACAGAATAATCTAAAATTTTCAGCTTTTTACTCGGTTAAAATTCAAACGGATTCTCCATATAGCCTTTTTAGACAAGCACGTTTTAATCCGAATAAAACGATAACTAGACGTTATTAAATCAAATTATTTGATTTCAAATAATTAATTATGGGCTTTTGAACAAAATTATGCAGACTAATCTAATATTTTCAACTTTTTACTCGGTTAAAATTCGAACAGATTCTCTTTAAAGCACATTTACACATGCACGTTTTAATCCCAACAAAACGAAGACCAGATTTTATTGAATGAAACTTTATGAGTTCAAATTGTTAATTTTGAGCTTTTGAACAAAATTATACTTATTAATCTAAAATTTTTAGCTTTTTACTCGGTTAAAATTCGAACGGATTCTCTATCAAGCCTTTTTAGACATGTACGTTTTAATCCCAACAAAACGAAAATCAGATGTTATTAAATCAAATTTTATGAGTTCAAATTGTTAATTAAGGGATTTCGAACAAAATTATACAGAATAATCTAAAATTTTCAGCTTTTTACTCGGTTAAAATTCAAACGGATTCTCCATATAGCCTTTTTAGACAAGCACGTTTTAATCCTAATAAAACGATAACTAGACGTTATTAAATCAATTTATTTGATTTCAAATAATTAATTATGGGCTTTTGAACAAAATTATGCTGATTAATCTAATATTTTCAACTTTTTACTCGGTTAAAATTCGAACAGATTCTCTTTAAAGCACATTTACACATGCACGTTTTAATCCCAACAAAACGAAGACCAGATTTTATTGAATGAAATTTTATGAGTTCAAATTGTTAATTTTGAGCTTTTGAACAAAATTATACTTATTAATTTAAAATTTTTAGCTTTTTACTCGGTTAAAATTCGAAAGGATTCTCTATCAAGCCTTTTTAGACATGTACGTTTTAATCCCAACAAAACGAAAATCAGATGTTATTAAATCAAATTTTATGAGTTCAAATTGTTAATTAAGGGATTTTGAACAAAATTATACAGAATAATCTAAAATTTTTAGCTTTTTACTCGGTTAAAATTCAAACGGATTCTCCATATAGCCTTTTTAGACAAGCACGTTTTAATCCTAATAAAACGATAACTAGACGTTATTAAATCAATTTATTTGATTTCAAATAATTAATTATGGGCTTTTGAACAAAATTATGCAGACTAATCTAATATTTTCAACTTTTTACTCGGTTAAAATTCGATCAGATTCTCTTTAAAGCACATTTACACATGCACGTTTTAATCCCAACAAAACGAAGACCAGATTTTATTGAATGAAATTTTATGAGTTCAAATTGTTAATTTTGAGCTTTTGAACAAAATTATACTTATTAATCTAAAATTTTTAGCTTTTTACTCGGTTAAAATTCGAACGGATTCTCTATCAAGCATTTTTAGACATGTACGTTTTAATCCCAACAAAACGAAAATCAGATGTTATTAAATCAAATTTTATGAGTTCAAATTGTTAATTAAGGGATTTTGAACAAAATTATACAGAATAATCTAAAATTTTCAGCTTTTTTTACTCGGTTAAAATTCAAACGGATTCTCCATATAGCCTTTTTAGAAAAGCACATTTTAATCCGAATAAAACGATAACTAGACGTTATTAAATCAATTTATTTGATTTCAAATAATTAATTATGGGCTTTTGAACAAAATTATGCAGATTAATCTAAAATTTTCAGCTTTTTACTCGGTTAAATTTCGAATAGATTCTCTTTAAAGCACATTTACACATGCACGTTTTAATCCCAACAAAACGAAAACCAGATTTTATTGAATGAAACTTTATGAGTTCAAATTGTTAATTTTGAGCTTTTGAACAAAATTATACTTATTAATCTAAAATTTTTAGCTTTTTACTCGGTTAAAATTCGAACGGATTCTCTATCAAGCCTTTTTAGACATGTACGTTTTAATCCCAACAAAACGAAAATCAGATGTTATTAAATCAAATTTTATGAGTTCGAATTGTTAATTAAGGGATTTTGAACAAAATTATACAGATTAATCTAAAATTTTCAGCTTTTTACTCGGTTAAAATTCAAACGGATTCTCCATATAGCCTTTTTAGACAAGCACGTTTTAATCCTAATAAAACGATAACTAGACGTTATTAAATCAAATTATTTGATTTCAAATAATTAATTCATGGCTTTTGAACAAAATTATGCAGACTAATCTAATATTTTCAACTTTTTACTCGGTTAAAATTCGAACAGATTCTCTTTAAAGCACATTTACACATGCACGTTTTAATCCCAACAAAACGAAGACCAGATTTTATTGAATGAAACTTTATGAGTTCAAATTGTTAATTTTGAACTTTTGAACAAAATTATACTTATTAATCTAAAATTTTTAGCTTTTTACCAGGTTAAAAATCGAACGGATTCTCTATCAAGCCTTTTTAGACATGCACATTTTATTCCCAACAAAACGAAAATCAGATGTTATTAAATCAAATTTTATGAGTTCAAATTGTTAATTAAGAGCTTTTGAACAAAATTATACAGAATAATCTAAAATTTTCAGCTTTTTACTCGGTTAAAATTCAAACGGATTCTCCATATAGCCTTTTTAGACAAGCACGTTTTAATCCTAATAAAACGATAACTAGACGTTATTAAATCAAATTATTTGATTTCAAATAATTAATTATGGGCTTTTGAACAAAATTATGCAGATTAATCTAAAATTTTCAGCTTTTTACTCGGTTAAAATTCGATCAGATTCTCTTTAAAGCACATTTACACATGCACGTTTTAATCCCAACAAACCGAAAACCAGATTTTATTGAATGAAACTTTATGAGTTCAAATTGTTAATTTTGAGCTTTTGAACAAAATTATACTTATTAATCTAAAATTTTTAGCTTTTTACTCGGTTAAAATTCGAACGGATTCTCTATCAAGCCTTTTTAGACATGCACGTTTTAATCCCAACAAAACGAAAATCAGATTTTATTAAATCAAATTTTATGAGTTCAAATTGTTAATTAAGGGCTTTTGAACAAAATTATACAGAATAATCTAAAATTTTCAGCTTTTTACTCGGTTAAAATTCAAACGGATTCTCCCTATAGCCTTTTTAGACAAGCACGTTTTAATCCGAATAAAACGATAACTAGACGTTATTAAATCAAATTATTTGATTTCAAATAATTAATTATGGGCTTTTGAACAAAATTATGCAGATTAATCTAAAATTTTCAGCTTTTTACTCGGTTAAAATTCGAACAGATTCTCTTTAAAGCACATTTACACATGCACGTTTTAATCCCAACAAAACGAAGACCAGATTTTATTGAATGAAACTTTATGAGTTCAAATTGTTAATTTTGAGCTTTTGAACAAAATTATACTTATTAATCTAAAATTTTTAGCTTTTTACTCGGTTAAAATTCGAACGGATTCTCTATCAAGCCTTTTTAGACATGCACGTTTTAATCCCAACAAAACGAAAATCAGATATTATTAAATCAAATTTTATGAGTTCAAATTGTTAATTAAGGGCTTTTGAACAAAATTATACAGAATAATCTAAAATTTTCAGCTTTTTACTCGGTTAAAATTCAAACGGATTCTCCCTATAGCCTTTTTTAGACAAGCACGTTTTAATCCTAATAAAACGATAACTAGACGTTATTAAATCAAATTATTTGATTTCAAATAATTAATTATGGGCTTTTGAACAAAATTATGCAGATTAATCTAAAATATTCAGCTTTTTACTCGGTTATAATTCGATCAGATTCTCTTTAAAGCACATTTACACATGCACGTTTTAATCCCAACAAAATGAAAACCAGATTTTATTGTGTGACACCCCCACCCCGGGCCGGTAGGAAAGGGGCGTCACCGGTCCATGGACACTCTGATAACCCGACCCGAACGTTGGTTTACCAACTTAACTTAACTTGAAAGTTCCGATTTTAGGGGCAATTTAAAACTTTTCCTATTACTAGGCCTTTAAACCACTTAACAACTTAAATTCACTATTAAACATTTCCGAAGCCTATTGTTCATTCAATAGTTCTATAATTCACTGGTCCATTCCATATGACAATATCAATAATTCATTCCATGACATGCAATCCATTACAAAATATACATACATATTAAACGTATCAAATGTGTCATCATTCTTAAGTTATACAAAACTAAGCCCCAAGCTACCAAAATGATTCACTATATACAAACCGTCTAAAGTAATCAAAATACATGATCTAACAAAACAAGACTAGCCACCACTAGGAGATCTCAAAAAGAAACATACATGGCTTGTGCTGCTGCTGATCCGAACGACGAAAATCCGGGACTGAGCTATTAATCGATCGACCTGAAATGTTTGGGAAGAGCGAAGCGACCGGGGGTAAGTACATAAGGTACTTAGTGAGGTAACAAAAACAAAGAATCAAAACAATCCAAGACAATCCAAACATGTATCATATGCCAAGTAAGTTCACATATACCATAACATACCAAGTTCAAGTACACGTATTCCAAATCAATACATAACAATTCAATCCAAGATTCAACATGTGACAATCCTATTACACGTAACAATCCAATATTCAATGTACAATAATCCAAATACATGTAACAATCCAATATTCAATATACAATAATCCAAATACATGTAACAATCCAATAACAAATGCATTTTCATACGAAGTAATCATGCTTACATTTAACTAACAAATATAGTGCAATTCAAGTTCAAGTTAATTAAATCATTAAAACCACCTTGGTATTTAGCTAGAAGATAATCGAATCTCCAACCAACTGTCGCCACAATATGTACCTATAGTGCTGGTCAAACCCTCCTACTGTCGC
The DNA here is from genome assembly GCA_035048815.1 of Abelmoschus esculentus. Taxonomy (NCBI): domain Eukaryota; kingdom Viridiplantae; phylum Streptophyta; class Magnoliopsida; order Malvales; family Malvaceae; genus Abelmoschus; species Abelmoschus esculentus. The sequence continues at coordinate 11,215,520 of JAUCBN010000036.1, forward strand.
CAATGACCAAAAATGTACCCTCCAACTGTCACCAATAAGAGCCAATTGCCCCGGACCGAAGTCCTACCCGATACAATGAGCTCTAGATTCTAAGGCATGCCCTCCTATCTAACTAACTAGCTAAATCAAATTTTATGATTTCAAATAGTTAACTATGAGCTTTGGAACAAAATTATACAGATTATTCTAAAATTTTAAGCTTTTTATTCGGTTAAAATTCGAAAGGATTCACTATATACCTTTTAGAACAAATATAATTAAATCAAATTTTAGACATGCCCATTTTAATACCAACAAAACGAACACCAGATGTTATTGAATCAAATATTATGATTTCAAAAAATAGTTAATTATGGGTTAAATTCAAACGGATTCTTTATAAAGCGTTTTTAGACATGCACGTTTTAATCCTAATAAAACGAAAACCAAATGTTATTAAATCAAATTTTATGAGTTCAAAGAGTTAATTATAGGCTTTTAAACTAAATTATATAGATTAATTTAAAATTTTCAGCTTTTTACTCGGTTAAAATTCGAACGGATTCACTATATAGCCTTTTTAGACATTCCCGTTTTAATCCCAACAAAACAAAAACAAGATATTATTAAATCAAATTTTATGAGTTCAAATAGTTAACTATGGGCTTTTGAACAAAATTATATACATTAATCTAAAAATTTTAGCTTTTTACTCAGTTAAAATTCGAACGGATTCTCTATAAACTCTTTTTAGATATGCACATTTTAATCTCAACAAAACGAAAACCATATGTTATTAAATGAAATTTTATGAGTTCAAATAGTTAAATATGGGCTTTTGAACAAAATTATACAATTAATCTAAATTTTTCAGCTTTTTACTATGTGAAAATTCGAAGAGATTCACTATAAAGCCTTTTTAGACATGCACATTTTAATCCCGACAAAACGAAAAACAGATGTTATTAAATCAAATTTCATGAGTTCAAATAGTTAAATATGTGCTTTGGAACAAAATTATACAGATTAATCTAAAATTTTCAGCTTTTTACTCTGTTAAAATTTTAATGATAATCTCTATAAAACGTTCTTAGACATGCACGTTTTAATCCCAACAAAACAAAAATCAGATTTTTTTAAATCCAATTTTATGAGTTGGAATACTTAATTATTTGCTTTTGAACAAAATTATACAGATTAATCTAAAATTTTCAGCTTTTTACTCGATTAAAATTCAAACGGATTCTTTATAAAGCGTTTTTAGACATGCACGTTTTAATCTCAACAAAACGAAAACCAAATATTATTAAATAAAATTTTATGAGTTCAAAGAGTTAATTATAGGCTTCTAAACTAAATTATATAGATTAATTTAAAATTTTCAGCTTTTTACTCGGTTAAAATTCGAACGGATTCACTATATAGCCTTTTTAGACATTCCCGTTTTAATCCCAACAAAACAAAAACCATATATTATTAAATCAAATTTTATGATTTCAAATAGTTAACTATGGGCTTTTGAACAAAATTATATAGATTAATCTAAAAGTTATAGCTTTTTACTCAGTTAAAATTCGAACGGATTCTCTATAAACCCTTTTTAGATATGCACGTTTTAATCTCAACAAAACGAAAACCATATGTTATTAAATGAAATTTTATGAGTTCAAATAGTTAAATATGGGCTTTTGAACAAAATTATACAAATTAATCTAAATTTTTCAGCTTTTTACTATGTAAAAATTCAAACAGGTTCACTATAAAGCCTTTTTAGATATGCACGTTTTAATCCGACAAAACGAAAACCAGATGTTGTTAAATCAAATTTCATGAGTTCAAATAGTTAAATATGTGCCTTGGAATAAAATTATATAGATTAATCTAAAATTTTCAGCTTTTTACTCGGTTAAAATTCGAACGGATTCACTATATACCTTTTTAGACATACATGTTTTAATCGGTTAAAATTATACAGATTAATGATGGGTTTTTGAACAAAATTATACAGATTAATCTATGATTTTGAACAAAAATTTTAGACATGCACGTTTTAATCCCAACAAAACGAAAACCAGATGTTATTAAATCAAATTTTATAAGTTCAAATAGTTTACTATGGGCTTTTGAATAAAATTATACAGATTAATCTAAAATTTTCAGTTTTTTACTCGATTAACAATTGAACTGATTCTCTATAAAGCCTTTTTAGACATGCACGTTTTAATCCCAACAAAACAAAAACAAGATGTTAGTAAATCAAATTTTATGAGTTCAAATAGTTAACTATGGGCTTTTGAACAAAATTATACAAATTAATCTAAAATTTTCAACTTTTAACTCCGTTAAAATTCGAACGAAATCTCTATAAATCCTTTCTAGACATGCACGTTTTAATCCCAACAAAATGACAACCAAATGTTATTAAATCAAATTTTATGATTTCAAATAGTTAACTATAAGGTTTTGAATAAAATTATACTCATTAATCTAATTTTTTTAATCAATTAAAATTCAAATGGATTCTCTATAAAGCCATTTTAGACAAGCAAATTTAATCCCAACAAAAGGAAAAAAAGATGTTAGTAAATCAAATTTTATGATTTCAAATAGTTAATTATGGGCTTTTTAAAAAATTATACAGATTAATCTGAAATTTTCAGCTTTTTACTCGGTTAAAATTTGAAAGGATCCTCTATAAAGCCTTTTTAGACATGTACGTTTTAATCCCAATAAAACAAAAACAAGATGTTATTATATCAAATTTTATAAGTTAAAAATAGTTAAATATGGGCTTTTGAGCAAAATTATACAGATTAATCTCAATTTTTTAGATTTTTACTCGGTTAAAATTCGAACGGATTCTATATAAAGCGTGTTTAGATATGCACGTTTTAATCCCAACAAAATGAAAACAAGATGTTATTAAATCAAATTTTATGAGTTCAAATAGTTAACTGTGGGCTTTGAATAAAATTCTACAGATTAATCTAAAATTTTCATCTTTTTACTATGTTAAAATTTGAACGAATTCACTATAAAGCCTTTTTAGACACGCACGTTTTAATCCCGATAAAACGAAAAGAAGATGTTATTAAATCAAATTTTATGAGTTCAAATAGTTAAATATGGGCTTTTGAAAAAAATACACAGATTAATCTAAAATTTTCAGCTTTTTACTCGGTTAAAATTCGAACGGTTTCACTATAAAGCCTTTTTAGACATGCACGTTTTAATCCTAACAAAACGAAAACCATATAACTTTTAATCAAATTTTTAGAGTTCAAATAGTTAACTATGGGCTTTTGAAAAAAACTATATAGATTAATCTAAATTTTTAGCTTTTTAAACGGTTAAATTTCAAACGGATTCTCTATAAAGCCTTTTAGACATGCATGATTTAATACCAATAAAACGAAAACTAAATTTTATTAAATCAAATTTTATGATTTCAAATAGTTAACTATAGGCTTTTGAACAAAATTATACAGATTAATCTAAAATTTTTAGCTTTTTACTCGGTTAAAATTCGAACGAATTCTCTATAAAACCTTTTTATACATGCACATTTTAATCCAAACAAAAGGAAAACCAAATGTTATTGAATCAAATTTTATGAGTTGATATAGTTAATTATGGGCATTTTAACAAAATTATACTGATTAATATAAAATTTTATACTTTTTAATCGGTTAAAATTCGAAAGAATTCTCTATAAAGCCTTTTAGACATGCACGTTTTAATACCAACAAAACAAAAACTAGATTTTATTAAATCACCTTTTATGAGTTGAAATAGTTAACTATGAGCTTTCGAACAAAATTATACAAATTAATCTAAAATTTTTAGCATTTTACTCGGTTCACATTCGAACGGATTCTCTATAAAGCTTTTTTAGACATGCATGTTTTAATCCCAATAAAACCAAAACCAGATATTATTAAATCAATTTTATGAGTTCAAATAGTTAACTATGAGCTTTGGAACAAAATTCTACAGATTAATCTAAAATTTTCAGCTTTTTACACGGTTAAAATTCAAACGGATTCTCTATAAAGCGTTTTTATACACGCACGTTTTAATCCCAATAAAATGAAAACAAAATGTTATTAAATCAAATTTTATGGGTTCAAATAGTTAAATATGGGCTTTTGAACAAAATTCTACAGTTTAATCTAAAATTTTCAGCTTTTTACTAGGTTAAAATTCTAACGGATTCACTATATAGCCTTTTTAGATATGCACGTTTTAATCCAAAAAAATGAAAACAAAATATAATTAAATCAAATTTTATGAGTTCAAATAGTTAACTATGGGATTTTAAACAAAATTATATAGAGTAATCTAAAATTTTCAACTTTTTACACGGTTAAAATTCGAACGGATTCTCTATAATGTCTTTTTAGACATGCACGTTTTAATCCCAACAAAACTTAAACCAGATGTTATTAAATCAAATTTAATGAGTTCAAATACTATGGGATTTTCAACAAAATTATACAAATTAATTTAAAATTTTCAGCTTTTTACTCGGTTAAAAATCTAACAAATTCTCTATAAAGCGTTTTTTAGACACGCATGTTTTAATCCCAACAAAACAAAAACAAGATATTATTAAATCAAATTTTATGAGTTCAAATAGTTTGAAAAAAATTATACAAATTAATAAAAAAATTTCAGCTTTTTACTCGGTTAAAATTCTAATGGATTCTCTATAAAGCCTTTTAGACATGCACGTTTTAATCCCAACAACAAAAAAAACAGATGTTATTAAATCGAATTTTATGAGTTTAAATAATTAATTTTGGCTTTTGAACAAAATTATATAGATTAATCCAAAATTTTTAGCTTTTTACTCGGTTAAAATTAGAACCGATTCTCTATAAAGACTTTTTAGACATGCAAGTTTTAAACCCAACAAAACGAAGGCCAGATATTATTAAATCAAATTTTATGAGTTCAAACGGTTAACAATGGGCTTTTGAGCTAAATTATACAAATTAACCTAAAATTTTTTGCTTTTTACGTAGTTAAAATTGGAACGGATTCTTTATTAAACCTTTTTAGAGATACACGTTTTAATTCCAATAAAACGAAAACCAGATGTTATTAATCTCAAATTTTCAACTATTTACTCGGTTAAAATTGGAACGGATCCTCTATAAAGCTCATTTAGGCATACACATTTTAATCAAATGACAACTAGATGTTATTAAATCATATTTATGAGTTAAAATAGTTAATTATGGGATTTTGAACAAAATTATACAAATTAATAAAAAAATTTCAGCTTTTTACTCGGTTAAAATTCTAACGGATTTTCTATAAAGCCTTTTTAGACTTGTATGTTTTAACCCCAACAAAACGAAAACCAGATATTATTAAATAATATTTTATTAGTTCAAATAATTAATTATGGGCTTTTGATCAAAATTATACAGATTAATCTAAAATTTTCAACTTTTTACTCGGTTAAAATTCGAACAAATTCTCTATAAAGCCTTTTTAGACATGCACATTTTAATCCCAGCAAAACGAAAACCAGATGTTATTAAATCATATTTTATGTGTTCAAATTGTTAATTATAGTCTTTTGAACAAAATTATATAGATTAATCTAAAATTTTCAACTTTTTACACGGTTAAAATTCGAACGGATTCACTATAAGGCATTTTTAGACATGTACGTTTTAATCCCAACAAAACAAAAACCAAATGTTATTAAATCAAATTTTATGAGTTCAAATAGTTAATTATGGGCTTTTGAACAAAATTATATAAATTAATCTAAAATTTTAAGCTTTTTACTCGGTTAAAATTCGAATGGATTCTCTATAATGCCTTTTTAGATATGCCCGTTTTAATCCCAACAAAAAAAACAGATATTATTAAATCAAACTTTATGAGTTTAAATAGTTAATTATGGGCTTTTGAACAAAATTATACAAATGAATCTAAAATTTTCAGGTTTTTACTCGTTTAAAATTCGAACGAATTCTCTATAAAGCCTTTTAGACATGCACGTTTTAATCCCAACAAAACGAAAACTAGATGTTATTAAATAATATTTTATGAGTTCAAATAGTTAATTATGGGGTTTTGAACAAAATTATACAGATTAATCTAAGATTTTCAGCTTTTTACTCGGTTAAAATTCGAACGAATTATCTATAAAGCCTTTTTAGACATGCACGTTTTGATCCCAAAAAAATAACTACCAGATGTTATTAAATCAAATTTTCTGAGTTCAAATAGTTTATGGGCTTTTAAACAAAATTATACATATTAATCTCAAATATTCATATTTTTACTCGGTTAAAATTCGAACAAATTCTCTATAAAACTTTTTTAGACAAGCACATTTTCATCCCAACAAAATGACAGCCAAGTGCTATTAAATCAAATTTTATGAGTTCAAATAGTTAACAACGGGCTTTTGAACAAAATTATACAAATTAATCTAAAATTTTTAGCTTTTTACGCTGTTAAAATTGAAACGGATTCTTTATAAAGCCTTTTTAGACATAAACGTTTAAATCCCAACAAAATAAAAACCAGATATTATTAAATCAAATTTTATGCGTTTAAATTGTTAATTATAGGCTTTTGAACAAAATTATACAGATTAATCTAAAATTTTTAGCTTTTTACTAGGTTATAATTCGAACGGATTCTCTATAAATTCTTCTTAGACATGCAAGTTTTAATTCCAGCAAAACGAAAACCAGATGTTATTAAATCAAATTTTATGAGTTTCAATAGTTAATTATAGCTTTTGAACAAAATTATATAAATTAATCTAAAATTTTTAGCTTTTTACTCGGTTAAAATTCGAATAGATTCTCTATAAAGACTTTTTGGTCATGCAAGTTTTAATCCCAACAAAACAAAAACCAGATATTATTAAATCTAATTTTATGAGTTCAAACAGTTAACAATGGGCTTTTGAGCTAAACTACACAAATTAATATAAAATTTTTAGCTTTTTACGCTGTTAAAATTGAAATGGATTCTTTATAAAACCTTTTTAGACATGCACGTTCTAATCCAAAAAAGCGAAAACCAGATGTTATTAATCTTAAATTTTCAACTTTTTACTTAGTTAAAATTGGAACGGATCCTCTATAAGGCCCATTTAGACATGCACGTTTTAATCCAAAAAAAAACAACAACCAGATGTTATTAAATCATATTTTATGAGTTCAAATAGTTAATTATGGGCTTTTGAACAAAATTATAAAAATAAATAAAAAAATTTCAGCTCTTTACTCGGTTAAAATTCTAATGGATTCTCCATAAATCTTTTTAGACATGCACGTTTTAATCCCAACAAAACAAAACTAGATGTTATTAAATCAAATTTTATTAGTTCAAATAGTTAATTATGGGCTTTTGAACAAAATTATACAGATTAATCTAAAATTATCAATTTTTTACTCGGTTAAAATTCGAACATATTCTCTATAAAGCCTATTTAGACATGCGCATTTTAATCCCAACAAAACAAAATTCAGATGTTATATTAAATCATATTTTATGAGTTCAAATAGTTAATTATAGTCTTTTGAACAAAATTATATAGATTAATCTAAATTTTTTAGCTTTTTACTCGGTTAAAATTCGAACGGATTCTCTATTAGGCATTTTTAGACATGGACGTTTTAATTCCAACAAAACGAAAAACAAATATTATTAAATCAAATTTTATGAGTTCAAATAGTTAATTACGGTCTTTTGAACAAAATTATATAAATTAATCTAAAATTTTCAGCTTTTTACTTGGTTAAAATTCGAACGGATTCTCTATAAAGCATTTTTAGATATACCTATTTTAATCCCAAAAAAACGAAAACCAGATGTTATTAAATCAAATTATATAAGTTTAAATAGTTAATTATGGGCTTTTGAACAAAATTATACAAATTAATCTAAAATTTTTAGCTTTTTACTCGGTTAAAATTCTAACGGATTCTCTATAAAGCCTTTTTAGGCATGCACGTTTTAATCCCAACAAAAAAAAACAGATGTTATTAAATAATATTTTATGAGTTCAAATAGTTAATTATGAGCTTTTGAACAAAATTATACAAATTAATCTAAAATTTTCAGCTTTTTACTCGATTAAAATTTGAACGAATTCTCTATAAAGCCTTTTTAGACAAGAACGTTTTAGTCCAAAAAAATGACTACCAGACGTTATTAAATCAAATTTTATGAGTTTAAATAGTTAAAAATGGGCTTTTGAACAAAATTATACAAATTAATCTAAAATTTTTAGCTTTTTACGGTGTTAAAATTGGAACGGATTCTTTATAAAGCCTTTTTAGACATGCACGTTTAAATCCCAACAAAATGAAAACCATATGTTATTAAATCAAATTTTATGGTTTAAAATTGTTAATTATGGGCTTTTTAAAAAAATTATATATATTAATCTAAAATTTTCAACTTTTTACTCGGTTAAAATTGGAACGGATCCTCTATAAAGCCCATTTAGACATACACGTTTTAATCCCAAAAAATCGACAACCAGATATTATTAAATCAAATTTTATGATTTTAAATAGTTAAATATGTGCTTTTGAAAAAAATTATACAGATTAATCTGAAATTTTAAGCTTTTTACTCGGTTAAAATTCAAACGGATTCTCGATAAATCATTTTTAGGCAAGCACGTTTTAATCTCAGCAAAACGAAAACCAGGTATTATTAAATCAAATTTTATGAGTTCAAATAGTTAATTATGGGCTTTTTAACAAAATTATACAGATTAATCTAAGATTTTCAGTTTTTTACTCGGTTAAAATTCGAACGAATTATCTATAAAGCCTTTTTGGACATGCACGTTTTGATCCCAAAAAATGACTATCAGATGTTATTAAATCAAATTTTATGAATTCAAATAGTTAATTGTGGGCTTTTAAACAAAATTATACATATTAATCTCAAATTTTCAGATTTTTACTCGGTTAAAATTCGAACAAATTCTCTATAAAACCTTTTTAGACAAGCATATTTTCATCCCAATAAAATGACAATCAATTTCTATTAAATCAAATTTTATGAGTTCAAATAGTTAACAATGGGCTTTTGAACAAAATTATACAAATTAATCTAAAATTTTTAGCTTTTTACGCTGTTAAAATTGGAACGGATTCTTTATAAATCCTTTTTAGATATATACGTTTAAATCCCAACAAAATGAAAACCAAATGTTATTAAATAAAATTTTATGATTTCGAATAGTTAATTATGGGCTTTTAAACAAAATTTTACAAATTAATCTAAAATTTTAAGGTTTTTACTCGGTTAAAATTCGAATAGATTCTCTATAAAGCCTTTTTAGACATGTACGTTTTAATCCCAACAAAGAAAAACTAGATGTTATTAAATAAAATGTTATTAGTTTAAATAGTTAATTATGGCTTTTGAACAAAATTTTATAGATTAATCTAAAATTTTTAGCTTCTTACTCGTTTAAAATTCGAACGGATTCTTTGTAAAACTTTTTAGACATGCAAGTTTTAATCCCAACAAAATTAAAATATTTTCAAACCAAAAAGGGCTCATTGGTCTGGATGTTGTTTTAATATATAGTGGGAGGAAGGATTTGCCTGCGGCAATTTTGATTTCCTGTGAACACACTTAGTGGTGGTCTATTAAGGAAAAATAAGATCGAATTCGATTCTCAACAAGACAACATAATCCGAATCGTGCTTTTTCAGTACTTAATATGGTTGTTTTAACGAAAATAGCTATGGTTAATCCACTCAAGAATCATCTTTCAAAGATAGGCTGGGAAGACCGGTTACAAGATTGAAAGGCAAGTTACAATGGGTTGGTCCTTATAGACTGTAACCGACATGAATCTCGGAGTAAAAATCCTTTTCAATGATCGACAAAATTGAAACAAAGTTAGCTCGAGGCGATTTCTTTATTTTTCATTTTCAACAATTATTTCTTTCTCTCAATTATTATTTTTACATTTTATTTGTTATTTTAGTTTCTTTATTTTTCATCACACTCATCAAACCCCCTTTTTAATTAATTGTTTGCAGCATCCTGGACTGAAATCAATACAGAATTACATCAGAAGTTCCAAATTCTCTGTGGATCGACCCTCTTTACTATACTATCTTTTACTTATTTAATTTATAGAGGAATATTTTATTTTTGATGAGTAAAACAATGCTTGTCAAAATTGACGCCGATGCTGGGGACTTTTCATCAAATTACTGATTAAATTTTGTTTTGTTTTTATGACCAGGAGCAAACCGAGAAATTTTGTTGAACTTGACCCGGAAATCAAAGCAAGAGCTCGTAGAACTCATGGCCAAACACTTCGAAAGAAGAAACAACAACGAGAGCAAGACAAGCAATAAAATTCAGAATCCAATTCTGAATCATTATCTCAAACTCAATCTTATCGAGAGTCAAATTCAGGCGCCAATCCGACTTCATCAAACACAATTCTTGAACCAAGTCTGATGGCCAACTAAACGATTAGAGAATTAAATGCAACCCCCGAGATACAACAATCACTTTGCATTACCTTTCTTAATGGTGAAACCGCATTTCAACTTAAGATGAGATTGATCCATCTCCTTCCTACCTATAACGGCTTGCCTAATGAAAGCCCACATAAACATCTCGTAGAATTTCATATGGTGTGCAGTAGCATGAAACCTCAAGGAGTTTTCGAGGATCAAATCAAACTGAGAGCCCTTTTTCTTTAGCAGGAACGACTAAGGAATGGCTATTTTATTTACCGTCTAATTCAATTACTACTTGGGCTGAACTATCACGTGTTTTCCTTGACAGTTTTTTCCCAGTGGCAAAAGTAAATGAGTTAAGGCGAAGTATTTTGGGAATTCAATAAAAAGAATGCGAAACTCTTTATGATTACTAAGAGAGGTTTAAAAAATTATGCGCCAATTGTCCACAGCATGGTCTTTCTGAGCAAACACTCCTTCAATACCTTTATGAAGGAATGCTTCCAGTTGATAGAAAAATGGTTGATGCCGCTAGTGGTGGTGCTCTCATTAATATGACAACCACGGCACAAGAACGTTAATTTCTACTATGGCGACAAACTCACAACAATTTGGCTCGAGTGAACCTAGCCGACGGGTTCACGAGGTAAGTGTTGTTTCAATTGAAAGCAAATTAGATAAATTAACTGATATTGTTCCTTCACTTGTTTTAGGAAAAATTGGAATAGCGAAAGCTTGTGGAGTTTGCACAATGAAAGATCATCTGACAAACTATTGTCCATTACTACGAGATGTATCCGAAGCACATGTTAATGTCGTAGGAAATTTTTCGGGACCCCCTGAAAGAGCATACAATCCGTATAGTAATACTGTCATTCAAGGATGAAGGGATCATCCAAACCTGAGTTACGGAAACAACCAAAATTATCAAGCGAGGGCTTCTACTTTTCAAGCTCAAATACCCTAAATATCATCCCTTGAAACGATTGTTGAGAAATTGGCTATATCCCAAGAAAAATTCCAAACTCAAACACATGCCCATCTTCAAGAAATTGACAAACAAATCAGTCAATTAGCTCAAAAAGTTTGTCGCCTAGAATCTCAACGCCGATTTACCATCACAAACCGAAATAAATCTTAGAGAAAATTTAAGTTCAATCACTCTTCGAAGTGGCACCATCATCTCACCTGAAGCTTCAAACAAGTCTGATAAACAAAAAGAAGATGCATCGTCAAAGAAACAAGAAAAAGATCCTTCATCATCAAACATTTCTGGTAAATTTGCTTCCACTTCTTCTTTTTCTTCTCCTATGAAAATTTACCTTATTTTCCTTCTAGGCTTATGAAACGCGACAAGACAGCGGAAGAGAGAAATCCTCGACATCTTCAAGAAGGTAGAAATTAACATCCCTTTTCTTAATGCAATCCGGAAAATACCCAAGTATGCAAAATTCTTGAAGGATCTTTGCACAAATCGAAGGCGATTGAATGGGAATGAAAAGGTGAACCTTGGCGAAAATATTTCAGCTATCTTTCAGAAAAGGCTTCCACCAAAATACAAAGATCAAGGTATGTTCGAGATACCCTGCAAAATTGGTAATGTTGGAATCAAGCGTGCAATGTGCGACTTAGGCGCATCTATCAATGTGATGCCATTTTCCGTCTATAATAAAATTACCAATGAACCATTGAAAGAGACAAGGGTGACAGTACAACTCACTGATCGATCAATCATCTACCCCGAAGGAGTTCTAGAAAATGTTTTGGTAAAGGTAAACAATTTAATATTTCCTGCTGATTTTTATGTGATTGACATGGAAAATGATCGCAGTAATACTGGATACGAAATACTTCTTGGACGGCCCTTCCTAAGTACGATACAAACAAAAATTGATGTCCGAAGTGGCATCCTAACTATGGAATTCGATGGAGAAGTTGTTAAATTCGATGTATACAAAGCAATGAAATGCCCAGATATTATGGCGAGTTTAAATTTTGTAGACATTATTGATCCCTTGGCTAATGAATTTTTAGAATCTAATTTAATTCTTGATGTTTGCAGAGAAGTAGAAAAAGAAAAATTTAAAGATATGATGTTTGAAGAAATTTTTTCTACAATTTTTTCTACTTCTAATTTTCATTTAATACCTTCAAAAATTAAATCTTTTCCATCAATCTTGCAGGAATCAAAGATGGAGTTGAAATTACCACCGTATAAATTGCATATTAAAGAAGACACTTTGTTAAAAAAGTTGAAGAAATGCCATGGTCGAAAATTTTTTTATAGAGAAATTCTCAGTAGGACAAAGTACGTGAATTGGAAAAAGAATTTCTCACTGAACCTGTAAAAAGAATTTCATCCCTAACTTGATTAATGAAACACACTTTGGTAAGGTATTGAGCCTTGAGCATGTTTCATCCATTTTTATGATCGTTTTCCTTGTTTGAGTGTGTCGAATTAAATATTGGAAATCTAGACAAAGAATTGAAGCATATGAACGTTTCGTTCCACGAAAAATGAAAGAAAGAAGAAAATAAAAAATATGAAAAAAAGATAGAAAGAAAGAAGAAAAGAAAAAATGCGAAAAAAAGATAGAAAGAAAGAAGAAAAGAAAAAATACGAAAAAGAAAAAAAAGAAGAAAAAGAGAAAAATAAAAAAACGGAAAAAAGTAAAAAAAAACAGTTTTCTTAATTTTGATTTTACTTTCACTGTAATATTCTTATTTTACTGTAAATATTCTTATTTGCTCGCGGACATTAGTTATGTTATTTAAGAATTTTTTGTCTTGATTACAAACCTCTGTCGCGACCTCTTAAAAAAAACGCGATTTTAGGTGGAAAGTAACTCGGCGATTGATTTTTAAAAATCTGAATTATCAATTTTAATCTTGAAAAATCCAAATTTTAGAAAAAAACATAATTTAATTTTGAAAAAATTGACTTGGGGTCGCCACCGGCCACTTAGGTAGGCCAAACACCATAAAATAAACCAGAGATTCATTTTAAAAAATATTGGGTTCGGGAGTCGGTTACGTGTAAGGACGACCCTTACGAACGCCCAAAAAATTGGTACCTTGAAAAACATTACGTGGCATTGGTACTTTGAAGATAGATATTAATTTAATTTTCCATTGTTAAATGAACATTATTTGAATTTTGGATATCCTTTTGATTTAGAAGTTACACCACCTTTAAACATGAGTTGAATGAGACGTCCTCTAGATAGGAAATCTCACCCAAATTCAAAGGAATGTAACTTCCGTCTTAAAAGGCTAAAGCAAGATGCATGACCGTTTATCTTGTTCATTTTAAGTTCTAATCCTAAAAAGGCTCCATTGCTTAAGTGTTTAAAACCTAAGTTACTAGTGTTACTAGTTACTTACCTATCCATTTTATTTAATTCTAAGCCTAAGTTATTTTATCAAAATTCTAGGTTTTAATAACACATGAATTCGATGCCAAGGTACACTCTCTAGGTCAGTATTATGGTGCGTCAAAACACCAACCTCTTTAGTGTATACGAGACATAAGATTCACATGCTATGTTACTAAATTTTCTCCCTAATTAAATTAATTAATTTAAGCGACTAGTCCTAAAAAGTCTCTAAATTAATTAACTTAAGTTTATTAAATGACCTTCCTAAAATATGTCATGCAAAAACATAATAAAATAAGAGAATAAGATAAAAGGAACTCATCAATTTTATTAGAATAATGGGTATAAAATTACATCAAAAATTCTCATCATGAAGGAGTACAAAAAGGGACTTGTATGAAAAAAAGAGATTACAAGGGACTCGAGAACAAACCTTGAAAGATTGATTAGATTTAATTAAGTGTGAAATTAAATTTTAAGGTTTTAGAAATTTTTAATTAAATTAAATTAATTAAATTTTCCTTAACTTCAAATTCGTTTAAAGCTTAATTAAAGTCTAACTTGGTGAATTTTAAGTTCAAAGGTTTAATTTGGGTTGGGCTAAACTTAATTAAGTTAATTTTTAAACCTTATCTTAGAAATTCTAAATTAATTAAGAGTTTTAATTAAGATAATTTCTAAGTTTTAAGCATTTAATTTAACCAAATTAAAGTTTAGTTTGGGTGAAATTAGGGTTAATTAGACCAAGTTTTAAATCTTATCTTTTTAGAAATTAATTAAAATTAATTAAATAATTAATTAAAATTATCTTCTAATTTTTAAGAATTTAAAAGGCATAATTAAAGTCTAAGTTGGGTGAATGTTTTAAGGTTTAAGGCTAACTAGACCTAATTAAGGAGTTCAACTTAAAAACTTTAGAAATTAATTAAAATTAATTAAAATAATTAATTAAAATTATTTTCCAATTTTTAAGAATTTAAAAACCTAATTAAAGTCTAATTTGGTGAGTGTTTTAAAGTTGAGGGCTCAACTAGACCTAATTTGGTTAATTTTTAAGCTTATTATTTTTTAGAAATTAAAATTAATTAAAATAATTATTTAAAATTATTTTCTAAAATTCAAGAATTAAATTAACCTAATTAGAGTCTAATTTCTAAGTTTTAAGATCAAATTAGTTTTATATTAGAGTTAAATTAGATTAAATTAATTTTAAAGTTTGTTAAAAATTAGATTAAATCTTAAATTAAGACTTAATTAATAATTTTAATCTTTAAAATTAATAACTTTTTAACCTAATTAAATCTAAAACTAACTAATTTTAACCTTAGAAGTCTAATTGGGGACCTAATTGGGTGTATTTTAAGGTTCTAGGGACCTATTTTCAAACCTAGGGGCCTAATTGTAAGAAACCTAGGGTTTACGGGTCTAATATAAGGGTTAAGGGGCTAAATTGAATGACTATTAAAGGTTTAGGGGGCTAAATGCAAGACTGCCTAAACTTGGGGGACTAAAGGGGAGATTAACCCTTTATCATTTAAAAGACGCGAATCCGGCCCACGACCCGGCTGCCAGAAACGGCGCCGTTTCACTCAGGGTCAAAACCCCCAAGTGCCGAGTTGGCTCGTTCTTTGCACCGAGACCAACTCGGTCTGACTCGCCCAACCCAAAAATCCTCTGGGACAAACACTCTAAAAACCAGAATAAGTAATAAAACGGATCAAAAGAGCACTTTAGAATGGTGTTCATCCGTGTTCATCATGAACGCGATGAACACGGATGAACACGGTTCTAGTCTACCGTGGAGTCCGCCGCTGAATCCGTCCCGTCGCCATCCAGCGCCGCTCCGGCGTGTTCGCCGACCACCGCAAAACACGCCGGCCTTCGCCCAGAAATCACCGGCGGCCGTCCCTGATACCGGTGAGGTCATTGGAAGCTCAAAAACGTGCCGGAAACCACTGAAACAACCCAAATTTCAAGTTCTAAACCCCTAAAAAACCAATCTAAATGCTTCCCCTAGCCAAAAATTTATGAATCTAACCCTAAACTTAAAAGAAACCCATCCCGAAATCAAACCAAGGCATTGATAACAGATGAAGCAACAAAAAAATGCAACCTTACCTGATTTGAATCTTTTCTTCACCGATTCAAGCCTCTGATTTCCATTCCAATCTCCAGATCTCTAGCCACTGCCGATTCAATCTCCCCCTTAAACTTGATCGAACGAATCCATTTAAAGGGATTCACACCCCAAACTCCTCATCCAACTCAAATTCTTATCCCTCTAAACACTCAACAACCCAATCCAATCCAAAATTCCATGAAAACCGGCACTACCCACGTGTCCAGTTTCTTCTCGGTTCAAACTCTTTGTTTTTCGATTTTCTTTAGTTTTTATATATATATATTTTTAATATTATTATTATTGTTTATATTAATTATTAAATATTATTATTTAGTTATATATTATTATTATTATTTATTAAAATCGTGTTGGCAGCTGCACACCTTTGCTCAATGCTGCGGAGCAGGAGATGGGTAAACACTGAGAAACACGAATTCTGTAAACCCTGAAGCTTGAAGCTGTTCTTCTCACTTAGAAAATTTTCAAACTTAACATCATGCCTGGAGGACTTACTGATGACCCGGAGGATTTAGGATCGAATTGCCTCCTTGATTGTGCAAACGATATCATCACTCCCGAAGGTGATGGCCCGAAGGACTTAACATCATGCCCGGAGGACTTAATGATGACCCGGAGGATTTAGGATCGTATTGCCTCCTAGATTGTGCAAACGATATCATCACTCCCGAAGGTGATGGCCCGGAGGACTTACTGATGACCCGGAGGATTTAACATCATGCCCAGAGGACTTACTGATGACCCGGAGAATTTGATAGTGGAATATGGAGCTGTTCTTCTCAGTACGAAATTCTCTACCTCCACTACTTCTTTCTGGACTCACGCCAAAAGGCTACCGATAAAAATTTAAAAACAGAGTCTGAAGTTGTTCTTCTCACTTAGAAATTCTTCAGACGTAAGTGATGAATCTTGAGGCTGTTCTTCTCACTTAGAAATTCCTCGCGTTACACCACTTCTTTCTGGACTCACGCCAAAAGGCTGCCGATAATATTTAATAATGGAGACTGAAGTTGTTCTTCTCACTTAGAAATTCTTCAGACGTAAGTGATGAATCTTGAGGATATTCTTCTCACATAGAAATTCCTCGCGTTACACCACTTCTTTCTGGACTCACGCCGAAAGGCTGCCGGTAAAACTCGTTATTGTTGATTTCTTTAATTCCTGTTTAACAGTAATATCATGCATGTTTATCATGTTTCTAAATGCAAATATTCCTATTATGATGCATGAGTATGGCCTTGAAAGGCAAGTATTATCAGTCAGTTTGCCACTCTGAAGGGGCTGATCGACTCTTCTCCCTCTTTTCTGCATTCGAGGTTTTTCATTTCACATGGAGAGGACAACTCTTCATGATTATCCTCTTTATAAAACTGTTCTGAGGCGTTCTTTCAAGATAAATTTCGTCTGAATAACAGAACATGTTTGTTTATATCCCGTTATCTTAATCCGGAAAAACAAATCTTATCTGTAATCTTGAAACATAATAATGCCAAAAGATTTTCTGCATTACTTCATTCATGTTAATTCATTAGCATGATATTTTGGGTAAAATTGAAGGCTCAAATGAAGGGAATGAGTATCTTTATTAAAGCTTCTCATAGATTCAACATATAAAACAAACAAGGCAAAACAATTCAAAGGGAAAAGAAAGGAAAAAAATGCAGGTTCCCAAACGCTCATCACATGCGTTTATCCAGGCCTTTCCCGAGTTATAGATTCAAAAACGAGCTACTCGTCTAGCCGTTCTTCAAATGAGGATCTAACTTTGCAAACATGAAGACCCTTCTGTACTGCTTGGTAGCTGAGAGGCCCGAATCGTCGGATGCCTATTTTCATTCATCTAGGCCGCCATTCCTGGTTTTCGACCCAAATCCTCCGTTGGTATCGAGACGCCCTTTACGGGTTTTCATCTCAACCCCTCCTTTCTTTTAATCATCCTTTTTTATGAAGCGCCCTTTCGGGTTTTCGCTTCATTTTTCTTTTTTTCCTTTCTTTTATTATTTTTTCATTTTTTCTTCTTCTTTTTTTTCACTTTTTCTTTTTCTTCAGGCGTAATATCTCTTAACTAAATCGGAATTCACTGGCTTGCTTAACTCTTGTCCATCCATTTTAGTCAAGATTAATGCGCCTCCAGAGAAGGCCTTTTTGACAACGTAAGGCCCTTCCCAATTCAACATCCATTTCCCTAGGAAATCTCGATGTATGGGCAAGATCTTTTTAAGCACTAAATCCCCCTCTCGGAATACTCGTGGTCGAACTTTCTTGTCATAATCTTGAATCATCCGTTTCTGATACATTTGGCTATGATAGATAGCTTTCAACCGCTTTTCTTCGACTAGATTCAACTGATCCAAACGAATCTGTATCCACTCTACATCATTCAGCTTCACCTCTGATAATGCCCGAAGAGATGGGATTTCAACTTCTAGAGGTAACACGGCTTCAGTATCGTATACTAGGGAATATGGTTTTGCCCCGGTAGAAGTTCTGATCGAAGTCCGGTATGCAAATAAGGCAAAAGGAAGCTTTTCATGCCAATCTTTGTAGGTTTCAGTCATCTTGGATATGATCTTCTTAATGTTCTTGTTTGCTGCCTCAACGGCTCCATTTATCTTTGGCCGGTATGTCACCGAGTTGTGATGTAATATTTTAAACTGCTCACAGGTTTCTGCTATCAATCTGTTTTTGAAGTTGGTAGCGTTATCCGTGATGATCTGCTCTGGTAGACCATACCGGCAGATTATCTCTTTCTTCAAGAACTTGCAAACTGTCGTTCTTGTGATGTTAGCGTAGGAGACAGCTTCTATCCATTTAGTGAAGTAATCGATGGCCACTAATATAAAGCGATGCCCATTTGAAGCCTTGGGGTGAATCTGCCCGATTACATCTAATCCCCAAACAGCAAAAGGCCAGGGCGAATTCATTGTATGTAACGGTACTGGCGGAGAGTTAATCTTATCTGTATAGATCTGGCATTTGTGACATTTTTTGGCATATTCTATGCAATCCTCTTCCATAGTAGACCAATAATATCCGTATCTCATTATTTTCCGTACCATCGAGAGACCATTGGCATGCGTTCTGCAAATTCCTTCATGCACCTCTTGCAAGATACTTCTTGCCTCACTGGCATTGACACATCTTAGCAACACTTGATCTCTCCTCTTTCTGTACAAGACGTCGCCATCCAGTACGTATGCAGCAACCATTCTTCTGATTGTTCTCTTTTCAACGTCGTTAGATCCAAGCGGGTAAGCTTAGAATTTGACATATTGCAGAATGTCAAAATACCAAGGATTGTCTTCCTCTTCTTCCAAGTTGCAGCAATGAGCATATGTTTCATAGCTCTGCATCCGAATTAACATCATATCCTCTGGTCTATTTGCTTGGAAAACTGAGTCCAGTGTATCTAAAGCATCTGCCATTTGGTTGTCTTCTCTAGGAAGATAAACGAATGTTATCTCGTCAAATTCTTCAATTAATTCTAGTATCAACTTTCAATATTCTATCAACTTCGTGTCTTTGGTTTCCCATTCTCCACGTAGTTGATAAATAACTAAAGCTGAATCTCCGTATACCTTTAAGGCTTTTATTTTTCGTTCTATGGCAGCCTTCAATCCCATGACACATGCTTCATATTCAGCCATATTATTAGTGCACAAGAATTCCAACTTGCTCGTAAGAGGGTAATGTACGCCATCCGGGGGTATCAGCACAGCTCCGATTCCTCTTCCGAGGGCATTGACTGCCCCATCAAAATATAATTTCCATTTTTCTATTTCCTTGTTTTCTTCAACGGAGATAGTCATCACATCCTCGTCAGGAAAATCGAAGTTTAGAGGCTCATAATCATCCGAGGCTCTACTCGCGAGAAAGTCCGCTATGAAACTTCCTTTGATTGCCTTCTGGCTAACATATACTATGTCAAATTCGGACAACAACATTTGCCATCGGTCTAACCTCCCAGTCAATGCGGGTGCTTCCATTAGGAACTTCAAAGGGTCGAGTTTTAAGATCAACCACGTGGTGTGGTACAGCAAATATTGCCTGAGTCGGTGAGTAACCCAAACGAGTGCACAACACATCTTTTGGATAAATGGGTACCGTGCCTCGCATTCAGTGAATTTCTTACTCAAGTAATAGAATGCTCTTTCTTTCTTTCCAGTATCATCATGTTGCCCCAGCATGCACCCCATGGAGTTCTCGAACACCGTCAGGTAGAGGATTAATGGTCTCCCAGGAACTGGTGCCACCAATATTGGCGCGTTGGACAAATATTGTTTGATTTTGTCCAATGTTTCCTGACATTCATCATTCCATTCACCTGGGTTGTTCTTCCGAAGCAGTTTAAAAACGGGATCACACCTGTCGATTAACTGAGAAATAAACCGAGACACATAGTTTAATCTCCTAAGGAAGCCCCGAACTTCTTTCTGTGTCTTTGGAGGTGGCAAATTCTGAATTGCCTTGACCTTATCGGGATCGATTTCGATGCCCCTTTGGCTGACTACGAACCCAAGTAGCTTGCCGGATGTAACCCCGAATGTACATTTATTGGGGTTAAGCTTTAGTTGATACTTTCGCAGCCTTTGGAACAACTTTTTCAAATCCCGCACATGTCCATCTTCTGTTTGGGATTTAGCTATCATATCGTCCACATAAACTTCGATTTCTTTGTCCATCATGTCATGAAACAGTGTCACCATAGCTCTCTGGTATGTGGCCCCGGTATTCTTCAACCCAAAAGGCATGACTTTATAGCAGAACGTGCCCCAGAGTGTGGTAAAAGTTGTCTTCTCCATATCTTCCAGATTCATTTTGATTTGGTTATAACCCGAGAACCCATCCATGAAGGAAAACCATGAATGCCCAGAGGTATTATCCACCAAAACGTCGACATGGGTAGAGAGAAATTGTCTTTCGGGCTTGCCCTATTCAAATCCCTATAATCCACACACATCCAAACTTTCCCATCCTTCTTCGGTACGGGGACTATGTTTGTTACCCATTCTGGGTATGTTGCCACCTATAAGAAGCCCGCATCGATCTGTTTCTGAACCTCTTCCTTAATCTTCAACAACATTTCCGGTCTTAACCGCCTGAGCTTCTGTTCTATGGGCTTGCAATCTGGTCTGATAGGCAACTTGTGGACCACGATGTCGGTATTTAAACCCGGCTTATCTTGATAGGACCATGCGAAGACATCCTTGAATTCTCGCAATAAGTCTATCAACTTCTGTTTTGCCCCTAGCGGGAATGCTGCTCCGATCATAACTTCCTTTTTCTCTTCTTCTGTGCCCAAATTCAGAGTTTCTATCTCTTCTTTGAGGGGCATGATTTGCTTATCCTCTTGCTCCACCAACCTTAACAATTCTTCAGGAATCTCGTAGTCTGCATTGTCTTCACACTCATTGATTTCCGTTAGACAAGAGATCCTTTTCAAATCTATTTCGGGTTTAGGCCCGGAATCATACATGTGACCATTGTTCGAGAACCTGCGAGAAAGAATTTTTATAGTTGGATGGGAATAATAGATGAATAAGGATGAAATGAATGACGAAAAATGAAAGAAAAGAAGAATGTTTGCCGTTGATGAAAGGGAAAAATCATCTTTATTTGCTAGTAAAAAAACATGAAAAAGCCCTTTACAGAAAATCTCCTACACTCGCGGGTAAAAGTATAGGGTGGTTTATGGCATTACTCTGTTTTGTAAACTACAGGTAAATCCTCTATAGTCCAGTTATTCAGAGTCTCGCTAGGGAGGCACGGACGAATTTTATCCAGTAGATTCATCCTTGGATCTTCAGAAATTCCTCCTACCATTAGTCTTTCGAACGCTTCCCCAAAAATCTCTTCTTCTTGTAACCTGATAGCTTCCAAGTGATTTTTCTCCGCATGTTCTGTGACATCCACATACCCATGGGAGATGAAGTCGATTTTTGCACTCAAAGAAGTCAGCTTCTTGACTGCGATTCTTCCATGTTTATTCCAATATGCCTTGATTGAGGAGCCTTACCCGGCTCGCCCTTTCTTCATGACCACGGGCTTCAAGCGTAAGCTCCCTTGTAGACTTCTTCCTAGCCCTCTTCCGGCTTTGGCTCCTTTGCCAAGGGTCTGTTTGATAGTCATTTCAGTGCAGTTTGACAGCTTCAGACATGGGAATATCGCACCTTTAGTGACGAATGCAGCGTTGATAAATTCCAAAGCCTTAAAAGAGCATTCTAGCGCTTCCTCGTTTGCTTGCACATATGGTGTATCCCTAGAGACGGATGCAATGATGTCCTACTCCGCCCCAATGCACACGAGCTTCCCATCTACCACAAACTTCAGCTTCTGGTGAACTGATGATGGTACTGCCCCGGCGGAATAGATCCAAGGTCTGTCGAGCAAACAATTATAGGTAGGCTTAATGTCCATCAGAACAAGATCAATGTTGTACACGGACGGCCCATTCAGCAATGGGACTTCGATCCTTCCCAATACATCCCTTATGGTCCCATCGAAGTCTCTGACCATATTTTTATAGCTCTTCATGTGTGCGACATCAATGGGCAACCTTTGCAAAGTTGCCATGGGTAACACGTTCAAAGCTGAACCGTTATCGATTAAAACTCCCGGCACCATATGACCTTGTAGTGGGTCGTGATGTTTAAGGCCTTAATGGACCCCATTCCACCATCAGGGATCTCATCATCGGTGAACGTTATGTAATTATCTGTGATAATATGATTAACGATTCGGTCCAACTTGTTCACCGATATGTCCTTCGGGACAAAAGTTTGGTTTAATACTTTCAAAAGGGCGTCACGGTGCCCTTCAGAGCTTAGCAATAAGTCGAGGATAGAGATTCTAGCGGGCTGTTTCTTCAACTGTTCCACTATACTGTACTCGTTGTGTTTTAGTAATCGTAGAAACTCATGCGCCTACTCTTCGGTGACTGGCTCATTCACCTTCGGAGTTGGATCAGCGAAAATCTTCTTCTTTTCTGCAGGCTTAATCTGGTCCTCTTCCTGAGCCGATGAGTAACACCTCCCACTCCTCGTAAAATGACCTACCTCATTCACTGGTTCTGTCTCTACTTTCTCAACAGTTCCTGGTTTCTCTGACTGTAACTCCTCGACGGGCTTCAAACTACTCGGCCCGGCCATACTCGTAGCGTAATTCCACGGGACCCTTCGCGTATCCTTAAATGGGAAGGGTGCCGGAGGGGTAATTACTATGCGAGGAGCATTTGCTGAACCGACTGGGTTGTTTCCCCTTGGTCGGGCTAAAATAACTAGTGGCCTGCTTGCACTGTATTTTGGCCCGGTATTTTCTAACACACACACGTCTATCATCTTTCGGCCACCTTCTTTGGTGAAGAATTCTACCTCTTTGTTGTCCATCATTCCTTGTAATAAGTTTCTGAAGTTATCACATTGCTGGACTGTATGCCCGTGCTCTTGGTGGAATTCGCAATACGGGCCTTCCTCGGTAGATTCTTTCACTTGCATCCCTTGACAGATGAGCCCATTATTAAACAGTTATTGAAAAACCCACTTTAGGGGTGATCGAATTTCTGCCACCCTCATTTTAACTTGTCTCGCTTGATCCTCTTCAATTGTATTCACACCCCGACCGCCATGATTCGGGAGTGGATTTGTGGAGACACTAGGTTCATCAAATTTTAAAACCCCGGTATTTATCATGCTCTGGATAATCTTCTTAAAGGCCGTACAATTCTCGATGCTATGTCCATGAACGTTTGCATGATATACACACTGGGCCTTCGAGTCATACCAGTGTGGGTAGGGGGTTTGAGCGGAACGATAAAGTATGGGCGAATCATATCGGCATCGTGTAGCTGAGTGTACAACTCAGCATACGTGACTGGGATCAGTGAGAAATTTGGCTTTTCCCACCTTGAGTCTTTCTTGTTCGGGCCCTGTGAGCCTCCTGCTCCTGACTTTGGTTTAGAAATTGTCACATTTTTCGGGGGTTCATACACAACAGCATTGTTTACTTCATTGTCCTTCTTCTTGGAATTCTTCTTCGAGCTGTCAGATCCTTCAAACCTCCCACTTTTGATAGCTGCCTCCACCAACTCTCCGGTGGCAACTATTTGAGAGAATCTTTGCATGGATGTGCTTGTGAAGAGACGCTAATATATCGGCCCCTTCAATGTCTCTACAAATATGTGAGTGATCTCCTGCTCGATTAACGGAGGCTGCACCTGAGAGGCCAGATCTCTCCACCTATGGGCATATTGTCAGAATGTTTCGTTGGACTTTTTCCCCATTTGCTGTAGCATGACTCTAGTAGGCCCCATCACCGTCACATGCTTGTAATTCTCCATAAAGGCGTGATAAAGGTCCTTCCATGATTTTATACTTTCCTGACTGAGTTGAGTGTACCATTGGATAGTAGAACCCGTCAGACTATCCTGAAAGCAATGGATAAGCAGCTTCTCATCCTTGCTGAAAGCGGCCATCTTTCGACAATACATAGTTATGGGCGCTTGGACACGACGTCCCGTCGTACTTTTCAAAGTTGGGCATTTTGAATTTTGGTGGCAGGACCAAATCAGAGACCAAGCTGAGCTCGAACGCATCAGTGCTTTTATCACCGACCCTTGGACTTGAATTTGCTGGATCTTGGCTTCGAGAGCCCTGAAATGATCAACATACTTCTTCTCCATTTCCTGTCGCATCTTCTCCACTTCATTCATAAAGTTGAGATCTGGGACTTCATCAGTATTCGGAGAAAAATCTTCAACTTCCACTGGGTGACTCGTGAATGCCCC
Organism: Abelmoschus esculentus; assembly: GCA_035048815.1. Classification (NCBI taxonomy): domain Eukaryota; kingdom Viridiplantae; phylum Streptophyta; class Magnoliopsida; order Malvales; family Malvaceae; genus Abelmoschus; species Abelmoschus esculentus. The sequence goes on from JAUCBN010000036.1 coordinate 11,240,288, forward strand.
TACTGCATTAAACTGCACTCTCCCTGGGACTGAATGCACTTTTGGTTGCCCCCTAGTTACCGTGTCTGCCTGTCTTTCAGCTTCATCTCCCCCACCCATCGGTGCTTTACTTTTGTCATCCTGCCTCGGTCCTAACAGAGCGGTTATCTGACTGATAATATCTGTCTGAATTTTGGTGAAGCCATCGTTCATGCCATTTTCTATCGCATCTAAGCGGTTTGCGAATATGGCCTGATGATCCTCTAATCTTTGTAGTCTTTCTTCCATTGCTAGTCTCTTGGTGCGCGAACGCGTTGAATACGTGTATAGTATGTTTGCTATTTTTGAAAGTCACTGCCATAAACCTTTGTTATTAAACTTTATTTTTAATTAATAATAATGCACATGATGTGTGAATGCATGAATGCATGAATGCAAGCGGGTATTAAATATGAAAAATAATCTCTTAAAAACATCCGTCTGTGCAAAAAGGATTCATTATAACTTTAAAGATAATCTACAGAAAACTGTTGGCCCTAATCCCTAAGTTGGTTAACTCATGAAGTATGCGGACGATGGTTGCTCCATGTATTTCCTCGACGTTTGGCTGATCCAGAAGAGTTGTCGCTTCTCCTGACAATATCTGTACATACGATGCAATACTTCTGACACATCCCTTGAAGTGGACCAACTCACTATTCTGACTCTGGACCGTGCATTGTGCTGCCTCGTACTTAGTCTTCCATGCTTCTCCGACATTCTGACTCAAAGCCCCCTCGAAGTCGGCTAACTTTTCTTGCAACTCTTGTACTTGGCCCTCGAGCGAGATAATCTTTTGTTGGAACCCCTCCTTCTCTTCTTCCATTTTGACCTTTTCTTCATTGTGATACTTAGCCACCAGCTCTTCTAACTGTGTTACTTGGGTTGTCAACTCACGGATCGTCGCTCGATCTTTGTCTGATGTCTTCTTGGCTTTGGAGCTTGCTTCTCTAGCTTTACGGTATTTCTTTTCGTAGAGCTTCTTATATTCCTTCTTTTCCTTTAAAGCCTTATTCAAGCGGTCAGAACTGCCCCCGACACTTTCCCTTTTCCTTTTATGCCCCTCGGATATTGGTATTGCTTGCGCTTCCCTCAAATCTTGACGTAGCCTCTCGATCTGAAGTGCCATATCCTTTTCTCTCCTCTCATGAGTCTGTACTTGGTACTTCGCAAGGTTCAACTCCTGTGTGAGTTCATAGATCTTCTTATCTTGCCTCTGAAAATCCAAGTCCCGGTCCTCATTGAGCTTTTCTAACGCTGACGGTACTTCTAAGGTTACCTTGTATCCCTCATCCCTCGGTACTCCTCGAAAAACTCCATCATTTGCCCTTTGCTCTCTCCACTCGTCATGCCGGGCCATGATCTCAAACTCTCGATAGGGCTGAACCCTCCTAGGTGAGTCCCAAGTCTTCACAATCTGGGCTAACTTGGATCTATACCCCTCGCTCTGGTGTGAAAAACTGAAACTGGCCATCCTTGCTATGGCTAGAATAAACTGTCTCGAACCGAATTGCCTTGAGACTAATAGAGGGCAGTAAGCCGTTCCACCCCATATACCTGCTAATTGGATCCAATCGCAGTCTCTGCATCGATACCGAAAGGTCGTTCCTCTATTCAACCAACATGCCTTCCAAACGATATCCAAATCTGTCAAATCTCGGAAAAGCTCGCTCCACTGGGCTTCGGTCTTCTTCTCCATAACACAGTTCTTTAAGTATTCTTCAATAGGTGAGTAGGTAGTCCTGAACCTTAGGGCACTATAAGGAGAGCTCCAACGGCGGCCTCTGAACCAAACCTCCAAAAGTTGCTCACATCTTCAAAATCTTCCTTCACCGGCCCTCTTGCATGCGGTGAGTGATCTATAGGTCTCGGGTAGTATGGCTGGAACCGGATTTACTCCCTTGGACAACTTCTCGAACAAACCAACCATGGATGGGTCTATGTGCTCGGGAGTTCTAGGAAATAACACTAACCCATATATGCGAAGGGCATACATCCTTCTCGCTTTAGTGGGCTCCTCGCTGCTCGAAGCTATCAAATCCTTGAAGACTTTCCAACTCACTCTCTGTCTCTCCTCGCTTGCATCCCCGTGACCTGTTACCTTCCGGTCCCAAAACTCTTTGTCCTTACCAGTGATCTGCATCAACTTCTTTTTAAAGCCCGAAGTGCTGTTGAGCTTAACATATATTCTATCATTCTTGATTGCTGGGCAGTTGATCAGGACCTCGTATTCCTCTAGCGTAGGTGTCATGTCTATCTTCCCGAAGGTGAAACAATTGTAGGCAGGATTCCAGAATTGCACCATCGCCCTCATTAGGTGCCTATCAATGGGGACCTTCACTAACAATGCAATATCCCCAAACTCCCTCTTGAACTGATCCTTCATGTCGTCACTCCACTGTTCCCATACCTTTTGGACCTCGGAGAGACAAGGACTTTGATTGGTGCTCATTCTAACATACCCATTTAGTGTAGAGACACTCCCTATCGGCAAACTGTCACCCTTCTCATGCTGAACTGATTCGGACCAAGTCCAGACTTCCGTATTATTTTCACCTATAATGATCCCTTCTGACATTATTGGGCACTTCTAACTTTATTGTTTTCCAAATTAATACCCATTCAAATATGCCAAGTAAAATAAATGCATAAAGGACCAAAGAAAAACAAAAAAGAAAGTGTTAGTAGAATAAAGACAATGATAAAACATAATGATAAAAGTGCCTAAAAACAATAGAGCAGTTACAAATGCAAATAAAGTTAACTAGAGAACAGGATAAAATGCGTAAAATAACTAGAGAGCATGCTAAATTGCGTAAAAATAACCAGAAAGTATGCTAGAATACGCAAAATAACCAGAGAGCATGTTAACAGAGAAATCCTAAGTTTGGCGGCATTTCGGCAGCGTACCGCCTTATCTTACGGTTCCTGTCTGGCTCTAGAAGGGGTTGGTTTCTACTCTATATGCGGGTTTTTGGTCTAGACACGGGGTTCCCGAACTATCGTTACCGTCTACTACGACGGTAAGACATCGATTCGGTGGTATAGGTCCCTTACAACGGGGTGAAGACCCCACGATGCGTAAGGTTAGTATACCGGAAGTAAATAAAAATCTAAAACTCGGAGCTGGAAAGCATCACGTCGGATAATATCTAACTCCCACTTAAGGGTAAAAGCTCAGGTCGAGAGCTTATGCATGAATGACAAGATAAAAGTAAAAAGTTATCCTCATTCAAATAATGTTCACTTAACAATAAAAAGTTAAATTAATATCTAACTCCAAAATGCCAAAATGCCACGTAAAGTTTGAAAACATTAGGCCTGACTCACAAAAAATTATTTTAAGTCCCCAGCGGAGTCGCCAAGCTGTCGCGACCTCTTAAAAAAACGCGATTTTAGGTGGAAAGTAACTCGATGATTGATTTTTAAAAATCTGAATTATCAATTTTAATCTTGAAAAATCCAAATTTTAAAAAAAAACAAAATTTAATTTTGAAAAAATTGACTTGGAGTCGCCACCGGCCACTTAGGTAGGCCAGACACCATAAAATAAACCAAAGATTCGTTTTAAAAGATATTGGGTTCGGGAGTCGGTTACGTGTAAGGACGACCCTTACGAACGCCCAAAAAATTGGTACCTTGAAAAACATTACGTGGCATTGGTACTTTGAAGATAGATATTAATTTAATTTTCCATTGTTAAATGAACATTATTTGAATTTTGGATATCCTTTTGATTTAGAAGTTACACCATCTTTAAACTTGAGTTGAATGAGACATCCTCTAGATAGGAAACCTCACCCAAATTCAAAGGAATGTAACTTCCGCCTCAAAAGGCTAAAGCAAGATGCATGACTGTTTTATCTTGTTTATTTTAAGTTCTAATCCTAAAAAGGCTTCATTGCTTAAGTGTTTAAAACCTAAGTTACTAGTGTTACTAGTTACTTACCTATCCATTTTATTTAATTCTAAGCCTAAGTTATTTTATCAAAATTCTAGGTTTTAATAACACATGAATTCGATGCCAAGGTACACTCTCTAGGTTAGCATCATGGTGCGTCAAAACACCAACCTCTTTAGTGTATCCGAGACATAAGATTCACATGCTATGTTATTAAATTTTCTCCCTAATTAAATTAATTAATTTAAGCGACTAGTCCTAAAAAGTCTCTAAATTAATTAACTTAAGTTTATTAAATGATCTTCCTAAAATATGTCATGCAAAAACATAATAAAATAAGAGAATAAGATAAAAGGAACTCATCAATTTTATTAGAATCATGGGTATAAAATTACATAAAAAATTCTCATCATGAAGGAGTACAAAAAGGGACTTATATGAAAAAAAGATATTACAAGGGACTCGAGAACAAACCTTGAAAGATTGATTAGATTTAATTAAGTGTGAAATTAAATTTTAAAGTTTTAGAAATTTTTAATTAAATTAAATTAATTAAATTTTTCTTAACTTCAAATTCATTTAAAGCTTAATTAAAGTCTAACTTGGTGAATTTTAAGTTCAAAGGTTTAATTTGGGTTGGGCTAAACTTAATTAAGTTAATTTTTAAACCTTATCTTAGAAATTCTAAATTAATTAAGAGTTTTAATTAAGATAATTTCTAAGTTTTAAGCATTTAATTTAACCAAATTAAATTTTAATTTGGGTGAAATTAGGGTTAATTAGACCAAGTTTTAAATCTTATCTTTTTAGAAATTAATTAAAATTAATTAAATAATTAATTAAAATTATCTTCTAATTTTTAAGAATTTAAAAGGCCTAATTAAAGTCTAAGTTGGGTGAATGTTTTAAGGTTTAAGGCTAACTAGACCTAATTAAGGAGTTCAACTTAAAAACTTTAGAAATTAATTAAAATTAATTAAAACAATTAATTAAAATTATTTTCCAATTTTTAAGAATTTAAAAACCTAATTAAAGTCTAATTTGGTGAGTGTTTTAAAGTTGAGGGCTAAACTAGACCTAATTTGGTTAATTTTTAAGCTTATTATTTTTTAGAAATTAAAATTAATTAAAATAATTAATTAAAATTATTTTCTAATATTCAAGAATTAAATTAACCTAATTAGAGTCTAGTTTCTAAGTTTTAAGATCAAATTAGTTTTATATTAGAGTTAAATTAGATTAAATTAATTTTAAAGTTTGTTAAAAATTAGATTAAATCTTAAATTAAGACTTAATTAATAATTTTAATCTTTAAAATTAATAACTTTTTAACCTAATTAAATCTAAAACTAACTAATTTTAACCTTAGAAGTCTAATTGGGGACCTAATTGGGTGGATTTTAAGGTTCTAGGGACCTATTTTCAAACCTAGGGGACTGATTGTAAGAAACCTAGGGTTTAGGGGTCTAATATAAGGGTTAAGGGGCTAAATTGAATGACTATTAAAGGTTTAGGGGGCTAAAAGCAAGACTGCCTAAACTTGGGGGACTAAAGGGGAGATTAACCCTTTATCATTTAAAAGACGCGGATCCGGGTTGAATCCGGATCCAGCCCATGACCCGGCTGCCAGAAGCGGTGCCGTTTCACTCAAGGTCAAAACCCCCAAGTGCCGAGTTGGCTCGGTAATTTGCACCGAGACCAACTCGGTCTGACTCGCCCAACCCAGAAATCCTCTGGGACAAACACTCTAAAACCCAGAATAAGGAATAAAACGGATCAAAAGAGCACTTTAGGATGGTGTTCATCCGTGTTCATCATGAACGCGATGAACACGGATGAACACGGTTCCAGTCCGCCGTGGAGTCCGCCGCTGAATCTGTCCCGTCGCCGTCCAGTGCCGCTCCAGCGTGTTCGCCGACCACCGCGAAACACGCTGACCGTTGCCCAGAAATCGTCGATGACCGTCCCTGACACCGGTGAGGTCACCGGAAGCTCAAAAACATGCCGGAAACCACTGAAACAACCCAAATTTCAAGTTCTAACCCCCTAAAAAACCAATCTAAATGATTCCCCTAGCCAAAAATTCATGAATCTAACCTTAAACTAAAAAGAAACCCATCCCGAAATCAAACCAAGGCATTGATAACAGATAAAGCAACAAAAACGAATGCAACCTTACCTGATTCGAATCTTTTCTTCACCGATTCAAGCCTCTGATTTCCGTTCCAATCTCCAGATCTCTAGCTACTGTCGATTCAATCTCCCCCTTAAACTTGATCGACCGAATCCATTTAAAGGGATTCACACCCCAAACTCCTCATCCAACTCAAATTCTTATCCCTCTAAATACTCAACAACCCAATCCAATCCAAAATTCTATGAAAACCGGCACTACCCACGTTTCCAGTTTCTTCTCGGTTCAAACTCTTTGTTTTTCGATTTTCTTCAGTTTTTTTATATATATATTTTAATATTATTATTATTATTTATATTAATTATTAAATATTATTATTTAGTTATATATTATTATTTATTATTATTTATTAAAATCGTGTTGACAACCTCATTTTAAGCCTTTTTCCCTACCTTTACCTAAGCCCCATTACACCCTTTTGAAAGACTCATTGATCTTGTATCTTATTTCTTCTAAGTAGTGGAGAATTGATTATGTCACAAGGTTATGGAAATCTTTGTTTGATTGCGACTTTGAGCGAAATTTTGCACCCGAAACACATTTTAGTTAATTGAGTAATACCTTGTGAGGAATTGAGCTAGGTTGAATTTTTGATTGATGAAGGATAGAAAGTTACAAGGATGTTTGATTTATTTTTACTTATGTTTATTCTCTTTGATCGATGTTTTGGATCAATTAGTTATTGTGAGCTTTGATTTTTATAAATTGCTTAAGTATGAGATGGATTGGAGGATTGCAAACTAGGTGTTTGATTGATTTGATTAAGGCATACTTGAGGGCAAGTATGAGACAAGTGTGGGGGAATTTGATTGGTGATTTAAATAGTTACTTTTTAATTGTTAATTATCTTATTTTCATGAATTTATCACTTCTAATTTGAGTGAATTTCGTATGTTTTATGTGCAGTGACCTGTTTCTACAATTGGTGATTAAAAAGACAATTTTTGCAATTTTTCGCGATTAAAGATATGGGCACAACGTCGGGCATGAAGAAATGCTGATATGGCAGTTTCTAGAAGATTCTAGAGATAGTCCAGTCAGCGAAATCTGAGAGGATTCAGGAGGCGGTTCAGCAACAAAATTTGAGAAGATCTTTAGGATAAGATATTTTGTTTTTAAATGTTAAACTCAAGAATTATATTTTTATCTTTTATTTTATTTTGAGTTAATTTTTGGTTACTAGTAGCCTATAAATACCCTCTATGGGTAAGGCTTTAGATCATCCATTACTTTGTCTTTGAATTCTTGTCTTGTTACTTTGTTGTTCTATAATTTTTTTTTTATTTTAAGTCTTTTTAATATTTTACAAAAATATGCTAAGTATGATAATTGATAATCATGCTTAGCTAATTTTCTTCAAGCCGGGAGCTAACAATGAATCAATTCAGTGCGTGAGAATTGAATAGTACTTAATTCCCTTCGGGAAACATTCTTATTTTTCTGTTTTATTAGTTTGGTAATCGGCCTTACTTACAAAATTAAAATATTTTCAAACCAAAAAGAGCTCGTTGGTCTAGATGTTGTTTTAATATATAGTGGGAGGAAGGATTTGCCAGTGGCAATTTTGACTTCCTGTGAACGCACTTAGCGGTGGTCCGCTAAGGAAAATAAGATTGGATTCGATTCTCAACGAGACAACATAATCTGAGTCGGGCTTTTCTAGTACTTAATCTGGTTGTTTTAACGACAATAGCTAAGGTTAATCCACTCAAGAATCATATTTCAAAGATAGGTTTGGGAAGATCGGTTACAAGAGAGAAAGGCAAGTTACAATGGGTTGGTCCTCGTAGACTATAACTGACATGAATCCCGGAGTAAAAATCCTTTTCAATGATCGACAGAATTGAAACAAAGTTAGCTCGAGGCGAATTCTTCATTTGTTATTTTAGTTTCTCTATTTTTCATCACACTCATCAAATCCCCTTTAAATTAATTGTTTGCAGCATCCTGGACTGGAATCAATACAGAGTTACATCAGAAGTTCAAAATTCTCTATGGATCGACCTTCTTTACTATACCATCTTTTGATTATTTAATTTAAAGAGAAATATTTTATTTTTGACGAGTAAAACAACGCTTGTCAAAATTTGAACGGATTCTTTATAAAGCCTATTTACACATGCACGTTTTAAACCAAAAAAATGACAACCATATATCATTAAATCAAATTTTATGAGTTCAAATAGTTAATTATTGGCTTTTGAACAAAATTATACAGATTAATCTAAAATTTTCAAATTTTTACTCAGTTAAAATTTGAACGGATTCTCTATATATCCTTTTTAAACATGCACATTTTAATCAAACAAAATGAAAACCAGATGTTATTAAATCATATTTTGTGAGTTCAAATAGTTAATTATGGGCTTTTGAACAAAATTATAGAAATTATACTAAAACTTTCAACTTTTTGCTCTGTTAAAATTCGAACGGATTCTCTATAAAGCCTTTTTAGACTTTCCCGTTTCAATCCCATAAAACCAAAACTAGATGTTATTAAATAATATTTTATAAGTTTAAATAGTTAATTATGGGCTTTTGAACAAAATTATATAGATTAAACTAAAATTTTCAGCTTTTTACTCGGTTAAAATTCAAACGGATTCTCTATAAGGCATTTTTAAAGATGCACGTTTAAATCCCAACAAAACGAAAACCAGATATTATTAAGTCAAATTTTATGATTTTAAATAGTTAATTATGGGCTTTTGAACAAAATTATACAAATTAATCTAAAATTTTCAGCTTTTTACTCGGTTAAAATTCGAACAGATTCTCTATAAAGCCCATTTAGACATGCACGTTTTAGTCCAAAAAAACGACAACCATATATTATTAAATAAAATTTTATGAGTTCAAATAGTTAATTAGTGGCTTTTGAACAAAATTATACAGATTAATCTAAAATTTTAAATTTTTTATTCGAGTAAAATTCGAACGGATTATCTATAAAGCCTTTTTAAACATGCACATTTTAATCCAAAGAAAACGAAAACCAGATGTTATTAAATCATATTATATGAGTTCAAATAGTTAATTATAGGCTTTTGAATAAAATTATACAAATTAATTTAAAATTTTCAACTTTTACTTGGTTAAAATTCGAACAAATTCTCTATAAAGCCTTTTTTGATATGTCCGTTTTAAACCCAAAAAAACGAAAACCAGATGTAATTAAATCAGATTTGATGAGTTTAAATAGTTAATTTTAGGCTTTTGAACAAAATTATATAGATTAGTTTAAAATTTTCAGCTTTTTACTCGATTAAAATTCAAATGGATTCTCTACAAATCCTTTTCAGACATGCACATTTTAATCCCAACAAAACCAAAACCAGATGTTTAAATGGTTAATTATGGGATTTTAAAATTCAAACGGATTCTGTATAAGTCATTTTTAGACATGCACGTTTTAATCCCAACGAAATGAAAATCAAATGTTATTAAATCAAAATTTATGAGTTCAAATAGTTAATTATGGCTTTTGAATAAAATTATACAGATTAGTTTAAAATTTTCAGCTTTTTACTCGATTAAAATTCGAATGGATTCTCTATAAAGCTTTTTTAGACATGCACATTTTAATCCCAACAAAACCAAAACTAGATGTTATTAAATCAAATTTTATGAGTTCAAATAGTTAATTATGGGCTTTTGAAAAAAATTATATATATTAATATAAAATTTTTAGCTTTTTACTTGGTTAAAATTCGAACGAATTCTCTATAAAGTCAATTTAGACATGCACGTTTTAATCCCAAAAAAACGAAAACCATATGTTATTAAATCAAATTTTATGAGTTCAAATAATTAATTATTGGCTTTTGAACAAAATTATACAAATTAATCTAAAATTTTCTGCTTTTTACTCAGTTAAAATCGAACGGATTCTCTATAAAGCCTTTTTAGATATGCACGTTTTAATCCCAACAAAACCAAAACCAGATGTTATTAAATCAAATTTTATGAGTTTAAATAGTTAAATATGGGTTTTGAACAAAATTATATAGATTAATCTAAAATTTTCAGATTTTTACTCGGTTAAAATTCGAACGGATTCTCTATAACGTATTTTTAGACATTCACGTTTTAATCCCAAACGAAACAAAAATTAAATGTTATTAAATCAAAATTTATGTGTTCAAATAGTTAATTATGGATTTTGAACAAAATTATACAGATTAATCTAAAATTTTCAACTTTTTACTTAGTTAAAATTCGAACTTAATCTCTATAAAGCCTTTTTGGACATGCACGTCTTAATCCCAATAAAACGAAAACCATGTGTTATTAAATCATATTTTATGAGTTTAAATAGTAAAATATGACTTTTGAATTAAATTATATAGATTAATCTAAAATTTTCATCTTTTTACTCTGTTAAAATTCGAACGGATTCTATAAGACATTTTAAAACATGCACGTTTTAATCCCAAACGAAACGAAAATCAAATATTATTAAATTAAAATTTATGAGTTCAAATAGTTAATTATGGATTTTGAACAAAATTATACAGATTAATCTAAAATTTTTAGCTTTTTACTCGGTTAAAATTCGAACGGTTTCTCTATTAAGCCTTTTTAGACATGCACGTCTTAATCCCAACAAAACAAAAACCAGGTGTTATTAAATCTTATTTTATGAGTTCAAATAGTTAATTATGAGCTTTTGAATAAAATTATATAGATTAATCTAAAATTTTTAGCTTTTTACTTGGTTAAAATTCGAACGGGTTCTCTATGAGGCATTTTTAAACATACACGTTTTAATCCCAAAAAAACGATAACCAGATGTTATTAAATCAAATTTTATGAGTTTAAATAGTTAAATATGGGCTTATGAACAAAATTATACAGATTAATCTAAAATTTTCAACTTTCTACACGGTTAAAATTTGAACAGATTCTCTATAAAGCTATTTTTGACATGCGTGTCAACAAAACGAAAACCAGATGTTGTTAAATCAAATTTTATGAGTTTAAACAGTTAATTATGGGCTTTTGAACAAAATTATATAGATTAATCTAAAATTTTCAGCTTTTTACTGGGCTAAAATTCGAACGGATTCTCTATAAAGCCTTTTTAGACATGTACGTTTTAATCCCAAAAAAACAAAAATCAGATGTTATTAAGTCAAATTTTATGAGTTTAAATAGTTAACTATGGGCTTTTGAACAAAATTACACAAATTAATCTAAAATTTTCAACTTTTTACTTGATTAAAATTCTAACGGATTCTCTATAAGGCATTTTTAGACATGTACGTTTTAATCCCAACAAAACAAAAACAAGATGTTATTAAATCAAATTTTATGAGTTCAAATAGATAATTATGGGCTTTTGAAAAAAATTATATAAATTAATCTAAAATTTTCAGCTTTTTACTCGATTAAAATTCGAACGGATTCTTTATAAATCCTTTTTAGATATGCCCGTTTTAATCCCAAGAAAATGAAAACCAAATATTATTAAATCATATTTTATGAGTTAAAATAGTTAACAATGGGCATTTGAACAAAATTATACAGATTAATTTAAATTTTTTAGCTTTTTACGTTAAAATTGGAACGGATCGCTATAAAACCTTTTTAGACATGCACATTTTAATCCCAACAAAACGAAAACAATATGTTATTAAATCATATTTATTGAGTTCAAATAGTTAATTATGGGATTTTGAACAAAATTATACAAATTAATCTCAAATTTTCAGCTTTTTACTCGGTTAAAATTCTAACGTATTCTCTATAAATCTCATTCACACATGTACGTTTTAATCCAAAAAAACGTTAACCATATGTTATTAAATCAAATTGAGTTCAAATAGTTAATTATTGACTTTTGAACAAAATTATACAGATTAATATAAAATTTTTAACTTTTTACTTTGTTAATATTCGAACGGATTCTCTATAAAGCCTTTTTAGACATGCACATTTTAATCCCAACAAAATGAAACTCAGATGTTATTAAATCAAATTTTATGAGTTCAAATAGTTACCTATGGGCTTTTGATCAAAATTATACAGATTAATCTAAAATTTTCAACTTTTAACTCCGTTAAAATTCGAACGGGTTCACTATAAGGCATTTTTAACCATGCACATTTTAATCCCAACAAAACGATAATCGGATGTTATTAAATCAAATTTTATGAGTTTAAATAGTTAATTATGGACCCTTGAAAAAAATTATAAAAATTAATATAAAATTTTTAGCATTTCACTCGGTTAAAATTCTAACGGATTCTCTATAAAGCCTTTTTAGACATGCACATTTTAATCCCAACAAAACGAAACCCAGATGTTATTAAATCAAATTTTATGAGTTCAAATAGTTACTTATGGGCTTTTGATCAAAATTATATAGATTAATCTAAAATTTTCAGTTTTTTACTCCGTTAAAATTTGAACGGATTCTCTATAAAGTCTTTTTAGACATGTACATTTTAATCCCCAAAAAATGATTACCAGATGTTATTAAATAAAATTTTATGAGTCTAAATAGTTAATTATGGATTTTGAACAAAATTATATAGATTAATCTAAAATTTTCAGCTTTTTACTCGGTTAAAATTCGAACGGATTCTCTATAAAGCCATTTTAGACTTGCACATTTTAATCCCAACAAAATGAAAACCATATCTTATTAAATCATATTTTATGACTTCAAATAGTAATTATGGGATTTTGAACAACATTATACAAAATAATCTAAAATTTTCAACTTTTTACTCGGTTAAAATTCGAACGGATTCTCTATAAAACCTTTTTAGACATGGGTGTTTTAATCCCAACAAAACGAAAAACAAATGTTATTAAATCAAATTTTATGAGTTAAAATTGTTAATTACAGGCTTTTAAACAAAATTATATATATTAATCTCAAATTTACAAATTTTACTCAGATAAAATTTGAACGGATCCTGTATAAAGCCCATTTAGACATGCACGTTTTAATCCAAAAAAACGACAACCAGATGTTATTAAATCAAATTTTATGAATTCAAATATTTAATTATGAGCTTTTAAAAAAATTATACAAATTAATCTCAAATTTTCAGCTTTTTACTCCGTTAAAATAGAATGGATTCTCAATAAAGTCTTTTTAGGCATTCACGTTTTAATCCCAATAAAACAAAAATCAGATGTTATTAAATCAAATTTTATGAGTTCAAATAATTAATTATGAGCTTTTGAATAAAATTATAAAGATTAATCTGAAACTTTCAGCTTTTTACTCGGTTAAAATTCGAACGGATTTTCAATAAGGCATTTTTAGACATGCACGTTTTAATCCTAACAAAACGAAAACCAGATGTTATTAAATAAAATTTATGAGTTCAAATAGTTAATTATCGGCTTTTGAACAAAATTATACAAATTAATCTCAAATTTGCAGCTTTTTACTTGATTAAAATTCTAACGGATTCTCTATAAAGCCATTTTAGATATGCACGTTTTAATCCCAACAAAACAAAACCAAGATGTTATTAAATCAAATTTTATGAGTTCAAATAGTTAATTTAGGACTTTTGAACAAAATTATATATATAATGTAAATTTTCAGCTTTTTACATTGTTAAAATTCGAACGGATTAGCTATAAAGCCATTTTAGATATGCCCATTTTAATTCCAACAAAATGAAAAGCAGATGTTATTAAATCAAATTTTAAGAGTTAAAATAGTCAATATGGGTTTATGAACAAAATTATACAAATTAATCTAAAATTTTCAGATTTTTACTCGGTTAAATTTCTAACGCATTCTCTATAAAGCCTTTTAGACATGCACGTTTTAATCCCAACAAAACGAAAACCAGATGTAATTAAATCAAATTTTATGATTTTAAATAGTTAATTATGGGCCCTTGAAAAAATTATAAAAATTAATATAAATTTTTAGCTTTTCACTCGGTTAAAATTCTAATGGATTCTCTGTAAAGCCTTTTTAGACATACATGTTTTAATCCCAACGAAACGAAAACCGGATGTTATTACATAAAATTTTATGAGTTCAAATAGTTAATTATGCGCTTTTGAACAAAATTATATAGATTAATCTAAAATTTTCCGCTTTTTTCTCGGTTAAAATTTGAACAGATTCTCTATAAATCTCATTTTGACATGCACGTTTTAATCCAAAAAAATGACAACCATATGTTATTAAATCAAATTTTATGAGTTCAAATAGTTAATTATTGGCTTTTCAACAAAATTATACAGATTAATCTAAAATTTTCAACTTTATACTCGGTTAAAATTCGAACGATTCTATATGAAGCCTTTTTTGACATGCACGTTTTAATCCCAAAAAACAAAAACCAGAAGTTATTAAATCATATTTTATGAGTTCAAATAGTTGATTATGGTCTTTTGAACAAAATTATACAGATTAATTTAAAATTTTTTAGCTTTTTACTCGGTTAAAATTCGAACTAATTCTGTATAAGGCATTTTTAGACATGTACGTTTTAGTCCCAACAAAACGAAAACCATATGTTATTAAATCAAATTTTATAAGTTCAAATAGTTAATTATGGGTTTTGAAAAAAATTATATAGATTAATCTAAAGTTTTTTGCTTTTTACTCGGTTAAAATTCGAACGGATTCTCTGTAAAGCCGTTTTAGACATGCTAGTTTTAATCCAACAAAAAAACTAGATGTTATTAAATCAAATTTTATGAGTTCAAATAGTTAATTATGGGCTTTTAAACAAAATTATACATATTAATCTCAAATTTTCAGCTTTTTACTCGGTTAAAATTGGAACGGAGTAAACTTCCTGTCCCTCTCCCTCTCCTTCTCCTTCTCCCTTGCCCTCTGTCATGCTTTCCTTTTTCGATCTATTCCATGGCTCGGAGACCATCTTTGTCAAGACCTTCACTGTTTTCTTCGCCACCTTGCTATCTCCTTCAACCTCGGCAGCCTTGGGAGAGGAAGTTTCCTCCGATCTACTAATCAAATCTTTCGAGATAAGTTGTTTCTTTTTTCTTACTAATCTTATCTTCTTTTCTCTACTTCTTTTTTATTTTTCCTTTTGTCCATCTTATTTCTCTAGTTCTTATATTGTCAAGATCAAAGGCTTCTCTTTAAGAGGAAGTTTATTGTTTTCTTCAGACTCCTCTTTACTCCAGAAGTAGAGATGCTTCCGATTTCCCTCAAATTCTCTTTTAAGTTGCATCCCGGGTTCAGGTCTCTACACAACTTTAAGCCTCCTAGCGTTGCCCTCTCCTGGTCTAGAAAGACAGTAAGGGCTTCGGTATCCCTGGTGTCAATTACTAGGGTTTTCTTGTTATGACCTCTCCATTGTAGTGTTTCGTTTGGACATAGAGCACTCCATTATTCTCGACGCATCTCGTCCCCTTCCTTGGATAACAACACGATTGTAAGTCCCATTACTTATTTTGCTGCTTCTGGTTACATGCGAAGCCTCTCTCCTAGGAAGCATTTCTTCTACGACATCACAAATGAGTTCTTTTCCTTCTCTTTTTACTATCCACACATGTACAATCTGATTGTCTGCCGATTGGTCGCATGAATTTATACTACCCTTGCAAAGGGCTCCGATCAACACCTTCCATGATGGTCTTCTGTTAAACAAATTTTACCTTCGTTGTATCTATATTAGTTCGATTAAGATTTGTTTTTTCACCAGTTTGAACACATCCAGGAATCTCCTTAGAAGCAACCCTCCTGTTCTGACTCCTGATGCTATAACCAATCCTCCATGTGTTTCGTTTCAAAAACAACTCTAGAGGCTCCTGGATTTTCAAGCAAATTCTAATGCATTGTTATCTTTTTCAACATTATTTTTATTACTTCTAAGTCCTTTAAGTTTCTCTCATTGGTTTATACTATGTGTTTCTCCTCAAGGATTTCTGATCATAGGAGAGGAAGCTACAAGCTTCCCGAGGAATTATCCAATTTTGTCGTTCCTTACCTATCTTTTTCCTTCTATTACTATCAGATTTGCTCATAATATCATGGTTTGTGGGATCGTATCTTTCTATCGTTTTGACAGGTTTGACTCACGACCATGTTATGCACCTACGTTTTGTTTGGGGTCTGCATCAAACTATATTCTCCATGATCACAGACTTCTCTATCTAACAGCTCCAGACCTTGGCATAGAAGCAATTCCGGTAATGTATCTATGGATCTTGCATCAATGCCTGTTGGACTCCGTTTCTTGTGTTGAATGGTTAGAGTTATACTTGGACTCTATATCTATTTCCTTTTTTATGATCATATTGATATCTTGTCTCTCTATTTTGTTGCTCTTGCTGACGACTTCCTTGGATTATCATGGTTCTTGGTCAGTTTGGCATTTGTTTCAGATGCTAAGTATCTATGATGATTTTGTCATCATGTGTTGTCCAACTGTGGTTCATATCTCCCAGACCAACCGGAGCACTATAGCTTACTTCTCTTGTTCGCCCATATCTCCGACTACGATTGTTTCCTGGTCGGTTTGGCTTAGTGTTGTTGGAGGCCTGTTGGGGTGTGGCCAAACCGTGGTTCCTCCTTCGTTCTACATCAGGTGTAGTATGATTCAAGTCTCCTACAACAAGTATACCTTGAACTTTAACCGGTTTACTTTAATTTACTTTAATCGGTTTTGCCTATATTTAATTATTTTTCCATTACTTGAACTTTTTTCTATTATGGTAAGCTACTGTTGGATTTATACATTGAACTCATCCGTTGTTGGTAACTATAATATGTATAATTTTTCTATACCACCCTTTTATAGGGATTCTCTCAACACCTATTATGGTGTATACTCTACAAGGCTCTACATTGCAATTCTAGATTTGTTGGTACATATCAATTATCAGGCTTTATATACTAGTTGTACGTCTTTTATACTAATTATACTATGGACACTTAAAGTTTATTTTTTATGACTTCTATATACTCTCAAATATCTATCTTTTTTCATATCACATGTGATAAGTTATTCTTGTCTACTTGTCTACTTTTTCTTAAATACATTATCTTAATTTATATTTTTCATATAATAACAATTTTTTTTCTATTTATCTTTTTCTAATTTCTTCACATGTAATCCTTATATAATTCAAACTCTTCCTTTCCTATATATATATGCCCCTCTCTCTCATATCTTCTCATCTTCTATATATTCCACATGCCCCTCTCTCTTTTTTCTCTCAAATATTTCTTTACTCTTATCAACCTCTTACCAATGAATTCCAAGACCTTCCTCCAACAACTAGGCAATCTTCAATTTACTGCTGACGAGCGGGAGGCTATCTTCCAACCTAGTTTCTCTTGGGATTTCTCAGAGGAAGAAACACAATCCACCCTTCTAGCGAATCTTATTTCCTCCAAAGAGATTGATGATCAGGTGATTGTCAAAGCTTTTACTGGAATTTGGACTATGGCCAAGCTTGATTCGATACGAATCTTGAAATCACATATATTCCTCATCCGCTTTAAGGATGCGAAGATCAAGGATGATTTCCTGGCCAAAGGACCCTGGACTTACAAGGAAGGATGAGTGGCTTGCTCTAACTCAATACAATCCCTCTATCAATATCGATGAGCATTCCTTTTCAAAGATGAATGTTTGGGTGCGTATTTACAATATTCCACACATTTTTCTTACAACGGAGGATTCTGCCAATGACATTGGCAATCCTTAGGGGCCATAACCGGTATGGTAACAAAAATTAATACTAGAAAAATCGACTTTAACATGGTTGACTACCTGTGGGTTGGTTTGACACTAGATGTTACACAGCCTATTCGGTGTTGTGTTTCTATTGGTGGAGGGCCCTCTACATGGTTCTGTCCACTCCAATATGAACGTCTTCCTATGATTTGTCATTGTTGTGGCCGAATTGGTCATTCATTGGACTCTTACTCTATCCTAGTCAAATCACGACCTGATCAACTTCCATTTGGCGACTGGCTAAGATATGTTCCTAAGAAGAAGGATGCACAACCTACATAAAGAGGTCGTATTCGTTACATTGCCAATGAATCCAATGCTCAACCTACGCTAATATCCTCCTAAACCTCCAATACTAATAACAACGATGGAAAAGGTAAAGCCCCTATGGCACCCCTTACGGCCTCTGAATATGACTCTGCTCCAAGTAATGAACCTTCGCTTCATATCCCTAAAGGACCCAGACTCCTCCCAATGGCTCCTAGTAAACTATCTGCTCGTCGCTGCCCTGCACAACCACTACAAATGGTTTTTCCTGACCAAGGCCCTAATATTACTACCCGGTAAAAGACCAATGCCAACAGTGGAGAGGTTAGCTTGTTGGATCCTGGTCTCCAAGTTTGGAGGCTGACCTAGCCAATGACCGTGACTTTCAGGAGGCAACTGAATGGCTTGATTCTGCGCTGACTCCTAAGCGAATTGTCCGAACGACTTCAAATCGAGGTGCTAAGAGAACTCCACCTTCAGATGAAAATACTAGGCTTAAGCGGCCTAGAGCTAGCAGTACACCAAATGAGAAAGTTGGGATGAGCAACGCAAAAAAATCTCCGGTAGAGGTTGACCATGATCAACCATGTTGAGTAAAATGATAATTTTACGTTGGAACTGTCTGGGCCTTGGCAATGCTCTAACATTTCTTACTTTATAATGTGCTATCTCTATGCATGATGCCGTTATTTTTCTTGTTTTTTCTTTTAAGTATATCAATTTATTAGTCTTTATTTTATTTTTGTTAGAACTACGTGGTTGCATAGCTTTTGTCTTTAGGCCTCTTATTTTGATGTTCCTTTTTATTTGGAATAATAATACCTTTACTGCTTTGTCTTTTTACTCCTTATGTCTTATTGTTGTTTTTATTATCTCTTTCCTTATTCTTATGTTGAAATGTCTTTTTGATATATTTGTTTTGCTGGGTTCTAATGAGGAACTAATTTGTTATGATTTTCTACCATTATAGTATTTTTACTTCACTAAGCTCTTTTTTCCAATTACAAATCAATTTTTTTATTTTTCTGTTTGCTTTTATGTATTACACCTAAATAACCCCCCTTTTTCTGTCTTTCTTGTCTACTATCTATCTTTTATAAGGTTTTTTATTTTTATGAATGTACCACCCTTGCAAAGAGAATACTCCAACATCTTTCATGGTGTCGCTCTATCAAAAAAGATTCTTAATATCAAGAACTTTAATCTTGAATTCCGAACTAACTTATATATTTTCTATATGATTTGTTTGGGGTATTATCCCTCCTTTAAATCGGCATCCCTATCTTTATATATTGGTTGCAAGTATTATTTTTAACTATTGTAATGACCATTACCAAGAGGCCTCGTTCTTCGGCCAAGGCCAGTACTAATTTAGCTGGGATGAGCAGTGCAAAAAACTCTTCGGCGGTGGTTGATAGTGATCAACCCCGTCGAGAAAAAATGAAACTCTTATGCTGGAACTGTCAGGGTCTTGGAAACACCTATGTAGTTCACGCATTACAACGTGCTACCACCAAGCATGACGCTGATTGTCTCTTTCTTTGTGAGACTAGATTGAACAAACACAATATGGACCGAATTAAGCACAAGCTTGGCCTGCATGACTGCATAGCTATTGAAACCAACCCTTCTTGTATAGGGCTTGCCATTATTTGGAACAATAAAACTACTATTGATTTTCTTTCTTACTCGGATAGGCATATTGATGTCATTATTTCTTTTGGACAAATATGATTCCATTTTTCCGGTTTACATGACTACCTCGAAACTGAAAACAAATATAAAACTTGGCAGCTAATAGATACTCTTAAATCAACCTCAACCCTTCCCTGGCTTTTAGGGGGGAATTTTAATGAAATTCTTTATGACAATGAAAAAAAAGGCGGTTCTCGTCGTGCACGATCACAAATCAATAATTTTCGAGATTTTCTTGACAAGAATGATCTATTCGACTGTAAACCAACGTCTGGATGGTTCACTTGGACTAGATCAGGTCGTAATACGGAAACCATTATGGAAAGAATTGATAGATTCCTTGGTAACTCCGCCTGGTTTAACACCTTTCCTAATTGCCAAGCTATATCTTTCTTTCAGGAGCGTTCTGACCACTGTCCTATCTTACTGGACACTAACCCATCACAAACTCTTTGATCTAAAACTCTAATACCCCTTTTCGTTATGAGAATTGTTGGGCCGATAACCCGTAAATTCTGTCTCGAATTACAGAGATTTGGTCTAACCAATCTTGCTCGACTCTTAAGAAACTTCAAGATATTGGACGAGTCTTAGCTAAATGGAAAAATAATAAGCGCATTAAAGCATTAAATCTAATGAGCGCATCGCTCATCTGAATGACTTTATTAATATGTGTCTCAAACGCCAGCTTTCTGATACGGAAATCCATAACTTTATTTTCACTAAGAGTGAGCTTGATAGCTTGCTAAATGCGAAGGAAATCTATTGGGCTCAACGAGTACGGACACACTGGTTAGAACATGATAAAAAAACACCTACTTTTTCCATGCCAGGGTGAATAGATGACGGCGGAAGAATCATATTGCTAGACTTCTTAACAACCAGAATATATGGCAAACAAATACGGACGACATCATGTCTACTGCTATTAATTACTTTCAAAACCTTTTTACGTCTTTCTCTCCTACTATAGCGTCTTCTATCTTGGATAACATCCCCTCCATTGTTAACGAATCAATGAACAATGATTTTAATAAGGAATTCATAGCAGATGAAGTATCCATTGCTTTTCGTGATATCGACCCGAGGAAAGCCCCAAGAGTAGATGGCTTTCCAAGTGGTTTCTTCAGGAAGCATTGGGATATCCTTGGCCAGGACTTTACAAATCTCTACCTCAGGCTCTTGAGAGGGTTGGTTAATATGGAAGAGGTCAATCGTCCATCATTGTTCTTATCCCCAAAATCACCGATCCCACTACGATAGGTCATCTCCGACCTATTAGCCTTTGCATAGTCATCTATAAAACTATATCGAAAGTACTCGTTAACATGTCTAAAATCTATCATACCCTTATGTATTAGTGGCAATAAAGCTGCTTTATTCAAGGAAGGAACATTACTGACAATATCCTTATTGCCCATGAGCTCATCCATACTTTAAATACTAATGCAACATCCCTTGCAAAAGGTGCTAGCTTAAAGCTAAATATGGAAAAGGCCTTCGACCATGTTGAATGGCCTTTTCTAAAACAAATTATGTCACGCCTAGGATTCAACTCCAGTTGGGTTTCCCTTATTATGAGGTGTGTATCCTTAGTATCTTTTCAAGTTCGTATCAACGACTCCCTCTCACAACCTTTCAAACCCAATAGAGGTTTACGACAAGGGGACTCCCTCTCACCTTTCCTGTTTCTTTTCTGTACTCAAGGCCTCTCAGCCTTGCTCAACGTTGAGCAATCAAATGGTAACCTCCCTGGACTTTGTACGAGCAGGAATGGACCACGTGTCAACCACCTCCTTTTTGTAGATGACTGTGTCGTTTTTATTAAAAATACAACTACAGAAGCTCAACGCCTTAAGGACGCTATACATACTTACCCTACATCGTCCGGGCGGGCGGTGAATTTTGAAAAATCTACTATTTTCTTTTCTCGAAAAACTTCCAAGTCGCTTCGGACGGATATCAATGATATCCTCCATGTACGAGAAGTGGATGATCCTAGTATTTATTTGGGAGTCCCTCTCCTTATTGGAAAGAACAAAACAGCAGCCTTAGGTTTCACCAGGGAAAAAATGAATGCCTGTCTGAGTTCAAATACTTAATTATGGATATTTTTAGACATGTACGTTTTAATCCCAATAAAACAAAAACCAAATGATATTAAATCAAATTTTATGAGTACAAATAGTTAATTATGGGCTTTTGAACAAAATTATATAAATTAATCTAAAATTTTCAACTTTTTACTCGGTTAAAATTCAAACAAATAATCTATAAAGCCTTTTTAGACATGCATGTTTTGATCCCAAAAAATAACTATCAAATGTTATTAAATCAAATTTTATGAGTTAAAATAGTTAATTATGGGCTTTTAAACAAAATTATACATATTAATCTCAAAATTTAAGATTTTTAGTAGGTTAAAATTCGAACGAATTCTCTATAAAACCTTTTTAGACAAGCACATTTTCATCCAAAACAAATGATAGCCAATTGCTATTAAATAAAAATTTATGAGTTCAAATAGTTAACAATGGGATTTTGAACAAAATTATACAACTTAATCTAAAATTTTTAGCTTTTTCGCTGTTAAAATTGGAACGGATTCTTTATAAAGCCCTTTTAGACATACACGTTTAAATCCCAACAAAACGAAAACCAGATGTTAAATAAAATTTTATGAGTTTGAATAGTTAATTATGGTCTTTTGAACAAAATTTTACAAATTAATTTAAAATTTTCAGCATTTTACTCGGTTAAAATTTGAACGGATTCTCTATAATGCCTTTTTAGACATGCACGTTTTAATCACAACAAAACGAAAACTAGATGTTATGAAATCAAATTTTATGAGTTTAAATACTTAATTAAGGCTTTTGAACAAAATTATATAGATTAATCTAAAATTTTTAGCATTTTACTCGGTTAAAATTCGAAAAGATTCCCTATAAAGCCTTTTAGACATGCACGTTTTAATCCCAACAAAACAAAAACAATATGTTATTAAATCAAAATTTTAGCTTTTTACGCTGTTAAAATTGGAAGGGGTTCTTTATAAAATCTTTTTACACATGCACGTTCTAATCCAACAAAATGAAAACCAGATGTTGTTAATCTCAAATTTTAAAGTTTTTACTCAGTTAAAATTGGAACGGATCCTCTGTAAGGCCCATTTAGACATGCACGTTTTAATCCAAAAAAAACGACAACCAGATGTTATTAAATCATATTTTATGAGTTCAAAAAGTTAATTATGGGCTTTTGAACAAAATTATAAAAATAAATAAAAAAATTTCAGCTTTTTACTCGGTTAAATTTCTAACGGTTCTCCATAAAGCCTTTTTAGACATGCACGTTTTAATCCCAACAAAACAAAACTAGATGTTATTAAATCAAATTTTATTAGTTCAAATAGTTAATTATGGGCTTTTGAAAAAAATTATACAGATTAATCTAAGATTATCAACTTTTTACTCGGTTAAAATTGGAACATATTCTCTATAAAGCCTTTTTAGACATGCGCATTTTAATCCCAACAAAACAAAAACCAAATGTTATTAAATCTTATTTTATGAGTTTAAATAGTTAATTATAGTCTTTTGAATAAAATTATATAGATTAATCTAAATTTTTCAGCTTTTTACTCGGTTAAAATTCGAACGGATTCTCTATTAGGCATTTTTAGACATGGACGTTTTAATCCCAACAAAACGAAAACCAAATGTTATTAAATCAAATTTTATGAGTTCAAATAGTTAATTATGGTCTTTTGAACAAAATTATATAAATTAATCTAAAAATTTCAGCTTTTTACTTGGTTAAAATTCAAACAGATTCTCTATAAAGCCGTTTTAGATATGCCTATTTTAATCCCAACAAAACGAAAACTAGATGTTATTAAATCAAATTTTATAAGTTTAAATAGTTAATTATGGGCTTTTGAACAAAATTATACAAATTAATCTAAATTTTTTAGCTTTTTACGTTGTTAAAATTGGAACGAATTCTTTATAAAGCCTTTTTAGACATGCACGTTTTAATCCCAACAAAATGAAAATCATATGTTATTAAATCAAATTTTGTGGTTTAAAATTATTAATTATTGGCTTTTTAAAAAATTATATATATTAATCTAAAATTTTCAACTTTTTACTCGGTTAAAATTGGAACGAATCCTCTATAAAGCCAATTTAGACATGCACGTTTTAATCCGAACAAAACAAAAACCAGATGTTATTAAATAAATTTTATGAGTTCAAATTGTTAATTATGGGATTTTTAACAAAATTATATAGATAGATCTAAAATTTTCAGCTTTTTACTCGGTTAAAATTCAAACGGATTCTCGATAAATTATTTTTAGGCAAGCACGTTTTAATCCAAGCAAAACGAAAACCAGGTGTAATTAAATCAAATTTTATGAGTTCAAATAGTTAATTATGAGCTTTTTAACAAAATAATACAAATTAATCTAAGATTTTCAGTTTTTTTCTCGGTTAAAATTCAAACGAATTATCTATAAAGCCTTTTTAGACATGCACGTTTTGATCACAAAAAATGACTATCAGATGTTATTAAATCAAATTTTATGAATTCAAATAGTTAATTTTGGGCTTTTGAACAAAATTATACATATTAATCTCAAATTTTTAGATTTTTACTCAGTTAAAATTTGAACGAATTCTCTGTAAAACCTTTTTAGATAAGCATATTTTCATCCCAACAAATGACAACCAAATTCTATTAAATCAAATTTTATGAGTTTAAATAGTTAACAATGGGCTTTTGAGCTAAATTATACAAATTAATCTAAAAGATTTAGCTTTTTAGACATGCACGTTCTAATCCCAACAAAACGATAACCAGATGTTTTTAATCTCAAATTTTCAACTTTTTACTCGGTTAAAATTAGAACGGATCCTCTATAAAGCCCATTTAGACATACACGTTTTAATCCCAAAAAAACGACAACCAGATGTTATTAAATCAAATTTTATGAGTTCAAATAGTTAATTATTGGCTTTTGAACAAAATTATACAGATTAATCTAAAATTTTCAGCTTTTTACTCGGCTAAAATTCGAACAGATTCTCTATAAAGCCTTTTTAGACATACACGTTTTAATCCCCACAAAACGAAAACCAGATGTTATTAAATCAAATTTTATTAGTTCAAATAGTTAATTATAGTCTTTTGAACAAAATTATATAGATTAATCTAAAATTTTCAGCTTTTTACTTTGTTCAAATTTGAACGGATTCTCTATAGAGCCTTTTTAGACAAGCACGTTTTAATCGCAACAAAACAAAAACCAGATGTTATTAAATCAAATTTTATGAGTTCAAATAGTTAATATGGGCTTTTGAACAAAATTATACAAATTAATCTAAAATTTTCAACTTTTCAGTCGGTTAAAATTCGAACAAATTCTCTTAAATCCCATTTATACATGCACGTTTTAATCTCAAAAAAACGAGAACAATATGTTATTAAATCAAATTTAATGAGTTCAAATAGTTAATTATTGGCTTTTGAACAAAATTATACAGATTAATCTAAAATTTTCAGCTTTTTACTCGGTCAAAATTCGAACAAATTCTCTATAAAGCCTTTTTAGACATGCATGTTTTAATCCGAACAAAACGATAACTAGATGTTATTAGATCAAATTTTTTGAGTTCAAATAATTAATTATGGGCTTTTGAACAAAATTATATATATTAATCTAAAATTTGTACCTTTTTACTCTGTTAAAATTCGAACGGATTCTCTATAAAGCCTTTTTAGACATGCACATTTTAATCCCAACAAAACGAAAACCAGATTTTATTCAATGAAATTTTATGAGTTAAAATAATTAATTTTGAGCTTTTGAACAAAATTATACAGATAAATCTAAAATTTTCAGCTTTTTACTCAGTTAAAATTCGAACGGATTCTTTATAAAGCCTTTTTAGATATGCACGTTTTAATCCCAACAAAACGAAAACAAGATGTTAGTAAATCAAATTTTATGAGTTCAAATAGTTAATTATGGTCTTTTAAACAAAATTATACAGATTAATCTAAAATTTTCAGCTTTTTACTCGGTTAAAATTCGAACAGATTTTCTATAAAGCCTTTTTAGACTTGCATGTTTTAATCCGAACAAAACGATAACTAGATGTTATTAAATCAAATTTTTTGAGTTCAAATAAGTAATTTTGGGCTTTTTAAAAAAATTATACAAATTAATCTAAAATTTTCAGCTTTTGACTCGGTTAAAATTTGAACGGATTCTCTATAAAGCCTTTTTAGACATGCACGTTTTAATCCGAACAAAACAAAAACCAGTTGTTATTAAATCAAATTTCATTAGTTCAAATAGTTAATTATGGGATTTTGAAAAAATATATATAGATAAATCTAAAATTTGCAGCTTTTTACTCGGTTAAAATTCGAACGGATTCTCTATAAAGCAATTTTAGATAAGCAAGTTTTAATCCCTACAAAACGAAATCAAATTTTATGAGTTCAAATAGTAGAATATGGGGTTTTGAACAAAATTATATAGATTAATCTAAAACTTTTAGCTTTTTACTCGGTTAAAGTGCGAACGGATAGTTTACAAAGCCATTTTGGACATGCACGTTTTAATCCCAACAAAACGAAAATTAGATGTTATTAAATCAAATTTCATGAGTTCAAATAGTTGATTACGGACTTTTGAACAAAATTATACAGGTTAATCTAAAATTTTGAACTTTTTACTCGGTTAAATTTGAACAGATTCTCTATTAAGCCTTTTTAGACATGTACATTTTAATCCGAACAAAACGATAACAAGATGTTATTAAATCAAATTTTTTGAGTTCAAATAATTAATTATGGGCTTTTGAACAAAATTATACAGATTAATCTAAAATTTTCAGCTTTTTACTCGGTTAAAATTCGAATGGAATCTTTATAAAGCCTTTTTAGACATGCACGTTTTAATCCGATAAAAAAAAACAGATGTTACTAAATCAAATTTTATGAGTTCAAATAGTTAATTATGGGATTTTGAAAAAAATTATACAGATTAAACTAAAATTTTCAACTTTTTACTCGGTTAAAATTTGAACGGATTCTCTATAAAGCAATTTTAGACAAGCAAGTTTTAATCCCTACAAAATGAAATCAAATTTTATGAGTTCAAATAGTTGAATATGGGCTTTTGAACAAAATTATACACATTAATCTAAAATTTTTAACTTTTTACTCAATTAAAATACGAACAGATTCTCTACAAAGCCTTTTTAGAATGCACGTTTTAATCCCAACAAAACGATAACAAGATGTTATTAAATCAAATTTTTTGAGTTCAAATAGTTAATTACGGGCTTTTGAACAAAATTATACAGATTAATATAAAATTTTTAGCTTTTTATTCGGTTAAAATTCGAACAGATTCTCTATAAAGCGTTTTTAGACATGCATGTTTTAATCTGAACAAAACGATAACTAGATGTTATTAAATCCAATTTTTTGAGTTCAAATAATCAATTATGGGCTTTTGAACAAAATTATACAAATTAATCAAAAATTTTCAGCTTTTTACTCGATTAAAATTTGAACGGATTCTCTATAAAGCCTTTTTAGACTTGCATGTTTTAATCCGAACAAAACAAAAACCAATTGTTAATAAATCAAATTTCATGAGTTCAAAAAGTTAATTATGGGATTTTGAACAAAATTATATAGATAAATCTAAAATTTTCAGCTTTTTACTCGGTTAAAATTCGAACGAATTCTCTATAAAGCAATTTTAGACAAGCAAGTTTTAATCCATACAAAACAAAATCAAACTTTATGAGTTCAAATAGTTGAATATGGGCTTTTGAACAAAATTATACAGATTAATCTAAAATTTTTAGCTTTTTACTCGTTTAAAATGCGAACGGATTCTCTACAAAGCCTTTTTGGACATGCACGTTTTAATCCCAACAAAACGAAAAC
Source organism: Abelmoschus esculentus (assembly GCA_035048815.1). NCBI lineage: Eukaryota > Viridiplantae > Streptophyta > Magnoliopsida > Malvales > Malvaceae > Abelmoschus > Abelmoschus esculentus. Next base: position 11,268,039 of record JAUCBN010000036.1, read on the forward strand.
TAGATGTTATTAAATCAAATTTTATGAGTTCAAATAGTTAATTATGGACTTTTGAACAAAATTATACATATTAATCTAAAATTTTCAACTTTTTACTCGGTTAAATTCGAACAGATTTTCTATTAAGCCTTTTTAGACATGCACGTTTTAATCCAAACAAAACGATAACTAGATGTTATTAAATCAAATTTTTTGAGTTCAAATAATTAATTATGGGCTTTTGAATAAAATTATATAGATTAATATAAAATTTTCATCTTTTTACTCGGTCAAAATTCGAATGGATTCTTTATAAAGACTTTTTAGACATGCACGTTTTAATCCGAACAAAACAAAAATCAAATGTTATTAAATCAAATTTTATGAGTTCAAATAGTTAATTATGGGCTTTTGAAAAAAATTATACAGATTAATCTAAGATTTTTAACTTTTTACTCGGTTAAAATTCGAACAGATTCACTATAAAGTCTTTTTAGACTTGTCCGTTTTAATCCGAACAAAACGATAACTAGATGTTATTAAATCAAATTTTTTGAGTTCAAATAATTAATTATGGTATTTTGAACAAAATTATACAGATAAATCTAAAATTTTTACCCTTTTACTCGGTTAAAATTCGAACGCATTCTCTATAAACCAATTCTAGAAATGCAAGTTTTAATACCAACAAACCGAAAACCAGATATTATTGAATCAAATTTTATGATTTCAAATAGTTAATTATGGGCTTCTGAACAAAGTTATACAGATTAATCTAAAAGTTTCAGCTTTTTACTCGGTTAGAATACGAACGGATTCTCTATAAAGCCCTTTTAGACATGCACGTTTTAATCCCAACAAAACGAAAATCAAATATTATTAAATCAAATTTTATGAGTTCAAATAGTTAATTAAGGGCTTTTGAACAAAATTATACAGATTAAACTAAAATTTTCATCTTTTTACTCGATTAAAATTCAAACTGATTCTCTATAAAGCAATTTTAGACAAGCTAGTTTTAGTCCCAACAAAACGAAAACCAGATGTTATTAAATCAAATTTTATGAGTTCAAATAATTAAATATGGGCTTTTGAACAAAATTATACAGATTAATCTAAAATTTTTACCTTTTTACTCGATTAAAATTCAAACGGATTCTCTACAAAGCCTTTTTAGACATGCACGTTTTAATTCCAACAAAACGAAAATCAGATTTTATTAAATGAAATTTTATGAGTTTAAATATTTAATTTTAAGCTTTTGAACAAAATTGTACAGATTAATCTAAAATTTTCAGCTTTTTACTCGGTTAAAATTCGAACGGATTCTTTATAAATCCTTTTTTTGTATGCACATTTTAATCCCAACAAAACGAAAATCAGATGTTATTAAATCAAATTTTACGAGTTCAAATAGTTAATTATGTTCTTTTGAACATAATTGTACATATTAATCTAAAATTTTTAGCTTTTTACTCGGTTAAAATTTGAACGGGTTCTCTATAAAGCCTTTTTAGACGTGGACGCTTTAATCTGAACAAAAAAAAACCAGATGTTATGAAATGAAGTTTTATGAGTTCAAATAGTTAATTATGGAATTTTGAACAAAATTATACAGATAAATCTAAAATTTTCAGCTTTTTACTCGGTTAAAATTTTAAAGAGTTCTTAAAAAAGCAATTTTAGACAAGCTAGTTTTAGTCCCAACAAAACGAAAATTAGATGTTATTAAATCAAATTTTATGATTTCAAATAGTTGAATATGAGCTTTTGAACAAAATTATACAGATTAAGCTAAAATTTTCAGCTTTTTACTCGGTTAGAATACGAACAGATTCTCTATAAAGCCTTTTTAGACATGCACGTTTTAATCCCAACAAAATGAAAATCAGATGTTATTAAAACAAATTTTATGAGTTCAAATAGTTAATTAAGGGCTTTTGAACAAAATTATACCGATTAAACTAAAATTTTCAGCTTTTTACTCGGTTAAAATTCGAACGAATTCTCTATAAAGCAATTTTAGACATGCAAGTTTTAATTCCAACAAAACGAAAACCAGATGTTATTAAATCAAATTATATGAGTTGAAATCATTAATTATGGACTTTTGAACAAGGTTATGCAGATTAATCTGAAATTTTCACCTTTCTACTCGGTTAAAATTCGAACGGATTCTCTATAAAGCAATTTTAGACATGCAAGTTTTAATCCTACCAAAACGAAAACCAGATGTTATTAAATCAAATTTTATGAGTTCAAATAGTTGAATATGGTCTTTTAAACAAAATTATATAGATTAATCTAAAATTTTTAGCTTTTTACTCGTTTAAAATTTGAACGAATTTTCTACAAAGCCTTTTTAGACATGCACATTTTAATCCTAAAAAAACGAAAACAGGATTTTATTAAATGAAATTTTGTGAGTTAAAATATTTAATTTTGAGCTTTTGAACAAAATTATACAGATTAATCTAAAATTTTCAGCTTTTTACTCGTTTAAAATTCGAACGAATTCTCTATAAAGCCTTTTTAGACATGCACGTTTTAATCCGTACAAAACAAAAACCAAATGTTATTAAATTAAATTTTATGAGTTCAAATAGTTGAATATGGGCTTTGGAACAAAATTATACAGATTAATCTAAAATTTTCAACTTTTTACTCGATTAAAATTCGAACAGATTCTCTATAAAGCCTTTTTAGACATGCACGATTTAATCCGAATAAAACGATAACTAGATGTTATTAAATCAAACTTTTGGAGTTCAAATAGTTAATTATGGGATTTTTAACAAAATTAAACAGTTAAATCTAAAATTTTCATCTTTTTACTTGGTTAAAATTTGAACGGATTCTTTATAAAGCAATTTTAGATAAGCTAGTTTTAGTCCCAACAAAACGAAAATTAGAGGTTATTAAATCAAATTTTATGAGTTCAAATAGTTGAATATGGGCTTTTGAACAAAATTATACAGATTAATCTAAAATTTTTAGCTTTTTACTCGGTTAAAATTCGAACGGATTCTCTATAAAGCAATTTTAGACAAGCAAGTTTTAATCCCTACAAAACGAAATCAAATTTTATGAGTTCAAATAGTTGAGTATGGGCTTTTCAACAAAACTATACAGATTAATCTAAAATTTTTAGCTTTTTCCTCTGTTAATATGAGAACGAATTCTCTACAAAGCGTTTTTGGACATGTACGTTTTAATCCCGACAAAACGAAAACCGAATGTTATTAAATCAAATTTTATGAGTTCAAATAGTTAATTATGGACTTTTGAACAAAATTATACAGATTAATCTAAAATTTTCAACTTTTTACTCGGTTAAATTCGAACAGATTCTCTATTAAGCCTTTTTAGACATGCACGTTTTAATCTGAACAAAACGATAACTAGATGTTATTAAATCAAATTTTTTGAGTTCAAATAATTAAATATGGTCTTTTGAACAAAATTAAATAGATTAATCTATAATTTTCAGCTTTTTACTCGGTTAAAATTGGAATGGATTCTTTATAAAGCCTTTTTAGACTTGCACATTTTAATCCGAACAAAATAAAAACCAGATGTTATTAAATCAAATTTTATGAGTTGAAATAGTTAATTATGGGCTTTTGAAAAAAATTATAAAGATTAATCTAAAATTTTCAACTTTTTACTTGGTTAAAATTCGAACAGATTCTCTATAAAGCCTTTTTAGACATGTACGTTTCAATCCGAACAATACGATAATTAGATGTTATTAAATCAAATTTTTTGAGTTCAAATAATTAATTATGGTATTTTAAAAAAAATTATACAGATAAATCTAAATTTTTTACCTTTTTACTCGGTTAAAATTCGAACGCATTCTCTATAAAGCAATTTTAGAAATGCAAGTTTTAATCCCAACAAACCGAAAACCAGATGTTATTAAATCAAATTTTATGAGTTCAAGTAGTTGAATATGGGTTTTTGAACAAAATTATACATATTAATCTAAAATTTTTACCTTTTTACTCGGTTAAAATTCGAACGGATTCTCTACAAAGCCTCTTTAGACATGCACATTTTAATTCGAAAAAAACGAAAAATATATTTTATTAAATGAAATTTTATGAGTTAAAATATTTAATTTTGAGCTTTTGAACAAAATTATACAGATTAATCTAAAATTTTCGGCTTTTTACTCGGTTAAAATTTGAACGGACTCTTTATAAAGCCTTTTTAGACATGCACATTTTAATCCGAACAAAAAACGATAACTAGATTTCATTAAATAAAGTTTTTTGAGTTCAAATAATTAATTTTGGGCTTTTTAACAATATTATACAAATTAATCTAAAATTTTCAGCTTTTGACTCGGTTAAAATTTGAACGGATTCTCTATAAAGCCTTTTTAAACACGCACGTTTTAATTCGAGCAAAACAAAAACCAGATGTTATTAAATAAAATTTTATGAGTTCAAATAGTTAATTATGGGCTTTTGAACAAAATTATACAGATAAATCTAAAATTTTCAGCTTTTTACTCGGTTAAAATTCTAACGGATTCTCTATAAAGCAATTTTAGACATGTAAGTTTTAATGCAACCAAAACGAAAACCAAATATTATTAAATCAAATTTTATGAGTTCAAATAGTTGAATATGGGCTTTTAAACAAAATTATATCGATTAATCTAAAATTTTAAGATTTTTACTCGGTTAAAATACGAACGGAATCTTTACAAAGCCTTTTTGGACATGCACGTTTTAATCCCAACAAAACAAAAACCAGATGTTATTAAATCAAATTTTATGAGTTCAAATAGTTAATTATGGGCTTTTGAACAAAATTATACAGATTAATCTAAAATTTTCAGCTTTTTACTCAGTTAAAATTTGAAAGGATTCTTTATAAGGCCTTTTTAGACATGCACGTTTTAATCCGAACAAAACAAAAACCATATGTTATTAAATAAAATTTTATGAGTTCAAATAGTAAATTATGGGATTTTTAACAAAATTATACAGATAGATATAAAATTTTCAACTTTTTACTCGGTTAAAATTCGAACGGATTCTCTATAAAGCAATTTTAGACATGCAAGTTTTAATCCCACGAAAACGAAAACCAGATGTTATTAAATCAAATTTTATGAGTTCAAATAGAAGAATATGGTCTTTTAAACCAAATTATACAGATTAATCGAAAATTTTTAGCTTTTTACTAGGTTAAAATTCGAACGAATTCTCTACAAAGCCTTTTTAGACATGCAAATTTTAATTCCAATTAAACGAAAACGATATTTTTTAAATGAAATTTTATGAGTTCAATTATTTAATTTTGAGCTTTTGAACAAAATTATATTGATTAATCTAAATTTTTTAGCTTTTTACTCGGTTATAATTCGATTGGATTGTCTATAAATCTCATTTAGACATGCATGTTTTAATCCCCAAAAAACAACAACCATATGTTATTAAATAAAATTTTATGAGTTCAAATAGTTAATTATTGGATTTTGAACAAAATTATACAGATAAATCTAAAATTTTGAGCTTTTTAGTCGGTTAAAATTCGAACGAATTCTCTATAAAGCCTTTTTAGACTTGCACATTTTAATTCGAACAAAATAAAAACCAAATGTTATTAAATCAAATTTTATGAGTTGAAATAGTTAATTATGGGCTTTTGAAAAAAATTATAAAGATTAATCTAAAATTTTCAACTTTTTACTTGGTTAAAATTCGAACAGATTCTCTATAAAGCCTTTTTAGACATGTACGTTTCAATCCGAACAATACGATAATTAGATGTTATTAAATCAAATTTTTTGTGTTCAAATAATTAATTATGGTATTTTAAAAAAAATTATACTGATAAATCTAAAATTTTTACCTTTTTACTCGGTTAAAATTCGAACGCATTCTCTATAAAGCAATTTTAGAAATACAAGTTTTAATCCCAACAAACCGAAAACCAGATGTTATTAAATCAAATTTTATGAGTTCAAGTAGTTGAATATGGGTTTTTGAACAAAATTATACATATTAATCTAAAATTTTTACCTTTTTACTCGGTTAAAATTTGAACGGGTTCCCTATAAAGCCTTTTTAGACGTGGACGCTTTAATCTGAACAAAAAAAAACCCAGATGTTATTAAATGAAGTTTCATGAGTTCAAATAGTTAATTATGGAATTTTGAACAAAATTATACAGACAAATCTAAAATTTTCAGCTTTTTACCCGGTTAAAATTTTAAAGGATTCTTAAAAAAGCAATTTTAGACAAGCTAGTTTTAGTCCCAACAAAACGAAAATTAGATGTTATTAAATCAAATTTTATGAGTTCAAATAGTTGAATATGGGCTTTTGAACAAAATTATACAGATTAAGCTAAAATTTTCAACTTTTTACTCGGTTAGAATACGAACAGATTCTCTATAAAGCCTTTTTAGACATGCACGTTTTAATCCCAACAAAATGAAAATCAGATGTTATTAAATCAAATTTTATGAGTTCAAATAGTTGATTAAGGGCTTTTGAACAAAATTATACCGATTAAACTAAAATTTTCAGCTTTTTACTCGGTTAAAATTCGAACGAATTCTCTATAAAGCAATTTTAGACATGCAAGTTTTAATTCCAACAAAACGAAAACCAGATGTTATTATATCAAATTTTATGAATTGAAATCATTAATTATGGACTTTTGAACAAGGTTATGCAGATTAATCTGAAATTTTCACCTTTCTACTCGGTTAAAATTCGAACGGATTCTCTATAAAGCAATTTTAGACATGCAAGTTTTAATCCTACCAAAATGAAAACCAGATGTTATTAAATCAAATTTTATGAGTTCAAATAGTTGAATATGGTCTTTTAAACAAAATTATATAGATTAATCTAAAATTTTTAGCTTTTTACTCGTTTAAAATTCGAACGAATTTTCTACAAAGCCTTTTTAGACATGCACATTTTAATCCTAACAAAACGAAAACAAGATTTTATTAAATGAAATTTTATGAGTTAAAATATTTAATTTTGAGCTTTTGAACAAAATTATACAGATTAATCTAAAATTTTCAGCTTTTTACTCGTTTAAAATTCGAACGAATTCTCTATAAAGCCTTTTTAGACATGCACGTTTTAATCCGTACAAAACAAAAACCAAATGTTATTAAATTAAATTTTATGAGTTCAAATAGTTGAATATGGGCTTTGGAACAAAATTATACAGATTAATCTAAAATTTTCAGCTTTTTACTCGATTAAAATTCGAACAGATTCTCTATAAAGCCTTTTTAGACATGCACGTTTTAATCCGAATAAAACGACAACTAGATGTTATTAAATCAAACTTTTGGAGTTCAAATAGTTAATTATGGGATTTTTAACAAAATTAAACAGTTCGAAAACCGGATGTTATTAAATCAAATTTTATGAGTTCAAATAGTTAATTATGGACTTTTGAACAAAATTATACAGATTAATCTAAAATTTTCAACTTTTTACTCGGTTAAATTCGAACAGATTCTCTATTAAGCCTTTTTAGACATGCACGTTTTAATCTGAACAAAATGATAACTAGATGTTATTAAATCAAATTTTTTGAGTTCAAATAATTAATTATGGGCTTTTGAACAAAATTAAATATATTAATCTAAAATTTTCAGCATTTTACTCGGTTAAAATTCGAATGGATTCTTTATAAAGCCTTTTTAGACTTGCACATTTTAATCCGAACAAAATAAAAACCAGATGTTATTAAATCAAATTTTATGAGTTGAAATAGTTAATTATGGGCTTTTGAAAAAAATTATAAAGATTAATCTATAATTTTTAACTTTTTACTTGGTTAAAATTCGAACAGATTCTCTATAAAGCCTTTTTAGACATGTACGTTTCAATCCGAACAATACGATAATTAAATGTTATTAAATCAAATTTTTTGAGTTCAAATAATTAATTATGGTATTTTAAAAAAAATTATACAGATAAATCTAAAATTTTTACCTTTTTACTCGGTTAAAATTCGAACGCATTCTCTATAAAGCAATTTTAGAAATGCAAGTTTTAATCCCAACAAACCGAAAACCAGATGTTATTAAATCAAATTTTATGAGTTCAAGTAGTTGAATATGGGTTTTTGAACAAAATTATACATATTAATCTAAAATTTTTACCTTTTTACTCGGTTAAAATTCGAACGGATTCTCTACAAAGCCTCTTTAGACATGCACATTTTAATTCGAGAAAAACGAAAAATATATTTTATTAAATGAAATTTTATGAGTTAAAATATTTAATTTTGAGCTTTTGAACAAAATTATACTGATTAATCTAAAATTTTCAGCTTTTTACTCGGTTAAAATTTGAACGGACTCTTTATAAAGCCTTTTTAGACATGCACGTTTTAATCCGAACAAAACGATAACTAGATTTCATTAAATAAAGTTTTTTGAGTTCAAATAATTAATTTTGGGCTTTTTAACAAAATTATACAAATTAATCTAAAATTTTCAGCTTTTGACTCGGTTAAAATTTGAACGGATTCTCTATAAAGCCTTTTTAAACATGCACGTTTTAATCCGAGCAAAACAAAAACCAGATGTTATTAAATAAAATTTTATGAGTTCAAATAGTTAATTAGTGGGATTTTTAACAAAATTAAACAGATAAATCTAAAATTTTCAGCTTTTTACTCGGTTAAAATTCTAACGGATTCTCTATAAAGCAATTTTAGACATGTAAGTTTTAATGCAACCAAAACGAAAACCAAATATTATTAAATCAAATTTTATGAGTTCAAATAGTTGAATATGGGCTTTTAAACAAAATTATACCGATTAATCTAAAATTTTTAGCTTCTTAGTCGGTTAAAATTCGAACGGATTCTCTATAAAGCAATTTTAGACAAGCAAGTTTTAATCCCAACAAAACGAAAACCGAATATTATTAAATCGAATTTTTTGAGTTCAAATAGTTGAATATGGGCTTTTAAACAACATTATACAGATTAATCTAAAATTTTTAGCTTTTTACTTGGTTAAAATTCGAATGGATTCTTTATAAAGCCTTTTTAGACTTGCACATTTTAATCCGAACAAAATAAAAACCAGATGTTATTAAATCAAATTTTATGAGTTGAAATAGTTAATTATGGGCTTTTGAAAAAAATTATAAAGATTAATCTAAAATTTTCAACTTTTTACTTGGTTAAAATTCGAACAGATTCTCTATAAAGCCTTTTTAGACATGTACGTTTCAATTCGAACAATACGATAATTAGATGTTATTAAATCAAATTTTTTGAGTTCAAATAATTTTTTATGGTATTTTAAAAAAAATTATACAGATAAATCTAAAATTTTTACCTTTTTACTCGGTTAAAATTCGAACGCATTCTCTATAAAGCAATTTTAGAAATGCAAGTTTTAATCCCAACAAACCGAAAACCAGATGTTATTAAATCAAATTTTATGAGTTCAAGTAGTTGAATATGGGTTTTTGAACAAAATTATACATATTAATCTAAAATTTTTACCTTTTTACTCGGTTAAAATTCGAACGGATTCTCTACAAAGCCTCTTTAGACATGCACATTTTAATTCGAGAAAAACAAAAAAAATATTTTATTAAATGAAATTTTATGAGTTAAAATATTTAATTTTGAGCTTTTGAACAAAATTATACTGATTAATCTAAAATTTTCAGCTTTTTACTCGGTTAAAATTTGAACGGACTCTTTATAAAGCCTTTTTAGACATGCACGTTTTAATCCGAACAAAACGATAACTAGATTTCATTAAATAAAGTTTTTTGAGTTCAAATAATTAATTTTGGGCTTTTTAACAAAATTATACAAATTAATCTAAAATTTTCAGCTTTTGACTCGGTTAAAATTTGAACGGATTCTCTATAAAGCCTTTTTAAACATGCACGTTTTAATCCGAGCAAAACAAAAACCAGATGTTATTAAATAAAATTTTATGAGTTCAAATAGTTAATTAGTGGGATTTTTAACAAAATTAAACAGATAAATCTAAAATTTTCAGCTTTTTACTCGGTTAAAATTCTAACGGATTCTCTATAAAGCAATTTTAGACATGTAAGTTTTAATGCAACCAAAACGAAAACCAAATATTATTAAATCAAATTTTATGAGTTCAAATAGTTGAATATGGGCTTTTAAACAAAATTATACCGATTAATCTAAAATTTTCAGCTTCTTAGTCGGTTAAAATTCGAACGGATTCTCTATAAAGCAATTTTAGACAAGCAAGTTTTAATCCCAACAAAACGAAAACCGAATATTATTAAATCGAATTTTTTGAGTTCAAATAGTTGAATATGGGCTTTTAAACAACATTATACAGATTAATCTAAAATTTTTAGCTTTTTACTTGGTTAAAATTCGAATGGATTCTTTATAAAGCCTTTTTAGACTTGCACATTTTAATCCGAACAAAATAAAAACCAGATGTTATTAAATCAAATTTTATGAGTTGAAATAGTTAATTATGGGCTTTTGAAAAAAATTATAAAGATTAATCTAAAATTTTCAACTTTTTACTTGGTTAAAATTTGAAAGGATTCTTTATAAGGCCTTTTTAGACATGTACGTTTTAATCCGAACAAAACAAAAACAATATGTTATTAAATAAAATTTTATGAGTTCAAATAGTAAATTATGGGATTTTTAACAAAATTATACAGATAGATATAAAATTTTCAACTTTTTACTCGGTTAAAATTCGAACGGATTCTCTATAAAGCAATTTTAGACATGCAAGTTTTAATCCCACCAAAACGAAAACCAGATGTTTATAAATCAAATTTTATGAGGTCAAATAGTTGAATATTGTCTTTTAAACCAAATTATACAGATTAATCTAAAATTTTTAGCTTTTTACTCGGTTAAAATTTGAATGGATTCTCTACAAAGCCTTTTTAGACATGCACAATTTAATCCCAACAAAACGAAAACAATATTTTATTAAATGAAATTTTTTGAGTTCAAATAATTAATTATGGGGTTTTGAATAAAATTATACAGATTAATCTAAAATTTTCAGCTTTTTACTAGGTAAAATTTGAACGGGTTCTCTATAAAGACTTTTTAGACGTGAAAGTTTTAATCCGAACAAAACAAAAACCAGATGTTATTAAATGAAATTTTATAAGTTCAAATAGTTAATTATTGGATTTTGAAAAAAATTATACAGATAAATCTAAAACTTTCAGCTTTTTACTCTATTAAGATTCGAACGGATTCTCTATAAAGCAATTTTAGACAAAAAAGTTTTAGTCCTAACAAAACGAAAATTAGATGTTATTAAATCAAATTTTACGAGTTCAAATAGTTAATTTTAGGCTTTTGAACAAAATTATACAGATTAATCTAAAATTTTCAACTTTTTACTCTGTTAAAATTCGAACGGATTCTCTATAAAGCCTTTTTAGATATGCACGTTTTAATCTGAACAAAACGATAACTAGATGTTATTAGATCAAATTTTTTGAGTTCAAATAATTAATTATGGGGTTTTGAATAAAATTATACAGATTAATCTAAAATTTTCAGCTTTTTACTAGGTAAAATTTGAACGGGTTCTCTATAAAGACTTTTTAGACGTGAAAGTTTTAATCCGAACAAAACAAAAACCAGATGTTATTAAATGAAATTTTATGAGTTCAAATAGTTAATTATTGGATTTTGAAAAAAATTATACAGATAAATCTAAAATTTTCAGCTTTTTACTCTATTAAGATTCGAACGGATTCTCTATAAAGCAATTTTAGACAAACAAGTTTTAGTCCTAACAAAACGAAAATTAGATGTTATTAAATCAAATTTTACGAGTTCAATTAGTTAATTTTAGACTTTTGAACAAAATTATACAGATTAATCTAAAATTTTCAACTTTTTACTCGGTTAAAATTCGAACGGATTCTCTATAAAGCCTTTTTAGATATGCACGTTTTAATCTGAACAAAACGATAACTAGATGTTATTAGATCAAATTTTTTGAGTTCAAATAATTAATTATGGGGTTTTGAACAAAATTATACAGATTAATCTAAAATTTTCAGCTTTTTACTAGGTAAAATTTGAACGGGTTCTCTATAAAGACTTTTTAGACGTGAAAGTTTTAATCCGAACAAAACAAAAACCAGATGTTATTAAATGAAATTTTATGAGTTCAAATAGTTAATTATTGGATTTTGAAAAAATTATACAGATAAATCTAAAACTTTCATCTTTTTACTCTATTAAGATTCGAACGGATTCTCTATAAAGCAATTTTAGACAAAAAAGTTTTAGTCCTAACAAAACGAAAATTAGATGTTATTAAATCAAATTTTACGAGTTCAAATAGTTAATTTTAGGCTTTTGAACAAAATTATACAGATTAATCTAAAATTTTCAACTTTTTACTCTGTTAAAATTCGAATGGATTCTCTATAAAGCCTTTTTAGATATGCACGTTTTAATCTGAACAAAACGATAACTAGATGTTATTAGATCAAATTTTTTGAGTTCAAATAATTAATTATGGGGTTTTGAATAAAATTATACAGATTAATCTAAAATTTTCAGCTTTTTACTAGGTAAAATTTGAACGGGTTCTCTATAAAGACTTTTTAGACGTGAAAGTTTTAATCCGAACAAAACAAAAACCAGATGTTATTAAATGAAATTTTATGAGTTCAAATAGTTAATTATTGGATTTTGAAAAAAATTATACAGATAAATCTAAAATTTTCAGCTTTTTACTCTATTAAGATTCGAACGGATTCTCTATAAAGCAATTTTAGACAAACAAGTTTTAGTCCTAACAAAACGAAAATTAGATGTTATTAAATCAAATTTTACGAGTTCAAATAGTTAATTTTAGACTTTTGAACAAAATTATACAGATTAATCTAAAATTTTCAACTTTTTACTCGGTTAAAATTCGAACGGATTCTCTATAAAGCCTTTTTAGATATGCACGTTTTAATCTGAACAAAACGATAACTAGATGTTATTAGATCAAATTTTTTGAGTTCAAATAATTAATTATGGGGTTTTGAACAAAATTATACAGATTAATCTAAAATTTTCAGCTTTTTACTAGGTAAAATTTGAACGGGTTCTCTATAAAGACTTTTTAGACGTGAAAGTTTTAATCCGAACAAAACAAAAACCAGATGTTATTAAATGAAATTTTATGAGTTCAAATAGTTAATTATTGGATTTTGAAAAAAATTATACAGATAAATCTAAAATTTTCAGCTTTTTACTCTATTAAGATTCGAACGGATTCTCTATAAAGCAATTTTAGACAAAAAAGTTTTAGTCCTAACAAACGAAAATTAGATGTTATTAAATCAAATTTTACGAGTTCAAATAGTTAATTTTAGGCTTTTGAACAAAATTATACAGATTAATCTAAAATTTTCATCTTTTTACTCGGTTAAAATTCGAACGGATTCTCTGTAAAGCCTTTTTAGATATGCACGTTTTAATCCGAATAAAACGATAAATAGATGTTATTAAATCAAATTTTTTGAGTTCAAATAATTAATTATGGGGTTTTGAACAAAATTATACAGATTAATCTAAAATTTTCAGCTTTTTACTCGGTTAAAATTTAAAAGGGTTCTCCATAAAGTCTTTTTAGACGTGGACAATTTAATCCGAGTAAAACAAAAACCAAATGTTATTAAATGAAATTTTATGAGTTTAAATAGTTAATTATTGGATTTTGAACAAAATTATACAAATAAATCTAAAATTTTCAGCTTTTTACTCGGTTTAAATTCGAACGGAGTCTCTATAAAGCAATTTTAGACAAGCAAGTTTTAGTCCTAACAAAAAGAAAATTAGATGTTATTAAATCAAATTTTTTGAGTTCAAATAACTAATTATGGGGGTTTGAACTAAATTATACAGATTAATCTAAAATTTTCAGCTTTTTACTCGGTTAAAATTCGAACGGTTTCTCTATAAACAAATTTTAGACAAGCAAGTTTTAGTCCCAACAAATCGAAAATTAGATGTTATTAATTCAAATTTTACGAGTTCAAATAGTTAATTATGGGCTTTTGAACAAAATTATATAGATTAATCTAAACTTTTCAACATTTTACTCGGTTAAAATTCAAACGGATTCTCTATAAACCCTTTTTATACATGCACGTTTTAATCCGAATAAAATGATAACTAGATGTTATTAAATCAAATTTTTTGAGTTCAAATAATTAATTATGGGCTTTTGAACAAAATTATACAGATTAATCTAAAATTTTCAGCTTTTTACTCGGTTAAAATTTGAACGGGTTCTCTATAAAGCCTTTTTAGACGTGCACGTTTTAATCGGAACAAAATAAAAACCAGATGTTATTAAATGAAATTTTATGAGTTCAAATAGTTAATTATGGGATTTTGAACAAAATTATACAAATAAATCTAAAATTTTCAGCTTTTTACTCGGTTAAAATTCGAACGGATTCTCTATAAAGCAATTTTAGACAAGCAAGTTTTAATCCCACCAAAACGAAAACCAGATGTTATTAAATCAAATTTTATGAGTTCAAATAGTTGAAAATGGTGTTTTAAACAAAATTATATAGATTAATCTAAAAATTTTAGCTTTTTACTCGGTTAAAATTCGAACGAATTCTCTACAAAGCCTTTTTAGACTTGCACAATTTAATCCCAACAAAAGGAAAACAAGGTTTTATTAAATTAAATTTTATGAGTTCAAATATTTAATTTTGAGCTTTTGAACAAAATTATACAGATTAATCTAAAATTTTCAGCTTTTTACTCGATTAAAATTCGAAACGGATTCTCTATAAAGTCTTTTTAGACATGCACGTTTTAATCCCAATAAAACGAAATGGATTTTGAACAAAATTATATAGATAAATCTAAAATTTTCAGCTTTTTACTCGATTAAAATTCAAACGGATTATCCATAAAGCCTTTTTAGACATGTACGTTTTAATCCGAATAAAACGATAACTAGATGTTATTAAATCAAATTTTTTGATTTCAAATAATTAATTATGGGCTTTTGAAAAAAATTATGCAGATTAATCTAAAATTTTCAGCTTTTTACTCGGTTAAAATTCGAACATATTCTCTTTAAAGCCCATTTGCACATGCACGTTTTAATCCCAACAAAACGAAAACCTGATTTTGTTAAATGAAATTTTATGAGTTCAAATAGTTAATTTTGAGCTTTTGAACAAAATTATACTTATTAATCTAAAATTTTCAGCTTTTTACTCGGTTAAAATTCCAACGGATTTTCTATCAAGCCTTTTTAGACATGCACGTTTTAATCCCAACAAAACGAAAATCAGATGTTATTAAATAAAATTTTATCAGTTCAAATAGTTAATTAAGGGCTTTTGAACAAAATTATATAAATTAATCTAAAATTTTAAGCTTTTTACTCGGTTAAAATTCGAATGGATTCTCTATAATGCCTTTTTAGATATGCCCGTTTTAATCCCAACAAAACGAAAATCAAATTTATGAGTTCAAATAGTTAATTATGGGCTTTTGAATAAAATTATACAGATTAATCTAAAATTTTCAACTTTTTACTCTATTAAAATTCGAAAGGATTCTCTATAAAGCCTTTTAGACATGCACGTTTTAATCCTAACAAAACGATAACTAGATGTTTTTAAATCAAATTTTTTGAGTTCAAATAATTAATTATGGGGTATTGAACTAAATTATACAGATTAATCTAAAATTTTCAGCTTTTTACTCGGTTAAAATTTGAACGGATTCTCTATAAAGCCTTTTTAGACGTGGTAGTTTTAATCCGAATAAAACGATAACTAGATGTTATTAAATCAAATTTTTTGAGTTTAAATAATTAATTATGGGCTTTTGAACAAAATTATACAGATTAATCTAAAATTTTCAGCTTTTTACTCGATTAAAATTTGAACGGGATCTCTATAAAGCCTTTTTAGACGTGCACGTTTTAATCGGAACAAAACAAAAACCAGATGTTATAAAATGAAATTTTATGAGTTCAAATAGTTAATTATGGGATTTTGAACAAAATTATACAAATAAATCTAAAATTTTTAGCTTTTTACTCGGTTAAAATTCGAACGGATTCTCTATAAAGCAATTTTAGACAAGCAAGTTTTAATCCCACCAAAACGAAAACCTGATGTTATTATATCAAATTTTATGAGTTCAAATAGTTTACTATGATCTTTTAAACAAAATTATATAGATTAATCTAAAAATTTTAGCTTTTTACTCGGTTAAAATTCGAACGAATTCTCTACAAAGCCTTTTTAGACATGCACAATTTAATCCCAACAAAACGAAAACAAGATTTTATTAAATGAAATTTTATGAGTTCAAATATTTAATTTTGAGCTTTTGAACAAAATTATACAGATTAATCTAAAATATTCAGCTTTTTACTCGATTAAAATTCGAAACGGATTCTCTATAAAGTCTTTTTAGACATGCACGTTTTAATCCCAATAAAACGAAATGGATTTTGAACAAAATTATATAGATAAATCTAAAATTTTCAGCTTTTTACTCGATTAAAATTCAAACGGATTATCCATAAAGCCTTTTTAGACATGTACGTTTTAATCCGAATAAAACGATAACTAGATGTTATTAAATCAAATTTTCTGATTTCAAATAATTAATTATGGGCTTTTGAAAAAAATTATGCAGATTAATCTAAAATTTTTAGCTTTTTACTCGGTTAAAATTCGAACAGATTCTCTTTAAAGCCCATTTGCACATGCACGTTTTAATCCCAACAAAACGAAAACCTGATTTTGTTAAATGAAATTTTATGAGTTCAAATAGTTAATTTTGAGCTTTTGAACAAAATTATACTTATTAATCTAAAATTTTCAGCTTTTTACTCGGTTAAAATTCCAAAGGATTTTCTATCAAGCCTTTTTAGACATGCACGTTTTAATCCCAACAAAACGAAAATCAGATGTTATTAAATAAAATTTTATCAGTTCAAATAGTTAATTAAGGGCTTTTGAACAAAATTATATAAATTAATCTAAAATTTTAAGCTTTTTACTCGGTTAAAATTCGAATGGCTTCTCTATAATGCCTTTTTAGATATGCCCGTTTTAATCCCAACAAAACGAAAATCAAATTTATGAGTTCAAATAGTTAATTATGGGCTTTTGAATAAAATTATACAGATTAATCTAAAATTTTCAACTTTTTACTCGATTAAAATTCGAAAGGATTCTCTATAAAGCCTTTTAGACATGCACGTTTTAATCCTAACAAAACGATAACTAGATGTTTTTAAATCAAATTTTTTGAGTTCAAATAATTAATTATGGGGTATTGAACTAAATTATACAGATTAATCTAAAATTTTCAGCTTTTTACTCGGTTAAAATTTGAACGGATTCTCTATAAAGCCTTTTTAGACGTGGAAGTTTTAATCCGAATAAAACGATAACTAGATGTTATTAAATCAAATTTTTTGAGTTTAAATAATTAATTATGGGCTTTTGAACAAAATTATACAGATTAATCTAAAATTTTCAGCTTTTTACTCGATTAAAATTTGAACGGGATCTCTATAAAGCCTTTTTAGACGTGCACGTTTTAATCGGAACAAAACAAAAACCAGATGTTATAAAATGAAATTTTATGAGTTCAAATAGTTAATTATGGGATTTTGAACAAAATTATACAAATAAATCTAAAATTTTTAGCTTTTTACTCGGTTAAAATTCGAACGGATTCTCTATAAAGCAATTTTAGACAAGCAAGTTTTAATCCCACCAAAACGAAAACCTGATGTTATTATATCAAATTTTATGAGTTCAAATAGTTTACTATGATCTTTTAAACAAAATTATATAGATTAATCTAAAAATTTTAGCTTTTTACTCGGTTAAAATTCGAACGAATTCTCTACAAAGCCTTTTTAGACATGCACAATTTAATCCCAACAAAACGAAAACAAGATTTTATTAAATGAAATTTTATGAGTTCAAATATTTAATTTTGAGCTTTTGAACAAAATTATACAGATTAATCTAAAATATTCAGCTTTTTACTCGATTAAAATTTGAACGGGATCTCTATAAAGCCTTTTTAGACGTGCACGTTTTAATCGGAACAAAACAAAAACCAGATGTTATAAAATGAAATTTTATGAGTTCAAATAGTTAATTATGGGATTTTGAACAAAATTATACAAATAAATCTAAAATTTTTAGCTTTTTACTCGGTTAAAATTCGAACGGATTCTCTATAAAGCAATTTTAGACAAGCAAGTTTTAATCCCACCAAAACGAAAACCTGATGTTATTATATCAAATTTTATGAGTTCAAATAGTTTACTATGATCTTTTAAACAAAATTATATAGATTAATCTAAAAATTTTAGCTTTTTACTCGGTTAAAATTCGAACGAATTCTCTACAAAGCCTTTTTAGACATGCACAATTTAATCCCAACAAAACGAAAACAAGATTTTATTAAATGAAATTTTATGAGTTCAAATATTTAATTTTGAGCTTTTGAACAAAATTATACAGATTAATCTAAAATATTCAGCTTTTTACTCGATTAAAATTTGAACGGGATCTCTATAAAGCCTTTTTAGACGTGCACGTTTTAATCGGAACAAAACAAAAACCAGATGTTATAAAATGAAATTTTATGAGTTCAAATAGTTAATTATGGGATTTTGAACAAAATTATACAAATAAATCTAAAATTTTTAGCTTTTTACTCGGTTAAAATTCGAACGGATTCTCTATAAAGCAATTTTAGACAAGCAAGTTTTAATCCCACCAAAACGAAAACCTGATGTTATTATATCAAATTTTATGAGTTCAAATAGTTTACTATGATCTTTTAAACAAAATTATATAGATTAATCTAAAAATTTTAGCTTTTTACTCGGTTAAAATTCGAACGAATTCTCTACAAAGCCTTTTTAGACATGCACAATTTAATCCCAACAAAACGAAAACAAGATTTTATTAAATGAAATTTTATGAGTTCAAATATTTAATTTTGAGCTTTTGAACAAAATTATACAGATTAATCTAAAATATTCAGCTTTTTACTCGATTAAAATTCGAAACGGATTCTCTATAAAGTCTTTTTAGACATGCACGTTTTAATCCCAATAAAACAAAATGGATTTTGAACAAAATTATATAGATAAATCTAAAATTTTCAGCTTTTTACTCGATTAAAATTCAAACGGATTATCCATAAAGCCTTTTTAGACATGTACGTTTTAATCCGAATAAAACGATAACTAGATGTTATTAAATCAAATTTTCTGATTTCAAATAATTAATTATGGGCTTTTGAAAAAAATTATGCAGATTAATCTAAAATTTTTAGCTTTTTACTCGGTTAAAATTCGAACAGATTCTCTTTAAAGCCCATTTGCACATGCACGTTTTAATCCCAACAAAACGAAAACCTGATTTTGTTAAATGAAATTTTATGAGTTCAAATAGTTAATTTTGAGCTTTTGAACAAAATTATACTTATTAATCTAAAATTTTCAGCTTTTTACTCGGTTAAAATTCCAAATGATTTTCTATCAAGCCTTTTTAGACATGCACGTTTTAATCCCAACAAAACGAAAATCAGATGTTATTAAATAAAATTTTATCAGTTCAAATAGTTAATTAAGGGCTTTTGAACAAAATTATATAAATTAATCTAAAATTTTAAGCTTTTTACTCGGTTAAAATTCGAATGGCTTCTCTATAATGGCTTTTTAGATATGCCCGTTTTAATCCCAACAAAACGAAAATCAAATTTATGAGTTCAAATAGTTAATTATGGGCTTTTGAATAAAATTATACAGATTAATCTAAAATTTTCAAATTTTTACTCGATTAAAATTCGAAAGGATTCTCTATAAAGCCTTTTAGACATGCACGTTTTAATCCTAACAAAACGATAACTAGATGTTTTTAAATCAAATTTTTTGAGTTCAAATAATTAATTATGGGGTATTGAACTAAATTATACAGATTAATCTAAAATTTTCAGCTTTTTACTTGGTTAAAATTTGAACGGATTCTCTATAAAGCCTTTTTAGACGTGGAAGTTTTAATCCGAATAAAACGATAACTAGATGTTATTAAATCAAATTTTTTGAGTTTAAATAATTAATTATGGGCTTTTGAACAAAATTATACAGATTAATCTAAAATTTTCAGCTTTTTACTCGATTAAAATTTGAACGGGATCTCTATAAAGCCTTTTTAGACGTGCACGTTTTAATCGGAACAAAACAAAAACCAGATGTTATAAAATGAAATTTTATGAGTTCAAATAGTTAATTATGGGATTTTGAACAAAATTATACAAATAAATCTAAAATTTTTAGCTTTTTACTCGGTTAAAATTCGAACGGATTCTCTATAAAGCAATTTTAGACAAGCAAGTTTTAATCCCACCAAAACGAAAACCTGATGTTATTATATCAAATTTTATGAGTTCAAATAGTTTACTATGATCTTTTAAACAAAATTATATAGATTAATCTAAAAATTTTAGCTTTTTACTCGGTTAAAATTCGAACGAATTCTCTACAAAGCCTTTTTAGACATGCACAATTTAATCCCAACAAAACGAAAACAAGATTTTATTAAATGAAATTTTATGAGTTCAAATATTTAATTTTGAGCTTTTGAACAAAATTATACAGATTAATCTAAAATATTCAGCTTTTTACTCGATTAAAATTCGAAACGGATTCTCTATAAAGTCTTTTTAGACATGCACGTTTTAATCCCAATAAAACGAAATGGATTTTGAACAAAATTATATAGATAAATCTAAAATTTTCAGCTTTTTACTCGATTAAAATTCAAACGGATTATCCATAAAGCCTTTTTAGACATGTACGTTTTAATCCGAATAAAACGATAACTAGATGTTATTAAATCAAATTTTCTGATTTCAATTAATTAATTATGGGCTTTTGAAAAAAATTATGCAGATTAATCTAAAATTTTTAGCTTTTTACTCGGTTAAAATTCGAACAGATTCTCTTTAAAGCCCATTTGCACATGCACGTTTTAATCCCAACAAAACGAAAACCTGATTTTGTTAAATGAAATTTTATGAGTTCAAATAGTTAATTTTGAGCTTTTGAACAAAATTATACTTATTAATCTAAAATTTTCAGCTTTTTACTCGGTTAAAATTCTAACGGATTTTCTATCAAGCCTTTTTAGACATGCACGTTTTAATCCCAATAAAACGAAAATCAGATGTTATTAAATAAAATTTTATCAGTTCAAATAGTTAATTAAGGGCTGTTGAACAAAATTATATAAATTAATCTAAAATTTTAAGCTTTTTACTCGGTTAAAATTCGAATGGCTTCTCTATAATGCCTTTTTAGATATGCCCGTTTTAATCCCAACAAAACGAAAATCAAATTTACGAGTTCAAATAGTCAATTATGGGCTTTTGAATAAAATTATACAGATTAATCTAAAATTTTCAACTTTTTACTCGATTAAAATACGAAAGGATTCTCTATAAAGCCTTTTTAGACATGCACGTTTTAATCCTAACAAAACGATAACTAGATGTTTTTAAATCAAATTTTTTGAGTTCAAATAATTAATTATGGGGTATTGAACTAAATTATACAGATTAATCTAAAATTTTCAGCTTTTTACTCGGTTAAAATTTGAACGGATTCTCTATAAAGCCTTTTTAGACGTGGAAGTTTTAATCCGAATAAAACGATAACTAGATGTTATTAAATCAAATTTTTTGAGTTTAAATAATTAATTATGGGCTTTTGAACAAAATTATACAGATTAATCTAAAATTTTCAGCTTTTTACTCGATTAAAATTTGAACGGGATCTCTATAAAGCCTTTTTAGACGTGCACGTTTTAATCGGAACAAAACAAAAACCAGATGTTATAAAATGAAATTTTATGAGTTCAAATAGTTAATTATGGGATTTTGAACAAAATTATACAAATAAATCTAAAATTTTTAGCTTTTTACTCGGTTAAAATTCGAACGGATTCTCTATAAAGCAATTTTAGACAAGCAAGTTTTAATCCCACCAAAACGAAAACCTGATGTTATTATATCAAATTTTATGAGTTCAAATAGTTTACAATGGTCTTTTAAACAAAATTATATAGATTAATCTAAAAATTTTAGCTTTTTACTCGGTTAAAATTCGAACGAATTCTCTACAAAGCCTTTTTAGACATGCACAATTTAATCCCAACAAAACGAAAACAAGATTTTATTAAATGAAATTTTATGAGTTCAAATATTTAATTTTGAGCTTTTGAACAAAATTATACAGATTAATCTAAAATATTCAGCTTTTTACTCGATTAAAATTCGAAACGGATTCTCTATAAAGTCTTTTTAGACATGCACGTTTTAATCCCAATAAAACGAAATGGATTTTGAACAAAATTATATAGATAAATCTAAAATTTTCAGCTTTTTACTCGATTAAAATTCAAACGGATTATCCATAAAGCCTTTTTAGACATGTACGTTTTAATCCGAATAAAACGATAACTAGATGTTATTAAATCAAATTTTCTGATTTCAAATAATTAATTATGGGCTTTTGAAAAAAATTATGCAGATTAATCTAAAATTTTCAGCTTTTTACTCGGTTAAAATTCGAACAGATTCTCTTTAAAGCCCATTTGCACATGCACGTTTTAATCCCAACAAAACGAAAACCTGATTTTGTTAAATGAAATTTTATGAATTCAAATAGTTAATTTTGAGCTTTTGAACAAAATTATACTTATTAATCTAAAATTTTCAGCTTTTTACTCGGTTAAAATTCTAACGGATTTTCTATCAAGCC
Source organism: Abelmoschus esculentus (assembly GCA_035048815.1). NCBI lineage: Eukaryota > Viridiplantae > Streptophyta > Magnoliopsida > Malvales > Malvaceae > Abelmoschus > Abelmoschus esculentus. The sequence goes on from JAUCBN010000036.1 coordinate 11,290,876, forward strand.
TTTTTAGACATGCACGTTTTAATCCCAATAAAACGAAAATCAGATGTTATTAAATAAAATTTTATCAGTTCAAATAGTTAATTAAGGGCTTTTGAACAAAATTATATAAATTAATCTAAAATTTTAAGCTTTTTACTCGGTTAAAATTCGAATGGATTCTCTATAATGCCTTTTTAGATATGCCCGTTTTAATCCCAACAAAACGAAAATCAAATTTACGAGTTCAAATAGTTAATTATGGGCTTTTGAATAAAATTATACAGATTAATCTAAAATTTTCAACTTTTTACTCGATTAAAATACGAAAGGATTCTCTATAAAGCCTTTTTAGACATGCACGTTTTAATCCTAACAAAACGATAACTAGATGTTTTTAAATCAAATTTTTTGAGTTCAAATAATTAATTATGGGGTATTGAACTAAATTATACAGATTAATCTAAAATTTTCAGCTTTTTACTCGGTTAAAATTTGAACGGATTCTCTATAAAGCCTTTTTAGACGTGGAAGTTTTAATCCGAATAAAACGATAACTAGATGTTATTAAATCAAATTTTTTGAGTTTAAATAATTAATTATGGGCTTTTGAACAAAATTATACAGATTAATCTAAAATTTTCAGCTTTTTACTCGATTAAAATTTGAACGGGATCTCTATAAAGCCTTTTTAGACGTGCACGTTTTAATCGGAACAAAACAAAAACCAGATGTTATAAAATGAAATTTTATGAGTTCAAATAGTTAATTATGGGATTTTGAACAAAATTATACAAATAAATCTAAAATTTTTAGCTTTTTACTCGGTTAAAATTCGAACGGATTCTCTATAAAGCAATTTTAGACAAGCAAGTTTTAATCCCACCAAAACGAAAACCTGATGTTATTATATCAAATTTTATGAGTTCAAATAGTTTACAATGGTCTTTTAAACAAAATTATATAGATTAATCTAAAAATTTTAGCTTTTTACTCGGTTAAAATTCGAACGAATTCTCTACAAAGCCTTTTTAGACATGCACAATTTAATCCCAACAAAACGAAAACAAGATTTTATTAAATGAAATTTTATGAGTTCAAATATTTAATTTTGAGCTTTTGAACAAAATTATACAGATTAATCTAAAATATTCAGCTTTTTACTCGATTAAAATTCGAAACGGATTCTCTATAAAGTCTTTTTAGACATGCACGTTTTAATCCCAATAAAACGAAATGGATTTTGAACAAAATTATATAGATAAATCTAAAATTTTCAGCTTTTTACTCGATTAAAATTCAAACGGATTATCCATAAAGCCTTTTTAGACATGTACGTTTTAATCCGAATAAAACGATAACTAGATGTTATTAAATCAAATTTTCTGATTTCAAATAATTAATTATGGGCTTTTGAAAAAAATTATGCAGATTAATCTAAAATTTTCAGCTTTTTACTCGGTTAAAATTCGAACAGATTCTCTTTAAAGCCCATTTGCACATGCACGTTTTAATCCCAACAAAACGAAAACCTGATTTTGTTAAATGAAATTTTATGAATTCAAATAGTTAATTTTGAGCTTTTGAACAAAATTATACTTATTAATCTAAAATTTTCAGCTTTTTACTCGGTTAAAATTCTAACGGATTTTCTATCAAGCCTTTTTAGACATGCACGTTTTAATCCCAATAAAACGAAAATCAGATGTTATTAAATAAAATTTTATCAGTTCAAATAGTTAATTAAGGGCTTTTGAACAAAATTATATAAATTAATCTAAAATTTTAAGCTTTTTACTCGGTTAAAATTCGAATGGATTCTCTATAATGCCTTTTTAGATATGCCCGTTTTAATCCCAACAAAACGAAAATCAAATTTACGAGTTCAAATAGTTAATTATGGGCTTTTGAATAAAATTATACAGATTAATCTAAAATTTTCAACTTTTTACTCGATTAAAATACGAAAGGATTCTCTATAAAGCCTTTTTAGACATGCACGTTTTAATCCTAACAAAACGATAACTAGATGTTTTTAAATCAAATTTTTTGAGTTCAAATAATTAATTATGGGGTATTGAACTAAATTATACAGATTAATCTAAAATTTTCAGCTTTTTACTCGGTTAAAATTTGAACGGATTCTCTATAAAGCCTTTTTAGACGTGGAAGTTTTAATCCGAATAAAACGATAACTAGATGTTATTAAATCAAATTTTTTGAGTTTAAATAATTAATTATGGGCTTTTGAACAAAATTATACAGATTAATCTAAAATTTTCAGCTTTTTACTCGATTAAAATTTGAACGGGATCTCTATAAAGCCTTTTTAGACGTGCACGTTTTAATCGGAACAAAATAAAAACCAGATGTTATAAAATGAAATTTTTTGAGTTCAAATAGTTAATTATGGGATTTTGAACAAAATTATACAAATAAATCTAAAATTTTTAGCTTTTTACTCGGTAAAAATTCGAACGGATTCTCTATAAAGCAATTTTAGACAAGCAAGTTTTAATCCCACCAAAACGAAAACCTGATGTTATTAAATCAAATTTTATGAGTTCAAATAGTTGAATATGGTATTTTAAACAAAATTATATAGATTAATCTAAAAATTTTAGCTTTTTACTCGGTTAAAATTCGAACGATTTCCCTACAAAGCATTTTTAGACATGCACAATTTAATCCCAACAAAACGAAAACAAGATTTTATTAAATGAATTTTATGAGTTCAAATATTTAATTTTGAGCTTTTGAACAAAATTATACAGATTAATCTAAAATATTCAGCTTTTTACTCGATTAAAATTCGAAACGGATTCTCTATAAAGTCTTTTTAGACATGCACGTTTTAATCCCAATAAAACGAAATGGATTTTGAACAAAATTATATAGATAAATCTAAAATTTTTAGCTTTTTACTCGATTAAAATTCAAACGGATTATCCATAAAGCCTTTTTAGACATGTACGTTTTAATCCGAATAAAACGATAACTAGATGTTATTAAATCAAATTTTTTGATTTCAAATAATTAATTATGGGCTTTTAAACAAAATTATGCAGATTAATCTAAAATTTTCAGCTTTTTACTCGGTTAAAATTCGAACAGATTCTTTTTAAAGCACATTTACACATGCACGTTTTAATCCCAACAAAACGAAAACCAGATTTTATTGAATGAAATTTTATGAGTTCAAATTGTTAATTTTGAGCTTTTGAACAAAATTATACTTATTAATCTAAAAGTTTTAGCTTTTTACTCTGTTAAAATTCGAACGGATTCTCTATCAAGCCTTTTTAGACATGCACGTTTTAATCCCAACAAAACGAAAATCAGATGTTATTAAATCAAATTTTATGAGTTTAAATTGTTAATCAAGGGCTTTTGAACAAAATTATACAGAATAATCTAAAATTTTCAGCTTTTTACTCGGTTAAAATTCAAACGGATTCTCCATATAGCCTTTTTATACAAGCACGTTTTAATCCGAATAAAACGATAACTAGACGTTATTAAATCAAATTATTTGATTCCAAATAATTAATTATGGGCTTTTGAACAAAATTATGCAGATTAATCTAAAATTTTCAGCTTTTTACTCGGTTAAAATTCGAACAGATTCTCTATAATGCCTTTTTAGATATGCCCGTTTTAATCCCAACAAAACGAAAATCAGATGTTATTAAATCAAATTTACGAGTTCAAATAGTTAATTATGGGCTTTTGAATAAAATTATACAGATTAATCTAAAATTTTCAACTTTTTACTCGATTAAATTTCGAAAGGATTCTCTATAAAGCCTTTCTAGACATGCACGTTTTAATCCTAACAAAACGATAACTAGATGTTTTTAAATCAAATTTTTTGAGTTCAAATAATTAATTATGGGGTATTGAACTAAATTATACAGATTAATCTAAAATTTTCAGCTTTTTACTCGGTTAAAATTTGAACGGATTCTCTATAAAGCCTTTTTAGACATACACGTTTTAATCCGAACAAAACAAAAACCAGATGTTATTAAACCAAATTTTATGAGTTAAAATAGTTAATTAAGGTCTTTTGAACAAAATTATACAGATTAATCTAAAATTTTCATCTTTTTACTCGATTAAAATTTGAATGGGATTTCTATAAAGCCTTTTTAGACGTACACGTTTTAATCGGAACAAAACAAAAACCAGATGTTATTAAATGAAATTTTATGAGTTCAAATAGTTAATTATGGGATTTTGAACAAAATTATACAAATAAATCTAAAATTTTTAGCTTTTTACTCGGTTAAAATTCGAACGGATTCTCTATAAAGCAATTTTAGACAAGCAAGTTTTAATCCCACCAAAACGAAAACCTGATGTTATTAAATCAAATTTTATGAGTTCAAATAGTTGACTATGGTCTTTTAAACAAAATTATATAGATTAATCTAAAAATTTTAGCTTTTTACTCGGTTAAAATTCGAACGATTTCTCTACAAAGCCTTTTTAGACATGCACAATTTAATCCCAACAAAACGAAAACAAGATTTTATTAAATGAACTTTTATGAGTTCAAATATTTAATTTTGTGCTTTTGAACAAAATTATACAGATTAATCTAAAATTTTCAGCTTTTTACTCGATTAAAATTCGAAACGGATTCTCTATAAAGTCTTTTTAGTCATGCACGTTTTAATCCCAATAAAACGAAATGGATTTTGAACAAAATTATATAGATAAATCTAAAATTTTCAGCTTTTTACTCGGTTAAAATTCAAACGGATTATCCATAAAGCCTTTTTAGACATGTACGTTTTAATCCGAATAAAACGATAACTAGATGTTATTAAATCAAATTTTTTGATTTCAAATAATTAATTATGGGCTTTTAAACAAAATTATGCAGATTAATCTAAAATTTTCAGCTTTTTACTCGGTTAAAATTCAAACAGATTCTCTTTAAAGCACATTTACACATGCACGTTTTAATCCCAACAAAACGAAAACCAGATTTTATTGAATGAAATTTTATGAGTTCAAATTGTTAATTTTGAGCTTTTGAACAAAATTATACTTATTAATCTAAAATTTTTAGCTTTTTACTCGGTTAAAATTCGAACGGATTTTCTATCAAGCCTTTTTAGACATGCACGTTTTAATCCCAACAAAACGAAAATCAGATGTTATTAAATCAAATTTTATGAGTTTAAATTGTTAATCAAGGGCTTTTGAACAAAATTATACAGAATAATCTAAAATTTTCAGCTTTTTACTCGGTTAAAATTCAAACGGATTCTCCATATAGCCTTCAAGCACGTTTTAATCCGAATAGAACGATAACTAGACGTTATTAAATCAAATTATTTGATTTCAAATAATTAATTATGGGCTTTTGAACAAAATTATGCAGATTAATCTAAAATTTTCAGCTTTTTACTCGGTTAAAATTCGAACCGATTCTCTTTAAAGCACATTTACACATGCACGTTTTAATCCCAATAAAACGAAAACCAGATTTTATTGAATGAAATTTTATGAGTTCAAATTGTTAATTTTGAGCTTTTGAACAAAATTATACTTATTAATCTAAAATTTTTAGCTTTTTACTCGGTTAGAATTCGAACGGATTCTCTATCAAGCCTTTTTAGACATGCACGTTTTAATCCCAACAAAACGAAAATCAGATGTTATTAAATCAAATTTTATGAGTTCAAATTGTTAATTAAGGGCTTTTGAACAAAATTATACAGAATAATCTAAAATTATCAGCTTTTTACTCGGTTAAAATTCAAACGGATTCTCCATATAGCCTTTTTAGACAAGCACGTTTTAATCCGAATAAAACGATAACTAGACGTTATTAAATCAAATTATTTGATTCCAAATAATTAATTATTGGCTTTTGAACAAAATTATGCAGATTAATCTAAAATTTTCAGCTTTTTACTCGGTTAAAATTCGAACAGATTCTCTTTAAAGCATATTTACACATGCACGTTTTAATCCCAACAAAATGAAAACCAGATTTTATAGAATGAAATTTTATGAGTTCAAATTGTTAATTTTGAGCTTTGGAACAAAATTATACTTATTAATCTAAAATTTTTAGATTTTTACTCGGTTAAAATTCGAACGGATTCTCTATCAAGCCTTTTTAGACATGCACGTTTTAATCCCAAAAAAACGAAAATCAGATGTTATTAAATCAAATTTTATGAGTTCAAATTGTTAATTAAGGGTTTTTGAACAAAATTATACGGAATAATCTAAAATTTTCAGCTTTTTACTCGGTTAAAATTCAAACGGATTCTCCATATAGCCTTTTTAGACAAGAACGTTTTAATCCGAATAAAACGATAACTAGACGTTATTAAATCAAATTATTTGATTTCAAATAATTAATTATGGGCTTTTGAACAAAATTATGCAGATTAATCTAAAATTTTTAGCTTTTTACTCGGTTAAAATTCGAACAGATTCTCTTTAAAGCCTATTTACACATGCACGTTTTAATCCCAACAAAACGAAAACCAAATTTTATTGAATGAAATTTTATGAGTTCAAATAGTTAATTTTGATGTTTTGAACAAAATTATACTTATTAATCTAAAATTTTTAGCTTTGTACCAGGTTAAAAATCGAACGGATTCTCTATCAAGCCTTTTCAGACATGCACATTTTAATCCCAACAAACCGAAAATCAGATGTTATTCAATCAAATTTTATGAGTTCAAATTGTTAATTATGGGCTTTTAAACAAAATTATACAGATTAATCTAAAATTTTTAACTTTTTAGTCGGTTAAATTTCGAACGAATTCTCTATAAAGCCTTTATAGACAATCACGTTTTAATCCGAGCAAAATGATAACTAGATGTTATTAAATCAAATTTTATGAGTTCAAATAGTTGAATATGGTCTATTAAACAAAATTATACAGATTAATCTAAAATTTTTAGCTTTTTACTTGGTTAATATTCGAACGGATTCTCTATAAAGCCTTTTTTACATAAACGTTTTAAACCGAACAAAATAAAAACCAGATGTTATTAAATCAAATTTTTTGAGTTCAAATAATTAATTATGGGCTTTTGAAAAAAATTATACAAATTAATCTAAAATTTTCAACTTTTTACTCGGTTAAAATTCGAACGGATTCTCTATAAGGCCTTTTTAGACATACACGTTTTAATCCGAACAAAACAAAAACCAGATGTTATTAAACCAAATTTTATGAGTTCAAATAGTTAATTAAGGTCTTTTGAACAAAATTATACAGATTAATCTAAAATTATCAGCTTTTTACTCGATTAAAATTTGAACGGGATCTCTATAAAGCCTTTTTAGACGTGCACGTTTTAATCGGAACAAAACAAAAACCAGATGTTATTAAATGAAATTTTATGAGTTTAAATAGTTAATTATGGGGTTTTGAACAAAATTATACAAATAAATCTAAAATTTTTAGCTTTTTACTCGGTTAAAATTCGAACGGATTCTCTATAAAGCAATTTTAGACAAGCAAGTTTTAATCCCACCAAAACGAAAACCTGATGTTATTAAATCAAATTTTATGAGTTCAAATAGTTGACTATGGTCTTTTAAACAAAATTATATAGATTAATCTAAAAATTTTAGCTTTTTACTTGGTTAAAATTCGAACGAATTCTCTACAAAGCCTTTTTAGACATGCACAATTTAATCCCAACAAAACGAAAACAAGATTTTATTAAATGAAATTTTATGAGTTCAAATATTTAATTTTGAGCTTTTGAACAAATTTATACAGATTAATCTAAAATTTTCAGCTTTTTACTCGATTAAAATTCGAAACGGATTCTCTATAAAGACTTTTTAGACATGCACGTTTTAATCCCAATAAAACGAAATGGATTTTGAACAAAATTATATAGATAAATCTAAAATTTTCAGCTTTTTACTCGGTTAAAATTCAAACGGATTATCCATAAAGCCTTTTTAGACATGTACGTTTTAATCCGAATAAAACGATAACTAGATGTTATTAAATCAAATTTTTTGATTTCAAATAATTAATTATGGGCTTTTAAACAAAATTATGCAGATTAATCTAAAATTTTCAGCTTTTTACTCGGTTAAAATTCGAACAGATTCTCTTTAAAGCCCATTTACACATGCACGTTTTAATCCCAACAAAACGAAAACCAGATTTTGTTAAATGAAATTTTATGAGTTCAAATAGTTAATTTTGAGCTTTTGAACAAAATTATACTTATTAATCTAAAATTTTCAGCTTTTTACTCGGTTAAAATTCCAACGGATTTTCTATCAAGCCTTTTTAGACATGCACGTTTTAATCCCAATAAAACGAAAATCAGATGTTATTAAATAAAATTTTATCAGTTCAAATAGTTAATTAAGGGCTTTTGAACAAAATTATACAGATTAATCTAAAATTTTCAACCTTTTACTCAGTTAAAATTCAAACGGATTCTCTATAAAGCCTTTTTAGACTTGCACATTTTAATCTGAACAGAACGATAACTAGATGTTATTCAATCAAATTTTCTGAGTTCTAATAATTAATTATGGGCTTTTGAACAAAATTATGCAGATTAATCTAAAATTTTTTGCTTTTTACTCGGTTAAAATTCGAACGGATTCTCTATCAAGCCTTTTTAGACATGAACATTTTAATCTGAACAAAATGATAAGTAGATGTTATTAAATCAAATTTTTTGAGTTCAAATAATTAATTATGGGCTTTTGAATAAAATTATACAGATTAATCTAAAATTTTCAGCTTTTTACTATGTTAAAATTTGAACGGATTCTCTATAAAGCCTTTTTAGACACGCATGTTTTAATCCGAACAAAACCAAAACCAGATGTTATTAAATCAAATTTTATGAGATCAAATAGTTAATTAAGGGCTTTTGAACAAAATTATACAAATTAATCTAAAATTTTCAGCCTTTTACTCGGTTAAAATTCAAACGGATTCTTCACAAAGCCTTTTTAGACATGCACATTTTAATCCGAATAAAATGATAACTAGATGTTATTAAATCAATTTTTTTGATTTCAAATAATTAATTATTGGATTTTGGACAAAATTTGGCAGATTAAACTAAAATTTTCAGCTTTTTACTCGGTTAAAATTCGAACATATTCTCTTTAAAGCCATTTACACATGCACGTTTTAATCCCAACAAAACGAAAACCAGATTTTATTAAATCAAATTTTATGAGTTCAAATAGTTAATTAAGGGCTTTTGAAAAAAATTATACTTATTAATCTAAAATTTTCTGCCTTTTACTCGGTTAAAATTCAAACAGATTCTCTATAAAGCCTTTTTAGACATGCACGTTTTAATCCGAACAAAACGATAACTAGATGTTATTAAATTATATTTTTTGAGTTCAAATAATTAATTATGGGCTTTTGAAAAAAATTATGCAGATTAATCTAAAATTGTCAGCTTTTTACTCAGTTAAAATTCGAATGGATTCTCTATAAAGCGTTTTTAGACATGAACATTTTGATCTGAACAAAATGATAAGTGGATGTTATTAAATCAAATTTTTTAAGTTCAAATAATTAATTATGGGCTTTTTTAAACAAAATTATACAGATTAATCTAAAATTTTCAGCTTTTTACTCGTTTAAAATTTGAACGGAAACTCTATAAAACCTTTTTAGACATGGACGTTTTAATACGAACAAAACAAAAACAGATGATATTAAATCAAATTTTATTAGTTCAAATAGTTAATTATGAGATTTTGAACAAAATTATATAGATAAATCTAAAATTTTCAGCTTTTTACTCGGTTAAAATTCGAACGGATTCTCTATAAAGCCTTTTTAGACATGCATGTTTTAATCCGAGCAAAACCAAATCCAGATGTTATTAAATCAAATTTTATGAGTTCAAATAGTTAATTATGGGATTTTTAACAAAATGATACAGATAAATCTAAAATTTTTAGCTTTTTACTCGGTTAAAATTTGAACGGATTCTCTATAAAGCCTTTTTAGACATGCACGTTTTAATCCGAACAAAATGATAACTAGATGTTATTAATCAAATTTTTTGAGTTAAAATAATTAATTATGGGCTTTTCAACAAATTATACAGATTAATCTAAAATTTTTAGCTTTTTACTCGTTTAAAATTTGAACTGATTCTATATAAAGCCGTTTTAGATGTGGACGTTTTAATCCGATCAATATAAAACCAGATGTTATTAAATCAAATTTGATGAGCTAAAATAGTTAATTATAACATTTTGAACAAAATTATACAGATTAATCTAAAATTTTCAGCATTTTACTCGGTTAAATTTCGAACAAATTCTCTATAAAGCCTTTTTAGACATGCATGTTTTAATCCGAACAAAACGAAAACCAGATGTTATTAAATCAAATTTTATGAGTTCAAATAGTTAATTATGGTATTTTGAACAAAATTATACAGATAAATCTAAAATTTTCTGGTTTTTACTTGGTTAAATTCGAACAGATTCTCTACAAAGCCTTTTTAGACATACACGTTTTAATCCGAACAAAACAAAAACAAGATTTTTTTTAAAAAAAAATTTCGAGTTCAAATAGTTAATTATGGGATTCTGAACAAATTATACAGATAAATCTAAAATTTTCAGCTTTAAACTCGGTTAAAATTCGAACGGATTCTCTATAAAGCAATTTTAGACATTCAAGTTTTAATCCCACCAAAACGAAAACCAGATGTTATTAAATCAAATTTTATGAGTTCAAATAGTTGAATATGGTCTATTAAACAAAATTATATAGATTAATCTAAAATTTTTAGCTTTTTACTCAGTTAATATTCGAACAGATTCTCTATAAAGCCTTTTTAGACGTAGACGTTTTAATCCGAACAAAACAAAAACCAGATATTATTAAATCAAATTTTTTGATTTCAAATAATTAATTATGGGCTTTTGAAGAAAATTATACAAATTAATCTAAAATTTTAAACTTTTTACTCTGTTAAAATTCGAACGGATTCTCTATAAAGCCTTTTTAGACATGCACGTTTTAATCCGAACAAAACTATAACTAGATGTTATTAAATCAATTTTTTTGAGTTCAAATAATTAATTATGGGCTTCTGAACAAAATTAAACAGATTAATCTAAAAGTTTCAGCTTTTTACTCGGTTAAAATTTGAATGGATTCTCTATAAAGGGTTTTTAGACATGCACGTTTTAATCTGAACAAAACAAAATCCAGATGTTATTAAATCAAATTTTATGTGTTCAAATAGTTAATTAAGGGCTTTTGAACAAAACTATACAGATTAATCTAAAATTTTTAGCTTTTTACTCGATTAAAATTCGAATAGATTCTCTACGAAGCCTTTTTAGACATGCACATTTTAATACGAATAAAATGATAACTAGCGTTTTAAAATTATACAGATTAATCTAAAAGTTTCAGCTTTTTACTCGGTTAATGTAACCCCCTTAGCTCAGCCTAGACGGAACCGACACTAACAGGTTACACGGGGAATATCAAACCAAACCCGCGAAGGTTCGATTCGATAAACAACCATAAAATCCGTTATATTTTTTATTTTATCTTACCTAGATGCACAATCTTATTCCAACGTGACAAGGTCTCATGCAAAGCATTATCGGTAACACATTAACTAAAAACAAACATCCAATTAGACACTTGAGTAGATTAAGGACTAAACCGTAAAACTTTTAATTTCAATTAGTAAAGTAGAAATTCTTTCCATCAATATTCAATTAAACACCCAAGCGTTCTTCACAACAAATTTCAACTCAAACGGATCATTCTAACATCATCAATTGCATGTTTCACTAATTTAGGGACCAAAATGTAAATCTTCCAAAATACAAGGACTTTATCCAAATTAGGTTAACCATCTTGAAATTAAATCAACTTTATACATACATGCAAAATTCCAGCTCAAAATAACATCGGTAAGTACCTTAATCGAACAAAGGAAGATATTCGAGACTAAAATATAATTTCTAGCAACTTTCAATTCTTGGTGATCAAGGTTTCGAAACCTTCCCAGAGGTTTCGAAACTTTTTGTAAAAGGTTTTGAAACTTTCCTGGAAAGTTTCGAAACTTTTCGCGTCCAGTAGCTTCCCAGAATTGAAACTGCCCGCAAGGTTTCGATACCTCCTGAAGGTTTCGAAACTATTTGACAAAGGTTTCGGAACCTTCACCCAAAGGTTTCGAAACTATTTGACAAAGGTTTTGGAACCTTCACCCAAAGGTTTCGAAATTTTGGGTCTGGAACCAGAAGTTTCATTACACTAAATACACACCAATTACTCAATACTCAACCATTAACTAGAACCACTAAATGCATCAATCCTAAACATAATTAACAACTTATAACACATGATTTACAACGTCACGGACATCATTCAAACTATAGGCATGTTTCTTAGAAGATGATTAAAAACATAACAATCATGCAAATACATGCTTCAACAATCCAAATAATTCCATGGTCCAACAATTAATAATCAAGCAATAATGGTCTTATTACAACATAAACCAAAGCCTATGTACACACTCCTCACATTGGTTGGGTTACACATTGCCTTGCCCAATTTATTTGCCAAAAACATACCAAACTCAAAGTGTTTCTTTCCCTTGATTTCCTTTCCTCGAACGATGCTCCAAGTGTCTTTATTTTTCTGCAAGGATGAAAAGAGAGCTTAAGCAAACATGCTTAGTGAGGAAGCTCTATACAAATCATCAATGCATCTATTTAAAATCATGATGAAACCATAATTTGTAATACATTGTTAAATCATGCATGCTAACATCTCATGCTCATGTTATTTAAATCATATGCATCCTTGAGTTCACATGATCTTATCAAAACAATTTATAAATGATGCACAATCTTCTTCTCAAATTCATGTATGTATATTGGCATTCTAGTGACCACTTTAATGTGAACCTTGAGTTCACCGAATACACGAATCCATTGTTAGAGACCATAATCCCGTCATAACACGAAGTCACCATTGACATGACACGAAGTCACCATTGACACTACCACGCACGATCGGACACATAGTCTCCCTTGTTACGTGTAGGTGGCTCTACCACGCACGATTGGACACAAAGTCACCCTTGTTACGTGTAGGCAATTTTCTGTATTCTCAATTTTGTTTATAGTGCACTTAAGACAATCCTAATGACATGTCATTCGTATTCGAATCTAAAGTTAGTGTCACTAAGTCAATATCATAATCAAATGTACATGATAACTTTCTGCTCATAATGCATGCATAATATGTTCAACGAATGAACCAAAAGCCATACCCAAAGGCACCATCATGTATAAGGTAATTAACCATATTGTATTCCAAATCATATAACTTGCTGCTCATAATGCATGCATAATATGTTCAACAAATGAACCAAAAGCCAAGCCCAAAGGTACCATCATATATAAGGCAAATATCCATATTGTATCCCAAATCATTTCTCATAATTTTTCATAATCATGGATGCTAAATAAGCTATGCATTTCAGCAAGTAATTCTCATGTATGCACCATTTCAAAACATGCTCATGCATTTCCATAAATCTCATTGCATTACCAACATAATGCCTTTATCAAATGTAGCCGAAACTCTTGTTGATTTACCAAAAACATTTACTTTACTTACTCTTGAACTATGGAAGGTTTTCACACTCTTCCATAGTCCCCAAAACAGAACCGTACCAAACGCGATTCGCTTTAAGTCCAAAAACACTCACCAACAAGCGAAACGAGCTTTCGTCGCTATCCGATGATCGCGCCAATGCACCAGCAATCAAGCACCTTCTTGTACCTCTTCTACAACATTAAAAACAGAGCATTCTCACATCATAACATGCTCAAACCAACAACCATATCCGATCACCATTAAACTATCGAAAACTTAACCGAAAAGACCGTAAACTAAGCCGAAACGTATCCGAATAACATCAGCCTAAAACCTAATGAATCTAACATCTAATCCACTTCAATTATGAACCAAAAACACATCCAAACCATCCTTATACCTCCAGAAACATTAAAGCATCTAAAATAGCCCCTAAAACAACCGAAAAGCACCTTAAAACTACACCGATTGCATTATTCCGGGATTAAATTAATGTGCTATCAAATGAGGATTTAATTAATCATTTAATTAACATAAAAACACAATTGAATCCATCTAATTCCAGCATTGAATGAGATCCAAAAAGATTTCACAAAATTTTTCACAAAAACACTAGATCTAACATTAAAAACATAGAATTAAGTTTTTATTCAAAGATTAGCAAGCTAATACTTGGGAATTTTAATAAAGAACCTTAGAAAAGAATAAGAATCCAAAAAATTACCTTCAAGATCTATTCACCAAAAAGATATAATTTCCCCTTCTTAATTCCTTGCAATTTGATGTTGATTTGATGAAATTGATGCTTAGGTTTTATAAAGAATGGAGAGATGATGAAAATAATGTAATCTTTATGGAAAAAGATGAAAAAATCAGCAAAGAATTGAAGAGAAAAGATGAGACAAAGTGGAGAGAAAATGATTTATCATCTTTAATTAAAATAATTAAAAAGCATTTTGGTGAATAAATCATTATTAAAAATTAGAAATGGGTTTATGGCCCTCTAAGGATTCTAAGCTTAGCTTGCTTTTCAATTTAGTCACTAAAATATCATATTTTTCGAAAATTACTAAATAAGTCCTCTAATTTTTTCCAAAAATTACAAATTTGTTATTTATGCATAATTAAGCATAATTAAAAATTAACATAAAGTCCAAATTATTTTCTTTTAATCTTGAAACACATTTTCAATATTTTAAACCATATTCTAAAATTATTATTTTTCTTAATTAAAAATATTATTCTCTTATTTTCCCTGGAACAATAAACTGGAGAACCAGATTCGACACAAATCGAATTCTCCAAACTACTAATCCCAAAATCGGGATGTTACAGTTAAAATTTGAATGGATTCTCTATAAAATCTTTTTAGACATGCACGTTTTAATCCGAACAAAACAAAAACTAGAGGTTATTAAATAAAATTTTATGAGTTCAAATAGTTAATTATGGGATTCTGAAAAAAATTATACAGATAAATCTAAAATTTTCAACTTTTTACTCGGTTAAAATTCGAACGGATTCTCTATAAAGTAATTTTAGACATGCAAGTTTTAATCCTACCAAAACGAAAACCAGATGTTATTATATCAAATTTTATGATTTCAAATAGTTGAATATGATCTTTTAAACAAAATTATACAGATTAACCTAAAAGTTTTAGCTTTTCACTCAGTTAATATTCGAACGGATTCTCTATAAAGCCTTTTTAGACGTAGACGTTTTAATCAGAAAAAAACAAAAACCAGATGTTATTAAATCAAATTTTAGGAGTTCAAATAGTTAATTATGGGATTTTAAACAAAATTATATAGATAAATCTAAAATTTTCAGCTTTATACTCGGTTAAAATTCGAACGGATTCTCTATAAAGCAATTTTAGACATGCAAGTTTTAATCCCACCAAAACGAAAACCAGATGTTATTAAATCAAATTTTATGAGTTCAAATAGTTGAATATGGTCTATTAAACAAAATTATACAGATTAATCTAAGATTTTTAGCTTTTTACTCGGTTAATATTCGAACGGATTCTCTATAAAGCCTTTTTAGACGTAGACGTTTTAATCTGAACAAAACAAAAACCAGACGTTATTAAATCAAATTTTTTGAGTTCAAATAATTAATTATGAGCTTTTGAAAAAAATTATACAAAATAATCTAAAATTTTCAACTTTTTACTCGGTTAAAATTCGAACGGATTCTCTATAAAGCCTTTTTAGACATGCACATTTTAATCCGAACAAGACGATAATTAGATGTTATTAAATTAAATTTTTTGAGTTCAAATAATTAATTATGGGCTTTTGAACAAAATTATACAAATTAATCTAAAATTTTCAACTTTTTACTTGGTTAAAAATCGAACGGATTCTCTATAAAGCCTTTTTAGACATGCACGTTTTAATCCGATAAAAAAAACCCAGATGTTACTAAATCAAATTTTATGAGTTCAAATAGTTAATTAAGGTCTTTGAAAAAATTATACAGATTAATCTAAAATTTTCAGCTTTTTAATCGGTTAAAATTTAAACAGATTCTCCATATAGCCTTTTTAGACAAACACGTTTTAATCCGAATAAAACGATAACTAGACGTTATTAAATCAAATTATTTGATTTCAAATAATTAATTATGGGCTTTTGAACAAAATTATGCAGATTAATCTAAAATTTTCAGCTTTTTACTCGGTTAAAATTCGAATAGATTCTCTTTAAAGCCCATTTACACATGCACGTTTTAATCCCAACAAAACGAAAACCAGATTTTATTGAATGAAATTTTATAAGTTCAAATAGTTAATTTTGATCTTTTGAACAAAATTATACTTATTAAACTAAAATTTTTAGCTTTTTACCAGGTTAAAATTCAAACGGATTCTCTATCAAGCCTTTTTAGACATGCACGTTTTAATCCCAACAAAACGAAAATCAGATGTTATTAAATCAAATTTTATGAGTTCAAATTGTTAATTAAGGACTTCTGAACAAAATTATACAAAATAATCTAAAATTTTTAGCTTTTTACTCGGTTAAAATTCAAACGGATACTCTATAAAGCCTTTTTAGACATGCACGTTTTAATCCAAACAAAACGATTAATTATGGGCTTTTGAACAAAATTATACAAATTAATCTAAAATTTTCAACTTTTTACTCGGTTAAAATTCGAACGGATTCTCTATAAAGCCTTTTTAGACATACACGTTTTAATCCGAACAAAATAAAAACCAGATGTTATTAAATCAAATTTTATGAGTTCAAATAGTTAATTAAGGGCTTTTGAATAAAATTATACAGAATAATCTAAAATTTTCAGCTTTTTACTCGGTTAAAATTCAAACGGATTCTCCATATAGCCTTTTTAGACAAGCATGTTTTAATCCGAATAAAACGATAACTAGACGTTATTAAATCAAATTATTTGATTTTAAATAATTAATTATGGGCTTTTGAACAAAATTATGCACATTAATCTAAAATTTTCAGCTTTTTACTCGATTAAAATTCGAACAGATTCTCTTTAAAGCACATTTACACATACACGTTTTAATCCCAACAAAACGAAAACCAGATTTTATTGAATGAAATTTTATGAGTTCAAATTGTTAATTTTGAGCTTTTGAACAAAATTATACTTATTAATCTAAAAGTTTTAGCTTTTTACTCGGTTAAAATTCGAACGGATTCTCTATCAAGCCTTTTTAGACATGCACGTTTTAATCCCAACAAAACGAAAATCAGATTTTATTAAATCAAATTTTATGAGTTCAAATTGTTAATTAAGGGCTTTTGAACAAAATTATACAGAATAATCTAAAATTTTCAGCTTTTTACTTGGTTAAAATTCAAACGGATTCTCCATATAGCCTTTTTAGACAAGCACGTTTTAATCCGAATAAAACGATAACTAGACGTTATTAAATCAAATTATTTGATTCCAAATAATTAATTATGGGCTTTTGAACAAAATTATGCAGATTAATCTAAAATTTTCAGCTTTTTACTCGGTTAAAATTCGAACAGATTCTCTTTAAAGCACATTTACACATGCACGTTTTAATCCCAACAAAACAAAGACCAGATTTTATTGAATGAAATTTTATGAGTTCAAATTGTTAATTTTGAGCTTTTGAACAAAATTATACTTATTAATCTAAAATTTTTAGCTTTTTACTCGGTTAAAATTCGAACGGATTCTCTATCAAGCCTTTTTAGACATGCACGTTTTAATCCCAACAAAACGAAAATCAGATTTTATTAAATCAAATTTTATGAGTTCAAATTGTTAATTAAGGGCTTTTGAACAAAATTATACAGAATAATCTAAAATTTTCAGCTTTTTACTTGGTTAAAATTCAAACGGATTCTCCATATAGCCTTTTTAGACAAGCACGTTTTAATCCGAATAAAACGATAACTAGACGTTATTAAATCAAATTATTTGATTCCAAATAATTAATTATGGGCTTTTGAACAAAATTATGCAGATTAATCTAAAATTTTCAGCTTTTTACTCGGTTAAAATTCGAACAGATTCTCTTTAAAGCACATTTACACATGCACGTTTTAATCCCAACAAAACAAAGACCAGATTTTATTGAATGAAATTTTATGAGTTCAAATTGTTAATTTTGAGCTTTTGAACAAAATTATACTTATTAATCTAAAATTTTTAGCTTTTTACTCGGTTAAAATTCGAACGGATTCTCTATCAAGCCTTTTCAGACATGCACGTTTTAATCCCAACAAAACGAAATTTAGATGTTATTAAATCAAATTTTATGAGTTCAAATTGTTAATTAAGGGATTTTGAACAAAATTATACAGAATAATCTAAAATTTTCAGCTTTTTACTCGGTTAAAATTCAAACAGATTCTCCACATATCCTTTTTAGACAAGCACGTTTTAATCCGAATAAAACGATAACTAGACGTTATTAAATCAAATTATTTGATTTCAAATAATTAATTATGGGCTTTTGAACAAAATTATGTAGATTAATCTAAAATTTTCAGCTTTTTACTCGGTTAAAATTCGAACAGATTCTCTTTAAAGCACATTTACACATGCACGTTTTAATCCCAACAAAACAAAGACCAGATTTTATTGAATGAAACTTTATGAGTTCAAATTGTTAATTTTGAGCTTTTGAACAAAATTATACTTATTAATCTAAAACTTTTATCTTTTTACTAGGTTAAAATTCGAACAGATTCTCTATCAAGCCTTTTTAGACATGCACGTTTTAATCCCAACAAAACGAAAATCAGATATTATTAAATCAAATTTTATGAGCTCAAATTGTTAATTAAGGGCTATTGAACAAAATTATACAGAATAATCTAAAATTTTCAGCTTTTTACTCGGTTAAAATTCAAACGGATTCTCCATATAGCCTTTTTAGACAAGCACGTTTTAATCCGAATAAAACGATAACTAGACGTTATTAAATCAAATTATTTGATTTCAAATAATTAATTATGGGCTTTTGAAAAAAATTATGCAGATTAATCTAAAATTTTCAGCTTTTTACTCGGTTAAAATTCGAAAATCAGATGTTATTAAATCAAATTTTATGAGTTCAAATTGTTAATTAAGGGCTTCTTAACAAAATTATACAGAATAATCTAAAACTTTTAGCTTTTTACTCGGTTAAAATTCAAACGGATACTCTATAAAGCCTTTTTAGACATCTACGTTTTAATCCAAATAAAACGATAACTAGACGTTTTTAAATCAAATTATTTGATTTCAAATAATTAATTATGGGCTTTTGAACAAAATTATGCAGATTAATCTAAAATTTTCAGCTTTTTACTCGGTTAAAATTCGAATAGATTCTCTTTAAAGCACATTTACACATGCACGTTTTAATCCTAACAAAACAAAGACCAGATTTTATTGAATGAAACTTTATGAGTTCAAATTGTTAATTTTGAGCTTTTGAACAAAATTATACTTATTAATCTAAAATTTTTAGCTTTTTACTCGGTTAAAATTCGAACGGATTCTCTATCAAGCCTTTTTAGACATGCACGTTTTAATCCCAACAAAACGAAAATCAGATGTTATTAAATCAAATTTTATGAGTTCAAATTGTTAATTAAGGTCTTTTGAACAAAATTATACATAATAATCTAAAATTTTCAGCTTTTTACTCGGTTAAAATTCAAACGGATTCTCCATATAGCCTTTTTAGACAAGCACGTTTTAGTCCGAATAAAACGATAACTAGACGTTATTAAATCAAATTATTTGATTTCAAATAATTAATTATGGGCTTTTGAACAAAATTATGCAGATTAATCTAAAATTTTTAGCTTTTTACTCGGTTAAAATTCGAACAAATTCTCTTTAAAGCACATTTACACATGCACGTTTTAATCCCAACAAAACAAAGACCAGATTTTATTGAATGAAACTTTATGAGTTCAAATTGTTAATTTTGAGCTTTTGAACAAAATTATACTTATTAATCTAAAATTTTTAGCTTTTTACTCGGTTAAAATTCGAACGGATTCTCTATCAAGCCGTTTTAGATATGCACATTTTAATCCCAACGAAACGAAAATCAAATGTTATTAAATCAAATTTTATGAGTTCAAATTGTTAATTAAGGGATTTTGAACAAAATTATACAGAATAATCTAAAATTTTCAGCTTTTTACTCGGTTAAAATTCAAACGGATTCTCCATATAGCCTTTTTAGACAAGCACGTTTTAATCCGAATAAAACGATAACTAGACGTTATTAAATCAAATTATTTGATTTCAAATAATTAATTATGGGCTTTTGAAAAAAATTATGCAGATTAATCTAAAATTTTTAGCTTTTTACTCGGTTAAAATTCGAAAATCAGATGTTATTAAATCAAATTTTATGAGTTCAAATTGTTAATTAAGGGCTTCTTAACAAAATTATACAGAATAATCTAAAACTTTTAGCTTTTTACTCGGTTAAAATTCAAACGGATACTCTATAAAGCCTTTTTAGACATCTACGTTTTAATCCAAATAAAACGATAACTAGACGTTTTTAAATCAAATTATTTGATTTCAAATAATTAATTATGGGCTTTTGAACAAAATTATGCAGATTAATCTAAAATTTTCAGCTTTTTACTCGGTTAAAATTCGAACAGATTCTCTTTAAAGCACATTTACACATGCACGTTTTAATCCTAACAAAACAAAGACCAGATTTTATTGAATGAAACTTTATGAGTTCAAATTGTTAATTTTGAGCTTTTGAACAAAATTATACTTATTAATCTAAAATTTTTAGCTTTTTACTCGGTTAAAATTCGAACGGATTCTCTATCAAGCCTTTTTAGACATGCACGTTTTAATCCCAACAAAACGAAAATCAGATGTTATTAAATCAAATTTTATGAGTTCAAATTGTTAATTAAGGTCTTTTGAACAAAATTATACAGAATAATCTAAAATTTTCAGCTTTTTACTCGGTTAAAATTCAAACGGATTCTCCATATAGCCTTTTTAGACAAGCACGTTTTAGTCCGAATAAAACGATAACTAGACGTTATTAAATCAAATTATTTGATTTCAAATAATTAATTATGGGCTTTTGAACAAAATTATGCAGATTAATCTAAAATTTTCAGCTTTTTACTCGGTTAAAATTCGAACAGATTCTCTTTAAAGCACATTTACACATGCACGTTTTAATCCCAACAAAACAAAGACCAGATTTTATTGAATGAAACTTTATGAGTTCAAATTGTTAATTTTGAGCTTTTGAACAAAATTATACTTATTAATCTAAAATTTTTAGCTTTTTACTCGGTTAAAATTCGAACGGATTCTCTATCAAGCCTTTTTAGACATGCACGTTTTAATCCGAACAAAATAAAAACCAGATGTTATTAAATCAAATTTTATGAGTTCAAATAGTTAATTAAGGGCTTTTGAATAAAATTATACAGAATAATCTAAAATTTTCAGCTTTTTACTCGGTTAAAATTCAAACGGATTCTCCATATAGCCTTTTTAGACAAGCATGTTTTAATCCGAATAAAACGATAACTAGACGTTATTAAATCAAATTATTTGATTTTAAATAATTAATTATGGGCTTTTGAACAAAATTATGCACATTAATCTAAAATTTTCAGCTTTTTACTCGATTAAAATTCGAACAGATTCTCTTTAAAGCACATTTACACATACACGTTTTAATCCCAACAAAACGAAAACCAGATTTTATTGAATGAAATTTTATGAGTTCAAATTGTTAATTTTGAGCTTTTGAACAAAATTATACTTATTAATCTAAAATTTTTAGCTTTTTACTCGGTTAAAATTCGAACGGATTCTCTATCAAGCCGTTTTAGATATGCACGTTTTAATCCCAACGAAACGAAAATCAAATGTTATTAAATCAAATTTTATGAGTTCAAATTGTTAATTAAGGGATTTTGAACAAAATTATACAGAATAATCTAAAATTTTCAGCTTTTTACTCGGTTAAAATTCAAACGGATTCTCCATATAGCCTTTTTAGACAAGCACGTTTTAATCCGAATAAAACGATAACTAGACGTTATTAAATCAAATTATTTGATTTCAAATAATTAATTATGGGCTTTTGAACAAAATTATGCAGATTAATCTAAAATTTTTATCTTTTTACTCGGTTAAAATTCGAATAGATTCTCTTTAAAGCACATTTACACATGCACGTTTTAATCCCAACAAAACAAAGACCAGATTTTATTGAATGAAATTTTATGAGTTCAAATTGTTAATTTTGAGCTTTTGAACAAAATTATACTTATTAATCTAAAATTTTTAGCTTTTTACTCGGTTAAAATTCGAACGGATTCTCTATCAAGCCTTTTCAGACATGCACGTTTTAATCCCATCAAAACGAAATTTAGATATTAAATCAAATTTTATGAGTTCAAATTGTTAATTAAGGGATTTTGAACAAAATTATACAGAATAATCTAAAATTTTCAACTTTTTACTCGCTTAAAATTCAAACGGATTCTCCATATAGCCTTTTTAGACAAGCACGTTTTAATCCGAATAAAACGATAACTAGACGTTATTAAATCAAATTATTTGATTTCAAATAATTAATTATGGGCTTTTGAACAAAATTATGCAGATTAATCTAAAATTTTCAGCTTCTTACTCGGTTAAAATTCGAACAGATTCTCTTTAAAGCACATTTACACATGCACGTTTTAATCCCAACAAAACGAAGACCAGATTTTATTGAATGAAATTTTATGAGTTCAAATTGTTAATTTTGAGCTTTTGAACAAAATTATACTTATTAATCTAAAATTTTTAGCTTTTTACTCGGTTAAAATTCGAACGGATTCTCTATCAAGCCTTTTCAGACATGCACGTTTTAATCCCAACAAAACGAAAATCAGATGTTATTAAATCAAATTTTTATGAGTTCAAATTGTTAATTAAGGGCTTTTGAACAAAATTATACAGAATAATCTAAAATTTTCAGCTTTTTACTCGGTTAAAATTCAAACGGATTCTCCATATAGCCTTTTTAGACAAGCACGTTTTAGTCCGAATAAAACGATAACTAGACGTTATTAAATCAAATTATTTGATTTCAAATAATTAATTATAGTGTTTTGAATAAAATTATGCAGATTAATCTAAAATTTTCAGCTTTTTACTCGGTTAAAATTTGAACAGATTCTCTTTAAAGCCTATTTACACATGCACGTTTTAATCCCAACAAAACAAAAACCAGATTCTATTGAATGAAATTTTATGAGTTCAAATTGTTAATTTTGAGCTTTTGAACAAAATTATACTTATTAATCTAAAATTTTTAGCTTTTTACTCGGTTAGAATTCGAACGGATTCTCTATTAAGCCTTTTTAGACATGCACGTTTTAATCCCAACAAAACGAAAATCAGATGTTATTAAATCAAATTTTATGAGTTCAAATTGTTAATTAAGGGCTTTTGAACAAAATTATACAGAATAATCTAAAATTTTCAGCTTTTTACTCGGTTAAAATTCTAACGTATTCTCCATATAGCCTTTTTAGACAAGCACGTTTTAATCCGAATAAAACGATAACTAGATGTTATTAAATCAAATTATTTGATTTCAAATAATTAATTATAGTGTTTTGAATAAAATTATGCAGATTAATCTAAAATTTTCAGCTTTTTACTCGGTTAAAATTCGAACAGATTCTCTTTAAAGCCTATTTACACATGCACGTTTTAATCCCAACAAAACGAAAACCAGATTTTATTGAATGAAATTTTATGAGTTCAAATAGTTAACTTTGATCTTTCGAACAAAATTATATTTATTAATCTAAAATTTTTAGCTTTTTACCAAGTTAAAATTCGAACGGATTCTCTATCAAGCCTTTTTAGACATGTACGTTTTAATCCCAACAAAACGAAAATCAGATGTTATTAAATCAAATTTTATGAGTTCAAATTGTTAATTAAGGGCTTCTTAACAAAATTATACAGAATAATCTAAAACTTTTAGCTTTTTACTCGGTTAAAATTCAAACGGATACTCTATAAAGCCTTTTTAGACATCTACGTTTTAATCCAAATAAAACGATAACTAGATGTTAATAAATAAAATTTTTTGATTTCAAATAATTAATTATCGGCTTTTGAACAAAATTATACCTATTAATCTAAAATTTTCAGCTTTTTACTCGGTTAAATTTCGAACGGATTCTCTATCAAGCCTTTTTAGACATGCACGTTTTAAT
This sequence comes from Abelmoschus esculentus, assembly GCA_035048815.1. NCBI lineage: Eukaryota > Viridiplantae > Streptophyta > Magnoliopsida > Malvales > Malvaceae > Abelmoschus > Abelmoschus esculentus. Next base: position 11,315,248 of record JAUCBN010000036.1, read on the forward strand.
CCCATCAAAACGAAAATCAGATGTTATTAAATCAAATTTTATGAGTTCAAATAGTTAATTATGGGCTTTTAAGCAAAATTATACAGATTAATCTAAAATTTTCAACTTTTTAGTCGGTTAAATTTTGAACAGATTCTCTATAAAGTCTTTTTAGACATGCACGTTTTAATCCGAGCAAAATAATAACTAGATGTTATTAACTCAAATTTTATGAGTTCAAATTGTCGAATATGGTCTATTAAACAAAATTATACAGATTAATCTAAAATTTTTAGCTTTTTACTTGGTTAATATTCGAACGGATTCTCTATAAAGCCTTTTTAGACATAGACGTTTTAATCCGAATAAAATAAAAACCAGATGTTATTAAATCAAATTTTTTGAGTTCAAATAATTAATTATGGGCTTTTGAACAAAATTATACAAATTAATCTAAAATTTTCAACTTTTTACTCGTTTAAAATTCGAACGGGTTCTCTATAAAGCCTTTTTAGACATACACGTTTTAATCCAAACAAAACAAAAACCAGATGTTATTAAATCAAATTTTATGAGTTCAAATAGTTAATTAAGGTCTTTTGAACAAAATTATACAGATTAATCTAAAATTTTTAGTTTTTTACTCGGTTAAAATTCAAACGGATTCTCCATATAGCCGTTTTAGACAAGTACGTTTTAATCCGAATAAAACGATAACTAGACGTTATTAAATCATTTTATTTGATTTCAAATAATTAATTATGGGTTTTTGAACAAAATTATGCAGATTAATCTAATATTTTCAGCTTTTTACTCGGTTAAAATTCGAACAGATTCTCTTTAAAGCACATTTACACATGCACGTTTTAGTCCCAACAAAACGAAAACCAAATTTTATTAAATTAAATTTTATGAGTTCAAATATTTAATTTTGAGGTTTCGAACAAAAGTATATAGATTAATCTAAAATTTTCTGCTTTTTACTCTATTAAAATTCGAACGGATTCTCTACTTTTTAATCCGAATAAAACGATAACTAGATGTTATTAAATCAAATTATTTGAGTTCAAATAATTAATTATGGACTTTTGAACAAAATTATGCAGATTAATCTAAAATTTTCAACTTTTTACTCGGTTAAAATTCGAATAGATTCTCTATAAAGCCTTGTTAGACATGAACGTTTTAATCTGAACAAAATGATAAGTAGTTGTTATTAAATCAAATTTTTTGAATTCAAATAATTAATTATGAGCTTTTAAACAAAATTATACAGATTAATCAAAAAGTTTCAGCTTTTTACTCGTTTAAAATTTGAACGGATTCTCTATAAAGCCTTTTTAGACGTGGACGTTTAAATCCGAACAAAACAAAACCAGATGATATTAAATCAAATTTTATGAGTTAAAATAGTTAATTATGAGATTTTGTACAAAATTATACAAATAAATCTAAAATTTTCAGCTTTTACTCGGATAAAATTCGAACGGATTCTCTATAAAGCCTATTTAGACATGCACGTTTTAATCTGAACAAAACAAAAACGAGATGTTATTAAATCAAATTTTATCAGTTCAAATAGTTAATTATGAGCTTTTGAACAAAATTATACAGATTAATCTAAAATTTTAAAATTTTTACTCGGTTAAAATTCGAACGGATTCTCTATAAAGCCTTTCTAGACATGCACGTTTTAATCCGAAAAAAACGATAACTAGAGGTTATTAAATCAAATTTGATGAGTTCAAATAATTAATTATGGGCTTTTGAACCAAATTATACAGATTAATCTAAAAGTTTCAACTTTTTACTCGGTTAAAATTTGAATGGATTCTCTATAAATGGTTTTTAGACATGCACGTTTTAATCCGAACAAAACAAAAACCAGATGTTATTAAAGAAAATTTTACGAATTCAAATAGTTAATTATGGGATTTTCAACAAAATTATACAGATAAATCTAAAATTTTCAGCTTTATACTCGGCTAAAATTCGAACGGATTCTCTATAAAGCCTATTTAGACATGCACGTTTTAATCCGAGCAAAACAAAAACGAGATGTTATTAAATCAAATTTTATGAGTTCAAATAGTTGAATATGGTCTATTAAACAAAATCATACAGATTAATCTAAAATTTTTAGCTTTTTACTCGGTTAATATTCGAACGTATTCTCAATAAAGCCTTTTTAGACCTAGACGTTTTAATCCGTACAAAACAAAAACTAGATGTTATTAAATCAAATTTTTTGAGTTTAAATAATTAATTATGGGCTTTTGAACAAAATTATTCAAATTAATCTAAAATTTTTTAACTTTTTACTCGGTTAAAATTCGAACGGATTCTCTATAAAGCCTTTTTAGACATGCACGTTTTAATCCGAATAAAACGATAACTAAATGTTATTAAATCAAATTTTTTGAGTTCAAATAATTAATTATGAACTTTTGAATAAAATTATACAGATTAATCTAAAAATTTTACCTTTTAACTCGGTTAAAATTTGAATGGATTCTCTATAAAGTCTTTTTAACATGGACGTTTTTATCCGAACAAAACAAAAACCAGATGTTATTAAATAAAATTTTATGAGATTAGATAGTTAATTATGGGATTTTGAAAAAAATTATACAGATAAATCTAAAATTTTTAGCTTTTTACTCGGTTAAAATTCGAACGGATTCTCTATAAAGCAATTTTAGAATTGCAAGTTTTAATCCTACCAAAACGAAAACCAGATGTTATTAAATTTATGAGTTCAAATAGTTGAATATGGTCTTTTAAACAAAATTATACAAATTAACCTAAAATTTTTAGCTTTTTACTCGGTTAAAATTCCAACGAATTCTCTACAAAGCCTTTTTAGACAAGCACATTTTAATCCAAAAAAAACGAAAATAAGATTTTATTAAATGAAATTTTATGAGTTCAAATATTTAATTTTGAGCTTTTGAACAAAATTATACAGATTAATCTAAAATTTTCAGCTTTTTACTTGGTTAAAATTCGAACGGAATCTCTATAAAACAATTTTAGACATGCAAGATTTAATCCCACCAAAACGAAAACCAGATTTTATTAAATCAAATTTTATGAATTCAAATAGTTGAATATGGTCTATTAAACAAAATTATACAGATTAATCTAAAATTTTCAACTTTTTACTCCTTTAAAATTTGAATGGATTCTCTAGAAAGCCTTTTTAGATATGGACGTTTTAATTTGAACAAAACAAAACCAGATGTTATTAAATCAAATTTGGTGATTTCAAATAGTTAATTATGTGATTCTGAACAAAATTATACAGATAAATATAAAATTTTCAGCTTTTTACTCGGTTAGAATTTGAACGGATTCTCTATAAAGCAGTTTTAGACAAGCTAGTTTTAGTCCCAACAAAATGAAAATTATATGTTATTAAATAAATTTTATGAGTTCAAATAGTTGAATATGAGCTTTTGAACAAAATTATACATATTAAGCTAAAATTTTCAGCCTTTTACTCGGTTAAAATTCAAACGGATTCTCAATAAAGCCTTTTTAGACTTGTACGTTTTAATCCGAACAAAACAAAAACCAGTTGTTATTAAATCAAATTTCATGAGTTCAAATAGTTAATTATGAGATTTTGAACAAAATGATACAAATAAATCTAAAATTTTCAGCCTTTTACTCGGTTAAAATTCAAACGGATTCTCAATAAAGCCTTTTTAGACTTGTACGTTTTAATCCGAACAAAACAAAAACCAGTTGTTATTAAATCAAATTTCATGAGTTCAAATAGTTAATTATGAGATTTTGAACAAAATGATACAAATAAATCTAAAATTTTTAGCTTTTTACTCGGTTAAAATTCGAATGGATTCTCTATAAAGCCTTTTTAGACATGCATATTTTAATTCGAACAAAATGATAACTAGATGTTATTAAATCAAAATTTTTGAGTTCAAATAATTAATTATGGGATTTTGAACAAATTATATAGATTAATCTAAAATTTTTGGCTTTTTACTCATTTAGAATTTGAACGGATTCTCTATAAAGCCTTTTTAGACGTGGACGTTTTAATCCGAACAAAACAAAATCAGATTTTATTAAATCAAATTTGATGAGTTCAAATAGTTAATTATGAGATTTTGAACAAAATTGTACAGATAAATCTAAAATTTTCAGCTTTTTACTCGGTTAAAATTCAAACGGATTCTTTATAAAGCCTTTTTAGACATGCACGTTTTAATCTAAATAAAACGAAAACCAGATTTTTTTAAATGAAATTTTATGAGTTCAAATATTTAATTTTGAGCTTTTAAATAAAATTATACAGATTAATCTAAAATTTTTAGCATTTTACTCGCTTAAAATTCGAATGGACTCTCTATAAAGGCTTTATAGACAATCACGTTTTAATCCCAACAGAACGAAAACTAGATGTTATTAAAACAAATTTTATGAGTTCAAATAGTTAATTACGTGCTTTTAAACAAAATTATACAGAGTAGTAAAAAATTTTCTTTTTTTTAGTCGGTTAAAATTCGAATAGATTCTCTATAAAGCCTTTTAAGACATGCACGTTTTAATCCGAACAAAACAATTACTAGATGTTATTAAATAAAATTTTTTGAGTTCAAATAATTAATTATGGGCTTTTGAACAAAATTATATTGATTAATCTAAAATTTTCAGCTTTTTACTCGGTTAAAATTAGAACGGATTCTCTATAAAGACTTTTTAGACATGCATGTTTTAATCCGAACAAAACCAAAACCAGATGTTATTAAATCAAATATTATTAGTTCAAATAGTTAATTAAGGGCTTCTGAATAAAATTATATAGATTAATCTAAAATATTCAGCTTTTTACTCAATTAAAATTCGAACGGATTCCCTATAAAGCCTTTTTAGATATGAACGTTTTAATCTGAACAAAATGATAAGTAGATGTTATTAAATCAAATTTTTTGAGTTCAAATAATTAATTATGGGATTTTAAACAAAATTATACTGATTAATCTAAAATTTTTAGCTTTTTTCTCGGTTAAAATTTAAACGGATTCTCTATAAAGCCTTTTTAGACATGCACGTTTTAATCCGAACAAAACCAAAACTAGATGTTATTAAATCAAAGTTTATGAGTCCAAATAGTTAATTAAGGGTTTTTGAACAAAATAATACAGATTAATCTAAAATTTTCAGCTTTTTACTCGGATAAAATTCAAACGAATTCTCCATAAAGCCTTTTTATACATGCACGTTTTAATCCCAACAAAATGAAAATCAGATGTTATTAAACTAAATTTTGTCAAATCAAATAGTTAATTATGGGCTTTTGAACAAAATTATACCGATTAATCTAAAATTTTCAGCCTTTTACTCGGTTCAAATTCAAACGGATTCTCTATAAAGCCTTTTTAGACATGCACGTTTTATTCCGAACAAAACGATAACTAGATGTTATTAAATCAAATTTTTTGTGTTCAAATAATTAATTATGGGCTTTTGAACAAAATTATGCAGATTAATCTAAAATTTTCAGCTTTTTACTCGGTTACAATTAGAACAGATTCTCTTTAAAGCCCATTTACACATACATGTTTTAATCCCAACAAAACGAAAACCACATTTTATTAAATAAAATTTTATGAGTTCAAATAGTTAATTTTGAGCTTTTGAACAAAATTATACTTATTAATCTAAAATTTTTAGCTTTTTACTCGGTTAAAATTCAAACGGATTCTCTATCAAACCTTTTTAGACATGCACATTTTAATCCCAACAAAACGAAAATCAGATGTTATTAAATCAAATTTTATCATATCAAATAGTTAATTAAGGGCTTTTGAACAAAATTAAATAGATTAATCTAAAATTTTCAGCCTTTTACTCGGTAAAAATTCAAACGGATTCTCTATAAAGCCTTTTTAGACATGCACATTTTAATCCGAAGAAAGCGATAACTAGGTGTTATTAAATCAAATTTTTTGAGTTCAAATAATTAATTATGGGCTTTTGAACAAATTTATGCAGATTAATCTAAAATTTTCAGCTTTTTACTCTGTTAAAATTCGAATGGATTCTCTATAAAGCCTTTTTAGACATGAACGTTTTAATCTGAACAAAATGATAAGTAGATGTTATTAAATCAAATTTTTTAAGTTAAAATAATTAATTATGGGCTTTTAAACAAAATTATACAGATTAATCTAAAATTTTCAGCTTTTTACTCGATTAAAATTCAAACGGATTCTCTATAAAGCCTTTTTAGACATGAACATTTTAATACGAACAAAATGATAAGTAGATGTTATTAAATCAATTTTTTGAGTTCAAATAGTTAATTATGGACTTTTGAACAAAATTATACAGATTAATCTAAAATTTTCAGCTTATTACTCGGTTAAAATTTGAATAGATTCTCTATAAAGCCTTTTTAGACATGCACGTTTTAATCCGAACAAAACCAAAACCAGATGTTATTAAATCAAATTTTATGAGTTCAAAAAGTTAATTAAGGGATTTTGAACAAAACTATACAGATTAATCTAAAATTTCCAGCTTTTTACTCGATTAAAATTCGAACGGATTCTTTACAAAGCCTTTTTAGACTTGCACGTTTTAATCCGAATAAAATGATAACTAGATGTTATTAAACCAATTTTTTTGATTTTAAATAATTAATTATGGGCTTTTGGACAAAATTATACAGATTAATCTAAAATTTTCAGTATTTTACTCGGTTAAAATTCGAACATATTCTCTTTAAAGCACATTTACACATGCACGTTTTAATCCCAATAAAACGAAAACCAGATTTTATTAAATCAAATTTTATGAGTTCAAATATTTAATTTTGAGCTTTTGAACAAGATTATACTTATTAATCTAAAATTTTCAGCTTTTTACTCGGTTAAAATTACAACGTATTCTATATCAAGCCTTTTTAGACATGCATGTTTTAATCCCAACAAAACGAAAATCAGATGTTATTAAATCAAATTTTATCAGTTCAAATAGTTAATTAAGGTCTTTTGAACAAAATTATGCAGATTAATCTAAAATTGGTTAGTGTAACCCCTAAAATTAACCTAATTACTTAGATTACAAGTTAGGGTTTACACTCTGAAATCTTGTTTCGCACGTTAGGGTTTTTACCAAAAATAAAATATTCGGATAATTATTGAATAATTGATAAATTAAAATTATAATAAAAATTAACATTTTAAAAATAGCGTTCAACCCATAAATTTATAAATAATAAATGTAACAAAAACCCATAAACATTTAATGTTCAATATACAGAAATATTATTCAAATATAAAATAGTCCGGAATCCGAAAATTGTAAAACATACTGTAAATCAGAAAATGTATTAGGAACCTCCAAGTATCGAACCGAGCCTAGGTCTGAGATCTGAAACAAAAATCTGAGAGGGTGTAAGCTAGGGAGCCTAGTGTGTCTCTAGAACAGATAACTGAATAACAGAACAAAATATGCAGAACAGACAGAGTATGCATGATATGCACCCATCTCTGAACACCTCAGAAGAGTTGGTCCCCAGACCACTCTAACACCATCACACCAACAGAAGTGGTATCTCGACCCGAAGGTGGAGCCACTGAATAGAAGTGATAAAATCACTAACTTCCTCGTACACAGATAATATCCCATATGCCATGTTAAATGCAGATACAGAATCAGAATACATGCCTTATTATCTAACAGGAGGCAAGCATGACAAATAACAGAATCAGAATTGATATAACAGAATGATGCATGATCATACGGATAACAGAAATCGAATAAATAGATCAACAGAATTTACAGGATGAACGGGAGAAAACACACCTGTATCAGAAGACTCAACGACGACCCTGACGTCTACTGGACTCTGCTCTACCACCAGGCTGAGCAGGAGTAGACTCTACAATTTACAGAATTACGTTAGACATTCTACTATGCTACACTACCGTAAAATAATACTAAACAGAATTTAACTGTTACTCACGTGATGGTCCCGAATATGGATGTATCGATCCTCGTACAAGAGGAGGAGGTAACTGCTCAGGGTCGGAATCCTCGTCACCTGAAGCAAACAAAAATTGATTCAGAACCTTTTACAGATAATTTCCAGATAACTTATCGAACTTAAAACCCCCCAAAACAACATTTCGGGTTCGAATTTCGAAAAATGGACAGCGCCATTGGATTCAAGACGTCAAAAAACATAAAGTGGGCCCGGGTCAAAAAAAGTCAACTACTGACATTAGCACTGGTCAACGCTGACGTCAGTAGTGACATCATCAGCCAATGCTGATGCCAGCAGCTGACGTCACCGATGATGTCAGCAGTGACGTCAGCGATGACGTTAGCCGGGTCGAGTTTAGGTCGGAGATCGGGACGGGTCGACATTCGGGTCGGGTCGGACGGGTCGGGTTAGGTCGCGGTTTGGGTCGGATGGGTCATAGTTCGGTTTGGGCCGGTCGGTTCACGTCTGGGCCGGGTTCTCCTGGGCCAGTTCTGACCGATCGGTCTGTTGGGCCGGACGGCTGGGCCGGTTTTTGGGTTGGTTTCCAGGCCTGTTTGTTTCCTAGGAAAATCTGGGAATTTTCCCAGATTTTCCTGGAAAATCTGGAAAATTCCCAGATTTTTCTCGGAAAAAAACAAGGTAAAAATCCGAATTTATACCCCCTTTATATTCAATTTCGTCCTAAACTCGATCCAATATCAACCTAAAATAATTCCTTATTCGATTCGGTACTAAACATAATTTTTTTATTGAATCAAACAACTCTTAATATATATATATTTGAATCAAAAACAGAGAGGAAAAAGGTTTCATAACATACCGTATCAAATGTTGAAGAAAAGCACCAAGAGAGAGAGAGCACAATACTTTCGAATGAGAATCTGCTTTAAAACGAATTAAAGGATTTTTATAACATCAGACATTAAAGGTGAAATTATTTCCCATATCTGAACTGAAACAGAAATAAGGGAGGGAAGGAGACGTTTCCCTTGTGAAATGGTAGAATTACCATTCAAGGGCTCGCAATTTTTAAATTATTACGTTATGACCCTTAAGTTTTCAAAATTCTCAATTTAGTCCTTAATTTTCAGAATTTTAATTCAAAATTTGTTTTACGGTTTCAATTAGGGATTTTGACTCTTAAAAATCGGGTTATTACAGTCAGCTTTTTACTCGGTTAACATTCGAACGGATTCTCTATAAAGCCTTTTTAGACATAAACGTTTTAGTCTGAACAAAATGATAAGTGGATGTTATTAAATCAAATTTTTTGAGTTCAAATAATTAATTATTGGCTTTTAAACAAAATTATACAGATTAATCTAAAATTTTCAGCTTTTTATTCGTTTAAAATTTGAACGGAATCTCTATAAAGCCTTTTTAGACATGGTCGTTTTAATCCGAACAAAAAAAATAGTTAATTATGAGATTTTGAACAAAATTCTATAGATAAATCTAAAATTTTCAGCTTATTACTCGGTTAAAATTCGAACGGATTCTCTATAAAGTCTTTTTAGATATGCACGTTTTAATCCGAACAAAACCAAGTTCAGATGTTATTAAATAAAATTTTATGAGTTCAAATAGTTAATTATGGGATTTTGAACAAAATGATACAGATAAATCTAAAAATTTTAGCTTTTTACTCGGTTAAAATTCGAACGGATTCTCTTTAAAGCCTCTTTTAGACATGCACGTTTTAATCCGAACAAAATGATAACTAGATGTTATTAAATCAAATTTTTTGAGTTAAAATAATTAATTATGGGCTTTTGAACAAATTATACAGATTAGTCTAAAATTTTTAGCTTTTTACTCGTTTAAAATTTGAACGGATTCTATATAAAGCCTTTTTCGATGTGGACATTTTAATTCGAACAAAATAAAACCAGATGTTATTAAATCAAATTTGATGAGTTAAAATAGTTAATTATGAGATTTTGAACAAAATTATACAGATTAATCTAAAATTTTCAGCATTTTGCTCGGTTAAAATTCGAACAGATTCTCTATAAAGCCTTTTTAGACATGCATGTTTTAATCCGAACAAAACGAAAACCAGATGTTATTAAATCAAATTTTATGAGTTCAAATATTTAATTATGAGATTTTAAACAAGATTATACAGATAAATCTAAAATTTTCTGGTTTTTACTCGGTTAAATTTGAACAGATTCTCTATAAAGCCTTTTTAGACATGCACGTTTTAATCCGAACAAAACAAAAAACAGATGTTTTTAAATAAAATTTTTCGAGTTCAAATAGTTAATTATGGGATTCTGAACAAATTATACAAATAAATCTAAAATTTTTCGAGTTCAAATAGTTAATTATGGGATTCTGAACAAATTATACAAATAAATCTAAAATTTTCAGCTTTAAACTCGGTTAAAATTCGAACGGATTCTCTATAAAGCAATTTTAGACATGCAAGTTTTAATCCCACCAAAACGAAAACCAGAACAAAACAAAAACAGATAAAGCCTTCTTAGACATGTACGTTTTAGACAGATAAAGCTAAAATTTTCAGCTTTTTACTCGGTTAAAATTCAAACAGATTCTCTATAAAGCCTTTTTAGACATGTACGTTTTAACCCGAACAAAACAAAAACAAGATATTATTAAACAAAAACAGATTCTCAATTTAGTCCTTAATTTTCAGAATTTTAATTCAAAATTTGTTTTACGGTTTCAATTAGGGATTTTGACTTAATTTTGGGGATTTTGACTCTTAAAAATCGGGTTATTACAGTCAGCTTTTTACTCGGTTAAAATTCAAACGGATTCTCTATAAAGCCTTTTTAGACATGCACGTTTTAATCCGATCAAAATGATAACTAGATGTTATTCAATCAAATTTTTTGAGTTCAAATAATTAATTATGGGCTTGTGAAAAAAATTATATAGATTAATCTAAAATTTTCAGCTTTTTACTTCTTTAAAATTTGAACGGATTCTCTATAAAGCCTTTTTAGATGTGGACGTTTTAATCCCAACAAAACAAAATCAGATATTATTAATTCAAATTTTATGAGTTCAAATAGTTAATTATGAAATTTGGAACAAAATTATATAGATTAATCTAAAATTTTTAGCTTTTTACTCGGTTAAAATTCAAATGGATTCTCTATAATGCCTTTTTAGATATGCACGTTTTAATCCGAACAAAACAAAAACCAGATGTTATTAAATCTAATTTTATGTGTTCAAATAGTTAATTATGGTATTTTGAACAATATTATACAGATAAATCTAAAATTTTTAGGTTTTTACTCGGTTAAATTCAAACAGATTCTCTATAAAGTCTTTTTAGACATGTACGTTTTAATCCGAACAAAACAAAAACCAGATGTTATTAAATAAAATTTTATTAGTTCAAATATTTAATTAAGGGCTTTTGAACAAAATTATACAGATTAATCTAAAATTTTCTTCTTTTTACTCGGTTAAAATTCAAATAGATTCTCTATAAAGCCTTTTTAGACATGCAAGTTTTAATCTGAATAAAACGATAACTAGATGTTTTTAAATCAAATTTTTGATTTAAAATAATTAATTATAGGCTTTTTGAACAAAATTATGCAGATTAATCTAAAATTTTCAGCTTTCTACTCGGTTAAAATTTGAACGGATTCTCTATAAAGCCTTTTTAGAAATGCACGTTTTAATCCGAACAAAACCAAAAACCAGATGTTATTAAATCAAATTTTATGAGTTCAAATAGTTAATTAAGGGATTTTGAACAAAATTATACAGATTAATCTAAAATTTTCATCTTTTTACTCGGTTAAAATTCGAATGGATTCTCTATCAAGCCTTTTTAGACATGCACATTTTAATCCCAACAAAACGAAAATCAGATGTTATTAAATCAAATTTTATGAGTTCATATAGTTAATTAAGGGCTTTTGAACAAAATTATACAGATAAATCTAAATTTTTTTGCATTTTACTCGGTTAAAATTCGAACAGATTCTCTATAGAGCTTTTTTAGACATGCACGTTTTAATCCAAACAAAATGATAACTAGATGTTATTATATCAAATTTTTTGAGTTCAAATAATTAATTCTGGGATATTGAACAAAATTATACAGATAAATCTAAAATTTTTAGCATTTTACTCAGTTAAAATTCGAACGGATTCTCTATAAAGCTTTTTTAGACATGTACGTTTTAATCCGAACAAAATGATAACTAGATGTTATTATATCAAATTTTTTCAGCTCAAATAATTAATTATGGGCCTTTGAACAAAATTATACAGATTAATCTAAAATTTTTAGCTTTTTACTCGTTTAAAAGTTGAACGGATTCTCTATAAAGCCTTTTTAGATGTGGACATTTTAATCCCAACAAAACAAAACCAGATGTTATTAAATCAAATTTTATGAGTTCAAATAGTTAATTATGAGATTTGGAACAAAATTATACAGATTAATCTAAAATTTTCAGCTTTTTACTCGGTTAAAATTCAAACGGATTCTCTATAAAGCCTTTTTAGACATGCACGTTTTAATCCGAACAAAACGATAACTAGATGTTATTAAATCAAATTTTTTGATTTCAAATAATTAATTATGGGCTTTTGAAAAAATTATGCAGATTAATCTAAAATTTTCAGCTTTTTACTCGGTTAAAATTTGAACAGATTCTCTTTAAAGCCCGTTTACACATGCACGTTTTAATCCCAAAAAACGAAAACAAGATTTTATTAAATGAAATTTTATGAGTTCAAATAGTTAATTTTGAGCTTTTGAACAAAATTATACTTATTAATCTAAAATTTTCAGCTTTTTACTCGGTTAAAATTAGAACGGATTCTCTATCAAGCCTTTTTAGACATGTACGTTTTAATCCCAATAAAACGAAAATCAGATCTTATTAAATCAAATTTTATGAATTCATATAGTTAATTAAGGGCTTTTGAATAAAATTATACAGATAAATCTAAAATTTTCAGGTTTTTACTCTGTTAAATTCGAACGGATTCTCTATAAAGCCTTTTAGACATGCATGTTTCAATCCGAACAAAATGATAAATAGATTTTATTAAATCAATTTTTTTGAGTTCAAATAATTGATTATGGGCTTTTGAACAAAATTATGCTGATTAATCTAAAATTTTTCAGCTTTTTACTCGGTTAAAATTCGAACGGATTCTCTATCAAGCCTTTTTAGACATGCACGTTTTAATCCCAACAAAACAAAAACTAGATGTTATTAAATCAAATTTTATGAGTTCAAATAGTTAATTATGTGCGTTTAAATAAAATTATACAGATTAATCTAAAATTTTCAACTTTTTAGTCGGTTAAAATTCGAACGGATTCTCTATAAAGCCTTTTTAGACATGCACGTTTTAATCCGAACAAAACAAAAACCAGATGCTATTGAATCTAATTTTATGAGTTCAAATAGTTAATTATGGGATTTTGAACAATATTATAAGATAAATATAAAATTTTCAGGTTTTTACTCGGTTAAATTCAAACGGATTCTCTATAAAGCCTTTTTAGACATACACGTTTTAATCCGAACTAAATGATAATGAGATGTTATTAAATTTAAAATTTTTGAATTCAAATAATTAATTATGGGATTTTGAACAATATTATAAGATAAATATAAAATTTTCAGCTTTTTACTCAGTTAAAATTTGAACAGATTCTCTATAAAGCCTTTTTAGATATGCACGTTTTAATCCGACCAAAACAAAAACCAGATGCTATTAAATAAAATTTTACGAGTTCAAATAGTTATTTATGGGATTTTGAACAAAATTATACAGATAAATCTAAAATTTTCAGCTTTTTACTCTGTTAAAATTCGAATGGATTCTCTATAAAGCAATTCTAGACATACAAGTTTTAATCCCACTAAAACAAAAACCAGATGTTATTAAATCAAATTTTATGATTTCAAATAGTTGAATATGGTGTTTTAAATCAAATTTTAGCTTTTTACTCGATTAATATTCGAACTGATTCTCTATAAAGCCTTCTTAGACGTAGATGTTTTAATCCGAACAAAACAAAAACCAGATGTTATTAAATCAAATTTTTTGAGTTCAAATAATTAATTATGGGCTTTTGAACAAAAAGTAATACAAATTAATCTAAAATTTTCAACTTTTCACTCCGTTAAAATTCGAACAGATTCTCTGTAAAGCCTTTTTAGACATGCTCGTTTTAATCCGAACAAAATGATAACTAGATGTTATTAAATCAAATTTTTTGAGTTCAAATAATTAATTATGGGCTTTTGAAAAAAATTATGTAGATTAATCTAAAATTTTCAGCTTTTTACTCGGTTAAAAATTGAACGGATTCTCAAGAAAGCCTTTTTAGACGTGGACGTTTTAATCTAAACAAAACAAAACCAGATGTTATTAAATTAAATTTTATGAGTTCAAATAGTTAATTATGAGGTTTTGAACAAAATTATATAGGTAAATCGAAAATTTTCAACTTTTTACTCGGTTAAAATTCGAAATGATTCTCTATAAAGAAATTTTAGACAAGCAAGTTTTAATCCCAACAAAACAAAAATTAGATGTTATTAAATCAAATTTTATGAGTTCAAATAGTTGAATAAAGGCTTTAGAACAAAATTATATAGATTAATCTAAAATTTTTAGCTTTTTACTCGGTTAAAATTCAAACAGATTCTCTATAAAGCCTTTTTAGACATGTACGTTTTAATCCGATCAAAACAAAAAATAGATGCTATTAAAAAAAAATTTATAAGTTCAAATAGTTAATTAAGGGCTTTTGAACAAAATTATACAGGTTAATCTAAAATTTTCTGCTTTTTACTCGGTTAAAATTCAAACGGATTCTCTATAAATCCATTTTAGACATGCACGTTTTAATCCGAATAAAACGATAACTAGATGTTTTTAAATCAAATTTTTTGATTTCAAATAATTAATTATGGGCTTTTGAACAAAATTATACAGAGTAATCTATAATTTTCAGCTTTTTACTCGGTTAAAATTCGAACAGATTCTCTTTAAAGCCAATTTACACATGCACGTTTTAATCCCAAAAAACGGAAAACAAGATTTTTTTTAAATGAAATTTTATGAGTTCAAATAGTTAATTTTGAGACTTTGAACGAAATTATACTCACTAATCCAAAATTTTTAGCTTTTTACTCGGTTAAAATTCGAACGGATTCTCTATCAAGCTTTTTTAGACATGCACGTGTTAATCCCAACAAAACGAAAATCAGATGTTATTAAATCAAATTTTATGAGTCCATGTAGTTAATTAAGGGCTTTTGAATAAAATTATACAGATAAATCTAAAATTTTCAGGTTTTTAGTCGGTTAAATTCGAACGGATTCTCTATAAAGCCTTTTTAGACATGCACGTTTTAATCCGAACAAAATGATAAGTAGATGTTATTAAATCAAATTTTTTGAGTTTAAATAATTAATTATGAGATTTTAAACAAAATTATACAGATTAATCTAAAATTTTCAGCTTTTTACTCGGATAAAATTTGAACGGATTCTCTATAAAGCCTTTTTAGATATACACGTTTTAATCCGAACAAAACAAAAAACAGATATTATTAAATTAAATTGTATGAGTTCAAATCGTTAATTATGGGACTTTGAACAAAATTATACAGATAAATCTAAAATTTTCAGCTTTTTGCTTTGTTAAAATTCGAACGGATTCTCTATAAAGCCTTTTCAGACATGCACATTTTAATCTGAAAAAAAAAACAGATGTTATTAAATAAAATTATACGAGTTCAAATAGTTATTTATGGGATTTTGAACCAAATTATACAGATAAATCTAAAATTTTCAGCTTTTTACTCGGTTAAAATTTGAACGGATTCTCTATAAAGCAATTTTAGATATGCAAGTTTTAATCCCACCAAAACGAAAACCAGATGTTATTAAATCAAATTTTATGAGTTCAAATAGTTGAATATGGTCTTTTACATAAAATTATACAGATTAACCTAAAATTTTTAGCTTTTTACTCGATTAAAATTCCAACGAATTCTCTACAAAGCCTTTTTTGACATGGACATTTTAATCTCAACTAAATGAAAACAAGATTTTATTAAATGAAATTTTATGAGTTCAAATATTTAATTTTAAGCTTTTGAACAAAATTATACAGATTAATCTAAAATTTTCAACTTTTTACTCGGTTAAAATTCGAACGGGTTCTCTATAAAGCCTTTTTAGATATGCACGTTTTAATCCGAACAAAACGATAACTAGATGTTATTAAATCAAATTTTTTGAGTTCAAATAATTAATTATGGGCTTTTGAACAAAATTATGAAGATTAATCTTAAATTTTTAGCTTTTTGCCGGGTTAAAATTCGAATTGATTCTCTATAAAGCCTTTTTAGACATCCACGTTTTAATCCGAACAAAACAAAAACCAGATATTATTAAATCAAATTTTATGAATTAAAATTGTTAATTATGGGTTTTTAAATAAATTATACAGATAAATCCAAAAATTTTAGCTTTTTACTCGATTAAAATTCGAACGGATTCTCTATAAAGCAATTTTAGAAATGCAAGTTTTATGGGCTTTGGAACAAAATTCTACGGATTAATCTAAAATTTTCAGCTTTTTACTCGGTTAAAATTCTAACAGATTCTCTATAAAGCGTTTTTTAGACATGCACATTTTAATCCCAACAAAACGAGAATCATATGTTATTAAATCAAATTTTATGAGTTCAAATAGTTAACTATGGGCGTTTGAACAAAATTATATAGATTAATCTAAAATTTTTAGCTTTTTACACGGTTAAAATTCGAACGGGTTCTCTATAAAGCCTTTTTAGACATGTACGTTTTAATCCCAACAAAACGAAAACCAGATGTTATTAAATCAAATTTGATGAGTTCAACGGATAACCATGTTCTTTTGAACAAAATTATACAGATTTTGGACATACACGTTTTAATCCCAACATAACGACAGCTTTTTACTCGGTTAAAATTTGAACGGATTCTCTATAAAGTCTTTTTAGACATGCACGTTTGAATCCGGACAAAACGATAACTAGATGTTATTAAATCAAATTTTTTGAGTTTAAATAATTAATTATGGGCTTTTGAACAAAATTATACAGATTAATCTAAAATTTTCAGCTTTTTACTCAGTTAAAATTTGAACGGATTCTCTCTATAAAGCCTTTTTAGACGTGGAAGTTTTAATCTGAACAAAACAAAAACCAGATGTTATTAAATGAAATTTTATGAGTTCAAATAGTTAATTATGGGATTTTGAACAAAATTATACAGATAGATCTAAAATTTTAAGCTTTTTAATCGGTTAAAATTTAAACGGATTCTCTATAAAGAAATTTTAGACAAGCAAGTTTTAATCCCTACAAAACGAAATCAAATTTTAGGAGTTCAAATAGTTGAATATGGGCTTTTGAAAAAAATTATACAGATTAATCTAAAATTTTTAGCTTTTTACTCGGTTAAAATACGAACAGATTCTCTACAAAGGCTTTTTGGACATACACGTTTTAATCCCAACAAAACGAAAACTAGATCTTATTAATTCAAATTTTATGAGTTCAAATAGTTAATTATGGGATTTTGAACAAAATTATACAGATTAATCTAAAATTTTCAACTTTTTACTCGGTTTAAATTCGAACAGATTCTCTATAAAGCCTTTTCAGACATGCACGTTTTAATCTGAATAAAACGATAACTAGATGTTATTAAATCAAATTTTTTGAGTTCAAATAATTAATTATGGGCTTCTGAACAAAATTATACAGATTAATCTAAAATTTTCAGTTTTTACTCGGTTAAAATTTGAAAGGATTCTTTATAAAGCCTTTTTTAGACATGCACGTTTTAATCCGAACAAAACAAAAAACAGATGTTATTAAATAAAATTTTATGAGTTCAAATAGTTAATTATGAGATTTTTAACAAAATTATACAGATAGATCTAAAATTTTTAGCTTTTTACTCGGTTAAAATTCGAACGGATTCTCTATAAAGCAATTTTAGACATGCAAGTTTTAATCCCACCAAAACGAAAACGAGATGTTATTAAATCAAATTTTATGAGTTCAAATAGTTGTATATGGTCTTTTAAACAAAATTATACAGATTAATCTAAAATTTTTAGCTTTTTACACGGTTAAAATTCGAACGAATTCTCTACAAAGCCTTTTTAGACATGCACATTTTAATCCCAACAAAACGAAAACAAGATTTTATTAAATTAAATTTTATGAGTTCAAATATTTAATTTTGCGCTTTTGTACAAAATTATACAGAAAAATCTAAAATTTTCAGCTTTTTACTCAGTTAAAATTCGAACGGATTCTCTACAAAGTCTTTTTAGACATGCACGTTTTAATCAAAACAAAACGAAAAGCAGATGTTATTAAATCAAATTTTACGAGTTCAAATAGTTAATTATGGGCTTTTGAACAAAATTATACAGATTAATCTAAAATTTTCAACTTTTAACTCGGTTAAAATTTGAACGATTTTCTATAAAGCCTTTTTAGACATGCACGTTTTAATCCGAACAAAACGATAACTAAATGTTATTAAATCAAATTTTTTGAGTTTAAATAATAAATTATAGGGTTTTGAATAAAATTATACAGATTAATCTAAAATTTTTAGCTTTTTACTCGATTAAAATTTGAACGGGTTCTCTATAAATCCTTTTTCGACGTGGACGTCTTAATCCGAACAAAACAAAAACCAGATGTTATTAAATAAAATTTTATGTGTTCAAATAGTTAATTATGAGATTTTGAACAAAATTATACAGATAAATCTAAAATTTTCAGCTTTTTACTCGGTTAAAATTAGAACGGATTTTCTATAAAGCCTTTTTAGATATACACGTTTTAATCCGAACAAAACAAAAACCAAATATTATTAAATCAAATTTTAAGAGTTCAAATCGTTAATTATGGGATTTTGAACAAAATTATACAGATAAATCTAAAATTTTTAGCTTTTTACTCTGTTCAAATTCGAACGGATTCTCTATAAAGCCTTTTCGGACATGCATGTTTTAATCAGAACAAAACAAAAACCAGATGTTATTAAATAAAATTTTACGAGTTCAAATAGTTAATTATGGGATTTTGAACAAAATTATACAGATAAATCTAAAATTTTCAGCTTTTTACTCGGTTAAAATTCGAACGGATTCTCTATAAAGCAATTTTAGATATGCAATTTTTAATCCCACCAAAACGAAAACCAGATGTTATTAAATTAAATTTTATGAGTTCAAATAGTTGAATATGGTCTTTTAAACAAAATTATACAGATTAACCTAAAATTTTTAGCTTTTTACTCGGTTAATATTCGAACTGATTCTCTGTAAAGCCTTTTTAGACGTAGATGTTTTAATCAGAAAAAAAACAACCAGATGTTATTAAATCAAATTTTAGGAGTTCAAATAGTTAATTATGGGATTTTAAACAAAATTATACATATAAATCTAAAATTTTCAGCTTTATACTCGGTTAAAATTCGAACGGATTCTCTATAAAACAATTTTAGACATGCAAGTTTTAATCCCACCAAAACGAAAACCAGATGTTATTAAATCAAATTTTATGAGTTCAAATAGTTGAATATGGTCTATTAAACAAAATTATACAGATTAATCTAAAATTTTTAGCTTTTTAATTGGTTAATATTCGAACGGATTCTCTATAAAGCCTTTTTAGACGTAGACGTTTTAATCCGAACAAAATAAAAACCAGATATTATTAAATCAAATTTTTTGAGTTCAAATAATTAATTATGGGCTTCTGAGCAAAATTATACAAATTAATCTAAAATTTTCAACTTTTTACTCGGTTAAAATTTGAACAGATTCTCTATAAAGTCTTTTTAGACATGCACGTTTTAATCTGAACAAGACGATAACTTGATGTTATTAAATCAAATTTTTTGAGTTTAAATAATTAATTATGGGCTTTTGAACAAAATTAGACAGATTAATCTAAAAGTTTCAGCTTTTTATTCGGTTAAAATTTAAATGGATTCTCTATAAAGTCTTTTTAGATATGTACGTTTTAATCCGAACAAAACAAAAACTAGATGTTATTAAATAAAATTTTATGAGTACAGTTAGTTAATTATGGGATTCTGAAAAAAATTATACAGATAAATCTAAAATTTTCAGCTTTTTACTCGGTTAAAATTCGAACGGATTCTCTATAAAGCAATTTTAGACTTGCAAGTTTTAATCCCACCAAAACGAAAACCAGATGCTATTAAATCCAATTTTATGAGTTCAAATAGTTGAATATGTCTATTAAACAAAAATATACAGATGAATCTAAAATTTTTAGCTTTTTAATCAGTTAATATTCGAACGGATTCTCTATAAAGCCTTTTTAGACGTAAACGTTTTAATCCAAACAAAACAAAAACCAGATATTATTAAATCAAATTTTTTGAGTTCAAATAATTAATTATGGGCTTTTGAACAAAATTATACAAATTGATCTAAAATTTTCAACTTTTTACTCGGTTAAAATTCGAACGGATTCTTTATAAAGTCTTTTTAGACATGCACGTTTTAATCTGAACAAGACGATAACTAGATGTTATTAAATCAAATTTTTTGAGTTCAAATAATTAATTATGAGCTTTTGAACAAAATTAGACAGATTAATCTAAAAGTTTCAGCTTTTTACTCGGTTAATCCGAACAAGACGATAACTAGATGTTATTAAATTAAATTTTTTTAGTTCAAATAATTAATTATGGGCTTCTGAACAAAATTATATAGATTAATCTAAAATTTTCAGCTTTTTACTCCTTTAAAATTTAAACGGATTCTCTATAAAGCCTTTTTAGACGTGGACGTTTTAATCCGAACAAAACAAAACCAAATGTTATTAAATCAAATTTTATGAGTTCAAATAATTAATTATGAGATTTGGAACAAAATTATACAGATAAATCTAAAATTTTCAGCTTTTTACTCGGTTAAAATTCGAACAGATTCTCTATAAATTCTTTTTAGACATATACGTTTTAACCCGAACAAAATAAAAACAAGATATTATTAAATACAATTTTATGAGTTCAAATAGTTAATTAAGGGCTTTTGAACAAAATTATACAGATTAATCTAAAATTTTCTGCTTTTTACTCGGTTAAAATACAAACGGATTCTCTATAAAGCCTTTTTAGACATGCACGTTTTAATCTGAATAAAACGATAACTAGATGTTTTTAAATCAAATTTTTTGATTTCAAATAATTAATTATGGGCTTTTAAACAAAATTATGCAGATTAATCTAAAATTTTCAGCTTTTTACTCGGTTAAAATTCGAACAGATTCTCTTTAAAGCCCATTTACACATGCATGTTTTAATCCCAAAAACGAAAACAAGATTTTATTAAATGAAATTTTATGAGTTCAAATAGTTAATTTTGAGCTTTTGAACAAAATTATACTTATTAATCTATAATTTTCAGATTTTTACTCGGTTAAAATTCGAACGGATTCTCTATCAAGCCTTTTTAGACATGCACATTTTAATCCCAACAAAATGAAAATCAGATGTTATTAAATCAAATTTTATGAGTTCATATAGTTAATTAAGGTCTTTCGAACAAAATTATACAGATAAATCTAAAACTTTTTGCATTTTACTCGGTTAAAATTCGAACGGATTCTCTATAGAGCTTTTTTAGACTTGCACGTTTTAATCCGAACAAAAAGATAACTAGATGTTATTATATCAAATTTTTTGAGTTCAAATAATTAATTATGGGATATTGAACAAAATTATACAGATAAATCTAAAATTTTTAGCATTTTACTCGGTTAAAATTCGAACGGATTCTCTATAAAGCCTTTTTAGACATACACGTTTTAATCCGATCAAAATGATTACTAGATGTTATTAAATCAAATTTTTTGAGTTCAAATAATTAATTATGGGCTTCTGAACAAAATTATATAAATTAATATAAAATTTTGAGCTTTTTACTCCTTTAAAATTTGAAAAGATTCTCTATAAAGCCTTTTTAGATGTGGACGTTTTAATCCCAACAAAACAAAACCAGATGTTATTAAATTAAATTTTATGAGTTTAGATAGTTAATTATGAGATTTGGGACAAAATTATACAGATTAATCTAAAATTTTCAGCTTTTTACTCGGTTAAAATTCAAACGGATCCTCTATAAAGCCTTTTTAGACATGCACGTTTTAATCTGAACAAAATGATAACTAGATGTTATTAAATCCAATTTTTTTAGTTCAAATAATTAATTATGGGCTTCTGAACAAAATTATATAGATTAATCTAAAATTTTTTGCTTTTTACTCTTTTAAAATTTGAACATATTCTCTATAAATTCTTTTTAGACATGTACGTTTTAATCCGATCAAAACAAAAACCATATGTTATTAAATAAAATTTTATGAGTTCAAATAGTTAATTAAGGGCTTTTGAACAAAATTATACAGATTAATCTAAAATTTTCTGCTTTTTACTTGGTTAAAATTCAAACGGATTCTCTATAAAGCCTTTTTAGACATGCACGTTTTAATCCGAATAAAACGATAACTAGATATTTTTAAATCAAATTTTTTGATTTCAAATAATTAATTGTGGGCTTTTAAACAAAATTATGCAAATTAATCTAAAATTCTCAGCTTTTTACTCGGTTAAAATTCGAACAGATTCTCTTTAAAGCCCATTTACACATGCACGTTTTAATCCCAAAAAACGAAAACAAGATTTTATTAAATCAAATTTTATGAGATCAAATAGTTAATTTTGAGCTTTTGAAAAAAATTATACTTATTAATCTATAATTTTTAGCTTTTTACTCGGTTAAAATTCGAACGGATTCTCTATCAAGCCTTTTTAGACATGCACATTTTAATCCCAACAAAACGAAAATCAGATGTTATTAAATCAAATTTTATGAGTTCATATAGTTAATTAAGGGCATTTGAACAAAATTATACAGATAAATCTAATTTTTTTTGCACTTTACTCGGTTAAAATTCTAACGAATTCTCTATAGAGCTTTTTTAGACATGCACGTTTTAATCCGAACAAAATGATAACTAGATGTTATTATATCAAATTTTTTGAGTTCAAATAATTAATTATGGGATATTAAACAAAATTAAACAGATAAATCTAAAAATTTTAGCATTTTACTCGATTAAAATTCGAACGGATTCTCTATAAAGCCTTTTTAGACATGCACGTTTTAATCCGAACAAAATGATAACTAGATGTATTAGATCAAATTTTTTGAGTTCAAATAATTAATTATGGGCTTCTAAAAAAAATTATATAGATTAATCTAAAATTTTTAGCTTTTTACTCCTTTAAAATTTGAACGGATTCTCTATAGAGACTTTTTAGATGTGGACGTTTTAATCCCAACAAAACAAAACCAGATGTTATTAAATCAAATTTTATGAGTTAAAATAGTTAATTATAAGATTTGGAACAAAATTATACAGATTAATCTAAAATTTTCAGCTTTTTACTCGGTTAAAATTCAAACGAATTCTCTATAAAGCCTTTTTAGACGTGCACGTTTTAATGCGAACAAAACAAAAACCAGATGTTATTAAATTTAATTTTATGTGTTCAAATAGTTAATTATGGGATTTTGAACAATATTATACTGATAAATCTAAAATTTTCAGGTTTTTACTCGGTTAGACATGCACGTTTTAATCCGAACAAAATGATAATTAGATGTTATTAAATCAAATTTTTTTAGTTCAAATAATTAATTATGGGCTTCTGAACAAAATTATATAGATTAATCTAAAATTTTTAGCTTTTTACTCCTTTAAAATTTGAACGGATTCTCTATAAAGCCTTTTTAGACGTGGACGTTTTAATCCGAACAAAACAAAACCAGATATTATTAAATCAAATTTTATGAGTTCAAATAATTAATTATGAGATTTGGAACAAAATTATACAGATAAATCTAAAATTTTTAGCTTTTTACTCGGTTAAAATTCAAACAGATTCTCTATAAAGTCTTTTTAGACATGTACATTTTAACCCGAACAAAACTAAAACAAGATATTATTAAATAAAATTTTATGAGTTCAAATAGTTAATTAAGGGCTTTTGAACAAAATTATATAGATTAATCTAAAATTTTCTGCTTTTTACTCGGTTAATATTCAAACGGATTCTCTATAAAGCCTTCTTAGACATGCACGTTTTAATCCGAATAAAACGATAACTTGATGTTTTAAATCAAATTTTTTGATTTCAAATAATTAATTATGGGCTTTTGAACAAAATTATGCATATTAATCTAAAATTTTCAGCTTTTTACTCGGTTAAAATTCGAACTGATTCTCTATAAAGCCTTTTTAGACATGTACGTTTTAACCCGAACAAAACAAAAACAAGATATTATTAAATAAAATTTTATGAGTTCAAATAGTTAATTAAGGGCTTTTGAACAAAATTATACAGATTAATCTAAAATTTTCTGCTTTTTACTCGGTTAATATTCAAACGGATTCTCTATAAAGCCTTTTTAGACATGCACGTTTTAATCTGAATAAAACGATAACTTGATGTTTTTAAATCAAATTTTTTGATTTCAAATAATTAATTATGGGCTTTTGAACAAAATTATGCAGATTAGTCTAAAATTTTTAGCTTTTTACTCGGTTAAAATTCGAACAGATTCTCTTTAAAGCCTATTTACACATACATGTTTTAATCCCAAAAAACGAAAACAAGATTTTATTAAATGAAATTTTATGAGTTCAAATAGTTAATTTTGAGCTTTTGAACAAAATTGTACTTATTAATCTATAATTTTCAGCTTTTTACTCGGTTAAAATTCGAACGGATTCTCTATCAAGCCTTTCTAGACATACACATTTTAATCCCAACAAAATAAAAATCAGATGTTATTAAATCAAATTTTATGAGTTCATATAGTTAATTAAGGGCTTTTGAACAAAATTATATAGATAAATCTAAAACTTTTTGCATTTTACTCGGTTAAAATTATAACGGATTCTCTATAGAGCATTTTTAGACATGCAAGTTTTAATCCGAACAAAATGATAACTAGATGTTATTATATCAAATTTTTTGAGTTCAAATAATTAATTATGGGATATTGAACAAAATTATACAGATAAATCTAAAATTTTTAGCATTTTACTCGGTTAAAATTCGAACGGATTCTCTATAAAGCCTTTTTAGACGTGCACGTTTTAATCCGATCAAAATGATAACTAGATGTTATTAAATCAAATTTTTTGAGTTCAAATAATTAATTATAGGCTTCTGAAAAAAATTATATAGATTAATCTAAAATTTTCAGCTTTTTACTTCTTTAAAATTTGAACGGATTCTCTATAAAGCCTTTTTAGATGTGGACGTTTTAATCCCAACAAAACAAAACCAGATATTATTAAATCAAATTTTATGAGTTCAAATAGTTAATTATGAGATTTGGAACAAAATTATACAGATTTATTTAAAATTTTTAGCTTTTTACTCGGTTTAAATTCAAATGGATTCTCTATAATGCCTTTTTAGATATACACGTTTTAATCCGAACAAAACAAAAACCAGATGTTATTAAATCTAATTTTATGTGTTCAAATAGTTAATTATGAGATTTTGAACAATATTATACAGATAAATATAAAATTTTTAGGTTTTTACTCGGTTAAATTCGAACGGATTCTCTATAAAGCCTTTTTAGACATGCACGTTTTAATCTGAAGAAAATGATAACTAGATGTTTTTAAATCAAATTTTTTTAGTTCAAATAATTAATTATGGGCTTCTGAACAAAATTATATAGATTAATCTAAAATTTTTAGCTTTTTACTCCTTTAAAATTTGAACGGATTCTCTATAAAGCCTTTTTAGATGTGGACGTTTTAATCCCAACAAAACAAAACCAGATATTATTAAATCAAATTTTATGAGTTCAAATAGTTAATTATGAGATTTGGAACAAAATTATACAGATTTATTTAAAATTTTTAGCTTTTTACTCGGTTTAAATTCAAATGGATTCTCTATAATGCCTTTTTAGATATACACGTTTTAATCCGAACAAAACAAAAACCAGATGTTATTAAATCTAATTTTATGTGTTCAAATAGTTAATTATGAGATTTTGAACAATATTATACAGATAAATATAAAATTTTTAGGTTTTTACTCGGTTAAATTCGAACGGATTCTCTATAAAGCCTTTTTAGACATGCACGTTTTAATCTGAAGAAAATGATAACTAGATGTTTTTAAATCAAATTTTTTTAGTTCAAATAATTAATTATGGGCTTCTGAACAAAATTATATAGATTAATCTAAAATTTTTAGCTTTTTACTTCTTTAAAATTTAAACGAAATCTCTATAAAGCCTTTTTAGACGTGGACGTTTTAATCCGAACAAAACAAAACCAGATATTATTAAATCAAATTTTATGAGTTCAAATAATTAATTATGAGATTTGGAACAAAATTATACAGATAAATCTAAAATTTTTAGCTTTTTACTCGGTTAAAATTCAAACAGATTCTCTATAAAGTCTTTTTAGACATGTACGTTTTAATCCGAACAAAACAAAACCAGATGTTATTAAATAAAATTTTATTAGTTCAAATATTTAATTAAGGGCTTTTGAACAAAATTATACAGATTAATTTAAAATTTTCTTCTTTTTACTCGGTTAAAATTCAAATAGATTCTCTATAAAGCCTTTTTAGACATGCACGTTTTAATTCGAATAAACCGATAACTAGATGTTTTTAAATCAAATTTTTGATTTAAAATAATTAATTATGGGCTTTTGAACAAAATTATGCAGATTAATCTAAAATTTTCATCTTTTTACTCGGTTAAAATTCGAATGGATTCTCTATCACGCCTTTTTAGACATGCACATTTTAATCCCAACAAAACGAAAATCAGATGTTATTAAATCAAATTTTATGAGTTCATATAGTTAATTAAGGGCTTTTGAACAAAATTATACAGATAAATCTAATTTTTTTTGCATTTTACTCGGTTAAAATTCGAACAGATTCTCTATAGAGCTTTTTTAGACATGCACGTTTTAATCCGAACAAAATGATAACTAGATGTTATTATATCAAATTTTTTGAGTTCAAATAATTAATTATGGGATATTGAACAAAATTATACAGATAAATCTACAATTTTTAGCATTTTATTCGGTTAAAATTCGAACGGATTCTCTATAAAGCTTTTTTAGACATGTACGTTTTAATCCGAACAAAATGATAACTAGATGTTATTATATCAAATTTTTTCAGTTCAAATAATTAATTATGGGCCTTTGAACAAAATTATATATATTAATCTAAAATTTTTAGCTTTTTACTCGTTTAAAATTTGAACGGATTCTCTATAAAGCCTTTTTAGATGTGGACGTTTTAATCCCAACAAAACAAAACCAGATGTTATTAAATCCAATTTTATGATTTCAAATAGTTAATTATAAGATTTGTATCAAAATTATACAGATTAATCTAAAATTTTCAGCTTTTTACTCGGTTAAAATTCAAACGGATTCTCTATAAAGCCTTTTTGGACATGCACGTTTTAATCCGAACAAAACGATAACTAGATGTTATTAAATCAAATTTTTTGATTTCAAATAATTAATTATGGGCTTTTGAAAAAATTATGCAGATTAATCTAAAATTTTCAGCTTTTTACTCGGTTAAAATTTGAACAGATTCTCTTTAAAGACCGTTTACACATGCACGTTTTAATCCCAAAAAACGAAAAACAAGATTTTATTAAATGAAATTTTATGAGTTCAAACAGTTAATTTTGAGATTTTGAACAAAATTATATTTATTAATCTAAAATTTTCATCTTTTTACTCGGTTAAAATTCGAATGGATTCTCTATCAAGCCTTTTTAGACATGCACATTTTAATCCCAACAAAACGAAAATCAGATGTTATTAAATCAAATTTTATGAGTTCATATAGTTAATTAAGGGCTTTTGAACAAAATTATACAGATAAATCTAAATTTTTTTGCATTTTACTCGGTTAAAATTCGAACAGATTCTCTATAGAGCTTTTTTAGACATGCACGTTTTAATCCGAACAAAATGATAACTAGATGTTATTATATAAAATTTTTTGAGTTCAAATAATTAATTATGGGATATTGAACAAAATTATACAGATAAATCTAAAATTTTTAGCATTTTATTCGGTTAAAATTCGAACGGATTCTCTATAAAGCTTTTTTAGACATGTACGTTTTAATCCGAACAAAATGATAACTAGATGTTATTATATCAAATTTTTTCAGTTCAAATAATTAATTATGGGCCTTTGAACAAAATTATATAGATTAATCTAAAATTTTTAGCTTTTTACTCGTTTAAAATTTGAACGGATTCTCTATAAAGCCTTTTTAGATGTGGACGTTTTAATCCCAACAAAACAAAACCAGATGTTATTAAATCCAATTTTTTGAGTTCAAATAGTTAATTATAAGATTTGTATCAAAATTATACAGATTAATCTAAAATTTTCAGCTTTTTACTCGGTTAAAATTCAAACGGATTCTCTATAAAGCCTTTTTAGACATGCACTTTTTAATCCGAACAAAACGATAACTAGATGTTAATAAATCAAATTTTTTGATTTCAAATAATTAATTATGGGCTTTTATAAAAATTATGCAGATTAATCTAAAATTTTCAGCTTTTTACTCGGTTAAAATTCGAACAGATTCTATTTAAGCCTATTTACACATGCACGTTTTAATCCCAAAAAACGAAAACAAGATTTTATTAAATGAAATTTTATGAGTTCAAATAGTTAATTTTGAGCTTTTGAACAAAATTATACTTATTAATCTAAAATTTTCAGCTTTTTACTCGATTAAAATTAGAACGGATTCTCTATCAAGCCTTTTTAGACATGTACGTTTTAATCCCAATAAAACAAAAATCAGATCTTATTAAATCAAATTTTATGAATTCATATAGTTAATTAAGGGCTTTTGAATAAAATTATACAGATAAATCTAAAATTTTCAGGTTTTTACTCTGTTAAATTTGAACAGATTCTCTATAAAGCCTTTTAGACATGCATGTTTCAATCCGAACAAAATGATAAATAGATTTTATTAAATCAATTTTTTTGAGTTCAAATAATTGATTATGGGCTTTTGAACAAAATTATGCTGATTAATCTAAAATTTTTAGCTTTTTACTCGGTTAAAATTCGAACGGATTCTCTATCAAGCCTTTTTAGACATGCACGTTTTAATCCCAACAAAACAAAAACTATATGTTATTAAATCAAATTTTATGAGTTCAAATAGTTAATTATGTGCGTTTAAATAAAATTATACAGATTAATCTAAAATTTTCAACTTTTTAGTCGGTTAAAATTCGAACGGATTCTCTATAAAGCCTTTTTAGACATGCACGTTTTAATCCGAACAAAATAAAAACCAGATGCTATTAAATCTAATTTTACGAGTTCAAATAGTTAATTATGGGATTTTGAACAAAATTATACAGATAAATCTAAAATTTTCAGCTTTTTACTCTGTTAAAATTCGAATGGATTCTCTATAAAGCAATTCTAGACATGCAATTTTTAATCCCACCAAAACGAAAACCAGATGTTATTAAATCAAATTTTATGAGTTCAAATAGTTGAATATGGTGATTTAAATCAAATTTTAGCTTTTTACTCGATTAATATTCGAACTGATTCTCTATAAAGCCTTCTTAGACGTAGATGTTTTAATCCGAACAAAACAAAAACCAAATGTTATTAAATCAAATTTTTTGAGTTCAAATAATTAATTATGGGCTTTTGAACAAAAAGTAATACAAATTAATCTAAAATTTTCAACTTTTTAGTCTGTTAAAATTCGAACAGATTCTCTGTAAAGCCTTTTTAGACATGCTCGTTTTAATCCGAACAAAATGATAACTAGATGTTATTAAATCAAATTTTTTGAGTTCAAATAATTAATTATGGGCTTTTGAAAAAAATTATGTAGATTAATCTAAAATTTTCAGCTTTTTACTCGGTTAAAAATTGAACGGATTCTCAAGAAAGCCTTTTTAGACGTGGACGTTTTAATCCAAACAAAACAAAGCCAGATGTTATTAAATCAAATTTTATGAGTTCAAATAGTTAATTATGAGATTTTGAACAAAATTATACAGGTAAATCGAAAATTTTCAACTTTTTACTCGGTTAAAATTCGAAATGATTCTCTATAAAGAAATTTTAGACAAGCAAGTTTTAATCCCAACAAAACAAAAATTAGATGTTATTAAATCAAATTTTATGAGTTCAAATAGTTGAATAAAGGCTTTAGAACAAAATTATACAGATTAATCTAAAATTTTTAGCTTTTTACTCGGTTAAAATTCAAACAGATTCTCTATAAAGCCTTTTTAGACATGTACGTTTTAATCCAAACAAAACAAAAAATAGATGTTATTAAAAAAAATTATAAGTTCAAATAGTTAATTAAGGGCTTTTGAACAAAATTATACATGTTAATCTAAAATTTTCTGCTTTTTACTCGGTTAAAATTCAAACGGATTCTCTATAAAGCCATTTTAGACATGCACGTTTTAATCCGAATAAAACGATAACTAGATGTTTTTAAATCAAATTTTTTGATTTCAAATAATTAATTATGGGCTTTTGAACAAAATTATACAGAGTAATCTATAATTTTCAGCTTTTTACTCGGTTAAAATTCGAACAGATTCTCTTTAAAGCCAATTTACACATGCACGTTTTAATCCTAAAAAACGAAAACAAGATTTTTTTTAAATGAAATTTTATGAGTTCAAATAGTTAATTTTGAGCCTTTGAACGAAATTATACTCATTAATCCAAAATTTTTAGCTTTTTACTCGGTTAAAATTCGAACAGATTCTCTATCAAGCATTTTTAGACATGCACGTGTTAATCCCAACAAAACGAAAATCAGATGTTATTAAATCAAATTTTATGAGTCCATGTAGTTAATTAAGGGCTTTTGAACAAAATTATACAGATAAATCTAAAATTTTCAGGTTTTTAGTCGGTTAAATTCGAACGGATTCTCTATAAAGCCTTTTTAGACATGCACGTTTTAATCCGAACAAAATAATAAGTAGATGTTATTAAATCAAATTTTTTGAGTTCAAATAATTAATTATGAGATTTTAAACAAAATTATACAGATTAATCTAAAATTTTCAGCTCTTTACTCAGTTAAAATTCGAACGGATTCTCTATAAAGCCTTTTTAGACGTGGATGTTTTAATCCGAACAAAACAAAAACCAGATGTTATTAAATCAAATTTTTTGAGTTCAAATAATTAATTATGGGCTTTTGAACAAAAAGTAATACAAATTAATCTAAAATTTTCAACTTTTCACTCCGTTAAAATTCGAACAGATTCTCTGTAAAGCCTTTTTTGACATGCTCGTTTTAATCCGAACAAAATGATAACTAGATGTTATTAAATCAAATTTTTTGAGTTCAAATAATTAATTATGGGCTTTTGAAAAAAATTATGTAGATTAATCTAAAATTTTCAGCTTTTTACTCGGTTAAAATTTGAACGGATTCTCAAGAAAGCCTTTTTAGACGTGGACGTTTTAATCCAAACAAAACAAAACCAGATGTTATTAAATCAAATTTTATGAGTTCAAATAGTTAATTATGAGATTTTGAACAAAATTATACAGGTAAATCAAAAATTTTCAACTTTTTACTCGGTTAAAATTCGAAATGATTCTCTATAAAGAAATTTTAGACAAGCAAGTTTTAATCCCAACAAAACAAAAATTAGATGTTAATAAATCAAATTTTATGAGTTCAAATAGTTGAATAAAGGCTTTAGAACAAAATTATACAGATTAATCTAAAATTTTTAGCTTTTTACTCGGTTAAAATTCAAACAGATTCTCTATAAAGCCTTTTTAGACATGTACGTTTTAATCCGAACAAAACAAAAAATAGATGTTATTAAAAAAAATTATAAGTTCAAATAGTTAATTAAGGGCTTTTGAACAAAATTATACAGGTTAATCTAAAATTTTCTGCTTTTTACTCGGTTAAAATTCAAACGGATTCTCTATAAAGCCATTTTAGACATGCACGTTTTAATCCGAATAAAACGATAACTAGATGTTTTTAAATCAAATTTTTTGATTTCAAATAATTAATTATGGGCTTTTGAACAAAATTATACAGAGTAATCTATAATTTTCAGCTTTTTACTCGGTTAAAATTCGAACAGATTCTCTTTAAAGCCAATTTACACATGCACGTTTTAATCCTAAAAAACGAAAACAAGATTTTTTTTAAATGAAATTTTATGAGTTCAAATAGTTAATTTTGAGCCTTTGAACGAAATTATACTCATTAATCCAAAATTTTTAGCTTTTTACTCGGTTAAAATTCGAACAGATTCTCTATCAAGCATTTTTAGACATGCACGTGTTAATCCCAACAAAACGAAAATCAGATGTTATTAAATCAAATTTTATGAGTCCATGTAGTTAATTAAGGGCTTTTGAACAAAATTATACAGATAAATCTAAAATTTTCAGGTTTTTAGTCGGTTAAATTCGAACGGATTCTCTATAAAGCCTTTTTAGACATGCACGTTTTAATCCGAACAAAATAATAAGTAGATGTTATTAAATCAAATTTTTTGAGTTCAAATAATTAATTATGAGATTTTAAACAAAATTATACAGATTAATCTAAAATTTTCAGCTCTTTACTCAGTTAAAATTCGAACGGATTCTCTATAAAGCCTTTTTAGACGTGGATGTTTTAATCCGAACAAAACAAAAACCAGATGTTATTAAATCAAATTTTTTGAGTTCAAATAATTAATTATGGGCTTTTGAACAAAAAGTAATACAAATTAATCTAAAATTTTCAACTTTTCACTCCGTTAAAATTCGAACAGATTCTCTGTAAAGCCTTTTTTGACATGCTCGTTTTAATCCGAACAAAATGATAACTAGATGTTATTAAATCAAATTTTTTGAGTTCAAATAATTAATTATGGGCTTTTGAAAAAAATTATGTAGATTAATCTAAAATTTTCAGCTTTTTACTCGGTTAAAATTTGAACGGATTCTCAAGAAAGCCTTTTTAGACGTGGACGTTTTAATCCAAACAAAACAAAACCAGATGTTATTAAATCAAATTTTATGAGTTCAAATAGTTAATTATGAGATTTTGAACAAAATTATACAGGTAAATCAAAAATTTTCAACTTTTTACTCGGTTAAAATTCGAAATGATTCTCTATAAAGAAATTTTAGACAAGCAAGTTTTAATCCCAACAAAACAAAAATTAGATGTTAATAAATCAAATTTTATGAGTTCAAATAGTTGAATAAAGGCTTTAGAACAAAATTATACAGATTAATCTAAAATTTTTAGCTTTTTACTCGGTTAAAATTCAAACAGATTCTCTATAAAGCCTTTTTAGACATGTACGTTTTAATCCGAACAAAACAAAAAATAGATGTTATTAAAAAAAATTATAAGTTCAAATAGTTAATTAAGGGCTTTTGAACAAAATTATACAGGTTAATCTAAAATTTTCTGCTTTTTACTCGGTTAAAATTCAAACGGATTCTCTATAAAGCCATTTTAGACATGCACGTTTTAATCCGAA
Source organism: Abelmoschus esculentus (assembly GCA_035048815.1). NCBI lineage: Eukaryota > Viridiplantae > Streptophyta > Magnoliopsida > Malvales > Malvaceae > Abelmoschus > Abelmoschus esculentus. The sequence continues at coordinate 11,348,971 of JAUCBN010000036.1, forward strand.
TAAAACGATAACTAGATGTTTTTAAATCAAATTTTTTGATTTCAAATAATTAATTATGGGCTTTTGAACAAAATTATACAGAGTAATCTATAATTTTCAGCTTTTTACTCGGTTAAAATTCGAACAGATTCTCTTTAAAGCCAATTTACACATGCACGTTTTAATCCTAAAAAACGAAAACAAGATTTTTTTTAAATGAAATTTTATGAGTTCAAATAGTTAATTTTGAGCCTTTGAACGAAATTATACTCATTAATCCAAAATTTTTAGCTTTTTACTCGGTTAAAATTCGAACGGATTCTCTATCAAGTTTTTTAGACATGCACGTGTTAATCCCAACAAAACGAAAATAAGATGTTATTAAATCAAATTTTATGAGTCCATGTAGTTAATTAAGGGCTTTTGAACAAAATTATACAGATAAATCTAAAATTTTCAGGTTTTTAGTCGGTTAAATTCGAACGGATTCTCTATAAAGCCTTTTCAGACATGCACGTTTTAATCCGAACAAAATGATAAGTAGATGTTATTAAATCAAATTTTTTGAGCTCAAATAATTAATTATGAGATTTTAAACAAAATTATACAGATTAATCTAAAATTTTCAGCTTTTTACTCGGTTAAAATTCGAACGGATTCTCTATAAAGCCTTTTTAGACGTGGATGTTTTAATCTGAACAAAACAAAAACAGATGTTATTAAATCAAATTTTATGAGTTCAAATAGTTAATTATGAGATTTTGAACAAAATAATATAGATAAATCTAAAATTTTCAGTTTTTTACTTAGTTAAAATTAGAACGGATTCTCTATAAAGCCTTTTTAGATATACACATTTTAATCCGAACAAAACAAAAACCAGATATTATTAAATTAAATTGTATGAGTTCAAATCGTTAATTATGGGACTTTGAACAAAATTATACAGATAAATCTAAAATTTTCAGCTTTTTGCTCTGTTAAAATTCGAACGGATTCTCTATAAGGCCTTTTCAGACATGCACATTTTAATCTGAAAAAAAAAAGATGTTATTAAATAAAATTTTACGAGTTCAAATAGTTAATTATGGGATTTTGAACCAAATTATACTGATAAATCTAAAATTTTCAGCTTTTTACTCGGTTAAAATTCGAACGGATTCTCTATAAAGCAATTTTAGATATGCAAGTTTTAATCCCACCAAAACGAAAACCAGATGTTATTAAATCAAATTTTATGAGTTCAAATAGTTGAATATGGTCTTTTACATAAAATTATACAGATTAACCTAAAATTTTTAACTTTTTACTCGATTAAAATTCCAACGAATTCTCTACAAAGCCTTTTTTGACATGGACATTTTAATCTCAACTAAACGAAAACAAGATTTTATTAAATGAAATTTTATGAGTTCAAATATTTAATTTTAAGCTTTTGAACAAAATTATACAGATTAATCTAAAATTTTCAACTTTTTACTCGGTTAAAATTCGAACGGGTTCTCTATAAAGCCTTTTTAGATATGCACGTTTTAATCCGAACAAAATGATAACTAGATGTTATTAAATCAAATTTTTTGAGTTCAAATAATTAATTATGGGCTTTTGAACAAAATTATGAAGATTAATCTTAAATTTTTAGCTTTTTGCCTGGTTAAAATTCGAATTGATTCTCTATAAAGCCTTTTTAGACATCCACGTTTTAATCCGAACAAAACAAAAACCAGATATTATTAAATCAAATTTTATGAATTAAAATTGTTAATTATGGGATTTTAAATAAATTATACAGATAAATCCAAAAATTTTAGCTTTTTACTTGATTAAAATTCGAACGGATTCTCTATAAAGCAATTTTAGAAATGCAAGTTTTATGGGCTTTGGAACAAAATTCTACGGATTAATCTAAAATTTTCAGCTTTTTACTCGGTTAAAATTCTAACAGATTCTCTATAAAGCGTTTTTTAGACATGCACATTTTAATCCCAACAAAACGAGAATCATATGTTATTAAATCAAATTTTATGAGTTCAAATAGTTAACTATGGGCGTTTGAACAAAATTATATAGATTAATCTAAAATTTTTAGCTTTTTACACGGTTAAAATTCGAACGAGTTCTCTATAAAGCCTTTTTAGACATGTACGTTTTAATCCCAACAAAACGAAAACCAGATGTTATTAAATCAAATTTGATGAGTTCAACAGATAACCATGTTCTTTTGAACAAAATTATACAGATTAATCTAAAATTTTCAGCTTTTTACTTAGTTAAAATTTGAACGGATTCTCTATAAGGCTTTTTAAGATATGTACGTTTTAATCCAACAAAACGAAAACCAAAAGTTATTAAATCAAATTTTATGCGTTGAAATAGTTAATTATGGGGTTTTGAACAAAATTATACAGATTAATCTAAAATTTTATACTTTTTACTCGGTTAAAATTCGAACGAAATCTCTATAAAGCCTTTTTAGACATGCACGTTTTAATCCCAACAAAATGACAACCAAATGTTATTAAATCAAATTTTATGAATTCAAATAGTTAACTGTGGGCTTTTGAACAAAATTATATAGATTAATCTATTTTTTTATTTTTACCCGGTTAAAATTTGAACGGATTCAATATAAAGCCTTTTTGGACATACACGTTTTAATCCCAACATAACGACAGCTTTTTACTCGGTTAAAATTTGAACGGATTCTCTATAAAGTCTTTTTAGACATGCACGTTTGAATCCGGACAAAATGATAACTAGATGTTATTAAATCAAATTTTTTGAGTTTAAATAATTAATTATGGGCTTTTGAACAAAATTATACAGATTAATCTAAAATTTTCAGCTTTTTACTCGGTTAAAATTTGAACGGATTCTCTATAAAGCCTTTTTAGACGTGGAAGTTTTAATCTGAACAAAACAAAAACCAGATGTTATTAAATGAAATTTTATGAGTTCAAATAGTTAATTATGGGATTTTGAACAAAATTATACAGATAGATCTAAAATTTTAAGCTTTTTAATCGGTTAAAATTCAAACGGATTCTCTATAAAGCAATTTTAGACAAGCAAGTTTTAATCCCTACAAAACGAAATCAAATTTTAGGAGTTCAAATAGTTGAATATGGGCTTTTGAACAAAATTATACAGATTAATCTAAAATTTTTAGCTTTTTACTCGGTTAAAATACAAACAGATTCTCTACAAAGGCTTTTTGGACATACACGTTTTAATCCCAACAAAACGAAAACTAGATCTTATTAATTCAAATTTTATGAGTTCAAATAGTTAATTATGGGCTTTTGAACAAAATTATACAGATTAATCTAAAATTTTCAACTTTTTACTCGGTTTAAATTCGAACGGATTCTCTATAAAGCCTTTTTAGACATGCACGTTTTAATCCGAACAAAACGATAACTAAATGTTATTAAATAGAATTTTTTGAGTTTAAATAATTAATTATAGGGTTTTGAATAAAATTATACAGATTAATCTAAAATTTTTAGCTTTTTACTCGATTAAAATTTGAACGGATTCTCTATAAATCCCTTTTAGACGTGGACGTCTTAATCCGAACAAAACAAAAACCAGATGTTATTAAATAAAATTTTATGTGTTCAAATAGTTAATTATTGGATTTTGAACAAAATTATACAGATTAATCTAAAATTTTCAGCTTTTTACTCGGTTAAAATTCGAATGGATTTTCTATAAAGCAATTTTAGACAAGCAAGTTTTAGTCCCAACAAAACGAAAATTAGATGTTATTAAATCAAATTTTACGAGTTCAAATAGTTAATTATGAGCTTTTGAAAAAAATTATACAGATTAATCTAAAATTTTCAACTTTTTACTCCGTTAAAATTCGAACGAATTCTCTATAAAGCAATTTTAGACAAGCAAGTTTTAGTCCCAACAAAACTATTAGATGTTATTAAATCAAATTTTACGAGTTCAAATAGTTAATTATGGGTTTTGAACAAAATTATATAGATTAATCTAAAATTTTCAACTTTTTACTCGGTTAAAATTCGAATGGATTCTCTATAAAGCCTTTTTGGACATGTACGCTTTAATCCGAACAAAACGATAACTAGATGTTATTAAATAGAATTTTTTGAGTTCAAATAAATTATGGGCTTTTAAACAAAATTATACAGATTAATCTAAAATTTTCAGCTTTTTACTCTGTTAAAATTTGAAAAGATTCTTTATAAAGCCTTTTTAGACATGCACGTTTTAATCCGAACAAAAAAAAAACAGATGTTATTAAATAAAATTTTATGAGTTCAAATAGTTAATTATTGGATTTTTAAGAAAATTATATAGATAGATCTAAAATTTTCAGCATTTTACTCGGTTAAAATTCGAACGGATTCTTTATAAAGCAATTTTATACAAGCAAGTTTTAGTCCCAACAAAACGAAAATTAGATGTTATTAAATCAAATTTTACGAGTTCAAATAGTTAATTATGGGCTTTTGAACAAAATTATACAAATTAATCTTAAATTTTCAACTTTTTACTCGATTAAAATTGGAACGGATTCTCTATAAAGCCTTTTTAGACATGCACGTTTTAATCCGAACAAAACGATAACTAGATGTTATTAAATCAATTTTTTTGTGTTCAAATAAATTATGGGCTTTTGAACAAAATTATACAGATTAGTCTAAAATTTTTAGCTTTTTACTCGGTTAAAATTTGAAAGGATTCTTTATAAAGCCTTTTTAGACATGCACGTTTTAATCCGAACAAAACAAAAACCAGATGTTATTAAATAAAATTTTATGAGTTCAAATAGTTAATTATTGGATTTTTAACAAAATTATACTGAATGATCTAAAATTTTCAGCTTTTTACTAAGTTAAAATTCGAACGGGTTCTTTATAAAGTAATTTTATACAAGGAAGTTTTAGTCCCAACAAAACGAAAATTAGATGTTATTAAATCAAATTTTACAAGTTCAAATAGTTAATTATGAGCTTTTGAACAAAATTATACAGATTAATCTTAAATTTTCAATTTTTTACTCGGTTAAAATTGGAACGGATTCTCTATAAAGCCTTTTTCGACATGCACGTTTTAATCCAAACAAAATGATAACTAGATGTTATTAAATCATTTTTTTTGTGTTCAAATAAATTATGGGCTTTTGAACAAAATTATATAGATTAACCTAAAATTTTTAGCTTTTTACTCGGTTAAAATTTGAAAGGATTCTTTATAAAGCTTTTTTAGACATGCACGTTTTAATCCGAACAAAACAAAAACCAGATGTTATTAAATAAAATTCTATGAGTTCAAATAGTTAATTATGGGATTTTTAACAAAATTATATATATAGATGTTATTAAATCAAATTAGATGTTATTATGGGATTTTTAACAAGTTTTAGCCCCAACAAAACGAAAATTAGATGTTATTAAATCAAATTTTACGAGTTCAAATAGTTAATTATGGGCTTTTGAACAAAATTATACAGATTAATTTAAAATTTTCAACTTTTTACACGGTTAAAATTCGAATGGATTCTCTATAAAGCCTTTTTGGACATGTACGTTTTAATCCGAACAAAACGATAACTAGATGTTATTAAATCAAATTTTTTGAGTTCAAATAAATTATGGGCTTTTAAATAAAATTATACAGATTAATCTAAAATTTTCAGCTTTTTACTCGGTTAAAATTTGAAAGGATTCTTTATAAAGCCTTTTTAAACAATCACGTTTTAATCCAAACAAAACAAAAACCAGATATTATTAAATAAAATTTTATGAGTTCAAATAGTTAATTATGAGATTTTTAACAAAATTATATATATAGATGTTATTAAATCAAATTAGATGTTATTATGGGATTTTTAACAAATTTTAGCCCCAACAAATCGAAAATTAGATGTTATTAAATCAAATTTTACGAGTTCAAATAGTTAATTATGGGCTTTTGAACAAAATTATACAGATTAATTTAAAATTTTCAACTTTTTACACGGTTAAAATTCGAATGGATTCTCTATAAAGCCTTTTTGGACATGTACGTTTTAATCCGAACAAAACGATAACTAGATGTTATTAAATCAAATTTTTTGAGTTCAAATAAATTATGGGCTTTTAAATAAAATTATACAGATTAATCTAAAATTTTCAGCTTTTTACTCGGTTAAAATTTGAAAGGATTCTTTATAAAGCCTTTTTAAACAATCACGTTTTAATCCAAACAAAACAAAAACCAGATATTATTAAATAAAATTTTATGAGTTCAAATAGTTAATTATGAGATTTTTAACAAAATTATATATATAGATGTTATTAAATCAAATTAGATGTTATTATGGGATTTTTAACAAATTTTAGCCCCAACAAATCGAAAATTAGATGTTATTAAATCAAATTTTACGAGTTCAAATAGTTAATTATGGGCTTTTGAACAAAATTATACAGATTAATTTAAAATTTTCAACTTTTTACACGGTTAAAATTCAAATGGATTCTCTATAAAGCCTTTTTGGACATGTACGTTTTAAGCCGAACAAAACGATACCTAGATGTTATTAAATCAAATTTTTTGAGTTCAAATAAATTATGGGCTTTTAAATAAAATTATACAGATTAATCTAAAATTTTCAGCTCTTTACTCGGTTAAAATTTGAAAGGATTCTTTATAAAGACTTTTTAAACAATCACGTTTTAATCCAAACAAAACAAAAACCAGATGTTATTAAATAAAATTTTATGAGTTCAAATAGTTAATTATGGGATTTTGAACAAAATTATACAGATAGATCTAAAATTTTCAGCTTTTTAATCGGTTAATATTCGAACGGATTCTCTATAAAGCAATTTTAGACAAGCAAGTTTTAATCTGAATAAAACGATAACTAGATGTTATTAAATCAAATTTTTTGAGTTCAAATAATTAATTATGGGCTTTTGAACAAAATTATACAGATTAATCTAAAATTTTCAGTTTTTACTCGATTAAAATTTGAAAGGATTCTTTATAAAGCCTTTTTTAGACATGCACATTTTAATCCGAACAAAACAAAAACCAGATGTTATTAAATAAAATTTTATAAGTTCAAATAGTTGTATATGGTCTTTTAAACAAAATTATACAGATTAATCTAAAATTTTTAGCTTTTTACACGGTTAAAATTCGAACGAATTCTCTACAAAGCCTTTTTAGACATGTACATTTTAATCCCAACAAAATGAAAAAAAAGATTTTATTAAATGAAATTTTATGAGTTTAAATAGTTAATTTTACGCTTTTGTACAAAATTATACAGATTAATCTAAAATTTTCGGCTTTTTACTCGGTTAAAATTCGAACGGATTCTCTATAAAGTCTTTTTAGACATGCACGTTTTAATCCCAACAAAACGAAAATCAGATGTTATTAAATCAAATTTTATGAGTTCAAATAGTTAATTATGGGCTTTTGAACAAAATTATACAGATTAATCTAAAATTTTCAACTTTTAACTCGGTTAGAATTCGAACAGATTCTCTATAAAGCCTTTTTATACATGCACGTTTTAATCCGAACAAAACGATAACTAAATGTTATTAAATCAAATTTTTTGAGTTTAAATAATTAATTATGGGGTTTTGAACAAAATTATACAGATTAATCTAAAATTTTCAGCGTTTTACTCGGTTAAAATTTGAACGGGTTCTCTATAAATCCTTTTTAGACGTGGAAGTTTTAATCCGAACAAAACAAAAACCAGATATTATTAAATGAAATTTCATGTGTTCAAATAGTTGATTATTGGATTTTGAACAAAATTGTACAGATTAATCTAAAATTTTCAGCTTTTTACTCGGTTAAAATTCGAACGGATTCTCCATAAAGCAATTTTAGACAAGCAAGTTTTAGTCCCAACAAAACGAAAATTAGATGTTATTAAATCAAATTTTACGAGTTCAAATAGTTAATTATGAGCTTTTGAAAAAAAATTATACAAATTAATCTAAAATTTTCAACTTTTTACTCAGTTAAAATTCGAACGGATTCTCTATAAAGAAATTTTAGAAAAGCAAGTTTTAGTCCCAACAAAACGAAAATTAGATGTTATTACATCAAATTTTACGAGTTCAAAAAGTTAATTATGGGTTTTGAACAAAATTATATAGATTAATCTAAAATTTTCAACTTTTTACTCGTTTAAAATTCGAACTCTTTAAAGCCTTTTTAGACATGTACGATTTAATCCGAACAAAACGATAACTAGATGTTATTAAATCAAATTTTTTAAGTTCAAATAAATTATGGGCTTTTGAACAAAATTATATAGATTAATCTAAAATTTTTAGCTTTTTACTCGGTTAAAATTTGAAAGGATTCTTTATAAAGCCTTTTTAGACATGCACGTTTTAATCCGAAAAAAACAAAAACCAGATGTTATTAAATAAAATTTTATGAGTTCAAATAGTTAATTATGGGATTTTTAACAAAATTATACTAATAGATCTAAAATTTTCAGCTTTTTACTAAGTTAAAATTCGAACGGATTCTCTATAAAGCAATTTTATACAAGCAAGTTTTAGTCCCAACGAAACGAAAATTAGATGTTATTAAATCAAATTTTACGAGTTCAAATAGTTAATTATGGGCTTTTGAACAAAATTATACTGATTAATCTAAAATTTTCAACTTTTTACTTGGTTAAAATTCGAACGGATTCTCTATAAAGCCTTTTCAAACAATCACGTTTTAATCCAAACAAAACAAAAACCAGATGTTATTAAATAAAATTTTATGAGTTCAAATAGTTAATTATGGAATTTTTAATAAAATTATACAGATAGATCTAAAATTTTCAGCTTTTTACTAGGTTAAAATTCGAACGAATTCTCTATAAAGCAATTTTAGACATGCAAGTTTTAATCCCACCAAAACGAAAACCAGTTGTTATTAAATCAAATTTTATGGGTTCAAATAGTTGAATATGGTATTTTAAACAAAATTATACAGATTAATCTAAAATTTTTAGCTTTTTACTCGGTTAAAATTCTAACGAATTCTATACAAAGCCTTTTTAGACATGCACATTTTAATCCCAACAAAATGAAAACAAGATTTTATTAAATAAAATTTTATGAGTTCAAATATTTAATTTTGAGCTTTTGAACAAAATTATACAGACTAATCTAAAATTTTCAGCTTTTTACTCGGTTAAAATTCGAACGGATTCTCTTTAATGTCCTTTTAGACATGCAAGTTTTTATCCCAACAAAACGAAACTCAGATGTTATTAAATCAAATTTTACGAGTTCAAATTGTTAATTATGGGCTTTTGAACAAAGTTATACAGATTAATCTAAAATTTTCAACTTTTTACTCGGTTAAAATTCGAACGGATTCTCTTTAAAGTCTTTTTAGACATGCAAGTTTTTATCCCAACAAAACGAAACTCAGATATTATTAAATCAAATTTTACGAGTTCAAATTGTTAATTATGGGCTTTTGAACAAAATTATACAGATTAATCTAAAATTTTCAACTTTTTACTCGGTTAAAATTCGAACGGATTCTCTATAAAACCTTTTTAAACATGCACGTTTTAATCCGAACAAAACAATAACTAGATATTATTAAAACAAATTTTTTGAGTTCAAATAATTTATTATGGGGTTTTGAACAAAATTATACAGATTAATCTAAAATTTTCAGCCTTTTACTCGGTTAAAATTTGAACGGGTTCTCTATAAAGCCTTTTTAGACATGCACGTTTTAATCCAAACAAAACAAAAACCAGATGTTATTAAATAAAATTTTATGAGTTCAAATAGTTAATAATGGGATTTTTAACAAAATTATACAGATAGATCTAAAATTTTCAGCTTTTTATTCGGTTAAAATTCGAACGGATTCTCTATAAAGCAATTTTAGACAAGCAAGTTTTAGTCCCAACAAAACGAAAATTAGATGTTATTAAATCAAATTTTACGAGTTCAAATAGTTAATTATGGGCTTTTAAACAAAATTATACAGATTAATTTAAAATTTTCAACTTTTTACTCGGTTAAAATTTGAATGGATTCTCTGTAAAGCCTTTTTCGACATGCACGTTTTAATCCGAACAAAACGATAACTAGATGTTATTAAATCAAATTTTTTGAGTTCAAATAAATTATGGGCTTTTGAACAAAATTATACAGATTAATCTAAAATTTTCAGCTTTTTACTCGGTTAAAATTTGAAAGGATTCTTTATAAAGCCTTTTTAGACATGCACGTTTTAATCCAAACAAAACAAAAACCAAATGTTATTAAATAAAATTTTATGAGTTCAAATAGTTAATTATGGGATTTTTAACAAAATTATACAGATAGATCTAAAATTTTCAGCTTTTTACTCGGTTAAAATTCGAACGGATTCTCTATAAAGCAATTTTAGACATGCAAGTTTTAATCCCACCAAAACGAAAACCAGATATTATTAAATCAAATTTTATGGGTTCAAATAGTTGAATATGGTCTTTTAAACAAAATTATACCGATTAATCTACAATTTTTAGCTTTTTACTCGGTTAAAATTCGAACGAATTCTCTACAAAGCCTTTTTAGACATGTACATTTTAATCCCAAGAAAACGAAAACAAGATTTTATTAAATGAAATTTTATGAGTTCAAATATTTAATTTTGAGCTTTTGAACAAAATTATACAGACTAATCTAAAATTTTCAGCTTTTTACTCGATTAAAATTCGAATGGATTCTCTTTAAAGTCTTTTTAGACATGCACATTTTATCCCAACAAAACGAAAATCAGATGTTATTAAATCAAATTTTACGAGTTCAAATAGTTAATTATGGGCTTTTGAACAAAATTATACAGATTAATCTAAAATTTTCAGCTTTTTACTCGGTTAAAATTTGAACGGGTTCTCTATAAAGCCTTTTTAGACGTGGACGTTTTAATCTAAACAAAACAAAAACTAGATGTTATTAAATGAATTTATGAGTTCAAATAGTTAATTATTGGATTTTTAACAAAATTATACAAATAAATCTAAAATTTTCAGCTTTTTACTCAGTTAAAATTCGAACGGATTCTCTATAAAGCAATTTTAGACAAGCAAGTTTTAGTCCTAACAAAACGAAAATTAGATTTTATTAAATCAAATTTTACGAGTTCAAATAGTTAAATATGTGCTTTTGAACAAAATTATACAGTTTAATCTAATATTTTCAACTTTTTACTCGGTTAAAATTCGAACGGATTCTCTATAGAGCCTTTTTAGACATGCACATTTTAATCCAAACAAAAAGATAACTAGATGTTATTAAATCAAATTTTTTGAATTCAAATAATTAATTATGGGGTTTTGAACAAAATTATACAGATTAATCTAAAATTTTTAGCTTTTTACTCGGTTAAAATTTGAACGGGTTCTCTATAAAGCCTTTTTAGACGTGGACGTTTTAATCCGAACAAAACAAAAACCAAATGTTATTAAATGAAATTTTATGAGTTCAAATAGTTAATTATTGGATTTTGAACAAAATTATACAAATAAATCTAAAATTTTCAGCTTTTTACTCGGTTAAAATTCGAACGGATTCTCTATAAAGCAATTTTAGACAAGCAAGTTTTAGTCCCAACAAAACGAAAATTAGATATTATTAAATCAAATTTTACGAGTTTAAATAGTTAATTATGGGCTTTTGAACAAAATTATACAGATCAATCTGAAATTTTCAACTTTTTACTCGGTTAAAATTCGAACGGATTCTCTATAAAGGCTTTTTAGACATGAACGTTTTAATCCGAATAAAAAGATAATTAGATGTTATTAAATCAAATTTTTTGAGTTCAAATAATTAATTATGGGATTTTGATCAAAATTATACAGATTAATCTAAAATTTTTAGCTTTTTACTCGGTTAAAATTTTAAAGGATTCTTTATAAAGCCATTTTAGACATGCACGTTTTAATCCGAACAAAACGAAAACCAGATGCTATTAAATCAAATTTTATGAGTTCAAATAGTTAAATATGGTCTTTTAAACAAAATTATACAGATTAATCTAAAATTTTAAACTTTTTAGTTGGTTAAAATTCGAACAGATTCTCTATAAAGCCTTTTTAGACATAAAATTTTATGAGTTCAAATAGTTAATTATGGGATTTTTAACAAAATTATACAGATAGATCTAAAATTTTCAACTTTTTACTAGGTTAAAATTCGAACGGATTCTCTATAAAGCAATTTTAGACATGCAAGTTTTAATCCCACCAAAACGAAAACCAGATGTTATTAATTCAAATTTTATGGGTTCAAATAGTTGAATATGGTCTTTTAAACAAAATTATACAGATTAATCTAAAATTTTTAGCCTTTTACTCGGTTAAAATTCGAACGAATTCTCTACAAAGCCTTTTTAGACATGCACATTTTAATCCCAACAAAACGAAAACAAGATTTTATTAAATTAAATTTTATGAGCTCAAATATTTAATTTTGAGATTTTGAACAAAATTGTACAGATTAATCTAAAATTTTCAGCTTTCTACTTGGTTAAAATTCGAACGGATTCTCTATAAAGCCTTTTTAGACATGCACGTTTTAATCCCAACAAAACCAATATCAGATGTTATTAAATCAAATTTTACAATTTCAAATAATTAATTATGGGCTTTTGAACAAAATTATACAGATTAATCTAAAATTTTTTGCTTTTTACTCGGTTAAAATTTGAACGAATTCTCTATAAAGCCTTTTTAATCCGAACAAAACAAAAATCAGATGTTATTAAATCAAATTTTATGAGTTCAAATAATTTATTATGGGATTTTGAACAGAATTATACAGATAAATCTAAAATTTTTAACTTTTTACTCGGTTAAAATTCGAACGGAGTCTCTATAAAACAATTTTACACAAGCAAGTATTAGTCCCAATAAATCGAAAATTAGATGCTATTAAATCAAATTTTATGAGTTCAAATAGTTGAATATGGGCTTTTGAACAAAAATATAAAGATTAATCTAAAATTTTTAGCTTTTTACTCGGTTAAAATTCGAACGGATTGATTATGGATTATGGCGTCCTCTCTCAATTCTCTCTCCCTTACCCCTTGTAGCTTTTCTTTTCTTATCTTTCCGCCGTCGCTCTCCTCTTTGTTCTCCGCCGTCCTTCCCCCCCTCTTCTTCTCGGTTTTAACCCTCATTTTTTTGGTTTTGCCGTCTCTTTTCTCCGGTGCAATGGTGGTTCTGTTCTCCGGCTTCCTCGGTTATCTTTTCCATGGTGGTTCTTGTCTGCCGTTTGGGGTTTCCAGGGAGTTCTTTTCTTTTTCTTGTTTCTTTCTTTTTGTCTGTTCTTCTTTGCAGGTTTTTCTCTTGCTGCTGGACGGAGATCACGGTTTTTCTTCACTGTTTCAGTCTTTTCTCCTCCCTGCCTTACCAACGTTTTTGCTTTTACTCGACACCTCTTTGAGAGAGGAGGCTTAGAGTCCATCGTACTTACCACGTTTACTGATCGAGGAGGGCAGGCCTCCACAACAATGCAGATCTTGTTTCCATGGAGATTGGTTCGCTTACGTCTCCACCTTCCCATCGCTGCTGGGTGTAAATCGACCTCAGCGGTTCGTCTTTTTGTTCCTTCTTCTTCGTCTTTTCTTTTTACATTTGCTTATACCTGTGTTCGTCGAGCTTTATGTCTCCCTGTTGCATACTTTGGAGCTATGGATTGTACCTTTTATTTGACCTCGGAGTATTTTCTTTTTCACCCGATAGTCGTCCTCCTTCCACAAGGACTTTATCGGTTTGTTATCCTCTATGTTATACCACCCTGGTTTAGGGCTTTCTCCAACACCTTCAATGGTGTTTTCTTTACATTTATCATCGTTTATCCTTGTGTTATCGACTCCACGCATTTTTGCTGTGCTTCGCTTGTTGATCTGATCATAAGGAACTTCACAACTCTTACCCGATCTGTTTTCAGGTTACCCACTTCATTCAAACTCCTCCTTTTGAGTTCTCCCTGAATTCTACTTTGTATTGTTTTGTTCTTTATTTATTCTCTGGGTCGTTTTTTGGCTACGCTCTATGCCTCCATGGTTCCGATGAGCTATCAGTTTTCATTTTATGCGATAGGGACAAACCTGCCAGGGTTGATCTTTTTAACGAAACCAACAAGCTTTGCTCGTAAGGAACCCTCTATCTGTATGGGAATCTTTTTTTCTCTCCGATCTCGGCCTTGGGGTCAGTTTAGTTTACTACTTCGCTGGGATAGGCCGGCTCGAGGAGGTTTGGTAATACGCGAATGTCCTTCCGTCCTCTCTCCTTTTGTTGTTGGACATATTATCGACTCTTTTAGGGTTTTCTATTATTATACTTTTCGTCTTTCTGCTATGGTCTCTTTATTTTGTTTCATCGTTGCCATACCTTCTTCTTTCTCGGCTAAGATCAGCTTTTTTGTGGTTCCTCAGTTTCTTTCATCGCCTATATGTCGAAGAAACCGGTCTACAGTCCTTGGGCACGATGGTACGTGCCTTGTTCGATGGCGCCATGTTGGCTCACGCTTTGTAAGTAATCTTCTTTGGTTGTCCATTAGGATCGATTCTCAATCTAATTTTATTCATATACCACCCTTATTTAGGGATTTATCAAACACTTTTTATAGTGTCCTATTCTCGCTAACCATTCTTTGGTTCTACACTATTATCTTTTTCAGTTTAAATCTTTACAGTTTTCTTTGGATTTATGCCTTCTCAGACCAAGACCTTTTCTTTGATCATATAACTATCACCAAGTTGAGTGTTTCTCTTATAGCCTCTTTCACCAGTTGCACCAAATTTTATTTAATTTCTAAGTACTCTTCAATTAAAACTAATCTTTTTAAAGAGGTATTTATATTTTATTCTCACACTCCTCTTCCAAACCAAACTTCTATATGTTTTCTAATTCCTAACTTTTCTCATATCTTAAGTGATAAGATACCCTTGCCTATCTTTTCTCACATATTCTATAATATTTTATTTTTTTCTAATTCTTTAAACTGTAATCCTGTTATACCTCTAACTCTTTCTTTCTTATATAAATCTGGCCTTCACCTTTATATTTTCTCATCAACCTTACCTTCCATACGCCACCATCTCTTGTTCTCTCTCAAATTTTCCTTTGCTCCGTTTAAACTTTTTCCAATAGATTCTAAGTCGTTCCTCCAGCATCTTGGCAATATTCAATTTACCGCTAATGAGCAGGCAACCATCTTCCAACCCACTATTTCTTGGGGTATACCAGAAGAAGAAACACAATCCTCTCTTCTCGGGAAACTTATTTCTTCAAAGGAGATTGACGATCAAGTGATTGTCAAGGCTTTTACTGGCATCTGGACTACGGCCAAACTTGTATCTATGCGTATCTTGAAACCTCATTTGTTCCTCATACGGTTCAAGGATGAGAAAATCAAGGATGATATACTGTCTAGGGGGCCATGGACATACAAAGATGAGTGGATTGCTCTTACTTCATACAATCCCTCTATCACGCTTGATGAACATTCTTTCGCTAAGATGAATATTTGGGTGCGCATCTACAACATCCCACATATTTTTTGACTACGGAGGAATCTGCTAATGATATTGGCAAATCCCTCGGGACCATAATTGGGACAGTAACAAAAACTGAAACGAGGAAAATTGACTCCAATATGGTTGACTACCTGCGGGTTGGTTTGACGATAGACGTCACTCAGCCAATTCGGCGTTGCATTGCTATTGGGGGAGGACCCTCCACAAGATTCTGTCTACTCCAATATGAACGTCTTCCTACAATCTGTCACTGTTGCGGCCGTTTTGGTCATTCCTTAGACTTTTGTTCAATCCCGCTCGATTCACGACCTGAGCAACTTCCTTTTGGCGATTGGCTACGGTACCTTCCTAAGAAGAAGGATCCACAACCCAATCAACGTGGGTGTATCTGTTATATCACTAATGATACCAATGTTCTACGAATGCCTTCGTCCAACAACACCAACAATACCACTAATGGGAGGGACAAAGCCCCGGTGACATCCATTCCGACCAACAGCCATGAGTCTGCTCCAAGTAATGAACCTCCACCTTATATTCCCAAGGGTCCCAGACTCCTCCCAATGGTCCCTAGTAAACTCACTGCTCGTCGCTATCACGGGGGAGGTGAGTCTTTCCGATCCTGATCTCCAAGAGCTGGAGGCTGACCTAGCCAATGACCATGATTTCCATGAGGTAGCTGAATGGCTCGACTCTGCGCCAACGCCTAAGCATCCTGTCCGTCCAACCTCAAGTCGAGGTCCTAAGAGAACTCCTCCCT
This sequence comes from Abelmoschus esculentus, assembly GCA_035048815.1. NCBI lineage: Eukaryota > Viridiplantae > Streptophyta > Magnoliopsida > Malvales > Malvaceae > Abelmoschus > Abelmoschus esculentus. Next base: position 11,365,262 of record JAUCBN010000036.1, read on the forward strand.
CAGATGAATCTACTAGGGTCAAGCGACCAAGAGCTAGCATGACTTCTATTGAGAAAGCTAGGATGAGCAGCGCAAAAAACTCTACGGCAGAGGTTGACACTGATCAACCCCGCCGAGCAAAATGATTGATTTATATTGGAACTGTCTGAGCCTTGGCAACACTCTAGCAGTTCTTATTTTACAACATGTTGTTATCATACATGCTGCCTTTATCTTTCTTGTTTTTTCTTCTTGGTCTACCAGACTTTTACTATCCATTCTCCTTTTGTTAGGAACATGTGGCCGTTTAGGCTTTGTCTTTAAGTTTTTTGTTTTGATGTTCTTTTTGATATGGAATAATAATACCTTTACTGCTTTGTTTGTTTACTCTTTCTGTTTTTCTGTTAAACATCTTTTTGATTTTTTAGTTTGCCGTTATGAGATACACCAAACTAACCCTCCTATAGCTGGTTGTTTTATCTACTATGTATCTTATATAAGGTCTCTGAATGTACCACCATTACAAAGGGAATACTCCAACATCTTTCATGATGACGCTCTTTCGCGGACAACTGTTAATATCAGGTTCTTTAATCTTGATTTGCGATCTAACCTTTATATTCTCTATATGAGTTACCAACGTTCTCTCTTTAACAATCTTATGTCTATTGACAAGTGGCTGCGTCCTTCGGCTAAGGCTAGAACTGATGTAGCTGGGATGAGCAGCGCAAAAAACTCTACGGCGGAGGTTGACTGTAATCAACCCCGCCGAGAAAAATGAAACTCTTATGCTGGAACTGCCAGGGTCTTGGCAACACCCAGGCAGTTCATGCATTACAACGTGCTACTTATAAGCATGACGCCGATTGTCTCTTTCTTTGTGAGACTAGATTGAACACACACAATATGGAACAAATCAAGCACAAGCTTGGCATGCATGGTTACATAGCTATTGATCCAAGGCCTTCTTGTACAGGGCTTGCTATTATTTGGAATACCAACACTTCAATTGATTTGCTTTCTTACTCGGATCATCATATTGATGTCATTATTTCTTTTGGGTCAATACGCTTCCATTTTTCTGGCTTACATGGCTTCCCCAAAACTGCAAACAAATATAAAACTTGGCAACTAATAGACTCTCTTAAATCGACCTCAACCCTTCCCTGGCTTTTAGGGGGGGACTTTAATGAAATTCTTTATGATTATGAAAAACAAGGTGGTTCTCGCCGTGCACGATCGCAAATTAATAACTTTCGAGATTGTCTTGATAGGAATGATCTTTTCGACTGCCAATCGACATCTGGTTGGTTCACTTGGACTAGAACAAGTCGTACTACCGGCACCATTTTGGAAAGAATTGATCGATTCCTTGATAACTCCACTTGGTATACTTCTTTTCCTAATTGCCAAGCTATATCGTTTTTCCAGGCGCGTTCTGACCACTGCCCTATATTAATGGATACTAACCCTTCACAAACTCTGCGACCTAACCGTATTAATACCCCTTTTCCGATACGAGAACTGTTGGGCTGATAACCCTGATGTCCTATCCCGAATCACAGAGATTTGGTCTGACCAAACTTGCTCGACTCTTAAGAAGCTTCAAAATATTGGACGATTCTTAGGTAAATAGCAAATTAATAAGCGCATTAAATCTAATGAGCGCATCACTCAGCTGAATGACTTCATCAATATGTGTCTCAAACGCAAGCTTTCAGATTCAGAAATTCACAACTTTATTTCCGCTAAAAGTGAGCTTGATAACTTGCTCAATGCGAAGGAAATTTATTAGGCTCAACGAGCTCGGACACACTGGTTAGAGCACGGTGATAAAAACACCTCTTTTTTTTCATGCTAGGGCAAATAGCAGGCGGCGGAAGAATCATATTACTGGACTTTTTAACCACCAGAATATATGGCAAACCAACACGGTTGACATTATGTCTACTGCTATTAATTACTTTCAAAACCTTTTTACATCTTCCTCTCCTACTATAGCGTCTTCCATTTTGGATAACATTCCTTCTATTGTTACCGAATCAATGAACAATGACCTCAACAAGGACTTCACAGCAGATGAAGTCTTTGCTGCTTTTCGTGATATTGACCCGAGGAAAGCCCCAGGAGTCGATGGCTTTCCGAGTTATTTCTTCCAAAAGTTTTGGAATATCCTTGGCCAGGATTTTACCAATCTCTGTCTCGGACTTCTGAGAGGGTCTGTTAATATGGAAGAGGTCAATCGTTCCATCATTGTTCTTATTCCCAAAATAAGCGACCCTACTATGATGCGACATCTCCGACCGATTAGTCTTTGTACAGTAATCTATCAAACTGTTTCGAAAGTATTAGTTAATCGTCTAAAATCTATTATACCCTTATGTATTAGTGGCAATCAAGCTGATTTCGTTCATGGACGGAATATTACTGATAATATTCTTATTGCTCATGAGTTCATCCATACTTTAAATATTGATGCCACTTCTTTGTCCAAAGGTGCTAGCTTAAAGCTAGATATGGGAAAAGCCTTCGACCGTGTTGAATAGCCTTTTCTTGAACAAATTATGTCTCACCTAGGCTTCAATCCAAGTTGGGTTTCCCTTATTATGAGGTGTGTCTCCTCAGTATCTTTTCAAGTTCGTATCAATGACTCCCTTTCGCGCCCTTTCAAACCCTATAGAGGTCTAAGGTAGGGGACCCTCTCTCCCCTTTTATGTTTCTTTTCTGTACTCAAGGCCTTTCAGCTTTGCTCAACGCTGAGCAACGAAATGGTCACCTCCCTGGACTTTGTGCCAGCAGGAATGGGCCCCGTGTCAACCACCTTCTCTTTGCGGATGACTATGTCGTTTTCATTAAAAACACAACTATAGAAGCTCAACACCTTAAGGATGCTTTGCATACTTACGTCACCTCGTCTGGTCAGGCTGTGAACTTTGAAAAATCTACTATCTTTTTTTCACGGAAAACTTCCACTTCGCTCTGGGCAGATATCAATGATATTCTCCATGTACGAGAAGTGGATGATCCTGGTATTTATCTAGGAGTTCCTCTCCTTATCGGAAAGAACAAAACTGCCGCCTTGGGCTTCACCAAGGATAATATGAATGTCCGTCTAAGTACTTGGGATAAACATCTCCTTTCTTTTAGCGGTAGAGAAATATTCATTAAATCTGTTATACAATCTATGCCTCAATACATTATGTCTTGTTACCTTCAACCACACAATATTATTGATGACATGACCACCGTAATACGTCGATACTGGTGGTCTGGGAAAGCTGACAAACGAGGGTGGCACTTGCTTCCTTGGAACACTGTCTGTCTACTGAAAGCTGCTGGAGGTGTAGGATTTCGTGATCTTCACCACTTTAATATTGCATTGCTAGGTAAACAAATTTGGCGGTTACTTTGTGAGCCTGATAACCTTCTTAGTCAGTATACAAATGCAAGTACTATCCAACGGGCTCAGTCCTTGATTCTGATTATACCCGGAGTTCCTCCTTTGCTTGGAAAGGTCTTAGCATTGCTATCTCTAAGCTTCGCAATGGATTTTTCAAACGACCTGGCATTTCCAGTAATGTTCAGATTCATTTTGACAAGTGGGGTGGTTCTTAGCCTGTACACCTTTACGGTGATTATGAGGTGAATGACGAAGTCCCTCTTCGTGCAGGTGCTTTCATGGTACATAATTTACCCCGTTGGGATGAACCAAAAGTGAGAGATTATTTTTCTCATGAAGATGCTAATACCATACTTAATGTTCCTATTATAAATGGTATAAAAGACACCACACTTTGGGGTCAACATGATGCTGGTATCTATACAGTTCGTTCTGGTTATCAATTTTTGCAGTTGCAGCCAGGGCCTGTTAACAGGCCTTCTAAACTTTGGAAAATTTTATCCAAATTGCCTACTTTACCCAAAGTTTGTTCCTTTGGTTGACGGTTATGTCATGATGCATTACCCTCTGGTTAGAAAATCCTTCAAGCCAATCTTGGCCCAGGGACTTGCCTTATTTGTACCATGGCCATTGAATCCTCCCTCCATGCTATGAAAGATTGTCATAGTGCTAAGGAGGGGCTCCTTTTGGCCGGACTCCCCCCTCGAATTTTTTCCAATGCTTATACTTCCCCCCATCAATGGCTTTCTGATGTTGTTGGTTTCCTCTCCTTGCACCAATTCTCATTCCTTATTACGGTTTTATGGAATTTATGGAACCGCCGTAATGATTTTGTTCGTAACAATCATCTCCAATTGATTTGGATAACTGTTGCTAATACGCAGAAACTTTTCACCGATTATACATCAATTAATGATACATCCAGCCAGTGCTCTCGGCTAGCTGAGCCCACCCTTGCTCAAGCTAGATGGATGAAACCGGCTCCAGGTTTCATCAAAATTAACACGGATGGGGCTTTTGACCCTGTCTTAAAGGGGTTGCTGCAGGTATCATTGCTCGAGATTCTTCTGGCTCCGTGCTCGGTGGCTGCTCTATGCCTCTTATTTGTCCGGATCCTGCCTCTGCTGAGGCTCTCGCCATTCTGGAAGGATTACGACTTGTTGTTGCCAACGGATGGACTAATGTGATTATTGAAACAAATTCTACTTCCATTGCCAACAAAGTTAACAACGCTCTTTACCAAGATCTTTCCACAGTACAGCATTTGGTTACCCGTATCCGCTCCACTCTTGGTACTTTGCCTGATTGCAAGATTTGTTATGTGCCTAGAGCTGTGAACGTTGTAGCCCATGTTTTGCCTAATAGAGTTTTACGTTCTTTTACCTCTTTCTCTTTTGATTGTTTCTTTCCCAATTTTATTCGGGCTTCAGTAAACTCAGAGAGGTTTTCCTCTCCTTCTCAATAATATCTTGGTACACTTTTCCCCATAGGGGCCTTATCACCTCTCGGGGTGATTGGCTATAGGGCTTTTTTAATGAGGCCCTTTCCCTCCAAAAAAATTCAAATGGATTCTCTATAAAGCCTTTTAAGACATGCACGTTTTAATACGAACAAAACAAAAACCAAATGTTTTTAAGTAAAATTTTATGAGTTCAAATAGTTAATTACGGGATTTTGAACAAAATTATACAGATAAATCTAAAATTTTCACTTTTTACTCGATTAAAATTCAAACGAATTCTCTATAAAGCAATTTTAGACAAGCAAGTTTTAATCCCAACAAAACGAAAATTAGATGTTAATAAATCAAATTTTATGAGTTCAAATAGTTGAATATGGGCTTTTCAAAAAAATTATACATATTAATCTAAAATTTTTAGCTTTTTACTTGGTTAAAATTCGAACGAATTCTCTACAAAGCCTTTTTAGACATGCACATTTTAATCTCAACAAAACGAAAACCAGATTTTATTAAATGAAATTTTATGATTTCAAATATTTAATTCTGAGCTTTTGAATAAAATTATACAAATTAATCTAAAATTTTTAGCTTTTTACTCGGTTAAAATTCGAACGGATTCTCTATAAAGCCTTTTTAGACATACACGTTTTAATCCCAATAAAACAAAAACCAGATATTATTAAATCAAATTTTATGAGTCCAAATAGTTAATTATGGGCTTTTGAACAAAATTATACAGATTAATCTAAAATTTTCAACTTTTTACTCGATAAAAATTCGAACAGATTCTCGATAAAGCCTTTTTAAACATGCTCGTTTTAATCCGAACAAAACGATAACTAGATGTTATTAAATCAAATTTTTTGAGTTCAAATAATTAATTATGGGCTTTTGAACAAAATTATACAGATTAATCTAAAATTTTCAGCTTTTTACTCGGTTAAAATTTGAACGGATTCTCTATAAAGCCTTTTCAGATATGAACGTTTTAATCCCAACAAAACGAAAATCAGATGTTATTAAATAAAATTTTACAAGTTCAAATAATTAATTATGGGCTTTTAAACAAAATTATACAGATTAATCTAAAATTTCCAACTTTTTACTCGATTAAAATTTGAATAGATTCTCTATAAACCCTTTTTAGACATGCACGTTTTAATCCGAACAAAACGATAACTAGATGTTATTAAATCAAATTTTTTGAGTTCAAATAATTAATTATGGGCTTTTGAATAAAATTATACAAATTAATCTAAAATTTCTAGCTTTTTACTCGGTTAAAATTTGAACAGATTCTCTATAAAGCCTTTTTAGACATGCACGTTTTAATCCGAACAAAACAAAAAGCAGATGTTATTAAATAAAATTTTATGAGTTCAAATAGTTAATTATGGTATTTTGAACGAAATTATATAGATAAATCTAAAATTTTCAGCTTTTTACTCGGTTAAAATTCGAACGGATTCTCTATAAAGCAATTTTAGACAAACAAGTTTTAATGCCAACAACACGAAAATTAGATGTTATTAAATTAAATTTTATGAGTTCAAATAGTTGAATATGGGCTTTTGAACCAAATTATACAAATTAATCTAAAATTTTTAGTTTTTTACTCGGTTAAAATTCGAACAGATTCTCTACAAAGCCTTTTTAGACATGCACATTTTAATCACAACAAAAGGAAAACCAAATTTTATTAAATGAAATTTTAGGAGTTCAAATATATAATTTTGAGCTTTAGAATATAATTATATAGATTAATCTAAAGTTTTTAGCTTTTTACTCGGTTAAAATTCGAACGGATTCTCTATAAAGCCTTTTTAGACATGCACGTTTTAATCCCAGCAAATCAAAGACCAGATGTTATTAAATCAAATTTTATGAGTTCAAATATTTAATTTTAAGCTTTTGAACAAAATTATATAGATTACTCTCAAATTTTAAAGTTTTTAGTTGGTTAAAATTCGAACAGATTATCTATAAAACCTTTTTAGACATACACGTTTTAATCCGAACACAACGATAACTAGATGTTATTAAATCAAATTTCTTGAGTTCAAATAATTAATTATGGGCTTTTGAACAAAATTATACAGATTAATCTAAAATTTTCAGCTTTTTACTCGGTTAAAATTTGAACGGATTCTCTATAAAGCCATTTTAGACGTGGACGTTTTAATCCGAACAAAACGATAACTAGATGTTATTAAATCAAATTTTTTGAGTTCAAATAATTAATTATGGGCTTTTGAACAAAATTATACAGATTAATCTAAAATTTTTAGCTTTTTACTCGGTTAAAATTTGAACGGATTCTCTATAAAGCCTTTTTAGATATGAACGTTTTAATCCCAACAAAACGAAAATCAGATGTTATTAAATCAAATTTTACGAGTTCAAATAATTAATTATGGGATTTTAAACAAAATTATACAAATTAATCTAAAATTTTCAACTTTTTACTCGATTAAAATTTGAATAGATTCTCTATAAACCCTTTTTAGACATGCACGTTTTTATCCGAACAAAACGATAACTAGATGTTATTAAATCAAATTTTTTGAGTTCAAATAATTAATTATGGGCTTTTGAATAAAATTATACAAATTAATCTAAAATTTTTAGCTTTTTACTCGGTTAAATTTTGAACAGATTCTCTATAAAGCCTTTTTAGACATGCACGTTTTAATCCGAACAAAACAAAAAGCAGATGTTATTAAATAAAATTTTATGAGTTCAAATAGTTAATTATGGGATTTTGAACAAAATTATATAGATAAATCTAAAATTTTCAGCTTTTTACTCGGTTAAAATTCGAACGGATTCTCTATAAAGCAATTTTAGACAAACAAGTTTTAATGCCAACAAAACGAAAATTAGATGTTATTAAATTAAATTTTATGAGTTCAAATAGTTGAATATGGGCTTTTGAACAAAATTATACAGATTAATCTAAAATTTTTAGCATTTTACTCGGTTAAAATTCGAACAGATTCTCTACAAAGCCTTTTTAGACATGCACATTTTAATCTCAACAAAAGGAAAACCAAATTTTATTAAATGAAATTTTATGAGTTCAAATATTTAATTTTGAGCTTTTGAATATATTTATACAGATTAATCTAAAGTTTTTAGCTTTTTACTCGGTTAAAATTCGAACGGATTCTCTATAAAGCCTTTTTAGACATGCACGTTTTAATCCCAATAAATCAAAGACCAGATGTTATTAAATCAAATTTTATGAGTTCAAATAGTTAATTTTAAGCTTTTGAACAAAATTATATAGATTAATCTCAAATTTTAAACTGTTTAGTTGGTTAAAATTCGAACAGATTCTCTATAAAGCCTTTTTAGACATACACGTTTTAATCCGAACACAACGATAACTAGATGTTATTAAATCAAACTTCTTGAGTTCAAATAATTAATTATGGGCTTTTGAACAAAATTATACAGATTAATTTAAAATTTTCAGCTTTTTACTCGGTTAAAATTTGAACGGATTCTCTATAAAGCCTTTTTAGACGTGGACGTTTTAATCCGAACAAAACAAAAACCAGATGTTATTAAATGAAATTTTATGAGTTCAAATAGTTAATTATTGGATTTTGAACAAAATTATACAAATAAATCTAAAATTTTCAGCTTTTTACTCGGTTAAAATTCGAACGAATTCTCTACAAAGCCTTTTTAGACATGCACGTTTTAATCCGAACAAAACCCAATCCAGATATTATTAAATCAAATTTTATGAGTTCAAATTGTTAATTATGGGATTTTGAACAAAATTATACAGATAAATCTAAAATTTTTATCTTTTTACTAGGTTAAAATTCGAACGGATTGTCTATAAAGCAATTTTAGACAAGAAAGTTTTAATGCCAACAAAACAAAAATTATATGTTATTAAATTAAATTTTATGAGCTCAAATAGTTGAATATGGGCTTTTGAACAAAATTATACAGATTAATCTAGAATTTTTAGCTTTTTACTCGGTTAAAATTCGAGCAGATTCTCTGCAAAGCCTTTTTAGACATGCACATTTTAATCTTAACAAAAGGAAAACCAAATTTTATTAAATAAAATTTTATGAGTTCAAATATTTAATTTTGAGCTTTAGAATATAATTGTACAGATTAATCTAAAGTTTTTAGCTTTTTACTCGGTTAAAATTCGAACGTATTCTGTATAAAGCCTTTTTAGACATGCACGTTTTAATCCCAACAAATCAAAGACCAGATGTTATTAAATCAAATTTTATGAGTTCAAATATTTAATTTTGAGCTTTTGAACAAAATTATATAGATTAATCTAAAATTTTAAACTTTTTAGTCGGTTAAAATTCGAACAGATTCTCCATAAATCCTTTTTTGACATGCACGTTTTAATCCGAACACAACGATAACTAGATGTTATTAAATCAAATTTCTTGAGTTCAAATAATTAATTATGGGCTTTTGAACAAAATTATACAGATCAATCTAAAATTTTCAGTTTTTTACTCTGTTAAAATTTGAACGGATTCACTATAAAGCCTTATAGACTTGGACTTTTTAATCCGAACAAAACAAAAACTAGATGTTATTAAATGAAATTTTATGAGTTCAAATAGTTAATTATTGGATTTTGAACGAAATTATACAGATAAATCTAAAATTTTCAGCTTTTTACTCGGTTAAAATTCGAACGAATTCAGTACAAAGCCTTTTTAGACATGCATGTTTTAATCTGAACAAAACCAAATTCAGATGTTATTAAATCAAATTTTATGAGTTTAAATAGTTAATTATGGGATTTTGAACAAAATTATACAGATAAATCTAAAATTTTTAGCTTTTTACTAGGTTAAAATTCGAACGGATTCTCTATAAAGCCTTTTTAGACATGCACGTTTTAATCTCAACAAAACGAAAATCAGATGTTATTAAATCAAATTTTATGAGTTCAAATAATTAATTATGTGCTTTTTAACAAAATTATACAAATTAATCTAAAATTTTCAACTTTTTACTCGATTAAAATTTGAACAGATTCTCTATAAAGCCTTTTAAGACATGCACGTTTTAATCCGAATAAAAAGATAACTAGATGTTATTAAATCAACTTTTTTGAGTTCAAATAATTAATTATGGGCTTTTGAACAAAATTATACAAATTAATCTAAAATTTTCAACTTTTTACTCGGTTAAAATTCGAACAGATTCTCTATAAAGTCTTTTTAGACATGCACGTACTAAACCGAACAAAACGATAAGTAGATGTTATTAAATCAAATTTTTTGAGTTAAAATAATTAATTATGAGCTTTTGAACAAAATTATACAAATTAATCTAAAAGTTTCAGCTTTTTACTCGGTTAAAATTTGAACGGATTCTCTATAAAGCTTTTTTAGACATGTACGTTTTGATCCGAATAAAACAAAATCTAGATGTTATTAAATAAAATTTTATGAGTTCAAATAGTTAATTATGGGATTTTGAACAAAATTATACAGATTAATCTAAAATTTTTAGCTTTTTACTCGATTAAAATTCGAACGGATTCTCAATAAAGCCTTTTTAGACATCAACGTTTTAATCCCAACAAAACGAAAATCAGATGTTATTAAATCAAATTTTATGAGTAGAAATAGTTAATTAAGGGCTTTTGAACAAAGTTATACAGATTACTCTAAAATTTTCATCTTTTTACTCAGTTAAAATTCGAACGGATTCTCTACAAAGTCTTTTTAGACATGCACATTTTTATCCGAACAAAACGAAAACCAAATTTTATTAAATAAAATTTTATGAGTTCAAATATTTAATTTTGAGCTTTTGAATAAAATTATACAGATTAATCTAAAATTTTTAGCTTTTTACTCGGATAAAATTCGAACGGATTCTCTATAAAGCCTTTATAGACATGCATGTTTTAATCCCAACAAAACAAAAACTAGATGTTATTAAATCGAATTTTATGAGTTCAAATAGTTAATTAAGGGCTTTTGAACAAAATTATACAAATTAATCTAAAATTTTCAACTTTTTACTTGGTTAAAATTTGAACGGATTCTCTATAAAGCCTTTTTAGACATGCACGTTTTAATCCGAACAAAACAAAAACTAGATGTTAATAAATAAAGTTTTTTGGGTTCAAATAATTAATTATGGGCTTTTGAACAAAATTATACAGATTAATCTCAAAATATCAGCTTTTTACTTGGTTAAAATTCAAACGGATTCTCTATAAAGCCTTTTTAGATATGCACATTTTAATATCAAAAAAACGAAAACCAGATTTTATTAAATGAAATTTTATGAGTTTAAATATTTAATTTTGAGGTTTTGAATAAAATTATACAGATTAATCTAAAATTCTTAGCTTTTTATTCGGTTAAAATTCGAATGGATTCTCTATAAAACCTTTTTAGACATGCACGTTTTAATCCCAACAAAACGAAAATCAGATGTTATTAAATCAAATTTTATGAGTAGAAATAGTTAATTAAGGGCTTTTGAACAAATTTATATACATTAATCTAAAATTTTCAGCTTTTTACTCTGTTAAAATTTGAACGGATTCTCTACAAAGTCTTTTTAGACATGTACATTTTTATCCGAACAAAACAAAAACCAAATTTTATTAAATAAAATTTTATGTGTTCAAATATTTAATTTTGAGGTTTTGAATAAAATTATACAGATTAATCTAAAATTCTTAGCTTTTTATTCGGTTAAAATTCGAATGGATTCTCTATAAAACCTTTTTAGACATGCACGTTTTAATCCCAACAAAACGAAAATCAGATGTTATTAAATCAAATTTTATGAGTAGAAATAGTTAATTAAGGGCTTTTGAACAAATTTATATACATTAATCTAAAATTTTCAGCTTTTTACTCTGTTAAAATTTGAACGGATTCTCTACAAAGTCTTTTTAGACATGTACATTTTTATCCGAACAAAACAAAAACCAAATTTTATTAAATAAAATTTTATGTGTTCAAATATTTAATTTTGAGCTTTTGAATAAAATAATACAGATTAATCTAAAATTTTTAGCTTTTTACTCGGTTAAAATTCGAACGGATTCTCTATAAAGCCTTTATAGACATACACGTTTTAATCCCAACAAAACAAAAACTAGATTTTATTAAATCAAATTTTATGAGTTCAAATAGTTAATTATGGGCTTTTGAACAAAATTATATAAATTAATCTAAAATTTTCAACTTTTTACTCGGTTAAAATTTGAACGGATTCTCTATAAAGCCTTTTTAGACATGCACGTTTTAATCCGAACAAAACGATAACCAGATGTTATTAAATCAAATTTTTTGAGTTCAAATAATTAATTATGGGCTTTTGAATAAAATTATACATATTAATCTAAAAATATCAGCTTTTTACTCGGTTAAAATTCAAACGGAATCTCTATAAAGCCTTTTTAGACATGCACATTTTAATCTCAACAAAATGAAAACCAGATTTTATTAAATGAAATTTTATGAGTTCAAATATTTAATTTTGAGTTTTTGAATAAAATTATACAGATTAATCTAAAATTCTTAGTTTTTTACTCGGTTAAAATTCGAACGGATTCTCTATAAAGCCTTTATAGACATGCACGTTTTAATCCCAACAAAACGAAAACCAGATGTTATTAAATCAAATTTTATGAGTTCAAATAGTTAATTACGGGCTTTTAAACAAAATTATACAAATTAATCTAAAATTTTTAGCTTTTTACTCGGTTAAAATTCGAACGTATTCTCTATAAATCCTTTTTAGACTTGCACGTTTTAATCCGAACAAAACAATTACTAGATGTTATTAAATCAAATTTTTTGAGTTCAAATAATTAATTATGGGCTTTTGAATAAAACTATATAGTTTAATCTAAAATTTTCAGCTTTTTACTCGTTTAAAATTTGAACGGAATCTCTATAAAGCCTTTTTAGATGTGGACGTTTTAATCCGAAAAAAACAAAACCATATGTTATTAAATAAAATTTTATGAGTCCAAATAGTTGAATATGGGCTTTTGAAAAAAATTATACAGATTAATCTAAAATTTTTAGCTTTTTACTTGGTTAAAATTTGAACGGATTCTCTATAAAACCTTTTTAGATGTGGACGTTTTAATTCGAAAAAAACAAAAACCAGATGTTATTAAATGAAATTTTATGAGTTCAAATAGTTAATTATTGGATTTTGAACAAAATTATACAAATAAATCTAAAATTTTCAGCTTTTTACTCGGTTAAAATTCGAACGAATTCTCTACAAAGCCTTTTTATTTAGACATGCACGTTTTAATCCCAACAAATCAAAGACCAGATGTTATTAAATCAAATTTTATGAGTTCAAATATTTAATTTTTAGCTTTTGAACAAAATTATATAGATTAATCTAAAATTTTAAACTTTTTAGTTGGTTAAAATTAGAACAAATTCTCTATAAATCCTTTTTAGACATGCACGTTTTAATCCGAACACAACGATAACTAGATGTTATTAAAACAAATTTCTTGAGTTCAAATAATTAATTATGGGTTTTTGAACAAAATTATACAGATCAATCTAAAATTTTCAGCTTTTTACTCAGTTAAAATTTGAACGGATTCTTTATAAAGCCTTTTTAAACATGCACGTTTTAATCCCAACAAAACGAAACTCAGATATTATTAAATCAAATTTTACGAGTTCAAATTGTTAATTATGGGCTTTTGAACAAAATTATACAGATTAATCTAAAATTTTCAACTTTTTACTCGATTAAAATTCGAACAGATTCTCTATAAAGCCTTTTAAGACATGCACGTTTTAATCCGAACAAAAAGATAACTAGATGTTATTAAATCAACTTTTTTGAGTTCAAATAATTAATTATGGGTTTTTGAACAAAATTATGCAGATTAATCTAAAATTTTCAACTTTTTACTCGGTTAAAATTTAAACAGATTCTCTATAAAGCCTTTTTAGACATGCACGTATTAAACCGAACAAAACGATAAGTAGATGTTATTAAATCAAAGTTTTTTAGTTAAAATAATTAATTATGAGCTTTTGAACAAAATTATACAAATTAATCTAAAAGTTTCAGCTTTTTATTCAGTTAAAATTTGAATGGATTCTCTATAAAGCTTTTTTAGACATGTACGTTTTAATTCGAATAAAACAAAATCCAGATGTTATTAAATAAAATTTTATGAGTTCAAATAGTTAATTATGGGATTTTGAATAAAATTATACAGATAAATCTAAAATTTTCACCATTTTACTCGGTAAAAATTCGAAAGGGTTCTCTATAAAGCAATTTTAGACATGCAAGTTTTAATCCCACCAAAACCCAATCCAGATATTATTAAATCAAATTTTATGATTTCAAATAGTTGAATACGGACTTTTAAACAAAAGTATAAAGATTAATATAAAATTTTTAACTTTTTACTTGGTTAAAATTCGGACGAATTCTCTACAAAGCCTTTTTATACATGCACATTTTAATCCCAACAAAACGAAAAAAAGATTTTATTAAATGAATTTTATGAGTTCAAATATTTAATTTTGAGGTTTTGAACAAAATTATACAGATTAATATAAAATTTTAAGCTTTTTACTCGGTTAAAAATCGAACAGATTTTCTATAAATCCTTTTTAGACATGCACGTTTTAGTCCCAACAAAACTAAAATCAGATGTTATTAATATCAAATTTAACGAGTTCAAATAGTTAATTATGGTCTTTTGAACAAAATTATTCATATTAATCTATAATTTTCAGTTTTTTACTCGTTTAAAATTTGAAAAAAATTCTCTATAAAGCCTTTTTAGACGTGGACATTTTATACCGAACAAAACAAAACCAGATGTTATTAAATCAAATTTTAAGATTTTAAATAGTTAATTATGAGATTTTGAACAAAATTATACAGATAAATCTAAAATTTTCAGCTTTTTACTTGGTTAAAATTCGAACGGATTCTCTATAAAGGAATTTTAGACAAGCAAGTTTTAATCCCAACAAAATAAAAATTATATGTTATTAAATAAAATTTTATGAGTTGAAATAGTTGAATATGGGCTTTTGAACAAAATTATACAGATTAATCTAAAATTTTTAGCTTTTTACTCGATTAAAATTCGAACGGATTCTCTATAAAGCCTTTTTAGACATCAACGTTTTAATCCCAACAAAACGAAAATCAGATGTTATTAAATCAAATTTTATGAGTACAAATAGTTAATTAAGGGCTTTTGAACAAAGTTATATAGATTAATCTAAAATTTTCAGCTTTTTACTCAGTTAAAATTCGAACGGATTCTCTACAAAGTCTTTTTAGACATGCACATTTTTATCCGAACAAAACGAAAACCAAATTTTATTAAATAAAATTTTATGAGTTCAAATATTTAATTTTAAGCTTTTGAATAAAATAATACAGATTAATCTAAAATTTTTAGCTTTTTACTCGGTTAAAATTCGAACGGATTCTCTATAAAGCCTTTGTAGACATGCACATTTTAATCCCGATAAAACAAAAACTAGATGTTATTAAATCAAATTTTATGAGTTCAAATTGTTAATTAAGGGCTTTTGAACAAAATTATACAAATTAATCTAAAATTTTTAACTTTTTACTCGGTTAAAATTCGAACGGATTCTCTATAAAGCCTTTTTAGACATGCACGCTTTAATCCGAACAAAACAATTACTAGATGTTATTAAATCAAATTTTTTGAGTTCAAATAATTAATTATGGGCTTTTGAACAAAATTATACAGATTAATCTAAAAATATCAGCTTTTTACTCGGTTAAAATTCAAACGGATTCTCTATAAAGCCTTTTTAGACATGTACATTTTAATCTCAACAAAACGAAAACTAGATTTTATTAAATGAAATTTTATGAGTTCAAATATTTAATTTTGAGCTTTTGAATAAAATTGTACAGATTAATCTAAAATTCTTAGCTTTTTACTCGGTCAAAATTCGAACAGATTCTCTATAAAGCCTTTATAGAAATGCACATTTTAATCTCAACAAAACAAAAACCAGATGTTATTAACTCAAATTTTATGAGTTCAAATAGTTAATTACGGGCTTTTAAACAAAATTATACAGATTAATCTAAAATTTTTAGCTTTTTACTCGGTTAAAATTCGAACGTATTCTCTCTAAAGCCTTTTTAGACATGCACGTTTTAATCCGAACAAAACAATTACTAGATGTTATTAAATCAAATTTTTTGAGTTCAAATAATTAATTATGGGCTTTTGAATAAAACTATATAGATTAATCTAAAATTTTCAACTTTTTACTCGTTTAAAATTTGAACGGATTCTCTATAAAGCCTTTTCAGATGTGGACGTTTTAATCCGAACAAAACAAAACCATATGTTATTAAATAAAATTTTATGAGTTCAAATAGTTGAATATAGGCTTTTGAAAAAAAATTATACAGATTAATCTAAAAGTTTTAGCTTTTTACTCGGTTAAAATTCGAACGGATTCTCTATAAAGCCATTTTTAAACATGCACGTTTTAATCCTAACAAAACGAAAATCAGATGTTATTAAATCAAATATTACGAGTTGAAATAGTTAATTATGGGATTTTGAACAAAATTATACAGATTAATCTAAAATTTTCAGCTTTTTACTCGGTTAAAATTAGAACGGATACTCTATAAAGCCTTTTTAGACATGCACGTTTTAATCCGAAAAAATGATAATTAGGGGCTTTTGAACTAAATTATGCAGATTAATCTAAAATTTTTAGCTTTTTACTAGTTTAAAATTTGAACGGATTCTCTATAAAGTCTTTTTAGACGTGGACGTTTTAATCAGAACAAAACAAAACCTGATGATATTAAATCAAATTTTATGAGTTCAAATAGTTAATTATGAGATTTTGAACAAAATTATAAATTTAAATCTAAATTTTTTAGCTTTTTACTCGGTTAAAATTCGAACGGATTTTCTATAAAGCCTTTTTAGACATGCACATTTTTATTCGAGCAAAACGAAAACCAAATTTTATTAAATAAAATTTTATGAGTTCAAATATTTAATTTTGAGCTTTAGAATATAATTATACATATTAATCTAAAGTTTTTAGCTTTTTACTCGGATAAAATTCGAACGTATTCTCTATAAAGCCTTTTTAGACATACACGTTTTAATCCCAACAAATCAAAGACCAGATGTTATTAAATCAAATTTTATGAGTTCAAATATTTAATTTTGAGCTTTTGAACAAAATTATATAGATTAATCTAAAATTTTAAACTTTTTAGTTGGTTAAAATTCGAACAAATTCTCTATAAATCCTTTTTGGACATGCACGTTTTAATCCAAACACAAGGATAACTAGATGTTACTAAATCAAATTTTTTGAGTTCAAATAATTAATTATGGGCTTTTGAACAAAATTATACAGATCAATCTAAAATTTTTAGCTTTTTACTCTGTTAAAATTTGAACGGATTCTCTATAAAACCTTTTTAGACGTGGACTTTTTAATCCGAACAAAACAAAAACCAGATGTTATTAAATGAAATTTTATGAATTCAAATAGTTAATTATTGGATTTTGAACAAAATTATACAAATAAATCTAAAATTTTCAGCTTTTTACTCGGTTAAAATTTGAACGAATTCAGTACAAAGCCTTTTTAGACATGCACGTTTTAATCTGAACAAAACCAAATTTAGATGTTATTAAATCAAATTTTATGAGTTCAAATAGTTAATTATGGGATTTTGAACAAAATTATACAGATCAATCTAATATTTTTAGCTTTTTACTAGGTTAAAATTCGAACGGATTCTCTATAAAGCCTTTTTAGACATGCACGTTTTAATCCCAACAAAACGAAAATCAGATGTTATTAAATCAAATTTTATGAGTTCAAATAATTAATTATGTGCTTTTGAACAAAATTATACAAATTAATCTAAAATTTTCAACTTTTTACACGATTAAAATTCGAACAGATTCTCTATAAAGCCTTTTAAGACATGCACGTTTTAATCCGAACAAAAAGATAACTAGATGTTATTAAATCAACTTTTTTGAGTTCAAATAATTAATTATGGGCTTTTGAACAAAATTGTACAAAATAATCTAAAATTTTCAACTTTTTACTCGGTTAAAATTGTACAAAGCCTTTTTAGACTTGCACATTTTAATCCGATCAAAATAAAAACCAGATGTTATTAAATCAAATTTTATGAGTTGAAATAGTTAATTATGGGCTTTTGAAAAAAATTATAAAGATTAATCTAAAATTTTCAATTTTTTACTTGGTTAAAATTCGAACAGATTCTCTATAAAGCCTTTTTAGACATGTACGTTTCAATCCGAACAATACGATAATTAGATGTTATTAAATCAAATTTTTTGAGTTCAAATAATTAATTATGGTATTTTAAAAAAAATTATACAGATAAATCTAAAATTTTTACCTTTTTACTCGGTTAAAATTCGAACGCATTCTCTATAAAGCAATTTTAGAAATGCAAGTTTTAATCCCAACAAACCGAAATCCAGATGTTATTAAATCAAATTTTATGAGTTCAAGTAGTTGAATATGGGTTTTTGAACAAAATTATACATATTAATCTAAAATTTTTACCTTTTTACTCGGTTAAAATTCGAACGGATTCTCTACAAAGCCTCTTTAGACATGCACATTTTAATTCGAACAAAACGAAAAATATATTTTATTAAATGAAATTTTATGAGTTAAAATATTTAATTTTGAGCTTTTGAACAAAATTATACAGATTAATCTAAAGTTTTCAGCTTTTTACTCGGTTAAAATTTGAACGGACTCTTTATAAAGCCTTTTTAGACATGCACGTATTAAACCGAACAAAACGATAAGTAGATCTTATTAAATCAAATTTTATGATTTCAAATAGTTGAATATGAACTTTTAAACAAAATTATACAGATTAATCTAAAATTTTTAGCTTTTTACTTGGTTAAAATTCGGACGAATTCTCTACAAAGCCTTTTTATACATTCACATTTTAATCCCAACAAAACGAAAACAAGATTTTATTAAATGAATTTTATGAGTTCAAATATTTAATTTTGAGGTTTTGAACAAAATTATACAGATTAATATAAAATTTTAAGCTTTTTACTCGGTTAAAATTCGAATAGATTTTCTATAAATCCCTTTTAGACATGCACGTTTTAATCCCAACAAAACGAAAATGAGATGTTATTAATATCAAATTTAACGAGTTCAAATAGTTAATTATGGTCTTTTGAACAAAATTATTCATATTAATCTATAATTTTCAGTTTTTTACTCGTTTAAAATTTGAACGGATTCTCTATAAAGCCTTTTTAGACGTGGACGTTTTACACCGAACAAAACAAAACCAGATGTTATTAAATCAAATTTTAAGATTTTATATAGTTAATTATGAGATTTTCAACAAAATTATACAGATAAATCTAAAATTTTCTGCTTTTTACTTGGTTAAAATTCGAACGGATTCTCTATAAAGCAATTTTAGACAAGCAAGTTTTAATCCCAACAAAACAAAAATTAGATGTTATTAAATAAAATTTTATGAGTTCAAATAGTTGAATATGGGCTTTTGAACAAAATTATACAGATTAATCTAAAATTTTTAGCTTTTTACTCGATTAAAATTCGAACGGATTTTCTATAAAGCCTTTTTAGACATGCACGTTTTAATCCCAAAAAAATGAAAATCAGATGTTATTAAATCAAATTTTATGAGTAGAAATAGTTAACTAAGGGCTTTTGAACAAAGTTATATAGATTAATCTAAAATTTTCAGCTTTTTACTCAGTTAAAATTCGAACGGATTCTCTACAAAGTCTTTTTAGACATGCACATTTTTATCCGAACAAAACGAAAACCAAATTTTATTAAATAAAATTTTATGAGTTGAAATATTTAATTTTAAGCTTTTGAATAAAATTAATCTAAAATTTTTAACTTTTTACTCGGTTAAAATTCGAACGGATTCTCTATAAAGCCTTTATAGACATGCACGTTTTATTCCCAACAAAACGAAAATTAGATGTTATTAAATCAAATTTTATGAGTTCAAATAGTTAATTACGGGCTTTTAAACAAAATTATACAGATTAATCTAAAATTTTCAACTTTTTAGTCGGTTAAAATTCGAACAGATTCTCTATAATGCCTTTTTAGACATGCACGTTTTAATCCGAACAAAACAATTACTAGATGTTATTAAATCAAATTTTTTGAGTTCAAATAATTAATTATGGGCTTTTGAATAAAACTATATAGATTAATCTAAAATTTTCAGCTTTTTACTCGTTTAAAATTTGAACGGATTCTCTATAAAGCCTTTTCAGATGTGGACGTTTTAATCCGAACAAAACAAAACCATATGTTATTAAATAAAATTTTATGAGTTCAAATAGTTGAATATAGGCTTTTGAAAAAAAATTATACAGATTAATCTAAAAGTTTTAGCTTTTTACTCGGTTAAAATTCGAACGGATTCTCTATAAAGCCATTTTTAAACATGCACGTTTTAATCCTAACAAAACGAAAATCAGATGTTATTAAATCAAATATTACGAGTTGAAATAGTTAATTATGGGATTTTGAACAAAATTATACAGATTAATCTAAAATTTTTAGCTTTTTACTCGGTTAAAATTAGAACGGATACTCTATAAAGCCTTTTTAGACATGCACGTTTTAATCCGAAAAAATGATAATTAGGGGCTTTTGAACTAAATTATGCAGATTAATCTAAAATTTTTAGCTTTTTACTAGTTTAAAATTTGAACGGATTCTCTATAAAGTCTTTTTAGACGTGGACGTTTTAATCAGAACAAAACAAAACCTGATGATATTAAATCAAATTTTATGAGTTCAAATAGTTAATTATGAGATTTTGAACAAAATTATAAATTTAAATCTAAATTTTTTAACTTTTTACTCGGTTAAAATTCGAACGGATTTTCTATAAAGCCTTTTTAGACATGCACATTTTTATTCGAGCAAAACGAAAACCAAATTTTATTAAATAAAATTTTATGAGTTCAAATATTTAATTTTGAGCTTTAGAATATAATTATACATATTAATCTAAAGTTTTTAGCTTTTTACTCGGATAAAATTCGAACGTATTCTCTATAAAGCCTTTTTAGACATACACGTTTTAATCCCAACAAATCAAAGACCAGATGTTATTAAATCAAATTTTATGAGTTCAAATATTTAATTTTGAGCTTTTGAACAAAATTATATAGATTAATCTAAAATTTTAAACTTTTTAGTTGGTTAAAATTCGAACAGATTCTCTATAAATCCTTTTTGGACATGCACGTTTTAATCCAAACACAAGGATAACTAGATGTTACTAAATCAAATTTTTTGAGTTCAAATAATTAATTATGGGCTTTTGAACAAAATTATACAGATCAATCTAAAATTTTTAGCTTTTTACTCTGTTAAAATTTGAACGGATTCTCTATAAAGCCTTTTTAGACGTGGACTTTTTAATCCGAACAAAACAAAAACCAGATGTTATTAAATGAAATTTTATGAGTTCAAATAGTTAATTATTGGATTTTGAACAAAATTATACAAATAAATCTAAAATTTTCAGCTTTTTACTCGGTTAAAATTTGAACGAATTCAGTACAAAGCCTTTTTAGACATGCACGTTTTAATCTGAACAAAACCAAATTTAGATGTTATTAAATCAAATTTTATGAGTTCAAATAGTTAATTATGGGATTTTGAACAAAATTATACAGATCAATCTAATATTTTTAGCTTTTTACTAGGTTAAAATTCGAACGGATTCTCTATAAAGCCTTTTTAGACATGCACGTTTTAATCCCAACAAAGCGAAAATCAGATGTTATTAAATCAAATTTTATGAGTTCAAATAATTAATTATGTGCTTTTGAACAAAATTATACAAATTAATCTAAAATTTTCAACTTTTTACAGGATTAAAATTCGAACAGATTCTCTATAAAGCCTTTTAAGACATGCACGTTTTAATCCGAACAAAAAGATAACTAGATGTTATTAAATCAACTTTTTTGAGTTCAAATAATTAATTATGGGCTTTTGAACAAAATTGTACAAAATAATCTAAAATTTTCAACTTTTTACTCGGTTAAAATTGTACAAAGCCTTTTTAGACTTGCACATTTTAATCCGATCAAAATAAAAACCAGATGTTATTAAATCAAATTTTATGAGTTGAAATAGTTAATTATGGGCTTTTGAAAAAAATTATAAAGATTAATCTAAAATTTTCAATTTTTTACTTGGTTAAAATTCGAACAGATTCTCTATAAAGCCTTTTTAGACATGTACGTTTCAATCCGAACAATACGATAATTAGATGTTATTAAATCAAATTTTTTGAGTTCAAATAATTAATTATGGTATTTTAAAAAAAATTATACAGATAAATCTAAAATTTTTACCTTTTTACTCGGTTAAAATTCGAACGCATTCTCTATAAAGCAATTTTAGAAATGCAAGTTTTAATCCCAACAAACCGAAAACCAGATGTTATTAAATCAAATTTTATGAGTTCAAGTAGTTGAATATGGGTTTTTGAACAAAATTATACATATTAATCTAAAATTTTTACCTTTTTACTCGGTTAAAATTCGAACGGATTCTCTACAAAGCCTCTTTAGACATGCACATTTTAATTCGAACAAAACGAAAAATATATTTTATTAAATGAAATTTTATGAGTTAAAATATTTAATTTTGAGCTTTTGAACAAAATTATACAGATTAATCTAAAGTTTTCAGCTTTTTACTCGGTTAAAATTTGAACGGACTCTTTATAAAGCCTTTTTAGACATGCACGTATTAAACCGAACAAAACGATAAGTAGATCTTATTAAATCAAATTTTATGATTTCAAATAGTTGAATATGAACTTTTAAACAAAATTATACAGATTAATCTAAAATTTTTAGCTTTTTACTTGGTTAAAATTCGGACGAATTCTCTACAAAGCCTTTTTATACATTCACATTTTAATCCCAACAAAACGAAAACAAGATTTTATTAAATGAATTTTATGAGTTCAAATATTTAATTTTGAGGTTTTGAACAAAATTATACAGATTAATATAAAATTTTAAGCTTTTTACTCGGTTAAAATTCGAATAGATTTTCTATAAATCCCTTTTAGACATGCACGTTTTAATCCCAACAAAACGAAAATGAGATGTTATTAATATCAAATTTAACGAGTTCAAATAGTTAATTATGGTCTTTTGAACAAAATTATTCATATTAATCTATAATTTTCAGTTTTTTACTCGTTTAAAATTTGAACGGATTCTCTATAAAGCCTTTTTAGACGTGGACGTTTTACACCGAACAAAACAAAACCAGATGTTATTAAATCAAATTTTAAGATTTTATATAGTTAATTATGAGATTTTCAACAAAATTATACAGATAAATCTAAAATTTTCTGCTTTTTACTTGGTTAAAATTCGAACGGATTCTCTATAAAGCAATTTTAGACAAGCAAGTTTTAATCCCAACAAAACAAAAATTAGATGTTATTAAATAAAATTTTATGAGTTCAAATAGTTGAATATGGGCTTTTGAACAAAATTATACAGATTAATCTAAAATTTTTAGCTTTTTACTCGATTAAAATTCGAACGGATTTTCTATAAAGCCTTTTTAGACATGCACGTTTTAATCCCAAAAAAATGAAAATCAGATGTTATTAAATCAAATTTTATGAGTAGAAATAGTTAACTAAGGGCTTTTGAACAAAGTTATATAGATTAATCTAAAATTTTCAGCTTTTTACTCAGTTAAAATTCGAACGGATTCTCTACAAAGTCTTTTTAGACATGCACATTTTTATCCGAACAAAACGAAAACCAAATTTTATTAAATAAAATTTTATGAGTTGAAATATTTAATTTTAAGCTTTTGAATAAAATTAATCTAAAATTTTTAACTTTTTACTCGGTTAAAATTCGAACGGATTCTCTATAAAGCCTTTATAGACATGCACGTTTTATTCCCAACAAAACGAAAATTAGATGTTATTAAATCAAATTTTATGAGTTCAAATAGTTAATTACGGGCTTTTAAACAAAATTATACAGATTAATCTAAAATTTTCAACTTTTTAGTCGGTTAAAATTCGAACAGATTCTCTATAATGCCTTTTTAGACATGCACGTTTTAATCCGAGCAAAACAATTACTAGATGTTATTAAATCAAATTTTTTGAGTTCAAATAATTAATTATGGGCTTTTGAATAAAACTATATAGATTAATCTAAAATTTTCAAGTTTTTACTCGTTTAAAATTTGAACGGATTCTCTATAAAGTCTTTTTAGACGTGGACGTTTTAATCCGAACAAAACAAAACCATATGTTATTAAATAAAATTTTATGAGTTCAAATGTTGAATATGGGCTTTTGAACAAAATTATACAGATTAATCTAAAATTTTTAGCTTTTTACTCGGTTAAAATTCGAACGGATTCTCTATAAAGCAATTTTAGACATGCAAGTTTTAATCCTACCAAAATGAAAACCAGATGTTATTAAATCAAATTTTATGAGTTCAAATAGTTGAATATGGTCTTTTAAACAAAATTATACATATTAATCTAAAATTTTTAGCTTTTTACTCGGTTAATATTCAAACGGATTCTCTATAAAGCCTTTTTAGATGTAGACGCTTTAATCCGAACCAAAAAAAACAGATGTTATTAAAACAAATTTTTCGAGTTCAAATAATTAATTATGGGCTTTTGAAAAGAATAGATAAATTAATCTAAAATTTTCAACTTTTTATTTTGTTAAAATTCGAACGGATTCTCTATAAAGCCTTTTTATACATGCACGTTTTAATCCAAACAAAACGACAATGAGATGTTATTAAATCAAATTTTTTGATTTTAAATAATTAATTATGTGCTTTTGAACAAAATTATACAGATTAATCTAAAATTTTCAGCTTTTTACTCGGTTAAAATTTGAACGGATTGTCTATAAAGTCTTTTTAGACATGCACATTTTAATCCGATCAAAACAAAAACCAAATGTTCTTAAATAAAATTTTATGAGTTCAAATAGTTAATTATGGGATTTTGAACAAAATTATACAGATAAATCTAAAATTTTCATCTTTTTACTCGATTAAAATTTGAACGGATTCTTTATAAAGCAATTTTAGACATGCAAGTTTTAATCCTACCAAAACGAAAACCATATGTTATTAAATCAAATTTTATGAGTTCAAATAGTTGAATATGGTCTTTTAAACAAAATTATACAAATTAACCTAAATTTTTTAGCTTTTTACTCGGTTAAAATTCCAACAAATTCTCTATAAAGCCTTTTTAGTCATGCACATTTTAATCCAAATAAAATGAAAACAAGATTTTATTAAATCAAATTTTATGAGTTCAAATATTTAATTTTGAGCTTTTGAATAAAATTATGCAGATTAATCTAAAATTTTAAGCTTTTTTAGACATGCACGATTTAATCCGAACAAAACCAAATCCAGATGTTATTAAATCAAATTTTATGAGTTCAAATAGTTAATTATGTGATTTTGAACAAAATTAGACAGATAAATCTAAAATTTTTAGATTTTTACTTGGTTAAAATTCAAACGGATTCTCTATAAAGACTTTTTAGACATGCACATTTTAATACGAACAAAACGATAACTAGATGTTATTAAATCAAATTTTTTAAGTTCAAATATTTAATTTGGAGCTTTTGAACAAAATTATACATATTAATCTAAAATTTTTAGCTTTTTTAGACATAGACGTTTTAATCCGAACAAAACCAAATCCAGATGTTATTAAATCAAATTTTATGAGTTCAAATAGTTAATTATGGGATTTTGAACAAAATTAGACAGATAAACCTAAAATTTTTAGCTTTTTACTCGGTTAAAATTCAAAAGGATTCTCTATAAAGCCTTTTTAGACATGCACGTTTTAATTCGAACAAAACAATAACTAGATAATATTAAATCAAAATTTTTGAGTTTAAATAATTAATTATGGGCTTTTGAACAAAATTATATAGATTAATCTAAAATTTTTAGCTTTTTACCCGTTTAAAATTTTTGTCTTTTTACTCGGTTAAAATTCAAACGGATTCTCCATAAAGCCTTTTTAGATATGCACGTTTTAATCCGAATAAAACGATAACTAGACGTTATTAAATCAAATTATTTGATTTAAAATAATTAATTATGGGCTTTTGAACAAAATTATACAGATTAATCAAAAAGTTTCAGCTTTTTACTCGGTTAAAATTCGAACAAATTCTCTTTGAAGCCCATTTCACACGTACGTTTTAATCCCAACAAAACGAAAACCAGATTTTATTGAATGAAATTTTATGAGTTCAAATAGTTAATTTTGAGCTTTTGAACAAAATTATACTTATAAATCTAAAATTTTTTGCTTTTTACTCGGTTAAAATTCGAATGGATTCTCTATCAAGCGTTTTTAGTCATGCACGTTTTAATCCCAACAAAACAAAAATTAGATGTTATTAAATCAAATTTTATGAGTTTAAATTGTTAATTAAGGACTTTTGAACAAAATTATACAGATTAATCTAAAATTTTTAGCTTTTACTCGGTTAAAATTCAAACAGATTCTCTATAAAGCCTTTTTAGACATGCACGTTTTAATCCAAACAAAACGATAACTAGATGTTATTAAATCAAATTTTTTGAGTTCAAATAATTAATTATGGGATTTTGAACAAAATTATGCAGATTAATGTAAAATTTTCAGCTTTTTACTCGGTTAAAATTCGAACGGATTCTCTATAAAGCCTTTTTAGACATGCACGTTTTAATCCGAACAAAATGATAAGTAGATGTTATTAAATCAAATTTTTTGAGTTAAAATAATTAATTATGGGCTTTTAAACAAAATTATACAAATTAATCTAAAATTTTTAGCTTTTTTCTCGGTTAAAATTCGAACGTATTCTCTATAAAGCTGTTTTAGACATCCACGTTTTAATCTCAACAAAACGACAACTAGATGTTATTAAATAAATATTTTGAGTTCAAATAATTAATTATGGGCTTTTGAACAAAATTATGCAGATTAATCTAAAATTTTCAGTTTTTTACTCGGATAAAATTCGAACAGATTCTCTTTAAAGCCCATTTACACATGCACATTTTAATCCCAACAAAACGAATACCAGATTTTATTGAATGAAATTTTATGAGTTCAAATAGTTAATTTTAAGCCTTTGAACAAAATTATACTTATTAATCTAAAATTTTTAACTTTTTACTAGGTTAAAATTCGAACGGATTCTCTATCAAGCCTTTTTAGACATGTACGTTTTAATCCAAATAAAACGAAAATCAGATGTTATTAAATCAAATTTTATGAGTTCAAATAGTTAATTAAGGGCTTCTGAACAAAATTATACAGATTAATCTAAAATTTTCAGCATTTTACTCGGCTAAAATTCGAACGTATTCTCTATAAAGCTTTTTTAGACATGCATGTTTTAATCCGAACAAAATGATAACTAAATATTATTATTTCAAATTTTTTGAGTTCAAATAATTAATTATGGGCTTTTGAACAAAATTATACAGATTAATCTAAAATTTTTAGCTTTTACTCGTTTAAAATTAGAACGGATTCTCTATAAAGCCTTTTTATACATGCACGTTTTAATCCGAACAAAGCAAAAACCAGATATTATTAAATCAAATTTTTTGAGTTCATATAGTTAATTAAGGGATTTTGAATAAAATTATATAGATAAATGTAAATTTTCAGGTTTTTACTCGGTTAATTTCGAACGGATTCTCTATAAAGCCTTTTTAGACATGCATCTTTTAATCCGAACAAAACAAAAACCATATGTTATTAAATCTAATTTTATGAGTTCAAATAGTTAATTATGGAATTTTGAACAAAATTATACAGATAAATCTAAAATTTTTAGCTTTTTACTCGGTTAAAATTCAAACGGATTCTCTATAAAGCCTTTTTAGACATGCACGTTTTAACCCGAACAAAACGATAACTATATGTTACTAAATCAAATATTTTGAGTTCAAATAATTAATTATGGCCTTTTGAACAAAATTCTGTAGCTTAATCTAAAATTTTCAGCTTTTTACTCGGTTAAAATTCAAACGGATTCTCTATAAAGCCTTTTTAGACATGCACATTTTAATCTCAACAAAACGAAATCCAGATTTTATTAAAAGAAATTTTATGTGTTCAAATATTTAATTTTGAGCTTTTGAATAAAATTATACAGATTAAAATAAAATTTTTAGCTTTTTACTCGGTTAAAATTCGAACGGATTCTCAATAAAGCCTTTATAGACATGCACGTTTTAATTCCAATAAAACGAAAACCAGATGTTATTAAATCAAATTTTATGAGTGCAAATAGTTAATCACGGGCTTTTAAACAAAATTATACAGATTAATCTAAAATTTTCAGCTTTTTACTCGGTTAAAATTTGAACGGATTCTCTATAAAGCCTTTTTAGATATGCACGTTTTAATCTGAACAAAACCAAAACCGGATATTATTAAATCATTTTTTATTATTTCAAATAGTTAATTAAGGGCTTTTGAACAAAATTATACAGATTAATCTAAAATTTTCAGCTTTTTAGTCGGTTAAAATTTGAACGGATTCTCTATAAAGCCTTTTTAGACATGCAGTTTTAATCCGAACAAAATGATAACTAGATGTTATTAAATCAAATTTTTTGAGTTAAAATAATTAATTATGGGCTTTTGAACAAGTTATATAGATTTATCTAAAATTATTAGCTTTTTACTCGTTTAAAATTTGTACGGATTCTCTATAAAGCCTTTTTAGATGTGGACATTTTAAACCGAACAAAACAAAACCAGATGTTATTAAATCAAATTTGATGAGTTTAAATAGTTAATTATTAGATTTTGAACAAAATTATAAAGATAAATCTAAAATTTTCAGCTTTTTACTCGGTTAAAATTCAAACGAATTCTCTATAAAGCCTTTTTTGACATGCACGTTTTAATCAGAACAAAACAATAACTAGATTTTATTAAATCAATTTTTTGAGTTCAAATAATTAATTATGGGCTCTTGAACAAAATTATGTAGATTAATCTAAAATTTTCAGCTTTTTACTCGGTTAAAATTCAAACGGATTCCCTATAAAGCATTTTTAGTCATGCACATTTTAATCTCAACAAAACGAAAACCAGATTTTATTAAATGAAATTTTATGAGTTCAAATATTTAATTTATAGCTTTTGAATAAAATTATACAGATTAATCTAAAATTTTTAGCTTTTTACTCGGTTAAAATTCGAACGGATTCTGTATAAAGCCTTTATAAGACATGCATGTTTTAATCCGAACAAAATGATAACTAGATGTTATTATTTCAAATTTTTTGAGTTCAAATAATTAATTATGGGCTTTTGAACAAAATTATACAGATTAATCTAAAATTTTTAGCTTTTTACTCGTTTAAAATTAGAACGGATTCTCTATAAAGCCTTTTTAGACATTCACGTTTTAATCCGAACAAAACAAAAACCAGATATTATTAAATCAAATTTTATGAGTTCATATAGTTAATTAAGGGCTTTTGAATAAAATTATATAGATAAATGTAAATTTTCAGGTTTTTACTCGGATAATTTTGAACGGATTCTCTATAAAGCCTTTTTAGACATGCACGTTTTAACCCGAACAAAACAAAAATCAGATGTTATTAAATCTAATTTTATGAGTTCAAATAGTTAATTATGGGATTTTGAACAAAATTATACAAATAAATCTAAAATTTTCAGCTTTTTACTCGGTTAAAATTCAAACGGATTCTCTATAAAGCCCTTTTAGACATGCACGTTTTAATCCGAACAAAATGATAACTAGATGTTATTAAATCAAATTTTTTGAGTTAAAATAATTAATTATGGGCTTTTGAACAAGTTATATAGATTTATCTAAAATTTTTAGCTTTTTACTCGTTTAAAATTTGAACGGATTCTCTATAAAGCCTTTTTAGACGTGGACGTTTTAAACCGAACAAAACAAAACCAGATGTTATTAAATCAAATTTGATGAGTTCAAATAGTTAATTATGAGATTTTGAACAAAATTATAAAGATAAATCTAAAATTTTCAGCTTTTTACTCGATTAAAATTCAAACGGATTCTCTATAAAGCCTTTTTAGACATGCACGTTTTAACCCGAACAAAACGATAACTAGATATTATTAAATCAAATTTTTTGAGTTCAAATAATTAATTATGGGCTTTTGAACAAAATTATGTAGATTAATCTAAAATATTCAGCTTTTTACTCGGTTAAAATTCAAACGGATTCTCTATAAAGGCTTTTTAGACATGCACATTTTAATCTCAACAAAACGAAAACCAGATTTTATTAAATGAAATTTTATGTGTGCAAATATTTAATTTTGAGCTTTCGAATAAAATTATACAGATTAATCTAAAATTTTTAGCTTTTTACTCGGTTAAAATTCGAACGGATTCTCTATAAAGCCTTTTTAGACATGTACGTTTTAATCCCAACAAAACGAAAACCAGATATTATTAAATTAAATTTTTTGAGTTCAAATAATTAATTATGGGCTTTTGAACAAAATTATATAGATTAATCTAAAATTTTCAGCTTTTTACTTAGTTAAAATTTGAACGGATTCTCTATAAAGCCTTTTTAGACATGCATGTTTTAATCCGAACAAAACAAAAACCAGAAGTTATTAAATCAAATTTTATGATTTCAAATAGTTAATTAAGGGCTTTTGAACAAAATTATACAGATTAATCTAAAATTTTCAGCATTTTACTCGGTTAAAATTCAAACGGATTCTCCATAAAGCCTTTTTAGACATGCACGTTTTAATCCGAACAAAACGATAACTAAATGTTATTAAATCAAATTTTTTGAGTTCAAATAATTAATTATGGGCTTTTGAACAAAATTATGCAGATTAATCTAAAATTTTCAGCTTTTTACTCTATTAAAATTCGAACAGATTCTCATTAAAGCCCATTTACACATGCACATTTTAATCCCAACAAAACAAAAACCAGATTTTATTAAATGATATTTTATGAGTTCAAATAGTTAATTTTGAGCTTTTGAACAAAATTATACTTATTAATCTAAAATTTTCAGCTTTTTACTCGGTTAAAATTCGAACGAATTCTCTATCAAGCCTTTTTAGACATGCACGTTTTAATCCCAACAAAACGAAAATTAGATATTATTAAATCCAATTTTATGAGTTCAAATAGTTAACTAAGGGCTTTTGAACAACATTATATAGATTAATCTAAAATTTTCAGCTTTTTACTCGGTTAAAATTCAAATGAATTCTCTATAAAGCCTTTTTAGACATGCCCGTTTTAATCTGAACAAAACGATAACTAGATGTTATTAAATCAAATTTTTTGAGTTCAAATAATTAATTATGGGGTTTTGAACAAAATTATGCAGATTAATCTAAAATTTTCAGCTTTTTACTCAGTTAATATTCGAATGGATTCTCTATAAAGCCTTTTTAGATATGCACGTTTTAATCCGAACAAAATGATAAGTAGATGTTATTAAATCAAATATTTTGAGTTCAAATAATTAATTATGGGCTTTTAAACATAATTATACAGATTAATCTAAAATTTTCAGATTTTTACTCGTTTAAAATTTGAACGGATTCCCTATAAAGCCTTTTTAGACGTGGATGTTTTAAGCTAAACAAAACAAAACCAGATGTTATTAAACCAAATTTTATGAGTTCAAATAGTTAATTATGAGATTTTGAACAAAATTATAGAGATAAATCTAAAATTTTCAGCTTTTTACTAGGTTAAAATTCGAACGGATTCTCTATAAAGCCTTTTTAGATATACACGTTTTAATCTGAACAAAACAAAAACCAGATATTATTAAATCAAATTTTATGAGTTCAAATCGTTAATTATGGGATTTTGAACAAAATTATACAGATAAATCTAAAATTTTCAAGTTTTTACTCTGTTAAAATTCGAACGGATTCTCTATAAAGCCTTTTCAGACATGCATGTTTTAATCTGAACAAAACAAAAACCATATGTTATTAAATAAAATTTTATGAGTTCAAATAGTTAATTATGGGATTTTGAACAAAATTATACAGATAAATCGAAAATTTTTAGCTTTTTACTCGGTTAAAATTCGAACGGATTCTGTATAAAGCAATTTTAGATATGTAAGTTTTAATCCCACCAAAATGAAAACCAGATGTTATTAAATCAAATTTTATGAGTTCAAATAGTTAAATATGGTCTTTTAAACAAAATTATATAGATTAACCTAAAATTTTTAGCTTTTTACCCGGTTAAAATTCCAACGAATTCTCTACAAAGCCCTTTTAGACATGCACATTTTAATCTCAACAAAACGAAAACAAGATTTTATTAAATGAAATTTTATGAGTTCAAATATTTAATTTTGAGCCTTTGAACAAAATTATACATATTAATCTAAACTTTTCAACTTTTTACTCGGTTAAAATTCGAACGGATTCTCTATAAAGCCTTTTTAGACATGCACGTTTTAATCTGAACAAAACGATAACTAGATGTTATTAAATCAAATTTTTTGAGTTCAAATAATTAATTATGGGCTTTTGAACAATATTATGCAGATTAATCTAAAATTTTTAGCTTTTTACTCGGTTAAAATTCGAACAGATTTTCTTTAAAGCCCATTTACACACACACATTTTAATCCCAACAAAACGAAAACCAGATTTTATTAAATGAAATTTGATGAGTTCAAATAGTTAATTTTCAGCTTTTGAACAAAATTATGTAGATTAATTTAAAATTTTCAGCTTTTTACTCGGTTATAGTTATAACGGATTCTCTATAAAGCTTTTTTAGACATGCACGTTTTAATCCCAACAAAACGAAAATCAGATGTTATTAAATCAAATTTTATAAGTTCAAATAGTTAATTAAGAGCTTTTGAACCAAATTATACAGATTAATCTAAAATTTTCAGCTTTTTACTCAGTTAAAATTCGAACAGATTCTCTTTAAAGCACATTTACACATGCACGTTTTAATCCCAACAAAACAAAGACCAGATTTTATTGAATGAAATTTTATGAGTTCAAATTGTTAATTTTGAGCTTTTGAACAAAATTATACTTATTAATCTAAAATTTTCAGCTTTTTACTCTGTTAAAATTCGAACGGATTCTCTATAAAGCCATTCTGGACATGAACATTTTAATCCCAACAAAATGAAAATCAGACGTTATTAAATCAAATTTTATGAGTTTAAATACTTAATAATGGGCTTTTGAACAAAATTATACAGATTAATCTAAAATTTTCAGCGTTTTTACTTGGTTAAAATTCAAACGGATTCTCTATAAAGCCTTTTTAGACATGTACGTTTTAATCCGAACAAAACGATAACTAGATGTTATTAAATAAAATTTTTTTGATTTCAAATAATTAATTATCCGTTTTTAAACAAAATTATGTAGATTAATCTAAAATTTTTAGCTTTTTACTGGGTTAAAATTTGAATAGATTCTCTATAAAGCCCAGTTACACATACGCGTTATAATCCCAAAATAACAAAAACCAAATTTTATTAAATCAAATTTTATGAGTTCAAATAGTTAATTATGGGCTTTTGAACAAAATTATTGAAATTAATCTAAAATTTTCAGCTTTTTACTCTGTAAAAATTTGAACGGATTCTCTATAAAGCCTTTCTAGACATGAACATTTTAATCCCAATAAAACGAAAACCAGTTGTTATTAAATCAAATTTTATGAGTTCAAATAGTTAATTATGGTCTTTTGAATAAAATTATACAGATTAATCTCAAATTTTTAGCTTTTTACTCTGTTAAAATTAGAACGGATTCTCTATAATGTATTTATAGACAAGCACATTTTAATCCCAACAATATGACAACCAAATATTATTAAATCAAATTTTATGAGCTCAAATAGTTAACTATAGGCTTTTAAACAAAATTATACAATTTAATCTAAAATTTTTAGCTTTTTACGTGGTTAAAATTGGAACGGATTCTTCATAAAGCAATTTTAGACATACACGTTTTAATCTCAACAAAATGACAACCAAATATTATTAAATCAAATTTTATGAGTTAAAATAGTTAATTATGGGCTTTTGTAAAAAATTATACATATTAATCTTAAGTTTTCAACTTTTTACTCAGTTAAATTGCAACGGATACTAAATAGAGCCCATTTAGAAAGTTTTAATCCCTAAAAAACGACAACAAAACAAAAACCGAATATTATTAAATTGAATTTTATGAGTTCAAATACTTGAATATGGGATTTTGAACAAAATTATACAGATTAATCTAAATTTTTTACCTTTTTACTCGGTTAAAATTCGAACGGATTCTCTACAAAGCTTTTTTAGGCATGCACATTTTAATTTCAACAAAACAAAAACCAGATATTATTAAATGAAATTTTATGAGTTCAAATATTTAATTTTGAGCTTTTGAACAAAATTAAAAAGATTAATCTAAAATTTTCAGATTTTTACTCGGTTAAAATTCGAACGGATTCATTATAAAGCCTTTTTAGATATGCACGTTTTAATCCCAACAAAACAAAAATCAAATGTTATTAAATCAAATTTTACGAGTTCAAATAGTTAATTATGGTCTTTTGAACAAAATTACACAGATTAATCTAAAATTTTTAACTTTTTACTCGGTTAAAATTTAAACGGATTCTCTATAAAGCCTTTTTAGACATGCACGTTTTAATCCGAACAAAATGATAAGTAGATGTTATTAAATCAAATTTTTTGAGTTCAAATAATTAATTAAGGGCTTTTAAACAAAATTATACAGATTAATCTAAAATTTTTCAGATTTTTACTCGTTTAAAATTTGAACGGATTCCCTATAAAGCCTTTTCAGACGTGGATGTTTTAATCTAAACAAAACCAAACCAGATTTTATTAAATCAAATTTTATGAGTTCAAATAGTTAATTATGAGATTTTGAACAAAATTATACAGATAAATCTAAAATTTTCAGCTTTTTACTCGGTTAAAATTAGAACGGATTCTCTATAAGGCCTTTTTAGATATACACGTTTTAATCCGAACAAAACAAAAACCAGATATTATTAAATCAAATTTTATGAGTTCAAATCGTTAATTATGGGATTTTGAACAAAATTATACAGATAAATCTAAAATTTTTAGCTTTTTACTCTGTTAAAATTCGAACGGATTCTCTATAAAGCCTTTTCAGACATGCATGTTTCAATCTGAACAAAACAAAAACCATATGTTATTAAATAAAATTTTACGAGTTCAAATAGTTAATTATGAGATTTTGAACAAAATTATACAGATAAATCTAAAATTTTCAGCTTTTTACTCGGTTAAAATTCGAACGGATTCTCTATAAAGCAATTTTAGATATGCAATTTTTAATCCCACCAAAACGAAAACCAAATGTTACTAAATCAAATTTTATGAGTTCAAATAGTTGAATATGGTCTTTTAAACAAAATTATACAGATTAACCTAAAATTTTTAGCTTTTTACTCGGTTAAAATTCCAACAAATTCTCTACAAAGCCTTTTTAGACATGCACATTTTAATCTCAACAAAACAAAAACAAGATTTTATTAAATGAAATTTTATGAGTTCAAATATTTAATTTTGATTAATCTAAAATTTTTAGCTTTTTACTCGGTTAAAATTTGAACGGGTTCTCTATAAAGTCTTTTTAGACGTTGACGTTTTAATCCGAACAAAACAAAAACCAGATGTTATTAAATCAAATTTTATGAGTTCAAATAGATAATTATAGGATTTTGGACAAAATTATACAGATAAATCTAAAATTTTCAACTTTTTACTCGGTTAAAATTCGAACGGATTCGCTATGAAGCAATTTTAGACAAGCAATTTTTAGTCCCAACAAAACGAAAAGTAGATTTTATTAAATCAAATTTTGTCAGTTCAAATAGTTAATTATTGGCTTTTGAACAAAATTATACAGATTAATCTAAAATTTTCAACTTTTTACTCGGT
Organism: Abelmoschus esculentus; assembly: GCA_035048815.1. Lineage (NCBI taxonomy): Eukaryota > Viridiplantae > Streptophyta > Magnoliopsida > Malvales > Malvaceae > Abelmoschus > Abelmoschus esculentus. Next base: position 11,401,256 of record JAUCBN010000036.1, read on the forward strand.
TAAAATTCGAACGAATTCTCTATAAAGCCTTTTTAGACATACACATTTTAATTCCAACAAAACGATAACTAGATGTTATTAAATCAAATTTTTTGAGTTCAAATAATTAATTATGGGCCTTTGAACAAAATTATACAGATTAATCTAAAATTTTCAGCTTTTTAAGTTAAAATTTGAACGGATTCTCTATAAAGCCTTTTTAGACATGCACGTTTTAATCCGAACAAAACAAAAAACAGATGTTATTAAATAAAATTTTATGAGTTCAAATAGTTAATTATGGGATTTTTAACAAAATTAAACAGATAAATTTAAAATTTTCAGCTTTTTACTGGGTTAAAATTCGAACGAATTATCTATAAAGCAATTTTAGACATGCAGGTTTTAATCCCACAAAACGAAAAACCAGATGTTATTAAATCAAATTTTATGAGTTCAAATAGTTGAATATGGTCTTTTAAACAAAATTATACAGATTAATCTAAAATTTTTAGCTTTTTACTCGTTAAAATTCGAACGAATACTCCGATGAATCTACCAGGGTTAAGAGACCGAGAGCCACTATGGCTCCTATTGAGAAAGTTGGGATGAGCAGCGCAAAAAACTCTGCGGAGGAGGTTGACTTGGACAACCCCGTCGACCAAAATGATCAATTTATTTTGGAACTGTCTGAGCCTTGGCAACGCTCTGACAGTTCTTGTCTTACAACATGCTGCTCTCATGCATGATGCCTTTATCTTTTTTATATTTTCTTCTAGTTCTTCTAGTTTTTTATTTTTCTTTCTACTTCTGTTAGGAACTTGCGGCTGCTTAGGCTTTGTCTTTAAGTCTCTTGTTTTGCTGTTCTTTTTTCTTTGGAATAATAATATCTTTTTTGTTTTGTTTGTTTACTCTTTCTGTTTTTCGTTTCAACTTCCTTTTGTTTTTTCAGTTTGGTGTTCTGGAATACACCAAACTAAACCTATAACTGGTTGTTTTGTTTACTATCTATCTTATATAAGGTTTCTGAATTCTCCACCCTTACTAAGGGAATACTCCAACATCTTTTATGATGTCGTTCCTTCGCGAGCAACTATTAATATCATTTCGACTAAAGCTAGAATTGATATAGCTGGGATGAGCAACGTTAAAAACTCTTCGGCAGAGGTTGACTGTGTTCAACCCCGCCGAGGAACATGAAACTCTTATGCTGGCAAATTAATAAGCGCATTAAATCCAACGAGCGCATCACTCAACTGAATGACTTTATTAATATGTGTCTTAAACGCCAGCTTCCGGACTCAGAAATTCACAACCTTCTTTCTACCAAAAGTGAGCTTGATAGCTTGCTCAATGCGAAGGAAACTTATTGGGCTCAACGAGCTCGGACACACTGGTTAGAGCACGGAGACAAAAATACCTCTTTTTTTCATGCTAGGGCTAACAACAGACGGAGAAAGAATCGTATTATTGGACTCTTTAACCACCAGAATATCTGGCAAACCAAAACGGTTGACATTATGTCTACTGCTATTAATTACTTTCAAAACCTTTTTACATCTTCCTTTCCCACTATAGCGTCTTCCATCTTGGATAACATTCCTTCCATTGTTACTGAATCAATGAATAATGACCTCAACAAGGACTTTACAGCAGATGAAGTTTTTATTGCTTTTCGTGATATTGACCCGAAGAAAGCCCCGGGAGTTGATTGTTTTCCGAGTGGTTTCTTCCGGAAATACTGGAACATCCTTGGCCTGGATTTTACCAATCTCTGTCTCGAACTTCTAAGAGGGAATGTTAATATGGAAGAGGTCAATCGTTCCATTATTGTTCTTATTCCCAAAATAAGTGACCCTACTACGATGCGACATCTTCGACCGATCAGTCTTTGTACAGTAATTTATAAAACTGTGTCGAAAGTTTTGGTTAATCGTCTAAAAGCTATTATACCCTTATGTATTAGTGGCAATCAAGCTATTTTCGTTCATGGACGGAATATCACTGATAATATTCTTATTGCTCATGAGCTCATCCATACATTAAATACTGATGCCACTTCTTTGGCCAAAGGTACTAGCTTAAAGCTAGATATGGAAAAAGCCTTTGACCGTGTTGAATGGCCTTTCCTTGAACAAATTATGACCCACCTAGGCTTCAATCCAGGATGGGTTTCACTTATTATGTGGTGTGTCTCCTCGGTTTCATTTCAAGTTCGCATCAATGATTCTTTTTCGCGGCCTTTCAAACCTAGCAGAGGTCTCAGGCAAGGGGATCCTCTCTCCCCTTTTCTGTTCCTTTTCTGTACTCAAGGCCTTTCAGCTTTACTCAATGCTAAACAATGGAATGGTCACCTCCCGGGACTTTGTACTAGCAGGAATGGGCCTCGCATCAACCATCTTCTATTTGCGGATGACTGTGTCGTCTTTATTAAAAATACAACTACTGAAGCTCAATGCCTTAAGGATGCTTTGCATACCTATACCACCTCGTCTAGGCAGGCTGTGAATTTTGAAAAATCTACTATCTTTTTTTCACGGAAAACTTCTACTTCACTCTGGGCAGATATCAATGATATTCTCCATGTGCGAGAAGTGAATGATCCTAGTATTTATCTAGGAGTTCCTCTCCTTATCGGAAAGAACAAAACTGTCGCCTTGGGCTTCACTAGGGACAATATGAATGCCCGTCTGAGTACTTGGGATAAACATCTCCTTTCTTTTAGCGGTAGAGAAATCTTCATTAAATCTGTGATATAATCTATGCCCCAATATGTTATGTCTTGTTACCTGTTATCACAAAATATTATTGACGACATGACCAATGCGATACGTAGATACTGGTGGTCTGGGAAAGCTGATAAGCGTGGGTGGCACTTGCTTCCCTGGAACACTATCTGTCTACCGAAAGTTGCTGGAGGTGTTGGTTTTCGGGATCTTCATCACTTTAACATTGCATTGCTAGGCAAACAAATTTGGCAGTTACTTTGTGAGCCTTCTAGCCTTCTTAGTCAGGTTTACAAATGCAAGTACTATCCATCGGGCTCAGTCCTTGATTCTGATTATACTCGGAGTTCCTCCTTTGCCTGGAAAGGTCTTAGCATTGCTATTTCTAAGCTTCGTAATGGTTTTTCAAGCGTCCTGGTCTTTCCAGTAATGTTTAGATTCATTTTGACAAGTGGGGTGGCTCTCAGCCTGTACATCTTTATGGTGATTATGAGGTGAATGACAAAATCCCCCTTCATGCAGGTGCCTTCATGGTACATAATTTACCTCGTTGGGATGAAACAAAAGTAAGGGGATATTTCTCCCATGAAGATGCTAATACCATTCTTAATGTTCCAATTCTTAATGATGTTAACGGCACCACCCTTTGGGGTCACCATGACGCTGATATTTATACAGTGCATTCTGGCTATCAGTTTCTGCAATTGCAGCCAGGGCCTGTCAACAGGCCATCCAAACTTTGGAAGATTTTGTCTAAATTACCTACACTACCCAAAGTTCGTTCCTTTGGTTGGCGGTTATGTCATGATGCACTACCTTCCGGACAGAAAATTCTTCATGCCAATCTTGGCTCAGGGATCTGCCCTGTTTGTGCCACGGCCATAGAATCTTCCCTCCATGCTATGAGGGATTATCCTAGTGCTAAGGAGGCACTCCTTTTGGCAGAACTCCCCTCTCAGGTTTTATCCAGTGCTTATTCCTCCCCCCATCAGTGGCTTTCTGATGTTGCTGGTTTTCTTCCCTTGCACCAATTCTCGCTCCTTATAACGGTTCTATAGAATTTATGGAATTGCCGTAATGATTTTGTTCATAATAATCACCTCCAACTAGTTTGGTTAACTGTTGCCAATGTGCAGAAACTTTTTGCCGATTATACATCACTTAATGATGTATCCCGCCAGCGTTTTCGGCTAGCTGAGCCCATTCTTGCTCCAGCTAAATAAACGAAGCCGGCTCCAGGTTTTGTTAAAATTAACACGGATGGGGCTTTTGACCCTATCTTAAGGGGGGCTGCTGCAGGCGTCATTGCTCGGGATTCCTCTGGCTCCGTGCTTGGTGGATATTCTATGCCCTTTGTTTGTCTTGATCCTGCCTCTACTGAGGCTCTCGCCATTTTAGAAGGATTACGTTTTGTTATTGCCAATGGATGGACTAATGTGATTATTGAAACAGATTTTGCTTCCATTGCTAACAAAGTCAACAACGCCCTTTATCAAGATCTTTCCACAGTTCAGCATTTGGTGTCTCGCATCCGCTCCACTCTTGGTACTTTGCCTGATTGCAAGATTTGTTATGTGCCTAGAGCTGCAAACGTTGTAGCCCATACTTTGGCTAATAGGGCTTTACATTCTTTTACTTCCTCCTATTTTGATTGTTTCTTTCCCGATTTCATTCGGGCTTCTGTAAACTCGGAGAGGTTTTCCTCTTTTGCTCAATAATACCTTGGGTACTCTTTTCCCCATAGGGGCCATTTCACCTCTCGGGGTGTCTGGCTATAGGGGGGTTTTAATGAGGCCCTTTCATTCAAAAAATATTCGAACGAATTCTCTACAAAGCCTTTTTAGACATGCATATTTTAATCCCAACAAAACGAAAATAAGATTTTATTAAATTAAATTTTATGAGTTCAAATATTTAATTTTGAGCTTTTGAACAAAATTATACAGATTAATCTAAAATTTTTAGCTTTTTACTCAGTTAAAATTCGAACGGATTCTCTATAAAGCCTTTTTAGACATGCACATTTTAATCCCAACAAAACCAAGATCAGATGTTATTAAATCAAATTTTACGATTTCAAATAATTAATTATGGGCTATTGAACAAAATTATATAGATTAATCTAAAATTTTTAGCTTTTTACTCGGTTAAAATTTGAACGGATTCTCTATAAAGCCTTTTTAGACGTAGACGTTTTAATCCAAACAAAACAAAAACCAGATATTATTAAATCAAATTTTATGAGTTCAAATAGTTAATTATGGGATTTTGAACAAAATTATACAGATAAATCTAAAATTTTCAACTTTTTACTCGGTTAAAATTCGAACGGAGTCTCTATAAAACAATTTTACACAAGCAAGTATTAGTCCCAATAAATTGAAAATTAGATGCTATTAAATCAAATTTTATGAGTTCAAATAGTTGAGTATGGGCTTTTGAACAAAATTATAAAGATTAATCTAAAATTTTTAGCTTTTTACTCAGTTAAAATTCGAACGGATTGATATGGATTATGGCCTCCTCTCTCAATTCTCTCTCCCTTAAACCTCCTAGATTTTCTTTTCTTATCTTTCCGCCGTCGCTCTGCTCTTTGTTCTCCGTCGTCCTTCCCCCCTCTTCTTCTCGGTTTTGACCCTTATTATTTTGGTTTTGCCGTCTCTTTTCTTCGGTGCAGTGGTGGTTCTGTTCTCCGACTTCCTCGGTTATTTTTTCCATGGAGGTTCTTGTCTGCCGTTTGAGGTTTTCAGGGAGTTCTTTTCTTTTTCTTGTTTCTTTCTTTTTGTCTATTCTTCTTTGCAGGTTTTTCTCTTGCTGCTGGACGGAGATCACGGTTTTTCTTCACTGTTTAAGTCTTTTCTCCTCCCTGCCTCACTAACGTTTTTGTTTTTACTCGACACCTCTTTGAGAGAGGAGGCCTGGAGTCCATCGTACTTACCACGTTTACGGATCGAGGAGGGCAGACCTCCACAATAATACAGATCTTGTTTCCATGGCGATTGGTTCGCTTAAGTCTCCACCTTCCTATCGTTGCTGGGTGTAAACTGTAATAACCCAAAATTCGGAGTCAAAATCCCCAAAGTAAAAGTCAAAATCCCTAAATTCGAACCCTAATATTTGGGGATTTAAAATTCTGAAATTAAGGACTAAAATGAGAATTTATAAAACTTAAGGGTCAAAATGTAAGAATTCAAAAACATCGAACCCCTGAATGGTAATTACACCATTTTCCTGGGGAAACGTTTTCCCCTCTTCAGTTAACCGAAGCTTTAATTGATATTTAAAGGATTCCAATTATTCTCGGATTATATTCGAATAATTAGACAAGATGGGTGTTTCAAACCACTCGAAATACACTCTTCCTTGCCTCTGTTTTCCTGCCGAACAGTACTAAGGGATTGTTTGTTCACGTTCATTGGATTTTATTAAGGTAAGAATTTATTCGGGTTATGAAATCCTTTTTCGTTTCTGTTTCAGGATAATTTTGTGTTAGGAGTATTTCTGTTAAGGCTGTTATCATGTGTTGATTGTGTTCGATTTAAGGGAAATGATGGTTCGAGTGAAACAAAAAAAAATAAAAATAGAGGGGGGAGTATTTTGGTGCTTTTGAACGGTTCTGGAGTGTGGTTGATGTTTGTTGGCGTTGAATCGAGTAAGGATTTGGTTGAGGGTGTTTTTGAAGCGGTTTTGAATCGAATTGGGAGTGAAAATAGGGTTTAAAATTGTGAAAATGGCGTGTTTGGTTGGTGGGAAAAATTTGGAAATTTTCCAGATTTTTCCCACCAACCAAATAGACCGAACTGAACCCAGGAGAACCGGCCCAGACCCGAACCGCGACCCGAACTTGAACCCAGACCCGACCTGTCCGACCCGATCTCCGACCCGGCTGACGTCATCGCTGATGTCACTACTGACGTCATCGCTGATGTCAGCAGCTGACGTCAGTGTTGACTGATGACGTCATCTACTGATGTTAGCGTTGACCAATGCTAACGTCAGTAGTTGACTTTTTTGACCCGGGCCTACTTTATGTTTTTTGACGTCCTGAATCCAATGGCGCTGTCTGTTTTTCGAAATTCGAACCCGAAGTGTCGTTTTTGGGGGTTTGAAGTTCGATAAGTTATCTAGAAGTTATCTGTAAAGGTTTCTGAATAAATTTCTGTTTGCTTCAGGTGACGAGGATTCCGACCCCAAGCAGTTACCTCCTTCTCCTCCTGTACAAGGTCCGGTACATCCTCATTCGGGACCTTCACGTGAGTAACGGTTAAATTCTATTTAGATTATTTTTCGGTAATGCGGCATAGTAGGAAGTCTAACTTTTTCTGTTAATTGTAGCCTCTACTCCTGCTCAGCCTAGTGGTAGAGCCGAGTCCAGTAGACGCCAAGATCGTCGTTGAGTCTTCTGATGCAGGTGTGTTCTCTCTCGTTCATCTTGTAAATCTGTTATTCTGTATATTCGATTTCTGTTAACCGTATGATCATGCATCATTCTGACATATCATTTCTGATTCTGATATCTGTCATGCTTGCCTCCTGTTAGACTTTAAGGCATACATTCTTATTCTGTATCTGCATATAACATGGCATCTGGAATATTATCTGTGTACGGGGAAGTTAGTGATTTATCACTTATGTTCAGTGGCTCCACCTTCGGATCGAGATACCACTTTTGTTGGTGTGATGGTGTTAGAGTGATCTGGGACCAACTCTTCTGTGGTGTTCGGAGATGGGTACATATCATGCATACTCTGCCTATTCTGCATATTCTGTACTATTATTCGGTTTAACTGTTCTAGAGACACACTAGGCTCCCTAGCTTACACCCTCTTAGATTTTTGTTTCAGATCTCAGTCCTAGGCTCGGTATGGTACTTGGAGGATCATGTTTCAGTTTGAGATTTATAGTATGTTTTTCTATTTCGGATTCTGGATTATTTTATGTTTGAATAATAATTTCTGTATTACACACATTATACTTTTATCGGGTTTTGTTACATTTATTGTTCATCAAATTTACGGGTTGAACTTAATTTAATCTCTAAATGTTTAATTTTTATTATTATTTTAATTTATTAATTATTTAATAAATTATCCGAATATTTTATTTTATTTTTATAAAAATCCTAACTTGCGAAACAAGTTTTCTGTTTGTAAACCCTAACTTGTAATCTAAGAAATTAGATTAATTTTAGAGGTTATATTTAGTGGTATCAGAGCCCGGTTCAACCCACGGACTGTGAAGTTCGAATTGATTTTTGATCTGAAAATGTTTTTGTCAAAATTAATTGAAACTCTAGATTTCTGTTTTGACTATGTATTTTGAAAATTCCTGAATTATTTCGAATATTACTCAAAGTATAGATTCTAATGTAGGATTCTGTCTGTCTTTCTGTAGATATTCTACTATGACACCGCGTCGAAGTACCCGTTTTGCGACCGGTAGAGGTCGTGGCTGAGGCCGTGGCCGAGGTCGATCTGTTGCATCCTCTAGTAATGTTCCGCCTCCTGTGGACCCGCCACAAGCTCAGAGTCTGACCCAAAATCTAGGAAGGGAGGCTCAGCCCGAGATATAGACCGAGGCTCAGCAAGCCGAGGTTAATCAGCTGGTCCAGAGTGAGGGACCATATGTGCCTGAGGATAGTGAGACTGTCGGTTTAGACTCAGTGACCGTACAGAGGGAGTTACTCAGATTTCTACGACAGAATAAGGGTTTATGGAAACCCATATCTACTGAGCTTCTAGCAGCTGGGATGACTATGTTTGACAGCAAGACCGGTACTGACCTAGCCGATGCAGAGTACTGGCTGAAGAAACTTCAGCGTCTGTTTGTCGAGATGGAATACCCCTCTGACAGGAAATTGAGGGCAACTATATCCTTGTTACAGGGAGAGGCCCTGAACTGGTGGGAGGCAGAAGAAAAGGTTACTGCGTCTGAAAGGATCAACTGGGAGTTCTTCAAACAGAGTTTTGAGGATCGGTATATGGGCCAGAGTACTTGGCTAAATGCCGAGAGGACTTCCTGAATCTGTAGCAGAACGACATGTCTGTCAAGGACTATGAGATTGAGTTTCTGAGACTATTACAGTATTCCCCTGGTATTGTGACGACCGAGAAGCAAAAGCGTGATCACTTTCTAAAAGGACTTCGAATACCACTGAAGATTGCATTTGCCACACATCATGATACGGAGTATAAGATGATCACTCGGCGTGCCAGGACAGCCGAGCGTAATGAGGTTTTGAGGGTTCAGATGGAATCCCAAGGTCAGGATAGAGGTAGATGACAGCCTGCCTCATCTGCTCAGTACAGTCAGGGTTTTTAGTCCCGGAAGAGAGGCCGCGATGAGTATGAGCCTCAGAATTCGATACGGTCTAGACCTGCAGTATCAACTGTTCCTGCTGCTAGTGGAGCTGGATCCACTAGTATCCGAGCTGTACCTCAGTGTACCTTCTGTAAGAAATGGCACCCCGGAGAGTGTCGCATGAGGAGTGGAGCCTGCTTCCGATGTGGTTCTCTTGATCATCGTCTTAGAGACTGTCCATTGGCACCACAGTCTGGTTATGCTCCGGGGCAATCACAAGTTTCAGTTCAGACCCCAATAGGGGGAAGAGGATAGGATAAACCTGCCGCATCTAGTACTGGTAGTAGAGGCAGACCCAGTCAGTTCAGAGGAGCTGCTAGATCAGGAGGATCTCAGTATGGCATGGTATATGCCACAAGGAGACAGGAGGACCAGTATGAGCCAGACGTCATTGCTGGTACATTTTTTGTACATATTGTTCCTTTCTTTGCACTATTAGATAATGGGTCAACACATTCCTATGTCCCTAGTTCTGTAGCGGGGTATCTGAAAATTCCAGTAGAGGATACTGGTAGTTCCGTTTCAGTTTTTAGTCTTGTAGGCCACTAGATGGAGATTTCCAAAGTTTACAGAGATTGTCCCCTTGAGGTTCACGGGGAAATCTTTCCTACTAATCTGATGCAGTTACCATTTGTGGACTTCGACTTGATTTTGGGGATGGACTAGTTATCTGCTCATCGTGTTACTCTGGACTGTAAGCGTAAGAGGGCAATTCTGAGAACTTCTGATGGCCACTGGGTAACTCTCATCGGTGAGCGTAGAGGGTATCTGTCCAATCTGATATCAGCCATGAAAGCTGAAAAGATGATCAAGAAGGGGTGTATAGCCTATCTTGCCTACATCCTTGATTGGAGGCAATCTGATTCTAGAATGGATAAGATCCGCGTGGTGTGTGAATTTCTAGATGTTTTTCCGGAAGAGCTACCGGGTGTACCCCCTAAGCGTGAGGAGGTGGAGTTCGGTATTGAGTTATACCTGAGGACTACTCCAGTATCTATGGCACCTTATCGGATGGCTCCGAAAGAGCTTAAGGAGCTTAAGATTCAGCTACAGGAACTTCTGGATAGAGGTTTCATACGATACAGTGTTTCACCGTGGGGAGCCCCTGTTCTATTTGTTAAAAAGAAAGACGACTCTCTGTGCTTGTGTATTGATTATCGGAAGCTGAACAAGTTGACTATCAAGAACAAGTACCCCCTTCCCCGCATTGATGACCTGTTTGATCAGTTCCGAGGAGCTTCGATTTTCTCTAAGATAGACTTGAGATCTGGTTATTACCAACTCAAGGTTAAGGATTCTGATGTGTCCAAGACAGCTTTTCGAACTCGTTATGGTCACTACGAGTTTCTAGTAATGCCCTTCGATCTTACGAATACCCCTACAACATTCATGGACATGATGAATAGGGTGTTTCGACCCTATCTGGATCAGTTTGTAGTGTTTTTCATTGGTGACATTCTGGTCTACTCCAAGTCTGAGGACGAGCATGAGCAGCATCTCCGGATTGTTCTACAGACTCTGAGGGAGAAACAGTTGTATGCAAAATTCAGCAAATGTGAATTCTAGCTTTCGGAGGTTGTTTTTCTGGGACATGTGGTATCAGCTAAGGGTATTTAGGTTGATCCGATGAAAATTGAGGCTATTATGAGTTTGCAACAGCCCAAGAATGTAGCAGAGATCCGCAGTTTTCTGTGACTAGTTGGTTATTATCGGAGGTTTGTGGAGGGATTTTCTTCATAGCCGCTCCGTTAACTAAGCTTCTGAGAAAGGATGTTCCATTTATCTGGTCTGAGGCTCAGCAGCAGAGTTTTGAGAAACTTAAATCCGTTCTAACTCAAGCACCAGTTTTGATACAGCCAGAGTCTGGGAAACCCTATACTGTTTACAGTGATGCCTTATACACTGGTTTGGGATGTGTTCTGATGCAGGATGGAAAGGTAGTGGCTTATGCGTCTCGACAGTTGAAACCGCATGAGTGTAACTACCCTACCCACGATCTAGAGTTAGCAGCCGTGATCTTTGCTCTGAAAATCTGGAGACACCATCTCTATGGAGAGAAGTGTTATATTTTCACTGATCATAAGAGTCTTAAGTACCTTCTCACCCAGAAGGAACTTAATCTAAGACAGCGTTGCTGGCTAGAGCTTTTGAAGGACTATGATTGTGAGATAGAACATCATCCTGGTAAGGCTAATGTCGTTGTAGATGCTTTGAGTCGCAACGTCATTTCTGATCTGAGAGCTCTGTTTGCTCGGATGAGTCTGTTAGAGGATGGCAGTTTACTGGGAGCTTCGGGTGGTTCCTACACTGATTTCTGAGATTCAGGCTGAACAGTCTAATGATCTGTATTTGGCTCACCGCATTGCGGAAGTTCGGGAGGAAACTTCTTAGGATTTTTCTCTGAACCAGAATGGAGTTCTGTGTTTCTGGGGTCGACTTTGTATTCCAAGGAACTCTGAATTGAAACAGGTCATTCTGCGAGAAGCTCATGATAGCCCATATTCCATGCACCCTGGAGGTGACAAAATGTATACGAATCTCCGAGAAAAGTACTGGTGGAAAGGTCTTAAGCGAGACGTGGTCAGTTTTGTATCCAAGTGCTTGACTTGCCAGAAAGTCAAAGCAGAACATCAGCGACCATCTGAATTACTTCAGCATATCGAGATTCCTCAGTGGAAATGGGAGCGTGTGACCATGGATTTTGTCAGTGGTTTACCTTTGACTTCGTCAAAGAAAGATTCTGTCTAGGTCATCGTTGATCGTTTGACCAAGTCTGCACACTTCATTCTTTTCAAGACCATCTACCCTCTGAGTAGGCTGGCCTGATTATACATCTCTGAGATTGTCCGACTACATGGAGTACCTCTGTCTATTATATCTGATCGGGATTTGAGATTTACGTCGAACTTCTGGGGATCTTTACATACTGCTCTGGGTACTCGTCTGAACTTCAGCACTGCTTATCACCCTCAGACTGATGGTCAGTCTGAGCGTGTAATTCAGATCCTCGAGGACATGTTGAAAGGATGTATTCTGGACTTCAGAGGTAGCTGGGAGGATTTCCTACCTTTGGCAGAGTTCGCATACAACAACAATTATCAGGCCAGCATTAAGATGGCACCATATGAGGCTCTGTATGGGCGTAAGTGTCGCACCCCGATTGGTTGGACTGAGCTCACTGAGCACCGTTTACTGGGTCCAGATATTGTACATGAGGCTGAGGAGATTGTTAGATTGATTCGGGATCGGCTCAAAGCCGCTTTTGACAGACAAAAATCTTACGCTGATTTGAGGCGTAAAGATCTTGAGTTTGAGGTTGGTGACGAGTTTTTCCTGAAAGTATCTCCGTGGAGGAAGGTACTACGTTTTGGCCGTAAGGGCAATCTCAATCCCAAATATATTGGATCCTATCGGATTATCAGACGTATCGGACCTGTAGCTTATCAGCTTGAGTTACCGCATGAACTCAAGCGAATCCATGATGTATTCCATGTTTCTATACTAAGACGTTATCGAGCAGATCCGTCTCATGTTCTGTCTGTGGAGGATTTTGAGATTCGGCCTGATCTGTGTTATGAGGAGGAGCCTGTTGAGATCATTGCTCAGGACCAGAGAGTTCTTCGGAGGAAAACCATTAAGATGGTAAAGGTTCTATGGCGTAACCGAGGTCTTGATGAGGCTACGTGGGAGTCCAAGTCTGTCATCAAAGCCCAATATCCGCATCTCTTTGATCTAGGTAAATTTCGAGGATGAAATTTTCTGTAAGGGGGGGAGAGTTGTAATAACCCAAAATTCGGAGTCAAAATCCCCAAAGTAAAAGTCAAAATCCCTAAATTCGAACCCTAATATTTGGGGATTTAAAATTCTGAAATTAAGGACCAAAATGAGAATTTATAAAACTTAAGGGTCAAAATGTAAGAATTCAAAAACATCGAACCCCTGAATGGTAATTACACCATTTTCCTGGTGAAAAGTTTTCCCCTCCTCTGTTAACCGAAGCTTTAATTGATATTTAATGGATTCAAATTATTCTCGGATTAAATTCGAATAATTGGACAAGATGGGTGTTTCAAACCACTCGAAATACACTCTTCCTTGCCTCTGTTTTCCTGCCGAACAGTACTAAGGGATTGTTTGTTCACGTTCATTGAATTTTATTGAGGTAAGAATTTATTCAGGTTGTGAAATCCTTTTTCGTTTCTGTTTCAGTATAATTTTATGTTAGGAGTACTTTGGTTAAGGTTGTTATCATGTGTTGACTGTGTTCGATTTAAGGAAAATGATGGTTCGAGTGAAACAGAAAAAAATAAAAACAGAGGGGGTGAGTATTTTGGTGCTTTTGAACGGTTTTGGAGTGTTGTTGATGTTTGTTGATGTTGAATCGAGTAAGGATTTGGTTTAGGGTGTTTTTGGAGCGGTTTTGAATCGAATTGGGAGTGAAAATGGGGTTTAAAATCGTGAAAATGGCATGTTTGGTTGGTGGGAAAAATCTAAAAATTTTCCAGATTTTCCTGGGAACCAAACAGACCGAATCGAACCCTGGAGAACCGGCCCAGACCGTCCGGCCTAGACCCGAATCGCGACCCGAACCCAAACCCGACCTGTCCGACCCGAACTCGACCCGTTCCCCGACCCGACTGACGTCACTACTGACGTCATCGCTGATGTCATCGCTAACATCATTGCTGACGTCAGTGGCTGACGTCAGCGTTGACTGATGACATCATCTACTGATGTCAGCGTTGACCAATGCTGATGTCAGCATTTGACTTTTTTGACCCGGGCCCACTTTATGTTTTTCGACGTCCTAAATCCAATGACGCTATCCGTTTTTCGAAATTTGAAACTGAAGTGTCGTTTTTGGGGGTTTTAAGTTCGATAAGTTATCTAGAAGTTATCTATAAAGGTTTCTGAATAAGTTTCTGTTTGCTTCAGGTGACGAGGATTCCGACCCCGAGCAGTTACCTCCTCCTCCTCCTGTAAAGAGGTCCGATACATCCACATTCGGGACCTTCACGTGAGTAACGGTTAAATTCTGTTTAGATTATTTTTCGATAATGTGGTATAGTAGGAAGTCTAACTTTTTTTGTTAATTGTAGGCTCTACTCCTGCTCAGCCTAGTGGTAGAGCCGAGTCCAGTAGACGCCAGGATCGTCGTTGAGTCTTCTGATACAGGTGTGTTCTCTCCCGTTCATCCTGTAAATCTGTTATTCTGTATATTCGATTTCTGTTAACCGTATGATCATGCATCATTCTGACATATCATTTCTGATTCTCATATCTGTCATGCTTGCCTCCTGTTAGACTTTAAGGCATGCATTCTGATTCTGTATCTGCATATAACATGGCATTTGGGATATTATCTGTATACGGGGAAGTTAGTGATTTATCACTTCTGTTCAGTGGCTCCACCTTCGGGTCGAGATACCACTTTTGTTGGTGTGATGGTGTTAGAGTGGTCTGGGGACCAACTCTTCTGTGGTGTTCAAAGATGGGTGCATATCATGCATACTCTGCCTATTCTGCATATTCTGTTCTGTTATTCGGTTTAACTGTTCTAGAGACACACTAGACTCCCTAGCTTACACTCTCTCAGATTTTTGTTTCAGATCTCAGTCCTAGGCTCGGTACGGTACTTGGAGGATCCTGTTTCAGTTTGAGATTTATAGTATGTTTTTCCGTTTCGGATTCCGGATTATTTTATGTTTGAATAATAATTTCTGTATTACACACATTATACTTTTATCGGGTTTTGTAACATTTATTGTTCATCAAATTTATGGGTTGAACTTAATTTAATCTTTAAATGTTTAATTTTCATTATTATTTTAATTTATTAATTATTTAATAAATTATCTGAATATTTTATTTTATTTTTGTAAAAACCCTAACTTGCGAAACAAGTTTTCTGTTTGTAAACCCTAACTTGTAATCTAAGAAATTAGGTTAATTTTAGGGGTTATATAAACCGACCTCAAGGGTTCGTCTTTTTGTTCCTTCTTCTTCATCTTTTCTTTTTTCATTTGCTTATACCTGTGTTCGTCGAGCTTTATGTCTCCCTGTTGCATACTTTGGAGCTATGGACTGTACCTTTTATTTTGACCTCGGAGTATTTTCTTTTTCACCCGATAGTCGTCCTCCTTCCACGAGGACTTTATCGGTTTGTTATCCTCTACGTTATACCACCCTGGTTTAGGGCTTTCTCCAACACCTTCAATAGTGTTTTCTTTACATTTATCGTCGTTTATCCTTGTGTTATCGACTCCACGCAGTTTTGTTGTGCTTTGCTTGTTGATCTGATCATACAGAACTTCACAACTCTTATCCGATATGTTTTCAGGTTACCCAATTCATTCAAACTCCTCCTTTTGAGTTCTCCCTGAATTCTACTTTGTTTTGTTTTGTTCTTTATTTATTCTCTGGGTCGGTTTTTGGCTACGCTCTGTGCCTCCATCGTTCCGATGAGCTATCGGTTTTCATTTTATGCGATGGGGACAAACCTGCCAGGGTTGATCTTTTTAACGAAACCATCAAGCTTTGCTCGTAAGGAACCCTCTATCTGTATGGGAATCTTTCTTTCTCTCTGATCTTGGCCTTGGGGTCGGTTTAGTTTTCTGCTTCGCTGGGATAGGCTGGCTCGAGGAGGTTCGGTCATACGCGAATGTCCGTCCGTCCTCTCTCCTTTTGCTGCTGGACATATTATCGACTCTTTTAAGGTTTTCTATTATTATACTTTTTGTCTTTCTGCTATGGTCTCTTTGTTTTGTTTCATCGTTGCCATACCTTCTTCTTTCTCGGCTAAGATCAGCTTTTTTGTGGTTCTTCAGTTTCTTTCATCGCCTATATGTCGAAGAAACCGGTCTGCAGTCCTTGGGCACGATGGTACGTGCCTTGTTCGATGGCGCCATGTTGGCTCACGCTTTGTAAGTAACCTGTTTTGGTTGTCCGTTAGGATCGATTCTCGATCTATTTTTATTCATATACCACCCTTATTTAGGGATTTATCAAATACTTTTTATAGTGTCCTATTCTCGCTAACCATTCTTTGGTTCTACACTATTATCTTTTTCAGTTTAAATCTTTACATTTTTCTTTGGATTTATGCCTTCTCAGACCAAGACCTTTTCTTTGATCATATGACTATCACCAAGTTGAGTGTTTCTCTTATAGCCTCTTTCACCAGTTGCACCAAATTTTATTTAATTTCTAAGTACTCTTCAATTAAAACTAATCTTTTTAAAGAGGTATTTATATTTTATTCTCACACTCCTCTTCCAAAACAAACTTCTATATGTTTTCTAATTCCTAACTTTTCTCATATCTTATGTGATAAGATACCCTTGCCTATCTTTTCTTACATATTCTATAATATTTTATTTTTTCTAATTCTTTAAACTGTAATCCTGTTCTACCTCTAACTCTTTCTTTCTTATATAAATCTGGCCTTCGCCTTCATATTTTCTCATCAACCTCACCTTCCATACGCCACCATCTCTTGTTCTCTCTCAAATTTTCCTTTGCTCCGTTTAAATTTTTTCCAATGGATTCTAAGTCGTTCCTCCAGCATCTTGGCAATATTCAATTTACCGTTGATGAGCAGGCAACCATCTTCCAACCCACTATTTCTTGGGGTATACCAGAAGAAGAAACACAATCCTCTCTTCTCGAGAAACTTATTTCTTCAAAGGAGATTGACGATCATGTGATTGTCAAGGCTTTTACTCGCATCTGGACTACGACCAAACTTGTATTTATGCGTATCTTGAAACCTCATTTGTTCCTCATCCGGTTCAAGGATGAGAAAATCAAGGATGATATACTGTCTAGGGGGCCATGGACATACAAAGATGAGTGGCTTGCTCTTACTTCATACAATCCCTCTATCACGCCTGATGAACATTCTTTCGCTAAGATGAATATTTGGGTGCGCATCTACAATATCTCACAGATTTTTTTGACTACGAAGGAATCTGCTAATGATATTGGCAAATCCCTCGGGACCATAATTGGGACAGTAACAAAAATTGATACGAGGAAAATTGACTCCAATATGGTTGACTACCTGTGGGTTGGTTTGACGATAGACTTCACTTAGCCAATTCGGCGTTGCGTTGCTATTCGGGGAGGGCCCTCCACAAGATTCTGTCTACTCCAATATGAACGTCTTCCTACAATCTGCCACTGCTGCGACCGTTTTGGTCATTCCTTAGACTTTTGTTCAATCCCGCTCGATTCACAACCTGAGCAACTTCCTTTTAGCGATTGGCTACGGTATCTTCCTAAGAAGAAGGATCCACAACCCAATCAACATAGGCATATCTGTTATATCACCAATGATACCAATGTTCCACGAATGCCTCCATCCAACAACACCAACAATACCACTAATGGGAAGGACAAAGCCCCGGTGACATCCCTTCCGACCAACAGCCATGAGTCTGCTCCAAGTAATGAAACTCCACCTTATATTCCCAAGGGTCCCAGACTCCTCCCAACGGTCCCTAGTAAACTCACTGCTCGTCGCTATCCAACGCAGCCGCTGCAAATGATTTTTCCTGATCAAAGCTCTACTATTACTACTAGGCAACAATCCAACACTATCATGGGGGAGGTGAGTCTTTCTGATCCTGATCTCCAAGAGCTGGAGGTTGACCTAGCCAATGACCATGATTTCCAGGAGGCAATTGAATGGCTCGACTCTGCGCCAACGCCTAAGCGTCCTTTCCGTCCAACCTCAAGTCGAGGTGCTAAGAGAACTCCTCCCTCAGATGAATCTACTAGGGTCAAGCGACCAAGAGCTAGCATGACTTCTATTGAGAAAGCTGGGATGAGCAGCGCAAAAAACTCTACGGCGAAGGTTGACACTAATCAACCCCGCCGAGCAAAATGATTGATTTATATTGGAACTGTCTAAGCCTTGGCAACATTCTGGCAGTTCTTATTTTACAACATGCTGTTATCATGCATGCTGCCTTTATCTTTCTTGTTTTTTCTTCTTGGTCTACCAGACTTTTACTATCTATTCTCCTTTTTCTTTTACTATCCTTTATCTTTGTGTTCTCTATATGAGTTACCAACGTTCTCTCTTTGATAATCTTATGTCTATTGACAAGTGGCCGCGTCCTTCGGCTAAGGCTAGAACTGATGTAGCTGGGATGAGTAGCGCAAAAAACTCTACGGCGGAGGTTGACTGTGATCAACCCCGCCGAGAAAAATGAAACTCTTATGCTGGAACTACCAGGGTCTTGGCAACACCCAGACAGTTCATGCATTACAACGTGCTACTTCTAAGCATGATGTCGATTGTCTCTTTCTTTGTGAGACTAGATTGAATACACACAATATGGAACAAATCAAGCACAAGCTTGGCATGCATGGTTGCATAGCTATTGATCCAAGGCCTTCTTGTACAGTGCTTGCTATTATTTGGAATACCAACACTTCAATTGATTTGCTTTCTTACTCGGATCGTCATATTGATGTCATTATTTCTTTTGGGTCAATACGCTTCCATTTTTCCAGCTTACATGGCTTCCCCGAAACTGCAAACAAATATAAAACTTGGCAACTAATAGACTCTCTTAAATCAACCTCAACCCTTCCCTGGCTTTTAGGGGGGACTTTAATGAAATTCTTTATGATTATGAAAAACAAGGTGATTCTCGCTGTGCACGATAGCAAATTAATAACTTTCGAGATTGTCTTGATAAGAATGATCTTTTCGACTACCAACCGACATTTGGTTGGTTTACTTAGACTAGAACAAGTCGTACTACCGGTACCATTTTGGAAAGAATTGATCGATTCCTTGGTAACTCCGCTTGGTTCACTTCTTTTCCTAATTGCAAGGCTATATCTTTTTTCCAGGCGCGTTCTGACCACTGCCCTATCTTAATGGATACTAACCCTTCACAAACTCTGCGACCTAACCGTATTAATACCCCTTTCTGATACGAGAACTGTTGGGCTGATAACCCTGATGTGCTATCCTGAATCACAGAGATTTGGTCTGACCAAACTTGCTCAACTCTTAAGAAGCTTCAAAATATTGGACGATTCTTAGGTAAATGGCAAATTAATAAGCGCATTAAATCTAATGAGCGCATCACTCAGCTGAATGACTTTATCAATATGTGTCTCAAACGCCAGCTTTTAGATTCAGAAATTCACAATTTTATTTCTGCTAAAAGTGAGCTTGATAGCTTGCTCAATGCGAAGGAAATATATTGGGCTCAACGAGCTCAGACACACTGGTTAGAGCACGTGATAAAAACACCTCTTTTTTTCATGCTAGGGCAAATAGCGGCCGGCGGAAGAATTGTATTACTGGACTTTTTAACCACCAGAATATATGGCAAACCAACACGGTTGACATTATGTCTACTGCTATTAATTACTTTCAAAACCTTTTTACATCTTCCTCTCCTACTATAGCGTCTTCCATTTTGGATAACATTCCTTCTATTGTTACCGAATCAATGAACAATGACCTCAACAAGGACTTCACAGCAGATGAAGTCTCTGCTGCTTTTCATGATATTGACCCGAGGAAATCCCCAGGATTCGATGGCTTCCCGAGCGGTTTCTTCCGAAAGTTTTGGAATATCCTTGGCTAGGATTTTACCAATCTTTGTCTCGAACTTCTGAGAGGGTCTATTAATATGGAAGAGGTCAATCGTTCCATCATTGTTCTTATTCCCAAAATAAGCGACCCTACTACGATGCGACATCTCCGACCGATTAGTCTTTGCACAGTAATCTATAAAATTGTTTCGAAAGTATTAGTCAATCGTCAAAAATCTATTATACCCTTATGTATTACTGGCAATCAAGCTGCTTTCGTTCATGGACGAAATATTACTGATAATATTCTTATTGCTCATGAGCTCATCCATACTTTAAATACTGATGCCACTTCTTTGGCTAAAGGTGCTAGCTTAAAACTAGATATGGAAAAAGCCTTCGACTGTGTTGAATGGACTTTTCTTGAACAAATTATGTCTCACCTAGGCTTCAATCCAAGTTGGGTTTCTCTTATTATGAGGTGTGTCTCCTCAGTATCTTTTCAAGTTCGTATCAATGACTCCCTTTCGCGCTCTTTCAAACCCTATAGAGGTCTAAGGTAAGGGGACCCTCTCTCCCCTTTTCTGTTTCTTTTCTGTACTCAAGGCCTTTCAGCTTTGCTCAACACTGAGCAATGAAATGGTCACCTCCCTGGACTTTGTGCCAGCAGGAATGGGCCCCGTGTCAACCACCTTCTCTTTGCGGATGACTGTGTCGTTTTCATTGAAAACACAACTACAGAAGCTCACCGCCTTAAGGATGCTATGCATACTTACGCCACCTCGTCTGGGCAGGCTGTGAACTTTGAAAAATCTACTATCTTTTTTTCACGGAAAACTTCCACTTTGCTCCAGGTAGATATCAATGATATTCTCCATGTGCGAGAAGTGTATGATCCTGGTATTTATCTAGGAGTTCCTCTCCTTATCAGAAAGAACAAAACTGCCGCCTTGGGCTTCACCAAGGACAATATGAATGTCCGTCTAAGTACTTGGGATAAACATCTCCTTTCTTTTAGCGGTAGAGAAATATTCATTAAATCTATTATACAATCTATGCCTCAATACGTTATGTCTTGTTACCTTCTACCACACAATGTTATTGATGACATGACCACCGCGATACGTCAATACTGGTGGTCTGGGAAAGCTGACAAACGAGGGTGGCACTTGCTTCCTTAGAACACTATCTGTCTACCGAAAGCTGCTGGAGGTGTAGGATTTCGTGATCTTCACCACTTTAATATTGCATTGCTAGGTAAACAAATTTGGCGGTTACTTTGTGAGCCTCATAACCTTCTTAGTCAGGTATACAAATGCAAGTACTATCCAACGGGCTCAGTCCTTGACTCTGATTATACCCGAAGTTCCTCCTTTGCTTGGAAAGGTCTTAGCATTGCTATCTCTAAGCTTCGCAATGGCTTTTTCAAACGACCTAGCATTTCCAGTAATGTTCAGATTCATTTTGACAAGTGGGGTGGTTCTCAGCCTGTACACCTTTACGGTGATTATGAGGTGAATGATGAAGTCCCTCTTCGTGCAGATGCTTTCATGATACATAATTTACCCCGTTGGGATGAACCAAAAGTGAGAGAGTATTTTTCTCATAAAGATGTTAATACCATACTTAATGTTCCTATTATAAATGGTATAAAAGACACCACACTTTGGGGTCAACATGATGCTGGTATCTATACAGTTCGTTCTGGTTATCAATTTTTGCAGTTGCAGCCAAGGCCTGTTAACAGGCCTTCTAAACTTTGGAAAATTTTATCCAAATTACCAACTTTACCCAAAGTTCGTTCCTTTGGTTGACGGTTATGTCATGATGCATTACCCTCTGGTCAGAAAATCCTTCAAGCCAATCTTGGCCCAGGGACTTGCCTTATTTGTACCATGGCCATTGAATCCTCCCTCCATGCTATGAGAGATTGTCCTAGTGCTAAGGAGGGGCTCCTTTTGGCCGGACTCCCCCCTCGAATTTTTTCCAATGCTTATACTTCCCCCCATCAATGGCTTTCTGATGTTGTTGGTTTCCTCTCCTTGCACCAATTATCGTTCCTTATTACGGTTCTATGGAATTTATGGAACCGCCGTAATGATTTTGTTCATAATAATCATCTCCAACCGGTTTGGATAACTGTTGCTAATGCGCAGAAGCTTTTCACCGATTATACATCAACTAATGATGCATCCCGCCAGCGCTCTCGGTTAGCTGAGCCCACCCTCGCTCAAGCTAGATGGATGAAACCGGCTCCAGGTTTCGTCAAAATTAACACGGATGGGGCTTTTGACCCTGTCTTAAGGGGGGCTACTGCAGGCGTCATTGCTCGAGATTCTTCTGGCTCCGTGCTCGGTGGCTGCTCTCTGCCTCTTATTTGTCCGGATCCTGCCTCTACCGAGGCTCTCGCCATTCTAGAAGGATTACGACTTGCTGTTGCCAACGGATGGACTAATGTGATTATTGAAACAGATTCTGCTTCCATTGCCAACAAAGTTAACAACGCTCTTTACCAAGATCTTTCCACAGTACAACATTTGGTTACCCGTATCCGCTCCACTCTTGGTACTTTGCCTGATTGCAAGATTTATTATATGCCTAGAGCTGCAAACGTTGTAGCCCATGTTTTGGCTAATAGAGCTTTACGTTCTTTTACCTCTTTCTCTTTTGATTGTTTCTTTCCTGATTTTATTCGGGCTTCTATAAACTTGGAGAGGCTTTCCTCTTCTTCTCCATAATATCTTGGGTACTCTTTTCCCCATAGGGGCCTTATCACCTCTCGGGGTGATTCGCTATAGGGTTTTTTTAATGAGGCCCTTTCCCTCAAAAAAAAATCGAACGGATTCTTTATAAAGCCTTTTTAGACATGCATGTTTTAATCCGAACAAAACAAAAACCAAATGTTTTTAAATAAAATTTTATGAGTTCAAATAGTTAATTATGGGATTTTGAACAAAATTATACAGATAAATCTAAAATTTTCAGCTTTTTACTCGGTTTAAATTTGTACAGATTCTCTATAAAGCAATTTTAGACATGCAAGTTTTAATCCCACCAAAATGAAAACCAGATATTATTAAATCAAATTTTTTGAGTTCAAATAGTTGAATATGGTCTTTTAAACAAAATTATACAGATTAATCTAATATTTTTAGCTTTTTACTCGGTTAAAATTCAAACGAATTCTCTACAAAGCCTTTTTAGACAAGCACATTTTAATCCCAACAAAACAAAAACAAGATTTTATTAAATGAAATTTTATGAGTTCAAATATTTAATTTTGAGCTTTTGAAAAAAATTATACAAATTAATCTAAAATTTTCAGCATTTTACTCGGTTAAAATTCGAACGGATTCTCTATAAAGCCTTTTTAGACATGCACGTTTTAATCCAAATAAAACAAAAACCAGATGTTATTAAATTAAATTTTATGAGTTCATATAGTTAATTATGTGCTTTTGAACAAAATTATATAGATTAATCTAAAATTTTCAATTTTTTAGTCGGTTAAAATTCGAATAGATTCTCTATAAAGCCTTTTTAGATGTGCACATTTTAATCCAAACAAAACAAAAACCAGATGTTATTAAATCAAATTTTATGTGTTCAAATAATTAATTATGGTCTTTTGAATAAAACTATACAGATTAATCTAAAATTTTCAGCTTTTTACTCGGTTAAAATTTGAACAGATTCTCTATAAAGCCTTCTTAGACGTAGACATTTTAATCTAAACAAAACAAAACCAGATGTTATTAAATCAAATTTTATGAGTTCAAATAGTTAATTATGGGATTTTGAACAAAATTATACAGATAAATCTAAAATTTTTAGCTTTTTACTCGGTTAAAATTCGAACAGATTCTCTATAAAGCAATTTTAGACAAGCAAGTTTTAATCTCAACAAAACGAAAATTAGATATTATTAAATCAAATTTTATGAGTTCAAATATTTGAATATGGGCTTTTGAATAAAATTATACAGATTAACCTAAAATTTTTAGCTTTTTACTCGGTTAAAATTCGAACAGATTCTCTACAAAGCCTTTTTAGACATGCACATTTTAATCTCAACAAAAGGAAAACCATATTTTATTAAATGAAATTTTATGAGTTCAAATATTTAATTTTGAGCTTTAGAATATAATTATACAGATTAATCTAAAGTTTTTAGCTTTTTACTCGGTTAAAATTCGAACGGATTCTCTATAAAGCCTTTTTAGACATGCACGTTTTAATCCCAACAAATCAAAAACCAGATATTATTAAATTAAATTTTATGAGTACAAATTGTTAATTATGGTCTTTTGAACAAAATTATATAGATTAATCTAAAATTTTAAACTTTTTAGTCGGTTAAAATTCGAACAGATTCTCTATAAAGCCTTTTTAGACATGCACGTTTTAATCCGAACACAACAATAACTAGATGTTATTAAATCAAATTTCTTGAGTTCAAATAATTAATTATGGTCTTTTGAACAAAATTATACAGATTAATCTAAAATTTTTAGCTTTTTACTCGGTTAAAATTTGAACAGATTCTCAATAAAGCCTTTTTAGACGTGCACGTTTTAATCTGAACAAAACAAAAACCAGATGTTATTAAATAAAATTTTACGAGTTCAAATAGTTAATTATAGGATTTTGAACAAAATTATATAGATAAATCTAAAATTTTCAGCTTTTTACTCGGTTAAAATTCGAACGGATTCTCTATAAAGCAATTTTAGATATGCAAGTTTTAATCCCACCAAAACGAAAACCAGATGTTACTAAATCAAATTTTATGAGTTCAAATAGTTGAATATGGTCTTTTAAACAAAATTATACAGATTAACCTTAAATTTTTAGCTTTTTACTCGGTTAAAATTCCAACGAATTCTCTACAAAGCCTTTTTACACATGCACATTTTTATCTCAACAAAACGAAAACAAGATTTTATTAAATGAAATTTTATGAGTTCAAATATTTAATTTTTATTAATCTAAAATTTTTAGCTTTTTACTCGGTTAAAATTTGAACGGGTTCTTTATAAAGCCTTTTTAGACGTTGACGTTTTAATCCGAGCAAAACAAAAACCAGATATTATTAAATCAAATTTTATAAGTTCAAATAGATAATTATGGGATTTTGGACAAAATTATACAGATAAATCTAAAATTTTCAGCTTTTTACTCGGTTAAAATTCGAACGGATTCGCTATAAAGCAATTTTAGACAAGCAAGTTTTAGTCCCAACAAAACGAAAATTAGATGTTATTAGATCAAATTTTACCAGTTCAAATAGTTAATTATGGGCTTTTGAACAAAATTATACAGATTAATCTAAAATTTTCAACTTTTTACTCGGTTAAAATTTGAACGGATTCTCTATAAAACCTTTTCAGACATGCACGTTTTAATCCCAACAAAACGATAACTAGATGTTATTAAATCAAATTTTTTGAGTTCAAATAATTAATTAAGGGCCTTTGAACAAAATTATACAGATTAATCTAAAATTTTCAGCTTTTTACTCAGTTAAAATTTGAACGGATTCTCTATAAAGCCTTTTTAGACATGCACGTTTTAATCCGAACAAAACAAAAAAACAGATGTTATTAAATAAAATTTTATGAGTTCAAATCGTTAATTATGGGATTTTTAACAAAATTAAACAGATAAATCTAAAATTTTCAGCTTTTTACTGGGTTAAAATTCGAACGAATTATCTATAAAGCAATTTTAGATATGCAAGTTTTAATCCCACAAAACGAAACCAGATGCTATTAAATCAAATTTTATGAGTTCAAATAGTTGAATATGGTCTTTTAAACAAAATTATACAGATTAATCTAAAATTTTTAGCTTTTTACTCGTTTAAAGTTCGAACGAATACTCCGATGAATCTACCAAGGTTAAGAGACCAAGAGCTACTATGGCTCCTATTGAGAAAGCTGGGATGAGCAGCGCAAAAAACTCTGCGGCGGAGGTTAACTTGGATCAACCCCGCCGACCAAAATGATCAATTTATTTTAGAACTGTCTGAGCCTTGGCAACGCTCTGACAGTTCTTGTCTTACAACATGCTGCTCTCATGCATGCTGCCTTTTTCTTTTTTATGTTTTCTTCTAGTTCTTCTAGTTTTTTATTTTTCTTTCTACTTCTGTTAGGAACTTGCGGCCGCTTAGTCTTTGTCTTTAAGTCTCTTGTTTTGCTGTTCTTTTTTCTTTGGAATAATAATATCTTTACTGTTTCGTTTGTTTACTCTTTCTGTTTTTCGTTTCAACTTCCTTTTGTTTTTTCAGTTTGGTGTTCTGGAATACACCAAACTAAACCTATAACTGGTTGTTCTGTTTACTATCTATCTTATATAAGGTTTCTGAATTCTCCACCCTTACTAAGGGAATACTCCAACATCTTTCATGATGTCGTTCCTTCGCGAGCAACTATTAATATCATTTCGACTAAAGCTAGAATTGATATAGCTGGGATGAGCAGCGTTAAAAACTCTTCGGCGGAGGTTAACTGTGTTCAACCCCGCCGAGGAACATGAAACTCTTATGCTGGAACTACCAGGGTCTTGGCACCACCTAGGCAGTTCTTGCCTTACAATGTGCTACTACTAAGCACGACGCCAATTGTCTCTTTCTTTGTGAGACTAGATTAAACACACACAATATGGAACAAATTAAGCATAAGCTTGACATGCATGGTTGTATAGCTATTGATCCCAGGCCTTCTTGTACAGGGCTTGCTATTATTTGAAACGCCAAAACCTCCATTGATTTGCTTTCCTATTCGGATCGTCATATTGATGTCACTATTTCTTTTGGGTCAATATGTTTCCATTTTTCCGGTTTACATGGCTTTCCAGAAACTGCAAACAAGTATAAAACTTGGCAACTAGTTGACTCTCTTAAATCAACCTCTACCCTTTCTTGCCTTTTAGGGGGGGACTTTAATGAAATCATTTATGATTATGAAAAACAAGGTGGTTCTCGCCGTGCACGATCGCAAATAAATAACTTTCGAGATTGCCTTGATAGGAATGATCTTTTTGACTGTAAACCAACATCTGGTTGGTTCACATGGACTAGAACAAGTCGTACTACCGGAACCATTTTGGAA
Source organism: Abelmoschus esculentus (assembly GCA_035048815.1). Taxonomy (NCBI): domain Eukaryota; kingdom Viridiplantae; phylum Streptophyta; class Magnoliopsida; order Malvales; family Malvaceae; genus Abelmoschus; species Abelmoschus esculentus. Next base: position 11,427,996 of record JAUCBN010000036.1, read on the forward strand.
AGAATCGATCGGTTCCTTGGTAACTCCGCATGGTTCCTCTCTTTTCCTAACTACCAAGCTATATCCTTTTTTCAGGCACGGTCTGACCACTGTCCTATCTTAATGGATACTAACCCTTCACAACCTCTGCGACCTAGCCGTGTTAATCCCCCTTTCTGGTATGAGAACTGTTGGGTTGATAATCCCGATGTCCTATCTCGAATCACTCAGATTTGGTCTGATCAAACTTGTTCGACTCTTAACAAGCTTAAAAATATTTGATGCTACTTAGGTAAATGGTAAATTAATAAGCGCATTAAATCCAACGAGCGCATCACTCAACTGAATGACTTTATCAATATGTGTCTTAAACGCCAGCTTCCGGACTCGGAAATTCACAACCTTCTTTCTACCAAAAGTGAGCTTGATAGCTTGCTCAATGCGAAGGAAATGTATTGGGCTCAACGAGCTCGGACACACTGGTTAGAGCACGAAGACAAAAATACCTCTTTTTTTCATGCTAGGTCTAACAACAGACGGCGAAAGAATCGTATTATTGGACTCTTTAACCACCAGAATATCTGGCAAACCAACACGGTTGACATTATGTCTACTGCTATTAATTACTTTCAAAACCTTTTTACATCTTCCTTTTCCACTATAGCGTCTTCCATCTTGAATAACATTCCTTCCATTGTTACTGAATCAATGAATAATGACCTCAACAAGGACTTTATAGCAGATTAAGTTTTTATTATTTTTCGTGATATTAACCCGAAGAAATCCCCGGAGTTGATGGCTTTCCGAGTGGTTTCTTCCGGAAATACTGAAACATCCTTGGCCAGGATTTTACCAATCTCTGTCTCGGACTTCTGAGAGGGAATGTTAATATGGAAGAGGTCAATCGTTCGCATCAATACTGATGCCACTGATAATATTCTTATTGCTCATGAGCTCATCCACACATTAAATACTGATGCCACTTCTTTGGCCAAAGGTGCTAGCTTAAAGTTAGATATGGAAAAAGCCTTTGACCGTGTTGAATGGCCTTTTCTTTAACAAATTATGACCCACCTAGGCTTCAATCCAGGATGGTTTCACTTATTATGTGGTGTGTCTCCTCGGTTTCATTTCAAGTTCGCATCAATGATTCCTTTCCGCGGCCTTTCAAACCTAGCAGAGGTCTCAGGCAAGGGGATCCTCTCTCCCCTTTTCTGTTCCTTTTCTGTACTCAAGGTCTTTCAGCTTTACTCAATGCTGAACAACGGAATGGTCACCTCCCGGACTTTATGCTAGCAGGAATGGGCCTCGCATCAACCATCTTCTCTTTGCGGATGACTGTGTCGTCTTTATTAAAAATACAACTACTGAAGCTCAATGCCTTAAGGATGCTTTGCATACCTATGCCACCTCGTCTGGGCAAACTGTGAATTTTGAAAAATCTACTATCTTTTTCTCACGGAAAACATCTACTTCGCTCCGGGCATATATTCATGATATCCTCCATGTGCGAGAAGTGGATGATCCTGGTATTTATCTAGGAGTTCCTCTCCTTATTGGTAAGAACAAAACTGTCGCTTTGGGTTCACCAGGGATAATATCCATGCCCGTCTGAGTACTTGGGATAAACATCTCCTTTCTTTTAGCGGTAGAGAAATCTTCATTAAATCTGTGATACAATCTATGCCCCAATATGTTATGTCTTGTTACCTGTTACCACAAAATATTATTGACGACATGACCACTGCGATATGTAGATACTGGTGGTTTGGGAAAGCTGATAAGCGTGGGTGGCACTTACTTCCCTGGAACACTATCTGTCTATCGAAAGTTGCTGGAGGTGTTGGTTTTCGGGATCTTCATCACTTTAATATTGCATTGCTAGGAAAACAAATTTGGCAGTTACTTTGTGAGCCTTCTAGCCTTCTTAGTCAGGTTTACAAATACAAGTACTATCCATCGGGCTCAGTCCTTGATTCTGATTATACTCGGAGTTCCTCCTTTGCCTGGAAAGATCTTAGCATTGCTATTTCTAAGCTTCGTAATGGTTTTTCAAGCATCCTGGTCTTTCCAGTAATGTTCAAATTCATTTTGACAAGTGGGGTAGCTCTCAGCCTGTACATCTTTATGGTGATTATAAGGTGAATGACGAAGTCCCCCTTCGTGTAAGTGCCTTCATGGTAGATAATTTACCTCGTTGGGATGAAACAAAAGTATGGGGATATTTCTCCCATGAAGATGCTAATACCATTCTTAATGTTCCAATTCTTAATGATGTTAATGACACCACCCTCTGGGGTCACCATGACGCTGGTATTTATATAGTGCGTTCTGGCTATAAGTTTCTGCAGTTGCAGCCAGGGCCTGTCAACAGGCCATCCAAACTTTGGAAGATTTTTTCTAAATTACCTACACTACCCAAAGTCCGTTCCTTTGGTTGGCGGTTATGTCATGATGCACTACCCTCCGGACAGATAATTCTTCATGCTAATCTTGGCTCAGGGATCTGCCCTGTTTGTGCCACGACCATAGAATCTACCCTCCATGCTATGAGGGATTGTCCTAGTACTAAGGAGGCGCTCCTTTTGGCAGGACTCCTCTCTCGGTTTTTATCTAGTGCTTATTCCTCCCCCCATCAGTGGCTTTCTAATGTTGCTGGGTTTCTTCCCTTGCACCAATTCTCGCTCCTTATAACAGTTCTATGGAATTTATGGAACTGTCGTAATGATTTTGTTCATAATAATCACCTCCAACCAGTTTGGTTAACTGTTGCCAATGCGCAGAAACTTTTTTCCAATTATACATCACTTAATGATGTATCCCGCCAGCGTTTTCGGCTAGCTGAGCCCACTCTTGCTCCAGCTAGATGGACGAAGCCGGCTCCAGGTTTCGTTAAAATTAACACGGATGGGGCTTTTGACCCTGTCTTAAAGGGGGCTGCTGCAGGCGTCATTGCTCGGGATTCCTCTGGCTCCGTGCTCGGTGGATGTTCTATGCCCCTTGTTTGTCCTGATCCTGCCTCTGCTGAGGCTCTTGCCATTTTGGAAGGATTACGTTTTGCTATTGCCAATGGATGGACTAATGTGATTATTGAAACAGATTCTGCTTCCATTGCTAATAAAGTCAACAACGCCCTTTATCAAGATCTTTCCACAGTTCAGCATTTGGTGTCTCACATCCGCTCCACTCTTGGTACTTTGCCTGATTGCAAGATTTGTTATGTGCCTAGAGCTGCAAACGTTGTAGCCCATACTTTGGCTAATAGGGCTTTACGTTCTTTTACTTCCTCCTCTTTTGATTATTTCTTTCCCGATTTTATTCGGGCTTCTGTAAATTCAGAGATGTTTTCCTCTTTTGCTCAATAATACCTTGGGTACTCTTTTCCCCATAGGGGCCGTTTCACCTCTCGGGGTGTCTGGCTATAGGTTTTTTTTTAATGCGACACTTTCATTCAAAAAAAATTCGAACGAATTCTCTACAAAGCCTTTTTAGACATGCACATTTTAATCCCAACAAAACCAAAATAAGATTTTATTAAATTAAATTTTATGAGTTCAAATATTTAATTTTGAGCTTTTGAACAAAATTATACAGATTAATCTAAATTTTTTAGCTTTTTACTCGGTTAAAATTCGAACGGATTCCCTATAAAGCCTTTTTAGACATGCACATTTTAATCCCAACAAAACCAAGATCAGATGTTATTAAATCAAATTTTACGATTTCAAATAATTAATTATGGGCTATTGAACAAAATTATACAGATTAATCTAAAATTCTTAACTTTTTACTCGGTTAAAATTTGAACGGATTCTCTATAAAGCCTTTTTAGACGTGGATGTTTTAATCCAAACAAAACAAAAACCAGATGTTATTAAATCAAATTTTGTGAGTTCAAATAGTTAATTATGGGATTTTGAACAAAATTATACAAATAAATCTAAAATTTTCAACTTTTTACTCGGTTAAAATTCGAACGGAGTCTCTATAAAACAATTTTACACAAGCAAGTATTAGTCCCAATAA